>OX438989.1:14775777-16159777 GCA_949316085.1 Hypercompe scribonia
TTACAGTAAGTACCTACCTGCTTCAATGGCATAGTGGTTGTGTATTGTACAAATATTGGTATATTGTTATATCAACACTAGAAAATAAAATTAGACATACGTAATACCCATGCCCATTTTTTAATAAGTGGGAGTCATGGAGTATCAAGAGGTCAAACAGATCGCAGAAAAAGAGAGGTGTGACGATTGTTTCACTAACAAGGGCCCTTAAATTAAGAGGGAAAATGCACAAAACATTGTTTTTAAGTATAGTAATTTCATAAACTACTATATCGATTTGTTAAAATCTTTGTACATTAGACAACACTATTATTAAGAGAGTGTATCTCTTAGAAGTGGAGCAATGAGAATTAGTGAACAAATAGATCCAAATGAGTCCATGCGGAATAATTTAACGATATTAAATCCTTAAAAGTCTAACGACATATAAGAGCGTACAATTTTACAATCTAAAGTTTACCAATTTCCTGTGATGAGAAACTCTCGTATCAAAAACGAGTACATATTATTTTCAAAGGTATTACTTCCTTGTATAGATGTCAAGTGGGTTGTTAAGTGTGCCAACTATATATGTAACCATTATATCTAATATGTCTATCACCTGCTTACAAAATTACCTATTGATTTATTTGTATGATAACTTGAACATATTCATTTTTAATGAATCCATTGGCAAACAATTTATTTTGTCGCAAGACGCTTATATAATGGTTCAAAGGCTACGATTTGGTGCGAACGTTCGATCGGTTTGACCTTTAAGCATTTAGGCAATACATTGCCGGGTTCTTTAGAAAAATTGCATGTACTTGTTGATTAAAACAGAACTAGGAAATGGTTCGAAAGCTAAGATTTGGTGCGAATGTTCGATCGGTTTGACCTTTACGAATTTGGGCTATACATTGCCGGGTTCTCTCCAAAAGTTGCATGTACTTATTGATTAAAACAGAACTAGGAAATGGTACAAAAGCTACGATTTGGTACGAAAGTTCGATCGGTTTGACCTTTAAGAATTTGGGCAATACATTGCTCGGTTCTTTCCAAAAATTACATGTACTTATTGATTAAAAACAAAACTAGGAAATGGTTCAAAAGGTACGATTTGGTGCGGAAGTGTGATCAGTTTGACCTTTAGGTATTTAGGCAATACATTGCTGGTTTTTTTTTATTAATTGCATGTTCTTATTGATTCAAACAGAACTAGGAAGTATATTGAAAAGGAGCAAGCAGATAATGGTTCAAAGGTTATGATTTATTGTGAAAGTTCGATCGGTTTGACCTTTAAGTATTTAGGCAATACATTGCTGGTTTCTTTTGAAAAATTGCATGTACTTATTGAATAAAACAGAACTAGAGGAACGTTGAACAGTTGTGTATAGAAATAATTGCAAGTGATTGATGGCTGAGTTGAATTACAAGGTCATTAAAAGGGATGTGTATATATAATAAAAAGGTTTAATAAGACGAAGGTTAAGATTGAAATGAACTCTTTAGAAATATTTTGTAATTTATTTTAGATCTCTAAAACACGAGATGACAGGCGAGTAACGAATCCGGACACTTGTGAATTTGAAATACGACCGAACAGACCTCAGATGAGCAAAAACAATGTCTGAGATAACGAAACCATCCTCTATCATACCTTGAAAGCTTAATTTCGCTTATAGAATAATGAGAAAGTATTCTCCAATATCTTATAGGAAAGTGTACAGCATGCCAGCTGCAGTAAAGGCCGCACGTGGAGGTAAAACAATGAACTATGAGAAAGTGACTTCAGCACGAGCGGGTCGGCTCGACCGGGGCAATACTACCGTACCACAGAAGACCAACCTATAACGCCAGCATCCGTGTTGTCGTGTTTCGTCGGTGAGTGTGACACCGGAGGCCCATTGATGCAGGGGTGACAGTTATCGTGGTAACTGTGTAAGCCTTACACTGTCACGATGACTGTCATGCCTTTTACGTTCCCAAGCGGGGTGTGAATAAGCATCTCATAAGGCCGCCATAGTGTGGGTCACCATACTGCATTGTCTGCATGTGCAATGAGTAAGGTGACCACAACTTTTGGATTCTATTCATGCTTTCCATTAGGCAGAGTAGAGTCACTTTGGCAGGCTCTTAGTTTAGAAAAACAAAACATTATTACAGACTTTAATACGTTCGGGTCCAACAAATTAGTGTAGTAATTTATATTCGTAACACTCTTCATACTATGGAAATAATAAACTACCTTCGTAATATCTTCTTACCGTATTTGTAGGTAAGTAATTTGTACCCAGTTTTACGTAAAAATGTCCACTTAAAAAAATTGCAGCGTCTTATAAAAATACTTTTGTTCAGAGAAAGTTGAAATTTAATGAGTGTCCATTGCCCACCACATACTTAATGGGTGTGTTTTCGCATTTTGTCCAAAAGAAAATGTGAAATTGTTCAACAAATAATTTGTACGCTCTTCAGTAATTATGATAAACACGTGTTTACTTAGAGAGAGGTACGCGTTACTTTCGCTCTCAATTATCTTAAATGATATAACATATACTTATGTGACAGTTTTTATAGTATAGGAGAGTAAACAAACAACCGTGTCGTCTGATGTTAAGTGATTACCTTCGCCCATAGACGTTTGCAACTCACAAATGCGATACCGACGTTTGAGCACCAAGAGAATCAAAAACTTGACGTTCAGTAACCTCATTCACTAGGTGTAAAGCAACGGAAGGTATGACTGTGGTACACACCGGTCGAGTAACCCAAATATAAACCAAACTGTCAGTTGTTACGACACCTGGGACATATCATCATCATCATCACATCACCAGCATTAACAACATCCTTTAATATGCCAGTCTCTCCTTAAAAAGGACTTTTAATAAACTGGGACATATAATAACCATATTTTTTTACAGTTTAACTACTATTTGCAGTCAGCATCTTCTAAACATATGCTTGTACATGAGCTCGCTTGCTGCTATCTAAGCACACCTTATACAAGATACTATAACAGAACAATTCCCATCACATATGTACTTATCTTATATGGTAATCAATAGCACGGCGTTTTACACCATGCATGGCAAGAAGATGAAATGATGCTGCTGCGATTGCACCCAGTCAAAGGTTGTACTGTTGTCCAATATTTTGTATCTTCATAAAATGCCAAGGTGTTTATAAAAGACAGCGAATGATAAACGCGTTTGCTTTCACAAGTTGTTTCACTTTCTTAAAAAACTTTAAATGTCATCATCATGAGTTACCTGTAACTTATCATGTTCCTAGCCTTTATTAAACCCAAGATTGTTTGGCTACCAGTTCAACTGGTTTTGTCTGAATATCTTTTTTTCATTTAGCGACTGGCATCGCACCTCCGCAACACTGGGAACGAAGTGTGCCATGCGTCACCTAATTAGAGAGCTTACCCAAAGGTGAGCAGAAAGCAGTCCACCATGGCTTAAAAATAACAATACCCGGATCCCTCCTATTGTAGGCGCAGAGTGGCACACCGTGTGCTTTTAGTCGGTCCGATTCTGACACACCACCTGGCCGCAAGCCCCGGTGGGGTGACGGGCCATGGAGGTCGTAAGAAAAGTAGTCAATATATTTGATAGGTTCATGACAACCGAGGCCGATTGCTTAACCTGCTCTCCAAGACACGAGCGTGAAACACCGCCACCTTCTACACTCTATGCTGTTATTAAAATTTTCTTGTAAGTAAAGCTCAACTATACTTTTTTGACTCGATTCGGCAATCGAACCCGAGACCTTTTGATCAAAAGTCGGATATGTGAACTGCTATACGGACGAAGGATTCATTATCTGTCACTTAAAATTTAATTAAATACAAGTTTTCTAACCTTGAAGTCAGCGCATAATACATCCTTATATGAATATTTTTTTAATAGAACAGACGCAAGTCCAACCCTTAAAGTTAGGAAGAGAGGAACTCCAGTATCCTCAGTTTAACAAATGTGGTATTACACTAGTCGAGCCTAAAGCACTTTACAATAGGAATATAACACAAAGCAATAGGATTTATACACACAGCAATTGATTTTTATCCTAATTTTCGTGACTAATATAAGTATCAGTGTTTACTTAGTTTTTAGATTAACTCGAATCATTAAAAACACGATGTCAAGCATAAAAAAAAGACACAAGAGCACTTGCTCCTAGTTCCTACATAGATTTTTTAATGCAATGATTGCTACTGGCAACAGCAGGTAGAAGTGTGTGTTAGTAACTGGTGCAAATGTTGCACAACAAATACACCTGATTATTCGTCAAGGTACGTCGGTTAAAACTAAGAAAAAGTAATTTCGAAGTAAAAATAAAATAAAATGCTGGTTAAGAGCTATACTTACTCAAATCACGTCTTTTTCCATTATCTAAGTATGTGTTTTTTTTTTATATGTGTGTATAACGCGCCAAGGTGATTACAAATGTGTGGTGGTATTACAAGTGAATTTTATAAGTAACATTATTTCTAATAGTCATACGGACGTTTGCGCCATACATATTTGTAGGTATGGTATGACGTAGGAAGTCCAACATTCATAGACTATCACAAGGTGAACTGTTATCAAGTTGTATTCTCTTAATCTAAATTTGACTGACTTGGAATATTTAATTTTGTCGGTTTCATTAACTGATTTTAAAGGAAGTAAGTTCTAAAACTGGCTTTTTTTATTTGCTTTACTTTGTACAGTTTTAAATAAAATAAAGCAATGCAAACTTATATAAAGACTTTGATTCCAAGTCGATTTTAACATACAAATAAAAATATGTAAAAGAAAAATCAATCAGTATTAATATCCAAGAAGCCTCCCCCAAAGAGCGCTAACCATCCCGGTCTTGGGAAGTCCACAATCTTCCACTGCTAGCCTTTTTCGTCAAGTCACCGATCCATTATAATCATAATTAGTAGGTATCTTGATCAGCGAAAACTGTACTACGTCTGTCCAGTCCATTGAGGCTAAAACGCGTGAGTGTTTTCATGTTTACAATAAAATGTTGATAACCAAAAAAATTGTTTTAATTTTTTTTTTTTAAAGGCGACGTTCGCATGAATCGGTGACATAAATGAACACAACGATCATTCAATCTAAGAACAACAATATGCGTACCACACAAAGTGTTGTCTCATGATGGGTTTCAGCCCACAACACTCAGAGCCGTATAAAGGGCCGAGGCGACCTCTTCAACTACTACGCCATTCGTGTAGTCGTTGAAACGGTCAGTGGGTAAAAATAGTTTACCTAAGTATGATGACTGCACGACTGGCCTAGTGCGTTAAGCGGTCGCCACGCCTCTCTCGCTGAATGTTGTGGGTTCAAATCCTACATGGGACAACACTTTGTGTGATCCACAAATTGTTGTCCTTAGTCTGGGTGGTCTTTGTGTCCGTTTCATGTATGTTTGTAAACTCCCCCGCGACACAGGATTTATTCCCAATGCGGGCCTTGCCTTTTTTAAAAAAAAGGTAGAGAAAAGATATAAAATACTATAAAAGATAGGTACAATAATTTGAAATATTGTAAGCGTGTGGAAACCACAACACTTGCATCAAAAGCAATGGCAAGGTGACAACCTTGCATTCTTCGACCTGTAATGAAACATTTGATATATAATACTAGCTCTGACAAGGTTTGAGATCTCCATTTATTTGATTTAATTCATCTTTGTATTCGTAATATCGTAATAATCGCCTTACCATTTTCCGAGTTTTACTTACGAATAACTATTAAACCTGTATCTATTATCTAACACTCCATCATAGACAAAGGATAACAAACTTTAAGTTACAAACGACATTGTTTTTAATAATTAAGAAGAGCTATAGCGATGCCAATCTGACGTCTTAACGGCCCGCGTTAGGAATATACCCTGTGACGCGAGGGACTCTACAAACATACAAGAAACTGACACAAACACCCAGACCCTGAATCACACAAAGTGTTGTCCCATGTGGGGTTTGAATTCACAATAATCAGCGCAGTAGGGAGCAGTGTGACCACTACGCCATAGTGAATTTTAAATGTTATCTTTTTAAAACACTCCTTGAGTCTTATGAATCGTTATTAAATATATCGTTCCTACGTTGAATTAATAGGTAAAAGTTCACAATTGTAATAAATAAATATCTAGTAACTTTCCATTAAAAGACTTACCGCGTAAAAAATAAACTAAATAAGACTCTTAAAATTTTAAACTAAGTTTATTTACGAAACAGTTCTGAGCAAATTCTATTTCAAGAGGTTTTTAGGAGAACAGTTGATGTGTTAGCAATATCTTTTAATGTATTTTATTAAAAAAATCAACGAATTTTACTTTCCAAGGAATGTCAATAAAAGCATGAAGAGCATGGAGAGTGCTCTGATGAGCTCTTCCAACTGATCCCATCCTCTCCGTTCCTCTGTAGGACAACTCGTGCTGGCCTTGAAAGTAACGGTTCGGCTCTTCCTTCCTGTGCAGATCGGTTAAAGCCTGGAATTCATTACCAGCGCGTGTTGCCCTCCCACTACGATCCCGGGTCCTCTAAGCAGGGCGTGAAAAAGCATCTAACTAGGCCGCCATAGCGTGGTTCGCCATATTGCACTGTCGTCATTCGCAGTGAGTATGGCGACCACCGCTCTTGGATTCTATTCATGCTTTCCATCAGGCAGAATAGAGTCACTTTGGTAGGTTAAATGTATTAAAAAAAAGCAAGTACATAGAATGCAGACAGTGTTGTGAGTTCTATCCCACACAGGACAACACGGTGTGATCCACAAATTATTGTTTTGAATTTCGGTGTCGTCTGTTTCAACACATATTGCCCAGTGCTTCTGCTCGATTTTTAAGAAAAAAAAAGACAACAAGAATTTGAGCAAATAGATTAACATAGTTTATATTTGCTTTATGCCATGTCACGTTCACGCAACATCGCAGTAAACGTGCACACATCGCAACGCATCAGTGGCCGCGAGAGAAATGAGCCAGAGCACCGACCCTGGGCTTGTTGCGATTCTATTAGAACGTATTAATTACACCTAACAAGGTTTTTATATTTACTAGCGAACACATGTTAAACTAATAAAATCCAGCCTAGGTAGACGTCAAATATTTGGGTTTATGCTTAGAGTCCGTGTGGTAACGGATTAAGAATACATAGTGTTACCACCCCTATTCATCCCATGGGTGTCGTAAAAGGCGAATAAGCGAATGTATGCAAGACAACATCATTACAAAGAGAAGGAAAACTTGAAACAAACCCTATTCCAACCCGTGCCAGCGTGGTATAGTAGGCCAAAACCTCTTTGTTAAGGAGAGGCCTATGTCCAGTAGTGGACTGTAAAAGGCTGTTGATGATGCTTAGAGTATCATACCAAGCAATATACGTATGAAGTTTGTGTTTTGCGAACGACTGTCGTTCTAAATTTTAACTGTGGACTGTGGACTTTCTGCTATAGGATTATAAAATATCTCCAACTTATAAATTCAAATACACTTGGTACTTGCTACCTGTCAATGTGGTTCATAAACATTATCCTATTGCAGTCCAATGCTGGGCATAGGCCTCTCCCATCGCACTTCACTCGGGATCGGACCGACTAAAAGCACACGGTGTGCCACTCTGCGCCTAGAATAGGAGGGATCCGGGTATTGTTATTTTTAAGCCATGGTGGACTGCTTTCTGCTCACCTTTGGGTAAGCTCTCTAATTAGGTGACGCATGGCACACTTCGTTCCCAGTGTTGCGGAGGTGCGATGCCAATCGCTAAATGAAAAAAAGATATTCAGACAAAACCAGTTGAACTGGTAGCCAAACAATCTTGGGTTTAATAAAGGCTAGGAACATGATAAGTTACAGGTAACTCATGATGATGACATTTAAAGTTTTTTAAGAAAGTGAAACAACTTGTGAAAGCAAACGCGTTTATCATTCGCTGTCTTTTATAAACACCTTGGCATTTTATGAAGATACAAAATATTGGACAACAGTACAACCTTTGACTGGGTGCAATCGCAGCAGCATCATTTCATCTTCTTGCCATCCATGGTGTAAAACGCCGTGCTATTGATTACCATATAAGATAAGTACATATGTGATGGGAATTGTTCTGTTATAGTATCTTGTATAAGGTGTGCTTAGATAGCAGCAAGCGAGCTCATGTACAAGCATATGTTTAGAAGATGCTGACTGCAAATAGTAGTTAAACTGTAAAAAAATATGGTTATTATATGTCCCAGTTTATTAAAAATCCTTTTTAAGGAGAGACTGGAATATTAAAGGATGTTGTTAATGCTGGTGATGTGATGATGATGATGATATGTCCCAGGTGTCGTAACAACTGAAAGTTTGGTTTATATTTGGGGTACTTAAAAAATGGTGGAGACCGTGTCTCGGGAAACGTAGCGTAGGACGCCCACAGGTCAAGTGGAGTAAGGATTTGCGCAAGAAGGCTGGCAGAAGTTGGACGCGACTAGCCCAAAATCGATCAGAGTGAAGTGCGATGGGAGAGGCCTATGGCCATCAGTGGACTGTGATAGGTTGATGATGATGATGGTGATGAACAAAAAATATGTACACCTTAGCGAAGGCAATACTGTCACTAACAAATAACTTGCAATAAACACAATGCTACTACCTACCGATTAAAATAATTTTTGCTTAAGTAATTACTTATTGTGTAACAATTTAGTAAACAACAACAAAACACTGTTTACAACAACGCTTGTTCTTATAGAAACCTGAATCTTACGCTACAAATTTCTCAACGAACAACAGTGGACAGTGCCATTTTATCTCCATATCTCATACGAGAATAATTCAAACTTGTTATTTTGTAACGCTGATGCAAACATACGTATTTTCATCTTACAGCCGTGACAGATCTGCTGGTGACGTTTTTAAGAACGGCATCGTAATCTGAATTAAAAGAAGTCGTGTTAAGGCAATATTAATATAAGGACATGCGCAGCCTTGCTTACGATGTGTGCCATCCTCTTTATAATTTCTGTAGCAAAGTTGTAGACTTAACAGAGTCTATTATGCAAAAACTTTAATTTACCATTTTAAAATTGTTAAGAGTGAACAAGATTTTTATAAAATGAGCATACAGATCGTATCTCAGATTAACGCGCTGGTATATGGCTAACGGGATTTAAGATTGAAGGTAGCGGACCTTTGACATCTTGAAATCAATAATATCCATTTCTTCTAATATGTAAGTAGCCTGGATCCATAATAAAGAAATTTACTATGACGACATTTCTATTTATGAGAAGAGAAATTGATCTGAATGATGTAGTCGAAGACTCGACCATCCCTTTGTTTACAATATACATGTTCATTACCATGGAGTGTTCTGACGAACTCTGATAACTAGTCCCACTATCTCCCTTCCTTTACAGGACAACTCATGCTGGCCTTGGAAGTCATCATTTTAAAATGTTAGACATACGCTCCTAAATGGTTCGGTTCTTCTCTCCTGTACAAATCAGTTAAAATCTAGAACTGCCATACCAGCGCACGTGTTTCCCTCTCACTTCGATCCCGAGTCCTTTAAAAAGGGCGAGAAGAAGCATCTCACTAGCCCGCCATAATGTGGATCGTCATCTGCAATCGCAATGAGCATGGCGGCCACCACTCTTGGATTCTATTCACGCTTTCCATGAGGCAGAGTAGAGTCACTTTGGTATACTTCTTTAAAAATATATATACCGTCCAGGGTATGTAGAAAATAGTACAATAGAACCCCATTGAACCCCAGTTGCTTTGATTCAGACATATGTACTTCTCGTGCCTATACCATATTATTCAGATCTTTCATAACTGCTCCTTCTGGGTGATTTTTAAATTGGCTTTTCAATATACAGTATGTTTAGCAGTTTCTGCTCACGCCAGTAAGAATATCTTGGAGATAAATCTTACAATACTGTAGTGAAAGAAGAAAGTCATGTTTCTTCTGACAACATGGTCAGTATTTAGAGAGTTAGTATTAACTGCCTGTGTGGGGACGGATTAAGAATACATAGTATCACCACCCCTATTCATCCAATAGGTGTCGTAGGAAGGGGTTAAGGGAATAAACTATTCGGGACAATATTACTTCAAAGAGAAGCCAAACTTCAAAACAAACCAACCCATTTGGCCAGCGTGGTATAGTAGGCCAAAATCTCCTAAGGAGAGGCCTAAATCCAGCAGTGGGCTGTTAAAGGCTGTTAAACTGTCGAAAGACTCATCATACAATCGAATGGTACGAAAACCTTTCAAATACTTTTTGCAGGAACCGATTTCTCGAACAATATTTCGTTTGCGAAACTTGCAAATTCATTTGCTCACTGATGTTTATCTGACGTTAACGGACTAAAGTCATGATAAATTATCATAATACACATTTAAATACAGTCCATTTGTGAAACTGTAGTATGCAAATGTAAAAAATAATACTAATGTAAAATTACGCAGCTCGTTCCTCAAAATATAATTGTTTTGCCTCTTTCTGCTACATTACAGTGACTGAATACCATTTTAGAGAAGTAGGTACGCAATATGTATTTGAACATACTTTTTCAGAAATGAAGCAAAGGCCAAGAAAATCAACACATACAAAACATCCCCGTTAAACCTATCCACCCAATAAGAAAACGAGATTCATGTGACCCTGAGACCATACTGAGCAAAGGTTGCCGCAAACATAGAACAATGAAGGTATTTGAGACCTGTGTCCAACAGCACTTCGAGTTGAGGAATATACTATAAGGTGGAACAAGAATTCGTTAAAACGTGTTACGGGAGTTCTTGAGACTGATGCTACTGGAATTTTCTGGTTACAATCCTAAGACACGGTGTCAACAAAATGGAGCCACTTGTCACATATGTGTATAATTACATATGTATTTATGACGTATGTATTGTATGTGTCCATGTATATATACGGACTCCTGTATTAATTGTCAATAAAACCTCTGTGCACCTCCCTTACAATATTTCTAAACCACCCTAAGGTTGACTGGAAGAGAATGCCTTGGGCATTAAGTTCGCCGATGTACAAAGTGCATAAAGTGTAAATAAATAAATAAATAAACATCCACTGAGTTCCTGTCGGTGATCAAAGACATGTTTCCGGAAAACTGATTTCCAGACGTGGCGACATTCCATGGCTACCCAGTAGTCATTTGAAGTTTATTTAAAGAATCGTGTCTACATCAATAAACCAAATACACTATCTAAACTAAAAGAGAAAATCAGCGAAGATATGTCGGCGGTCTAGCGGTCTCTTTGCCGACAAGTATTCAAAAATTTCGATGCTCACTTAGAAGATTGTGAATGACAAACCGGTGGTAAATTAGACGATGCAATTTTTAAAAAGAAAAAATAAATGCCTATTAATTAGTTTTCTTGTAAAAAATCATTTTTAAAATATATCAAATGTTTTTTTGAAATGTTAACTAATTCGTGGCCCACCGTATGTAAAACCAGAGTAAGTAATAAAACCTGCTCATAGTTCGAACTAAAAAATGCTGTCTTATTATTATATCCTGCGCTACACAATAAGGTATATCATATATTATATTTATAGATAGTACAGCAGATAATATTTATTTAAGAAGTCCACTATTCATTCAATTTTATTAATGTATGCAGTTTTAAATTGTGTACCTAAATTAAAAAAATATATTTTTAAGGTCATCAATAATTCATTACTTTTACAAAACAAAGTAAAAAAAATTATTCATTATTTTGAATAATAATGTTAAAATAGTACGATTTGAATGAATTTTGATTTAATATTAAAATTGAAGACACTAAAAAAGAAAAATTACTTCAGTTGCACCTAACATTTATATGTGGATTCTTGGCTTATTTATTTAACAGTCTTCTGATATATATAGGCCTCAGCTTAGAATGCCACTCTGAGTGTGGCCGCGAGTGGACGTTACGGGTTTTCCCCTCCATCCGCTACGAAGTTGTTCGCGTGTGATGTACGTCGCCTAAATAAAGAGTTCACTCGAAGGCAGTCATGAGAGGTTTCGATGTCGTAATAACAGCTGCTCCCGGATTCCTCCTATTTCAGGCGAAATGAGTATACCGAATTTAGGTTCATCAATTAAATTAATTCTAAATTCATACTGTTTAAATACAAAGTCGTGATTAATCACTGTTCTAACAAGAATTACCTCGTTTTATAGCCGACTTCAACAAAAACAGGTAATACTCAATTCGGTTCTATTGTTTTATGTTTGTCACATAACTCCTAAAGGTGAGAAATTAAGAAATTGAGATGTAGACGCATTGAAATTGAGTTTTAAGAGAGAGATTTTTGATTGATCTGAGACAGATTTTTAAAAAAGTACATTGCTATAAATATAGTTGATATATTTAAATAATGGTTAATGAGCGGAATAAATTCGCTATGTTAGATCAAAATAAATCTATACTCATTAAACAATCAATTAAACTGGCGTTATTATCAGCGAAGAAATCGCCTAAAGCGATATAACCACCACTTCCACTGTTGATGTACCACGAAAATCGATATAATTAATTGTCTGCTTTTGAATCGATTTAATTTGGTATTTCAGATCAGCTTGACCTCTTAGAGTTATATTAAGGTGTAACTTCTTTCTGCATTCTCTAGGTTATGTTAAGTACAGCTAGCAGACCTTGAAAAGAAACGACAGCGGTTTGGTGCTGAGCTCGACCTGGTTCTGGACCGCATATCCCAACGGGGTTACGAGAATCTGGCCAAGTTCAACGTCAAGTAAACGAAGGGGTGCACGCTGTATCACAAAAAATGTCCGTTTCTTCCCTCCCCACTTTTCAAAAGTCAAATGCCACTTTAAGTTATGCTCTGTGTCCTAAGTATGGATATTTATCGGTACTTCAACTAACGACAACGCCTCAAGAGCATCACAGAGGCGGCCTCGGCGAAACTAGGTGTACTGAACAAGGTGAGACGGTTCTTCTCGCCCGAGCATCTCTCTCGCTCTTTTCAAGACCCAGGTTCGCTCCTACGTGGACTACTGTTATCACCTTTGCGATGTCTCCACCAGTTTTTGCTTGACGCTCTAGATCGGTTGCAGCGGCGAGCAGTCCGCATTATTAACAGCCCCGAAACTACCGAGTCCCTTGAGCCTCTGCAGTTGCAAAGAGATGTCGCCCCTATGGCAGCTCTCTATCAGCTTTACCATGAAGAGTGGTCTGACGAGTTTTTCCAACGGGTCCCACCGTCTCTCTTCCTCTAAACAACAATAAGTGCTGGACTGCTCTCGTACTAAATGGTTTGGCTCTTCCTTCCTGTGTAAATCAGCTAAAACCTGTGCACTCACTACCTGCGCACGTGTTTCCCTCCCGAGTCCTTTAAGTGGAGCGTGAAAAAGCATCTCACTAGGCCACCATAGTGTGGGTCACCATACTGCATTTTTTGCATTCGCTATCAGTACGGTGACCACAACTCTTGAAATCTATTTATACTTTCCATCAGGCAAAAGTCGAGTTAGACAGGCTGTTAATAAAAAAAAGGAAAAGCGGTACATACTTCGTAAAATTCTGTAGCTTATACCTGTCACAGTTTTCAATTATCGTTGGCACTCCACCATTGTGCCTTTCTCAAAAACTTTTTAATTTGCAAAACCAATCCATTGAACAAATTATCGTTTATGATATTGCCTAACCAATAAGTATTTCAAGAGGCTCCAAGAGTATACTCCCACCTCAAAGATCGACAAAATATTTACTTTCCGAGTTGCAACCGTCAATAGTCAAATACTGAAGGCCTAGTGTGAGGTGATTTTCGTCATGATGATGACCCACACTAAAGTCTTCACCAACCATAACACCAACACCGTGACGATTAAGTTGATGTAAACTAAATTCACACCAGCGTCTCTAACTACTATTTCAAACGAACCGTTCGCCAAAATTACCTTTTTAAAAACCAAAATAAATCTGGTATTTGTAAGGTTAAAGTAATGAACGAATATTTTTAAATAGAAAATGTATGCAGCTATACGAGCCATTAGCCATTAAAAAAATATAAAAAATAGAGAATACAATAGCCATAATAGCTGTACCCAAGCTGTCTGACTAACGGGTCTGCCATTTAATTCTCCATCATTACACTTGTTAGCTTACATTATCTTTCCAAATACAAAAATTACTAAACTTTATTTATTTTGGCCTTGGTTTTTTCCTATCTACTATTATTAAGACTTATTTGGACATCATTAAATTTTATAGTAGTTGACGGCCAACTATTTAGGTTCAATTAATACATCTAATTTCTACATTCATCAATATTTTTTCTATTTATTCATTCAAAATCTGTAATACAATAATAAAAGTCTGCTAAACTGTGAAACAGTTTGTCGGTAGAAATAATAAAATGTGTTAGAATAAATTTGTTTATAATGATATTTTTAAAATTCAATTTATTATGTATTTATAATTCTAATACAGTTTGCATGTCTCTATTAAAAAAGCATAGCCTAAGACAGAATTACTACGAGATGTAGGTACTCCGCCACCAATGAATGTCGCTAAGTAAAGCGCAATATTCGGTGTGTATTCGAACCGGTCTTAGCATTGAACCGGAGGTGAGGGCGTTCGGTCAGCCTACCGTTACATGTAATCGACTTTCGTAGCATGACGCAAAGATGGTTGAACGTGATTAATATCGATTTGTAAATGAAAATTTACTCAAATTAATATTATTTGACCTGTAACCTCCAATCTCAAGGTTTCAGTTTCATTGCTTTTCATTTAGATTTATGTACCTATATATGTAATATCATAAACCGTTGCGTCGATCAGCGGTATTCAGAGTTACAGATATATTTTAGTGTAAGTATTTATGGGACGTCGATTCTTTGAAAAAAATATCTGCATACTAAAAAAAGCGCACTAAAGGGCAAGCATTCACTCATCAATAAGGTCTATCACGACGTGGTTCCGTCCTAGTGACACCAATACGTGTATGTGAGGCAGATACATCGTCGCATCACCATCAGGGTTAAGCGGTCGACTGCATAAATTGGAACCTACGTCGGTCTGACATAAGCATTATTGATTGTACACCTCAACAATGATCCTTGACTATTAACTGCCTATTTTCTTATAGTTCTGTTTTATTTTTGAATATCAGCTTAAATTATTTTCATTAAGTATTTTACAGCAAATTACAGCTTTCTAACACTAGCCACAGTTTGATACATCATGTCGTTAGTCCATAGTAGTATCTCCTGCGAAGGTACTATGTTTATTTTTCTATATTAAGAACCTGTCAAAGTGACTCTGCCTGAATAGAATTCAAGAGTTGTGGTCACCATACTCACTGCAAATGCAGACAATGCAGTATGGTGATCCACACTATGGCGGCCTTGTGAGATGCTTTTTTACACCGGGGACGTAAAAGCTATGACAGTCATCGTGACAGTGTAAGGGTTACACAGTTACCACGATAACTGTCACCCCTGCATCAATGGGAGCATGTTCGAGAAGTAGCGAGACGAAGTCTGCAATCTGACTTATCGTAAACTCGACGCGACGCCACACCCACAGCTCGTGTATACATGTATGTATATAGCACCTCCTTAAAGAAAGTATAGACGGAGTCGTATGAAACACATTAATCGCAGTATCATTTTTTTTTATTAACGTAGCTTTCATTAAAATTGATAGAGTCCATAAAAAGTTAAGCGTCGACTTCTAGACAGGAGCTCAGCAGTTGCCATATGTGTGCACAGTTAACAAGTAAAAAATGAAATCAAACAGCTACAAAATAGTGGTTTGGGAACCGGATTCGAAGGATATAACCAATCACATAAAAATCGGAATTACCTTTCCAATTTTATGTATATTAACTCGTGTCCAACGACCACGCTTAGTCATTCCTTGCAAAATTTACAAGAACGTTGCGATGCAGTAGTCGAAACAGTTTGGCTATGTAAACCGCAAAATAGTCGACACAAAACCCACTACCAACGCTCTTTATTTTATGCACTTTCGCAACAGAATATTCTTAATGTAACTGTATATATTATATCATATTGTGAACTTAATTTTTGGATAATTGTATAAATCTGAAGAGGAATAAACTAAGGATGTCAGGAGTAAAGTTTGAGTGGCAGAACTCAGATGGACTGATGCTTGGGAACGTTCTTTATCGTGGGTTGGCGAGAGGACCTAACCGAGAAAAAATGTAACGCGTTACGATAAACCGTAAGAGAAAGGGAGAATGAAGGAGATCGATAACTAGTCTCCCAATGTTTAGGAATATATATACTTCGTACATGGCAGCGTAACTTTAATTCAGTGCAATTCTTGACATATATTTATTAAACCATTGGAGAAAAATCTATAGCACAAAACGAAAGTTACCATAATTGTTCAGAATCTATTCCCAAACTATTTTACGACAACATAACCTCAAAAAAGCGATATATCGAAGGGAAAATAAGGCTGGCCAAAAATAATATTTTTTACAGGTTGCCTAAATTAACATGCGAAAGAGACTTCGTTCTAAACGCATGTCTTACAACACGTTTATATTATTACTTTTTTAAAAGAAAATAGCGTTTAAATGATAGATTACTGAACACAATCTCTATCATTTTTTTTAACATGTGGAAACCCCCTCGGGCCGTCACCCCACCGGGGTTTACGGCGGGGTGGTGTGTCGGAATCGGACCGACTAAAACCACACGGTGTGCCACTCTGCGCCTGAGATAGGAGGGATCCGGGTACCGCTACTATTACGACATCCAGATCCCTCCTAGCGCCTGCCTGCTAATGCGGGCACCAATACAATCTCTACCAAATTTAACCTCTAAATCGTAGTACAAAATACAAAATTCAAATATGAACTACATTAAAAACTTTTGTAATACTCTAAGGCGTTGTCAATGAACTCGCGTTTATGTAGCCGCTAATTTTTTTATTGATTCATTTTATAAGTATGTTTAGCCCCTATGACAATGACTTAAGACATAATTCTGTAGAACCCTGGCTGACCATGACTTCGAGACAAAAATTCGAGCGAATGTTTCTGGTTTTTTCGGCGTTGCGTAATTTTCGCCAGCATTCGGAAGGTACTGTTACAATGATGGCACATCTTTATGACATTTAGACGGTCAACTAACTTGATAAAATCAACCATGACATGGTAGTTATGAATTTATATCTTAACTTTTTAAAATGCTAATTTTTACCGAATAAAATACGGATAATAAATAAATAAATATTTAGGATATTTAACACACAACGTCATCTAGTTTGAAACTAAGCAGAGCTTGTGCTATGATAACTAGACTGACTGATAGAATACTTATATACTTTTTTTTTGTAAATATATACATATTATACATAGAAAACACCCAAACTTCGAAACAAATATTTGCAGATCATACAAACGTTTGGTCCAACCCATCATCGAATCCGAGACCTCAAGCACAGCAGTCACAATCACTACCGCTGCGCCACCGAGACAGTTAATAATTTCACATACGGATGTTATCGAAATGGAAATTCGGATGAATATAAAAAAGCATCTATTTTTAGGGCAAAAATTTTCTACCGTGACGTTAATATTACAATTAATATACATAATTATGTTAAAAAAAAGTTGTAACACTGCTTTTACTACGCCCTGACCACGCTTAAGGAAGTCAGTCAAAAACACGCGGCTGCTAATGAGGAGTGGGTATGAATACGATCACTTTCTCCACGTGAAAGTGTCAGAACTAGTTATGATTCTACAAATTTAACTGGACAAACATTAATCCTATGATGTAGACAAAAATACTAACGTTGAAATGTTATAATTTCTATTTAAAGACATTTGCCGCGCTAGAATTATTCTAAACGCGGAACTCCGCGAAAATCCGAACTTTATTACATTGTTTGTTAGTTAGTTACACCTCTATCTAATCTAAGATCACACAAAAAACAAATGCAAACCGCACAGCTACAAACCAACCATGAATTATAGAGGTACATGTAAGGACGCATCTCCAAACCATAGACCCGAGAGAAATAACTTTCCACGCCACGTCTTTGATCGTCTGCATATCGCTCCATAGAATATTAATAGACATTAATCCGTCTGGAAACCACTTTCGTAAAAGAGGTACAATTTAACAAATATATTACATGGTTTCAATTTCCCTAAGAGGTAATCTGACCATCTTATATTCAGTACTTTTTATCTTAATTTGTATACTGTCACTTTCTTACTTACTTTTTTATTTTTCCCCTAATATGGCGAAGCCACAAGGAAGCGTAATGATTTAAGCAATCTATGTTTGCATGTTTGTATGTTCACTGTAGTGCCCAAACTATTAGTCCGATTTTAATAAAAGAGATGTCAATAGTTTCGTAATAATGGTCCGGAGGACATAGGCACGTATACTTTATAAAAAAATATATGACTCAATTTAAACCTCGAAAAAACTGCGATACCCACATGTTTAGGGTCAAAAGAAAGACCCTGGTGAGCGTATTACAATGTTTTGTACCTAAATATTTCTGGATTTCTATCAGAATTACTTTATTGGTTCATCCTTTTTAAATTTCTTTTTTACGTAGTCGGGTTATAGTTGGCCTAGTGGTTTAACCGGTCGCCACGCCGCTCTCTACTGCTCTGAGTGTTGTGGGTTCAAACCCCACATGGGACAACACTTTGTGTGATCCACAAATTGTTGCTCTCAATCTGGGTGTTCTTTGTGTCTGTTTCTTGTATGTTTGTAAAGTCCCCGACGAAACAGGATTTATTCCTAGTGCGGGCGTTGTCTTTTAAAAAAATACTCTATTAATAGAATCTATTATTCATTTTCACAAACATGTTGATTATTGATATCAAACTAATAATATTATTATTGAAATTGTATATCAAAATCACTATATTTAAAAATAATATACCGCTGCGTCTGTAGTGTATTTCTGAACGTAACAAACTCCAAAATTCATAATACGGAATCACTAATTGATTTATAAAGTGATTCACGAAAAAGATCAAGTTGCGAAACTTCTTGCATTTTGCTAAAATATGGCAAAAAATATACAAAAATTGATTGCTAGATACAAATGAATTTCTTAACATTTCATAATAAGCTATCCCAAAAAAAAAGATAGTAGAGATTTAGCTATTATGGGTTCTAACACACAGACACACTCAAACAAACACGCGAAGACTAGATCAAAATCTTAATAAAACTGTCACTATGATATGACATGTTCTCATGATGTCTGCATCACCCAACGGTAAACTGGTAGAGAATACCTTTGCCATGAAGTCCTCCATTGTACATTTTGTGTACAAAGTTATTAAATAGATGCCACATTCAGTCATGTCGGTCAACAGTATGATTAATTCGTATTTTATAATAATAAAATACGTTAAATAATTTATTAATTGCTTTTGACTATTCAATGATATATCATTAGCCATACATGGAACCTCACAACTTTGGATTTATTATGATAATGTTCCATGTATGGCTATTTTTACTCAATCACGCTAGACTTACTGAATGTATTTGAGCGTGATTTATCACAAAAATAGACTATGAAGGTTACTTTTTTTCGAGAAAAAAGTCACTGATAAAATTTACATTAGCTTTAAGGGTTATTACACAACTAAATTTATCCATATTTTGACTGGTATGCACTTCGTTCTATTTTTACTTAATCTTACAGCCCACTATTATATTTTTCTCATTCTTCAATAGAAGGTTTTACCAATAATAATACACTTGGCTTCAATATTGCATAAAAACAACTGGCATTGCGTGCAAAAATTTAGTTACACGTACGCAGGTGTAATCAAAGCGATTCAACATACCGAAATGTAGAGCGGCAATTTGAACACAAGTAGCTGATACGAAAGTGCGTTTTAATATGGCTGCCTTCTGTACGTAAGACCTTATTAATTATTAATAGCGTAGTTACGTGTTTTAAAATTCAAGTATCGAATCATGAATGTGTGTTCTTTTTTAAAAGAAGAATGTTTGAATTTTTTTATGAAACTAAATTGGCCACTGTCATTATCATAAATATAGAGTAAATCAGTATACGTTTAATAATTTTTGCCATTTATCATTTAAAGCAGTTTCAATTCGTAATTATTGGCGTTTTATCTTCAAAGTTTGCTAATTTTTTTGTTTTTGCATTTTGATTTATTTAAATAACTGACGATTTAAATGATATAAAAGTCGTACGTACTTTTATCATTTTATGAGGATTTGATGATCTTTTTACTGCTACACTGAACTAAAACGATGGGTAGGTGTATGTTATACTTAAACTGATAAAATAAAGCCTCAGCTAGAATTGTCGTACGACTTTGGGTATAGACAAATAGTTTTCTTTTTTTCGATTCAAACCATTCGTAGTTCTGTCAAGTCTTGTTGCCAGTTTCAGATAGCTCTGAAACGTTTTATACTTCTATACATATATTTTTTGAAGTGAAAACTTCTTTAGGCGCGTTGAGCGTTTTGGTAGAGGGTAAAATCCTCGGTCCGCGTCACCGACATGCTAATGATAATAGTATATCTATAGCCATGGAGAATATGATATTATATATTATATATGAAATTTATTATTATTATATATTATATATGATATTATATATTATATATAGCTATATATGAAACATAAAAAATTTCATATAATTTTTTCATATAGTTTTAATTACTCTCAACTTAATAGTTCCGTTTTCACTTCTATCGGCAGTCCCACGACTGCTATTTACTTTCTATACGTATATTCCAGTTTATAATCATTTAGACTACATTAGGCTAATGTTATAGTTAATAGCATATTTAATAAAACTTAGCAATATGACTTAATTGCCACGTACATAATAGTTTTTAATTTTACGAAATTTCGTCATTAAACGGACCTCATTAATCATAATTCGAAAACTGGTCATCGAAAACCTACGTCGAATGAATACTTTTTTGATCTCCCAAAAAAGGGCGCCTGAGGCTGCCCCATTAGGGTAGTTTTACTATAATCACCTGGCTCAACACTCCTAGCTCCTCTATCCCGGTCGGATAAGGATCCGACAATACAGAGGGATTGGTGAGATGATTTTTAAAAAAAAAACATACGTAAAATGAACTTGTGAACTAAAGAAATCAATATATCTCGCGTGAATCCACAATAAAAATTATTTTTAAGTTGTTGGAACGAACACAGTTAAAAATGTTGTCCATTTGAGTCATAAAATGGTGAATAAAAACCAAAATCTTCAAACATACAATTATTACAACTGGTTACGCCTAGTTGTTTAATAATTAATTTATGTAAATGTACAAGTCGACCGATACTTTAAAAAACTAGGTCATAGTCACATTTTTACGATTAATTTAATTAATAAGCTTATAAATTTTGGAAGGCTCATGTAGAATACTTCTAAAAAATCGAGGAAAAAAAATAAAACAAAACACTAAACAACTTTTTAAAAACATACCTATGACAACAGCCAATAGTAAGAGGCCTCCGCCAAATAAAAACGTCGGTTTCATTATCGCTTTTTAAAATTCAAATCCTTACACTTTCACCAAAACACTATTTCACTGCATTACTCGAATGCAAATTGTTATTGTGTTAATTAAACTACTGTATCAAACACTCATTTTATTCACAAACACTTGAATAACTATCACAAATGAATTTATATTTGTTTTTATTTTTACGAGTGCCGCAAAAATTTGCCAGATTTGTGTTTTAAGCGCGCGTCAAACCACGTTCGAAAGTCAAGCGCTAACTGCGCATGGCCGGCCACGGTGAAACAGGTGTGCAAACCGGTGAAGTAAACGACCCGTATAACCCGACCAATTTTAGTATTAAGTAATTACCAATCGTGTACTATAATTTAATAACGTACCATTTTAATTGGCTTATAATTTTCAGTCGCGTAGTGTATTTGCGGATACCTAGGTAATGTTGTCATCACATTTTCTTTAAGTATCCCAATACTCCGTGGTTTGTTGTTTGTCAAGATATGGAAGAAAATGTAAAATCAATTCACGGCTTTCTGTTGAAATTTAACACAATTTACAATACACTGTGCGTAAAATATTTACTAATAAACGGCCACGTCTTGCAGTCCACTTAATAGTCCATAGCTGGCCATAGGCCCTTACCTTAAAAAGGAGGTTTTGGCCTACTGTATAACGTAGTAACAATTTATGATTAAAGGAATCAAAGAAACCAAAAAGATTATAGGACTTACCACAGGGTTGCATGATTTAGTTTTCAGAAATTAGATGTTTTTTTTTAAATATCTTTATAGCTACTTAGTACCAGGGATACATTACATTAAAAAGTATAACATAAAAATATCAAATTGACACAGGGTATGACACACTTTAAAGGAATATATATGCAAGATAGAAATTACTATGCACTCCTACTCGATCACAGCCGCGACGTCCAGTTTCAACGGAAACCTGCTGATTACGCACCAGCCAAGCGCGCAGGACCAACGGCTTTACTTAGAAATTATATACAGGTGGGCCAAGAATTCGTTAACATTTGAATCTGATACCCAGCACAAACATGTTACTGGAGTTCTTGGGACCGATGCTACTGGAATTGGTTTCAACAAGATGGAGCCACTTGTCACGCATTCAATGAGTCCCTACCGGTAGTTAAAGACATGTTTCCGGCAAAGCTGAATTCTAGACGAGGCGACATTCCATGACCACCCAGAAGTCCAGTCTATCTCCAGCCGACTTCTTTTTATGTGGTTATTTGTGTTTACGTCAATAAGCCAACTACACTACGTCAACTAAAGGAAAAAATCTGCGAAGAGATGTCGGCGATCTCGAGGTCTCTTTGCCGACGAGTACTTGACAATTTTGGTGCTCGCTTAGGAAAGTGCAAAAAGCGAAACGGTGATCATTTAGAGAATGTAATTTTTAAAAAATAAATCTCAACTAATAAACTTTCTTGTAAATAAACAATTTTTATAATATATCAAATGGTTTTTCTCATACGATTTTCTCAAATATTAACTAATTCGTGGCCCATTCTGTACATGAAACGCATGCTTGTTTTAGTGGCTAGTGACCCTGACTGCTAAAACTAAGATACGAATACTAACCACGATAAATAATTGTTTAAAAATTAGGTAAAAGTATTTTAGTACATCAACAATCTGGTTATCGCACAGATTCTGACTGTTCTGCTCAAGTTTGGTCAGACAGTCGTGTATTAGATGTTCCTACCTATTAATATTTTGCCAAGTGTTGAGACTATGACCAATAAATAATTATAATTCTACAAAAATCTATTATGTAATTCTTACCAGGTATTAGATAGCAGAGTACCGCTGATTTCGGCACGAACGTTTTGGGTCGACCGATGTAACAGTATTCGTTTTGTCGTCTTTCGTTGGTAACTGCGTAATTACAGGCCCATGATGCAGGACTGACAGTTTTGGAGCCACAATGAATGTGCTACTCCACAGTCTATTTATTATTTCATCCATCAATCCATTTCTCCAAGAACTTGAATAACTTGAACACAATTTGTCAACCAGAATGGCTACTTAACCTTTTTGTACCAAACTCTTGTGGGAAAGAACATAGGCGTTGTCAAACAGTATTACCACAAAACCGCTACACAGGTATCGTGTTATGTATTTGAGCAGTGGAATGCTCATGGAGTCATTGTGAGTGTGGATCGAACCATCGACTATCCTCACAATGACTTCATGGCATCTACTTCTGGGAGTGGTATGAGGGTCCGGAGTATAGAAGGCCTTTCGACAGTTTAATCGTCCTCTTACCTCACCGTTGTATGACGAGACAGTATCGTCAGTCTCATGTCATTCACCATTGCTCTTTTTTTATCATGGCAGCAGCCATGTGCTACGGCAGCAGGATGACAATTATGGCAAAACCCGTCAGTAAACTGGGATGGAATGCGAGATTATTTTACATCCATCCCACGAGGTTTAAAGATAGGGATCTGTCGCAAAGTGCACCTGCCGTAGCTCACAAAATAACTGTCGGTATGGAATATTGTATTTAATATAGCAAGAAAGAAGATGAATGAATTGATAAATAATAATGCACGAAGATCCGTCCCTTGTTTAATCGCGAGTGCACCCACGCTGTTGCACATAAGCAGTTGGCCTACCGCGCATGAGTCAGGGCCCGCATTGATCGCCTAAAAGCAGCGTATAACAAAGAACTCGTCATATATCCTACAGGTGACGGTAGGTTCCGGTGATTGAATAAAACCATACAATCAAACTTCTGCCAGCCCTTGCTACCAGTGCTGAAATATCTAAACGGATCACTTGTCCATCAGTCACAAGCAAAAGTAAAAGTGCTCTTTTCTCTATTCAGCTAACTCCCGAATCGACGACCATGACTTGTACCTGCCCATCATTTCGACCACTTTCAAACGGCAAAGTGAAGTCCGTGCGAAACTGCGGTCACTGGATATCCGGAAAGCCAGTTGATCCGACGGTATTCCAGCGATGGTTCTTAGACGCTGTGCGCAGGAGTCGTCTCCGGTATTGAAACACTTATATCGCCTGTCATGTTCCCCAGGAAGTGTTCCAGAGGGCTGGAAAGAGGAGTGTTCAACTTCTATTCTCAGCAAAGTGCGCGAACGTAGCATCAACAAGCAATTTGTCCGCTACTCTGCTACTATCGGTTCTTCCTTCCAGTGTCAACCTGTCAGAACTTGAAAAAGTTAAGAACGCACGTTCTCTTTCACTACAATCCCGGTCCTTAAACCGGGGGTAAAAAAGCATCTCACTAAGCCGCACTAGTGTAGGTTATCATGCTGCATTGTCTACATTTTTTTTAGTCTTCCAAATGAAGACTTGGTCAAAAATTTACAAATAGTTACTCGTTGGAGTTTACTTTTGCATAATATTAAACATTTTTTTAAGAGTAAGAAGGAGAAAAGACCAGACGAATTACTTATGTGTTCTAGTCCCTAAATGACTAGCGTAACTTCTTCTAACTCTCTCAAACGGCATATATTTTGTTGTTTTGCAACCTTTTTATTGATACTCCCTCCTATTGGCCGGTGTGTGATGCAATCTAACTTAGAGTATTCTTCGATAAATTAGTTATCCAACCCTGAAAATGCTCTTTGAATTTGTTAAGTTTAATCTCCCACAAAAACTATTTAGATTTCTAATAAGTATAGAGAGAGAGAGAGAGCATCTCACGTGTCCTGCGTAACCCTTCTTCATGGAGGATTATTAAGGACACGTAAGATGATCTTATTTATACTAAGACTGAAATTGCATGTTACAACAACAGTCTTGCGTCTGTGTGTTACATAACATTAAGAGTGTAAGTTTGTGGAAGAGATCAATTTTTACAAGAACGGCCACATCACTAACTTGAGTAATTATTTTTAATTAACATTTCCTTAGAAATATTAAATAACGTAATGTAACTTGTCCGTGTGGTGGTGGATTAAGAATACATAGTGTTATTACCCCTATTCATCCCGTGGGTGTCGTAAAAGGTGACTAAGGGACCAAGTATACAAGACAGCTTCATTACAAAGAGAAGGAAAACTTATAACAAACCGTATTCCAACCCGTCTGGCCAGCATGTTATAGTAGGCCAAAACCTCCTTGCTAAGGAGAGGTCTATGTCCAGCAGTGGACTGTAAAAGGCTGTTGGTGTAACATAACTGTGAATTCAGTCAAATACCTAATTGTAATTGCTACAAGAATTTTTGACGCGACAGTAACTTGAACTCATAACGACAGAACTGTAACACAGTGTTATAATCATCCATAAATAAGTCCTTGAAACGGAACATGTAAAATAAACTAACTAACATTTAAAATAAGTATTGCTTGATAAGAAGGCTCAAAGTCACCCAAAGAGCAATGGAGAGGGCAACGCTCGGAGTTTCTTTACGTGATCAAATCAGGAATGAGAAGATCCACAGATGAACCAAAGTCACCGATATTGCCAGTAAAATTGCTAAACTTAAATGACAGTGGGCGGCCACATTACACGCAGAAACGATGGCCGATGGGGCCTTAAAGTTCTGGGAAACGCAGCCTTGGTAGGCACCCACAAGGTGGTCCAACGACCTTGTGAAGGTCGCGGGAAGCTGTATGATGCGGGCGGCACGAGACCGGCTGTTGTGGAGAACCTTGGAAAAAGCCTATGCCCGGCAGCAGTGCACGTATTTTGGCTGATATGGATTTCTACACCTTAATTACATTTTTTTTCCATTTTTAAAGACAACGCCCGCACTAGGAATGTACCTTTGGCCGCCCATATTTACAAGCATGAAACGGACACAAGGAACATTCAGACTTTGAACAACAATTTGTAGACCACATAATTATAGTGTTGCCTCTTGTGGGGATCAAACCTATATATAGATATAACATACAGCACAGTGCAAAGCAGCAATTTGACCGCGTAAGCTACTAAACCGTCAGTTCAGTGAATCATCTTTGTATTTATCATTTTAAATTGAGTTGACTTGTAACATAGGTACTTTCACATTTTATAGACTTTAATTATGATTTAATGGTTTCAAATAGGATGTGGAGGCAATTTGGATATCCGATTCGAACATATTGAGGGTAAAACACTGAATCTATCAGCAATTAAATGCAGCTAAAAAATTTACCACATCCTATCCACAATCACAATTTGAATTTGATTACTAGTGGAGTAACCAAACAAACAAACACCGAATTAAGTGGTGTGCAATTTCAGAGGCTATGTTTAGCATGATATATTTGGACTACACGGTTGGCCTAGTGGCTTAAACGGTGCATCAGGGAAGCGTTCCACTGCCACGGGGTACCAGAGTACCAGAGGCAGTTTGTGGCAGACTATCTTGAGGAGCGTACCGTCATGTACGAGGACCGAGATGGTATTCTGAGGCGGTGGCCTATGTCGTGCGCTGTTCCACAGGGGTCTGTCCTCGGACCACCCTTGTGGAATATGGGATACGACTGGGCCCTTCGAGGCCGTCTTGCCCCCGGGCTGGGCGTAATTTGTTACGCAGATGACTCATTGGTCACAGCCCGGGGGATGAATTTTTAAGTGGCGGCGCGCCTGGTCCCCACGGGTGTCTCTCTGGTGGTCGGGCGTATTAAGGTGTTGGGTTTGCGGGTGACCCTGGACAAGGCGAAGTCATGGTCCACCCTTTGGCGCCTCCATCATAGTCAATTCGGTCCTCGTACCGATTCAGGCCCAGATGAAGTATCTGGGCCTGATCCTCGACGGCAGGTGGCTCTTCGACGAGCACTTCCGACAGCTTTCTGCAAAGCTGGTCGGTGCTACTTCGACCCTTGGGTGACTCTTGCCCAATTTGGGTGGAGCCAGCGTCGTGACGAGACGGCTATACACGGGGGTTGTCCGGTCAATAGCCCTGTATGGTGCACCGGTGTGGGCGGGGGCTCTGACCGCCCAGAATAGGGCTCGCCTCTGGAGCCCTCAGAGGATATTGGCAGTTAGAGCCATACGCGGTTACCGCACCGTATCGACGGAGGCGGCGTGCGCCTTGGCCGGAACTCCCCCGTGGGATTTGGAGGCGGAAGTGCTTGTCGAAGTTTTTCGGCGAACGGCTGACTTTCGGGCGAGTAGCGGCATATGGCCACCGCCCGAAGAGATACGCGAGTGGCGTGAGGCCGCTCGTCGAGCCACAATGGCTCGTTGGTCCTCAGGGCTGGAGGCTCCACGTGCTGGCTTTGCCACCGTGGAGGCTCTCCAGCCAGTCATCGTCGAGTGGGCCGGGCGACAGCACGTGACCCTTTCCTTCCGACTGACGCAGATTCTTTCCGGGCACGGTTGCTTCGGGAAGTATCTGCACTCGGTCGCCAGGAGGAAATTGAGTCCCGCCTGTCACCACTGCGACTGCAGTGAGGACTCGGCTCAGCACACGCTAGTGGTTTGTTCCGCCTGGGCGGCACAGCGTGGGATCCTCTCTGCAGTTATTGGAGGAAATCTCTCGCTACCGGCCGTCATACGCTCCATGGTCGGTAGCGACAGTTGTTTTACTGCGGTCGCAACCTTCTGCGAAGACGTAATTTCGCGGAAGGAGGCGGCGGAGAAGGCCCGGGAGGACGATATCCACTCGGATCCAATTCGCCACCGGCAGACCGAGTGGCGGAGGCGCGCATACTAGCGCCTCATGCCGCCTTGAGTGTGGCCGCGGGTGGACGGGACGGCTTTTCCCCTGCATCCGCTATAGTGGCCAGTCGCGAGGAGGCAACGTCCACGTGTGCCGTATGTCGCCTAAATGGAGAGGTTATCCGTAGATGGTGCTGCGGTAGCGGGTAGACGCTAGGAGGGATCTGGATGTCGTAATAACAGCTGTTCCCGGATCCCTGCTATGTCAGGCGCAGAGTGACACACCGTGTGGTTTTAGTCGGTCCGATTCTGACACACCACCCCGCCGTAAACCCCGGTGGCGTGACGGCCCGAGGGAGTTTCCACACGTTAAAAAAAAAAGTGGCTTAAACGGTCGCATCGTCGCTCACTGCCTCTCTGAATGTTGTGGGTTCAAACCACATATGGGACAACACTTTGTGTGATCCACAAATTGTTGTTCTGAGTTTGGGTGTTCTTTGTGTTTGTTTCTTGTATGTTTGTAAAGTCCCCCGTGACACAAGGTTTATTCATAGAGCGGGCGTTGTCTTTTAAAAAAAATATATATGATGATGATGAACGCCTGTTTCCTCTATTAAGTGTAATAGACGTGTCTCGACACAGTCAAACTGAAGACCAATTTAATATTATCCTTATTACGAATGGTGGATTCACCAATATTAAATATTGGAATCTCAATAAACTTTACCTAACTTAGTTGAACTGAGCCAATCAAAAACTATTAAAACAAATGAAACTATAAGAAAAATATAATTATTTAATGGATTTGGATAGTTTTAGGAGGGTTTGAATAAAGTGCGGTTACGCACTAGCAACTCTGGCTCGCCATCTTATCAAAAAATTAACATTATGAAAACAAACGCAATTTAAAACAAGTCTGAAGAAAAGTCGACTTGAGGTTACGTTAACATAACAAGCTAATTTTCCACCACGCGTCAGAGAAAGTGAAGTGATAATAATATTAGACGGCGCCATGACTTCCATCTTAGATAACGACGTGTAATGAGAAATAACTATATCTTGGTAAGTTGATGACATCAGATGTATTTTTTTTGTGTCTATTTCGTTCTTAGAGATACATATACATATATAGCCAGTAGAGAGGAGCTTCCTAGCTTGCTCCAAATTCTATGTTTTCTGTGTTCATGGGTGCCGTCAGAATTATTTTCAGGGGTGTACATCTACATCTATACATACTATTAACCAATATAAAATATAAAATTACTAGCTTTTGCCCGTGGCTTCGCTCGTGTGGAATTTGGTCTGCCACATTAAGTTTCGTAACAGATAATTTTAAATAAATACATTTTTTTAACATAAACAATCCTACGGTATATCATCTTTGTGTAACTTTAATGGTTTAGGCAGCGTACGCAAAGATGTACTGCTACATCTGCTGTACAATATTATATCATATTACGACAAAAATTACATAAAATCATTAGAAATTGTAGCCTATATGTTATTTCGATGTATAACCTATATTACTGTAAAGTTTAATCCAAATTCGTCTAGTAGTTTTTTCGTGAAAGAGTAACAAACATCCATACTTACAAACATTCGTATTTATAATATTAAGTAGGATACTAGGTCTTTACCTTTTTATTTCTTTTCGAATCTCCGGCTTCTCAGGGACACAGGAACCTGGAGTATGTGGTGTTTCCACTAAAAACCACCCCGGTTTTTAGTGGAACCCGAACCATATCATTTCAGATCCCCTCCGGAATCAACGCCGCGCCTAATCAAGCCCTAACCACTAGGTCTTTATCTATGAAATTTATGTTTTCCATGAAATAAGTTAATATATTTTATTTTAGTATATTCTATATCTATTAATTAAAGCAATCACTTATTCATCATCAAGCAGAAAAAGCATGGATCTTTGCCAACGCAGTTTATTGAAGAAATCAGCTGGATGAGATAATCAGATTACGCAACCGCTGGTGTAATCCAGTAAAAAATATATATTTTTTTTATGTAACATATTTATTGACATGAGGGTGAAAATACACCCCGTTGCAATAACCAATGCACCCAAGACTGTGTTCTATTTACTACAATAAAAAATCCTACTTCCGTAGATTTAGAGCAGGATATTGCCTATAGAAAAAGAGACATTACTATTTGTTCTGTGGTATTACAATATTTTAGAATCAAATTGACAACACAAAAATAACTTTTGATTTATGATCGAAATAGTGATGTGTACTTTTTTACAACATACTTTTCCCCGCATTTCACACATTATTTTCTATGGCAATAACTACCAATTCCTTCCTCATTCATATTAACTTTCTCTAAACTGTTATTTCATGAACACAGACGCCGTTAATAGTAGATATACTACTAAAGTAAGTTAATATATTATAACATACATATTTAAGTTTTATGCGGTATAGTAAACCAAAACATTATTTTTCTTCTATATGAAGAGCCTGCCAAAGCGACTCTACTCTGCCTGATGGAAAGCATGAATTTCTATTCATTCTTCCAAAGAGTTGTGGTCACCATACAAATTGCAAATGCAGACAATGCAGCGTGGTGACCCACACTATGGCGGCCTAGTGAGATGCTTTTTCACGCAACGCATGGGGACGGTAAAGGCATGACAGTCATCGTGGCAGTGTAAGCCTCACATAGTTATAACGATAACTGTCATCCCTGCATCAATGGGCCTCCGGTCTCGCACTCACCAACGAAACACGACAACACGGATGCTGGCGCTTTAGGTTGGTCTTCTGTGGAAGGGTAGTACTGCCCCGGTCGAGCCGGCCCGTTCATGCTGAAATCAGTGTAGCTCTACTACCTTAAAAAATAGGACACCTTCAAAGAAGAGGTTTATTCCAACAGTGGAATATTAAAAACTGTTGTATATTTAAAACGATTAGATAAAAACATAAACGTACAGTCATTTCCTACTTATTGTATCAGCATTTGAGCTGGAGCACTGAATACTACGTTAATTTTAACCTGAAAACCTTCTGAGAACACGAAGACACTTTCCTATAGCATTACTGTACCAAGAGGTCGAAACTTTACTGGTGCGCCGGCTATTTATATTGTGGTACAGAAACATTTTTGACTGACCTATTGTCTTACTGCCTCTAGTAATAAACGAAGATTCAATCTAAGATTTAGTTAATGTGACTAAAAGTTACCTTTTAAATCTTTAAAAATTAAAACTATTATTCTTTTTTTATGCTATGCATTCATAATATTAACATTGTCGGTGGGATTCATAAGCGTGGGTGCTACTTGACATTTTTTATGGTAATTATAGTAGATAGTAGCGTGGGCCTAAACAAAATGATGAAAATGTCGTATAGTTTTAATTACTAACAGTTCTTAAGGGAGGATGGAAGATATTCATATTTTCCACTAGTGCGAAATAATAGGTGATAAACTAGTATATTAAGTGACACTTTGAAATGGTTATAAAAATTATCCTGCAAAATTAAAACTTAATGAAACTATTATCAAGTAAAGACATGCTTCATCTAAAATGAAGACTTCGTGAAGAAGAAATTTGGTAAAAAAATGAACGGACTGTTAACAATGACTGCCATCTGTGCTTACTGTTAAGAAATATGCCGAATGAGTATAAATTTCAAAGTAGTTCTGCGTTACTCCAAAAGATGGCACTGAAAGACAAGTGTGATATGTTCAAAAGTAAATATAGATGACGTAGGTAATGTTCATCAAAAGAGGTTACTTATTTATTCGAATCAAATAAAAAGTTTATACCATAAATTCGTTATTTAATAATTGCTGACGTCAGAGACTTAACTGACAAGCTAAAGTGTACGTATTATGCGCAATTGCGTATGTACACGACAAGGCATTATTTTATTTGGCGACATTTCTTCGTGCCCACATTATGTACAATCTTTACCTTTTTGATTTGAGTTTATTTTCATTTATGTGGTTATATTTCATGTGGTCTAAGTTAAGATAGAATTTTACGACTAACAAAGTGAAGTGACGCCGGTTTTATAAACAGGTGGTGCGCCGGTTAGTGTTGCTACTATGATTTAAATTAGAGTAACATTGCCAACATTATTAATAAGCGTTACAAATTATATTCGTAACATCGTTTCACAAAAAAGAATAGCTACGATGCAACTTCCATAAAAAAAAGACATACTACAGCGCCATCTACCAAAGACACACTACATAAGAGCAATTACTAATCCTGTGTCGCGCTATAGAAAAGGGACATGACACCCGTTACTCTATACACATACAGACATTTAAAACTTAAAACACCTCTTTTTTGTGTCGTAAGTTATTTTGTGACAAGTTTTATTTCATAGTTTAAACAATAATGACTTTATAATAGTAACACTAGTTGAGTTCAAAGCTATATTAATCTCGATTTTAATTAAAATATTTTTATACGAGTTTATTTACGCATAAAATGTGATTTCATCTTCCTTTTGTCACTTGGAGTTTGATTTTTACAACTTTTTACAACACAATGGGGCATTTTTACTTGTAATAAATGTTGCTAATACTTTGACTAACGGCTGACAAAACGTAGTTAAGTTGTGTGCGCGCGTCTGTGTGTGAACACGACATGGCGTAGTTTTAATTGATCTTATTTCTTTAATGGCAGGGTACTATTTAACTTCTCGTTAATTTGTTTCATACATTGAAATTATGTTATTTTACGCTTTTTTTCGACCTTCTCTTATAAATAGCTATCATTGTATGAACACACTCGCACATTTAATAATTTATTGTTTTTCATTGCGTTTACGAGAATGTCTTCTATTTTTTTTAAATCGCAAAGTGACTCCGTTACTAAGTTACAAAGCCAATAAGAAATTACGAAATCCATAAGCCATGCATAAATGAAAAAAAAACTTTTATTAAAAATTATTTTAATTACACTTAGTACTGATTTATATTTAAAATTTGCTGATGACGCCATCAATATAATTCAACAGACGATACCAATGTCGTTCGCCATCGCTTACGTCTTATGTCGTTGTTGGCAGTGAACGGAACGAAGTGTCGTCGTATAGATCGCTCGCTGGCTGGCTGGCTGAAAATAGTGAACCAAAGTATGAGTTTTCGAAATATGTTCGAATAAAAAGTGTGTAGTGAGTGACTGTCATCCAGCAAGATGGTTGATGACGTGAAAGATATTACCGAAACCGCTGAAAGTAAAGGTATATGTGCAATTATAGTTGAAATGTGTCGTTCTAGTGTTAAAATGTGATTGAAAAATTGTCTAACCCTAAACCGTGTCGTGGCCCCACGTAGTGGGCTTGTGTACCGCTTTCGAGAATGTCCGAACTGTGATACGTTGGTCACAATTGTGTTTTGTTTTTTACCTATATTTGGACGTCTTTTTCATGTCGTGGTATGTTCTATAATTAGAAAAATGTTCACCAGACGATAATAGGTGACCGAGAATGTCTAAAATGTTTCAGACCTGTGTAATGTCAGATTCATGATTACTTCGGTTTTGTTATGTTAGATATATTTTTACCGTTATTTGGATATTTTATATTTCTTTCAGGAGTTGAGGCGTATGAAATTCTTCTAAGATGACGTAAATGTAATAATATGTTGACGTTCGGGTGTGTAGTTTGAGTCACATAAATAATTAGCAAACTTGAAACTTAATTCATGCCTATTTCTGTGCGTCGCAGTAACTTTCTAGATATATATCTTATCGCTACTGCCTGATATATTTATTTTCCGTGATTAAAATAAAATTGCATCAGAGGTTATTGGAGAGAAAATATAATCTATATTTCTGATAAGAGATAATGTGTACGTTACGTCGATAAGTTCTTAAAACCTGATAAACGTATTCAGACAATAAAAAAAACATGAAACAGCTCTTTTAGACTGATATTGTTGTTGTAGGAAAAATACAAAACAAATTGATCACAATTTAAACATTTGGTCAGTAATATATCAATTTCAGTTACTTAAAATTCTTATGCTGTTTCTTGTTAAGCACAATTGTATTATGTAGGTTTGATTCCCAGTAATGACAAATAATTTTGTGATAAGTATGGTCATTTGTTGTGTCTAATTTACCTGTTGTATGCATGTGTTTGATGTATCAGCAATCTGATTACAATAGGACAAACTCCATTTAATATGAGACTAGATGGCCATGTGTGAGATGTGTCACGATAACATCGCTATGTGACTGTTAAATTTCTGTGTGGATTAAGAATTGGAAGTGTCAACACCCCTATTTATCTCATGGGTGTCGTAACAGGTGATTAAGAGAGCAAAATGCACAGGATTACAAAAAATTTCTAAGGGGGGCCTATGTCCATCAATAGACTATAAAAGGCTGTTTATATAAACTTAAATTATAACAAAAGACAAAATATTAAATTATTAAATACTATGTAGATGTACCCTTGTCTATGATATTAAAAAAAAAAGTTCTTGCCATACCCATATTTATAGCACCAGCTTTTCTCACAACACATGAAACAAACAATCTATTTACACTGTTACTATGCTGTCATAGATGAAATTCATTCTTAATAACAAAATTTAATTCATTAGGGACTAAAATGAGACTAATTAACTGTAAATATAATATTTACCTAACCTCTCGATGACCTTTTCTTAATCGCCTGCTGATAAACTGTCTGCCATTCTAAAGTAAACTAAGTTAAATGGTAAGTCAACCTTGCTTCAAAGGCCGACAATACATTTGTTTCTTCTATATCACACTGACCAGACGGGTTGCCATAGGGTTTGTTTCAAATGTGCCTGCTTTTGTAGTGATGTTGCCCAGTATAATTGGCTGCCTTAGTCACCTTTCACAACATCCGCTGGATGAATAAGGGTGGTGAATGTGAATATGTTCCTAATTCTGTATTTTTACATATCTTTGTGACTTTTGTTATAGTATATTCAAACTTTCCGTCTATCTAAAACAGAACAGAGTTACATAAAAAATTAAACACGTACATGTTGTCAATTCTTAGAAGTCTTAAAGCAATATTGCGCTAAGATAGTGAGTCAAGTAAAAGTTGAATAAAAAATTATATAACAAAGAAAGAAAGTTTTTCTAGTATTTTTTTAAATAGCAGCCGTAATGGAAGACACCTGACTAAAGAAGCTCTATTATGATCGTGCACAATAGAGAGAAACCAGAAATCTTAATTATCTGTTAAAAGAAATAAAAAATATCAATTGTTTAAAGAGTGTGAGAGCAATATAGTAGAATTAAACCATTTTAAATACAAACTCGTACTTTATAATTGTCATTATATTAAATAGAACCATAGGTCAAATGATGGTTCAAATGTTATATATACCCACTGATATTGTCTAAAATGTATACTGTTGGTCTGTTAGTAAGTTATAGTACATAGTCTGATTAGTAAATTAGATAACTTAGAAAAAAAACTCTTTTCTAAAGAATATATCCAAACCTTTTCCATATTAATAACCTTACATATTAATACTTTTTTTTATTTCTTTTTTATCTCATGTGGAAATCCCCCTGGATAACAGGTACTAGGGGGATTACCGTGCAAGATAAAAAAGAGCCAGCCGGGGAACCAGGTGTACCTTAAAAAGAAATTCCCTGGACCTCCTTTTACTCTTTAATACCCTTCTAATTATAAAATGTTCAAGAACAAATGTACTTTAACGGAGACTTTTCTAGTATTGGCCCTGCAAGGATTCTTTTTCAATTACAAATCTCAATAAACCCATGTATCTTTATTAAGCACCAGCTGACCCACAGAACCTCGACTGCATCTCCTATTGCTCATATTGACATCATAGACTGTTATAAAACGTTAACAAATTTGTTTACCATAAAAAAAGTTTCGGTAACCACATCTCTAAAGATGGACAAACACACCCGCAAATTTGTTTTAAATGCTTAAAGTAGAATAAATCTTTCATTCGTTATTCTATACAAAAGGAATAGTTTCTCTGACATTTTTCATTGATGTTGTACCTTTTGACCATAACTATCCTCATTAAGTAGGCTATTTAACACTGAAAGAATTTTTAGATCGGATCAGTAGTTCCTGAGAATAATATGTTTAAACAAACAAACTCTTCAGCTTTATAATATTAAGAAAGATGAATAGGGTTTTGAGTATGACTATACATGACATAATTGTGGTAACTATTCACTATGACCTCTTTTTAGTCTCTGGTTTTTCAGCCAGTACCAATCCAAACATTAAGCAAGTCAAGGTACATAGTACCATTCAATGCTGAATTTCATATTCATGTAAGGCATTTCATACTATTTTATTGACACTAAACCTGTGGTGATCTTTATATGCACACTTTATTTCCATTATGGATCTGCCTTATCTAGTAATATATCTATATAGGTGCAATGTTTATTATATGATAATAGCAATATGATACATTAATTACTTACCTATCTAGTGTGTGCACACCAGCCATCACATAATAGAACTCTTTTCATTTCATTACAGTTACAAGTTTATGTATAGGTAAACAATATACAATAGTAGATGTATAAAATGTGTGTATAAAATAAATAAATAAATATATACCAAAATGATACCAGTAAAATATAATTTAGACTATGCGGTGTACCTACGTCAGCCACTTACACCACTACCAGTTTAAGTGATTGCCTCACCACTTCGTACTGCACCGAAATGCTGTGCGTCCGATCCCCACATGGGGCAACACTTTGTAATCCACAAATAGTTGTTCTAAGACTGGATATTCTGTGTCCATTTGTAGTATATTTGTAAAGTCTACGACAGGGCTTAATCCTAGTGAGGGGAAAAAAAATACTTTGATATCAAATACTAAATATTTTATTAGCATAACTTTTACTCTCCACTACTGTCCTGAGATGAAAATATAATAGTTTTTAGTACTGTTATCCTTTGGCACTTGCAGTATCCCTGAAAATAAATAGGTATGCAAAATTTCATGATAATCATATGGAACGGGACAAACAAACACAATAAGTTTATCTAATTATATAATTGGATTATGAAAAGTCCTAATAGCGGCATAAAATACCCGAGTCTCCAACAAAATAAGATATTATAGCCTGGATTAGTAATCTTTCTTTTGCCATTAATTCATAAGTTACCGATTCTAAAGCAAAAAATTCAAAAACTTCTCTAAGCTCTAGATTGCAGTACACATTTTATTACAATAGTTTAATTCTTAAATACTTAATTTCATGGAAGACTTCACACTCATGTGAGTGAGCTCATTGAGACCAAAAAATCTTTGAACCTTGTTACATACCAAACTATATCTGTCTAGTCGTTGGATTACCACAAGGTTATTCAAAATAGGAACACATCAAAATAAAGGTAAATTTTATTCAAGTCATACCATAACGGTACCTCATTAAATCAAACCGTAGGAGTAACTCCAAATAGTGTATTTCACAATATTTAAAATGTAAAAATCAATCATATTTATCATACTTCTAATATAGCTCAAAATCACATAACTTATTGATAGTTCAACACTTTGGTCAGTTCTGTCGTTCTCTATGAAAAATAACCCTGAATTCTGAGTTCTAGTGTGGGGGCCAGGGGTTGCATAGTTGATGGGTAGTTTAGCCATAAACACATTCACAGCTGAAGCACCTGCAGTCATCCAGGGGTTATAACTTCACGCTTGCCCAGGTATTGAGGTCTCTGCCTCGGTTCACTTTTATTTCTGCCTCACTATGAAATCTTATAATAATAACAAAAATATTGGTGTGGGGCCAGGGAATGCGTGTGCTCCACAGTAGGCGTTTTTCACAGAATTTTGAATGTTAGAATTCAATCCAATCATATTGATTTTACAAAGTCACATTTGCAAGTCAAATAACTTTTCATAGTTCAACGCTTTGGTCAGTTATCTGCTTCTCTATGAAAAATAACCCAGAATCACGAGTTCTGGTGTGGGGCCAGGGCTTGCATAGCTCATGGGTAGTTCAACTGTTAATGCACCCACAGCTCATTCATCTGCGGACACTGCGGGATCACAATTTCATGTTGCCCCATGTTGTTGTTGTTGTTGTTGTTGGGTCTCTGCCCTCTCTATAATAATAACAAAAGTGTGGCCTAAATTAAACTATATCTCCAAACTAGTATTTTTCACAAAATTTTAAATGTTAAAATTCAATCCAATCATACTGGTCTTACATATATCACCAAAGTCACAGATGTCAAATAAGTTATTCATAGTGTATGTCACTTGAGTCAATTATTGTGATTCTTTTGAAACATCCTTGAGCGTGTCTGTGACCTTAGCAACTGAATTTTTCTGTTTATTATTCAAATTAATTTCTAGAAACTTCACACAAGTGTTTAAAGAATGTTGTTAACACTTATCAGATTTGACTTATGATCTAGTGATTAGATGATAAAGAATGCTGTTCATAAGACTTATCATTTTAACTTTATGTCAGTCATTTGCTAGTTTTACCTGGCAACTTTTCTGGGAGTTTTTAAAATTGGTTATTTTGTGGATCTCGGCACGCTTTTTTCGAATTTTAACTTTGCCACCTCGTATCTTCGGCGCACTCGCCACCATATTGAATAAATGGCGCCTAAAACCAATTTTTTGAGAATATCTTCTTTTCGATGCAGTCCACGAGAAAAACATAGGTACAAATTTAAACTAGAAAAAATTTTGTATGTTTATAATTGTTATAAAATTAATAGTTTTTGGCGTACGAACACTGCAAAGTACATTTCAATAGACATTTTGAAAAAACCTCATTTCCACGCCACGTGGAGGTGCGTTTTTTTATCGTGCTTTCTCCTATAGACTTAATCCACATGTGATGTAATTATTTAGAAATTTAGCACAATCTTCTTCGCTTTGCTATTTCTGATGGACCAGGCGTTACAACTTTATTCTTAGACCAGGCTTCCGTTAATAACTTGAATCCTGTATTTCGGAAACAAACCACCGCAGCTTTATTGGCAGTGATGGTAATTAAAATATCATCACCATATTTTTTGAGGAGTTGCGCTTTTACTGTTTTTTTATGTGGACGGTAATCACCTTCAATTTTGGCCATCAATTCGTTCAGGGAAAACTGTTCATCAGGATTCTGCTCAAGGTAAGAATAAATGAATTGCATCGCAGTATCGATCTCATTTGCATACGGACCTCTTTTTTTCATATCTTTAACTGGTGGTGCTTGATACATTTTTTTCATGCAGGAATTGTGGTACTGTGCATGGGCTGCGACCAAATCATTCACATGCTCAAGACGCTCAGCAATTGCTCGACCCCAATCATCATTACGAGCTCTAGCAAGTTCTGTAATACTGTCTTTCATTGACAATTTCCGCACACTATACACTACATTACGCTTGCACAGCCGCGTCCGTTTTTGTTTCGCTATAAATTCTGCTGTTATTTCATCAGCACATAAAAAACAATGATCTTTAAAAGAGAAGACTGGGTGCGAGGATCGCAATAGTGGCTGTGGTTTCGTGACATCACTTCCTCTACGCAATGACGCAGCGATTAACTTCTCGTTGTTGTATCGTTTTCGACACACATCATGAACCACTATCGATTTTAGTCCCACCAAAAGTTTAACTTTATTATCATTTCTTTTAACACTTGACTTACGAAAAGTCTCCAATCCTTTTTCTTTCACTTCAATTGTTTCGTTTTCTAATAATGGATTCCCACAGATAAAACAATTTTCTTTATCAAAAGCCATGGCTCTAAAAACAAACAACACTGTACGTCGACGTACACTGACGACTCAGCCTAAACTAAATACTTCTCGTAAGTTCTACCCACAGATGTTACGATGAAGGTCGAGAGAGAGAGAGAGAGAGAGAGAGAGAGAGAGGGACCCGACACAAAAGCGACATATTACCCTTATACCTGCTTCTTTAATACTTGCAGCAATAGTAGAATATTAAAAAAAATATATGAAAAACACGTGGTGGTGGTGATGAATAATACTTTGTGACGCTCTTACGCGAATATTATTAATTCTACAAAAAAAAATATAAATAAATAAACTACGATTTTTTTTCTAGTTTAATAATGGTATTTAAATGTTTTCTCGTAATGTACGTCAGAAGGAAGGTATTCTAAAAAAAATTGTTATTAGGCGCCATTTTTTTCAATATGGCGGCGCGAGTGGCGGAGACACGAGGTGGCAAAGTTGAAATTCGAAAAGTGCCAACCGAAACCTATCAAATAACCAATTCTCAAAACTCCCGCTAAACTTTCCAGGTAACCTCCTTTTTTGACCAAATGACCCAGTCATTAGAATTCGATTAAAATGTACTTGTTTTATAATTGGGATATAATGGGACATCTTTATTCAATTTAATGGCAAATTCCAAAAACTGCGAATGATAGTTGTTTAAATCAGGTCGGTTTCTACGCATCACTCTTTGAATACCCCACGCAAAGAACAGGTATGATTTATCTCCTGAGATAAGATCGAATCTAGTACCATTAGCTTACTAACGCACTACTTACATATATGTAAGCTATCGTCTTTTGAGTACGAATTAACTGCACTGATAAAAAATTATAATACAATAATTTTAAATGATTTCACTTCCTTTTCATAATTTAAAAAATGGCATTTTTTTTATCTGACGTCTTACAAAACATTTCATCTCGAAAGTCTTATTTTTTTAAGAAAAATATTCACCGTTTTTATTATAATTTCGACTGCTCAACGTTTCGTCGGATCAAGTTGTTCTGTCGACCTAAATTTTATTAAAATTCTTTGAGTACCTTCTCTGCTAAGATGGAGGCTTCAACAACCTTAATTACTTTTTTTTTAAAGTAGTTCAAGATTTTTTTTGTCAGATCTTGAAATTTATGGCCGATTCGAACTGAGAGCTCTATAAACAACATTTTCTTCACATTTCTGCGCCAAGTTTTAAACACAAGTCTATAAGAACCCTTGACATCACATACATACTTTATTCATGAATCATCCTCCTTGCTAAGGTACGCGCTAGTCTCACCATATTTAGATAGCACAACAACTTTTATGTGTGAAACATAAGGGTTATTTTCGCTTGTGTTTTACATTGGATTGGTTTATTTACAGAAATCTGCATATTACAAGTTGGAAAGTGATTGCTAAAATAATATTATCTTGTTCAGTCTAACTAATGGTTATCGCTAGAAATCGCCTTGTGAGTTTGCATTGCTTTCATTAAATTAATGACTTAATGGAAAGTAAGGTAGGTGTTTTTCAATGCATATTATATTTTGTTAGGCTAGAGCTACACTGTTAGTCGTTTAGGCAAACTAGCTTTTACCCGCAGATCCGCCTGCGTGTATGTCGGTTAATCGTGGTAAATAGTAACCATTGCCATATTCTGATGTATAAGCTATGTTACTGTAAAGTTTCATCTAAATCCGTTCAGTATTTTTTACCTGAAAGAGTAACAAACCCTCACACATTCTTATAAACTTTCGCGTTTATAATAATAGTTGGAAGAAGGATTCATGATTTTCAAGCCACATACAGATAAAAATAAATAAAACAAAGTAGAAACCGTGTACCAACTTGTCTTGCCAGCGTGGTATGGTAGGCCAAAACTTGCTTTCTAAAGAGAGAGTTATGTCCAGCAGTGGACTATTAAAGGATTTTGATGATGATGATGACATAGATAAAAATGAACAAGTCAAACAAATCACATTTTATGACGTGAAATTTATAGGTCAAACAAATTGCACGAGCTTCCGGGTTTTCTGTTATACACTTCCGTCCCGTTACATTGGTAAATTCGTCAACAGCCTTTACAGTTCGCTACTATACATAGATCTCTCCTTAGGAAGGAGGTTTTGACCTACTATACCACGCTGGCCAGACGAGTTGGTATAAGGTTTGTGTTAAGTTTTCCTTCTCTTTGCATGTGCAGTCATGTTGTCCAGCATAATTTGCCCCCTTAGTCGCCTTTTAACACATTCATGTGATGACTCTATTCTTAATCCGTCACAGCACGGAACGTGGTAAATCAAAATTTGGAAAAAAAAAGCTTAGCTCAGCACACTAGGGGCAGATAAAAAGAAACAGCTATTTCAATTGTTTAACACTACTATTAATCCTTATGCTTTTGCACAATATAATATTTGTACAGTGTAATATTTACAAATCTGTGTTTAATTATCTTTGGCCTCAAAATGGCCTTAGTAAAAAGTTCTTCGAAAGTGATAAAATATATAATATACTGTTGTACATAGACAGGCAGGCAGTTGATTCAACTGATGAAAGCCTGCATCCGGAAAGGTTCAATAGGTATGAATAAACGATAAATGACATTTATTTATGCAAGTAAATCTTTTACATATATTTTTATACGTCGAAATTTAGAGTTATAAGGCGTTGGCATTTTCTAAGACTCGCTCTGGGACGAAATACCGAAACAAATAAGCTAAATATTATGTTTGAAGAGTCTTTTATAAAAAAACTCCCACATTATTATCATCCAATTAACACACATATTGATTGCTCAAGGTGTCAATACACCCACAAATGACCATAGCAATAGAAAGGAACATTTATATTAAATTTCTCAATAGTATGACGTGGGCGATAGCATCCGTATTTACGACTACCCTTCGTTCGTATGTTTTATACGGTTCTACATCACCTACGTAGCTATAGGTGTAATGTTAACAAAGTTAAAGTTAATTGTATATTTAATTTAGAAGTGTAATGTATAATGTTTAAATGACTATCTTTCTTTTCTATTCTCTTCTATTAAATTACTGTCAAAAGATGACATCATCATCATTTCGTTCGAAAGACGTCCATTGTTGGAGATAGGTCTCTCCCAAGTTTTGTTACGACAACCGGTCCTGTGCTGCCCGCCTAACACATATAACTTCCTCAATTTCTTTGTGATTAGGAGTTGTATTGAAGTAGAATTTGTCTTAACTAAAACTTTACTTAGAAATATTTAAATTACACTTTAGTTCATACATTCATTTACATAGTAGGTACAGAACACAGCGCACGCGCAGCCTCGATTTGTCCAGTATTTATTATTATAGGTTTATCAACTGGTTTCTTTGACAAAAAATATAGTCATCAGCTGATTAAAGAAACATACACCTAATGTTGATTAATATTATTTCTGACGATAAGTGTATTTTTATGATATTGTTATGTAATGGAACCAGTAACATTTCCTGTCATGTGTTTGAGGAGTTACGTAGCAGTCTTGATAAAGGAACGATAGACAATCTATTTTAGGAAAAAGTTCTTCTAAGTCTGGGTGGTCTTTGTGTCCATTCGATGGAAGTTTGTGAAATCTATCGCGAAGCAGGTTATTCTTTCTACGCGAATTGTTTTTTTTTTAAAGATTATGAATGAACAACAATAAAAAAGTGGATATGTAGGTAGTTCTGTAAAGGAAAGTTATTTTCTTTATTTTGCCGCGATTGTTCTTTTCAGTAGTAATGTTGTGATCTCGTAGCGATGGTAGTGTGACTAGCCCGTTACCATCCTGTTAAATCATGAAACCTCATCAACCATATTGACGGCAGATTATAAATACTTCATCAATTATTCATGCTCTTAGAAGTATCTAGATTCTGCAGTTGAACGATTTCAAATCTAAAAGAACTTTGGACTCTGTATTTGTTAGTTAAAATTGCTAGACGATTTCTACTGCAGGTTTTTTTAAACACGCATCTAGACATACTTGCTGTCTATGCAGGACCACGGATCTATCGACAGGACATTCTTAAGTTAAGTTCACGTATTAAATAACTAGTTAATAAAGACCTGAGAAGTCGAAAACTTCCACAAGTTTCACCCAATCTAGTAGCTGAAGATAACCAACAATTAAACTATGTTTACCGGTTTAGTTTCATTCAAGGAAGCCGACGGATAGGCTCTTTAATTCCATTGCGTATAGTTTTCAACTTTTAACTAATTGCCCTTAATCTATTGCTTAGGGGCGCTTAAAAGTTCTTCTATTAATTGTTTTTATGTAACTTATTTTGAAGTATTCTGATAAACTGTAGAAAAATCACTTCGGTGTCTGGTTCGATAAGAGTGAAAATGTTAGAGCATAGATTTATTTAATCTCTAAAGCACCAATGCAATCGGAAATTGGTTCTGTTGGAAGCTCAATGGATGAAATATACATACAAAAAGAAGTGATTAGACCTGGTCCATCTTAGTTGCTTCTGGCTAACTCCTGTTCAGCACTTGCAAAACTTGTGGAATCTGTGATACGCTACTTGTTTTATTAAAGATTTTCTGTAACCTGTATATGTAATTTTGGGAAAAGGAACAGAAGTGACATAAAGCCAGGGCAGCAACTTCTATTTTATTGGACTAAAGAACACGGGAATTATTAGAGTTGACTGGTAGATGGTAGTTGTGATATCAGATACCAAATTCTAACTACTGCAAGGCTTACTCATGTTTTTATTTCATCTTAGTCGCGATGAATTAATAGAATTCAAACTTTAATTCCGTTCACCAGACAGAGTGATAATGGTTGATGATTGAATGATACAACTTCACGAACATGTACATTGGATATATTATTAGAATTGAACTGTGCTACATGATACTTTGCACGTTTACCACTTCGATGTATCAACAGATAAGCTAATCTATACCTAGTTGCTATTACCAATACAACATCTAAAATATCTTACAGCTAAAAGTATTGCGTAAATGCATTCCTTGCATCTCGCTTATCGACTTTATTTAGATTGTGTTTGATAAGTACATATTCTGTACTACTGATATCTGATATGTAAGAAAAATAAGTACGGTGGCATTATATTGTTTACTTTTATAAATTGCTGTTGAAAACATTTTCGTCTTTTTCTGAACTGCGTGATCTAACCTAATGTTTTCTGACCTGAATAAAGTATGGTCACCTTGTCAAATGGCAGCGTTTATGGTTTCGGTAAAGCTAGCCCTGTGTGGATACTGTAGGGCTTGTCATATTCACATTTGTATTTCTGAGACCAGTATTCACATGTAGTGAAACTATTGTAATGTAAATTAATAATTTATTGTACGTACAAACTTCAGTTTATGATTTACGAATTCTTTTTGAAATGGTTTCGTTAAATTCAATATTGTCTAATTAAGAAATTGATTCAGACAGTCTCATACATATTCTTCTTTCATTAGATGAGCCCACGACCACGGCAAGAATTTATGAAACGGAGGCGGTGCAAGGTCGAGTCTTTGGAAATATCAGGTCATCGACGTCTGGGTTCAGCAGTGGGTGTCCTATTGCTGATTGTAGTTATTTGTCATTTAGGACTCTGAGTTTGAAGTAGGAAAAAATCTCAACGCCTTTTCATTCGATTTTAGAGAATTCCAACTTTACTCGATAATGTTTTATTCTTCCCAAATACATTCACCCTGAATATCTAATTTTGCCAACTTCGTTTGTTACCCTCTCGTCTCATTAGACCTCGTCAAGGCTCAACCGGCCGTAAATAGTTACAATTCCAAAGACAGCTTGGTACCATACGCTTGTACCACAATCTACAGGACCTATGTAATTTCCTCTTCTCGTTTCCCTGATTCGACGTCTGATATTTATGCAAAATCCTGTGACCCTAATCAGTAGATTGGATGTTGTATTATTAATTTCTTAGCCACTCTTGTAGCTGACTTAGTCTTTAAATCATCGTGTATTGGACTGCGCACTTACTACCTATTTCCGGCTTTTCACATTCTCTTCTAATAGCTAACGGCCTATTGATAGTTGTCTTCCGCAAGCTAGCGTATAATTATGGCGCACTAAGCCTTCGACTTGCTCAGTTCATAAATTTTATTGCTTTGTAAACAACTCAAGAGTTACTTCTGATTTTCCTTATCAGATGAGTACGTTTAATCTTTATCTTGCGTTTTTGCAGAAGCTTTAAATATTTGAAAACCACGGAAACACTTCCTCGCAAGATATTGTTTGAATAAGCAAAAATTTAGTCTATTTACTAAAAAGTAGTTTGTAGTTCTTTGTTTTTTACCATTTTATTAGAAACATTTAAACAGATCATAATGAAATTTGGCAAGATATCTAATTTTTGTTTTATATATTCTTTAAACGTGGCAGAGGCGTCTATAATTGCGATAAATTGAATTGTTATCGTCCATTTTATTGTTAAGTAATTATGTAACTGGAAACTGAACTTTTGTCTTCAACAAAATGAAGCTTATGGGATTCAAATTTCTACTCCTAAAAATTTTTCAAATTTGAACTGTAGGAGATGATTTGTAGTTTTCAATTGCTAAAGTATAGGCAGTATTTCGTTGACTTATTAGTGCCATTTTATCCAAAATTACGTCCGTTCCGTTGATGTTAAGAGGTAACCCAGGCTCCCTGCAATAGACTACTTCTGACAGAAAACAATATGGTTTTAATCGGTTGAAGATTTGCACCGTTCCACGTGTAATTACATGTATTTATTTTAACATTATCAGCTTGAGACGTGATGTCACGTTTGATTGGCGTCATAATGACTCAAGCAGCCAGCTATCGCATATTCCGTAAATACTCCCACTCGTGAATGCCATATAAACCTTGTAGACTAGGCAAGAAGAGCTTATTACTGTCATATTTTATGAGAAATTATATTACATATTGACGTTATTATTTAGGAATCTGACATTATCTCTTTTTTTTTTGTTCAAAAGGTTCTCGCATTGAAACTTGGAAACAGCCACGTCCTTTCGACATTCTAGATTATTTAAACGTAAGGAATACGATGTATTAATTATTTGAGTTTCAATTAAGCTTGACACGAGCACAGTCGTCAAATATAGTACAGACTTTACTTGTGACTACTTTGTACGAGAAGTATCTAAAATTTCGAGAACTTTGCAAAAACCTCAGACATATTTTACCAGAATTCACGTTAAATTTTAACGTGACAAGTACCATTAGTCAAAACTTGATATCCTTTAATTGTTGAGCTCATTTATTTGTCAGGTTTTCGTTACTTATTTTAAAATAGGGACGGCTCAGCCCTTTCGAAATTCGGGATTAATTAAAACCCAAAGGAAAACAATCTTTTTATTATTCCAGATTCAATGACACTTAACACGGCATGATAATCGGATCTACAGACGATCTTTTTGACATTTTTTTTTGTACCAACTGTGTTGCCATTTTTCAATTTTTAAATACTTACATTGAACAATTTTTTTAATTTAATTTTCTATCCCTTGTGTATAATTATAATTGTATTACTCTTGTTCTATTTACTAGTTTATATCAAAGGTATATTAAACGTGGTAAATTATAGGCCGGTTTCTAAGGCCGTCTACATATGAGGTACGCGCGCAACAACGTAATTACTTAAGCAGATTGTGTGAGCTTATCTTTTTAGCTCACCTACGATATCAAACATTTAGTTGAGTAAATAATTTATTTACCTTTTATCGTCTTTCAGGATTTTATTTTTGACTTCGTAGCTTGTGATAAGTTGTGACTTTTTGACTTCGAGTGTGTTGCCAATAAAAAATATATACTTATATTATAGTATTTTTGCAAACTACCTTCACGGAAGCGTTGTAATAATCGATACAATAATTTAGTGAATTACACTAGGATTTCCTTCTCTGGGCGACCACAAGTGCTAATTAATGGCATTAACAATAGACTGCATATCGATTGTCAAAATAAAAAGGTCTAGTAATTTTTTGCTCATGTTGAGGTTCTAGATACTACCACAGATTGTGCAAAAAGTGTCTATTATATTAGTAAAAGTGGATTGAATGGAGTGCTCTAGAGAAACCTTGGTGCTCGTTTTTCATATAATATTACACGTTGCTTTAACTTTATGATGCAGCCAGATTCCACAAAAAATCGTTACCTTTCACGTATTTGGCTAAAAATATTGATAGTAATACAGTTTTAAATCTATTTGGTAGGAACAAGGGACGCATGAATACGGCCATTGTTATGTAGTAAAATTATTCTAGCTAATAAATATACAAATATATTATTTAAGTAATGCACTAGCCGTCACTCTGTTACACACACGCAGCCATAACTCGTCGAGATACAGGTTCATCCTAAAAATTCTTGAAAAATAACATAACCACGATTTACCACACACATACAAATAATAACTTCACACAAACATAAAGCCCATGTGTTAAAAAAGACAATTTAGCTTACATACTTTTGCACCCTTAGAAGTCCTTGGAGCGACTGATCCTGTGTAATCTCGTACCCAAAGAGGTGTGTTAAAAAAATGAACCCTCATAAAGTGCAATAAGTTTTTCCGGCTTAATAACCCTCTAATTTAGTGAGGTACGCATCACAAGTACGTTGCTGCCCTTTGAGAAGTAAGACTTTATCTATCTCTTTTTCAAATTTCATCAAGGTCTGTTTAGCACTTCTTACGTAATGGCGTAACAAACATCCGTACATTATCATTATCATCATGCATGATATACAAGTATTTACCAAAAAAAATGTTAGTCAGTCAAACAAGCTGTCATATTACAAGTTCTGCTTAATTTGAAGTTCTGTCACATGTCCGAATTATTAATAAAAAAAATCATCATCTAAAGATAATGAATATGGAAATATTTACGAAATTAACTTAAACAGCTCAATATTTAGAATACTCCCCCACATGAATGATTCAAATTTATAACTCAATTTGTTTCTAGAGAAACCAAATGCGGTTAAACACGGCCAATCCAACAAATGGCGAATGTAACATTCCTTAGCAATGACTGACATTAGTCTATATTTACAATTGTTATATACAATCGATTTGTATGAGCATTCATTTCATTCATATCAGTCACTTGCTTATTGATTATTTCTTGTGCGTGTCGTTTTAATTAGGTCATGTCGGTCAAGTTAGCGTTAGGGTACCAACACAGTATGCGTTACGCGTAGCTAACGTACGTAACGTAATATGTTGAAAAAAACTCAAGAAGAAAAAGCGTTAAGCATTTTTGTCGACTTGAATCTTAATACGCAAAAATGTTTTCGTTTGTATACAAATAGTGACTTGTGCTACTTCCGTAGCTTCTGAAACGTGGGAGAGCCATGTTTTGGCCATGAGCCACAAATGAACCGCCTCAACCGGAGAAAACCGGTATTGAACAATTTTTTTTTTAATTACCGAAAAATTACTGAGATTTTTGTTTTTTTTTTTAATTTTTAAATAATGATAATTAAGCATAGTTGGCAGCCCTACGCGTAAATGTCACTGGGTCGATTCCTTATGTAATTGGTGCCATAAAGTTAGGGATCAATACCCTCACGTGGTTGTCGCGACAGTTCTGATGTAAGTATATAACTAGTTACTTTAAAGGCTGTATATACATAGCACGGGACTTCCGCGTTTGTGTATTACTAGGTAGTATAATTGCGCTCATTCTCTCAAATTTTATTTTACTGAATAAAAAGTTTGATTTACTTCTTCAAACTTCGTAGAAGACAGAGAAAAGACGATTTTGCCACCTCTATTTAACTGTCGAACTCTTTATTTCCTTCCTGATATTCAAAGTCTCATAATTTAAACACTAACAATATAAAAAAATAGATAAGACTGGTTTTCTTTTCTTTATATATGGACACCACAATGGAAAATGGTATTAATAAACATTTCTCGGTTTTTTTTTTAATATCAATAACAACATAGCATTATGTGATATTGGCGTGCCACCACTAATTTAGTAAAATAGTGATGTACTATTTGAATAAATGAACCTCATACAACTCAAAACACAGTCCCCTGGTATGTCCTTTTGCCAGACTTTTTTAAGGTCTCTTGCTATTTAATATGTTTTGGGTATTTTTTAGAGCAGCATTGAATAAACAATTGAAAGAAAACTATGCAGGTTTAAGGCACTTAAAGTAAAGGAGGACAGTGCTATATTGTATAAGAGAGATTTCAGAAATCCAGAAATCGTGCATGCGACACACACCATTAAATGCACTCGTTTAGCACACATTCCATTAGAACATATCAAGAAAAGTGTATGTGCAATCTTTTTTTAAAAAAATGATGATAATAGTCTGAATTCCTGTAGGAAAATGGTAATGTCTGACCCGAAACGGGGTTAAATAAAAAAAAAATGTCAAATATGATTATACAAAAAAAAGTATAAATTTTTCAATACCAGACTTTCTGTCGTTTACGTCCTTTTGATTTTGTTAAGTTTAAGATATCTTATGAGCTCTAAGAAAAGTCGCTATAATAAGTGAACTTTTTTTTCATACGATTGATAGACTTTAAAAAATTACATATTTTAAGAACTACAAAGAAATGATTTTCTTTACTTTAATAAACAAAAATACTTGTCCATAAAAACATTCCCCTGGATGACTACAATCCCCTGTCACGAGTTTGTAGAAAAATTTTCAACATTAATTAACATTTGCTTAGGACGGTTTTGTATGGCAAAAATTCTAATATAAATAGCAGAGAAGCACTCATATTTTACCCGTTCTATTAATTAATATCTAAAAATATGTATCACCTTTTGTTACCTGGGTTATAAATATTGTGGCACGTAATTCTTTGTGATTTAAGGATTAACATCGTAAATGTAAATATTCAAACTTATCTCAAAGTATATCGCCAAACTCTTACTCCGTAATGAATATAATAATTTGAATTGAATTCAAATTTATAGGTGTTTGTTTTTAATTTGAGATTAAAAAATTTTTGAAACGGCTGGACTGATTTTGATAGTATTTTTAGTAGTTGCTAGCTGACGCTGTAAGGAGTAACTTAGGCTACTTTTATTTTACAAAGAAATAGGGTTACGCAAAAACAAAATTTGAACTAATGAAACGGTAAACAATATTAGATTTAAAAACAACAAAAACCGCGGCGTCATCTTATAAATAAAAGTTTTCACCACTTCGAAGAAATTTGAACAATCAGTGTGATTATGCATTTATGTTGTAAGTATGTATGATTCAATTTTCTATGATATCTATAAGGAAATTGAACATACCTCGCAGTTTGCGTCCCACGTAATCCAGTAGATTAGTAGAAGGAAGTAAGTAATTTAATGATGGCATTTCAGCCGTTTCTATATCTGTTACCAGTCTACCACACAAATGGGAATCTAGTACATATTAGAGTAACTCATCGTCCTCCTAGCCTTTGTTACACCCAAAATTAATTAGGGCCGCCTACTAGTTCAATTCATTTTACCCGAATGTAGATTTTTGACACGGAGGGACTGGTATCGGACCTCCACAACCTTGAGAGCTAACCAAATTCGAACATTGAATATGTTAGAATAACTCATCAAATACAAAATTTTTATTTTACATCAAATAAAATTAGGAACGTCATTGTGAGAACCGATCCATTTCTGCCATGCTTTGAATGTCAGAAATGGATCGGTTCTACCGAAATAATACCACGGCCTTACAGAAAACCGGTGTTCAGCAATCGTGGTAACTGCACCAATGCTCACCACGCCACTCTGTGGTAAACGTTGTGGGTTAAAACCCCACATGGAACAACACTGATCCACAAATTGTTGTTCTAAATCTGGTTCTTTCATTTTAAGTTTGAATAGTCCAGGGTGCACAGGATATATTCCTAACGCGGGCGTTGTCTTTTTAAAATACAATACAATTCTTACGACGTTTTTCACCGAGTAAACGACGTAACCGAGCTCCAATCTCCCTTTACTTTACTTCTCTCAGGTCTCATCGAAAAATGTCCGTTTCTCGAAATATTCTTTTTCATATTGTCCTTTTCTCAAAATGGCCTTTCTCGAAATGTTAAATAAAGACACTGAATGCTAATTTTTAATTGTTTTTCTTTCTGATTTCATATTATGCTCTGAAATTCAGTACAGTCCGAAGTTATATGTATGTACTTGCTAGTACATTATATTAGTATAAGGTATGTGATCATGTAGTGTAAGTGTGAACATATTACATTTCGAGAAAAGGACATTTTGCGATGTAAGATTTTCTCACACTCGGAGACATGCATGTGTCTCTCGAGTTGTGTTTGTCTATCAGCGTCCGATCCTTCTATTCGTTCATCTCCTTCATCATTTTTGTTTATCCAACTTCGTAGGAATCTCACCAATTAGTTGTGTACAAATATACAGAAATAGTTTTTCTTTGTTCATTGTCGGTCTCTTATAAACACTTGAAAGGAAATCTATCCATACATTTACATTTTATTAATGTAGGATTGTGTTTGAGAAATGTCAGCAAGATAATCAAATATTCGATTTGCAGCTGCGACTGATACTACACTGTCCAAAGGACAAAGCAAATTATTAATCACGCCGTAGTCTGTTCAAGATTAAATTAATTTTAAAAGGAACTGTTGAATGTTAAATGTTTCAGACATAGGTACTCCTAATGTATACTTTAAGTTTCTTATTTTTTACAGAGGTATTTTGTAGTGTGTTTAGTTTTACATAAACGGTATTTTAATGACTGCAGTTGCTTCGTACCCAGATGAATATATTATAACATTAGAAATAAATACCTTTGTATTGAGATCGATTTCCAGCTAGGACAAGTCATTTTGTGTATATTTGTATAAATGAAAGTATACAAATATGTTTATCTGCAGTCTGGCTTGTCTAGTGTGGGTTTATAGAGGATTATAGGGCATTTTAAGTTTGAAATTTCTGACGGTTTTATACGTCAGCATTGAAATTTACGAGGCTTCTAATGACGTTATAAACTCTACAACTGTGTCCCGACTTGACACATATTTCGTTCCCTCTTCTGGGCAATAAACTTTCTGTAGGCATTTTATTTACGAATTGGTAGGCTTTAGGATTAGGAGCTGTGCTGTGCTGTGTTTTGTAGGATATTGAGGTCTGTTCACATTGTTAATATTATTCTAAATAACCCTCCCACCCAGACTCTGAGTTACGGGCAAAAAGGTGTTCTACAGGTATATGCGATCAGATCTTGGGTCATTGCTTAGACTCCTCAATGTATTGTTTTGAGAGATGTCATCGTAGATTTCTTTCTATTCCATTTTTTTCATTGCTTTTGTACTTACTTTTTCATCATAAAGTATCATAAAGTGAACAAATTTACCGTAGCTCTAATTCTTTGAAATTTAGATGGCTCAATGGATCGTGCTCATCACATATTTATTTGATCTCTCTGGCTTAGCAGTCAGAATGACTTACCGCTAGACGAACCCGGTCACATTTATAAATAAAAATAATATTAGCCGTTTATACGCGGTTCAAATTAACGATATAAATTCTTAATTAAATATATAAATGGTCAACTTATTTTTCGGTTTCCAAAATCTAATTTTTTGAAATAAATCTTTTTATTTGCCGGAACTGAATTGTAACATTTAGATAACTTTCTCTGACAGTATGCTGTAATAATTGAGAACGCTTGATATGATATTCTGCGTATAACCGTAATGTCCAGCAACCAACTGATAGACTGGATCGAATCGCACCAATAGCTTAGTGAAAGGAAACATTAGCCGTTAGAATGTTGATGAATATTAATTCAATTGTTATATAGTCATACTAATCGTGTAGAAAATAGACCGAAACTAAACAGTTTTTGTCTTTGTTTCTTATTTTTGTGTTTTACCTCAAAGTGACACTAAAGTAAGAATAAGAATTTATATGAATATCATTCCATAAAATAATGACAGATAAACTAACATCAGATTGCATAACATGCATCTATATCTAGGGTTACTAGGTGTAGCAGTCTGATTGAAACGTCAGGAAATTCTAAGGTATGAAATACCTATTGTGCTTATATTCATTTTTGAATACAAAGTTGTGGGAGAGGTATTCTTGAGCGCAAGTAGGTCGGATACCAAGCCCAGGAAACTGCTATTAAGTAATACTTTCGTGTCACCGAGTGAGTTAGGTAATCAAAGCCAAACCCCAGTCTCCTCTGATTTTAGCGGTGAGGGTAGTCAAAAGGCGGCAATTTATTCTGACCAATTTTGTTTCTGCTTTAAGAGTTTCTTTTTTTGTAATTTAACAATCTGCGTTTCAACAAATAATGGTACGATGATCCATTTTCTCTTATAGAAACTGTTTGTTTTGTTGTAACAAAAATTTCTCTGTTTCACCAATGAAATTCCTAAAGAAAGAATAATTGAAGTTCCGTTTTAGCTTTGTGTGTGTTTTGAATGATATCTTTTCCTTTCCCAATCTGGCTTTTAATGCGATCAAAGTTTAAGTGTGTAAGTAATCTTAACTCTCTTCTCTTCTTATTTATTATTTCCAATATTATTTGGGGTCGGTTATTTAAGTGATCAAAACTATTTATTTTTAAATTGTCTAATATATAAGTTGGTTTTCGAAATCGGAATTCGAATTTTGCTCGCGCTAACACTATTTCGTTTTTCAATAATTTGAATATTCAGTCATTCAAAGAATTTCGTCTAGTAAAATTGAAATTCATGATACCTAACTTTGTAATCGTTCGACTGCAAAGGTGAACGCTACCACCGCGTAGAAAACCAAAAATTTAATCGTCTAATTATCATAAAAGACACGTAGTGTTTTCTAAATGCACTAATTTCTAATGTAGTCGATTAATTCGAAGAATTAAAAGCAGGCAGTATTACCAAATATTTACGAATTTAAATAAATAAATATTTTCGGACGTCTAGTTTCAAACTAAGCAAAGCTATGTTATATACTTTCTTTGTGTAAATATATACATGTTGTACATAGAAAACACCCAAATTCGGCAACAAATATTTGCAGATCGTATAATTATTTAGCCCAACCCGGGCATTAAACCCGAGATTTAAGTACAGTAGTTGCACAAGCTATGTACTACTGCGCCATCGAGTAATTTAACGAATTGCTGTTGACTTATCAGGTTTCTTCTTGAACATATTTTAACTCTCTTACTATACTCCTCGTTTATCCATAATCAACCGATCTAAAACGGAGATATCAAAACTGTAATTAATTTACCTTGTGGCCAATTAACAGAAATCTATTTGAAGGCATTTTTAATATAAAAATTAAACTTACATCTAAAACATTTGCTTTACAATTTAATCAGTTAATATTTTAGCATAACGCAATTCATTCCTAATGTTAGCTGAACAGCGAGAATCTTCAAAAATATTAAATGAATTTTTGTGAAACTTTCACCATTCCAAAGACAATGGATCTCATCTTTTAGTTCATCTATTTTTAACACGTCTAATTCTGTGAATTTTATTAAAATATTATTTCGCAATGCAGCAAATTTCTCACTAAGTCTTTCAAAAGTAAAATAATAATATAATAAATGGAAAAAAGTCTACTATGTTGCCGAGTGTTGGCAAATGATCGTCGTGACTTAGTGGAGCCCCATGCTGGTGCCCTTTTTGTGATCATGGTATAAGTTATGGTACGAAGCGAAAAACAGCACAATTCTACTCGTGTTTGGATCCTTAGGGGTGGATTATCTATTAGCTTTTGGCCGGTAGTAGAGCCACGCTGATTTCAAAACGAACAGGCCGACTCGACCTCAGTATGAACAGTACACTACCCTCTCACAGTAGACCAATCTAAAGCGACAGCATCTGTGTTGTCATCTTTCAATGGTGGGTGCGAGACTGGAAACTTATTGATGCAGGTGTGACAGTTATTGTGGTAAGTGTGTATACTGCCACGATGACTATCGTGTCTTTTACTTCCCCAAGCGGGACGTAATGAGCATCTCACTAGGCCGCTATCGTTTGGTTACCATGTTGCATTGCTTGCATTTGCAATGAATATGGTGACCACAACTCTTGGGTTCTATTGATGTTTTCCATCAGGCAGAGCAGAGTTACTTTGGTAGGACTTTAAAATGAAAAGGAATTCTGATTTAACAGCATGAAAAAGAATCAACCATATTGAGAACCTCCTTTCTGGAGGTCGGTTACAAAACTCTAACTTTAACAGCAGCAAATTTAAGTATTCTTTGAAGACTAATCGTCCGTGTTAACACAAGTAATTAGTATTTACTAGCGGCGTGAACTCGCCAAGAATAGATGGCCCTATTATTCCCGGTAGGTGTTAGTGCAGTGACTACGGAATCCAATGTAGTATACGATTTTACAGTTATGGAAAATCTGTATCAACTGGAATAATGTGATTCTTTGAGTAACTCCGAATTTTTATTCATAGTGTACTCGTTGGTAAAGGTACAGTCAGTTGGTGCCTTTTTTTTATTTTAGCTGCCAGAATGACTAATATAACTACTAATTCTACCTGATTGAAAGCACGAGTAGAATCTAAGAGTGGTGGTCACCAACCTCCTTGCCAATGTGGAGAACGCTACATCGTAGCTACTCGGGATCATAGTGGGAGGAAAACCTGTACTCTAGTAGTGAATTTCAACGGCATTTTAACACCCTTCCTTACTGTGCCAATTAATTAATGATTGGCACAGCAAGGAAGGACGGAAACGGCGGCAAAATTAACAGCTAGCTTAGATAGCTCATATTCATTGTGAATAACCACTGCTATTGGCAACAGCTGTGGCATAGATTAGATGGCAACATTGGCAACTTAAGTCTTATGCGTATCTTTCTCATGATTATTTTATGCTTATCTAACTGGAAAAGATTATATGAAATTGGATTGGTAATCTATAGATAAACGGAGTAACTCAAGTAAATAACACAATATAGAGTTAATATCACAGCTTTGATTTTGAACTATGCTAGACGCAGTCTTTGTAAGGATCCTTATATGAAGAGAGGTAACTCTCTTGAAAAGATCGTTACACATAGTAACTGTTGACAAACTTTACAAAGTGGTAGTGTCGCGCTGATATCAGCATGAAGGAGCACCAACCTAAACTTACAGCTTGCATGCTGTCGTGTTTTGTTGGTGACCTCCGGTCTCGCAGACCAGAGGCCTATTCATACAGAGGTGACAGTTATCGTAGTAAGTAAGCCTACACTACCACGATGTCTGTCATTCCTTTCACATCCTCAAGCGGAGCGTGAAAGCATCTCACAAGGCGGCAATAGTGTGGGTCACCATACTGCATTACTTGCCTTTGCAATGAGTATGGTGGCTATAACCTTTAGATTCTATTCATGCTTGCCATCAGGCAGGGTAGTCACTTAACAGATTCTTAAATAAGAGAAGTTACTCCAAATTTTGTTCAGGGGAAGTATCATTCTAAAACTTTCTTCTTTTGTTGAACAGAAGCGCTAGACAGAGCGCGGCTATCCCGCGAAAGACGCGAGGCGGAACAAAGAAAGCGGCTGGACGAACTACGTGCACACGCAGCTGCGGCGCAGGCGCAACGTGAGAAGAGAGATGAAGACCGTCGCAGAAGACAGGCGGAACAGCGTCAAAAGGATGACGAGAGGAGATTACAGGTAAGTTTATAAAAAAATAGGTTAACATCCTTGCGCAATTACCTTCCGACAAAATACTTATTTAATCAGAAAAATTAGATATAATTCGGTTCCTCCGTTTAGAAGCCATTTTAGCTCCTAGACAGAAATACAGTTACACGCTAAAAGTTTAACTCCTTTTGTGTTATTTGTAAAAAGCGCATCTTCTTTTTTCGGGTTGCGATTCTTTTTCTTCTTTTTGTTTTTTAAATCTACTTTTTAACTTAGCTTACTTTTCAAGTTATTTAAAAATACGTGTATTCGTATATCAACTAGACAAATCATTGTCACGTTTAAACTTTCGACTTACAATCAGTTAAGTAAACACTCTAGAAAGGTTTTTTTGAAAAATATACATCATTATAGTGTGTATTTCTTTTAGCTAAAGTAAATAGAATTCCATTTTTGTTCTCTAGAACAAATAGCCAGAATAATAAAACACAATATTTGCCATTGCTGTGGAAACCTCGGCGCTTGGAAGTCCGCCAAATAAATAAGTCCGCCAAATAAATTGCGATAGGCTTCCTATCTCAGCTTGCGACCAAGTATCAACTGCCGATGAAATACTGGAGTTTCGTTTTTCTAGACCTTTCTATAGGGGGATGGGTACAATAGGGTCAATTATCAACGTGCATTATATTATATAGTTAATTCTGATTTCATAATTCCATGGCTTAGTGTAAGTTTCTAGATTAGAAAACTCTTTTTAAATTGTTTAGCAAAACTATGTTTTGTTGTTTAGAAGAAATTAGCTATATTCATATGCCGGCGATATCTCATTTCTCATGTGTGTGATAAAATGTATCACGTTATGCCATATGTATTTTTTATTAATTTACCTAAATGAATAATTTATAGATATAGTGTATAAATACCTATAAATGTGAGCAGAAATATTTAGATAGATTCGCATAGTCTATGCTCAAGGCGGTATTTTTATCAATGGAATGAAATACTAAAAACTGTAGAACAAGACATTATGGTTTGTAACCCAAATACTTTTGTGCGTGTATTCAAATATCTCACATTCCGAGACAAACACGTATTCTAGTTCAACGTCTTATTTAATTCTTATTACTCAATATCAAATTGTCTACAATACTACTTGATTCTTATTTTTTTTTCTATATTAAGAACCTGCCAAAGTGACTACTCTGCCTGATGGAAAGCATGAATAGAATCCAAGAGTTGTGATCATCATACTCATTGCAAATGCAGACAATGCTGTATGGTGACCCACACTATGGCGGCCTTGTGAGATGCTTTTTCACACCCCGGGACGTAAAAGGCATGATAGTCATCGTGACAGTGTAAGGCTTACACAGTTACCACGATAACTGTCACCCCTGCATCAATGGGCTCTTCCGGTCTTACACTCACTAATGATTTTCTTGTGAGATGCGCAAGGGATCGAAAATCCGCGGAACTGCGACACGGGGGTTGATTGCGCCGTGTCAATTCGTTTGTCTAACTATCAGTCCAACGCGATAATCTTTAAAAATACTAAACGGATTTTTGTACCGGGGTGGGGAGGTATAAGACCCCCATCTTCCTGCCCTCTTTCTCTCCTTTCGCTTGTTCTTTACCTCTCACACCAAAATTGCGTTGGCATATATTATACACTGCTACTCATACAAATTTGTGTCAATTTGCTAGTAACTTAATAATTAGTAACTGAAAAAGTTCTTTCACATGACTATCAAAAATTTCAACGTCAATTTGCATGTGAAATTCAAAATTTAACTGTGAATAAATTGCCTTTTGTATACTGAGTTCATTTACATTTTAAATTAAAAGCAACAATTTAAGGAAAATACTTGGTCGATTCTAAATTTAACAATTATATTATTGTTGATGGCAGCCAGTATTCAGTTATACATTCAAACAGTTCAAGGTGTTAATCAGTAGCCGGTTGCGTGATAAATGCAGTTCTTGTTCGATGTTTTGCTTATAGATAGTTACATTAAATAGTTATTCAACACTTCATGGTTTAGTTTTAAAAGCAACATTATAGGTTTAGTTTATGAATAAACGTTCAAGGAATATATTCGTGTTCTAATTGTGGGGACTTTCATGAAGCGGACATAAGGAACTTAAACTCAGAACTACGATTTTGTGGATCACACGAAGGGTTGACCCCTGGGGAATCACACCCACAATGCTTAACGCAGTAGAAAACGGCAAAGTGACCGCTAAACTACTAATTTTGTCATTGTGTGATACAATAAAAGTTGTACCACACAATGAATAAGCAGTTAGTAGTATCATACCTAAGAATAAAGATAAAATATAGTGTTAAAATTTGTGAAGGGAATAGGTGTCATGTCCCTTCAGTGCAAAGGGAGGATGCTCCAACCAGGCGACGTGATAATGCCATGTCACAACCCAATGAATGATGCTGGGATGTTGTGTGTATGCTAATCGCCGTGAGAATATCTATATCGCGATACAGGATTAGCAGCTCCGTAGTTCGATGTGTCTTCGCTAGATGACGCTGTAGTATGCATTTTTGTTTGCGCTGTATGCGGCAGTCGCCACAAATTCATCAAAATCATGCTGATATTGATTAAAGCCATTTGGATAGTGATATTGGTTGTAATTTTAGCGAATTAATCTCTATTAGTGGCTTATCCTAACAAGAAACGAATGTACGAGTACCCCGACATCTACGTGCTATTGTAGATACTCTGGGTTGATCTAATAGTTTCCCTAATCAAATCTTACCTTATGCTTTTGTCTCACTTGAAGCTATTCCCAAGGAGATTCGGCGTCATCCAAACTACTATATATAAAAGAAACCAATCATTACTGAGCCGACCTTGAATTGAAATTGAGGAAAAGACAGCAAAGTGATAACATGAACAAGTAATGCTGTAGATTTTTACATTTTCTTGATTGTGATACTTCGTGTTAAGTATTGCATTCGCATGTTTCCAGTTATAAGATGCCATAGTTATTACTTGCATGTACATAACATTTATTATATCTATTCGTCTCTCGGCTTTTAGACGCAAAGCGAAAGTGTAATCGTTACGCTTGTCAATCGCTTCGTCACTTCGTTTTGCCACTCTCAGTGCGATCACCTCGGTATTAACAGTATGGACCAGCCGTCCATTATGCCGTCCAGTATGTCTTTATTCATAATGGTGTGTGTGAATAAATGGTGTAACATTTATGGGTTTGTTGGCACATTCTTTGAATGTTTCGGCAATTAGAGACGGAATAGAATACAGTAATAGCACTTTAGGAGTGCCTTAGAAACGTATGTTGAAGTAATTTTAATTAATATAAGAAATGTTGAAGTTTGTGACGATGGATGTATGGATATTTTTTGCTCAGTCACGTCGCCAAAGTCGAATGGATCGAATGACTTTACTCTACCCCTATATAGGTTAATTTTCACCAAGAAAAACTCGATTATATAGTATTAGGTTACAATCGTTTATTAATACAAATGTATTTCAAAGATCTCTGATTGGTATCTAAGGTTGAAGCGAGTATTACAGCCATCGCATTCCCGAAATGCCAAATAAAGTATAACAATTGCTATCCACTTAAGCGCAAGAAATTTGATTGATTTTGCTATTGAAATTTAGCCAGAGCTAGTCTTTTCTGCTGCTCGGAATTGGGTCTCATTTACTGGAGATAAGTTGCACGCTAAGCCAATATTTTCTTCGGTTTAAGAACTTTTTTTTGGTGTACTTCTCAAATCATCTACAGTCCACTGGTGGAGTTATCAAAGAGGTTTTGGTCTACTGCACCACATTGGCCAGACGAGTATAAATATAACGAATATAAATGTATGTGTTTTATTTTATAAAAGTTAAACTTTCTGCTATTCAACGCGACATCAACTGCGCATTGCAGAGGCTGAATGTTCTCAGTGTGTCAGTCGTAATGAGTCGCCACAACGTAAAACGTATTGTTCCGTTTGTTGACACATTTAAACGCCTGCTTTGCTTAGTGTGAAATCTGCACACCGTATTCACTTTAAGCTGGTGAACCGTTGTCCAACAGCTGAAGATAAATAAAAATTTTGCTTGCGCGATTTAGGGTCAATAGTTCTTAGCTAGAGGTATGTTTTTAATTGTTAATTTTAAACTTGTTTTAGCTATTACATGGTGTATTATATAAACATCCTATGATTCACACGAGATTATTTCAATAAAGTGACAAGGTCAAAGATGAAATAAGTCGTGAACCGGTCTCAGAAGTAAGATAAGATCTCTGCAGTGATTTGTTTTATTCGAAAGTATTTAAATCTTACGTAACTATGTTTTGCAGACAGTTAATAGTTTTGAAGGAGATAACTTCTAATTTATGAGTTGCTGATGACTGGGTATCACGCAATTGGTAAGAATTTCGTCTTACTACAAAACGTTTGCAGTATTTTAAGAAATACTTTAATAGGCTAGACATATTTGTTAATGCCTTCAATGCACCGACTTTAATGTATCTACATCATGACGAATAGAACAAACTGTATTCATTTTTTTATAACTTTACAAATTTCCGGCAATTTACATGACCTGTCCTGAAATTTGAATTGGAGCATGAGAAATTATAAACACACGGTGCATAAATGAACGAATTATGATATAAAAAACAAAAAAATGCACCGACTTCAGTACCTTTTTGAAGTTGGCTAAGATAAGACAAACTCATTTCACTCTCAAGGAATTCAAAGAAAATATTGGTAAGTCTGAATTTCAGGCAACCAATACGAAATACAGGTCCTCGCTAAGTTTTGACATCAGATTTCATGATACAAATGTGTAATTGATATACAGTAACATTATTTTTTTTGACTGTGCTAAAAAATATTAAATACCTACTTACAATACATAACTAATGTATACGAATACGTAGATATAAGAATAAATACTAAATATACAAAGTTAATCAAATATTCTTCGTCATATATCTGTACAGCTCTCGAATTGATCATGCACGCAACCTTAATAAATTTCTTTATCGAATTGCTCACTGAGTTTACGAAAGTGAATTTTCTAAAGAGTGCCTAGATTCTTATCCATACTGCTCGCTTGCCGTCTACGTCATCGTTATGTAACACGGCCTTGCAAACGTGACGTCACTGCTCAGGTTAGGACATATGTTCTGAGATAATAAACTCTCCTTTGATTGGAATGTTTGGTTTTAAATGAATTTATAAAAGCCTTTTTTAATATAATTGTGCAAAATAATATGAATTCTTCATAATTCGTCTTTAAGAAACCCTCAGCAGTATGAGATGTGTGCCCTCCTCGTAGATTATTATACCTTTATTATTTTGCATTGCATTAACACTTTTCAGCAAATAATCTCGCAAAATGCAAAGTTATGATATTTCGAGAAATTATTAACGGCCTTCATGATTTCGATATATGGATTTATGCTTTTTCGAGAGTTTAATACATCGTTGGATGGATGCGGATTGTCCAAGACCGGGATGATTGATGCTCCTTGCGGGAGACCATCGCTTAGCAGTTGACGACGATAGGTGAATTTGAAAATACATCTTTATAATAAAATACATCACAAATACTAAACTCCTACCTTACTAAATTCGAGATTCACTGTGGGAAAGGTTTTTTATTTCTTGAAGTTCGAGGAAAGGAGGTTCAAGTTGCGAGTAGATAATATTATCATAGTCTAGTTCACAAACGTATCAAATCAGTATCTTCGTACATTTTTGGAACTTTATTAATGTATAATTTAAAAAAATATAAGAATTACCTGCGTGCCCATGTGGTGACGGATTAAGAATATATAGTGTTACCACCTCTATTCATCTTGTGGGTGTCGTAGAAGGCGACTAAGGGACCAAGTATACAAGACAACATCATTACAAAGAGAAGGAAAACAACAAACCCTATTCCAAGCCGTCTGGCCAACGTGGTATAGTAGGTGAAAACTTCCTTGCTAAGGAGAGGTCTATGTCCAGCAGTAGATTGTAAAAAGCTGTTGATGATTGATGATAAGAATTACTAAAGCTTTCATTGTTTACTACCATTTTAACGCCGGAACGACGACTTGCGGCTTACACCCGTCAATAACACCTATATCATGTGTTATTATCACATCTTTAGAAGTCTGAGGACAATCATTGCCAAGGCTATTTCTATTGATATGTCATTACATGATAATTTAATGTAGTCTCCTACCGTTTGAATGCTTTTAATTATTCAGTCTTTTGTAATTTTCCTTCCTAAATTATTACCTATTGTGTTCAAACTATGTCATGCAGTCATGCTATTGTTGAGTACAAGCCTTTCCTTGAAACTTGTAGGTACTTTTGGTTACTATGTAGAGTGGATCATTTAGAAATATTTGTAATAACTCGGCTCTGGGGTTCTTATTTATAGAAAACCCTTTTCCCATTCTTTACTTTCGTACCATAAAGTGGTATTGATGGTCGGTACATTGGTACTTCTCCGACCTTATTTTCTCGTTTATTTATTATCTTCAGCACGCTATTTTGTTGTTATATTTTTATCGGTTGCCCACTTTTTGGCCTATTCTAGTGCCTTGTCAAATCACAGGAACGTTTTACTTCGGAGATCCAGAGCACTTCAAGGTTCTACACTCTGTCTTATTTACTGTCATATATGGTATCTCTTACTTAACTCTAATCGTTTACCGCACCGCAATTTGGTTGCACTTTTATGATCCATCTGTATTTGAATGAAATATATTGTAAATGGTACAAACCCGTCTAAAACTAACTACATTTCCAACAGGCTTTTTGTCTAGTAGGTGGTTCGTCATAAAGAAAATAATCCAAAACTCCTCACATGTGACAAAAATGTGTAACATTTACAAATTTTTGTCGAATTAAGAATTAGGCACGACAATGATAGTGTTGTATTGCTTTCTAGAAATAAAGCAATCAAACCGTTCTTTCGTCTACCTGCGGAAAATCTTTGGACAACATCGTAGTAGGTATATTTCGATGCGACTCATGTTAAGTAATTACTTCCGCTTATGTAATACAATTTCACTTTGTTTTGTGGTTGTTAGAGAACTTAATGTTTGTAGTAGTGTACAATATGATAGGCGTGTTTTGGACTTATCGGCTGCATCGTTTGTTTATGGACCGTGTTATTTCACTCGATATGTATCTTAGTAATGAACCTACTTCAGTGTGACGTTGAATGATGGTTTAACACGGACTTTTATTGTTAGAACTCCGGACTGATTAGCGTTTTTGACGAGTTTGGGAGTCTCGAGTTTAGTTTTTTAATGTGTATGCAAATTTTTGTGTTGGTATTTTTAGAATTTCTAAATTCTACTAGCTTTTGCTTGCAGCTCCGCCAGTATGTATGTCGGTTATCGCGGTAAATAGTAACCTATGTCCTACTTCAAGGATGGAAGGATCTTAATTGCAAATTTTATTAAAATCGGCGCAGTCGTTGAGCTGTGAAAGCGAACACACAGACAAAATTATTTTCTCATCCATACTAACATTAAACTTTGCATGAACTGCTTCTCCACTCTCGCGCCGCGCTCCTTCATAGTAGACAAATTAACAATTTTGATAAGAATTTGATATATACTTTAAAATGTGCATTGTAAAAAGTATCCAATTTAGTTTTGACTATTTAGAATATACTGGCATCCACATTTATGTATTTAGACTTATTTAGAACCATTTAAGACTTAACAATCGTGTTACTCCAATGGCCTGGGCAACGCATTTAAGATAGTTCTCAGATGGGAGGAATTTTACTTGATACTTATCCTTCTATTACGTACGTTAATGTATAGTTTCACTTAAATCCGTTAAATAGTTTTTCGTGAAAGAGGAATATACACCTACATCCATACCATCCTCACAAATTTTCTCGTTTAAAACATTAGTAGGATTCATCAAATTATATTCACAATAAACGAAAGGCTAGTCAAGGTTAAAGGCCTTTATTCTGTATAAACAAAAAAAAAATTAAATGTCTTGCTGTGAAATAGTGATGATAATGATGATTTAAATAGTAATAGCGTAATGGTAATCCAATTTGACCGTAAAACTGACGTTCACATTCTTAATTTATCAATTTCCGTTGCCAATCTATTTAGGTTACAAATAGCTTAGTAAATTTATTTTTTCTGTGATGGACAGATATTCGTTAGGTAGTAGAGCCACGCTGATTTCAGCACGAATAGACCGGCTCGACCGGGGCAGTACTACCCTCCCACAGAAGAGCAATCTTAATCGACAGCATCCATGCTGTCGTGTTTCGTTGGTGAGTGTGAGACCGGAGGCCCATTGATGTCGGGGTGACAATTGTCGTGGCAAGTGTGTACAATACAATGCCACGATGATTGTTATGCCTTTTACATCCCCAAACGAGGCGTGAAAAAGCATCTCACTAGGCCGCCATAGTGTGGGTTACCATACTGCATTGTCTGCATTCACAATGAGTATGGTGACCACAACTCTTGGATTCTATTCATGCTTTCCATCAGGCAGAGTAGAGTCACTTTGGCAGGCTCGTAAATAAATAAAAAAAAAGAAAAAAAAAGTCCGACACACTCGTGATCTTGTTTCTTCATTCGAATGTACGGCAATGTGTTATATCGAATTAACTTGCGATGAATAACTAAACGCAAAAGCATACTAGTCATTACTAGTTTTGTCCACGTTATATACGAATTGGACTTTTCCCACTGATACGCAGTATCTCGTGTTCATCTCGGCACATCTATCAGTATTACAATGGCGCATCAGGTGACCGGGTCATCGTTACGTAACGCTGGCCTATTGACAATGAGGTCATGCGTAGTGCGCAGGCGCATTACGCACACTATTGAGTAGTGTAAGCTATTTTTTTTTGTAAAATTTTCCATTCTTTGGAATACTTAAATTTGTATAAACCTACTTTTTTTGTCGCCTTAGGGAGACCTAGGCCCAGCTCTGGACTATTAAATATTTTTGATGGTGGATGTCTCCTGTCCTCTTCCTCCTAATTTCTGATTGTAATGCTACTGTTTGCCCCATCGTGGTATCCTCGACTTCCGCAACCATCGATTCATCTGAAAACATGACCTGAATTGGGCAAACGTAGTGTAGGGCGCCCTACAGCGCGATGGACCGGCGACTTAAAGAAGGTGGCTGGCAGTGGATGGATGCGGATTACCCAAGACCGGGAAACCTTCGTTAAGCAGTGGCTGGCGATAGGTTCATTTGATTTGAAATGCTACTGTTAATCAAATCCCTTATTGGGTAAAATTAAGTACATACGAAGTAAATCCGTAATTAGACCTGCATTTGTCGTCGCTATCCCACTCTAAAGGGTTAAAGCGTGACGTGGCGTGACCTGTAACCTTTTTGAAAAATGTATCCAATAAAAAAGAATTAATCTCATCGAACTAATAATTTCAATGGCGCACTTGAACGAATAATGAAATAAACAACATCAGTTTAAATTAGTAAAAACTATATCAGGTACCGTTAAAACCGTTTTATATATGGTCTAATGGATTAAGATAAACATTACAGTAATTATACCTTTATAATTATATTAAATTCTTCACGTTAAAACTCCTGGACAAATTTTGATAAAATTTGGTATGAAGTGGGGCATTTGGTATCCTGGACACCCATAAACAGATATGCTACTTTTATCACAAACAAGGTGTGTTTCTGTGAGATGAGAAGGAATATTAATACAACGATGATACAAATTGGCAAACAACATCGCTTATTTTCTGGGATCTCAACCCGAGTGAGTACACCGAGTGCGTCACTAGGGCAGCTCCTCGACGTTAGGTATACTGTACAATGTGAGACATTTCTTCTCTCCTGAACATCTGTATCTTCTTTATAAGAACCAGGTTCGCTTCTGCGTAGGTTTGCGAAGGATTTGCGCAGTATTTGCTTGATGTTTTCGGTCGATTGTAGCGGCGAGCAGTCCACATTATAAACATCCCCGAAGCCACTAAGACTCTTGAGCCACCTGCCTGAGTGATGTCACCTTTATGACAGTCCTCTATCACTTTTATCATTGAATTTACCAACTGGTTTTACCTTCTCTAAACGATAACACGTTCTGACCTTGGAAGCCACCGTTTTAGAGTGGAAGACATACGCTCTCGAAGTAAACGGTTCGGCTTTTCCTTCTGCAAATCAGTCAAGACCTGGAACTCAGCTGTTTCGCTCTCGTTGTGATCCCACCTGCTGAAAGGATCCAAGTCCTTTAAGCGGGCGTGAAAACAGCTCCTTAGGCTACTATAGCGTGAGTCACCATATAATTATCTGCGCTTGCAATGAGTATGGTGACCACAACGCTTGGATTCTATTTTATGCTCTCCATCAGGCAGAGTAGACTCACTTTGGCAAGCTGTAAACAAAAAAAAAAGGATCACCACGAGGTGCAGGAACTGTTTTATAGTTTGTCTGTTTGTTCTATCATTGGACAAAGAAAGCGTTATGGAGCTTTGTTTTCAACTTTGGCATATGTCCATAATGTTGTACACGAAAGTAAATACGTGTTGTCTATGTTATCATGATGTTGCACAAATTTGTTAACAAAATGCCAAGACGCTACAAAAGTTTATTATACTAAGGTGAAAAATTATGAAGTTTTAAATCTATCCCGCTTAGGATTAAGAGGTCATCTATAAACTAACTCTCCTCTCCTAAACTGTCGCCTAGGGATAGGGAGGTCAACAAAGTGTCATGTTATGTGACAAAGAGCGGGAAAGTGTTAAAAGTGTTAATGTCGTTTTTTGAATATAAAACATTAAGCACAAATCAATAACTATAAACGAAAAATTATAATGTTTTATAATATCATTGTAATCTTTATGGCCTAGGGGTGAAAGTCCACCAATCTATCAGTAGTCAGAATAAATAATTTTTCTCACTTTCATATTTTTTGTTTTTATATTATTTTCTAATAGGTTAATTGGTATGTGTTTTCGATTTTATGGGTATGAAATTGCAAAAAGGTAGCAATGTGACGGCGTCATATAAGGACTTCAATTCCATCTCATACTTAACTGAAATTGAGTTTCTTACATAATATTGATTTAAAAATTAATTAGTACACTTACATAAATAAACTTATACAATGTATATGTACGTTACGCGATCCATTAGTTTAAGTAAAATAATTAAATAAACATATACCGTACCTAGGTGTGTATAAAGTGGAGCAATGTCGCAATTTCTTAGCAGTAATTGTTATTTTATGGTGAATATTGATAACACTTAAAAGTATTTACTAACGAAAGTCTAATTACGAAAAGAGGAAAATTCATCACTTGACTTTTCGGTTCTATGATTGTATTTAATAACAGCGACTCAGGTTACCTTCGTCAGAGAAAAAGGCTGTTCATAATTAAATCGTCTTCATAGTTTCACTTTAAAAACGACCTTTTTATAATTATTTGAATAACAGTCGGGTTACTTCTAAAAATAGTTATTTTTTCAGGTCGCGAAAAAGTCGACCTTCAGCAGTTACCGTATGGTTTACTGTTGATCTTAAGTATGTTTGTATTTATATGTAAAATACTTTGTCTGTATCTCTAAAGGATTTTTTTTCCGTTTTTGCAAACGTTTTCATTAATGCTCCGCTACTATTGATCGTAGGGTGATGTCATCATCATCAACAGCCTTTAACAGTCCACTGCAAGACAGGCCTCCACGGAGGCTTTGGCCTACTATACTACCCTGGTCAGATGGATTGAAAGTGTTGGTGTCCAGTTTTCCTTCTCTTTGCCGAGATGTTGTCTTGCACATTTTGTTCCTTAAGTCACCTCTTCCGACACCCATGGGAAATATAGGTATGATGACACTTTTTATTCTTATTCCATCACCACATGGAACGTGATAAACTTTATTCAATAAATAAGCCATCCTACAGAAAATAATTTCCCAATTCGAACCGACCAGAGAAACCAACAACCTACTCGGCTTTATAATATTAATTTAGATGAAACGAACTTAGAAAATTTGACCTTATGATCTTTTAAATGTGCCTACTCAAATATGCCACGCCCACATGCCAAGATTCATGCGCAAATGTGTTCCTACTTAACGCAATAGTCATGGCCGCCAATGATCAGTGATTGCCTATTAAAAATAATAAAATATATATCTTTTAACCTTCTAAATATTTACCTTTAAAGACATTTAGATTGTTTCAGAAATGAAAGGGATATTCTTTGATAATGAAATTTTAAATATTTGTTTTGGTATATAGGTATCCCTTGTAACGCATAGACACATAAGGCCGTCAGATTCTAAACTAGGCCACTACTGTAGTAGTCAGAGTACTGATACATATTTCTAAATACATACACATTATATGTAAATTAGTATGATGAGTATATCACCCACTTTCGATTTGCTGATAATAGAGTTGTCATGGCTGAAACCGTGGCAGATCTCAGCACAATGCTTGATGACCTCAGTAGAATCTCTAAACGAGTAGGTTTAAAAATGAATATGGATAAGACAAAAATTATGTTGAATGCCCATGTCACATCCACACCAGTTAAAATTGGAGAATCTATCCTCGGAAGTGGTTGACGACTACGTGTATCTAGGACAGACTCGAGCTAGGTAGGTCCAACTTCGAAAAAGAGGTCAATCGTCGAATCTAGCTAGGTCGGGCAGCGTTCAGAAAGCTACGTAACGTTTTCTCGTCGCAAATACCGCGGTGTCTCAAGACAAAAGTCTGACCAGTTTGTGAGTGTTGGCAGTAATGACTTACGGCATAGAGACGTGGTCGCTCACTATGGGCTTGATAAGAAGGCTCAAAGTCACCCAAAGAGCAATAGAGAGGGCAATATTCGGAGTTTCTTTGCGTGATCGAATCAGGAATGAGGAGATCCGCAGACGAACCAAGGTCGCCGATATTGTCAGTAAAATTGCTAAACTTAAGTGGCAGTGGGCGGGACACATTACACACCGAAACGATGGCCGATGGGGCCATAAATTTCTGGAGTGGTGACCGCGTCCGGCGGCCCGACGACCTGATGAAGGTCGCGGGAAGTTGTTGGATGCGGGCGGCATGGGACCGGCTGTTTTGGAGAACTTTGAGGCCTATGTAAATAAATTACACTCGGATGGAACAAATGATCGTGTTCATCACACAAAAATTTGTCCTGGGTGTGAGAAGAACCCACGGCTTCCTGCTTTAGTAGTCAGGCTCACACAGTTCCTCCATTTGACAGCTGTTAACTTGTTTATCAGCTAATGACATATGATGTTTGAATCGCGTGCAGTCAGTTAAGTTACAGTTTTAGCTTTTCCAATAAAATTTAACGTGTTTAGAATGAAATAAACTTTTTTTTACCAAAAGAATAAAATTTTAAAGCAAAATACTTAATATTTAGGTACTATAACATTAACTTCAGTCACTAAAACATTTTTGTTAAACAATACTGTTGTGTCGTATTATTTTCTCATCATAAGACCCCACACATCGCAATGAAATTATATTTAAATCTAAACAAAATCCAATTTATCCCGAAACTACTCAACCCAAATGTTCATAGTCCAAAATACGCGCGGTGTGATACAAAAATAAATTAAAATTAACTCTACTACGCTCATAAGGAGCCACGACAGAAATAACAAGAGGCACTTCCTTCAGGATTCCAATAACGGATTACAGAAGTGTGAGAGAGTCGACGGCTGGTATTTTACAGTAATAATGCCACGTTGTCTTAGATGTCGTAGTTTGGGTTCATTCACATTGATACATTAAATTTATAATAATTTGCTCATTAACTTTTTAAATAGTATCATTGACATCGTGATGAATTATTAAAAAGTATATTATTCATTCATTTTTCATCCTTATTTGAATAGGCCAGATAATCAGATAGCCAGAAGGACAAAAATTTTTTTTTTAAAAATGGTCATGGGCAGCGGCCTTCGATTGTACTAAATACCAAAAAAAGTATACAGCCGATTGTTGATTTTGGTAGTTTAGGTATGTGTGTTTTTATGTTCCACCGTAGCGCCTAAACTACTGAACCGATTTTATATGACGGCATTTAAATCTCAGACTAACCTCGAAGCAAATTAAACCGAGATAATTATCACGTGTTTGATATTAAAAGAAAGGTGTTTGCGAGCATATTGCAAGTATGTTAATATAAAATGCGTTCGTACAATTCGCGCGGTTCAGCCGTTTCAGTTAACATTCATATTTGTGGCTATTGGTGCCGCGGATTTTCTCGTTAATGTGGATATGCCATGTTGTACATGCTCGATCGGGAAAAACTATTCCTCTTTTTACTTAGTCGATGAAACAAGAATATAACTTAGAAATCTAGAAATGCATAAGTACAAAAATTGTCAAGGTCCATAGTCGCACCTACTTTATGCCTACTGTGGTTATGTGGATGCCAGGAACACCCCTATTAACATGAGAGGTTACATTGGGTGTGACCACGGCTCTACTTACCAGCACTTACCAGTACTACTTACTTTCTTACTTACTAATTAATATTTGACTTTACTTACTTACCAGTTTTGCACCTGTACATTTCTGAATTTCTATCTTGTTTCGTCCTTTTTAGATCCTTAAGTAACTTTTTAGATACTAAGTAGTAGTCGGAATATAGTTTTTTTTAACTTTGTTTTTTTTTGAAGTGAAACTCTTTATCGGGGTTGGAAAAAAATTTAGTGTAACATTTTTTCATTACGCGTCACATTTTTCCGTTACGCGCCATCTTTTTCTTATCCCTACCACGCGTGATTCGAAGTATACTTTCTCCAGCGGAGTAGGGATTGGTAAATGTCTCCAATGTATTTTGCGGCCCGTTTTGAGTAGTTACATTTTTGAAATCCAGGTGGCGATTGTATCGACTTCGGACGGGTTTAAATTATTTTTTTGAAAAATAACGTCATAATGAAGTTTCACTTTTACGAGTGTACGCTAGTACACGCACACATTTTTTTTTTAATATTTTAGTAGGTACGTATAATAACACCTATATATAAACATTTTTTATATTCATGTATTATTTACATTAAAACTAAATGTTGTGTACGTAATCACATATGTTTGTCTTATTTTAAGGTACATTACTATACATACAAGGACCTAACAAATATCATTCGCTTCAAACTATTTTATAATGTATTTGTAATGTTCTATTTCATTCAAATGATTGAATTGAATGGAATGAATTTTCTTATAAGGTCACGAGGGTTCTGAGATAAAAAGTTATTATGTAGGACAGTGGTTCCCGATTAGTTTTTTCTACGTACCACTTCAAGAAAGACTTCGAATTTGCGTACCCCTCAGTCTAAGTCAAAGTAAAAGACGTTTATTGAAAATACTTTTCTAAGAACACTTATGTAAAAAGTGACATTTAATTTGACATTAAGAAAATGACTCGACCACAAATAACTTTAAGGAGTCGGGAGAGAAGCATTAAATAATCATTAGGTATTGATTTTAAGGATTTAATATTTTAATTAAGAGATTGCTCGCGTACCCCTTGATGCAATCTCACGTACCCCTGGGGGTACGCGTACTACCTAATGGGAAACAGTGATGTAGAAGATGAATGAGGAACACCTGACCTAGAAATACCAGGGGTGTCTAGAATATAAAATTTCTTAACTTTCTCGTAAGCTGAGATTTTCTGTTAATTGCCCTGAGTGATAAAAAGTACCATGAAGGCGATACACATAAGAAATTTATAGTCATAAATAGTAAACTTGGCTTGCACTTTCGCTGAATTCAATAAAAATAACCTCGATACAGTTCGGTAATCGTCTATATCTGTGCTTAACTACTTCAGTAGTGCGTGTAATTAAGTAACAAACAAACACCCTTGTTTCCATCCTCACAAATTTTCATTTTTATAACATTAGTGTCATAAAATTATGGGAGCCGGAGAGCTATGGGGGAGAGCCGGTTCGGGGGTGCAAGGTTGAGAAAAAATACATATTTTTAACTTATTTCATAAAAAAGTCGATTTCATATATAAACCTACTATAAATTTATATTTTATGTTGATAAATACTAAAATAATTCTGGCAACACCCATGGATAAATTTTTCTTTTACCTAACTCGCAATTTCCATGCAAGATAACGACTAAAGAGTATTCAAACGATAGGTTTTAGTTAAAATTATAAGTCTACAAACTGCAGTTGTCTTTTATATGTATTTGTTGAACGCAAGCGAGATAAGGTGTATTTAGATCACGATAAAAGAAAGTGTCTCAAGGACGCTTCAGTAAACGCCGAACGCTGAACACTTTTCTTTACCGATAGTGAAGATTCTAGAACGCTGCTCAATGACTAGACAAAATGGTATTCTATTTTTAGACGTATAAAGTTTCCATTTAAAAGATTCAAGTACTTATATAACAGATTAATGTTGCTTTAACTGCTCAATATTGAAACCTCATTTTGTTAACGGCATGATTTTGACACTTACTGTCAATGTCATTTAAAATGACATTACCACAGACTATAGAGCAACGCTTTGCTACTGTTTCGAATTAATATTTGACGTTGGAACCATTGAAAAGCCATGAATAAGCAAATAAATAAATAAATCTATAAGAATGAATTGTAATCAGTTACATATGTCCGCATCAGTATGGCCAGCAGTGGACTATTAAAGGTTTTAAACAATGATGATATTTTTCAGTTCTTATTTTATCAAAAAAAATAATTCAAACCGATTCTGAAATGACGGAAAGTCTAAAATGGCAGACAGAAACGTAATACAACCCAATTGAAGACATCTTTCTTGTATTGATATCGGTAAAAAAGCAAGATCGGGCACACTAAATTATATACTGAATGTAAACAGAAGATGTCTGCAAGGATAAAATGGCGGCCTTTCTACTCGCAAAATAATTTACGATCCGCTAATACGTCACGGCTTTAAAATCTTTTATAGCTTACGTCACTGTTTCTGTGTGAATTTCAAATTGTTTTTAGTTAGTCGAAGTCGGCGTCTTTGACCATTAAGCAAGACACTTGAGAATTTTCTTTTATATTTTATATGAAATTATATGCAGTTTGGGTCCTCGTAATGTAACTTTCACTACGACAGTATTATAGATATTGTTACTCTCTGGTCTTGAGCATACTTTGTAACTTCTTTACTACTGTTTCTTAGCGATTTTACCTCTGGTTTAGTTCACCTAATATAATGATTTCCTCATGGTTACGGTCTCTTTAGTGTAAAACATCATATACAACTTTAATCGGTTAATTTTTTTTTTCTATCTTAAGAGCCTGCCAAAGTGATTCTACTCTGCCTGATGGAAAGCATGAATAGAATCCAAGAGTTGTGGGCACCATACTCATTGCAAATGCTGATAACGCAGTATGATGATGACCTATGATCTTGTGAGATGCTTTTTCACACCTCGCTTGGGGACGTAAAAGGCATGACAGTCATTGTGACAGTGGGGGCTTAACAAGGCTCAAAGCTTACACAGTTACCACGATAACTGTCATCCCTGCATCAATGGGCCTCCGGTCTCACAGTCACCAACGAAACACGACAACACAGATGCTGGCGCTTTAGGTTGGTCTTCTGTGGGAGGGTAGTACTGCCCCGGTCGAGCCGGCTCGCTCGTACTGAAATCAGCGTGGCTCTACTACCTAGAGGATTACTGGGATCTCATATCTTTACATAGTATAAAATTCTTGTACGCTTAGATCTTTTAAACTACGCTACGGATTTAAATACGGTTTTCAACATCATTATGGACTTGATTCAAAGAAGGTTTGTATTTATAATACATCCTTGTTGTATTACAAAAACATATAAAAATGTCAAAAACACGGCATTATAAACACTTAAAAACGTCCACAACCAACATCTTGATCAGAAACACTAAGCAATTCGTTTTTATTTACATTTTTTACTGTATACAATAAGTCGAATTTCTAACACTGATCTATACAGTATCTTACAAATACATTCTCAGCATACCTACTTGAGTTTTAAAAATCTCTGTTTAAATTTAAATCGAACATTCCTCGGGATTGATTACATCGATGTATATCAACATGTGGTACTAAAAATACTTCATTACCTACTGCATTATCTTGAAAATACCGCCTCTAAACAGTGATGTTGTTCATGACAATACAAATAAGTCGTTCACCTAGTGTGTGGGCGATACCTGGTATTCATATCGTGCAATCGGTATGATGCACACCTATATTACCTATGTTCATACCTAGTATAATGTTTGCCAGTCTTAAACAAATCATATATAGAAATAATCTTAGCGGTAATTTAAATTTTATTCATTAATTTAGATGCGCTTTGAGAACAATAGATATTCTGAATAAAACTAGAGATATCACAGTTGACGGTTAGACTATTGTTTGGAAATAATAGTTGAATTTTTCTGTAGAAATAAGTTGTACTGATATCGAGAATTAATTAGTGTAATTGTAAGTAGTCACCAAGTGGTGACGTGTGGCGACGGATTAAGAATACATATCGCAAGTCGTAAGAGGCAACTAGGGTAACAAACTATTCAGGAAATTATCACTTTTGAGAAGGAAGGCTTAAAACAAACCCTGTTCCGACCCCGTCTGACCAGTTTGTTATAGTAGGCCAAAACCTCCTTGCTAAGGAGAGTCCTATGTCTAGCAGTGGACTGTTAAAGGATGATAATAATTTTCAAGTACTCGTATGTATTGTTTGACTATCTACATTTCTTCTTATAATTTTGCACTCATCTTAAGGGGCATAAAATTCACTTGAGGTATTAATATACTGATAAACTATAAAGGGCATAAGTAGCACATACACTGCGTTGATGTAAACAATATTACATGTTGTGATAATTTTATCTATAGATTGATTTATCTTCATCAATCAACTTAAGTATTTTCACGTCAATATCTGTACCAAAACACGTCTTTTTCTTCTCCCAAATGAACAATGAGGTAGAAAAAACGTAAATAATATCAATCGATAGCTTAAAAATCTACACTCACCGGCCACGGAAACTTGGCCAAGTACTAAACGTATGACAACTTCCGTTTTTTTTCACTTAGCTCTACAAATTTTGGCTAATTGTGATCGGAGTCTATCCAGTTAGCGTTTCTGATCACTTCTTTTCACATTAAAAGGTTTTTCGGGTTCATAATGAAGTTTATGCAAAAAATCACGTTTTCACAAAATTTTACACTAGAGTTAAAAGCACTACGAATTTAAAATTGTTTGATTTTTTGTCGCTTTCTGTCCTTTTTAATAGCGTGTGTTGCCTCCTCTAGCCCTAATGACCGCCTGCATTCGGTCTGGCATGCTTTGGATGACGTTCCTGATGTTGACTTGTGATAAGTCGCGCCAGGCAGTAAGTGCAGCATCTCGAAGCTGGTTAAGGGTTTGTGGTGGGTTCGATGATAACTTTATTGCTCGTTTCAGTTTGTCCCATACGTGTTCTATCGGATTTAAGTCCGGGGTGCGAGCTGGCCACTGCAATTTTTGAACACCAACCTCTTGAAGGTAATCATTCACGATGTGAGCGACATGTGGACGGGCATTATCATGCATTAAAATGACCATGAAAATGGTCATAACCAGTAAACCCTCCGAAGGGCACAACATGATCTTGAAGAATTTCTTCGACGTATCGAGTTGCATTTAAGGCGTTATTGACGATGACTAATTCCGTACGAGCATCAGAACTCACGCCACCCCATACCATTATAGAGCCTCCGCCAAAACTGACCGTCGGTGTGATTGTCATCGCCAAATAGCGTTCCCCTTTCCTTCTCCAGACACGTTGTCGACCATCAGGTGCATTTAAAGCGATCCTGCACTCGTCTGTAAACAAAACTCTTGCCCATTGCTGAAAAGTCTAGTTAGCGTGTTCGCGGGCGAAGTGAAGTCGAGCCACTCTGTGCTGTGGACCACGGGCTGGTCTTCTTGCTCTCAAATTAACTTCCTCCATACGTCTTCTCACCGTACGCTCGCTAACATTCACACCTCTGGAGATTTGAAGCCGCTGACGGATCTCAACAGCGGTCAGGAAGCGATTTCTTAAAATCTCTAACACAATAAAGCGGTCGTCACGAGCTGATGTGCGTCTTACACCGCCACTACCTGGTCTTCGGGTGTAGCGGCCAGTCTCTTGATACCGTTTTAGTGCATATTGCATCGAAGAACGTGGCACGTTTAGGACAATAGCCACTTCACGATGGGTCAAACCTTGTTCGACTAATGCCACTGCCTGTGCTATCTGATTTGATGACAAAGGCATTTTTATGGATCCTAAGGGGCCTTTAGGTGTTTATTAACCACAATAACAACAAAAGTCTTTGTCAAATTAAAACTTAAAATTTTTAGAGCACAATTAAAAACTTCGACTTCGTCGGATTAATGACACGATTTAACTAAACTTTAAAACGCAGACCAAAATGCATTTCAAATTAGTGAATTACCCTCTTGAGATGAATATAAACATTTTTTCTACCCACTTACACGATAAGAACAAAGTTAGACACCCTTCAAAAAATGTTATCGCATGTTATGAGTTTGGCCAAGATGCCGTGCCGGTGAGTTTAGTAATCTAGCATTCATTTCTTCATTGATTGATGATTTTGAACTTACTTTTTCCCACATACAACCATTTAATTGGAAGCTGACCGTCCACTGCTGAACGAAGGTCTCCCCCAAAGAACGTCAACTATCCCTGTCTTGATCAATTCGCATCCATCCGCTGCCAGCCGCCTTCTTCAAGTCTTCGGTCCAGCGCGCCGCAGGGCGTCCTACACTACGTTTGCTCAATCGTGGTATCCACTCTAGTATACTTTGGCTCCAGCGACCATCAGTTCGTCTGGAGACATGGCCGGCCCACTTCCACTGGCTATAGTACTATATATACGTCTGTACTATAGTAACCAAAATTTAGATATACCTTTCTTAATTATTAGTTATTACAAAAATAATAAACACAGTTAATATATGACAATTTTAACCATATATTTTTCTGAGGTAGGTTTGAACTCGAAACACTCGTTGTGGACTCTGTATCTGGCTCAGAGTCAGATCACCACTAAACTAACTGTTTGATCTAAAAATATACTAGACAAGTTTTATTGCATTTATAACTCTCTTGACTAACCAAATCTCGGCACGTTTTTCAATTCCAGATCAAATGGAAGGACTTCCTGCATCGTTCGTTAATAGTTCGTGAGTGCCCCAATCCGTTCGTCTAGCTAACGATGTTACTTAAAATAGTCCCCACGAAATGTTACACGTAAAATTTTTTCAGTTCAAAGTTTGATTATTAAAATTGTCTGAAAGTTGCTACTCTCTCAGTAATCTGAGTTATTAAAATACTAAAGTTTTTGGGATAAAATTATGTAAGAAAATATTGTACAGTTTAACTTCATCGTCACACGGCGTATTTAAAAATTCTAGACACAAGAAATATTTGAAACAAATGACCCTCGTATTGTTCTTTTCCAAATCTGTCATTAAATACTCGTATTTTTCATATTTGGTCAGCTGACGCGACACAAACGACTAATATACACACCAAAATAGAACATCTAAATGCGACAATGCATTAATATTTGGAGCGACCTAGATTTTGATACGCGATCTTTTTACATTTTACAAAGACATTAGTTCGAAGCGTTGACACTGACATAGTTGGCAAATTAGGCTGGAGGTGGAAGCATGTGCAAAAATAACGAGATATTTTCCATGTGGTTGACAGTGACCCTGAACAGCTCAGGCTAATTAAATGCTATGCTTCAGGAGTGATCGATGAAGCGTTGAAATTTGTCTCTGTACATGCATAAATACGTATAATGGTATCGAAGATAAATGCGTCATTATGTCTAGAATTTCAAGCATAAAAAACTAGAGTTAGAACATGCTGAAAATTGTATGTCAGATATTTGAGAAACTGAGGAACTTGCAACTTCTTATAGAAGTCCACACTCCATCTTATAGAAGTTTTTAAGCAGAAAGCAGCTTCCCAAACCTCAATCAACAGATAGAGAATGGAATTGACAATGAAGTACCATATGGTCCACTCAATAAAGGGTGGTCTTCAGTAATACTAATGATCTTTTAGTCGCCCTGATTACCAACTATACTCGTAGTCTATGTGAGGAAATACCATTGGTGGACCATTTGGTAAACGCAATCAGGAGAGAAATGCGATTTAATTAAGTCCTACCTACCTAACTTTGCTGAGACACTGGTTTTGGTATACTGTATTGGAAATTGGATGGATTATTACCCAAAGCTTCGATCGAATTACACCTATTGTTTTTTGTAAATATAACTGAACCTACAAAAGTTAATTAGACCAGTCAAAATACTCAAAGATCGATGTGTAAAATAATTGTTTGCGTGAACCTTGTTTTTACTCTCATGTTTTTCAGTAACCAGATAATTCAGTACTTTACATCATTTTTAAATGCAAGGATATAACGATATTATCGCGGTTATCGTATTAATTTGTTACAATTTCCAATACGTGTATGTTTTTATCAATACATTATCATTTTGATAATGTAATATAAAAATCGACACCGAACAACCACCGTTACATGATATTTTAAACTTTATTTTTTGGTTTAATCAAACTGTGTTATTGTCTAGAATAACTAATTAAACACATTTGTTATCCATAGCTTAAATTTATTTGTGGTGAGGTGCAAGAATAGGTATAACAAACAAGCGAAAAACCCATAACACTTCTACTTATAACGAAATACTTCTGTAAATAAATAATATATAGAACTACTGACAGTAGTTCATATTATAGTATATATTAATATAGAACTACTGACAGTAGAAACAATCAACGTGACCAAGTGCGGGTAGTTACACCCTGCGTATAACGAAGGCGTCGCTAAGCTCACTCCACGCCGTGACTACGAGCGGTGTAACTCATTTGAAACGTTGGAAATAAAAGATAACGTAACCTTTCACATAATTTGATCGCGAATAAGTACTGCTGTACAACAAAACTATGTGTATGTGTAAAAATTATGCAAGTCATAATGAACTGAAAGTAAAAAGATTATTTCTATCAAAAGTAAGTGTAACTGAAAAAATAAACCTTTATTATCCAAATGACCTTTATTCAACAATATTATTTATCTACAAAATCTCAAGTAATTATTACAAAAGATCGTTTGCAAGAAGGCTTCAGTTAAGCCGTATTTACTTTAATAACATTACTTAGTAAAAACTTTACCGAAGAAGAAATTGAAGACTAAATTGCCCCCGATATTTTGCAAATCTCTCGCTAAGCTCTCTCGAGATTTTCAGAGCACGCCTTTTTAGGCATTGCTTATATATTTTATACTAATATTACTTTTTGTTTATAGAAGTCTCTAGTCTCTTGGATACTATTCATGCTCTCCATCAGGCAAGTAGCTTAATTTGGAATTGGGGTTGTAGAGAGCCATTATTACTTTATGGACTCCGGACATAATCAACAATATTGGCTAAACGAAAAGGTAAAACTGTAATTGAGTCCAAGCAACCTAACAATTATTTACCAAAGGTTAAACCTATTAACAAAACAACGTCAAATACAAAACAAATTAGGATCAAACCTTTGAAATTTTCATAATAGCAGTGTCTACAGAATTCTTTGTGAAATGTCATTGTCTCTGGTCAACAAACATCAAATAAAGGATCTCGTGCGACACGTGTAGAAAACACTTATTAAAGTTTATTATTATACACATGCGCTAGTCACGTCTGAGGCAAATAATGGCTTGGAAGCCGCATCTAATTTCGGGTAAAAATCATATTAGGAAGATTTTTTTGCCGGACCGACAACTTAAAGAAAGTGGCTGGTAGCGAATGGATACGGTCTGCCCAAGAGTTGAAGCGCGTTGGGAAGGTCTCCGTTCAGCAGTATACGACAAAAAATTTCCTGAAGCTCTTAATTACAAGCGAATGTTTTCGGGAAGCAATTTACTTTTTGGTTAACTTATGTACGTGTGTATCCAAGATTTGTTTCGGTAGATATAAGAAGTATTCTATATACAAATAGCTTTTATACAGCACAATTTTTACAATATCAGTAGATTTCAAATACACTTGTGTCGTGTGTATTCAAGCCACCGGATCTAAGGATAACCTAGATCTAACCTGTAGGTAGCAGAACCACGCTGATTTTAGCATGAACAGGCCGGCTCGACCAGGGCAGTACGACCCTCCCACAGAAGGTCAACCTAAAGCGATAGCATCCGTGCTGTCTTGTTTCGTAGGTGAATGCGAGATCGGAAACCCATTGATGCAGGGATGACAGTTGTCGTAGTAAATGTGTGCAATACAATGCCACGATGTCATGCTTTTTACGTCCCCAAGCAAGGCGTGAAAAAGCATCCTACTAGACCACCTTAGTGTGAGTCACCATACTGCATTGTCTACATTCGCAATGAGTATAGTGACCACAACTCTTGGATTCTATTCATGCTTTCCATTAGGCATAGTTGACTCAATTTGGCAGGTTCATAAAATAAAAATAAAAAACCTAACTTGATCATTTACCAGCATATTACAGGAGACACTTTTAAAGTAGGATTAGTTTATTACATTGTATATATTTTTTGATATACTATATAGCAATAACAGAGTTGCAATAAAGAATATTTATTTCTAATCATCATGTTCATAATAATAAATATTTTCTGAAAGAAATGACTGCTAAGAATTTTCTCTATGGATGATAATGAGTAATTTGTGTCGGTAGGACGAAGAGTCGACAGGAAAACAGTTTTGTCCTGTTAAATATTGCAGTAGAACATAAGAAAACCGATTGTTATTTAAAATAAATGCGCTATGAATAGCTCGACAAAAACTGTTCCAAGGGCTTGATGAGGAAGTGGTCCGCGTAAACCGATATCTTCGTTCGGCTTGAACGGGTGCGAGCGTTGATCCAACGAGCTTTGTCGGAATTGTACGACCAATAAACAGATTTGTTGTCGTCATTTCGGCTGGGACATAAACACGCTTTAGTTAAATATACAAAAAGCAACTTACTTTATTCTTTGAAATGGAAAAACAAATACGCCAATAAGTATGGTGGTGCTGGTGCTAGAATTGGCCGGTATACATCAGGTGAGATAGGAAATGCGTCTACTGAAGATTTTACACATTCTGGATTACTTGAGTGACGGAGAGTGAAACAAATGAGAATGTTATTATTAACAAAGGTAAACCACCTTTGTATTTCTATGACAAGAATATAGATACGTACAAAAAATCACGCCTGGTTGCCCGGAGGACTAAGCAGAGGCATATTAAACGTCCACTTTATACTAGTATTTTGTTTCCACGTAATAAATAGCGAGCGAATTTCTGCTAATTTGTTTTGTTTGCCAAAGCCTCGTCTGTCGATCAGCATGTGGTGCACTTGCAGGTGAGGTTGGCTTGAGGCCTCAAATTCTTGGTTAACATATACTGCCACTGTAAACATCGACCGCAAATGCTGTACTAGCCATCTCGAAATTATCCGATTTAGTGTCCAAATTTTATTTCAGTAGTAAAATAATTGAGCAAATAATAAGTATAATAATGACGCATATAAATGTTTAAGCTTTGAGACTATGCATATAAGATGTGAACCGGGACTTTATCGTGGTAGTCCACCCGTGACGGTAATTGATGCAATTCTTCGTTTCCTTTAAATATTACCGCTATTAAATACCACTTTATAATTAATGTGTGAGGTTATGATCGAATTGTTTAGTATAATCTAATATATAAAATTCTCGTGTCACAGTTTTCGTTGCCATACTCCTCCGAAACGGCTTGAGCGATTTTGATGAAATTTTTTGTGCTTATCCGGTATCTATGAGAATCGGCCAACATCTATTTTTCATCCCCCTAAATGTTAGGGGTAGTACAAATTATTAAATTATTTATATGGCAAAACAACGTTTGCCGGGTCATCTAGTATAAATATAATAATGAATGGTCATAAAGTTCTGGAGTGGCGACCGCGTACTGGGAAACGCAGCGTTAGTAGGCCTTCTGCAAGGTGGTCCGACGACTTGGTAAAGGTCGCGGGAAACCACTGGATGCGGGCGTCACGGAACCGACTGTTGTGAAAAACCTTGGGATAGCCCTATGTCCAGCAGTGGACGTCTCGTGGCTGAGATGATGATGATGATGAATGATGAAATTACAGTATTTAAAAGTGGTTCCTAACATGAGAAGTCAATATTGAAATGATTTAACTGATTCTATTAGCGTAGCTCGAAGTACTCTTACTAGTAATATATTTATTTCATATGCATGTGTAAATTAAACGACAACGATGTGTTGATCGCACGAACGGCTTAGTGGTTTAGGTGGGTACCTCGTAGTACCTTTCTACTGCGCTGAGTGTTGCGGGTTTGATCCCACGTGGTTACACATATTATTTGTTTTTTTCTTTCATGTATTCTGTTATTTCCCCTGCGGCACAAATGATGTATAATCCTGACGTTTTAAAAAGGTAAAATGGTATATAAATTCAGAAATTAAAAAAAAACGAAGTCAAGTTAACATTCTCTTGAACAATTCTTGTACCGTATGTTAAGTATTATCTTCATTGTCTTTTTTATTTTGTAATATATTATGTATTATTACATAATATGAACTAGAATAACTGAAAAAATATGACTTCATTAACTTAAAAAACATCGAGTCACGCCAAAAATACATTAAACTTATTTCAAGTCTACAACACTTGATCAAGTTATAGTTTGACATGACATTTTTAAGGATTTATCGCAAATTGAATTACCCTTTGGTTAAAGAATTACTTTATTCGTAAGTTCAGAATTGATTTTTTTATTGAATGTACGTAAAGTTATAACCTATATTGTATACGTGTATGTCTCCATGCGGTGACGGATATTACCACCATACAGTGTATTACCACCCCTATTCTTCCTATGGGTGTTGTAACAGGTGACTTAGGGAACAAAATATGGAAGACAACATCCCTGCAAAGAGAAGGAAAACTTGAAACAAAACCTATAGCGACCAGTTTGCCCAGCGTAATATATTATTGCTAAGGAGAGGTCTATGTCCAGCAGTGGACTGTTAAAGGCTATGAAGATATGGTTAATTTTTTAAATTGTTAGACCGACTTCCACTGTCGCCTATAGTTTGATAGGTTGATGTGATGTTATAAATATAACAATATATGTTTAGAGTTTGATTTCGTACTTTTAAGCAAAATATAATCTTTAAATAATCCAGAAAAGTATATTATTAATTTTTATTTTAAGTATTTGAATGGAGCGTGCATAATGGAAGAACTCTTTGCTTTATAGAAATAACTTCCAACTTACCACTTCTATAAATAGCATCCCACGTGGGTAATAATAAATCTGAGTATTGGTGTCTGACTAGGGATTATTGAGCGGGACGGCCGCCCGCAAACGTAGCGGGGATAATCAAAAAGTAGTGCGGCATGAGACATGATTCATACATATCGTGTAGGCAGGGCTCGACAGGTATGTGGAAACGGCGCTGCGGTGTGTGATTTTTGTAATATTGATTTTGTACAAACCGCCAAGTAGGGACTACAGTCTTATCGTTGCTATTTAACCGGTAATCGCTTACCTTGTGCTTGAATATATCCTTAGTAAAGGGAAATCCCGTCTCGAGATTACTGATATGATGAATTTAATTATAAGGTACTCTAATATATCTACAGTTAATTATCGCACAGTTTTAACCAGTGTTTTGACGATTGTGTTTACTTAATATTTTTTGAAATTTTATTTTGTTTTGTCTTTTATTTGCTTAGTTAGTTGCTTAGTTGCTAAAACATTTTTCTTGATAAGTCTTTTTGTCTTTAATTAATTTAATCAAAGTTTAGTTCAGTTTAAAACGCAAAGTAACAGTAATCAATGATTAAAACATACTAATACGAAATACCTCTAGAGGTGTTAAATAATGATAACTTATTTGTGATAGCTAACTATCATGGCATGATAGGCATGTCAAGAGTAGATTTTTTTATAATTTTCATTATGTAGATCTTGTAGTTCCATACGAAAATATTTAAAAAGAACATAATAATCTAATCTTATATCATCTCAGATAGTAGGAAACCCTGCGTGCGCTAATCCGTCTCTCACTTGGCTGTGTCTTTCTGATAAGGCAAATATAAATCCTATCACTGTTCGTGGAAAGAAACATTAAGTCCTAAACATAGAAATATCGTTTAATAGCTGTACTGTACGTTACCTCTAACTGTATTTTAAATTACAAAAAAAAAAGATTTACATATATTTAATTGAGTGTTCCTATTCCAGGTAGAAGAACGCAAACGCGCGATATGGGAAGCATCGATATCGCGTCGCGAGGCGTTGCTGCAACGCGAGCGCGATCGCACCGAACGCTTAGAGCGACAGCGGGCGGCACGATCCGCACCAAGGCCAGCCTTTGCGTTCGGTTCCTCCACGCCGAGGTTACTAGAGCCTGTTGATTCGGCTGGTTTCTTCTGGGCTGCGCGCAGGTAAGATTCTCAGCAACTATTCTGATGACAGTGTTATATTCTGCTAAGGGCATACAAAATATGATAAGTACTCTGTAGCGAAGATAAAATAGTTGACTAGATATGTGTTACAAGTCATGTTACATGTAAGGAAAGGTCATTTAATTGCAATATGTTACATGATTCATCTTGTTCTTTGTTAATGATCGTTGTTAACGCTATAATATTGTTTAAAAATTAAAACTCAATTAAAAATTTAAAGAAAACCAATTTACCGTATTTAATGTCGTTACAATTGATAGTAATTGATTAAGTTTCACAAATACCGTCTAGCTATAGCATAATTTTAGTAACACTTCACGCTGAAAGTGATGAACCCAATCAAATACAAAATATTTTATAAAACCTTTGAATTAATATTTCTTTATTTAAATTGTAAAATGGAAAAAATACAGGAACACAGATATTATCAGTAGAATATGCACGTAGAAAGGATGGCCGATGAGACCATAGTCTTCTTGAATGGCGACCGCGTAAAACGCAGCGTTGGTAGGCATCCCATACGGTGAGGTAAGGGTCGCGGTTAGCCGTTGGATAAAATCAGCATAAGACCGACTGTTGTGGAGAACCTTGGTAGAGGCCTATGTCCAGCAGTGGACCTCTTTTGGCTGAGATGATAATTAATAAATAGCAGTTAAATGTAAAAGTTATCACACTGCTATTTTCTGCAGTACAAAAAATATATTGAATTGGCAATACCATTGTCCTCTATTGTCTTTTATCAACAATGATCATTAACATTTGTGTATATAAAATAGAGCCTATAGAAATGTCAACTATTTTATTAAAAAACTTTCATTTTAAATAATTTCTTTATTTACTTTTTTTTATTGTTACCCTGGTATTTTTCGCTTCGCTTTCTGGGGTCACAGGTGTCGGTTATCACACAAATTACTATGGAAACCCCACCGTGAATAACTCAGAGTTCTTTTTATTTTTATTTTGGTGCACTAATTTTTTTTATTTCTCCCCCACAACCAGTACGAACCCCATAGATCAGATGAACTTTTTTGAATCACTGTAAGCAAATTTTTTAAACTTTTTATGTTTGTTTATTAATTTTTACTAATCTGATTTGAAAGTTACTAATTTTGTTTTTACGATTTTTTTTTCGTTATACATTTAATGTTAACGTAGAGACTTAATATCTAATTTGTAAATAGTTAACTGTTTAGACTTGTGATGCATTGTAGAAGGTAGATTTAACAAAAATTACCTACAAATTAGTTGCATTTTTTTTAATTGCATGATTAGCATGTTTTGTGTTGTTTATAATATTATTATGTACTTAAACAAAATACCAAAATAGATTTTGTAAAAAATAAATACATTAAAACGGATTTGACAGGTGTCATGACTTAAAGTCAAGTCTATATTGTGTGCGTAGTGTAGATGGTTCTGCATCTCTTTTGAATTAAAAAATTTTCGTAGAGGAACTGGACTACATACTTGTAGGTAGAATTTGAATTGAATACAAACAGGAAAGAAAATTAGCAGAACTTACACATATCAGTGTTTTGTACCATGTGTGTCAAATTGATACGAAAACTTTACACAAAACAGCTATGAAAATGGTTTTCGCCGCTTCGATCTGTCATTTCCTTAAAGGAAATTTATCTGTCCCCAAAAAGGCACTCGAACCGCAATTCATTCACTTTACATAAAATCGTAGCTTGCGTGTTATGTCGCTGGGGTGTGTTAGTGAGCCTCTAAATTGCCTTCAGTTAAAGAAACGTATGTGTACCTCGCAATTTCAACTCGATTTTAATATAGCTATCAATGAGCTTAGTGTTACCAACTTGCTTACCATCTAGAGTGTACTGAAAAAAAGTAAAATTCAGTACGCTATAATCGATGTCTTATCAGTGAAACAAATTGATTCCTTCGGCATTTCCAACCAGATGCGACCTTTTTAAGAAAAGAGCGTATGTCAAAGGGTATGGTGACCACAACTCTTGGATTCTATTCATGCTTTTCATTAGGCACAGTGGAGTCATTTTGGCAGGTTGTTAATTTAAAAAAAAAAAACAAAAGATGAATAACGACCTAACGTGAATTATACGTGGCCATGGATCATTATTCTACTCTTCTTCGTCCCTTGTATTACTGGAAAAAATTAAATGTACGTTGCCACTTTGACTTCTACTACATTTTTCTATTTATTTACTACTTCTTAAATATGATAAGTACTCTGTAGCGAAGATAAAATAGATGACTAGATATGTGTTACAAGTCATGTTACATGTAAGGAAAATTCATTTAATAGCAATATGTTAGTTGATGTTAGGCTTCTTTCTTTATTTATATGTTCTTTTTCTTCTTTCTTTATTGTTTTCTACTGAACCCTAAAACTTAGAAGAGATTGCATAGTCAGGTATTTTAACCATTCAAGTATATAAACTACTAATAAATATTCTAACGCTGCTTACTTTGAAGTAAATAACATACCGGTGGACTGATTACCCACGGTCTTAAAGGTCGATGAGATAAACCGTGAATTGAATACAAATACGATAAAGAGATGGTCACCTATATGTGTTAAATTTTATAATTTTTTAGAACAAACTGTTTTTAGAGTCCAAACCATAGTACTATATTCCAAAAGGGGTATGCAGAGGCGTAAGGAACGCCCATATTTTGTCGACTATAACTTTAATCTTACGTAATAGCGGCAAAATATTAGCATCCGTGCTGTCGTGTTTCGTTGGTGAGTGCGAGACCGGAGACCCATTGATGCAGGGGTGACAGTTGTCGTGGTAAATGTGTGCAATACAATACTACGATGACTGTCATGTCTTTTACTTCCCCAAGTGAGGCGTAAAAAATCGTAATAGGCCGCCATAGTGTGGGTCACCATACTGCATTGTCAACATTCGCAATGGGTAGGATGAGGATTCTATTCATGCTTTCCATCAAGCAGAGTAGAGTCACTTTGGCAGGCTATTAAAAAATAAAAAAAATAAATAAAAAACATTAGACTCGACCGGGTACTTTAGAGAGTTCAATAAGATGGGTAGATAAGAGTAGGAAATTATCTATTGCGTATACGGATGTATTACGGGTATATTTGTCACTGGAAAGTCACTGTTCCCAGCTGTTGACCACTCCCGGATCCCATCATTCTAAGCAATCATGCCACATATATCTACCACACACTGTAAAGGTGCAGCCATTTCAGTGTCTTCGTAGCATATTGCTATTTCGAAGAGATAAAGAGGTGAAAATAACAAAACAAAACAAAAACGGGTGACCAGCCCTTGCTGACTAAAACTTATGCTAATTTTATTACGGCTTTGAACAAATGAAGTGTTGAATACGGTCTTATGTCATTTCGTATGTGTCATATTAATAGAGTTTATTGTTGAAATCCAGATAGTGTCTACTCTTATTTAAGAACATTGTTTTTTGCATAAAACTATTTTGCGATGGTTACTTACGACAAGATTAAAAAACAGTTCATCCGTTTAGGAGTTGTAATACCACAAGTAAACATTTACATGTTTGAACAGATACATAAAATATGCAAGACATTACTGCAAAGAGACGGAATACTTGAAAAAAAGTCCTATATCCGCTGGGCTAGGGTGGTGTTCTACGGTAAAGTTAGTACGGTAAAATTAGCTAGGTAGTAGAGCCACGCTGATTTCAGCACGTGTGGGCCGGCTCGACCGGGGCATTACTACCCTCCCACAGAAGACCAACCTAAAGCACCAGCACCCGTGTTGTCGTGTTTCGTTGGTGAGTGTGAGAGCGGAGGCCCATTGATGCAGGGGTGACAGTTATCGTGGTAACTGTATAAACCTTACACTGTCACGATGACTGTTATGCCTTTTACGTCCCCAAGCGTGGTGTGAAAAAGTATCTCACATGGCCGCGATAGTGTGGGTCACCATACTGCATTGTCTGCGTTTGCAATGAGTATGGTGACCACAACTCTTGGATTCTACTCATGCTTTCCATCAGGCAGATTAGTCACTTTGGCAGGCTCTTAATATAGAAAAAAAAACCGCCTTGCTAAGGAGAAACCTAGGTCCAGCAGTGGATAACGTGATAAATCTATATCACTGTTTTTGCGTCGAGATTTTACAAAAACGGCCAAGGCATAACAGATCGTTGATATAACAAAAGAATACCTATATTTTGTAAGCGTATCTGTATAAGAATAAGAAACAGAATATAAGATAGGGATTACATTGTTTAATCACGAATCCATGGATCGTTTGTAAAATCTAAGCAGAAGCTGACGCTTAGCTCTTTTGTGTTACTAAACTAACCTTACTAAACTTTTATTCTATATCAATGCCGCACTCGGTTAGGTAAAGGTGTTCCCCTTAGATATGTATGTATGTATGTATGTATGGAATATCTATAAGTTTTAGTTGTTTTTCTTGTAAGTATATATTTATTTAAAAGTTCACACGACGTCTTACTATGACTTTATCTAATTTATGTATACTATTATAATTTCCTTTTCCTATGCACTTCTAATACACCAGGCACTACCCTATACTTTCCATCTCATGCTTTTCTTTCCATCCCATGGTTGCCTGTAAGAGATTGCCAACGGGCGGTAAGGCCGCCACTTGTACTTCCTTAGCTTGAAGTTACCTCTGTAATTAATCTGGTGTACAATAAAGAGATGTATTATTATTGTCTTTATTACATTTTAATACACATATTGATTACATTTTTAAATATATATAAAAGGAATACAAAAATACATATTTAAAAATATAAAAAATAGTAGACTACCGACATCGGGTACAGGGACCAAGACACCGGTGGTTAGGGCTCCAAAGACAGGAACCTCCTCACTATACGGGCCGTGTCAAGGAAGACTGCCTTCTGCATCAGACCCTTGATCCAACCTTCTAACGTGAGCCTCTTAAGGTGTTGGTCGAGGCTCTTGGCTATCAATCCGTGAACAGATATAATTATCGGAACAATGATCACCAAATCCACATTCCACATATCGGCAATCTCGTGAGACAGATCCAAATACTTCAATGGTTTTTCTTTTTCAACTTTCATGAGATTCTTTATTATTGTTATTTTCTTTATTTCATTATATACACTTATTTATTACATTTTTAAATATATAAAAAGTAAAAAAATACACATTTAAAAATATAAAAAATAGTAGTAGACCACCGACATCGGGTACAGGGACCAAGACACCGGTGGTTAGGGCTCCAAAGACAGGAACCTCCTCACAATACGGGCCGTGTCAAGGAGGACTGCCTTCTGGATCAGACCCTTGATCCAACCTTCTAACGCGAGCCTCTTAAGGTGTTGGTCGAGGCTCTTCGCTATCAATCCATGAACAGATATGATTATCGGAACAATAATCACCGAATCCACATTCCACATGTCGGCAAGATCCAAATACTTCAATTGTTTTTCTTTTTCAACTTTCACGAGATTCTCGTCCTGAGGAACGGCGATATCGACAATCATTGCGCGGCGCTCTAATCGATCTATCACCACAATATCAGGCTTATTGGCAACAATAGTCCTATCTGTGATAATAGATCGATCCCAATATAACGTAGCACGACCGTTCTCGAAAACTGGGTCGGGCACATACCTGTAGTAAGGTACTTCGAAATTGACAAGTTGGTATTTAAGGGCAAGTTGTTGGTGTACGATCCTGGCTACTTGGTTGTGCCTGTGCAAATACTCACCGTTAGCAAGACGAGAACAACCGGAAATAATATGCCTAATAGATTCTCCAGGACGGTGGCAAGCCCGACAGATGTCAACCGTACTATCTTTCAGGATATATTTCCGGTAGTTATTCGTCATGATAACTTCGTCCATAATTGCACAAACAAAACCTTCGGTTTCTCCGAAGAGATCACCATACCGTAGCCAAGACGTCGACGCTTTAAAGTCTATATCAGACCCGTGTAGGGCCCGATAAAATCAACCATGAAGTTCTTTACCCTTCCATACTTCCTTGCGATCAGTAGTACTAAGTACTACAGGTTTGCGCCAATTCTCTTTAGCCAGACCGAGCGGGGTGAAACCAGTATCCACTGCAACTACATTGCGATGCACTTCCGCATTCGTCTGTAGAAAATATTCTCTGAGATTGTATATCTCGCGATTGTGTAGAGTCTTGATATTTAATAGACCACGACCTCCAAACTTTCGCGGAATATACAATCTCATAACCGATGAACGTGGGTGGTGCATACGGAATGCAGTCAGCAATGTACGGACTCTCCTGTCAAGGGCATCCAATTCGGTCTGAGTCCATCTAAGTACACCAAAGGAATACATCAGAACCGGCATGACCCAACTGTTACAGGCTCGCACCTTGTTACCGCCTGATAAAGGACTTTTAAGTACTTTTTTTAGGCGTCCAAAGAAGCGTTCCTGCAACATTTGTTTCACGCCAGATTCTGGTATTCCCAAAGACTGTGAAAAACCTAGATACTTGTAGGTTTCGGTGGCAGACAGAGATCTGAGTTTTGTTGAATCTGAAAGTTCCATTCCTTCAGATTCTACAATCACGCCCTTCTTTACATACATGACTGCACATTTGTCTACACCAAATTCCATTTTGATAGAATTACTAAAGTTTTCAGTGACCCTTAATAACGCCATCAATTGTAATTTTGTGGAGGCTAGTAATTTCAAATCATCTATATAAAGAAGGTGAGATATAACTTGATCAACTTTCTGCAACCGATAGCCTAATCCTGAACCCTCTAACAGAGTGCTGAGAGGGTTCAAAGCTAGACAAAACCACAAGGGACTCAGACTGTCACCTTGAAATATACCTCGCTCGATCTTTATAAGTATGTCATTTATCACAGTCTGCCGACATCCTGGATAGCGAAGTGTTGTTTTCCATTGACTCATACATGATCTTAAGAAAGTGCACAGAGTTACATCAATTTTATACAACTCTAGCACTTTCAAAAGCCAGGTATGTGGAACTGAATCGTAAGCCTTCTTATAATCTATCCAACATGTCGCCAGACTCTTACGACTACGACGTACCTGTTGGCTAATGGTCCTGTCTATGATAAGGAGCTCTTTAGTGCCACGGGCCCCACTTCTACATCCATTTTGAGAAATAGAGAGTACCGAATTATTATTTATGTGTGTAGTAATTTTGAGTCTCAAAACAGATGTTAGAAGTTTATATGTAGTTGGTAAACAAGTAATAGGTCTAAAATTTTTGGGATCCATGGCACTACCAGATTTATAAAGTAAATGGGTTACACCAGTGGTTAAAAATTGTGGTAATGAACCAGAATCCAAAGCTGCTTGGAATTGTGATGCCAAACACGCATGTGAGCTTCGGAACCACTTAAGCCAAAAGTTGTGCAGTCCGTCTGGACCAGGTGATTTCCAATTCGGTAATGAACGGACTGCACAACTTACATTATCTTTATTAATAACAATGGGTTCCATAGCTGTTATAGACTCACATGAACGTTTGACATCCTCCAACCAATCACCTTCTGTATGTGTGACAGGCACTGACCTGATGTTACGCCAAAATGAATTAGTGGTATTTTCATCTGGAAAATGCCCATCACTCACACATGAATTCGGTTCCTCCCATTTCCGGTAAACCCATTTCTGATTCCTTTGAAACATTCGATTCTGATTATACCGATCAACTCGTTTTCTATAACGTCTTATTCTATTTGCCCATGCATAAACTTTCTGCTTTAGAAAGTCTATGCGCTCTGTGACACAGGACATGTATTGTTGAGGACTAATGGTAGTCCCCAAGAATGGCTGTTTCACAAAGCGCATGACTCTTGGCCGTGTATTACCACTTTTAAAACTAATTAATTTACCGATGAGTGTCCTAGTCTCAGCAATACGACGTTCAATTCTATACTGCCAAGCTGGTACGCCATTTTCGGGTCGAGTAGCACTTACACGTTCAGTACATTTAACACCAGCTACTCGACAAACAGCAATGGCCGCACAGTATAGAATTGAATGTGTATCACTAAGATCTTCGCTATTATCAAAATAGTCTGACAATAGCGAATCCAGGGCACTCACAAGCGCTAAATTACGTTTATGAATGGGCAAACGGCATAACACTATTGTTATTATTATTCTATTGTTTAATGTACATAGTCTAAAGAGTATATAATTATAACTAGCTAAACTAAAAGCCTCTTCTGTTAGAAAAGCTCTCGAAACATCCAAAGATTAGATATAATTATAGATATAAAAGTTAATGTCAACAAACTCGGGTGTAAAGACCAGACGGCCCAACCCTCAGGGGCGAGACATATTGCATTATTTCACCGAAAAGTCTGTCTGGAAACCTTATACTTAGTCTGGCCATAAATACTGTTACACTTAATTATAAAAAAATATTACATTTGAATTTCGAATCTGTCATTTTTATACGATTGTTCATTGTGTTTTCTCATTTTGGCGCCAATACATTGTAAAATATTTTGCGATATTAAAATGGTGTGGGGTGATAAAGAGAACCGAATCGCTGTGATAGCATTACACAAAGTAGGTATGGAGCCAAATGCAATTTTTAAAACTCTCCATACACTTGGTATTAGTAAAATGTTTGTGTACCGGGCTATTAATAGGTACAATGAGACCTCCTCTGTTTGTGACAGAAAAAGATCTGGCCGTCCACGTAGTGTTCGTACGAAAAAGGTGGTCAAAGCAGTAAGGGAAAGAATTCGAAGAAATCCTGTCCGAAAGCAAAAGATTTTATCTCGGGAAATGAAGATAGCACCTAGAACCATGTCGCGTATTTTAAAAGATGACTTAGGACTTGCAGCCTATAAGAGACGCACTGGCCATTTCTTAACTGATAATTTAAAGAAGAATAGGGTGGTAAAATCGAAACAACTACTGAAGCGGTACGCAAAGGGAGGTCACAGAAAAATTTTGTTTACGGATGAGAAAATTTTTACAATTGAGCAACATTTTAACAAACAAAATGACCGTATTTATGCTCAAAGCTCTAAGGAAGCTTCCCAATTAGTCGACAGAGTGCAACGTGGACATTATCCGACTTCAGTGATGGTTTGGTGGGGTGTTAGCTATGAAGGAGTGACTGAGCCATATTTTTGTGAAAAAGGTATCAAAACATCGGCACAAGTGTATCAAGATACCATTCTTGAGAAGGTAGTTAAGCCCCTTAACATCACCATGTTCAATAACCAAGTATGGTCCTTCCAGCAAGACTCGGCGCCGGGTCATAAAGCTCGGTCCACGCAGTCTTGGTTGGAATCGAACGTTTCGGACTTCATCAGAGCTGAAGACTGGCCGTCGTCTAGTCCCGATCTTAATCCGCTGGATTATGATTTGTGGTCAGTTTTAGAGAGTACAGCTTGCTCTAAACGCCATGATAATTTGGAGTCCCTAAAACAATCTATACGATTGGCAGTGAAGAATTTTCCCATGGAAAGAGTGCGTGCTTCTATTGATAACTGGCCTCATCGTTTAAAGGACTGTATTGCAGCCAATGGAGACCACTTCGAATAAGCTTTTTATATTTTTAATTGTTTTATATTTATGTATTAAACTGACACACTGTAAAAGTAATAAATGTTATTTGCAGTTAACAATTTTCTTTTTTCTTTATTACAATATTTATGGCAAGACTAGGTATATTCCACCTTTTAATGTTTCGTTTAATAACTGTGTACTGTGTACGTATATATCTATTAGTTATCTCTCACCAGGATTATTATAATATACTTTTTGCACTATCGCCGACTTCGTAATTGCAATAAGGAAATTCACTCATACATTCTTTATGACTTAATTTTTCACATTTATAGGTGAAATTTGTATTTTAAAATTAATATAAGGCAAACCTCTAGAAGAATTAATCTGTTAAAAAATAAATAGCTTTTGAAATCAATCCCTTAACAAAAATACAAGTGTTTCGCATCGATTGGTTCTAGAATAACAAACTCCTCTATTCTCTTGTTTTATTAAATATTTTGTTTCATTTAGCCTTTTTTTTTCTTTTTTGTTGTCCGATTGGAAAATCCCTTCGTATCTCCAGCTCCTCAAGGACGCAAGAGCCAGAAGTATGTGGACTTTCCATTAACAACCAACACGACGGCCCGTCTTCAGCGTCCTACTCTGAAGGGGACCCGGACCATATTATTTCAGGTCCCCTCCAGAATCAACGCCGTACCTAGTCAGGCCATCTTGGGAAGGCCACAAAGGCTTACCCACCATTACACTTAACCCTACCAGTAGGGATAACTAGAAGGGTTAAGTTAAGTGTAACTCCCGATTGGACGCTAGCTTGTCGTCCGGACACTTCCCTGAGTGCTGGAAAAGCGGGAAGCTGGTCCTATTAAGGAAGCCGGGACGGCCTACCGATTCGGTGGCGGCCTATAGGCCCATTGCGTTGCTGGACGAGGCGGGTAAACTGTTTGAGAGGATACTCTCTGCCCGCATCGTCCGGCACCTCTGCGAGGTGGGCCCCGATCTGTCGGATGCCCAATTTGGTTTTCGGGCGGGGCGTTCGACGGTCGATGCTGTGCTGCGCCTGAGGGCCGTTACCGAGGAGGCGGTGAGCTGTGGCGGCGTGCTGTTGGCGGTGTCGTTGGACATCGCCAACGCATTTAATAGTCTGCCATTTAGCTGCATCAGGGAAGCACTCCACTACCACGGGGTGCCAGAGTACCTGAGGCGGCTTGTGGCAGACTATCTTGAGGAGCGTACCGTCGTGTACGAGGACCGAGATGGTATTCTGAGGCGGCGGCCCATGTCGTGCGGTGTTCCACAGGGGTCCGTCCTCGGACCACTCCTGTGGAATATGGGATACGACTGGACCCTTCGAGGTCGTCTTCCCCCCGGGCTGGGCGTAATTTGTTACGCCGATGACACATTGGTCACAGCCCGGGGGGCGAACTTTCAAGAGGCGGCGCGCCTGGCCACCGTGGGAGTCTCTTTGGTGGTCGGGCGCATTGAGGCGCTGGGTTTACGGGTGGCCCTAGATAAGACGGAAGCCCTTTTGTTTCATGGGCCCCGTCGTGGTCCACCCCCCGGTGCCTCTATCGTTGTCAATTCGGTCCTTGTACCGATTAAGGCCCAGATGAAGTATCTGGGCCTGATCCTCGACGGCAGGTGGCTCTTCGACGAGCACTTCCGACAGCTTACTCCAAAGCTGGTCGGCGCTGCTTCTGCTCTTGGGCGACTTTTGCCCAATTTGGGTGGAGCCAGCGTCGCGACGAGACGGCTATACACGGGGGTTGTTCGGTCAATGGCGCTGTATGGTGCACCGGTGTGGGCGGCGGCTCTGACCGCCCAGAATAGGGCTCGCCTCTGGCGCCCTCAGAGGATATTGGCGGTTAGAGCCATACGCGGTTACCGCACCGTATCGACGGAGGCGGCGTGCGCCCTGGCCGGAACTCCCCCGTGGGATTTGGAGGCGGAAGTGCTCGCCGAAGTTTATCGGCGGACGGCTGACTTCCGGGCGGGTAGCGGCATACGGCCCCCGCCCGAAGAGATACGCGAGTGGCGTGAGGCCGCTCGTCGAGCCACGATGGCTCGTTGGTCGTCCCGGCTGGAGGCTCCACGTGCTGGCTTTGCCGCCGTGGAGGCTCTCCAGCCGGTCATCGCCGAGTGGGCAGGGCGGCAGCACGGGGCCCTTTCCTTCCGACTGACGCAGATCCTTTCCGGGCACGGTTGCTTCGGGAAGTATCTGCACTCGGTCACCAGGAGGGAATTGAGTCCCGCCTGTCACCACTGCGACTGCAGTGAGGACTCGGCTCAACACACGCTAGCGGTTTGTTCCGCCTGGGCGGCGCAGCGTGGGGCCCTCACTGCAGTTATTGGAGGAGATCTCTCGCTACCGGCCGTCATACGCTCCATGGCCGGTAGCGACAGTTGTTTTACCGCGGTCGCAACCTTCTGCGAAGACGTAATTTCGCGGAAGGAGGCGGCGGAGAAGGCCCGGGAGGACGATATCCACTCGGACCCAATTCGCCGCCGGCGAGCCGGGCGGCGGAGGCGCGCATACCAGCGCCTCATGCCGCCTTGAGTGTGGCTGCGGGTGGACGGGACGGGTTTTCCCCTCCATCCGCTACAATGGCCAGCCGCGAGGAGGCGACGTCCGCGTGTGCCGTGCGTCGCCTGAAATAGAGAGTTAATCCGCAGATGGTGCCCGAGGTAGCGGGCAGGCGCTAGGAGGGATCTGGATGTCGTAATAGCAGCGGTTCCCGGATCCCTCCTATCTCAAGCGCAGAGTGGCACACCGTGTGGTTTTAGTCGGTCCGATTCCGACACACCACCCCGCCGTAAACCCCGGTGGGGTGACGGCCCGAGGGGGTTTCCACACGTTAAAAAAAAAAAAAAAAAAAAAAAAAAGTGTAACTCCCGATCACAGCTCTTCTTGCGATTTCGTTTGCCTTGCTACACTTAGATTATTACCAAATTTCTAACGGTGAGTTTTATTAAAAACGGTACAGTATTTTCAAAGTTTATCGATTACATACAAACAATTTGTCCTTCCGTATAGTATTAAAACACATTAAATAAAATCGACCTGTCGTTATGTCTGCAATCAATGCCAATTACTCATTAAACAGATATGTTAATAAGATGACTAATTTGTATGTTGTGGCTATGATTAGAATTACATATATTAAAATCACCAGATATGATATAAGATTGATTTATATAAATACTTGTTGCTAGTTTTAATTTATATGAACCGGTATACCAACAAACACGTTTGAAATTAACCGGATCAACTTAAGCTTATTGATGGCAAATACATATTGGCAACTTTGATGGTTTCGCTTATCTGTAATAAGATTTTTGATTTGATTTTTGGGTGTGAGAAGAAAATTGCGAGTAAAATATTGCTTTAATTAATAGTATTCGTCTTAGCAATATTTTTTTTGGCAGAGTCCTGTACAAATATTGTTAATGACGATTATCATTCTGTCAGCAGCTATCACAGCACATCATCATCATTTACTTGCTCTTTGTCTAATTTTTCTTGAAAAACCCAACTGTTTTTTTTTTTTGGTATCTGCTAGGGTAACTATCTGAAAACAGCTGTTTTAGTAGTTTTACAGTTGAATTTAGTTAATTTAATATTTATTAATTTATTTACGTTTATTATTGACATAAAGTTTGTACATGTTATATGAATTTTCTGGCCCCTGAACTAGTGTAAACTGTATTTTAAGGACTGTCTTCGCCGTACATTAAATCAATTATACATATACATCAATTACAAAAGCTATGTTTAATTTGTCACTCAAAGTAACGAATGGAAAAAACAAACACAGAAACAACGTGTGTATTTGTGTGTGTGCGTGGGGGTGTACGTGCGTGCGCGCGAGCGTGCGTGTGTGCTTGTTACGTGCGCGCGCCTTTGTACGTTCGTGTGTGTCCGTGTATATGAGAAGGTGTATGTTTGTGAAGACCAATTACCTGACTATTCATCTAGTTAGTTATTTCTAAACCATCGCGTTCCATAATTATGCCTGTCTCCACTACCAGTGTAGCCTGGTTAACACGTCCAACGACCCTAAAATCCTTAAATCACTTGACGTTTAAATTACAATTCTATGTGGGCGACGGTAATCACCATCAGGTGAACCATCTGTTTATTTGTCCTCACATATCACAAAAAAGAATTCCTAATAGAATTACGTAATTCTATTTCTCTATGGTCTCGACAAAAATATGCAGAAAAAAGTCAATGCCTAAACTATTTAGTGCAAGGTCGCTGATTCATGAGGAGACATGTTTATATAATCACACGAATATAATTTTAAACCAGTTTTTAATTGATGATACCGAACTGGTAGGTTGCAGGTGTTCGTGTACCAGGTGTATATATAGCTTGAAATAAACAACAATTATATCTATCGATATTTTGAAGTTTTATAGTTTAAATTAAAGGAATGTTGTAGTAGCTGAAAGCGGTAATATTATAAAGGTCTCAAAACGATCTCCGACCACCATAATTGCAGGTCTGGGAGTGAGGCTATCTGTTACCCTAGCAGAAGCAGGCCGTGAGAAGCACACGCGCCAGTTTGGGGCCAGAAAAGCTAACATTGGGGTTTTCACTCGGAAGGGGTTCATCTGCAAGTCGTATCCGGGGGATTCCCGCATAAGAAAAATGTATTATAAGAGAAATTGCACAATGAAAACAGTTAATAATTTCTGTATTGTCTTGTAAGGGTTGTAAGTTAATAATAATAATGAAAACAGACCATTAATAAACATACTTAAATATTTCTAAGTGCATATATATTACACATGAATTTCACTTAGAATAGATGATACACGCACATCACACAATTATTTAGCCTCGTTGGGTATCGAACCCTCGACCTCTGGCTTGGCAGTCAGAATCGCTTACGACTAGACCAACAGGTCGTTAGGTGGTTATTGAAGTAATAGCAATTTTGGACTTTACGTGTCTCGAAAGAGGTTAAATAAAAGACTAAACTTTAATTAAAAAATAAGTTTTTTGAAGTCAAAGACCAATCAATCCATAGACAAGACCTATGCACAGTTACATTCATTAATTTTTAAAGCGTATTTACTAGCTAATTATATAATTTATAGTATAGACTCCAATTTCATTAATAGTGATGTTTTTCTTGTTTTCAAGCTGTCGACGTCTTGTTATTACGGTTTTTGCAACATATAGACAATGTTTATTTCGACAAGATTGTTAGGCATTCAGCTAGCCGATCGCGTGCACCTTCGAATTGCGTTTGACCCGAGTGGCCTTTGAAAGGCTGATGCAGACAGACAGACGCCGATGCCATCGGCCGGGACTGACACCTCTATTTAACCTCACCTCTAGTCCAACTTCGTAACGTCACTAACGGTGTACTGAGAATCTTAAATGTCTTGGAAAATCTCAATAAATACGTTTTTCTTATTTAAGTTAAAGAGTACAAATTGTACACATACCATAAACGACCACTCGATTTTAATAGTTACAAAACAATACATAGATACGAGACTCATGACGAAACTCCTCTCACTAGATAATAAAAAAAACTGTTGAAAAGAAATTGACTAATACAGTTAAAAAAAAATCTAAAAAAAAAATGTCGTTATACTGTGGTTGCCTAGATTTCTGTTTTGTATAACGGAACGCTTTTATTACATGTATGGAGCAGTTGACAGTGACACGCGAACCTCCACATACTTCCTTTGATTTATGCGGCCTATAAACTGATAGTGCACACGTCAGGAATATAATCCTGCAAAGGAATGGTATTCATGTCTAACGAAGTGATATCAACATATCACATCAATGTAGCCTTTAACAGTGCCCTGTTGTACATTGAACTCTCCTTAGGAAGAAGTAGTACTTTACATAAGTTACGTACAATGCACATTAAGACAGCTACATCTAGCGGAGACGCGTGTAACTAATTTGTCTTCCCTGCATCGCGATATTAATATTTGTAGATATTTTTGCCCACCTTTCATAACGGCAACTAGTGTTTGAGGGGGAAATTGTTTCACCAGTTTATGCCTTGCGATATCGAGCATACTTACTACCTATTACTTAATTCTTTTTATTTTTAAGTAATGAAAAATATTTAATTAAACATTTGACTAACAATAGAATAGACAAACAATAGACTAACTATTTTTAAATTATTGTTTATTTACTTTCTCAAATAGCACAGCAGACCTTTGTTCCAATATCCATGAAAGTGGTAACCGCTTGACTACGTTATACGCTCTACTAAAAAAGAATAACTAGTAGTAATGACTCTATGTGAGTGGTTACCTCTGTCTATTTTTAGCGTATTATCCAAAATTATGCCGCGATTTAAACTTGGAACACAATAAAATAAAAAAAAAAAACACTATCAAATTATTATAAGATAAAGTAGATTAAAAAAGTATGATACAGATAATATTTGTCAAAACAAACCTTACTTCATGCGTAAACCTATTTAAACGAATTATAAATATTCCATAATTAAATTGTCACGCAACAGTGTGGGGACATACAATTCGTGATTTGTTTTTATGAACTACAATTTTTTGTCGTTATATTTGGTTCAACTTTGACATCTAGATTTTAAATTATTTAGGTCAGATGCCTATGTGGCGTTACGCCCAGCCCGCACAGCTGTGGATTACACTAACTCTACGTGTGTGGTATACGGAAATAGAATGCGGTATGAGCATTATTCGAAATCGCTCTACAATCCGATTATCCGATTATCGATATTTAACGGTACATGTTTACTGACACATCTTAGGTGTGATAGGTTTTTGTAAGCCCGTAAAGGGTTACCATTTGATCACTCAAGCAGTGGTACGTCTCAGAATATTTATTTTTTTAATAGTGTAAGAAGTAAACGAGGGAAGGGGTCAGTTGATGGTATGTTATTATCGCCGTCCATATAGATATGCTTTTTTGTAAGCATTGAAGGTCGGTTAAACTGGTAAAAATGACGTTCTGAATGCACTCTCTCAAAGTAAGCGGATTAAAAATCTACCTTTCGGGTGTTAAAGAAAGTTATTATTACGAGTATATTATGATGTCTAAGTTATAATTATATCTCACAAATAAGTAGGCTGAAGTGGAAGTGGGCCGGCCATGTCTCCAGACGAACCGATGGTCGCTGGAGCCGAAGTGTACTAGAGTGGATAGCACGATTGAGCAAGCGTAGTGTAGGGCACCCTGCGGCGCGATGGACCGACAACTTGAAGAAGGTGGCTGGCAGCGGGTGGATGCGTTTTGCCCAAAGTCGGGCTGGGTTGGCGCTAGGTTAATTGATGAATATAACAGGACAGCAGGGCAGAGCTGGGCCGGTCCCAGATTAGAAACTAGTTGTAATTAAATCATTGCTAACAAGCGCCGATAATATAAACATTAAAGTCTATAAACCTAAATTTAAAGCCAATCACTTAGGGTTGCGGTTACTAAGTTAACTCAGTTTCATTTCTCAAATAAAATATAATACAGAGACACAATCATTTAACTTGCAGTCTTCGTAAACTAAACGAACGAATGAGAGACACTCTCGCATAACTGAAATATGGATATTAAAATGAATATGCGGTGTGGTTATCATGGATAAGGTAAGGGATAGCCAAAATTTAACAGCAACAGATGTTAAATACTAAAAATGTTTAAAGCTAATGTTTAATTTCACGGATAGTGTAAATATAGTGACATATATCTAGGTAGGTAGTAGAGCCACGCTGATTTCAGCACGAGTGGGCCGGATCGAACGGGGCAGTACTACCCTCCGACAGAAGACCTACCCAAAGCGCCAGCATCCGTGTTGTCGTGTTTCGTAGGTGAGTGTGAGACCGGAGGCCCATTGATGCAGGGGTGACAGTTATCGTGGTAACTGTTTAAGCCTTACACTGTCACGATGACTGTCATGTCTTTTACGTCCCCAAGCGGGGTGTGAAAAACATCTCACAAGGCCGCCATAGTGTGGGTCACCATACTGCATTGTCTGCATTTGCAATGAGTATGGTGACCACAACTCTTGGATTCTATTTATGCTACCCATCAGGCAGGGTAGAGTCACTTTGGCAGGCTTTTAATATAGAAAAAAAAAGACAATATATTGTATAACAATTGTCGTAAACAAACGTCACTTTGTTTTTAAGTTCACCATTTAGAAGACTTAAAAATCGAAATCTTATATAGAAACACTCAAACTGTCAACATTTGAACGTGTTTTTTTTTTCATTTTAGAAATAGCAAAATCTAATTTAAAATGAACTTTACTTTCCATCTTCAGTAGGTTCAATTTATATTGAATCCCTTGTGGGAATATAACTTGATTAACTTTGAGGGCCCTTCAGATAGTCTTTGAACCCTTACGGTTAATTTAAACGTCCCTTACACATGTCATGTAATTACTACGTGCCAACACCATTAACCATGCAAGTGGTATGGTATTTTAATCCTTAAGCCGATTGACATAAAAGCTATATTTAAATAGATATTTAGATTACTTGACAGTTGTCAAGTGTTAATTTAAAATGATGAATTCCTACAATACAATCAGTATTTCTTACAATAGCATTAAGAATATAGTATGCAAATTAATTTAAAAAAATAATGTGTGCAATAGGCTAGATGACACCTTAGTCAAATTAGTTACTTTTTATCATCTGTCAAAACGACAATTTTGTATGAAAAATGTACTAAATACCAAATTGTGACGTTACTGTTTTAGAATACTCAATTGAACAATATATTTCACTGTAAATTTGATTAAAATTCGTAATAACAATAAAAAGCTATGTTAATTGTATTTGCCGAGATGTTTCGTGATATTAGTTTTAATGAAGTGGACATTGGTATTTATTTACAATACAGTCATCTACTCAGTTGGAGGGACCTATGCCTAGGTGTAAAAGACATGGATGTCATGACATGTTAGAGATGTGTGTGGTGGATGACTAAAAATATCCAATTTTTTTAAAGTTTTCTTGCTTATTAATATCGCTATTAAATTAATTTAGCTCAGTCTCAGCATTCTACCAATTTTATCTTTACCTTCTTATCAGGAGCAAGCGGCCACGTATACTGAGAGTAAATGGCAACTAAACAATCATGTAATCTTCATATTTTATGGCGTTCATGCACATTCCTAATTTAAAGTGCAAGAGAACAAATCGAAATTTGAATTTATTGATTTACAAACCTTATGTACGACATTTGTACATCGGTGGCCTAGGGCATTCTCTGCTAATCAAACTTCAGGTAGTGTAGAAATTTTACAAGGCAGTAGATGCAAAGAGGTTAGATATATAATATGTTTACTTGTTATTACACATATACATATTCACATTTGAAACGCGGCGTTGGTAGGCCCCCCACAAGGTGGTCCGACGACCTGATGAAGGTCGCGAGAAGCTACTGCATGCGGGCAGCACGGGACTGGCTGTTGTGGAGAAACTTGGGAGAGAGCTATGTCCAATAGTGGATGTCTTTTGGTTGAGACATTGATGATGATACAAACATAAACGTACATAAAGAAATATATACATATAATATATACAATTTAAAGATTAGTTTTATTAGATACGTACGGATAAACAGCACTTGATAGTCCACTACTGAATATAGACCTCTCGTTAGTAAGGAGGTTAGGCATACAAGTCCGCAATGCGAAATGAACCGCAACATACCTACAGTTCAGATGATATAATGAAACATATCTGATCTATTTTGGTACTTGAATTTATGACAGTGTTATAGTAATATTTTCCGGTTCAGTATGTACAATTCGGATCTCGGCCGTATGTCAATGGAGGGAAGTGGGTCAGTAATTTGCGGCCATACTGTGAGAGTATACTAAGACTATAAATTATTTCTCTATATAGTCATCTATTACGACAGGCCTTTGCCTGCTGTGTAATTATTTGTGATATCTGTTTTAAGTGTTTTAATTTTCATCTTTGTTTGGACATGCTTCAACTTTCATTAAAATACAATTTTGTACCCGCAGCTTTCTAAAGAGTGAAAATTTTGGACAAAAGATTAAACAAGATTGACCTCTAACATTAGACGTTTTGTTTAAATATCCTATGAGGCAATATACATGTTACTTTCTGTATCGGTGCTGTCCCATCAGGACATCAGTAGAATCACGGGATCCTCTCAAAAGTACTCGAATCGTATGAAACATGTGCGGAATGCACTTTCGCATTATTGTTCCAGTTTTATATGAACATCTAGATAGTTTGCGAGCCCGACAAGAGTATTTTATCAAAGGATGACACACTCTGCCGCATCATCGCCAGTTACACTTTAATGTAAGTTAGATTTAAATGCGGTATCATGCAATGTACCTTACAATGGTTTTAATGGTTTTGAAGTGATCCCTAAGTTTTTCATTGTTTACCTTGAGAACTCATGTACAAAGTGTGGAAAACATGACTGCTTTAGGTGTTTTCATGAATCGGGGACCGTTTTTACATTTTAGAAGTTTAAGTAAAGTCACCGTGCAATGAATTATTGCACAAACTTACGCAAATGTATTTTTTTTATTATAATGCTATATTACATCTTATTAAATTATTAAGATATGTATATTTCGTTCAGAAAGAAGTTGCAGTAGTTTTTGCAGAGATTGGAAGATTTATTATAACAGTACCGAATACAAAGTTTAGCAGCCAATCATCATAACTCGCTTTACAGAGGTTGTGGTCTACTACACGTCGTTAGCCAGATGGACCAGTTCCATGAAACCTAAAAAAAAAAACAAGTATTTACTGTGACTTACTGCGTGTCTCATATTTTTTCTAAATGTATATAAAACTAATAAACACTCGTAAGAGGTGTTAAATACTAATCTATTATTATCGATGACCACGCTTTTGCAATTAAACATCCTTCTGCTCAATCCTGCCACGTTCGCGACTTCCGCCCCTGGTCCACTGACCCCAAGACGTGGTGACGTACCCATTGTCTTGTAACAATGGCCTTTCCGATAATTTGTCAATGGGGAAATTGTATTGTGCTAATTTGAGGTTATGCAATTGATTGGCCTTAGTCAGCCGTCGTGAAAGTTTTACTGTATGTTGGTGATACGGTTTCTCGGATTTGGTGGATAAGACCGAACTACTAGTATAGCTGCCTAAATGAAAGCTCACTAGTGGATATTTTTATTTAAGTGTTACTAGGTATTCGTCAGTACGTTTTGTTCTAAACTGACCGACAGATTTTAATGAATTACTCTCTTAGGGAAAAGGGATAATAAATAATAATTTTAAGCATGTTATAAATTGCGTGATTGAAGAACTTTTTCATGAACTATCCTCGCTACTTGACTTTGACTTCCGTTTGTAACTGAGGAAGACCGCTTTCAATCGAATTTCAAGGTGTAAATGACGTGTAATCGGTGTAATATGTTTAAATATGCCTCAATTTTGCTATACCATACTTAAATTGAGGCAATTGTACTCACAGACTAGTACTTCTGGTAGTTGTGTAAAGTTGCCACCATTTGAATATTGTAAAGTAAAATTTGTAATTTTTGTTTTTATATTAAGAGCCTGTCAAAGTGACTCTACTCTGCCTGATGGAAAGCATGAATAGAAGCCAAGAGTTGTGGTCACCATACACAGACAATGCAGTATGGTGACCCACACTATGGCGGCCTTGTGAGATGCTTTTTCACACCCTGCTTGGGGACGTAAAAGGCATGACAGTCATCGTGACAGTGTAAGGCTTACACAGTTACCAGGACAATTGGGTAGATGACTGTATCGTAAATAAATACCGATGTCCACTTCACTAAAACTAATATCGCGAAACATCTTGCAAAATACAATTAACATAGCTTTTTATTATTATTACGAATTTCAATCAAATATACAGTGAAATATATTGTTCAATTGAGTAGTTTAAAACAGTGACGTCACAATTTGGTATTTAGTACATTTTTCATACAAAATTGTCGTTTTGACAGATGATAAAAAGTAACTAATTTGATTAAGGTGTCATCTAGCCTACTGTCACCCCCTGCATCAATGGGCCTCCGGTCTCACACTCACCAAAGAAACACGAAAACACGGATGCTAGCGCTTTAGTTTGGTTTTCTGTGGGAGGGTAGTACTGCTCCGGTCGAGCCGACCCGCTCTTGCTGAAATCAACGTGGCTCTACCACATGGAAATGGAGACATATTTACATAAACCATACTGTTTTTAACCTATCTAGGTTTTTGTTAACCTATCTATTTGACTGAACGTTTGGCCTAGTGATTTAAGCGGTTGCACACCGCTCTCTACTGTGCTGAGTGTTGTGGTTTCAAACCCCACGTGGGACAACACTTTGTGTGATCCACGAACTGTTGTTCTGAGTCTGGGTGTTCTTTGTGTCCGTTTCTTGTATGTTTGTAAAGTCCCCTGCGACACAGGATTTATTCCTAGTGCGGGCTTTGTCTTTATTTAAAAAGAACAAAAGGTTGCAAAACTTACAGACATACTTGAATGATGTGGGTATCTATAGCTATTAGGATTTATGAAGTAAAATTAAGTGGTTTATCTGCAAATAGTTACGTACAGTGTAGTGTTAGATTTAGATGTACTAGATGCAGAATGCGACGCTGAATTGTTAACAAGCTTGCAGATTTGTATGTTGTAAATAGAGCTTTATGCATTGGAATAATGTTGGAATAATTCATAGTATTATTTGCATGTTTATTAGATCTTTTATTCTCAGCCCCTTTTTCAATATAAATGGTTAATATTACTTGTTATTTGTTTAAATTTCCTGGACAGTTTTAGGGCCAGTTTCACTGCCTGTTGGTAAAGTCCCTGACAGACTGACAGAATGTGGACTTATTTGCCAGATAACTATAAATTTAGATTGACCAAGTATTAGATAGAGACATGTGTCAGATATATATATAACTGTAACTTCGACTTATGACAGATAAGTATCTGAAATCTTATTAGGAAGTGGTGAAACTGCCCCTTAAAATAGTTTCTTTTGCCAACAAATGCCGCAGATTCTAGTTTGCCATTTAAAGCCATTTTATTATTACAGTTGTCAAATACAAATGTTGATTTTTCCCCTTTTTATATACAATACGAAATATTGAATAGTTTGATATTACAACCTATATTTGAAATTATTCTCGGTTCACATTTTCTAACAATCAAGTACATTGACAAAATACTGCACGACAATAACTCTTTATTACTTTATTTTTTTATAACAATATATAACAATATTACTTGTACATGTTTCAGGGCGGCATCAACTACAAATGTGATGTTCGCGTCTGCGCCGCTCACGAGACGCGCCTCAGCCTTGCAGTTGGACACATCTGACACTGATAACAAAGGTAGTATTTGGTTTACGGCATTGTTTTCAAACCCCCTTCCCAGCTCTCTAACAACCACCCCTGACTAGGAAGGGTTGCAAGATTTCATGGGTGGTCGTAGTCACTTACCATTAGCTGTTCCATCTACTCGTTTACCCCTTACATAAAAAGAACATGGGGTCTGTATGCTCCAATCTTCCTAATGTTTATTGTTCCCAAGATTACGGTCGACTACAAGTGCGACCAGTTTTACTAAATGTCAGGTTTGCCACGGAACAACTTGGCATCGGACCTCCGCAATCCTGAAGATGAGTTGAATTCAAAGGTTGATCAAGTTTTCAGTATGTTTGAGAGCACTGACTTCCAAATGATGTTCATGACAACTAAGTCTCACGGCTTCACGTAATCTCCCAGGCACGGGCGTGAAATACTGTCAAACTTTCACATGCCGGGCTGTAAAAAATAACACTTTTGACCTGATATTTGTTGAAAAATGTTTTTGAATACGAAATACAGTTTACATAATTCTTGTTAAAAATTATTTTTTTCTTATTAATGCTGCGTTAAAAGGAATCGTGATGTTCACAAGTTTCTGTAAGTTTTTAATTATATATGTGTTTATTTTTACATATTTTGGGCATGCTTCTGTGACTGTTTCGTATTCTTGTGTGACTTGTCTAGATGTACCCAGACCAAGAGAAACTGGAACTGGCTAAGGCTGACCACGGTCTTAATACATGTAGAATACCAATTCGCTTAATTATCAGGTCATTAAAGACAACGTAGTTTTGTCTGATGAATGGATCACATCAAGTTTTTGGCCCACATGAATGGGTGACTATTTTTAATAAGCCTGCTGGCCTAGTGATTAGTGATTCTGACTGCTCAGTCAGAGGTTGTGGCTTCGATTCCGACCCAGGACAAATAACTATGTGATAAGATACAACATGTGTATATTTAGAAATATACGTGTATGTCTATCAGCAGTCTGATTACCCTAATAAAGGCGCTGCCTATTTTAGAATCAGACGGCCGTGTGGTTGACGTGTGAAGTCATTATTATGCCCATAATCTCAGGTCCTGGCAACACTACATGACTTTGTATGATGCCTCACGTAACAAGTTCATTGGCCCCTTTCAGACAATTGTCTTTTTTCCATCTGTTTATAGTCGTTTCGACTTGCTCTAGGCTTTCATTCACTTTGAATATAACTGCTATTGTGAAAAATTGAAGAAAATAAACATTCATTATCTATAAACACACTGTTATTCCAAATATATCTGCATGTGAGTCACCATAACCATGCATCTATTGTATTCGAAATCGATTCAGTTGGAACCTTGCACAAGATTAAGAAAAGATTATGCTAAGTCGCTTTGTAAGTCGTATACTAAAGTGATATATCCCCACGTAATGTTGTATTAGTGATCTGACAACCTTGATTATTACGTAAGAGATTGGAGAATTGAAGTGGATATGAACGTAAGATTGTTCAATTAGGCGAAACAGTCCTCTGAACGTTTTTTCTTGAAATGGAGCTGCTCTTTTCCAGAAGATTCTGGTGAATTTTTTAATTGATGACAGAAGAGAACTTTTTGAGTGGACAATGCTAATGCTAACACCGCTGATGGTGTCTAATGTATATGTATCTGTATTCGTAAGGAGTATCTGCTTGTTTTACATAGATATTGCCAGCAGATGTCTATATTGAAGTGAGTGAGGACTCCTTGGACTCACATAGGTTTGTAGCTCTTAAATGCGCTTGCAGTTACCACAAACACTTAAAAAAACTTTTGCCACATTACGTGGAAGTGTTCTATAAGACTATAAGTATGTCTATATCAACATCAATAGTCCATTGCTGGACGTAGATCTTTAAAAGGAGGGTTTTGCCCACTATAACACGAAGTTGAACATGTTTATTGGGTTGTATATAAATGTGTATGGGTGTGTGTTCCAGACGAAACCGAGCGCTCGCCTCAACCGATAATGTGGTCGTCAGTGGCACGACGACGAACAGACCTGGTGCCGACGGTGCCGGCCCCTCGCGCGCCAGGTAGAGCTTACTCCATGACTCGCCTGGACCGACTGCCGCCGCAGCGCCCGCTGCACTCGGCCTCTCCCTCCATGCATCACCTCAACAGGGCCCGTAAGACCTCTGGCGAACAGCTTGCCGTGCTAGCTTGGGTTGTTTGGGTCCGCTTCGCTTGAATTTTTTGTGCTAGGATTCGATGTTGATAAAATCTATAGGTAGTAGTCATTTTTCAACCTGCGTCTGAGTAACTAATATCGAGGGAAATAAGGTAGTCACTTTCAGTCACTTTCCAACAGGTGACCTGTCTGTTTGCCCACTTTTTATAAAAAAAATTAGAAAATACTTTATTTTTCTGTTTTCTCTTTGTAACATTACTAACAGTACTTGACTGCTCGGATGGAGAAGTGGTTTATGCTGGCGCCGCTCTACTGCACTCAGTGCTGTGGGTTCAAACCCCACATGGGAAAACGTTTTGAGTGTTCCACAAACTGTTATTCTGAGTCTGGGTGTTCTTTGTGTCCGTTTCTTATATGTTTGTAAGGTCCTCCGTGACACAGGATAGATTCCTAATGGGGGCGTTGTCTTTTTAAAAAGAAAAAGCAAACATTAATACTTCTAAGATAAAAGGGTCTTAGATTCTCGCAGCGTAATGATAAATGACAGTGATGAAAGGTAGGCAGGGTAGTCTGATGCACAAGTTAAAAAAAATCAAATTTGAGTTGAACTTTGATAATTAAATTCAGTCGTATTTAGTCAATTTTACTGGCTGCAATATGCTTGGGAGCAAAAAATCATAACACCACAGTGGTTTTTGTAGATTTTAAAGTGCTGAGCTTAGTGTGCTGGAACAAATTGATAGTGTGCTTAAAATGTGTGATTAAGTAAAGCTTAATATTTCAGGTTTTAAGGTGCAAATAAATAATGCTTCATATTATAGTTCATATTAAAAACTTAGTTTGATGAGTTGAGTGGGTTTTTGAGTGATTTAAGTTAGTTTGTAGTGTAATTATCTAAGATCTGGTCCCTGATATAAGAAACTTCATTATTAGCCAACAGAACTTCGTGTCTGTGCTTTGTTCTTAACATCTTTAGGTTCTTCGAAAATTGATTCGGTCTTCTGATAGTTCAATAATTAGGTACATATCTAAGCTCAAGTAAAATTTATTTTGTGCTTAATCTCAAAAGTAATGAAGCTTAGTTTGTCACTAATATTAGTTTTGTGCTTAAAGCACTTTTAAATGCTGTGGCAACGCTGGGAAGCTGTGTTTTGGTGCCATTTTTATCATAATTATTTGTGCTTAAATTGTCTCTAATTTGTTCATGTTATAAATTCAAACTTTCACATGTGAAGTAATAAATGTACGACTTGAATTATGTTTCACGTATTTGAGAGAAGATAATTTGTTTTTTAGTTTACATTTGTTCGTGTATCACGTTCTATGTAGTGTCCATTCGTGTCCTGCGAGTGTCAATGTCGTATAATTTAAAATTAAGAAACAATAAATTTAAAAAAAAATATTATACCAAAAAAGTTAACATTATAAACTCATTACCTATTGACAAATAATAAACATATTTCATTAAATTAAGTATAAAGTCCATGTCGCATACAAATAATAAATAGTTACTATAGTCATGTGACTACAAACACAAATGAAATCTGAATGATGTTACCATAAATTTAAATATGACAGCTGTCAGTTGATACAGTTTCGATATTTTGCAATTTTTTTTTAAATATTGTTGGCATACATACAAAATCCATATAGAAAAATAACAACATCCTTATATCTCCATGTCATCTAGCGAGGCATGTCAGAACGACATGTTTCGACTGATCTTGTATCGCGTATTAAAAGTTGAATTGCCATTTAAGTTTAGCGTGTAATATTAGTGAGGATGTCGTAGACAAAAAAAAAGAAAAAAAAAACAGTGGTTTACGAACTAGCTATCTTGTACTCCTGGTTTTAAGTCCAAATAAGGATATTACATAATAACTTATTGGATTATTACATAATAACTTATATTAACGTCGTCTGCCGTCATCCTGTTGTAATTTTAATGGTTGTAAATTTAATTAATCAATAACCATAAGGGTTGTCACTTAAATCATTGTAAATAATCACTTACTACTGTTTCTCTTTTCTCGTTGTGGGTCGCTTGGTTTCTCTATTCATTGTCTATATCGCTAAGGTTTCCTCTCCACTGCAACTAAACAGGTATTTATTACTCTATATTAACTCTGGTCATACAATATTAAGTGGTGTTCGGGTGATTTCTTCAATAAAGGTAAGAGGAACTAATAGCTTTAAGCTTACTAAATTGTGTGTAGAAGTACTTTTTTGATTTTGCGTTCCATATTTAAGATCTTTTTTTTTAAATTACTTTTTTTATGGTTTAATAACGATTGCTATCTATTGATTTTTTTTGGGCAGCTTCCGAATACTGTTCATGACTCATCCCGTCTTTCTCCATGGAAGTCTTTTCAAATAACTGGAATAGTAAATTGAGACAAATCAATTTGAATTTAACTTCTACCATTTTACATATTTATTATTGACCTCCCAAAACTTTTAAATGGGACAATACTTTAAACTCATTTTATTTTGAGTAAAAATAGCGCATCACATTTTACCGCTTAATTTTGTTATAAATATATATTAATATTAAAAAAATACTGTAATGCAATAAAAGTGCCTTGAATTTTTTTAAATTAATTAAGGGTACTTGAATAACTAAATCATAAAGGTACGTCTACATTGAAGCACTTTCCTTTCATGACGCACTCTATGACCATTTTATTAGATTTGTTGATCTACCCTTTATTTTCTTTAACAACTACTTACATGAGTACACTATACAATACATTAAAAAATACATGTAATACGATAGTATGGGGTGTTACATAAAGGGATGAAATACCATTTAAAAGCTCAGGAATTAAAAGTTGACTGAATTGCGTATTGTTTTTTTTTATTTCAATATAAAATAAACTGGTAATAACGCGAATATTAAGTATTACATATTACACATTATTACATAATTATTGACCACTGAAGTGAACAGAATTGTAACTTTTGTTTATGGTTATATTGTGAAAAATCATGACACATGACATGTGAAAAATCAAACACTCAATCAATATTTTTTTTAAATTATTATTTTTATTTCATTTATCATTGTCATCACAGCACAAACAAAATACACACCTCTATCTGATCTAACTGGTTCTAAGGATTCTTATTGACTGCTATTACGGCAGTGTACAACAGCTTGTATAAACGCAGCAATGTAAACTAACACACAAATATTACGCACTGTTTTAAAATCAATTTTCAATGTACATCACACTACACGATGCCATCGCACCGCACACATTCCATTGCTGTGTTAACACCACCGCTGCTACCGTTCGTCTGTACATAGCGATCGATGTATACAGAAACGCGATCTGGTGACACTACGCCGGGATCGCGGCCGGGGAGCGCACTGTCCAATGCTACGGGAGTTATTCGAAGGCCAACTTCAGCTCCGCGGAAGCCGAGACCTGCCTCTATCGCCGGTACTGGAGTCAATACGCCTAGAGGTATACCTTATAACCATTACGTTAAGGTTGAACTTTAAATGTAATTGTTTTATTCTATTTTTGAAAATTACATAATGTATTTGGAAAATCTTCGATTCTATTGTGATTTTGTATGATGTGTGATGTCTGTCGTTGTTCTAATTTCCATGTCTGAATAAACGAAGGTTCGATTTTCAAATTAACCGAAGTTGGCAATAAAGGTTAGAACTGTTTGAACTTTTTAGACATTTTTGTTTTAGAGTTTATTTTGTTTGTTAACCATGTGATTAATAAATTATGACTAATTTTCTATTTGATCAAATATTGGATCAAAAATTGCCTGCTGCATTGATATTTATGTTGCTGTGTTTCTTTTTATGTTTAACATATCGATGTTGTGGTTAAATCTAACATTTTTTCATTTAACTTTGACTACAATCTGATTTAAAAAATACTTTTTACTTAACATCAACGTATTTTCAGATTTCAAAAGTACGTTTTTTTGTTTTTCATTTTAACCTATTTTACGATGTAGCAACCAAATATATCGTCTCGAGTTATGTATTAGAAAGTTATGGGTATTTTTTGTATTAGCATTTTGATGTTAAAAACTTGTACTAACTACTTAGAAATCCTTTTTATTGTTACTTTCAAGAACAAGTCTATTAATAATTTGTCTAAAATATATGCATATTGTAACCTTTATCAGTTTAGGTATCCGTAATTAAGTCGTTCGACTTTGCGTAGGCGGTGGCGACACGCTGGCACAGAGTTGCGCGAGCACGCCGAGCGTGTCGCGCGACAGCACGCAGGTGATGGGCGGCGGGGACGTGCCGCGCCGCGCCGGCACCACGCCGCGCCGGCCCCGCCCCAACTCGCTGCACGCGCACTCCAAGCCCGGTGAGTGCCCACCGCCACAGTACACGGGTCACGGCCTTAAAACAATAAGGATAATGGAAATGTTAACTGAATTAAATGTGTTTTAGCACCGCCGACGGCACCGGGCGAAGGCAAGCCGCCAGTACACAGAAAGCCAAAGCCATCCAAAGAACACGATAAGGTAAGCGAACGCACCGACGGCCAAGGTTTTTGTGCTATATAACGAAGCTTTCTTTAAAGCCTGTGCGGTCAAAACGGTCCATAAGAGCTTACACACGTTTCATACGTCGCACTCGTTTTTGTCCCATAAACGATTTATCGAGAAATATCGTTTGACCGACCCGAGACGGGTACGGGCACGACTTACCCTTATGATATAACGAGGTGCGCGTGCGCAGGCGGCGCGCGGCAAGTCGCAGTCGGCGTCCCCGCGCCGCGCGCCCTCGCCCCCCGCGCCCTCCGCGCCCTCCGCGCCCCTCGCGCCCCTCGCGCCTCTCGCGCCTCCGGACCACGGCGCCGAGAACCTCGCCAAGGTACTCTGCACGCAATCGTTCTTCACCTACGGCTCATAACGATACTAGGAGTGTTTTCTATGTAGTGTGCGCAATGTGTATATATTGTCTTTATTGAAAATTTTTATGGCAAAGCTTTGCTTAGGTTTAAACTGAATGTGTTGTTGTTTTGGGTGTTTGAAACAAAAAAATGAAAAAAATATACAGTAGACCCCCGGTAATTCGACAAACGTTTTGCAGGGCACAGTGTCAGACTATCGAATTTGTCGGATTATAGAGTACTGCCTAAGACCCCCTAAAGTTCGAATTTTTTTTACACAAGAGTACCTCATAATCCGACAAATTACAGACAAATGATAAGATTCTATATGTTGTTGTCTTCTGTGCTTGTGACGACATTACTAGGTATGTATACGTAATGCACAACGAATAAACGCTGAGCTGCACCGCTACCACACGTAGTCAAATTCAAACTAAGCAATCGGAATTGAAACAATACCTACGCGTCGAGCACAAGTTGTAACCAGGTCAATTATGCACGATCTACATTAGCGAAAATTGTTTGATTGATGTCAGATTAGACAGGGGCCGGATTACCGAGGGTCCACTGTACTGAATAATAAATTATTAGGGATTTTTTTTATTAGACGTCGCTCAGACAAAGCACGGATTTCAAGCAATATACACTAATGGAAAAAATTAAGGGATCAAAAAAAAATTCCAAGTTTTTGGGCAGTTTTCAACAGGCCATAACTTCGAGAGAAATGGTCGTACAGGAAATCAAAATAAAGAAAATTATAGCTTCAAGTGTCTAGTTTTTGGATTCGCAATTGAAAATTTTATAGCCTCCGCGGTTTTTGAGTAATCGTAGAAAAACCAGCAACAAAAAAATTTTTTAAATTTTTTTAGTTTTTTTTTTTGGTCTACGTACGTGAAAAAAAATTGTTTTAGCTTAACCACTATAAGGATCGGATACCTTGTTCATTTAGATTTAATTTGCTTTTTTATACACCCTGATTTGCCTACTTCTCGCCGAGATATCGGTTTTCAAATGGAAAAGGATCCTTTTGTCTTTGATTATCGATATTTCAGCAATCAATGATTCCACAGAAATTTAAAGGTGGGTTTCAAGAATTTGAATAAATTTTCCTTAACGACTGGCTATAGTTTTTCAGAGCAAAAAACGTGATCCTTTAATTTTTCCAAAATTCGATCGAGTGAAACAAAAAAACGGCTGGTTGGATTAATTTGGTTATTTGTAGGGTTTTTGTGGACATATTAAGCTGTAAAAGGCACACTTAACATTAGTGGTTTCCTCAATATTTTCGATCCAGTGCTTGATTTTCCAAAAAACTACCAAAAGCCCTTTTTTTGTTGCATTTTCAAATTCATGTGACAGAAAGAAAATTTTTTTTTTCGGAAAAACTATAGCCACTCGTTAAGGGAAATTTATTCAAATTCTTGAAACCCACCTTTAAATTTCTGTGGAATCATTGATTGCTGAAATATCGATAATCAAAGACAAAAGGATCCTTTTCCATTTGAAAACCGATATCTCGGCGAGAAGTAGGCAAATCAGGGTGTATAAAAAAGCAAATTAAATCTAAATGAACAAGGTATCCGATCCTTATAGTGGTTAAGCTAAAACAATTTTTTCCACGTACGTAGACCAAAAAAAAAACTAAAAAAATTTTAAAAAATTTTTTGTTGCTGGTTTTTCTACGATTACTCAAAAACCGCGGAGGCTATAAAATTTTCAATTGCGAATCCAAAAACTAGACACTTGAAGCTATAATTTTCTTTATTTTGATTTTCTGTACGACCATTTCTCTCGAAGTTACGACCTGTTGAAAACTGCCCAAAAATTTGGAATTTTTTTTTTTGATCCCTTTATTTTTTCCATTAGTGTATAATGATAATAATAATGAATTGAAATTTAAAAGTAAAATATTGAAAAGCAAATTTGTTTACTAACCGAAAACGATGTTCGTAACGTATTTCGATAATTTTTAACTATACTGCACTAACTGCACGGTTGGCCTAGTGGTTTAAGCGGTCGCCACACCGCTCTACAGCGCTTAATGCTGTGTGTTCAAACTCCAAATGGGACAACACTGTGTGATCCACATATTGTTGTTGAGTCTGTGTGTTCTTTGTGTCCGTTTCTTGTATGTTTGTAAAGTCCCCCGCAACACAGGATTTATTCCTAGTGCTGACGTTGTCTTCTTTTTTAAACAAAGTAATTTTACTCTTGTCATCTACCTTCGTTGACGCTATTAAGTGTAAGAATAAACACGGTGTTAGTTCAGCAAACACTGTACTCACAAACGCTATCGTACTCTAGACGCCGGCAGGGGTGGTGGAGGGTGGTGGTGTGCCGTCAGTGGGGGTGGCTGCGAGCCAGGTGGACGCTGTGGAGGTGACGCAGAAGCTGGCGGCGCTACAGATTCAGAATGGGGACGCACACGTTAATCATAAGGTTAGCATCTGGCTTCAAAAAATTACCTGGAATACTTACAGCAACTTAGCCATTTTCAATATTCTGATAATGTCACATACAGATGAGACCAATGACAATGTTCTCCGTGCATACAAGAACGATTTTCAACCATATTTCCTATCTTAAGAGCCTGCCAAAGTGTCTCTACTCTACCTGATGGAAAGCATGACTAGAATCCAAGAGTTGTGGTCACCATACTCATTGCAAATGCTGAAAACGCAGTGTGGTGACTATGGCGACTTTGTGAGATGCTTTTTCACACCCCGCTTTGAGACGTAAAAGGTATGACAGTCATCGTGACAGTGTAAGGTTTACACAGTTACCACGACAACTGTCACCCCTGCATCAATGGGCCTCCGGTCTCACACTTACCAACGGAACACGACAACACGGATGCTGGTGCTTTAGGTTGGTCTTCTGTGGGAGGGTAGTACTGCCCCGGTCGAGCCGGCCCGCTCGTGCTGAAATCAGCGTGGTTCTACTACAAATATTAGACTCATCGACACTTGCTGATAAAGTTTCTAATGGACTATTCTGAACCTACTTTAATTTTCTGTGTTATACTGATTATAATGTTGTGTATATTGAACCTCAAACAGTTTCATTCCATACATCGTTTACAGTTAATAATGTAGTTGGTATGAAATATAATTATTTTTATTGTTTCAGGCGAACGAAATCAAAGATACAGTAGAAGATAAGCAGGAATCGAAAATCGAGCAAGTAACACAGGTAACGAAGCAAGAAGAGACGTTCAGCCAGGAGAAGATTGAACAAAAAGTAGAAAAGATTGAAAAGAAAGAGGAGAAGAGAGAAGAAAAGGAGGAAAAGAAGGAATCCTCCGTTGAGAAGACTGAAGAAAATGAAATGACTGGTGAGTGTACCTCATTTGGTAGTCCACTGCTGGTCATAGGCCATTATTAACCTCATGTCATAATGATGAAAACCATTGCCACCATGAATTGATTGTGGAAGTTTTTGGCACCCGTATCAGAACTTCTATTTCTGATACAGGTGTACTTAGACTAATGTACTTACTGGGTACGGTAGCTTCGGTGCCTTTGTTCAGAAGACTCGGGGATAAGGTCTGTGTGACATCATTTCAGAGGCTATCATAAGGATACCATACTGCATTCCTTAATAGAGTGGCATGTGGCAGCGTAGACCATTAGTTCGGGCAACCTTCCCCTGTGGAATTGAAAACATACGAAAGAGGAGCACTTCCACGTCCTGCAAAAGTCTCATGTCACTATTGTCGTCTAGCGCTTTCTCAAGAACGAGAATTAGGACTTGTAACTACGTAACAGTGTTAATACAGACTCTGCTTAGACATGACTACAGATGGCGTGGTGCTATAAGTGTTCACCTAGTCTCGTTATTGCGTTGAGTACTCAGTATCATAGGTACAAACCCCGCAAGGGACAACATTTTGTGTGATCCAGAAATTGTTGCACTGCGTCTGGGTGTTTGCGTTGCGTTAGTTTTTGAGCAAACTACCCATGATGTGTCAAGTAATTATTGTTGTATGTCCTTAGCCTCGATGTCCCGTCGCATCACGACGGAGGAACAGGCCAAGGCGGCGCTGGCAGAGAGAAGGAGGCGCGCGAGGGAAGAGCTCGAGCGACAGGCCGAACTCGAGCGACAGAGGTACGTAAACTGTAAAAGAAATGTGTTACAGCAAAGTCAAAGTCAAAGTCAAATTCATTTATTCATTTAGGTCACAAAAGACACTTATGAACGTCATAAAAAAAACAATAAAAGATGAAAGATGAACAATCTGTCGATTAAAATTACAGCTAGCTGGGTTCGCAGATTGTTCATGGTAGAGTGGTGAGAAAAGAACCCAGGAAAGAAACTCACCACCACTCTTTTAACTCAAAATCTTTTAAATATTAAACTAGCAGTTACATTCACAATCATAGGTCTTAAAAAAAGAGCAATTCATTTCCAAACATCTAAATCTGTGACATAGTCTGAAACTGAGTAATAAGCCTTTTTGGACAACCTCAGCTTAACAAATTTCTTAAATTTACTAATAGATAATAATACTATGTTGTTTGGTAATTTGTTATAAAATTGTATACATTGACCCACAAACGAATTCGATATTTTATGGAGCCTAGTAGTGTGCAAGGCAAGTTTATTTTTATTTCTTAAATTAAATTGATGGAGATCACTATTTTTCTTAAATTTACACAGATTTTTATGCACATACAAAAGATTCTCGTAAATGTATTGTGAGTGTAGTGTGAGAATGTTAATTTCTTTGAATCTGTTTCTTAGTGACTCACGCGGGCCCATCTTATAGATAGCCCTAATAGCTCGTTTCTGGAGCACAAAGATTGAATCAATATCAGAGGCACTGCCCCAAAGCAATAAACCATAGGACATAATGCTGTGAAAGTAACTGAAATAGACTAATCGCGCAGTATCAACATCCGTCAATTGACGAATCTTTCTCACAGCATAAGCTGCAGAACTAAGTCTACCAGATAACGTTTCTATATGTGGGCCCCATTGTAACCGTGAATCTAAAGTTATACCTAGGAAGACAGCCTTGTCTGTCAATTCCAGTTCCTCCCCGTTCATCAAAACACTAGTTTTTACTTGTTTAACATTCCTAGTATAAAATTTAACACATTTGGTTTTACTCCTGTTTAATAACAAGTTATTAGCGCAAAACCAAAGTACCATTTTAGAGAGAGCATTGTTTACATCGTCAATTACCGATTGCTGTCTGTTAACTTTAAATACTAAGGATGTGTCATCTGCAAACAACACTATCTCATGGTTATCCCTCACAAGATGAGGCAAGTCGTTGATGTACACAAGGAACAGAAATGGACCCAGAATAGACCCCTGGGGCACCCCCACCGCCACAGCTGATCCCTGGGATAATTTACCATTAACATCTACTCTTTGAATCCTATCACTCAAATAAGAAGTAAGAAGATCCAAAGCACTGCCTCTTATTCCATAGTGGTGTAATTTCCTGACAAGTGTTTCATGCTGCACACAATCAAATGCTTTAGATAAGTCACAAAACACCCCGTAGGCGTCACGTGACTCCTCCCAAGCCTCAAATATATACTCTAATAATTTAACCCCAGCATCACATGTTGACCGACCATGAGTGAAACCAAATTGTTTAGTATGCAGCAATTGATTTTCATTAAAATAATTAAGCAACTGAGTAAGTATCAGCTTTTCAAAAACTTTACTAAATGTTGGTAGGACCGAAATTGGTCTAAAATTTGTGGGGTCTAATGGACTACCTGATTTAAACAAAGGAGTTATCTTGCTATACTTCATCAGGTCAGGAAACACACCATAATCTATACATCTATTAAATATAATAACTAAGTCAGGTACAATAATGTCAATTATTGAGTGAACGACACTTACAGAAATTCCCCAAAGATCAGCTGTCTTTTTTATATTAATAGATTTGAAGGCAGCTAAAACATTAAGTTCATTTATATACTGAAAAGTAAAATTATTAAAAAATTCTGGTACATTTTCTCTGATCAATGATTCTGCAGTGGAGGTGGAAGAGCCTAAATTACCTGTAAGTGCGACTGGGAAAGTGGAAAAAAATTTTTCAAATGTGTTGGCCACTTCCATGTCATTCTTGGTAATGTGACCATCAAAATTTAATTTAAAATCAGACTCCTTTGTTCCACTTCTCCCAGTCTCAGCATTAATAACTTTCCAAGTTGCTTTAATTTTATTACTACTGTTTCTGATTTTAGACTTAATAAACAAAGATTTGGCTAATTTACAGACACTTTTAAAAATCTTTGAATAGCATTGTACATATTGCTTAAAGTCCTCACTAGTATTATATTGTCTTTCATGATACAGCCTATACAATGTTTCCCTACTCCTATAAATTCCTACTGTTGCCCAGTTACTGAATATAGGACAATCAGTAACAGTAACCGTCTTGGAGGTAAATATTGAATTAAATAGACTAAGGAACGAATTAAAAAAGGAACAATATAGTGCATTAGGGTCTAATTTGTTATTTAAGGAAGGTAAATTATTAATTAAGTTAATTCTCATACGTTCCAGGCGATCAACTGTTACTGGTACAAGAGTAATTTTTTTTTTAAGCACTGTTTTCTTTTTGCTTACAAAACTAACTAACTGACCAGAGTGATCAGAATCTAACTTATTAATAATAGATTTATGTCTAGGAACAATATCTGTATAGATGTTGTCCAGGCAAGTAGATGTAGTAGCGGTTATTCTAGTAGGCTCCATAAACAAATTTAGCAAGTTGTGGGACTTAAAAAGACTAAGAACTTTAAGGGTGGAATTTGATTTATCAAGAATGTTAATATTAAAGTCACCACAGACTAGTACGCTCTTACCTGAGATGGCAAGTTTGCTTAGGGCTTCATCCATTATTTCTAAAAATAGTTTCAAATCCGCGGAGGGAGGTTTATATACACTTATAACAATGAATTGCTCTAATTGCACACATGCGAATTCTATAGAACATTCTATAGAGAGGGACACAATATCTTTCCGTTCCTTAAACTTAAGGTTTTTATGTAATAGAATAAGCGACCCACCATGTATTGTGTTGACTCTACAGAATGAACTTCCAACTTGGTGGTTGCTGAAATTAAACATGAGTTGATGCCCCTTTAACCAATGCTCAGTAATACACATAATATTAACATTCTCTGAATTCATGAATAATTCCAGCTCAAGTTGCTTGCCCTCCGTCAAGCAACAAATGTTTTGATGAACCAGATTAATTACATTACATTTATTTAAATTATTATTTTGTTGATATTTTGTGTAGCATGTGTTAAAGTGTTCATTTGACTGTACTGCCAACTTAATTAAAGGTGAGTTTAAAAAATTGGAGCTAGAGGTTGCTACCTCTATTGTCTCACAATTCAATTTAAATTATTGGAAATGTCAATAAGAATGTCATTAGAACAAGACTGCTCAATAGAAGCAGGTCTTGTAGTCAAATCTTTGGTCAAAGTTTGTAAAAAAAAGGATAGCGAAGACGCTATCTGTCTAGTAAAACTAGGAGTGAGGTAATGCTTACCCTTTGTCTGATAAAAAGACTTACTAACACAGTTAGTATCTATCAGATGAAATTTGTCATTGTAAGTGCATATGGTATGCAGTGTAACATTAAGCTTATACCTAAGTCTATTTTCTACATCTGGCAACATTTTAGAGTAGGGGAATGTAAACAATATAATTTTATTAACACTTAAAGCTAACAGAGACTCACAATATTTAATTAAAGCTTTTTTGTTAACATTACCCCTGTTCCCTGTTAAAATTATAAGATTATTGCAATCAGTGAAATCATAATTTACAATCCTTTGCATAATAACATCAAAGGGTGCAGCTGGTAGGCAAATATTTAAAACAGACTGACCAGTAAGATTAGATCTTAATTTAGAGCCCATGTTTTTTCCAATGTCATCGCTGAACATAATAGATTTTTGTGGTGGTGGTGCATCATTTAATGTACTTTGTACATGAAATGATGCACCCAATGACTGCTTTGCACAATGATGCACCCAATGAGCGCCATCTTGTTATCGTTACTCGAACTAAACAATAACTGCAGTCCCTGCATTGCGCAATATTAATTTTCATAGCGTTTAGAACTACACGTGTCTTATGCTTTGGTGAGGATAGAAGTTACAATAAACTGTCCAGAATTCAAATTCACAGTTGTAACCTCGAAGTAGTAATTTTAGCCTAATCACGTTCTGCACTTTGATCAATTAGGTAATAAGCTTTCTCACGAAACGAGCGAATGAAATATAAATACATATGAAACTCACACAATTAGAGAATTTTAGTATTTCTAGAAATTGTACTATTTCTAGGGTCCCTTGGAATGTATGACCTTTAATTAATATGTATATGAAATGTTGGTAGACTTCAACGTGAAGCGGAAGAGGAAGCCGAAAGACAACGACAAGAAGAAGAAAGACAAAGGCGTGAAGAAGAGGAAGCTAGGGAACTTGCACAACTGCAGAGGAAAATGGAGGAAGAGAAGCTTAGGAAAGCTATTGAGGTAATTATAAAATTAAATGATTTTGTAAAGTGTTATATAACTTACTTCTGAGATGGATAGATCAAACCCCTACATCTGATCTTGGGGTCGTTCAAGTACTACGCTATACAATTTGGGGGAGGGGCTTGCAGAACGTTACGATGCGTTACATCAGCGGAGTTTCGGACAATGTGTTACGTAATACTTGAACGGCCATTACTATTATTATCAGGATTGATCTGAAACACTTCGTTCGAAGGACCAGTAGGATAGTGGCTTCCGTCGAGTTTGAATAACGTTAAGTCAAATGAGTAGACATGAGATAAGGTTTAAATGCTACTGAAATCTTAACATCAATTAATTAAAATTAATTATTAGTGAAACTGAAAGGTTCCATTTCAATCAAACTGAACACCCGTGCCGCCGTAAATTATTAATCGTACTGAATTAAAGCTATGTTTTATATAGAAACTGTTAACGTATAGACTGTATTTTGAGGTGAAAACGAAAAATGTTTGAATATAATGTCTTTTATGCTTTCACAATTTACAAAATCATGTCTAAATGCAATTGTAATATACGAGTACATATAGGTACTACATTGACGTCAAGCGGCGATTATTTGTATGCGCCGCCCGGTAACATAACACTTTGGCCGTTACGGCTTTTACTAGACTCAAATCCGAACGAAATAAGTTGATTGTTTACGTCATTTGGATTAAAGACACATTTATAATATTAGTTCATTTAGTCAGTCAACCGTTAGCACTTAGGCACCACAAATTAGTGTATAATTTACGTTTATCTGCGTCCTTGTAGTTGCACTTATGAAGAGTTTTGGTAATATCTATATTATTGTTAGTCGTGAAAAATGGTTTGGTTAATGTTTTAATTCTTTAGTCTTACTGCGTTCGTCATGATAAAAAGGATTGGTTTAAATTAATGTTATTAGGGGCGTTATTTTGACACTAGCTTGTGTTATGTCTGAAACTGAGTTCATTATCAGTCTTTGAATTTTATTGTGTTATTGGTACCGACATTAATAATGCCTTGAAAGACGTTTACAGCCTCGGAATATCCAGAAGGAATGATATTGACTTATATTATATTACATATTTATCATGACATTAGAAATAAATTATATTTTATACGTATTTTAATGATTGTCTTTTTTTATTTAGCACTATTTTAACTGTATATGCAAAATAAATGTATCAAAAACACACAATATGTAATTATATATATATATATATATATATATATATTTGAGTGCTACTGTATATATATATATACAGTAGCGCTCAAAAGTATTTTGACAAGACTACTTTTGCAGTTATCTTTTCACTTCATAATAATTTTAGTATTTTATATATTATTATTTATGATGTAATTCATCCTCTGTGAGTTACAAGTTGGAACTTGTTTGTTTTCTTTCTTTGTTAAAAACAAAACACGTCTATACATGCGCTCAAAACTATTTTGACAACCATTTAGTTCCTTGCTGGCAGCGGTTCTACTCACACAGCATATATTTTTGTCTATAAGGTATAATTACTCCGCATTTATCATCATGCCTAAGACTAAAGAATATTCAAATGATATTAAAAATGCCGTGATAACTGCCCTACAAAGTGGAATGACGCAAGCAGAAGTTGCTCGAAGTTTTAAAGTGTCACGACAACTTGTTAGTTCGTGGAACAAAGCTTATAATAAACGTAAAACTATTGAAAATAAGCCTCGAAGTGGTCGTCCGAAAAAAACATCCGCTAAGGAAGACCATTTGATAAAGGGGTTATCGACAAGTGATGTCCGAAAAACGGCTGTGAAAATAAAAAACTAGTTACAGGAAAATTACGACGTGAATTTACACGTTTCAACTGTAAAACGCAGACTAAAGGACTTCGGATTACATGGACGACGTCTAACTAAGAAACCTCTAACATCTGCAAGGAATCGGAAGCTGCGCCTTGCGTTTGCGAAACGGTTCAGATTATGGACGAGTTCAGAATGGTCCAAGGTGTTGTGGAGTGACAACAGCTAATTTAATTTAGTGTCATCTGATGGTATACGGTACGTGCGACGTCCTGTAAACAAAAGATTTGATGTTCGATACCAAATACCCACAGTAAAGCATGGAGGTGGCAATATTATGGTCTGGGGATGTTTTTCTCGCCGCAGAATCGGACCTTTAGTTAGGATAGAAGGTACTATGGATCGCTTTTTGTACGCAGATATATTAAAGCAACAAATGCTAACCTATGCTAAAGCAAATATGGCACCTGGTTGGTATTTTCAACAAGACAATGACGCAAAGCACAAATCGAAACATATCAACGACTTCATGAAACTCGCTAAAACTAAAATTCTCGACTGGCCAAGTCAAAGTATCGATTTAAACTCGATAGAGCATCTTTGGGAAGAACTGAATCGCCGCGTAAGATGTCGAAACTATTCAAATAAAGATGCTTTATATGAAGCGCTATGTAACCAATGGAGCTGAATATCCGTTGTTCGTTTGCAGAAACTAGTTGACTCGATGCCGGCGCCTTATGAAGCAGTCTTGAAGGCTAATGGATATGCAACAAAATACTAATAGTTAATATCAAAAATATAAATTTTTTATTCTATAAAATAAAAAACTTTCCTTGTCAAAATACTTTTGAGCCGTGTCGTAAATAATTTTTCTTTATGTTTTCTTTTTGTGTAGAAATACATTACATTTAAGTGTCTTAATTTGTGAAACGTATCATTACTTTAAATATATCTTTGATGGGAAACAATTTTGTTATCATTTTTTGTGATATGGAATAAAATTGAGTTGTCAAAATACTTTTGAGCGCTACTGTATATATATGCATGCCGATGAATCGAGAACGCTTTGAACGGTACGTTCGGTTCGTTCGCAGGCGCAACAGCAGCTGGAGCGCGAGGAGGCGGAGCGCAAGGCGCGCGAGGAGGCGGAGCGCCAGGCGCGCGCGCGCGACGACGAGGAGAAGCGGCGCGCCGCCGAGGAAGCGGAGCGGGCGCGCCGCGAGGAGGCCGAGCGCGAGGAGCGCGAGCGCCTCGTGCGCAAGCAGCGCGTCGAGGCCATCATGGCTCGCACGCGCCTGCGCAAGGTACGCCCCGCACCCCACACCCCACACGGCCCACACATCCACCCCACCGACTGTAGGCCGGCGTCTACTACTACTAGTCGATGAGGTGGATGTGTGGGGTGCGTGGACCCCCCACTGTGCGTGAACACTAAACATTACACTAATGGTCATTCTGAGGCATCCACAAACTGTCGTAGTTATGTTTATAAAAGTCCCTGCGAACACACACTCCTAATGTCGGCTTTGTCTTTATTATTTTTTTTTTATATTCAATATTTTCAAATAACCACATTAGATTACTGGACAAATGACAAATTTTGATTATATATTTATAACACTATATATTATTGTACAACAATTTTTCCTTCGCTTTTTTTACGATCACTGAAAAGGAGACGTAAAATTCAGTAAAAGTATAATAAATTTGAACAATTAGACGTATAGTGATAGATTTAGTGATCAAATCCGATAATACATTCTGATAGGTCACCTACCATTTGATCGCTACTCTTGTTCCTTATTATATGGTCAATACCGACCAGAGTCGCGCTGATAAGATGACAACGACCCAATAGAACAGACACCTACATTGTAGAAACGGTAGCTAAAGAATCGTAAAGATATCACGAATAACTAACTGCATTATTGGGTAGTAACAGGCAAATAAAAGCGCAGGCGCATCCCACATTTTTAATAGAGTGGGCAGGACGACCACTGTGCGATGGATCATTGCCCGAGACTCCTCCCAAAGGGGTCTACGAGAAGAACCACAAGAGAGATCATTGCTTATTTGATTAAAAATCGAATTAAGTCGTTATCGTATTAAAATCGATCATATCAAAATTGACTGCCGTCACTGATCGATAAAAAAATATTCAGAGTGCAGAAACTATTGATGTGTCTGTGGTTGCAATTTCACCGGCCTGATGATGATGATAAATTGAGGGTTCGATTTCCAGGACAAATTTTTGTGTGATGAACACGATCATTTGTTCTATGTTATTTATCTGAAATATATATGTATTTAGTAATATATATAATTATGTTTATTATCAGTCTGGTTGCCATAGCTTTGCCTAGTTTGAGATCGGACGGCTGTCTGTGAAATATGTGAGGATTTTATTATATTAAAACAAAAAAAATGATGAGCTTTAACACGTCCTCATGGTAGTGTAGTCAACACCATTTTTAATAATAATAATTTCTTACTGCGCTATTGTCTTCGCACCGATTCATCCCCGCCCTTAAGTTTCGCTCGTTATAATTATAGTCGGGAATTACCCGAACATACAGACCGGGAGTGTACGTACAGTGGAAATGACGATATATTATGTTTTTCTGTTACTATGCATTCAGTCCATCGACATTAGAGAAGAAGAAAAAAAGGTATCGAAGTTTATTATTTTGGTGTGATTATTTTTTTATTTACAAAGTCATAACACTCATCGTGTCGACCGTCGCACACGAGAGATTCAATCGCTCATAGTGGAATACGACATTTATTTTTCATAGCACACCAATCTTGATTTCGCACAAAAGTAAGATATTAAAATGTAGTAAGGCTGTGAACGCGTAACTTTTTTGATAGCAGGCAGAAGAAGACAAATCGAAGAGTCAAGCAGCCACCGCGCCGGCCGTGCCCGCCCCGCCCGCGCCCGCCGCCGACACCAGCTCCGCCCCCCTGGAGCCGGCGCCCGCGCAGCCCACTCCCGACAACGGCAACGAGCCGCCCAGCGCGGACCTACTGGGACTTAACGTTGAACAGGTCACTCATTAATATTCCATTTTAATTTTGTTAATCTCCCAGAACGGGGTTAAATTGTCTGATTCCACGGGCCGTAGCCGAGTGTAATCAGAGTTTAAGTGATGGTGTATGTGGATGAAACTGAAGATGTGGTGAGGAATTTCCGAGTAAGTCTACAAGTGTTTAATGAAACTGCTTTCTGAAGCAGGTGTAAAGCGTGTTATGGCATTTCTAAAATGTCTAGATTTTGAAGGCTTTTAGGTATTATTTCCTGTTGAAGATGGAGACTATATGGGATACTTACTGCTTGCCACTGCCGTTTCAATTCTATTGCCGGATGCTTGTTAAGTTTTTCAGCTATTGAAGATCGAACATTATTATTTTTGAAGAGCTTGCCAAAATGACTACTCTGTCTGATGGAAAGCATGAATAGAATGTAAGAGTTCAGGTCACCATACTCGCTGCGATTGCAAAACAATGCAATACGGTGACCCACACTATAGTAGCGTAGTGAGATACTTTTTACGCCCCGGTTGGGGACGTAAAAGGCATGACAGTCATCGTGGCAGTGTAAGGCTCACACGGTTACCACGATAACTGTGAAACCTGCAGCAATGGGCCTCCGGTCTTGTACTCACCGACGAAACACGACAGCATAAGTTGACCTTCTGTGGGAGGGTAGTACTACTCCGGTCGAGGCGGACCCGTTCGTGCTGAAATCAGCGTGGCTCTACTATCCACCACCGCTACCTCTATTATATGCTTATTTAATCTGCGCTTACTTTCTTCATAACTAATCTTTACATAGCATATAATATATTTGCTTTGTTTTCTTCGCTCAAAGATGTCGAATCACTCAATATATTCTTTTTACCGTTTCAGGCTGAAGAAACGCAAGTAGTAGAAGTTACAAGCTCAGAAAGAGTAGAGGAAGAGAGTTCGGTGGCTCCCGCAGAACACAGCGCGACCAACAACGGGAACGTCACTGTCGACCTCCTGGGACTGTCCCACACACAGGATGTGAGTACACTAATCTGCTGACTCTGCATTATAGAAAATCGGTGGTAAACAATTCTTTCGTCGCTTTTCAGCCAGTTCGTTGTGGTAATCAGAGCGCCATGGGGTCACCCCGATTTTCAAGCGAAAATAAAAAAAGACGCACTTCAGACTTTTGAGTAGTATACATAGGCCGCTTTAGCTATTTACGTTCATGGGTGGCTTTAGTTAAAACCTCACGGGTCGTCGTCTAACCGGGGTTTGCTGCGGGGTGGTGTCTCGGTATCCAACCGACTAAAACTACACCGTGTAATATTTTGCGTTTGAGATTGGAGTGATCCGAGAACAGCTGTTATTACGATATCCAGACCCCTCCTAACGCCAGCACTGTAGCGCGGGCACTACTTTCAGGTGAACTCCCTATTTGGGCGACGTACAGCACACGCAGACGTCGCCTCCTCGCGACTGCCCACTAAAGCAGTTTAAAAGGGAAAACCCGTCCAGTCCATCGGCGGCCACACTCAGGGCGGCTTGGCTGCCCTTCCCTTCTACTAAAGTCATCGCAGAAGGTTGGGACCGTGGAAAACAGCTGTCGCTACCGGCCATGGAGCGTATAACGGCCCGCAGCTAGAGATTTCCTCCCAGGACTACAGTGAGGGTCCCACGGTGCTTCGCCCAAGCGAGCTAGACCACCAACATGGGTCTGAGTCCTCACTACAATAGTAATGGTGATAGGCGGGGCTCAAATCCCTTCTACAGAGCGAGTACAGATACTTCTCGAAGCAACCGTGCCTGGAAAAGATGTGTTAGTCGGAACAAAGGGTTCCGTGCTACCGCTATGCTCACTCGACGATGAACACGCCTCCACGGTGGCAAAGCCAGCACATGAAGCTTCCCCACGAGCCGCCGTGGCTCGTTTACCTCTTCATGCGGTGGACGACTGCCGTTATCCGCCCAAAACTCAGTCGTGCTCTCATAAAATTCGACGAGTTCTTCCGCTTTTGGAACCTACGGAGGAATTCCAGCCAACGCACGTATCGCACCCGTCTTACAGTGCGGTAACCGCATATGGCTCTAACCGCCGATATCTTCTAAAAGGGCTAGAGGCGTACCATATTCTGGGTGGACAGACCCACCGCCCAGACCGGTGTACCTTCAGTGCCATTAACCGGACAACCCCCGTGTACAACCGTTTTGTCACAACGCCTACTCCACCCACATGGAGTAAAAGTCGTCCAAAGGCAGAAACAGCGCCGACCAGCTTTGGAGCAAGCTGTCGTAAGTGCTCATCGAAGAGCCACCTTCCATCAATGATCACACTGGCGCAGATGGCAAAACAGGCAAAACAGATGCTTCACCAGAGAGACTTCTCGGAGGTCAAGTGCCCCACCACTTGACGTCGACGGCCGGCCCCCGGCCTGTGATGAGTGTGCTATCAATGTAATAAATTACTACACTCGGCTCGGGGAAGACAACCACGAAGGACCCAGTCGTAGCCCATGTTCCACAGGAATATTCTGAGAACAGACCTCTGAGAAACACCACACGACATGAACTGACATCTCGAAATAATACCATCTCGATCCTTGTACATGACGGTACGCTCCCCCAAATAGTCTACCACCAGCTGTCTCAGGCACTCTGGTATGTCGCGGTAGTGGTGAGCTTCTCTGATGCAACTCTTTAGATCGGAGGTTTTGGCCTATCATGGTGCAAATATATTAAGTTCCAAAACACTTTGTCAGAGTTTCTTTGTTCTTGACTATATTCTTTGATCTTAAAAGTGTCTTATATCAAATAAACCTATTTTTTAAAAAACTTAATTGTGTTTTACCAGACTGGGGACAATACCGTAGAGCAGACGACGGCCACGAAGCTAGCGGCCAACGACAACGCGCTGTCCGCCGAACCCAACAACGGCAACTCGCAGCTGTCCAGCGTCGGACTCATCTCCGCCGACTTCATTCAAACTGAACGTATGTCCAACGAGAACCAAACCAAAATGTCTGAAGTACCGAAACTTCTCGACGACGACTTTACAACGCACAACGGTCACGGGACGACTCTCAATCACCCTCTGACGTTGCAAAACGCTATCTAAGTTACTCTAGATAAGGTCGGTTATTGAATACAGTCGGTTTTCACGACGTATATATTGGCTGGTGAGGTTGTGAATGAAGCACGCTATATTTATGAACTAATTTATATTGACAACGGTTTTGTTAGCCGCCGCGATACCGCAAATATATTATTGTAACGATTTATTTAAATGATGGTGGTTGGAAGAATGAACTAGTCTCGTTTCAAAGCGAAGAGGGCCACTCCTGCTTGCTCTATTGTTGACTAAGGATAATGTAACATCTTACGTAACCATAGGTTGTTAAGGTGCTGTTTTGAAATACAATTTTATTAAGGTCAAGTGATAGTGTAGGAAATTATAGGACGTTCGCCATCAGAAAAGAATGTGACTTATTTTTACTTTAAAACTGTTTAATCTGAGTTGCTTTTTGGCCCCACAGAGACTAGAACAACTAAACCTTTGTGGTTGGAATTTTACACAGATATAGTATTGAGTAACAAATGGGCTAAACTTAGAAAACTGTTTGAGAAAATCCATACTTTTAGGAATGGAATTACAGCAAAAAACTAGGTTTCATAGTTCTGAAATATTTCCTTAAAAAAGTTAAATTATTTTGAATATCAACATCATTCAGATGTTTAGAAAGATATAAAAACCTGTATGATAAAGTCGTTATGCTATCTACCTGTATTATAATTGTCGTTATACTAACTTAATCTTAACTATTACTTGGCTATAATATAGTAAATTATATAAAATGAAAAAGCACCCTTTCTGCGTGTGATACCCTTTAAGTTTTAGGTGCTAATGTTAATAGATAGACTAACAAATTGGACTAGACATGGGATATAATACTTAAAAGTACGAACGATTATACACAACAATATAAATTATAGAAATTTGTAACAATAATATTTTCTGTTCTACGATCTCTAGTGACCTAACTGGGTCTGATTTGATAATTTTTCTAAGAGCCTGTTAGGTATTAAAGAGTAGACCTCTGATATATCCAGTCTAGGGGCAGGGTAACACGGATTATCTTGATTCTCAAGTAGTTAGAAATGAAATGCCAAGCCAATATGTATTCGTGAAAACGGGATTGGTGTCCATTATTCTAATATCTAATTGGTACCCTTAAAGTATCATAAATTACAACGTTACAGTTTTGAATAGTTTGTCTAGACATGAAGGTTTTCAAATAATGACGCATTTTTTTTTAATTTCGACATAATAACAAGGTTAACAAAAGATCTCAAACGGCCATATTTAAAAATGAAAACTATTTGACAATCGTAGAGGTACTATTAATGAAATAATCGTATTATTTTATTACAATGCCTATGTGATTGTTATATTATTAAAAATGCATAATATTTCGAAATATAAAATATTTTTTTTAGAATTATCTATTTAAACTATTCAAAACTTAACCTTAAACATAATTATACATGAAAATGGACGTAATAATTAATATAAATGAAACTTGAAGATTCCATATAAAGAGGCGGAAAGTAAAGAGTTAAATTATTAAAGTTTATAATAAAATTAATGCATTTATCTTTATTATTACAATGGAAAATGGTTATGTACTGATGAAATACCAATAGGCTAGATGACACCTTAGTCAAATTAGTTACTTTTTATCATCTGTCAAAACGACAATTGTGTATAAAAAATGTACTAAATACCAAATTGTGACGTCACTATTTTTAGACTACTCAATTGAACAATATATTTCACTGTATATTTGATTGAAATTCGTAATAATAATAAAAAGCTATGTTAATTGTATTTTCCGAGATGTTTCGCGATATTAGTTTTAATGAAGTGAACATTGGTATTTATTTACGATACAGTCATCTACCCAATTGGTTTGAATTGAGATGTAAGTGAACCAATAAAAGCGAGACTTAAGAAATCACTTGAGTCTCGCTTTGATTAGTTTCCAATAACTCTTAAGTTGACTGCAAATCCTGAAATAAACTGTTTTTGTCTGAGTTACAAATATATCAATGTCTGAAAACAATCTCAGTCCCAGTTAAATGTATGGATAAGGGAAGTATGAGTGTCTATAAGATGTTAACTCCTCTCAAACGGTTCATACAGAAATTGTCAAACAATTCCAGTATCCTCTAGCGGTTTACCGTTTTTGAGTTTAACTATTGGAAGCTATATAATGATGTTCGGTTAAGTATTTAAGTTAATTAAATAGCTTTTGCTTTCAACGTCCTAATATCAAGCATTAGTCGAGTTAATCTTCTATTAGTTTTAACACCATATGATAACATTTGAAACATGTGTCCATATAAGAACTAAAATGGCGATGTTTATAGCCTTAAGGTAACAAATGCGAGCGTTATTTATTCAAAAATGAACTTTGTGACTTAGCGTGCAGAAACTATATTACAATGCCTGCTAATTCTGCTAGAGGGATTATAAAAGAATAGAGTATTATTGATATCATCTTAGTAAAGGAAAAAGTAATTTGAATTGAGAAACAACAGCTGCATTATTGCTGTTTAAGTAGGTTTATTACATGTAGGTCATATGGAGAAATGTCACGGATTTAAAAGAGTACCAGAAGTCCGTCATATTTGGGTAACGTTTCTATTACATGTAACTAACCTGAGTGTATACTCTCCTTTCTAGATAACTTGGGAGAAGATGTATTGTAAAGAAAGAGTTCTGCCATTTTCCCAAAATGTTACATTTTATGACTGGATTATACAAAACTTATTATAATGGTTGTGTATTATTTTGTATTGTCCGCTACAGACAACAAAATGTCTGTTGTTATCACATTTTATTTTAACCAGTTGAACGTTATTTTAAAATTTTGTTTGCCAGTTTGCGTTGTGTGATATGTTCTCGATAAGTTTAATGTTAAGTATATTGTACAGCATAAACTTGAATTGGAAATGGTGATAGGTTAACACCAATTGTATATCACTGAGGGATAATTTCCACCAATCATCGCATCGAACAGAACTATATTAAATCTTGTACACAGTATTTTAACTTATATTATCAAATCGTTTGGCCATGAACGCCTTCGTAGTCACACTTGGTAATGTAGACTTTAAATGAATAAATCTTAATCCCCGAGTCCTTTAAGCAGGGCGTGAAAAAGCATTTCACTAGCTCGCCATAGTGTGGCTCGCCATACTGAATTGTGTGCATTTGCTATGAGTATGGCGACCAACACTCTTGGATTCTATTCATGCTTTCATTCAGGCAGTGGAGAGTCACTTTGGTAGGTCCAGAATAAAGTCGTGACTTGTAAAAAAAATCTATCAAAGATTTACTTGCAGAAATAAATATCGTTTATCGTTTATAATGCTGTGTACACGATTTAATATCGTTTTCAAATTTTGTTCAATGCGAGTCTTCAGTCGAGATCATGCTTATTTTACGACTAGACAAAAAGCAATATTGCTCTACGATTAACGGATTTACTTAATCAACTATTATATAGGAATAAATGTAGTGTTATTATAAATTAATTCCTATATATTAGTTGCTATATTTAGGTGGTAGGATATCTTGAACGAATTACTTTCTTAAGTTTTCTTCAAGAACTAAATACTTAAATATTTCTTCAAGATATCGTATTATTAGACAATATGATTATCAAAAGACGAGAATCGTGTTGGGTTTTGATATATAGTTGCGTAAGCAGTTATTTAACTAATATGATTACTCAAAAATCGTTTTCTGGTTTTAAATAATCACATTTGTTAGGTGACACGGATATCACAAACATTGTGTTTTAAGAGACAATAGCGTATCTGTGTTCAAATGTGATCCTCATAGGTTTAGTATGAAATTGGTAAACCATATGAACTAATAGTTATTTGGCTAAAGACGACAGAAATGCGCACACAATCGTATTCGAACACAAATACGTGTGACCCGAAAGTGACGACATTTTCTAGAAAATTGTTAAAAGAAATACACTTGTCAACAACAGAGTTAAAATTCTAGAAAATACTGAAAAGGGAAACGAAACAGTATGTATTTGGGGTTGAAAATAATGTTATGCTTAATAAAGTTACAATAATGTAATTCTAAGTTATTTAACAATATATATGTATACAAATTTTTGTATTATAAGTAGTTAGCATCCAATGTTAATCAGCTTTTTATAGGATGTTAAAGAGAATGTAGTTGTACCGTTTCGGTTGATATGAGGTTTGAATCGGTTGCGTTTATCAAGTTTTTTCAAACTGAACTTAAGATTCTAACCGTTTAATAGTTATTGTAAATTAATTATCGAGTCTACAGTTGCGAGTAAGTTCTCATACGAATGTTTTTTTATAGTAAATATTTTATTGTGTTGAGATTTATTACGATACATCATTTTAGAGTTGAATTACTTTCATGTTTTATAGCAATTGTGTATGAAAACTTGACTGCAACTTTGGCTCGAAGGGGACGGCCCTTTCTCCTAATCTGTATAATATTCCATAATATTTTCTTTCACATAATAATAATAATAGTAGTTTTTTTCCAATTATTATCTGTCATTTGTTGAGTACATTGTTGTGTTGTGAGTTTTATATTCTGAATTTGTATAAAACACTTGATAGTTTTAAGTAAGGCTGACAACAAAAGTGAAAATGAAAAAAAATAAAACAAAACGCAATTCTTGTATTTTATTTTTATAACAACGCATACGGTCAATGTATTCGACATTCGACAGACAAACATTCACAACAACTGTCATCAACGTCACTGTCAAATGACGTTTGTTGACATGTGCTGTGGATGTCATTTAACAAATTTATTATATTATACGGTTATATTGCTTGTAGGTAACGTTTGTACGATTTGTGTTTTTACTTTGCTTATCCATCCGGTTTTACTCGTGCAAATATACATAAATGAATCATGTAGAAGTCTCACGGCCTTAATGTAATACAAATGTATACTTAGGGTGGCATTTTGACAATAGCACACGCCATTTTGACCATACAAATCAGCTTCTTAATTAAAGTTTTATATCGATAACTTTTTTAATATTCTATATAAACCTTTTCCATTCGTGTGTTAGATAATGTTATTGAATAAATTACTTGTAATTCAGTACTGTAATGTATAGTTTTTTAATTGTCAAAAAGTCATCCTAAACAAAATTGTTCGGTGTTGTGATATTTATATTGCAACGAGCAGTGTGGCAGGTCGTTCTGTAATCAGTTAGTATGGGACCCTTCGAGGTATAGCCCAATACAATAATATTAACCAACCTCGGATATATTCTCGACGATTAATACCAAAATAAACCTAGTCTACGAATATTATGTTCACAAAAAAAACTAAAAAAAAATAATGTTCTAACAATTTCCGTGTGTACTTGTGTATGTAAGTGTACTAGATCATCCAAGATGGCGGCCTGTCACGCTGCACCCGCGCATTTGTGTGTGTGTTTGAGTGTGTGCGACGCAGTCCATACATCGGTACGTTTAGTAGTCTTATGAGAATGTTAATGATATCATACACATAGATGGACATGGCTTCGCTGCGTTATATAACTACTGTATTGCGTTAATAAACATCATGGATTTATTAAATGAAACAATTTTAATACGAAAAATAAATACAAGGAAGTTACTTTGTGTATTATTTATTGTGTATGAACCCAATATTCGTCATGTATCACTGTGTACTGTACTCGATTTAGCGCTTTTTACATTACTTACCTAATATTTAAGCTTGTCGTTTCCAACTCAGCATTACAAGCATGAAATTGCTCGGGATCCACTCTTTATTTACTTCCTGCTTAATGCATAGTAATCTAAAGTTTTCAACAGTAAACATCTTATCTTTTTGAAAATGCCTTTATTGCCTTATTTATCACTACGTCTTCGTTGACTACTACCTATGTAGACCACTACCTGCGTCGACCACTCCCTACGTCGATTACTGCCTGCGTCGACCGCCGCCTGCGTCGACCACTCCCTACGTCGACCACTGCCTGCGTGGACCAATGACTGCGTCGACCGCCGCCTGCGTCGACCACTCCCTACGTCGACCACTGCCTGCGTGGACCAATGCCTGCGTCGACCGCCGCCTGTGTCGACCACTCCCTACGTCGACCACTGCGTGCGTGGACCACTGCCTGCGTCGACCGCCGCCTGCGTCGACCACTCCCTACGTCGACCACTGCCTGCGTGGACCAATGCCTGCGTCGACCACCGCCTGCGTCGACCACTCCCTACGTCGACCACTGCCTGCGTGGACCACTGCCTGCGTCGACCACTCCCTACGTCGACCACTGCCTGCGTGGACCACTGCCTGCGTCGACCACCGCCTGCGTCGACCACTCCCTACGTCGACCACTGCCTGCGTGGACCACTGCCTGCGTCGACCACCGCCTGCGTCGACCACTCCCTACGTCGACCACTGCCTGCGTGGACCACTGCCTGCGTCGACCACCGCCTGTGTCGACCACTGTCTGCGTCGACCACTGCCTGCGTCGACCACTGCCTGCGTCGACCACTGCCTGCGTCGACCACTGCCTGCGTCGACCACTGCCTGCGTCGACCACTGCCTGCGTCGACCACTGCCTGCGTCGACCACTGCCTGCGTCGACCACTGCCTGCGTCGACCACTGCCTGCGTCGACCACTGCCTGCGTCGACCACTGCCTGCGTGGACCACTGCCTGCGTCGACCACTGTCTGCGTCGACCACTGCTTATATCTACCACTACTTTTTGTTTCTCTCTAGTTTTGTTACTGAATTCTTAGTCCACTCTATACTTGTCAATAGTATATTTTTATTTACAAAAATATGATCCATTGTGAAGGAAATGAAAGTATTCAATTAATATATTATTTCTTAAGTTATTTAAAAAAACAAATTATGTCTAGATGCATTATTGATAAATTAAAGCAACCAAAACCAGCACAATACAGTTTACCAAATTAAGTTTATTATTTGTACTTTTTAAACGACCAGCACACCCTCCATTCGGTACTACGGCCACTAGCTGGGAGTGGTTATTTCAGTAAAATTTCTTTACAAATCTTGTGCAAAATGCCGTTAGGTAACTTGTTCTGACGTCTTTAATGCAAACAAAGTAAGAATCTTTAAGGAAGTTTGTGAGACTACACTCCTCATGAAATCCAGACCTGTTGCAATGTCTAAGTTCTATCAGAACTGTTATTAAGCATATGGACTAGACTTTCAAATCTATTCTGATGTGATTTACCTACTAACTCTATGCCAAGTAAGTTGTAGTACCTTAACCCATTACTTCCCACTGTCATATTTTTAGGACACCAGATTACAAATGTTTATCTTAAACTGACGTTATTTTTTAAGCTTTTCTTGTAAATGACAAATATAACTATTTTTCCATTAAAAAAAAATATTATGATAAAAAAACAGTGGCATTACTTATTATAGATATATAATTTTAAAGTTTATATATTTCGTAGCCGTTAAGAGTGCATTGTTGTTTGTTTTATATACCTAACTAGCTGACCCGGCAAACGTTGCTTTGCCATATAAATTATTTCTAAGTAATTTGAGCGGGATGAAAAATGATTAAGTTACTAAAATGGCTATTAAAAAATAAGGGTTGATCGTAGAAGGGTGAAAATTGAGGATTGTATGTATTTTTGTATGTTGTATCATAAAAAAATAGAAATTAAAAATTTTGTCTAAAAAATAAAAAAAAAAATTTAGGGTTGTACTACCCCTAACATTTAGGGGGTTGAAAAATAGATGTTGGCCGATTCTCATAGATACCGGATGAGCACAAAAAATTTCATCAAAATCGGTCAAGCCGTTTCGGAGGAGTATGGCAACGAAAACTGTGACGAGAATTTTATATATTAGATTATAGCTATATAAATAAAAGTAATTATATTTTTAAAATTACCTAAAATTGTTGGAAAACCTTTACTAAACGTGAAATAGCCATTAAAGTCGTAATAATATATTTTTTTCTTAACAGATGATCCCAAGGTCATACATATAGGACAGGCTGATTCAGACCCCAGAATAAATAAATTTTCGTTTTTCGCTTCACATTCTTTTTTCTTACTGTATTAATATATATATCTTGTGATTTGAACAGAAAATTCTAACTTTTTCGATGATTGGGAAGTAATGGGTTAGGTTAGAAGTGCTTTCGTCTGGATGTCGTAATAGCAGCGGTTCCCGGATCCCTCCTATCTCAGGCGCAGAGTGGCACACCGTGTAGTTTTAGTCGGTCCGATTCCGACACACCACCCCGCCGTAAACCCCGGTGGGGTGACGGCCCGAGGGGGTTTCCACACGTTAAAAAAAAAAAAAGAAGTGCTTTCGTACATAGGTATAATTCTAAATTACGAGAGTTATTACTCAAGTTCCTAAATCATCCGTATAGACAATATCCCATACTACTTTTTACCTAAGTTATGTATTAGGGGAATTAGTCGTTCCTTTTGTTACTTTACCAACTTTTCGTTGAATTGTCAAAGTACTCGGTCAATAAACATCCACTTGATAACCCCTTTTACTCCATAAATAGTATTCTAATTTTATAATCGTCGGCATAATACAGGATTTTAATAAGTCTATCTACTCTTTCGACGATATTTATGTCGAAAAGTCATAAACGTCATACACGCGTTTACGTTAATTTATGACTTTTATATAAACTTGCGGGAAATTTTATACCTTCACCAGAAGTATGCGAGATAGTCGAATAGTACGAAGATGCGCTACAACACTGTACAACAGGACAGACGCGCGGGCTAGACCAGTAGTGTGGGGATTTGTAGCGAGCTCGTTTCAGGTATGCTAGCTCTTTTCGGAAAAGCGAGAACTCGGATAAACGAGCTTTATGCGATGTGGCGACCTCTAGTCAAATACCACTACAAGTTCCTCACAACATATATTTAAATTTATTTCTATAAATGACAACTCCACATTAATCATATGTGGGTATGAGTGAGTAAGCATTAGATTAGCTTTAATAGATGCCAAAGCAGATCAAGCACTCCCGGTATTGTTTGCCTTTCTAATTTCATAAATGTTTAGGGTACTATGATAGGGACTCGGGCGCCGGAGATCCTTAAACGATCTCCGTCCTCCATAAACGTAACTGAGGGTGGCAGGTGAAACCATCTGTCATCTTAGCAGAAGCAGGGGGTTCCAGGGATTTTTTTACTAGGGTGTACCTGGTTCCTCGGCTACTGCTATCTGAGACGGCGTGCGGTTTATGGTCGGTTTGCGTCCGACATAACCACCTTTCGGTGGTATCTGTGGGGCACTCCGTATGAAAAAAAAAAGGCACCATAATAGATGGTCCCTTTTTTTTGAAGTGATATTTAACTGTATTACACGACAAGGAGCTTACCAGCTAAAATAAATCAAAATTAAAATTGACAACTGCTTATATTCATTTCACTATTGTTACAATACAGTTTTACATTTTGCCAGCCCTTTCAAAATGTTCACTTAACAAAATAAATATGATATACTTAAAATAAATCAACTTACTATACTATATTAAACAAATTTTGTATTTATATCTGGACTATATTGTAATTATATAGATAATTAAACAAATTAATGATCTATAATTTATATATTGAAATATTGTCAATTTATTTTAAAGAAAAAATAGTTAGAAAAGTAAATTAATATGCCCTTAAAATGAATTTATCCACACAACATTATTAAAAAAAATAATATTGTAAAATTATAATTATTACACAACTAACTTATAAAGACGTGAATAAAATGAAAGTGTCAAAATCCATTACAATTCCAATGTGTAGTGTTTAGTTACAATTATGAATCTACAAATTTATTTATAATTGAAAATATTTTTCGTGAAACTATCTAATATTTATTTAACATTTATATTTTATTAATTTTTTAACAATTACGAAATATGTTCAGATTTTACACCGATAAAAATAGCTCTTCTAGTGGAATTTATATTAAATTTAACAAAATAACTATAATCGTTATACCTTAAATAGTAATCGTTAAACATATTTCAACAATATCAGAATGACTATATTAAATAATAATAATGTATTTAATATAATTGAATGTATTCCAACCCGTTTAACCTGCGTTGTATAGTAGGCTAAAACCTTCTTGTTAAGGAGAGGCCTATGTACAGCAGTGGACTATAAAAGGCTGTTGATAGTATGATTGTACAACATTTATGGAATTATTAAACTGTGACTATGTTATATTGCCTACATATTAAATATAGTTGCCAAAACACGGTATTTACCGTTAGTAGTTTTGATATATATTTTTACTTTTCGGGTACAAGGCAATAAGAAAATATTTTCAATAATCAAATAAGTAGTATGAGATTTTATTAGATCTGTTATAATGAACTAGCTCGTTTTTAATAAAACACTTTATGTAGATATTTCAATTTTTTGTTTCAACAGTTACCTCGTACTAATACTTATGAATAGATTTCAACCAATGAAAAAATGCAGAATATTCTCAAGTCAACCCGTATTTCAAATACAAATTACATATTCGGACAAGTTTTGTTCTAGTATTACAATTTTAAACGGAACCTTTAAAGTAAGCCATTTAGCCATCTGATTACCAGACTTCTATTGTTTTCATATTTTTACAATTCTCGTAGAATTAGGATTGTAATATTGTTGAAATACGTTGCGAAAATTCAAGTTACAGTTTACGTCAACAAGTAATATATGAAGAAATACAAATTAATGTTTACATTATACGTAGAAATAACAGATTCCGTTTTGCTGCCGAGCTGCTTTTACAGATTTGATCGTGCTTCTCGAGTGTCTAGTATGATTTTGTCGCTCAAAGTATTAGTTAATTATGGTTTTTTTGAGTTATTTAATTCGGCACACATGTTGTTCTTGACAATGAGTCAGTCTATCACTATCCTGCTACTGCGCTCGTTCCTCAATTTAACATATGAAGCCAACTATCTCCTTTAAGTCCATTTGTGTCTTTTAATGATGTAGAAAACACAATGGTACATGTTAACATGCATTCATAATCTTAACGCGGACGTACATAGAGTGTTTTACAACTGCTGCATAATCAAGGGTTTGATTTCTTCACTTATTACTAATTACAAAGGTTGACGTACAATTCTTAACCTGTTAAAGTTTAGTTACAAGTTATTTATTAAAGAAAAGTGACAATAACGCTAAAATAAGCCTCGTTTACATGTAATTGGCAAGAATTTCTTATTTTATAGGATATGTCATAGAATGAATGAAGTCTGTTAGAAATAGGTAGTATTAATTGTAATTTATAACTTTGCTATAATCAATATTTGAAGACACTTAGTTTGATGGCTCCGTTTCCTGGCTGGATTCTGAAATACAAGAGTTTTAAGTTATATTACTTTTTTTTATCGTTCTTTAGGATGGGTAACTTTATCACTAATGGGGTGTTTCTATTACTAATTTATTTTTAAAAGAGGTTACATAGAAAATGAACATACTTTTTCTTCATATGTTCATTTTGCCAGGTCCCTATTACGGAGTTTCTAATATAGAAACAAAAGAAGAGATTATTACTATTGTATCTCTTAAGAGTCGGAGTTACAAGTCTAGCATATAATCGTCTTATATTAAACGAATTTTGTAGTTATTTATTATGGTTTCGAACCCAAAATATTCTAGTATCAATAAAAATACACAAAAACCGACTATTGATACCATATGCATGACTTAAGCAAAGGAAATATTCGTTCTGAATTATTCACCTCCCTCGTTCACATGGTGCGTGACCTTGCCCCTTCATTATCCCTCAACGTGAATATTAAACATGATACAATAAACGATTGCAGTAAAAACGTACCGTCGGCGGCCATCCACTTCTTGCCCCTCATTCCAAAGAAGCCCAACTGACTCTTCCTTTTCGGCAGGGGGTTGTCCAATAAAAACTTAATCTCACGTAGGCCGGAGTTTCTCAAATCCTTTTTGCCCCTAACACCGATAAATTTGCCACGGAACGAAAGGTCATAAGGCCGTTTATTGTACAAAGATTTTTTGCCGCGCATGCCAAAGAACTGGTGCACGTTTGCGGCACGTTTAGCTATCTCATTTGGGACGTATACAGGTTCGATATCATTGTCAATATCAGGCATGAAGGTAGTCGGGTTCTGACGCGCCATCTTGTCTAAAAGTTGTGTCAGTATGTCATTGAAAATAGGTAAGGTATCCTGATGATTATCCCTGTTTCTGGCAGTATAGTCAATTTGACCAATCAAAGATCCATCTCTTTTAGGAACGTATTCGTTGCTTTGAAAGTCTGGGAATACTGCTTCTTTTTTGCCACGCATTCCCATAAAACCCATTGGAGCTCTTTTATAGAATTCCTCTCCGGTCTCTAGGATTTCATGCAGACTCTTCTTTCCTTTAACGCCTACAAAAAATTGAGGTTTTCGTTTGTAAAACTGTTCAGTGAGTTCGTCCTCCAAGTCCTTCTTGCCGCGCATGCCAAGGAAACCTTGAGGTACTCGTTTCTCCATCTCTTGGGAGGTGGCTAGTGAGATAAGTTGGATCGTTAAGAAGATGATACAGGTCCGACTGGGTCCCATTTTGTGAAATCTGTAACAGGAGAAAAATTATATTTAAGTGACGCAACAATTAAATGTTTCTTTTTATTGTTTTTTAAATTCAATGATAATTAAAAAAACCAAAATAAGTTGTAATTGTAAGTAGATTGTAGTTAATCATACCACTATTTAACACAAAGGAACTACTGACTAAAATGACGTCCCATAAACAAGCCCATGGGACTTTATGGTGTGTGTACGGCGCGTTTCGCGGCTTTGCTCATTCAACATTCATGTCAAGTGCTTTTTGTTTCACAAACAAACAGACTAGTAGTGCCGAAACATTTTATGTGTAGGACTATTAACTGTTATAGTTGTCATAAATGTAGGGTGGTTTTATGATAGCAGAGCAAGTTCGTGAGTTCTTTAACCTACTAAGTCGGTAAACGGATTTAGTACTCTAAAGTCCGTCTTACGGTAAATGTTGTTAAGTATTTAACACCGGTTACTTGTCTGTGAGTGAATTATTTATTTACACATTTACGTATTTACTGTGGGAGAGACATGATTGAACACATAGGGTCGTCTTGTTCGAAATGACACCACAACCTCTTATAAAAATGGTCCAAAACACTTTTTGTCTTTAAAGTGAGTGATCTACTACTTTCTCTATCTCTGTCTTTATTTGAGATCTGCCTTTAAATAAGGAGAGTGCGGGTAGTAAGTTCTACTTTCTATATCTCGGGACTCTAAAAACTCGGATGTTCTTCATGTACCTTTCTTGTATGTTTGTAATGTCCCACGCGACACGGGACATATTGTAAATGCGGGGGCTGTCATTTAAAAAAAAAATTAAAAAAGTATAAACGGTGGCAAGCGTTGCGGGTTTGAACACAACACCATGTACTATTAACTAAAACACATTACTATTCTAATTTCATTCTCTGGGTTTTGTTTTAACCATCAGTTACTTGTCTGTTTTAAAATTTCTACAATCGTTAATATCAATAATGTCTGGAACAATATCGATGAACAACGACATAATCTATACCTAGTTTTAAAAACTTTTGACAGATCATTTATATCAATTAACTAGCTTTTGTTATCTTTTTAGGCGTTGCCGTAGAATTTTGTCTATGACTTACGGTATCCATCGACAAAAGTTATAGAGAAAAAGTGATTTTATACATACCTAGCACGGACTTCAAAAGCCGGATTTAAATCACGGACTTCAAAATTAACGAACGTCAGTGGCATGAAATATTGAATTTTACTGATTTCGAACTGATACTCATATTTAAAATATATAAAGGTAAAATATAAATTATGTGCATGACAATTTATTGTTAGAGACATGACCGACCAAACAACTCATCTGAATTTTGGTATTCATAAGGTGGCAACACTCTTATTTTTCTTGAATTGCAGCTCTATAAGTTGCGTTAGTCAATTAACATCAAGTGATCCATCTGTTCGTTCGCCTTTATGCCATAACAAAATAAAGGCCAGCGCAAACTCCGCAAACAAATATTGTTTATTATAACAATAACTGTATATTTGTTTATCACCTTAGTTATATTTGGAATATAGCAATATCAGAGGAAGGACGCACAGACGCCGTTAATAAAATTATAACAAATACATGTTTATGTCTTTAATATTGTTTTTTATTCCCTTTTATATTAAACAAGGAATATACGGGCCCCTATTTTTGAAGATAGTAAGTAAAAACTTTTGTTAAATGAAAACGTGGATGAGAAATAGTAGCAATACAGTATATGTTGTATATTGTATTACGATTGAACTGCCCTGAAAAAGTGTTATTGACTTTTTCTGGTTACAAAAATACTTAACAACAGCTAACAGCCCTTAATAACGGTCTTGCACCTAATCTCTCTCCGATCGTGTCGGATAGCTGTCCTTTCGGATTGTGAGAGTGAGGGAACAGAGAGTGCACCTGTGTTTACACTCACACTTAAGCACAATCATGTTTCCTGCGTAGTTGGGAGGTCTTTGTTAGGACGGACCACTGTGGGCAAAATTCACTTGGAGTATTTAATAGGGTGTAATCTGTGACTAGACGCAGACTAGTGCAAGGATGATACAGTGGTCGAAACCGATCACCTCGCCTTTTTCTACTACGCTGAGTGTTGTGAGGTCCTCATAAGAGACAACACTCTTTGTGACCCATAAATTGCTTTTCTGGCTGTTGTTTGTGTCCGTGTCGTGCAAGTTTGTGAAGTCCCAAGTAACACAGGATATTATATTTGGTGCGGGAGTTGTATTTGTCAAAAAAAAATTAAATAAAAAAAATATTATGAAAGTAGTGACGGTCGAGTATTCGATTATGACGCTATATGTCATAGGTTATATACGCGTTTACTACAAAAAATTGTGTACAAGCAGTACAAGAATATTTCTTTTCAGTAGTCCAACTTATTCTGTGTGTTAAATGGATTGGAATAGTTTGTGTAAATGACATATAGTAGAGATTTTGGCTCGAGAACTTGGTCGTGCACTCTCGTCCACATACATACAATTGTTGAAGTTTTTAGTGGATTTAAAGTGCATTAAAGAAGTGTGCATGAGTACTTTTATAATAGTAATATATTGTTCTTCCAAGGTCAATATGTTTAAGTAATGTTAAAGAGGTTTTTCTTCGTTAAAAGACGGTATTATCAGTAAGAAGAAATAATATATGCTTTAAACATCACTCGTCACTCTTAAGTGGGGCACAATGACCACAAATGTAGGTAAAGCTATGGATAATGATATTTAATGTGCTAATTCTCTAATATGATTCATTCTGCTTATTTGTAACATAACTTGCTATAATTATTTATTTATTTACTTACACTTTATGCACTTTGTACATCGGCGGACTTAATGCCCAAGACATTCTCTTACAGTCAACCTTAGGGTGGTTAAGAAATATTGCAAGGGAGGTGCACAGAGGTTATATTGGCAATTGAAATATATACCATACGTGAGTACATGTACATACATGAACACATACAATACATATGTCATAAGTACACATATAAATATACACATATATACATAAATATACACATACACACACATTTAGATTATATTCGTACACAATGACAACTTGACTATAAGCTGAGCCAACTATCGGTAAGACGATTCTTCAATCTCGTTAAGAAGAAGACTATGTACATTCTTTTTGAATGTAAAACGGTTTTTGGACATCCATCCTGACTTCTAAACTACCATTATTATTTAAAAAAAAGCAAAATAATAATAACAATAATACAAATTACAAAAAAAAAATATTGGATAATCTAAACTGCGCTGCACTTGAATGACGAGCGAGACAAATACGTGTCAACTAATAAGAGAGACAAGGATAAAAAATAAGGCTAATGAGCCGTGTTCTAACGTGGTGAGCTTAAAAAGCACTTTAAAACTGTGTAGAGATTTTACCGAGAAGGATTCTCGCTCTACATAGAACTTAGCTGAACATAAGTTTTACATATGTATGTAAATATGTACGAGTAAGTAGTGAAATATGTTTTTAATCAGACAATGTTTTCCTTACTAATGTTGTGAAAGTAAAGTAGTGTTTGCTCATAATATTTAATAACGACAGCCAAAACTGCATCAAGCGTCTGATGCAGAAGGCTGTCCTCCTTGACACGGCACGTGTAGCGAGGAGACACCTGTCCTTGGAGCCCTAACCACCGATGTCTTAGCCCTTGTACCCGATGTCAGTGGTCTACTCTTTTTATATTATAAAATTATTTTTTATATCTACGTGAATGTATTTACAAATGTAATTTATATGTATTGTAATGAAATAAAGAGAATAATCATCTAATATTTCGGACTCAGGTGTCACAACAGCATCTAGTTCCAAACTAAGCAGAGCGTGTACTATGGTTACTAGACAACTGATTTTTTGGTCCGAATAGTAAATAGAATTAATTATATATTTAGAACAAGTAAGGTGTAATTTTAAGTAATTAAGTTATTCAAAGTAAGTATGACGACAATCATCTAATAAAAACAATATTTTTATTTTATTTTTTAAAAGACGACTTCTGCACTACGTGTAAATTATGTGTCGCGGGGGACTTTTTAAATATACAAGAAACACACACAAAGAACACCCAGACTCAGAACAACAGTTTGTGGAACACACAAAGTGTTGTCCCATGTGGGATTTGAACCCACAAACTAAGCGTAGTAGACAGCGGCATGACGACCGCTTATACCACGTTTGTTTTTTTTTATTTTAACCTGTGGAAACCTCCTCGTGCCGTCACTGCACCGGGGTTTACGGCGGGGTGGTATGTCGGAATCAGACCGACTAAAACCACACGGTGTGCCACTCTGCGCCTGATAGAAGGGATCCGGGAACAGCTGTTATTACGACATCCAGGCTCGCTTATACCACTAGGCCAACCGTGCAGTCTAAACTAATTAGAACTAAGTATGTTATATAAACATACATATTTTCGTAGTAATCTAATTTTAACAGAATTAAAAAAAAAACAAATATTTTGCTTTACTCTGAACCCTGTAGCATAGCAACAAGAAGTATTCTCTCAACATTATGTTCATATAGACTACATCCAAATGATTGCGAATGTTATTGTGTAACACACATAATGGAGATGGTTGGAGTAACTGTCAAAAGACCAACGTAATTTCACGTTTTTCTTAAACAACCTTTTTCGTGAAATTAAATTTTCTTTTAAACTTTTTTGTAGTAACAAAAATTAAATAGACAATTCACTTTTTTTTTATTTACTTTACATTACGTGACTATGGTGGTGTCAGCTTAAAAACACAATTATTAGTTGCTGTATTTTTAAATTGTATACGCGGCAATACGTCCCTCAACATTTTAAACTGGGCCGAGAACGTTTTCCAAAAACCTTTTAATTATCTGTCTATAGCGAAAATTAATTACTCATCAGCCCCACATTATTTACATGATCAGCGAATCAATTAAAATGTTGTGTGCACAGTAGCTGAGATTATTAGGATATTCTAAAATAAGCTATTCTTGCCCGTGTTCACATTCGGCGGGAAATGATGCTGGATATACCTGCGCGATTAATTTCTCGTATAAAATTATTTTGCCGTGAGAAAGACTCCTTTCGACATAAGTGGGTTCATTGGTATGACCCTACGGACTCGCAGGAAACTGGTGTTGAACTATTTTATGTCGTTGCTTAACACCAAGTGAGTAACTTTAACTGAATCTAAATGTATTGGGAAAGAAGATTAACGGTGGTTTCTCCCTTGTATGTCTTGAGTTTTAAGCAAGAGTACCTGCAATGAGACGGTAATCACTCACCAGAGTAATTGTAGCTTTGATAAATGATATTTATTTCTGCAAGTATACCTACTAGAGATTTTTACGTATCGGAACTTTGTAATGTATGTCGATAAGTGAAGTGAATACAATTAATCACATCAGTGAATATGATTAATAATAATGGAAAATGAGACGTGACATTCAGGTTGGCTACGTTTTTATAAAAGTCTGCCATCCTTTCAACAGAAACATGATAAAAGAATTACCTTTTAAAAGCAAAAGAAAGGGTCGCTGTCAGTGAAAGAACCCAATTAAAAGCAGGTAACAATAAATTTATGGTTTTGATCGACTTTCCTGGATACAAAACACGATTGAGCTGTTTGGTTAACGATTAGCTTTTTTAAAGAAAATATTGGAATACATAGGGTACCAAGAACTTAGAGCTCCAAGTCAACCTCAACTACAAATGGTGCACCTGGTGGTCGACGGACGAGGCTCTAGCAAACAAAACATTCCGATTAGCGGCATTGGGCTCGCCTTACGTGGGACCACAACACGGGCGGCAAGTGAGCGTTTAATAAACGTCTGCTTACCCCTCCGGGGAAACAGGCGTGATTGTATGTATATAAAATATTGGAAAATCAACTTCAATAAGTAGATTTGTACACTATACTTCAAGTTTTAGCAAATACATATCCTACTATAGAACCTTAGTCCTCTTGCTACATTGTTCAAAAAACTGTTTCTGACTCCAGCACTAAGCAGAAAATAAAATAACACAATTCTGGTTGCTCAGTACAACCATGTTAAAACTTTATAATAATGAACTTTCAAAAAACGCGACTATATGGAAAGCATATTTTCACATCAAATCAACCTATCACCGTCCATTGCAGAACGAAGGTCTTGCTCAAGGACCGCCAACCATATTATATTCTAGTAGACCCGGCCACGCGTTGCTGTGCCTAATTTTTTTAATTATTAAATTGAGATGTTAGTTATCCTATCTTTCAAGTTGGATTAAACTGCACACGGTGTGCGAATTTTGATTAAAATCGGTTAAGTAGTTTAGGAGTCCATCGCGGACAAACACCGCGAAACGTATGTAACTTATATTTAGTATATTAAGAAGATTTTCGCACAGGGGAAGGCAAATTTCAAAATCAGTTAACATGTTTGTTTTGAGGTAAGAAGCAAAAAAGATAATAACTGATGTTTTCTTTTAAGTTGATTTAAAAGAATATTTCAGCCATCATTGTATTTTGTTATTAAACAGTGGCAATTACTGAAAATTCTCAAAGGAAAATATTTCAGTTGTAAACACCTCACTTGGTGAAAGTCTGTAACGAACCAATTGGCAGAGTATGCACCGACGTGTGAGCACAATTGTACCAATAAACGATTCATTTTGTATTCTTTGATATGTAAATTAAAAATTTCTCTTTTACATTTGTTTTCTTTTTAATTATCACGATGTTTTAACATTTAACAGTTCCTAAATGATGTTTCGTAAATTCTTCGTTATCTTTGTTTCTAGTTTTGGTTTTATTCATGTAACATGTTATTTTGCAATTTCTCGGGAGTGATATTTTAATTTTCTTGAAGAAAGATCTCATCAACAATCAGATCAACAATGGTTAGTTTGCTAAAAAGTTTTTCTGGTTACAGTAATTCTTAATAATAGCTTAAAGTTTGGAAGTTGGGGTCTTAACCCCCGTGTCTCGTCATAAAGCCTTCGGTACTACACCTGATCTGTGCTTGGTCGTGTCGGATAGCCGTCCCATCGCGTGTGTTTGTGAGAGTGAGGGAATAAAAAAGCACCTGTGCTTACACACACACTTGTGCATTGCACATATCTGCTGCTTTGGTCTCTATTGAAACTGATCGCCGTGACCGAAATCGGTTAGCAGTACGTCATTAATGATGTTTAAATGTCGGCGTAACAGGTGGCTTCTAAGGGCGTTTCATCACAGTAGTGATGATAATTGCAACCACAGACTGGTATCTATTATTCCTTACTGGTACCAATATTTATATTCGTCAATTTGCATTGTTCAGCTGCTTTTATTTATAATTGCAAAAATTATGTATGTTGACAGTATGTTCAGCTTAATTTTATCGTAACTTTTATATTACTAGATAACGGAACTACACATTTTCTGGTTTCTGTCAATCTAAATTTCATTGCCTAGTAAATTATACCTGCTTTATTCAGTTTTGTCTTTCTTTAAAAAGCTTTCAACTAAATGTGGCAAATATCCCATTCGTTAGTTAACTTTCTGTCAGTTTGAATATACGACAAAACGGTAGTTATCGGGTTAACGTAGCTTTGTACAGGGATGTATTCATCAGGGAGGCATGTTGCTAGCGGCCAAATAAATAATGAATTGAAACCTCAAAGAAGTGTCACAATTTTTTTTATGTTACGTACTTAATGCTTAAAGAGGTCGATGCCATTACAAATTTAGGTATAATTTTAGAAATGTTGAAATTTTAAGCTTCATTATGATTTCATAGTGAATATACCCAGTAAGGAATCTATAGTGTATTACTCGAACCAATAACCTACAGCCGTGCGGTACGTAAACACACGGTAGAACTGCCCGCCTACAGTATTTTAATTTTAGTTATTTACTACTTCAGTTTCTTTATAGTTTTGTGAGTGTAAATATTGTATATTTAATAAAAAGAAATGAAAACTGTTGGAATGAAATAGAAAGTGTTCAAATCAAACACATTTTATGTTTTTTTTTTTATAGATGTAATAAAAAAAATATAATACCATAATAAACTTGACATTGAAAAACATTTACACTAGGGCAATTTTCGTCAATATCTCACATTCTTACTTTTGCTTACTCCATTCGCACCGAAACAAATTTATTTGTTGGATCCGTATCCGGATAATTATTAGGTGTACATGCATTGTTTTCAAATTGTTGAGTTCAACTCAATCTTATCAATAATCTTCTAATGCTGTAAAAATTTGTTTTGTAATTGGCTGTGCTACACACTAACTTCTGTTTTATGTAGTAAATTCTAAGTAGCTATGTAGTGTTATGATAGAAAAGTACATTCAAAGACTAATCACACAATCAATCTAACAGAATCTACAATGAGACTAACAGAATCATGAGTACAATAATTTGTACTATAAATTTGAGTACAAGTACAAGAAAAGAGTTGTGTATTTGTGAATGTGCATCAGTTTTATGAATTACAATAAAGAATTGTAAAAATAATATAGCCGTTTTCTTTTAAAAGTTACGGCTTGTCATTTAATGAATGCATACATTTTATACACTTCAGTAAATATGTATAGTGGGCCACGAATTAGTTAACGTTTGAAAAATTCGTTTAAAAATCATTTGATATATTATAATAACTAATAATTTACAAGAACGCTAATTAGTTGGAATTCGTTTTTTAAAAATTACAACGCCTAAATGACCACCGTTTCGACGTTTGCCTATTCTAAGCGAGTACCGAAATTTTCTAATACTCGTCGGCAAAGAGACTGCGAGATCGCACACATCTCTTCGTTGATTTTTTCTTATAGTTGAAGTAGTGTATTTGATTTGTTGTTGTAGATACGATTCTTCAAATAACCACATAAAATTAGTCTGCTGGGAATAGACCTGGACTTCTGGATGGCCATGGAATGTCACCTCGTCTGAAAATCAGCTTTCCGAAAACATGTTTTTGATAACCGGCAGGGACCTATTGGATGTGTGATAAGTAGCTCCATCTTGTTGAGGCCATATATTACGATTGTAGCCAACAAACTTCAGTAGCATCAGTGCCAAGAATTCTCGTAACATTTTCACATATTCAGCAGAATGAACAGCAGATTCCTTTTGCTGCAATTACAGCCCATACAGTTACCTTGAGAAAATGAAGTGTCTCTCGTGTTTAGCTTTGGGATTTTCACTGCTCCAACATCTGCAATTCTGTTTGTTTACATTTCCATTGAAAATAGGCTTCGTTAGGAAATAAAATGTTGTCAAAATTACTGAATTGTTCTAACATTGTTTTGACATACGACTTGCGCACATTTTAATCATTAGGTTTTACCTCTTACACTATCTGGATCTTATATGAATATAATTTCAAAATATGGCGTAATGGCAATGGCAATATAAATAAACAAATAAAATATACAAAACTCTGAAAGTTCAGGTTATATTAATACGTCTCCCCTGTATTTATCAAGTTTGTAAATCCAGCCCCGACCAGTACTTCACCAGCCATCGTGTCGCACGACACACATTGCAATGCAATATATCGGCCCATAGTGCTTCTAACTAATGGACTTCTGATTTTGGACATAAACAAATTTGCGGCTCGTGCGTCCGAAACTAACGTACGTACACAAATATCTACTGATTTTCGATCACGGGTTTATGTTAATAGATGTACGAGATTAATAAAACTATTTTTAACGACGTCACGGTTGGCGTTGTGGTTCAAGCGGTCACCTGCGCTGATAGTTGTAAATTGGATCCCCATATGGGACAACACTTAGTGTGTTTCAGAAATTGTTGTTCTGAATCTGGGTCTTCTTTGTGTCCGTTTTATGTATGTTTGTAAAGACCACTGTGATACTATGAATTTATTCCTCATTAACTGCCTTGGTGGCGCAGTGGTAGCGTATGTAAGTACTGCGCCGAGGTCCCGATTTCCGGGTCGAACAAAGCGTTTATCATTAACAGCCTTTAACAGTCCACTGCTGGACATAGACTTCTCCTTAGCAAGGAGGTTTTAACCTTTTTTTTTAACGTGTGGAAACCCCCTCGGACCGTCACCCCACCGGGGCTTACGGTGAGATGGTGTGTCGAAATCGGACCGACTAAAACCACGCGGTATGCCACTCTGCGCCTGACGTAGGAGGGATCCAGGAACAGCTGTTATTACGACATCCAGATCAAGGAGGTTTTGGCCTACCATATTTTTAGGTGGTTTTACCATGTGGAATGATAGAGTTGGAATGAGCTTTGTTTCAAGTTTTCCTTCTACTTGTATTGATATTTACCTGAATAATTTGTGTTCTTAGTTACCTCTTACTACATCTACTACAGATGGCGACACTACATATTCTTAATCCGTCATTACGCAGACATGTTTGTACATATAATCCGATCTGATGATGAAATGCATTTTACAGAGTTTGGATGTTGCTATGTGTATATTTACAAAAAAAAATTTATAGGTATTCTTTCATTCAATTTAGCTTTTATAGTACAAATTCTACTGTTTTTGGGATTAGATTATGATGTGTCACGTGTCTAAAAATCTATATAATACAAATATACCTAGGACGGAAGTTGTCATTCTAATAAGATTCTTTTTTTTTTAAATTCAGGTTTTAGATACGATAAGCTTCAAAAAACATGCGTATAGTTTCCTGGTGGAAATCAATCACAAAGTTATATTAAAACTGTGGTAACATTGTACGTGTTATGCCTTCAAACGTTTTTGTAGTTGAAATGTTATTTTTAAATATTTGTTTCGGTGCAGTTACATTAAATTGAACTGCAATTTGGTGGTTTTTCGTTGTAGTTGGATAAGAGAAATGTACACAAGCGTGTTCAGTAAACGCCGTGAACAATATAAAGCGACAGAAAAGTTTTGTTAGTGCCGTATTGAAGAAAGTTTCAGTTTGTTGATGTCTTAAGTATACAAAATCACGCCTCCTTCTCCGGAGAGGTAGGCAGAGATACATTAAAGGTCCACTTTTCGCAGGTTTTTTGGTCCGCTGTAGGATGCTGCTGCCCATCCTCTAGTGTACTATCCCTTAGTCTACTTAGTCTAGATAATTATATTCAGTTAATACAGTACATCTATATATTACAAATGAAAATACTACGATAGGCAGCGTGATTCTTAAGACATGATAAAGTACGAAACGATCTTACAAGGGTACACCCATAATAGATAAGTACATATGAAGTCGTCTGTAATGAGACGAGACGAATATAACGCCGTAAAAACTGTCCTGGCTATCCTGGATACCAAAAAGGGAAAGTAAGGGAAAGGGAGGGAGGTAGAGGAAGATCACTGGCCACGCAGTGGACAACCGCTAGGAACAACCTAAGATCGTCTGACTTGGCGCCTTAATACAAGGACGGCTGACCCCGAATTAAAGGAAGAGGTGTTCAAGAAGAAGACAGGAAAACAATACATTAATTACACGTGTTACAGTACTGTTTACTGTTACATAATACTTATTATAAAGACAGTGGACCCCCGGTAATTCGACAAACGTTTTGCAGGGCAGTGTCGGACTATCGATGTCAGATTATAGAGTACTGCCTAAGACTCCCTATAGTCCGGCTTTTTTTTACAAAAGAGTACCTTGTAATCTGACAAATTACAGACAAGTGATAAAATTCTATATGTTGTCTTCTGGGCTTGTGACGACATTACTGGGTATGTATAGGTAATGCACAATGAATAAACGCTAAGCTGCACCGCTATCACACGTAGTCAAATTCAAAGTAAGCAATCGGAATTGAAACAGTACCTACGCGTCAAGCACAAGTTATAACCTTGTCAATCATGCACGATCAAGATTAGCATTACAAAATTGTTTGATTGATGTCGGATTATGCGGGGGTCCGGATTAGACAGAGGCCGGATTAGCGAGGGTCATATAATCATGTCGGTTTGGGTTCGCGATGACTGGGGCTCGTATGCCATCTGCATGGACAGGTCGATTTAAAATTATAATGGACTGCATAGTTGGCCTAGTGGTTTAAGCGGTCGCCACGCCGCTCTCTACTGCGATGAGTGTTGTAGGAACCACACTGGAAAACACTTTGTGTGATCCACAAATTGTTGTTCTGAGTCTGGGTGTTCTTTGTGTTCGTTTCTTGTATGTTTGTAAAATCCCCCGTGACACAGGATTTATTCCTAATGCGGGCGTTGTTTTATTAAAAAAAAACTAAAAAAAATAATTATAGCCCTTACCTCAAAAAACCAATCCAGACCCGTTACTGGACTCGCATAGTTTTATACATTTATACAGGACAAATAAACGAGCATGTTAATTTGTTCTGTCTCTGGGTAGCATTTATCTATATTTATGTATATTTATCTAACTTATACAGTCTCTGTCTAGTTTGGAATTAGACTACCGTACATGAGATGTACCTATGTGTTTATCAAAAACCTCCAACAGTCTACTGCTGAACATAGGCCACGCCTTGCAAGGTGGTTTGGGCCTTAGGTTTGTTTCAAGTTTTCCTTCTCTTTGTAGTGATGTTATCTTGCGTATTTAATACGTCTTACGACACCCGTAGTAGGAATAGGAGTTGTGACATTACGCGTTCTTAATCCGTCACCACAATGTGTGTTATTATTACTATTTTCGCGTAGCATCTGTTTCGCGTAATAACGACGTATTGATCTTCTCTCGGACCTCATCGCGTGATAATGGATAAGTAATAAGTATTAGTTAGTTACGTACTTTGTTAAAAGTAATACAAAACCCTTTCAAGACCACCATTAGAGAAAAATTAAATTATCCTTCAGTAACTCTCAAAGAGAAAAGTTTCGTCGTATAATTTATGAAAGTATTACTCATTTATTTTATTATTTTTGATGTATATGGATTCCAGGTGAATTATAAATTCTGCGTGTGATGAAATCATAAAAAAAACAGCATCATTGCTCCCCTATTCATCCTGTTGGTGTCGTAACAGCAATATGCATAACACGGCAATACAAAGCAAAGCATTACTAGTAACAAGCCCAACACAAACCCATTTGGCCAGCGTGGTATAGAAGGCCAAATATCAAACCCACCTTTCTGAATAGAGGTATATGTCCAGCACCGGATTTCTAACGCCTGGTGATTGATTATAAAATAGATTTAAAACAAAATCATATAGCACAGAAAATGGTCAAGAAAAAGTCCACTCTATATCTAATATATCTGTTCAATGGAGGTGTTCCTGGCACCCACATAATTAAGTAGTAGAGATACAGTAGGTGTGACCACGGCTCTATCTCGTCTTTTTTTTGTTATAGTTTTTATACCTTTGTTTTTAAAAGATTGAGTAACATTTTTTTTTTCTATCTTTAGAGCCTGCCAAAGTGACTCTACTCTGCCTGATAGCAAGCATGAATAAAATCCAAGAGTTGTGTTCACCATACTCATTGCAAATGCTGACAACGCAGTATGGTGACTCATACTATGGCAGCCTTGTGAGATGTTTTTCACACCCCGCTTGGGGACGTAAAAGGCATGACAGTCATTGTGACAGTGTAAAGCTTACACAGTTACCACGATAACTGTCAGCCATGCATCAATGGGCCTCCGGTCTCACACTCACCAACGAAACACGACAACATCTTATTATTATTTATTTGTAACTAAACTATGAATTGTTATCCCTTATCAGAGGGATTGATAGACACGCTTTGTCGCAAAGTTGTATAAAAAACATCAACTCCCATTAGTATTTAGCGGTACAAAGACCTCTTAGATGTAAACTTGCTTAGGTATATACATCAAGTCGACTCCCAAATTGAAACGTGTGTTATCGCGCCCCGCTCCTTTCGTAATGACTGACTTTCTGAACAATTTCGGTGTTACACTACCATTACATGAGAGGTTTTTTACAGGAATCTGTAGAACGATCTCTGATACTTTAACTCAATCGAAACCTTTGCTTAAAACGACAATGACTAAAGCGATTTTGGATAATAATGGGTATTTGTACATCTCTATGTCCCCCTTGGGAATTGGGTGTGAATTAGGTATGTCTATAATTCAGTCACTAAGTTTACAATAAATGTTACGACTCGTTGCTATGTGTCTGTAGAAGTAATTAAGGAGACAGTAAATCCTCAAATTCTTCTATGACTCTTACAGTGTACGGATACCTGTTACAGAAAATATCAGGTAGGAATAAAACCAATTATTTTATATAGATTGTAAGTAGAGTTTAGATATATGCATTAAGCAATAGTATTATTTTACGTACCAAAGTCCATTTGTTTTGATCCTAAACCAAACACGAAGTTAAGAGATGTATATTTGTTTGCTTTAGTTGTGTAAAAATGTATTAACTCCAGCACGTGGCATAGAGAATTGTAGCCAGAGTTATAATAATGCGAACTTCTGTACACGAGCTATAAAATCATATTAAAGCCACGTGGAGTTACGGCAAATTGTTCGTGTGCAGAACACTTGTGCTCTCTTCCACTTTACCAATTTGAGTATAAATGTTTTATCTGTCGTTTAATGGTTTTATGTTGGTGCAGTAGTTATAATTTTGATAGTGCAAGTGGGTAAATAATACGGTGTTCAATAGTTTGACTGACGAATCGATGATTCTCGTTGCTAAGATGGGTAAATAATTGTGTAATGAGCACTGAGAGTCGATTCATGTAAAATTGTCCAAAATTATTATTGACATATGACACAATCTGAGTAAAATAATTACTTTAGAAAATCTAGAAAACTATTAAATCGAAAACCAAAAAAGTTTAAAATCTTAGTTTAAACTAATATATGTGTTTTAAATTAAAAATCTGTTAAAATATGACTGACTATAACATAACAATAAAATAAAAATGTATTTAAAAAATACTTGATAGATTGTTTAACAAATCATTTAATGTGAATACTTTAAACAACCTTGTAACGACCATGTACAGAAAATATTGGAAGTATTTAATCTTATTGTGCAAACAGTAACGAGACAAGATTGACGTTGTCCAAAACGAATGGACAAACAGCCCCTTTCAAACCTCAAAACTTTTGCGGTTTTCTTTTGACTTAGAATTTGCAATTCGCTTCGACCGGTTCAGCAAATTTCTCATTTTTAGAACGGCAATCCAGACGGCAAACTGTCCAGCTGATTGGATGCTGTTGTGTACATATCGGCACGTACTCTTGACATATTAGTACTTAGTATTTTCTGTCCTCTACATGACAACATGGCCTCTGAAGTCACTGTTTTAGAGTGGTAGATATCACTCTCGAAGTAAACGATTAAGCTCTTTTTTTTTCTATACTAAGAGCCTGCCAAAGTGATTCTTCTCTGCCTGATGGATAGCATAAATAGAATTCAAGAGTTGTGGTCACCATACTCATTGCAAATGTAGACAATGCAGTATAGTGACGCACACTATGACGGCCTTGTGAGATGCTTTTTCACACCCCGCTTGGGGACGTAAAAGGCATGACAGTCATGGTGACAGTGTAAGGATTACACAGTTACCATGAGAACTGTCACACCTGCATCAATGGGCCGCCGGTCTCACACTCATCAACAAAACACGACAGCACGGATGCTGGCGATTTAGATTGGTCTTCTGTGGGAGGGGAGTACTGCCGCGGTCGAGCCGGCCCGCTCGTGCTGAAATCAGCGTGGCTATACTACCTACTATGTCTACCTATCCTTCGTATATCAATTAAATAAAACATAGTATTCTTTATCGACGTCTGCGTTTCCCTGTCACTAAGATCCTGGGTCCTTTGAACATGAAAAAGTATCTCGCTCGGCCATCGTAGCGCGAGTCACCATGCTGCGTTGTCCGCATTCATGCTTCACATCGGGTAGACTAGAGTCCCTTTTGCAGGCTAATACTTAAAAGAAATACAAGGCCTCAATAAATTTGATTTGACATAACGTGTTACGTATTGTAATATATGCATATAAAATCGCACATTTTTATATTTGTTTTATGACAGCCCAATATGTGTTGAGAATTCAAATCGTCTTATTATGGTAACAAGAAGTTAAAGTTTTTATTCGTTTTACGTACATATATGTCGGTTACGGCCCATGTTTATGTAGTTTGTCGTATAAACCTTATATCTATAGTAGCCGCAGGTTTACATGCCCTAAATTATGCCCGAGGTCTTTTTTTATATCATAATGTCTAATGTAGACTTGTCTGTTTATAGTCTAGGGATTTTATCTTCAATTCAAAACTTTTTCGCCCGTATGCTGTAGGATTCTTCACTTGACAAAGGAGATTTTGGCTGCTCCCTATGGTGATGTTGTCTTGTATAGTTTACTCCTTTTAATCATCTTTTGATGACATGAAATGAATAGAGGTATGAATAGGTCAAGAATACGGGTAACGGAATATTACCCGTATTCTTGATCCATAACCACACGGATATGAGAATTTTTTTTTTCTATATTTAGAGCCTGCCAAAGTGACTCTACTCTGCCTGATGGAAAGCATGAATAGAATCCAAGAGTTGTGGTCACCATACTTATTGCAAATGCAGACAATGCAGTATGGTGACCCACACAATGGTGGCCTTGTGAGGTGCTTTTTCACACCCCGTTTGGGGACGTAAAAGGCATGACAGTCATTATGACAGTGTAAGGCTTACACAGTTACCACGATAACTGTCACCCCTACATCAATGGGCCTCCGGTCTCACACTCACCAACGAAACACGACAACACGGATGCTGGTGTTTTAGGTTGGTCTTCTGTGGGAGGGTAGTACTGCCCCGGTCGAGCCGACCCGCTCGTGCTGAAACTGTGCTTTTTAAACCAGCGTGGCTCTACTACCTAGAAAAAATGACACTCTGAATCTTTGACAACGGTAGAAGAGTGAACGTTGGACGTTTTTACATCGAGAGAAGGCCTAAATGAGTGGGTTCGATTAGAGTAATACCTGGACCTCATATAAAACTGATTTTAGGAAAATCTTTTTTTGCATTTCATTGAATGAGAATTTCTAATCCATTCGCTTTAATGTTATAAAGTACATCTATACTAATATTATAAAGCTAAAGAATTGGTATTTTTGGTTGAACGCGCTTATCTCAGGATCAACTGGCTCAATTTGAAAAAAACTTTCAGTTTGAAATAGTACAGTTATTAAGAAAAGCTATAGGCTGTATATCATCACGCTAAGATCAAAACGAGCAGAGTAACACTGAAAAATATTGCAAAAACGGGGAGAAAATTATTCCTGTCGAGAGCTTCCGTTGCGTGCGACGTGTCAACGGATAGTTTCGCAAAATTAACGTTTCAAGAAATGGTTCTCCTTTAGAAGTGCTAAAAAAAGCCATGATTACATATGACATGTTTTTTAGAACTTTATTTCTATTATAATCTATCTTTTAAGATTGACTTACGATAATCCTTTTCAACTTTTAACTTGCTAACTACCGGACGCAGCGGTAGTGAATGCCACTGCTGTGCTTAAGGTCTCTGGTTTGATTCCCGGGTCGGACCAAATGTTTGTATGATCTGCAAATATTGGTTTCGAAGTTTGGTTGTTTTCTATGTTTAATATGTATGTATTTACAAAAAAAAGTATTTAAGTATTCTATCAGTCAGTCTAGTTATCATAGCACAAGCTCTGCTTAGTTTGAAACTAGATGACGTTGTGTGTCAAATGTCCGAAATATTTATTTATTTATTAATATTTTATAGTACGTCCAATAGCAAATACAGACCGGGTTACATAATTCAGCTAGCACTAGTATAAAACAGGTAATTTTAAACCAAAAGACGCAATATCCATGTAAAGTAACTTCCTAACGGCGGCAGAATTACTTGAAGAAAACTCTTTATATCATATTTAATGTATATTGTGTTCTCAAGTGAAGATAAACGCTGAAGAAGGATAGATTATTGTTGCCTACGTCACTAGCTGTGTATAAAGGTATCTTTTTTATATAAATAATGCAAGATTTTCCTTACAGAATGTTTTTTTTTCTACATTAAGAGCCTGCCAAAGTGACTCTACTCTGCCTGATGGAAAGCATGAATAGCATCCAAGAGTTGTGGTCACCATACTCGTTACAAATGCAGACAATGCAGTATGGTGACCCACACACTATTGCGGTCTTGTGATATGCTTTTTCACACGCCACTTGGGGACGTAAAACGCAGGACAGTCATTGTGACAGTGTAAGGCTTACACAGTTACCACGATAACTGTCACCTCTGCATGTTTATAAATGTTTCAGGTACTATCTAAGTAAGTAAGCGATCTACACAGCTTAGTTAAAGGTTGTGGCTTCGACTCCAACTCTCGATAAATATTGTCATGAACATGACCTGTTCTGTGTCTAGAGACATTTTATTTATAATAGCTATGTGTTTAGAAATGCAGAGGATTATTACCAGGCAAGCAGGATGCAGACGGCCGTTCGAAATATGCAGTATCCATACAGTCCCTCTAATAAGACGGCAAGTTAAACGGTATTGAAATGTAGTAGAGCGCGTACAATGGGTACCTACAAGTATAGGGTGGGCCATGAATTAGTTAACATTTAAACAAATCATATAAAAATACCATTTGACATGTTAAAAAAATTGACTATTTAAAAGAAAGCTAATTAGTTGGGATAAACTTTTTGAAAATAACATCGTTTAAATAACCACGGTTTTGATTGACGTTTGCACTCTAAGTGAACACTGAAATTTTCGGATACTCGTCGGCAAAGAGACTGTGAGATCGCCGACATCTCGTCGCTGGTTTTTTCTTTTAATTGGCATATATGTATATGTAGTGTATATGGTTTATTGATGTAGAAACGATTTTTCAAATAAACCCATAAAAGAAGTCTACTAGGGATAGATCTGAATTTCTGGGTGATCATGGAATGTGGTCTCGTTTGGAAATCAGCTTTTCCGAAAACATGTCATTGACCACCGGGAGGGACTCATTGGATGTGTGACAGGAAGCTTCATCTTGTTGAAACCATGTGTTAAGATTGTAGCTATCAAATTCCAGTAGCATCGTTCCCAAGAATTCCCGTAACATGTTTATGCGGGTTCAAATGTTAACGGATTCTTGGCCCACCCTATACAATTGCTGTGTTGTAATAACAAAATCCATTTACACTCTCACAAAAGTTTCTTATGGCGCTTTACTAAAATACCACAATAAATCACGTAACTTCGCGAGTGCCTGGTGTTTAAAGTTTAAAACACCTGTAATTACATGACACTGGGACCCTCCATGTAAGCCGTGATAGAATATTAAGACGTGTGTTTACACTGATGATAGTGAATAACTTTGACATTATTACATCATCATCAACATCAACAGTCCACTGCTGGACAAAGACCTCTGCAATAGCACGTCACATTATATCATACTGCTTTTATTTACAAATATGAATGCTATGTTAATAAAATGAATCACTCGATAAAAAAAACCCTTTCGAAGTGTTGTCAAAGGTCGTTTCTTTTAACACCAAACGTCATTTGTATTGACACGTACAAAAGCGTCTTGTGTTATTTTGGAGATGATTTATCATGAACTATGGAAGAGTAAAATCAGCGTGAGAAACGCTGGTATATATGTGTGTATGTAGTCTAAAATGTATATCAATTATACATCTTATTTGTATATGGCAACTGATGTCGCTGTCTGAGTGATGTCACCAATCAAAAGACGAACAGATGGTAACGTGCCCAGTTATTTGAAGCTATTGCAGTCTTAGTTTCTTTCTTCAAGGAGACTAATGGTATGTATAGCACCTAAGGCGACCGTGTGTTCCTGTTTCCTATTTTTATTTTCAATTTATATTCCAAAATTTTTTTTATTACATTATATAGTATTTTAACCGAAACAGAAAAACCTATACAAAGTTTATCAGTGGTTGGTAAATCAAAGGCACGATGCCGATAACCATTCTTAATGTGCTTACACTCAATCATTTACTCCGAGTGAGAATGAAACTCACGACCTCCGATCGATAGTTGATGTCTGTATTGTATCACAATATCAGCAGGCCAACACACATCAACGGTTCATATCTACCCTCGCAATTAGAAATGTCTACTAGTAAGAACAGTGCGAGATTTCTTCATAGTTCTAGAACATAACACTTTATCAACAATATCTTATGGAAATGAGTTTAACACATTTGGCAACATACTGCACAAGATGTTTACCATATCTATTATTAAATTAAAGAAGATTATTGTAGAGTAGATAGCTTCGTGTGCGTAAGTGGTCGGTTCGTGAGCGTGTGTATCCGGTCGTGACCTTCGCATACAATCATTAATTTATGTTCATCAAATATGAAAAGCGTCTTAAAATAACTAAATAATCTACTCTAACCCTCTTTATGACATTCTCTAACTTTTGTGGCAACTTCATATCTATAAATTCCTTCCTTCCTTTGTTTCATGGCGATAAGATTACATTTCTAAAGAGAGTTGGTATTATAACAACTTTGCAAGCACTCTTTGTGATATATCCCCTCACAGAAGGCGACAATGGTACCACGACATGATATTATCCTACTCGTATTTATAACTTATGTAATATAATTATTAGATAGATAAATAGGTACACTTTATTGCTCACAAGAAGAGAACTATTTTACAACCTGAAAATATTTTAAGACACTAAAATGGGCGCTCTTATTCCAGTTTAACTAAAGGTACTTAAAACTAGGTATGTAGGTACAAGTGACGGCTTTATCGCTCAGAGGCATGTCTACAGGCAACCATGGGATGCAGAGAAAATGATTCGGAGAAATACTGGTGTATTAAAAGTATTTTTACTTCATGTAAGCTTTAATAAGATAGATCTGAATATATTACACATATTTAATGTTTTCAATATTAAATGGAACCCAATAAATGTACCCATATTTGTTAATGAAAGTTAGCTGCCTGTTTTATGGCCGCGGAAATAACTATTTTAATGCCATTAACGGGTGTGAATGCAGTGGAGATGTGATCGTAAATGATAAGTGTAAATATGCATTAACGAGGCTTCTTATAACAGATATACAGATTTTGTCATTGCCAAGAATCATCGAAGTTAAAGAAAATAAAATTAAGAAATTGCGTTGGTGTTGCGTACACATTATCCAACTAGATAATCTTAAAAACAGTGGGGGTGTTATAACTTTAGTGTTTATTTTAATTTTTTTAGTAGTAGATCACTTCATTGGTGATGTTAAACTTCAACACCCACCTAAGGCAGTATTTGTGATAAAAGAAGAACAAGAACAGTTTCTTTTATGTTATTATATTAACGAGAATTAATTCAATCACGATAAATATTAAGTACATACATATTAAATGATGTACTCCTTGCCAATTTCAACTACCGGGAGGTATTATAGGGCACAAGTGTGTGCACAAACACAGGTGCACTCTCTGTTCCTTCATTCTCACAATCCGACACGACCTTGCTGCGATATACATGCTCTTCGAGGCACAGAGTTAAGACCCCGACTTCCAAACTATGGGCTGTTATTAAGAATTTCTGTAACTAGAAAAACCAATAACATTTTTTGACCCATCCCTGGCATCGAACACTAGGTAGTAGAGCCACGCTGATTTCAGCACGAGCGGGCCGCTTCGACCGGGGCAGTACTACCCTCCCACAGAAGACCAACCTAAAGCGCCAGCATCCGTGCTGTCGTGTTTCGTTGGTGAGTGTGAGACCGGAGGTCCATTGATGCAGGGGTGACAGTTATCGTGGTAGCTGTGTAAGCCTTACACTGTCACGATGACTATCATACCTTTTACGTCCCCAAGCGGGGTGTGAAAAGCATCTCACAAGGCCGCCATAGTGTAGGTCACCATACTGCATTGTCTGCATTTGCAATGAGTATGATGACCACAGCTCTTGGATTCTATTCATGTTTTCCATCAGGCAGAGTAGAGTCACTTTGGCAGACTCTTAATATAGAAAAAAAAACAATATTTTGTTATAATTTTCCCTTAATTTTTATTTTATTCGTCAGAACACTTTTGTCATCGATAGTCCCCGATAACACACTTGATTTTAGATAACAATACATTACACTATCCATCATATAGGATTATCAGGCTCCATACACATTTGGGGAATATAAAAATATATTGACGATAGAGATTTTCTCTAATGAGGAAGGATTATTTATATCAGCCGTGTATGGAACCTGCTATGTTGGTAGGTAAACCTATACACTGAGGGTTTATAAACTTGGCTTTGAGGTAATATAACTCGTGTCTTAGTAGATATTTATGATGCCGTCTTTAGGAGGAATATATTTTTTTTATATATATAACGCCCGCACTAGGAATAAATCCTGTGTCGTAGGGGACTTTACAAACTACAGACGGCGCTGCACCTACACCCTTCCAGGGGATGGGGGGCGCAATAGAGAAACCATGATTTCTCCACACGGGAGGGGACCACTTGCAGCCGTAAGTGCCCCGAGGTAGGTCGGGGTTCCAGGGATTTCCTTACTAGGGTGCACCTGGTCCCCTGGCTATTGGTACCTGAGACGGCGTTCGGTTTTGGTCGGTTCGAGTCCGACATACCCACCCTTCGGTGGTATCCGTGGGGATTTCCGCACAGTACAAAAAAAAGGGGACTTTACAAACATACAAGAAGCGACCACAAGGAACATCCAGACTCAGACAACAATTTATGGATTGCACAAAGTGTTGTCCCATGTAAAGTTTGAACCCACAACACTTAGCGCAGTAGAGAGCGGCATGGCCACCGATTAAATCACTAACCGTGCAGTCAATTGTGAATTCATTCTTTTTAAGAGTCTAGGGAGTCAAGTCGACGATCTGGTTACTTAGTGACTTATGAGCAGCAAAATTATTTTTCTGTTTTGACAAAAAAATACTATGTTTGGGGTATCTTCCATATACAGAGCAACCAAAATATATACTACCGCGCCATCTACCGAGATCACATTGAATTACCGAGTAATGAACTACGTAAGAATCACTAATCCTGTATCGCGATATAGGAATTCTTGCGCCAATTTACATATATACAACTTTCAAATTTTGACCGTCGTGCCGCGCGGCTGTTGGAGGGACATGACACCCGTTCTTCCGCAATATATTTGTATCAGTTGTCTACTCATAGTACAAGCTTTGCTTAATATGGGATTAGATAGTGTTGTGTGAATGTGGTAGACTAACAAAAGTGATGGGTTCCATTCCAGAAGTTGATGTTAAGTGACCAACATCGCACATGAACACCTGTAAAAGAGGCTATATAGCTTACATATACCATAAAAGGTACAACATTTTGCGACCCCTTAGGTCTGAATCAAAGAAGTGGGTAAAACTATTACCAACAGGTATATATGTGTGTCCAAACCTGTTCTCGGAAATGGTCGAGCAACATTGTATTGGGATCGATCTATCACTATCACTATATTATCATGACAGGACGATTGTTGCCAATAAGTCTGACATAATGCTGATAGATCGATTAGAGCGCCGCACAGTGATTATCGATATCATCTTTCTCGTGACGTGATAAATAAAACATTTGGAGTGGTCTCACGAAATTGTCGAAATGTGGAATGAGGATTTGACGTTCATTGTTCCGATTGGTTCCAAATCCAGGTCGATCTAAATACTTCATTTGCTCCTTTTGGAGGGCTAGATCAATAGACTGATCTGGAAAGCATTTCTCATTGTCGTCCTTTATTTGGTGAGGACAATTCTTTAGAGGTCAGAACTTTAGAGTTTCCTTTAGAGGTTGCTCAATGGTCAGTAAAACCGCACTTGTGTCTCGTCTCATACATTCATAACTACTGCAATGAACCGGCTACAATTTTGCCCCCATAATCATAAAACTTAAATTTTTATTAGTGTGTTCAATTCATTGTAAATTTCTGTCACTTGGTGAAATTTTTAATACCATATTGTAAGAGTATTATAGACCATATTGTATAAGAACTTTATGAGTATGTCAGTGGATCTCAAAAATGACAGTATAACGTTAATGTATTCATAATTCGTAGATAACACTAATACGTTGCTAATAGTACACATAGCCACTTATCGGTCCATTAAACATTATATGAATACCACTTAGGCAGTTTATATGTACGTGAGTACCTTTGCACCAGTTGTTCACTTAGTAAGTTTCTATAATTATTTCACCAGACATTAGGAATGAGGGTTGAGGGTTAGTTATACGATATCTCAGTTCCTTGAAAATCGATTTTGTTTCGACTTCCACATACAAGGCAGCCTAAGATTAGTACAGCGCCATCTACCGAAGACACATCGAACTACGACGTAACTACTAATTCTATATCTATGGAAATTCTATATATGGAAATTCTCGCGTCGATAAGCATGTATACAGCTTCCCAACATCAACTGTTGTGCTGTAACCCGCAAGGCAGAATCACTTCGCCTGGCCGAAGGATCCTTCCTTTGTGTTGGAGGGACATTAACCCGACGTGATTACAAGCAACTTTCAAAGAAGCAGATTAAAAGCAGCATTGTCACCATCGTCGTGTTCTCCTCCACAACTATGAGCAGTAACTAAGTCTCAGCCAGCCAGCAACCTCGTCCTCAACAGGGATATCACACGCAAGCAGCGATCACTCTAGCCTGGTTAAACCCTACGGCCTCATCAGCGTCTAGGCACGTTACACTGCACCTACAGTCCACGTAAGAAGAGCATCTCTCATTCACCTACGCAGCAACCGCCCCGACTCACTGGGGACTTAACCGAAACATTGCGCACCGTATGCAATCTCGATTGTCTGACTTGACTTGACTTCAGCTCAGTTAATAAGGATTATCTATTTTTACGATGCGACAAAACAAGAGTTATGTTTTTCGAGTGTGTTTATCTATGTATATTGCTTGATTTATTTTAAATTAGGAAGTGCAGTTATATTTAATTCGTCTTAATCGTGAGAAGGACACCGGCTAAATGAAAATTATAAAAATTAAAATAACACATTTAGAAATATTCAGTCGCAAAATTTTCACATAGTTGCAAAATACACGCGCAAAATACCCCGCGCAAGTTTAGTTCGAGGAAAATTAAGGTGAAAAATATTTTCTTAAGTTAATATCAGATAATTTTGATTAATTACAGTATCTGGTATTGATATGAAATATGTACAATGGTTTTTTATCTCCATGGTCTACAAAATGTAATCTAAAACTATAATTTAGTCAGATAAGACTAGTCATATATTTCCTATGGATATTATTACACGCAACAAGATAGGAGAAAATAATTAAATTACGTATCTTTTCACACGACAATTATTGAGGCTCAGACTCTTAAAACAGAAAAAAAAATGCTTTATGCCTGATGGACAGCACAAATAAAATCCAAGAGTTGAGGTCACCATCATCATTATCATCATCAATAGGCTTTAACAGTCACTCATTAAAAAGGAGGTTATGGCCAAATACACCCTTTTGATCAGACGTGTTGGTATAGGATTTGTTTCAAGTTATCCTTCTCTTTGGAGTGATGTTGTCATACATATTTTGTTTCCTTGGCCACCTGCGATGTGGCCAGTATGTCACCACCCATGAGAAGAATAATAGTGGTGATACTCACTCACGCAGAAAATGCAGTATTGTGACCCACACTATGGCGGCCTATGGTTCTTCACGCCCTGCTTGGGGACGTAAAAGTAATGATAGTTATCGTGGCAGTGCAACGTTCTCACACTTACCCTGATAACTGTCACCCCTGTATCAATGAGCGTCCGTCCTCGCACTCATCAACGAAACATGACACCACAGATGCTATCAGGTCACGATAGGGAATAGATCGGTCGGGTTGCAACGTCAGAACTGTGGAGGAGAAATATTTTTCCCCCATGGTAGAGCCTGATAGGGCATGATGTCAATTTGAGGGGCACCTGAAATCATATGATCCAGGTCCCCCTCCAGAGTAGGGTGCCAGAGGCCGGCAGGCGGGGCGGTTTTTAGTGGGAACACCACATATTCCTAACTCCTGCACCCTGGCTTTAGGTTGGTCTTCTAGGAGAGGGTAGTACTGCCCCGGTCGAGTAGGTTTGTTCATGCTAAAATCAGCGTGGCACGGTAGTAGACCGTAGAAATTATTCCTTGTGATGAATTAATGAATCAATATTGCATATCTAGTTCACTTTAAATATGGTTTTTGGAATATTTGAGCTTGATCTTGATGATTCTTTTATTACCCAAGAAAATGGAGCAAGTATATTTAAGCAAGAATAGATTAATTAGATTAATGTCTTTATTACTTATTTATTTAATTTTAAAACCGCATTATATTGACGCGTTAGATTTAATTGTAAGACATTTAAAAAGGGTATGTTGTTATAGTATATATATAATAAGTAGAAAAACATATGAACGAAGTTGTTACTTACATTTTAGAATACTCGGCTAAAGTCGGCTTGCAGAAAGTACTTATGAAAATAAAGTACGTTTTATGAAATATATTGTCAGGAATTGTAAATACACAACCAGATGAGGTAAACGCGTTAAACTTTCACCTTATATCGAAGAACACTTGTTCATATTCCTTCAACATAGAGTGGGGATCCTTCATGCTAGGTCTCATAAGCACCTCATTTCTAGCGGGGATTCTCGGTGCGCGAAACGGAATTCATACTCAATAGCTCGTTCAGGTCGTCACAAACCATTCCTTTTTATAACATATTTAAAAATATAATTTTCAATCTTAACAAAACAATGAAACAACCCTATCCGCAATAAGGTAACGCTTTATAGCCATGATTGAGTTTCAAATTGTTACATTTCCCTTGAAACAAAACCCTTTACAGTGGTTAAATTGAGAGGTAGAGTATACTGAGTTGTAAAACATCTTGTCAACCGGGTACTAAAGTTAGAAGTATAATTAAATTTATGCATTTCACTCTACTTAGGGGGTCATTAAATGGTAATGTTGGAAAAGACTGGTTGTGGCGTATGCAAAATGCACTACTGAGACGAATGTTAGATTTTCTTCCCGCATGGAAGTAAAATTTACACCTAGTAGAGATAACATTACACGGTCGAAAATAATAATATTACACGGTCGTTTGATCTTGAATTAAGTAGAACCTGTATTATGGTATACCATCGAACGATAACCACTGTAACTCATGCCCTCCAGGATCGACAACAGTTACCCACGAACACACCGAGTTATGACACTCCAGAAGGGTCATAGCTCGAAAAAATGGGCAAAAAAATGAAATTAAAATAGATTTATTATTATTATTAAAACAAGGTAGCATCACAGACATAAAATATTATGGATCCTAAGTGAGTTTTATATTTGATTTCTATAATAGTATAGCAAAATCGCCTAAACGCAAGGAAATAGTCTCACACTCTAGATAATATTTGTAAGTTATACGTACATTACACAAACTTTTACGTTATAACAATATGTTGCGTTACTGCATTCTCAGATGGTATGATTAGTAGACATAAATAAATAGCTTCGAATATCCTAGCTGCTCCCAAATCTTTCTCATTTCAACCGCAGCGTGGTACACCGTGTGATTTTAATCAGGTCTGTTCCGACCCACGTCTCCGCCGTTAGCTATGATGAGTGGTCTCTAAACGTAAAACAAACGTTAGCCAAACAGCTGATAACCATAGTTTTTCTAATTATATACATATTTTTGACAAATAACACCCAGTCCGTACACAGACAAAGAAGATTTCAGAATTATCCTGTCAAACGAGTCTGGCCTGAATGGGTGGAAGCATGACACTTTCACGGCAATATTTATACATTATAGTCCCTTTTCGTCATTAGATGGTCTATTAATAGCTTAATACTATGCATACTACAAGTTAGAATCACGAATAAAATCTAAGAATACCTTTTTTACGTAGGTTCAGTTCAATCAAATGTTTATACTGCCCACGTCACTGGTAAAGTACACCAGTTCTTGATCAATAAAAGTTTCTACAAACTTCTATTTATAAGAACACGTGCACTTGACTCGCAGTTATGAAGTTTGCGTTGAATGCATGCTCTTAACTTCGCTAACAAGGATTTATTTTTTTATTTGCTGTTGAGTGTATTAGAGTTTATAAAATTTTAAGTCCATTCTGTTTGTAAATATCACAGATGATGTTGTCGGTATGATTATGTCATAGTATTAAACGTATATTAAAAGTAAAAAGATGAATCTCGTAACACGATATTAAATAATTTGGGAACGCGCAATTGACAAATGGTTGCATCTGCAAAGCAGTTACCATAGTTGCTTTGAAGGCGCCAAACAAAAAAAAAACCTAAACAGGTCGGCTGATTGGCAAAGTTTAAGCTTGCCACGAGCGGGAGGTGAGTGTGTGTAACGTATCTACGTCTTTTCACTTAAAATTATTCTAACCTGAGAGGTATTGTTTGTAGTTCCCGTGGAAAAAATAATATAATATACTTCCATGATTGTGAGTTGATTGAGATTGATTTACTGTACAACGTCGTGTTAGTAAATTTAATTAATTTTTCATAGAACACTACCGAGAGAGGTTCTGAACTCTCCCAGTCCACCAGACCCGGGTACGGGTCCGGTATCGTAGACGGTTCGGTCGCCAGAGATCGCAGAACGATCTAGGCCAGGATACCAGCAGGTAGTGCTACGGAGCACGCGCTCTTTTGGGGCAGATAGATGATGGGGTAGGTAAATGGCCCGAGGTACGTCGGGGTTCCAGGGATCCTTTCTAGGGTACACCTGGTTCCCCGGCTACTGGTACCTGAGACGGTGTGCGGTTTTTGGTTGGTTCGAGGCCGACATGACCACCAGCAGGTGGTATGCGAGGGGATTGTCGCACAGAAAAAAAAAAAGTTTCATAGAACACTAGTGACATTTTTAAATAAAAATATGTGTCTCGATACTTCTGTGTATTTTGGTAAATGAAATTTTTTGAGTAAAATAGTTTATAACTTGGAATTTTTATATTTTGTATTAGTTAAATATATACTTCTTATGTGAATTGTAAGTTACTAAAAAAAATACTGCCTCTATTAAATATTTTTTTTTAACTTGTGAACAGTTTCTTAGTTTGCATATATACGAAGTTGCCTAGCTTCGAAACTTCGAAAATCTATGGTATAGAGGTATTTGCTTCGTTGTATCAGCGTAAACGACTACCGAAAATGTGTAATTGAGGTTTTTTGGTTCCAAAAATACTTAATAACAGGCCGGAGTTTGGAAATTGGGGTCTTAACCCCTTGCCTCGGAGAGCACATACAGCCGTCAGTGCTGTGCCAGATCTCTCACCGGTCGTGTCGGATATCCGTTCCATCGAATTATGAGAGTGAGAGAACAGAAAGTGCACCTGTGTTAGTGCACACACTTATGCACTATAACATCTCCTGCATAGTTGACTGATGTCCGTTGAGGTTGGTCGCCGTACCCGAAATCGGTATAGAGATATCTAACAGTAGTCACACCCCTAAACTAGAGGCAATATTTGGCATACGAAACAGCCCTTTTTAATTCGAAATATGAAATATATTAACCTTATTCTATTTCAAAATAATTTTACTAATTATCCATTTAACACAGAGGGTAACATAGAGTGTTGATAACAGTAAATAAAGAATTCTGGTGGCAGGGTCATTCACTTCATTGATATACATACTAAGAATCATAATATGTTCTAAATTTAAAATCAAAAGTCATTAAACATAAAGAATATTTTTACTTGTCACTATTTGACATTCGTTTGACATTGAAAAATGACGTCACACATTCAATTCAAATCAATCTACGCACATGTATGTACAGAGGTGGAATATGAAAGGGTCAAGATAGGATCGTGTTCGATTGAAAAATACTGGTGAATTAAATTATCGAGAATGGCAGACGCTACAGAGTAGCGTTGGGTATTTATGGCAAGGATTGGAAAAAAAAATCAATAGTATTTATTGTTCTTGTTCCATTTTTTTTTCATTTTTAAAAGACAATTTTACAAACATATACGAAACGGATACAAAGAACACGCAGATTCAGAACAACAATATCTGAATCACACAAAGTGTTGTCCCTTGTGGGGTTTTGAACCCACTCAGCGTAGTAGAAAGCAGTGTGGTGACCGCTTAAATTGCTAGCCAACCTTGCAGTTAAAACTTGAGCTTAATCCTGAAAATTACTAGAGTATTTAATTCTAAATAGAGTAAATAATTATCTCCATATCTTAGACCCAACGAGTTTTATTAATAAGCCAAAGCTGGCACCAAAGTCGTTGCAGGATCTAAAGTCTAGGCTAAGACATTATGCACGGCGATCCACGGCAAATCAAATTAAAATGTTTGTTGCTAACTTACTGTACATGTGATCTTGTCATATAATTTGTCTCAACTTGTAGCCTTTTCCATTCATTGAAAATTTACGAGAATATATTATTTTTATAAATTAATTAAGTGGCAGTAGGCGGGGCACATTACACGCAGAAACGATGGCCGATGAGGCCAGAAAGTTCTAGAATGGCAATCGCGTACTGGTATACGCAGTGTTGGTAGGTAGTGTTGGTTGGTAGGTCGTGGGAAGACACTGGATGCGGGCGGCACGGGATTGGCTGTTTTAGAGAACCTTGGGTAAGGCTTATGTCCAACATCTGTATGTCGTAATAACAGCTGTTCCCGGTTCCCTCCTATGTCAGGCCGATGATGTCAGTCGGTCCGATTCCGAGACACCACTCCGCCGTAAACCCCGGTGGGGTGACGGCCCGAGGGGGTTTCCACGTTAAAAAAAAAAAAGAAAAGGCCTATGTCCAACAGTGGACGTCTTTTGGCTGTGATGTGATACGATGAGATATTTGTTACATAATTGTTACGTTATAAATTATTAAATGTAAGAATTTTATAAAAGAAATGAATTAATTACTATAACTAAAAGGTACAATAAAATTTAGAGAACAATTTTTGGACCGCGACAAAATGAAAAGTCACTGGCCCGAAGATTTCTGTCAGAAATTAAGAATATGTGCTAATTGCCCTTTTTTTTCTTTTTTTTCCTATGCGGAAATCCCCCTGGATACCACCTACTGGTTATGTTGGACTCGAACCGACCAAAAACTGCACGCCGTCTCAGGTACCAGTAGCCGCGGAAACAGGTGTATCGTAGAAAGGAAATCCCTGGAACGTGCCAATTGCCCTGAGAATTTTCATTCTGTGATGCAGCAATCAACAGTTACTATCTAACACAGTTTGTTCTTGCTTGAAGTGTTGCTTGCTAGAAGACTTTGAAGTGTTTTTTTACTATATAAAGACATACAGTAGGAACACACATATTGTACCAGTGACTTGCTCATATTTCTATGCTAACAATTTACATTCAATATATATTCTACGAGTAATATGAGGATCTAATATGCGACCGTAAAAATTGAAAGTAAGCGCCCGTTTGCGACTAATGTAGCGGAAATGCATTCATATGCATATTCGTGTTATTTATAATAAAACATGTATTTGATATTGGAATATAAAGGATTTATCGGTGTTACTATGTTATGTGTGTCTAAGCACAATTTATGACCTGTTGGATGTGATATCTATGTGTACAAGTCATGTACTATGAGAATGTTTACTGAACTGAATCAGGAGACAGCTGAATGCTTTAGTGGTAACTGCGGCTGTCAGTGTCAAATGGATTAGTCATGCCTATTGCTGTGAACACTGAGTGTCCACCTATTTTGTCAAGCACAGCGTACAACCCTCGTTAACTTAATTAACTGTTCAGTGTTCTATTTTGGAGGTTTAATTTGTCATGTTTAAGTTATGTAGGTAAATTACCATGTTCTATGTTGATTGAACTTTTCATACATTACCTACAAACAACAAAATGAACGTGTGCTGGTACACGTCATGACTACCTCAAGAAAAATTGATTTTTTTTCTGCATTTTGCTTGAAAATTGTAAAGTTGCAGTTTAAATTGTATGCTGTATTTTTCAAATAAAGTTTTTATCAAATTTTTATTATTTTATTGTTACAACACTAATATTTTGAAATACATTTGTATTCCATTTATTTACCATTCATGATGATGATGATGATGAAGTTATGTCGATAAATTATCGTATTCTATGTTGATTGAACTTTTTATACATTACCTACAAACAACAAAATAAACGTGTGCTGGTACATGTCATCAATATTTAAAAAAAAAAGATTTTTTTCTGCAATTTCTTTAAAAATTGAGAAGTTAAATTTAAAATTGAATGCTGTGTGTTTCAAATAAGTTACAATGCTAATATTTTCGAATACATTTGTATTTCATTTATTTACTGATTGGAAATGTACTATATGTTAGGATTTAGTTTTGTTTGTCATTATTAACATGCTTTTATTAGCTTCACCTGTATGTTTCTTTGTTTGTAACTGACTTTTGTGTGCCTGTATTTTAATTATTTAAAATATATTTTATTATTTTTTTAAATTTCGTTTGCATGATGTATGATTTATGCTGTTTAATAGTAGCAAGGTATAGTTACCTACATTCCAATATAAGTTGACTGATGCCATCTTGGAACTAATCGAACAAATCTTCTCTCTCTTCTCTTCTCTTTGATTTAGTCTAGTTAGTTAAATATATAGTCTAGACATAGGACGTCATAGAACTATGCATTGGACATCTACAGTTACATCTACCTGTATAAAATTTTCGTTCTGAAATGAACGTTGGCAGTTTTATCGCACATTTGCTAGTTTAGATTCTCACGGTAAATTCAAGACTGCAAAATCAGATCTGCAGAAATCTATATATATAAAAATGAATGTTTGTCTGTCTGTCTGTCTGTATGTCCTTTATAGAATTGTAAACTATGCATTTAATCATGTGATTATCTTTAGCAAAGTTGTTGAGCATGAGTCCATGAAGGTTACTGCGTTCGTATGAATATATTTTTTTATGTCTTTCCTTTAAATTTATTTTAGTTGGTGGCGTAGTTACGCGCGCAGGGTACAACTAGTAAGTTATAAAAATCTAGTACCAGTATCTAAACAATCGACTATTCCTGAATAACCGACTTTTCGCATACCTTTCCGTATTATCAAAGCATTCCAGCCACTCCACAACACAGTATTGCCACAGTAATAATTGTTTTGTCAATGTATTATTTAACCTTTTTGCCCACTTAAATCATAAAAATGAACCTCCAATAACTGATCGCGCAGAGTGTATTGTCAAAATTCCAATTTATATCAGCCTGAGGAGGCCAAATAACTTTATTTTTAAAAAGCTTTGACTTCTGTAGCGAGATCCGGGATTTACACAATAATATACTTTCGGCCAGTGGGTTTTTAATTGTATTATGCGAGGATTTTTTGAGCTTAACACAATTTGTGGGAGTGACATTGTGAGTAATATTATACATGAACCTATTATGTCAAATGAAAAATGAGACGGAGCTTCAAAGCCATAGAAATTTTATATTCAGAAAAAGATTAAAATATATTTTTTACAATAGAGTCATACTAAATTGGATTAGTAAACATAGTATATTGTTTTTACACAAAACTGCATGATAATTTGTTTTGTCTGGGTGTGGTCTTTCTATCATACATATTACACTATATTTGTCATGCCTTCCTAGCTGAGTTGAGATTCTACAAACGTAATCGTTGTTAGAAAACTAAGAAATATATGGGAATGACGTCTCTTAAGTCTAGGTTACGTGATCAGAACTAACTGTTATCCAGTAATACAAGAGAGTAAGTACGTTAGCGATTGTAGAAGATCGACGCGAAACACTTGCACCTTAGCTAAGGGGACTAGGTAGGAATGAAGCCTTCGGCTAAGCAGAGATCGCTATTGCTATCGCCTGCAAAACTTCTAAAGCATTCCTTCTTAGTTAAAAGTGTTTAGGCTGACCGGTAAATTTACAGTCCTCGGAGTGTGGAGAGGATCTCACCTGCTCATCTGTATGCCTGTTATTCTTGAAATCACTTTTGCAATGCTATTCACTTTCGTGCTTGGAGGTGAGAATTTAATATCACAGTGAATTACTAGATACTTATTTTGTAATTTTGGTAATAATTTTGACAGTCTACGTAGTTGTCTCAATGTAGCACCGTAGCACCTAAACTACTAAATCAATTTTAATGAATGAGCTGTCATTAGATTTTTAATAGTGTCACTGAATGCATGACATTGGCTACATAAATTGCTTCAAAAATTTTTACGTAGTCGGGTTATAGTATTTTAAACATTTTCTTGTTTATATTATATTTGATATTTCGAAGTCTTGTCCAATTACGTTGATATATACAGGTCGGCTCAGACTGACACTAACATGACTATGGCGGTGGTCGGAGGTAATCACTTACCATTGAGCGGCATTATTTTTTAATTATTTTTTTTAATAATTAAAATATGTATTATATGTGTATTATTGACGATTATAATTCAAGAGAAAATCTAACTGCCCCGGTGGCGCAGTGATAGCGTATGCGACTGCTGTGCTTGAGGTCTCAGGCTCGATTTCCTGGACGGACCCAATGTTTGTGTGGTCTGCAAATATTTGTTTTGGGTGTTTTCTATGTGAAACATGTGCGTACTTACAGAAAAAGTATATTTATATTTATATCGATTGTATAATACCCATAGTACAAACTCTACTTAGTTTGGGACTAGAAGACGTTGTGTGGCAGATGTCAGAAATATTACATTATAGTGTCATAGACAAATTCCACTAGAGTATGTGGTGGAGAAAATGTATGTCCTGGCACAGAGGTGGAATGCTATGCACATTGCATCGATACTTTATTTATTTTAACGTTAATGAGACTCTAATTTAAAGAAGATTTGAGACCACTTTCGCGTAACAAGATTACAAAAAGTTCACCCAAGTTCTTACCATAGATTATGGTAATGTTACGTTATGGGTTTATGTGCATAGACAATTTTGTTCGAGGGATTTTATGGTACATATTATGTACTTATACATTACCTTAGTACCCTTTTCTCAATTTACATAAATTCTACACGAGTAATATATATAAATTCTTCCATTTACAGTTAATTTGTCTTTCAAAAGTTTGTGCCTGAAAATTGTTCTACATAGATATTAAAACAATTGAGTATAGAACAAATAATCATAGTCATCATACAAATATAAGGCCTGGGTGGACATCGAAGCTGCGATTTCCGATTTACCAGAAGGTCAAGAAATATACGAATGATAACTAAAAAATCTACAACATGAATGTTGAATTGCAAACATTCTAAGTTCTTAATAACAACTAAATGGAATATAAGACCTCGTTAATCCTAATTGTAACGGCGTACTCTATAAGCGCGTTGATTTAATAATCTTGTGTTGCAGTTGGATTTTTCATCCTATGTATAAGTCCAATGAAGCATTTTTTAAAACAGTATTCTTTGTTTTTCTTTAAAAGACAGTACCCGCGTTATGAATAAATCCCGTGTCGCGGGGGACTTTACAAACATACAAGAAACGGACACAAAGAACACCCAGACTCAGAACGACAGTTTGTGGATTACACAAAGTGTTGTCTCATGCGGGGATTGAACCCACAATACGCAGCGCAGTAGAGAGCGGAGTGGCGACCGCATAAACCAGTCAGTGTGCAGTCCTATTGCAGCAGTGCAGTTTTATTTCAGACTAAGTACATATTTGACTGTATTTTTTTTTGTTATATCTTATTTTACAATTGCTTGTTCTACATTATTATAGTAAAATAGCGATAAAGTCCGATAATAGTATAAAAACTTGTTAAAAATACTGTTATTGAATTTTATTGTCTTGCCTTTATAATAATTAATTTATCTACTTACTTATTAGAACAGATAATGAGCTACACGATTGCCTTGTACCCAATTCTCAATTCTTTATCGCACTTCACAATGTGTACAGGTGTTATAAATATTAATAAATGGTAACAATTGTAAACCCTGTCGGGCACAGCATTGTAGCTTAGCAGAAGCCAGTCTATCATTGCCAAATCGAAAATACCTTTCGATTTAATTAAAATGAATTATTTTCCTTTTTTTATTTTAAATCATTGCCTGACTTGAAAGCTTTAGTGTGCTTATTATAAATCATTTGGCTACTCATACTTCTAATTCATTTTAATACAATTCTTATTGCAATCAAACATATACATGCAAATTAATAATCACACATTAAGTAATAAATCTAATAAAAGGTTAAAATCAATCACAACAAAATACTGTTGGATTCATAGATGTACCAAAAGATTGCATGCGTAGTCTAATATGTACCTTATTTGTAGCAACGAGAGCATTATTTAGAGTGCTCTATCGATAGGTATTTTGTCGCTATTGTAATCACAGAAGACGAGTAGTAAGCTGACGTCACACTGCGCCCGGACGTGCGCTCCTACCGTTCAAAGTGAGTCGCTAAGTTACGGCCGTACAACTGAGTTCTCAAAGTTCAATTATGTTTTATTTCTCTTTCATATTTTAAAACAAAGCTATATTGCCATATTCTTGTATTTACATTTCTTGTGCCTTCTTGCGTACATAACGTTAGTAGTAACAATTCGAGACGCTTTTAAACAAAACTTTGATAAGAAATACTTAACACAATGAACCTTTCGAAGAACTTCAAGTCTGAGTAGCTCGTTATTTCAACTTTTGTTATATATATTTCATTATTCGACTTTTATACAATTCACAAACTCTTTCCCCGTATTCCATACAGATACTATTTTATAAAATGAATAGTTAAATTTTATTATTTACTTTCGTGTTTATTAGACGACTTTAAATTGAATAAAGTTCTCTGAAAGTTTGTGGTTAGCTATTTCTGTTGAAATAATTTTGGGTGAAAGAGTTTGACAAGGAAAAAAGAAACCTGGAAAGATCGCTTTGTGATTTGTCTGTCTGTATGTCTGTTAAGACTCTTTTTTATTGTGTAATCTTCTTCTACACTAGGCTCAGTCATCTACCTTTTCTTCTTGTAATGTAGGTTGAAAGTAAACTTTGCATATTTACTCTTATTTTAACCAAGATTATAAAATTTGACCGACTTCGATTCTCGTGTCGGGTCAAAAAGTGTTATTGAGTTTTCTGATTACTGAAATACTTAATAATAGTCCAGAACTTGGCAGTTGAGGTCTTAACCCCCCGTGCTCCAGAGGACAACTAAAGCTGTTGGTCCTACAACTGATCTTTCCTCGGTCGTGTTAGATAACCATCCAATCGGATTGTGAGGGCTAGGGAACAGAGAGCGCACCTGTGTAGCGCGCACACTTGTGTAAAATAATATTTCCTGAGTGGTTAGCTTGTCTTCGTTGAGACTGGCTGTCGTGACCGAAATCGGCTTGGAGTACATCATCAAATACACAATGAGATTTCTTGTTTCTTGCAATTTATTCCAAAAAAGCATAATAAATGAATTCATATTTGCGTTTGTTTATTAATGATTAAAAAAATACTATTAATACCATTCGTTAACGTCGTTAATCACTTGCTAATTGGTTGATTGACGTGTAGTGACAGCTTAAGAATACAGAGTATCATCACCCCGATTCATCCCGTAGGTGTCCGTGTGACTAAGGACATCACACCAAAACCTCCTTTCTAAGAAAAGGCCTATGTCCAGCAGTGGACAATAAAGACTGATGGTGATGAATTGATTGGTAAGCCTTACACTGTCACGATGACTGTCATGCCTTTTACGTCTCAAAACGGGGTGTGAAAAAGCATCTCACTAGGCCACCATAGTGTGTGTCACCATACTGCATTGTCTGCTTTTGCCATGAGTATGGTGACCTCAACTCTTGGATTCTGTTCATGCTTTCCATCAGGCAGAGTAGAGTCACTTTGGCAAAATACACCTCTGTGAATTGTAACTGTGGATCTATACGTATATAGGCATTATAATGTGCTAGATATTTATGTTGTCATTTCGTATCAATTTTAAATCTAGTATCAAAGGATAAATATTGTATCGAACGATATTACGAAGTGACGTCAATGGATATCAACAGAATTAGTTAAAGAAATAATTATTAGTTTCGATTATGTGTCTAGAAATGATGAGAGGTCCTATGTACAAAAGTGTTTGTGAATTAACTTAAAATGTGCCTCAAAGGTTGTCAAGCATTTCTTTCTAAGTTTTAAAAATATAAAAAATATTAATGTATATTTGTATATACAGTAAGTAGCTATAGTTTATATATATATAATGTGATAAATATACAACACCTAAAGTTAAAGAAGGCCAGGCCCAAAATGACTAAATAATCAATACCCCTATACAAAATCATACAGTGCTACGAGTATCTACCGAAGACACACCCAACTAGAAAGTGACTGCTAATTCTGTATCGCGATACAGAAAATCTCGCGCCAATTAGCAAATATACAAGTTTCCAGCAACAATTGTTGAGGCGTGGATCGCGAGGCATGATCACCTCGCCTGGTCGGAGGATCCTCCGTTTGTGTCGAAGGAACATGATGCCCGTTTCCTTCACAGTGGTGACTCCGACGTGATTGGAAGCAACTTTGAAGAAGCAGATCAACAGCAGCACAGCGTCACTCCTACTGCGATGAGTGGTTATCAAGTCTCAGCCAGCCACCCACCTCGACCTCAACGGGAATACCACATGGAGGTAGCGACTGCCCCGGCCTGGTTAATTCCTACAGCCTCATCAGCGTCTAGGCATAGCACACTTACGGTCCACGTAAGTAGAACATCTCTCTCCCGTCTACGCAGCAGTCAACCACTACACAGCAACCACCCCGACTCGCCGGAGACTTCACCGCAGCTTCACACACCGCATGAAATTCCGACTCACTGGGATCAGCGGACTTCAGCCCCGACTCACTGGGACTAACGGTATTCAGTTCCAACTCACTGGAACCAGCGCCTCTCAGTTCTGACTTATTGGAACCGCTCATTTCTGGCACTGGCACGCTCCACAACAGAGCGTAGACAGCTGACTCATTAGTACATCGACCTCCGGTCTTGGAGGGAAGTTATGTAACGGCTGCCACATGCATCACAAACCAAAAAGTTATACTACAACGTCATCTACCGAAGATATAACGAACTACGGAGTAATGAATTACAACTACTAATCCTAAATCGCGAAATTGAGATTCTCACCGCGATTAACATTTACACATCCCAACATGAAACGTTGGGTGCGGCCCGCCAGATATGATCACCTTGTCTGATCGGAGGATCCTCCCTTTGTGTTGGAGGGACATACACCCGTTCCTCTACATTTTATATATTGCATTACCTTAACTATTGTAAATAAAGTGCACTTTATATCCAATACTAGTAAGATTATAAACTCCCCGGGATATGTTACAAAGCAATCTCTTTCTTTGGTGTAAATAAATGGTATTTAAAAAAAATAAAACAAAACGAAGTTTCGACGTTACGCTAACAATATTTATGTTTCATAATTCATGAGGTAAGTTAGCTGTAAATATTGACGATAATGTTCGGTTAGTCAACAAATTGAGCGCAAATGTAATGTAAAAAGTTTTTGCTTTCTCCTTCTTTTAATAATGTTTACTTACATGCTTTTGGGGTAAAGCAAAGGTGTTTTAGTTACAATATAGTTACACTTTCGTTTCAATGATTTATGATGATGTCTTACATATTTTTAGGCATCAATCAATGTAAGGAAAGGTTAAGAAATAACCACCTACGTCCATGTTTCTTGGGTTCGAAGTCAAAGTCGACTAATAATTGATTCTCTCTTTTGGAACTTTGGTCTTAGTTTTATGCTGAATTTAAGCAATTTAGATCCTTAAAATAAACTGTATTTTTCGAGTATCAAAAATTCTGTATAGATTTGTATGTAAATGGTTCATTTATTATATTTATTTTGATGTTCTACAAACATTTTGTCTCTCGTTCATATTCTGAGTAGGCAATTTTCCAAATTCGTGGTACAAATCCAGTAGTTTGTGTCAATTATACTTAAAGTATAAAATGATTTTTCACAACTTCAATAGACAATAAATAAATATAAGTATTTATTGTAAATTACAATTTCATGCCTACACGCGTTGCTGCGAAACACAATTGAAACTGAAAAACTGACATAAAAACTGAAAAATATTTCTGGACTGAACTTGTTCTTTTCTTTTCGGTTGTTATGTTAGTTAGTTTTTTTTTATGCAGTGAAGTTTTGACTTTTATTTTTGAAGTGAAAACTTCTTTAGGCGCGTTGAGCGTTTTGGTAGAGGGTAAAATCCTCGGTTCGCGTCACCGACATGCTAATGATAATAGTATATCTATAGCTATGGAGAATATGATATTATATATTATATATGAAATTTATTATTATTATATATTATATATGATATTATATATTATATATAGCTATATATGAAACATAAAAAATTTCATATAATTTTTGCATATAGTTTTAATTACTCTCAACTTAATAGTTCCGTTTTCACTTCTATCGGCAGTCCCACGACTGCTACTGTTTTTATTTTATTCTTTTCAGTTACGATCATAATAAGATGGATATTCGCATGTTTTTGTTTATTTGTCACAAATTCCGTAAATGGTTTAATTCTTGAAAGGAATTTTCAACGAGTGGATGATTTAATAGTTTTTTAGGGTCAATAGCACTGATAGCAAGCTCTGAGATAGATCAAACTTATTTTTTAAAATTAAAATGTGGTCAAGATATACCATTTACTACCTATCACGTAGGATTCAAAAAGAAATTGTTTTTACTTTAATCTTTAGCTTCTCATGTTATTTTTTTTCGTTACCTACCTAAGAATACTTTGCTTAATAAGAGGTACCTAATGACATATTATTTAAAGAAATTCGTGCAGTGGTTTAGCAGATTTGACTGCATGGTTGGTCTAGTGGTTTAAGCGGTCAGGACCTGCGTCAGTCGGAAGGAAAGGGTCCCGTGCTGCCGCCCTGCCCACTCAGTGATGACCGGCTGGAGAGCCTCCACGAGGGCAAAGCCAGCACGTGGAGTCTCCAACCGGAACGACCAACGAGCCATCGTGGCTCGACGAGCGGCCTCACGCCACTCGCGTATCTCCTCGGGCGGGGACCGTATGCCGCTACCCGCCCGGAAACCGGACTGCAGTGGGGACTCGGCTCAGCACACGCTAGCGGTTTGTTCCGCCTGGGCGGCGCAGCGTGGGGTCCTCACTGCAGTTATTGGAGGAGATCTCTCGCTACCGGCCGTCATACGCTCCATAGCCGGTAGTGACAGTTGTTTTACCGCGGTCGCAACCTTCTGTGAAGACGTAATTTCGCGGAAGGAGGCGGCGGAGAAGGCCCGGGAGGACGATATCCACTCGGACTCAATTCGCCGCCGGCGAGCCGGGCGGCGGAGGCGCGCATACCAGCGCCTCATGCCGCCTTGAGTGTGGCCGCGGGTGGACGGGACGGGTTTTCCCCTCCACCCGCTATAATGGTCAGCCGCGAGGAGGCGACGTCCGCGTGTGCCGTACGTCGCCTAAAATAGAGAGTTTATCCGCAGATGGTGCCCGAGGTAGCGGGCAGGCGCTAGGAGGAATCTGGATGTCGTAATAGCAGCGGTTCCCGGATCCCTCCCATCTCAGGCGCAGAGTGGCACACCGTGTGGTTTTAGTCGGTCCGATTCCGACACACCACCCTGCCGTAAACCCCGGTGGGGTGACGGCCCGAGGGGGTTTCCACACGTTAAAAAAAAAAGTGGTTTAAGCGGTCGCCACGCCGCTCTCTACTGCGCTGAGTATTGTGGGTTCAAACTCTTTATGTGGTTCATAAATTGTTGTTCTGAGTATGGGTATTCTTTGTGTCCGTTTCTTGTATGTTTGTAAAGTCCCCCGTGACACAAGACTTATTTTTAGTGCCGGCGTTGTCTTTTTTTTTTAAAAAAAGAAGGATATGGAGTACTAAAGAATGTTGCACACGTACATACAAGATACGCATGAAAAGCATAACCCTTCCTTTGCAGTCTAAAAAGAAGTGATAGCCAAAAGATCTTTTCCCCTGTCAAAAACAGAGCCTAAAAGCGAACGGTATTCAACACTCCTGAAAGATTATATTTACAACATTTTCTTATCTTATACCAACACTGTTTAACAGTGACTTTTTAAAAAACTCCCAGGCGATTGTTTCGTGACTTTTAATGAGTTGCTAAGTAAAAATTTAAGCGATTAACAGAGTAATCTCGTGGAGTAGCCAGCCGCCATAATTCAATCTAAACGAATATTGCAACACCGCCTGATTGCACCAACGTTGCATGACTAAAGAAATGCTAAAAATGCTACTGAATTTAAGTGTTAATTAGAATGTTAATTATTAGATAATTGTAAGAAATATGTAAATAGTTTTATTGAGATACGTCAAATATCGATTGCACGAATGAGTTAGTAGTTTAAGCGGTCGTAACACCGTTTTCTACTGCACTGAGTGTTGTGTGTTGAATTTCACATGGGACAACACTATATAACCCACAAATTGTTGTTCTAAACCTGGGTGTTCTTTGTGTCCGTTTGATGTGTGTTTGTTTAAGTTCCAAGCGATACAGGATTTATTTCTAATGTGGAAGTCGTCTTTTAAAAAGACTATTTTTAAAATTACTTAACTCATAACATTTTACCTTATCAATTCTATTTACCTTGATTTTTCTAATAAATATAATAACTTTTTGGAAATCAAAATGAAGTAGTAGAACTCAGTACACTCAGTAGTTAACATTGACGTGTATTTTTGATGTAAATCTTAATAATGTTTTTAAAATTAAACACTCACAAAGTACATCTAATATATAAAATTCTCGTGTCACAGTTTTCGTTGCCATACTCCTCCGAAACGGCTTGACCGATTTTGATGAAATTTTTTGTGCTTATCCGGTATCTATGAGAATCGGCCAACATCTATTTTTCATCCCCTTAAATATTAGGGGTAGTACAACCCTAAATTTTTTTTTTTACTTTTTTAGACAAAATTTTTAATTTCTATTTTTTTATGATACAACATACAAAAATATATACAATCCTCAATTTTCACCCTTCTACGATCAACCCTTATTTTTTAATAGGCATTTTAGTAACTTAATCATTTTTCATCCCGCTCAAATTACTTAGAAATAATTCATATGGCAAAGCAACGTTTGCCGGGCCAGCTAGTAATAATATAATATTGCGCACGTCTGGCACACAATCCCACCTAGTTTCAATCTAAACAGAGAATATACTATGAGTACTAGACAACTGAAAAAATAATTTTTTTTTCTAAATACGTACAAATTACATAAACTCCAAAACAAATTTTTACAGATCAAACAAACATTTGATCCGCCCCGGGAAGTGAATCCGAGACCTCAAGCACAGCAGTCGCATACGCTACCACTGCGTCACAGAGGCAGTCAAAAAGATATAAATTTGATAGTTAAATTGTACAAAATCCTTGTTAAAACAATTGCATTCGTTTAAATTATGTTAAAATATACAGTAACTTGCGTTTTAATTGTTCATGTTGATGTGTCATGTTTTTGTACTACTAATATTATCATATTATTTCTAGAAATCATAAATTTTAAGTAGTATAAATGTAAATAGTATATGTGTTAATATTATTTGTTCTTCGAAAGCTTTCATGTCATAATTCACGTTATTTATCATTATTTCATGTAATAAATTACAAATTTAAAATGAAAAACAATGCAAACAATTTGTTACACCGTTAACAAATAAGCACGTATGGTACACGTAATTTAAACACCAATTAAATTATTATTGCGACATCTAACAGTCATGAAACTTCCCGTGGGATGGTCATATTTCGTCACTTGTGACTAAACTTTAATGAATCAATATTAAGACCTCATTAACAATCCGTGTGTGGTTACCAGAGTCCAAACCAAGAATCGCAGGGAGGACAGACAACACTTGTTACTCTTGAGTTACATGTGTTTATGTTCAGATAGTTATTTAACATAAGATGGCCCGCCTGCTCCTTTGCTCTTATCATCACAGAACATCACATCAACAGTTTGTCATAGTCCACTGCTGGACATAGACTTCTCCGTAAAAACTCCGTAAAAAAGAAGTTTTAACCCACTATACCACGATGGTCAGACGGGTCGGATTAGAACTTGTACATATTAAGTTTCTCTCTTCACAGTGACGTTGTCTGGTATAATTCACTACCTTAACAGCTTTTTACCACACGCACGGGATGAATAGGGGTAGTGACACACTGTATTCTTAATCAGTCACTACACGGATACCTCTTGTTCTTTCTTATTTTAATTTAACAATAATTAACATTGTCCGTGTGGTGATGGATTAAGAATACATAGTGTTACCACCCCTATTCATCCCGTGGGTGTTGTAAAAGGCGACTAAGGGACCAAGTATTCAAGACAACATCATTACAAAGAGAAGGAAAACTTGAAACAAACCCTATTCCAACCCGTCTGGCAAGCGTAGAATAATAGGCCAAAACCTTCTTGCTAAGGGGAGGCCTATGTCCAGCAGTGGACTGTAAAGGGCTGTTGATTAAAATTCACGTTAGAATTTCTCATTATTATGTTACCGAAACAGATTATCTTCGTTACCTGGAGAGAGGTGCTAATGACCCATACAAAGTTTTATATCACTACTGTTATCGTCATTTCAAATTGATGGTGTTGTGTGTGTTTCTTGCTTCAAAAGGAATTTGTTATTATTATTGTTACACCATGAAAAACTTACATATGTATATATTACAAAGACACGGCAAACATTACTTTTGAACAGTCGGGTTTTTCGTCCATTGTCTAGTACTCTATAAAAAGATTGGATTTGCTCTCTAGAATCAGATTCTAGTGTTTTTCTAATAAATCGATAAAAATACATTTCTCTCCAGTGCAAATAGCGGCATGGCTTCGGAGCTGTCTCGAGGAGTCCTTGAAATGGACCTACGATAACAATCCTATAGAGGTATGCTCCGTCAAATATTTGTTTGAGACTTTGGAGTCGACAGTTGAAGAGTACTCTTTCCTTAGATAAAAGCTGGGGTTTAGACAACATGAGCCACAACGCCATCTAGTTTCAAACTAAGGAGAGTTTGTGCCATGGGTACAAGATAACTGATATTAATACATTTGTTTTTATAAATACATACATGTTATACACGCAACATTCAACTCTAAAATTAATACTCGCAAATAATGCAAACATTTGGTGCGACACGGGAATCGAACCTGAGACCATAACAATCACATACGCTACCACTACGCCAGCGAGACAATCCTTATATACCGTAATATATCTTATCTATTTTAATAAAGCTAAGATTTTTTTGAACGTGTTGATCTCAGAAACTACTGTTGCGAAGTGAAAAACTCTTATAGCGCTAGATAGCGCATTTATTATATATATACATATGATTAACTGCCTCCGTGGCGCAGCGGTAGTGAATGTGATTGCTCTGCTTGAGGTCTCGGGTTCGATCCCGTGTCCCACCAAATGTTTGTATGATCTGCAAATATTTGTTTCGAAATTTTTGGTGTTTTCTATATATAATATGTATGTATTTACAAAAAAAAGTATATAAGTATTCTATCAGTCAGTTTAGTTATCATAGCACAAGCTCTGCTTAGTTTGAAACTAGATGACGTTGTGGTTCAAATATTTATTTATTTATTATTATTTATATACACGTATATACGTACAGATACATATATACATTACGTTACGACTAATAGGAGAAGAAATAAGTTCAATTGAGTTAACTTAACATTTAAGTCGAATTTAGCGCCTCAAATTAGACCTCAGTTGTACAATTTCAAAATGGAGTATCACGTCGCAATCACTCACCTGTCAGAATAATAGAGTAGGTCCTTGTGGTGAAAATAATTTATTTTATAGTCTTCCTAAAGTTAAAGATATTGTATAATTAGATTTGTTATTTTTTGAAGTGGATAATAAACATTTTGCAAAGTATCTTTTACAAGTAATTAAAGAAAAAAAATTAGAAAGAGTAATTTGATAGACAGGTACTGTGATTATATAGTAATATAGGCAGAATCGGAATAATATATAGGTTACAATTTGTAATGATTTTATGTAATTTTGGTCGTAATATAACAATATATGTCAATTAAATCGGAAAAAAATGTGACCTCTGAGAGCTATCCTGGCGTACGCTGCCTAAACCATTGAAGTTACATAGAGATGATGTACTATAGGATTGATTCTATGTTACGAAACTTAATATAGCAGTCCAAATTCCATGTGAGCGAAGCCGCAGGCAAAAGTTAGTTTATCCATAATCTAGTTACTACAGTACAGGATTTGATTATTTATTTTATTTATTTACAACTTAATGCACAAATACATGCATCGGCGGACTTAAAGCCCAAGTCATTTTTTGGCAGTCAACCAATTAGGCGATGCAGAGAAAAGATGAGGTAGGCGCTCTAAAGGATAAGTAAAAGTTGCGAGACGGATGGATAGATGATAGAGGATTTAGAATATAGAGTAATTTGGCTATAAATAAACAAATGTACGTACATAAACACATACATATATAATACACATACATATCAATGCATATGTATTTCTACAATACGATGTAATAATTATATAATAATGATTAATTGGATATCAAATGACAGCACGGTTGGCCTAGTGGTTTAAGCGGTCGCCACGCCGCTCTCTACTGCGCTGAGTGTTGTGGGTTCAAATCCCACGCGGGACAACACTTTGTGTGATCCATAAATTGTTGTTCTGAGTCTGGGTGTTCTTTGTGTCCATTTCTTGTATGTTTGTAAAATCCCCCACGACACAGGATTTATTCCTAGTGCTGGCGTTGTCTTTTTAAAGAAGAAAGCAAAAAAAAAGTGTGTGTGAGAGAGATGCGTGAATATAATATTATATTATTATACAAAGGAAAGATACACTCATAAAGATCAGAAAAAAAACTACACCACACGTTGCTCTATACTGGTGAGTCTCGTGGCCGAATTGTCAACATTTTTGGGTTCCGTTTTTCAAATAATGAACCCCTGTAATTTCCTTTTGTTCATCTGTCTGTGAAACTGTTAGTAATAAACAATTGTATTATTGCATAATTAGTCTTTTAACCGTACCAAAGAAGTGACAATAAAATCATAGACATGTTTTTTTAGGTTAATTCACTGGAAGTAAACAGAAGATTATTTTTTCTTGTGTATCCTATAGTATTACCCCTCGCTATAAAATACACAAAGTAAACATAAGAAACACAAGAAAAAATTGTTATTTTCATAAAAAGATAAAATCATTCAGAGATGTTAACATTATCTTTTTTTTTCTTTATTTTATGAGTAACAAAATTGATAGGGCTAGGGATAGCTTGAATGATTTAAATAATCATCAGATATAACAAGAAAGAAAAGTATATAAATTAAGAAAATGAAATAGGAGTATCGTCTACCCAATTATAAAATATACTTTGAAAATTTTGTTCAAAACACACATTTTCACAAAATTTGAAGTGGTTCTTATACTATATCAAAAGACTTGGTATATTTTCTATTTTTGTCTCAGTAGATAATACCCGTGGAATAATAATAATATAATCTTGTCCGTGTGGTAAAGGATTAAGAATATATAGTGTTACCACCCCTATTCATCCCGTGGGCGTCGTAAGAGGCGACTAAGGGAACAAAGTATGCAAGACAACATCATCACAAAGAGAAGGAAAACTTGAAACAAACCCTATTCCAACCCGTCTGGCCAGCATGGTATAGTAGACCAAAGCCTTCTTACTAAGGAGAGGTCTATGTCCAGTAGTGGACTGTAAAAGGCTGTTGATGATGACGATGATGATGAGATAATATCCTATATTACCGAAAAACCTCACACTGCATTGCTCAACACACACTTGGCCAGTTTTTATTCAGTAATTACGAACAGTTCTCCGGAAACGGTGCAAATTGCGTACTAAGCCTAGTAATTTATAATTCAGTTCATTTGTTTCAGCCTCTTGGCTTCTGCGTGTTATGGTTACTGTAGGCATCCGCGTGAAAAGTGACTTTAACATTATTTAGGCAAATTTATTCATATTTTTAAGAAGATGTAAGAGATCGGCTATTTTGAAAGGAAGAGTCATAAATTTGATCTATTTTGTTTATTTTGTAATATTCAGCTTATAAATGTTAGTTAGTATGTACGTATTAACTTCTTTATATGTCATCCGTATTGATAATAATAATATTAATAATAGTCTTTATTGCTATAAAAATGTTCAATACATAATAGGATTCCCTAATAGTGCTAGTAAAGGCTGTGTTGCAGGTGTTAATATCTTCCCCAATACTATAGTGTCAATAGTGTTACATAAATTGGAATGTTTTAGATAAAACAATAAAAGAGTAATTAACATTAATTATATCTTAAGTTAATAAATAATAACATCAACGCATGCGTACATGCGAAAATGCGTGAGGAAAATGTTTCGTGTGTCTATGCGCGCGTGCGCGCGTGTTTCTACGTATGTATTGTGTGTGTGTGGGTGTGTGTGTGTGTGTGTGTGTGTGTGTGTGTGTGTGTGTGTATATGTATGTGTGTATGTGATGTGTATAAACATTTTCTGAAACTCGTTTACGTGTTTAGACTTGAAAAAAATATTTGAGAATATACTTTATAACAGTGTTTGCCATACGTCCTTGAAACGAAATTTATTTTTAAGCAGGGTTTATATTTCTGTGTTTCAAAGTAGCATAATTGGATAGATGACTGTATCTTAAATAAATACCAAGGTCCACTTCATTAAAACTACTATCGTGAAACGTCTCGGAAAATACAATTAAAATAGCTTTTTATTATTATTACGAATTTCAATCAAATATATAGTGGAATATATTGTTCAATTGAGTTGTTTAAAACAATGACGTCACAATTTGGTATTTCGTACATTTTTCCTCATAAAATTATTTTGTACTTATTAGGAGTCGAAACTGCGTCCTCTGACTCAACTGCCACGGGTCTGTTTAACCGTTTTCTACATAACTATGAAGTTTGATTCTTCTAGCTGATTTATTTTTTCGTGATATTATTTTTGTATTAGTCAATATTTCTTTCTATTATCGGCTTAAACTCGTAATATATCGGGCAATAACGCTTTATTGTACAATAGTTTAGTAAAAAAGCCTGTGTAGATGTGATACGACGAACAGGTATATAATATCGTAATTCGAATCCAGCGCCCCTGTAAAATCAAATAAGATGAACTGCGGTTGCCTTTTGGGCGAGGTCTCACTGAGAACGGAGCGAGTCAATCGTACCTTACACCTTAGTCAAATTAGTTACTTTTTATCATCTGTCAAAACGACAATTTTGTATGCTAAATATACTAAATACAAAATTGTGACGTTACTATTTTAGACTACTCAATTGAACAATATATTTCACTGTATATTTGATTGAAATTCGTAGTAATAATAAAAGCTATGTTAGTTGTATTTTCCGAGATGTTTCGCGATATTAGTTTTAATGAAGTGGACATTGGTATTTATTTACGATCCAGTCATCTACGCAATTATGTTCTATCTAAAATACACTGATAGATTATTAAGACTTTTAGGCAAATAGGCAATAAAGTGTGCTTGTGAAACTTATAGATTGATATTCGTAAAAATCTTTCTTTTTTTAAGGCTAGCAGACGTATAAGATAATAATCGGTGAAAAGGCATTATCAACCTTAAATAAAATGGTAAAAATAAATGCGAAATATTGTAGAAAAGGTATTTTCTACCTTATTTACATAATTTTAAGTTATTTATTTATATTTACTTATTGAAATTTCTAGCAAACATTTCATATGGGTGGACTTCGAAACATGTTACTTATATGTATACCATAATTAATTCAGTAAAATTCGATCTGAGAATATTACTGTGTATTTAATTCATTGAAAATTTTATTATATAAAATAAATTATTAGTACTTTTGTTCATTAACCTTCTCATTCCAAATTATATTCAGTTTCTTTTCTCGCTCGCGGTTCTGTCGCACTACAGCCTTATAGCGATAAAATAAAATTCGTCATGTAACGAGACCTGCGGTTTACGGTGTACAGTTATTGCCTGCGCCGCCAACTCGACAAAATATTGGCATTAAGTAGGGCTGATAACCGAGACCGACAAACAAATACCGCTAAGGGCTTTTCCTTTGATCATTTTTTTTTGTTGGAATTTTTCATAATACGTGAAGTCAAACGTTAGAATTGAATTTATCAATGTGAGAAATTAGAATGTAGATGTGGTAAGTAATACGGAATAAATTGTGCTTAAAACTTAAATTGTGTGTTGTAATTGTTCATCTTTATACATAAAACAAGCTTTTACCCGCGGCTCCGCCCGCGTGTACGTCGGTTATGGCTGTAAATTGTAAGCTATGTGTAATTCTGATATAGCCATATTAAAGTAAAGTTTCATCTAAATTCAAACAGTAGTTTTTGCGTGAAAGAGTAACAATCATCCTTAGAAACTTTCGCGTTAATAATATTTAAAGTAGATATTTAAAATATTAAAAAAATTATCGATAAAGAGCCTAGGTATGTTAATTACAATAGGTCTTCCCGTAGAAATAAGATGTTTTACCGTGGTAAAAAGTAGCCTATATCACTTTTCAGTCTCCTAATTATCTCTAAATACAAAAATCATGGCATAAAGCTGTTCCATTGCGACGTGAAAGAAAGACAAACATTCAAACAAACAGACACTTCTCCGCATTTACTCGTATAATATGATAAATAAGAATGGCTTATCCTGACAGTCTGATTGATTCATCAACACAGAACCTAACCCATCGAGGCTATAAACTGGACAAATTAACACAAATTTTGGCAGCTGATGTTTTTTATGTTGTAGACACCCAATAAGAAGTAATTTTTAGATTAGGGTAACCCTCTCAATGGGGTAAAATAAGAGATAAACGATTGTTTGTCGTCGTTTATCAAATTCAAAAACACGTTATCAGAAGAAGGTACTCTATAATATATATGTATTTGGTAGTACATAAGTCTCAGTAATTTGTTTAAAATGGTACAAGCTCCATCTACTTAAGATCGGACGACCGTACGTAAGATGGTTTAAGATTTTATTTATTATTAATAACATTAAGGTAGGCAGACGGGAAGCAGGTGATTTAGACCAAAAAACGACGTCGGCGTAGAAAGGTTCCCAAGTGGTGTGAAGGAACTGGAAAGTATCGCGTGGGAAGCACATCCCCATACTTCACTAACATGATTAAAGTGGTGGTAAGTTCTAAAAGCTGACGAAAATAAGTTTAAGTCGTCAAATTATTTATCTAAAACAGTCATGTTTGAAATAACAACTGTAATTTTTAAGTTGCTACTTTACTAATTTGATAATTAGAAACGAAAATAGTGAGCTATCTAATTTCAGAAACATAGTTAAATTGGCGGCCATGTCCGTCTAGTGGAGAGTAATCCTGCCTTTGAAATCATTTAGAATTAATATTCGTGAAACACAATGATTTGTTGTGTTTTTGGGCATATTGTTGTACACTACGATCCCGGTCCTTTAAGCGGGGCGTGAAAAAGCATCTCACTAGGCCGCCATAGTGTGGGTCGCCATACTGCACTGTCTTCATTCGCAGTGAGTACGGCGACCACCGCTCTTGGATTCTATTCACGCTTTCCATCAGGCATAGTAGAGTCACTTTGGTAGGTTACTATAAAAAAAAAAATATGTGTTTCATCTTTCAGCAGCCCATTCATTATTATTATTAACTTGTGGCGGTTCCCAGTGTCAAAAAAAACTATATTAAATTCGAAAGTTCTTAAATAACCAAAGGTAAATATAATATATCCAGGCGCGACACTTTTGTTACACAGGCCGACTGAAAACTACGAATTTCAAATAATATTTTATCAGAGTCTTATCATGTAGACCAACAATGGGAGGGTTTGTGTTGTTATTTCTGGAAATATATTCTCAAATACAAAAGCCACCTTTGCCAGCCGTGTAAGAAAAGGGCACATGTAAAAATATTTACTTTATCTGTATTATAAGGACCTGCTAAGCAAGTTAAGTGATTTTTGCTTTTGTTTACAGTTGATCCACTAGATATTGTTTCTTTGAAGGCCTTGCCATATTTTCTAAGCAGAGGATTGCCAATTTGGGAAACAAAAAAAACGCTATTCGTAATATATTCATTAGGAATTTTAACTGCCTCGGTGGCGCAGCGGTAGTGAATGTGACTGTTGTATTTGAGGTCTCGGGTTCGATTCCCGAGTCGGACTAAATGCAAACATTTATTTCGAAGTTTAGATGTTTTCTATGCATAATACGTATGTATTTACAAAAAAAAAGTATACAAGTATTCTATTAGTCAGTCTAGTTATCATTGCACAAGCTCTGCTTAATTTGAAACTAGAGGACGTTGTGTGTCAAATGTGTGAGATATTTATTTATTCTTTATTTATATAGTTTCTACATTAGAATATACCTTAAACCACTAGTCACTCCGGAACATTTTGATTCAGTCTGAACATTACTCTTTATGCATTACAGGTATTTCTGTCCAGAACTGAGGAGGAGAAATACTTTTCTTACGGAATAGGGCCTAACGGGGCATGGTGTCGATTTGAGGAGGATCTGAAATTACATGGTCCGGCCGCCTTTCCTCCAGAGTAGGGTGTCAGAGACCGGCCGTCGGGGCGGATTTTAGAATGAACATCACATACTCTTGACTCCTGTACCCCAAGCAGCAGTCGATCCGTAGGGATTTTCTGCTTCGTCAACAAAAAAAAGTGTTTTTGGCGAATGTAGTTAAGGAGAAGCCTATGTCCAGCAGTGGACTGTTAAAGGCTGTTGATTAATGATGATGTAGGTATGATATTGATATTATAAAAGTAATATATACATAAATAATTATCTATTAGTTTGCCTATATCTGTTGCCATATTTCAACCTTTTCTTTCCTTTCCATATATTTCAGATGGCAACCCTAAAATTTTCAGTAGGCGCTAATAAAACGTTCACCATAACTTCCTTGTTACTTGTCTTCAATTACCTGAGATACACCCTGTAATACCTTGAGGAAATTCACTCTGCTCAATCGCTCAGAATTTACGACAGACATTTGACTGTTCAACAAATTTACTTTACTTCAAGAGATTTTTGACTTATTTTCTGTGTAGTAAATAGAAAAGGTACCTTTGTTTAAAAATACAATTGATATAAGCTGTTACTCGCAATTTCCCACATATTTATAAATTCATTCAAGAGTTATTCTGATACCTAGTCTGAGTGTTCTTTGTGTCCGTTTCTTGTATCTCTGTAAAGTCCCCCGCGACACAAGATTTATTCATAGTGTGGGAGTTGCATTTAAAAAAGAAGAAAAAGGAAAAAAGTTATGACTTTTTACAAAATTTCATATTATTTCATTTTTTAGCAAGGAATGTTTTCTGTTTAAACGAATATAATTAATCGGATCCAAATTAATTATCCAAATCAAACTGATAATTTCAAAGACAAGTAGTAAGTTTAAAATAAATAAGTTATATAAAATATGTTAACGATTGACAGTATCTTTTTTAGTATCCATGAGTTGGAGTTACCGTTCTCATTGTGAATGCAGACAAAATAGTATGGGGACTCACACTATGGTGGCCTAGTGAAATGCTTTTTCACGCGCCGCTTGGGAAGGTAAAAGGCGTGACAGTCATCGTGGCAGTGTAAGGTTCACACACTTACTACGATAACTGTCATCCCTGTATCAATGGGCTACGGGTCTCGCACTCACCTACGAAATACGACAGCACGGATACTGTCGCTTTGGGTTAGTCTTCTGTGAGAGGCTAGTATTGCCCCGGTCGAGCCGGCCCGTTTGTGCTAAAATCAGCGTGGCCTTACTATTAAATTTGTAGCTATATACAGGATATTGTTTACAAAGAAGATTTTATATCATTTCTCTTAATTAAAATCAAGAATAAAAACTAGGACATCACCGTTTATACAAGGTATTATCAACTTGATAACTGTGTTAACTTCATTAAAACAAATTAAGCGTAGGTACGTATGAATAAATACGTATTAAATACAAACAAAAACAAGACAAGTAAATAACGTTACAAGATTAATTTCAAATAATTCGTTACAGTGCAAGAAGCGAAAGTAAACATTTAATCATTAGTTTAATGGAGATATCGTTGACCGTGCCGTCAACCCTTTCAAACATTCAACTTATTCTTAGGCACACACATTTAAATATCAAAGACTAATGGTTATGTAACACAATATTTTAAAAGTATAATAGAGGGATGTCTAGTGAGTCGGCCATTGATATCCGAAGAACAATTATTAATTATAGTTACACAAAAAAATCCTGGCAATGGGCAGGCCACGTCACTCGTAGAACCGACAACCGTTGGGGAAGAAAGGTTCTCGAGTGGCGACAAAGCGTAGGTAGGCCCCCCACTAGATGGACCGACGACATAGTCCGAGTCGCAGGGAGCCGATGGATGTAGTTGGCGTCCAGCCGTACGGCGTGGCGTTCTAGGGGGGAGGCCTATGTTCAGCAGTGGACGTGTTCCGGCTGATGATGATGATGATGATGAAACAAATTCTAATCCTTTTTTCATTGAGTAGATCTTTATGCAGATGACTTTTAAAATTCAGCACAGTAATAAGTATATATTTTCTTAGACTATTTTAGAGACTGTTGCTTAAGTTTAAATTTGAGGCTATGTCATATTTAGTTCATATATAAGTTTCTTCAGTTTAATGAAAATCTTTATCGTTAAGAGTATATGTGATCTTGTAAAATAGTTTGTTTTAACTTAGTCGCCTTTTACAGGCATTGTAATTTTGAGATAACGTATTATTTATGTATATTATATACTTTGTTACATAATTTTTTACACATTTTTTTTATAAAAGACAGAAATTAATTGCTATAACAAAAAAAAATTGAAGCAATTGCACAATTTTTAATTTCATAACGTTACTTCTTTTTATGTTAAGTATTAAAGTTTTTTGTTAAGTGTATGTGTGCTTAGGTGTAGCATCTCTTGATGTATTTAGGTGCATTATTTGTTATTGGGTATTTTTTTTATTTGTTTTATCATGTTTACGATTTTTATTACTACTAAACCATCAAGTATAGTAGCTTGATATTACATAGCCAGTTTATTTTGTAATTACTCTATCCATCGTCATTGCTTGGTAAATGATTACAATCAAATTAGTAGTTTTAGACGAAAGTGATTTTAACAAAGTATTCAAACACGCTAGCGTAGTTCTCATTGTTAAAAATACAAAGTTTAATAGACTCATAGTAAATAAATTACACAAATAGTAAGTTCTAAATAATACACCCCTAATTTTAATTATAAATAAGCTTGTGTTTTAACCAATATAAATTATGTCAAGTTCACTATTCTATTACAACAAAATTAATTGTGAAACGCCAGAATTTCTAAATGTAAGTAATTAGACCACACAATATACAGCTATTTAAAAGTATTGCTATTTAAATGAATTGCTCTCATTTACCACAATTTTAGATATTTACATTTTCTTAACTGAGCAGACCACAGTCATTGAAAGTATAAGTTTAAGCCACAGTTCACGCACAGCTGATTTACAAATCCCACCAACTACCTTCATTGCCAACATAAATTTAAAGTTTTCTGTCCCTGCTTTTAGTTTTAAAGACATCAGTAACTCTTCAAGAAACCCTTTGAATAAACTTAACCGAAACATTCGTTAATATACGACTTGGAAGTTTCAGAAAGAGATGCGAGTGCTTTTTAGAATGGGTGGTCGGTCAGTGTCTAGTACATTTCTAGTAAATGGGGTACCCAAAACTTTTTGTTGGTGTTTTGGAGATGATTTTCGTGTCTATGGGTCTTTCATAAGCTTGAAACTCATTAGCTAAAATTAAATAATAGTAATGTTTTGGACAAAATAAAATTTCGACCATCTGACACACAACGCTGTCTAGTACAAAACTAAGCGTTGTATTATGGATATAAGATAACTGATGTAAATACATATTTGTACTTTTTTTGCAAATTCATCTATATTATATATAACACCGAAATGCCTAAACAAATATTTATAAATCATAAAATTTGGTCCGACCAAGGAATGAAACCCTAGATCTCAAGCACAGGAGTCGTATACGCTACCACTGCGGCACTAGGGCAGTTAAATGAATACTTATTTTGTATTCAAGGTATTTTATCATTACACTGTAAATTAATCCGTTTTCAAAGAAGCGGTTTTGCCAAGTATAGGCCTTTAAAACTGTTGATAATGATAAATTAAATAAATAAATATTTCGGACATTTGACACACAACGTCATCTAGTTTCAAACTAAGCAGAGCTTGTGCTATGAGAACTAGACTGACTGATAGAATACTCAAATATTTCTTTTTTTTTAAATATATACCTATTATACATAGAAAACCTCCAAACTTCGAAATAAATATTTGTAGATCATACAAACATTTGGTCTGATCCGGGAATCGAACCCGAGACCTCAAGCACAGCACAGAGGCAGTTATTATACTTATTATTGTCCATGTGTCGTACAATGTTACCTTGTGAAATTAGTCTCAAATCTTTTTGACTATATAAGAATCACGATTACAGAAAAAATACGTCTCGTTACCTTATGGGTCATTGATACGTAATAATGGCTATTATTACATATTGACTGTAAGAAAATTGAAGATTTATAAATTAAGTCAAGATTAATATTGAACGTTTTTTTTCGTGGTCTAAAAAGATAAGTGCCTTGTACTAGGAAATATATGCAGCATGTTTCAGAAAAATAACAAAGTATTATACAAAATTGTGCTAAAATGAATTATTTTTTATTACACTAAAATCGTAAAAAAAATCATAATGTATTTGGTTTATTGATGTAGACACGATCCTTCAAACAACCCCATAAAAAGTCTGCGGGGGATATATCTGGACTTCTGGGTGGCCATAGAATGTCGCCTCATCTGAAAATCAACTTTTCCAAAAGCATGTCTTTGACCACTGGCAGGGACTCATTGGATGTGTGACATGTGGCTCCATCTTGTTAAAACCATGAGTTACGATTGTAGCCAGGCAATTCCAGTAGCATCGGTTCCAAGAACTCCCGTAACATTTTCACATATTCAGCAAAATTAAACACTAGGTGGAAGGTCTATTGTTAAGGGTGGATAGTGTATTACGTGTGGTGTGAACCGTTAACGACTTGATCATAAGACCGTATCTTCAACAATTATCATCAGTCTATCGCATTTCATTGCTTTTTGATTGGAAGCAGCCTTCAAGTCAATATGAGCAGCGTCACTCCCACAGCGATGATCAGTAATCAAGTCTCAGCCAGCCAGCAACTTCGGCCTCAACAGGGATACCACACGCAGGACGCGCCCGCTTCAGCCTGGTTACCCTACGGCCTCATCAGTGTCTAGGCACAGCGCACCGCACACCACATGCAATGCCGACTCACCGGGATCTGCATACTTCAGCCTCGACTCACTGGGGACTTCACCGCAGCACTGCGCACCACATGCAATGCCGACTCACCGGGATCTGCATACTTCAGCCCCGACTCACTGGGGACTTCACCGCAGCACTGCGCACCACATGCAATGCCGACTCACCGGGATCTGCATACTTCAGCCCCGACTCACTGGGGACTTCACCGCAGCACTGCGCACCACATGCAATGCCGACTCACCGGGATCTGCATACTTCAGCCCCGACTCACTGGGGACTTCACCGCAGCACTGCGCACCACATGCAATGCCGACTCACCGGGATCTGCATACTTCAGCCCCGACTCACTGGGGACTTCACCGCAGCACTGCGCACCACATGCAATGCCGACTCACCGGGATCTGCATACTTCAGCCCCGACTCACTGGGGACTTCACCGCAGCTCTGCGCACCACATGCAATGCCGACTCACCGGGATCTGCATACTTCAGCCCCGATTCACTGGGGACTTCACCGCAGCACTGCACACCACATGCAATGCCGACTCACCGGGATATGCATACTTCAGCCCCAACTCACTGGAACTACACACTCCTGGCACTGGCACGCTCCACAACAGAGCATAGACAGCTGACTCATCAGTACATCGACCTCCGGTCTTGGAGGGGAGTGATGTGGCGGCTTCTACATTATAAACTCAAAAAGTAAATGTACAACGGCGCCATCTAGCGAAGATACATCGAACTACGAAGTATGAACGAAACGTATGAATGTAATGAACTACAATGCTACTACTAATCCTGCATCGCGATATAGAGATTCGCGTGGCAATTAGCATATGTACAACATCCCAACATCAACCGTTGGGCTGTGGCCCACCAGGCATGATCACCTCGCCTGGTCGGAGGATCCTTCCTTTGTGTCGGAGGGACACATGCCACACGTCCCTCCACACTGGACATAAGCCTCGGCAATTACATGCCACTTGATTCGATCCTCAGTTTCTTGCATCCAGCTCCTGCCAGCCGCTTACACAAATCATCACTCGACCTGGCCTGTGGCCGTCCTACACTACGTTTGCTGGGACGCGGTCTCCACTCTAGAAATCTTTTACCTCAACAGTTGTCGGTTCTTTGCCTAATATGGCCAGCCCATTGCCATTGCAGTTTGCCGTTCGCCATGTGATCTTGATTCTCTAATGAATCACGTCATTCCTGATGCGATACATAGAGAGATGTCGATTTCTTTCTATTGCACGCTGAATGAGTTTCAACTTGTGGACCGGCCGTACCGTAAGTGCCCACGTTTCGGCTCCATATGTAATGACGGGTAGGATACACTTATTAAGGACTTTCATTTTTAGACACTCTGGGATCGACGATGAAAAGACTCGACGAAGATTCCCAAATACTTTCCATCCCAACTGGATTCATCTATACGTTCTGCTAAATGTGTATTTAGAATTACAGTTCTCGCTTGTTTATGTTAAATAAGTAATTTTAATAAATGTTTAAAGAGTTTAATTAAGGCCTCGTTTCTTATATTATTTCAATATAATAGCTACGAAAATAAGCAGTTATCTGCGAGCCCGTTAACCTCCTCCCGTAATAAAGATATAAAATGTCTCATAACACTTCGTTTTATTATTAACGAGTAGTAAAATAGAAAAATTGTCATTCTCACTCCTGTAATTCTTCTGTTGCCATAAATGAGATATTTTCTAAGTTAATCATGAAAATCCAAGGTTATTTTTTATACGAAAGGCGGTAAAAATTGCTGTATAGAAAGCGAGTAGTCGCACTCATGAATACATATGAATTAGGCCTGTTACTATGGGCTGAAACCTTGCTAAAGTTTGGTTAGGTAGGTAGGGAGGTGACGTCACCTACCAGCTGACGCAGATACTCACCGGGCATGATTGCTTTGGTGAGTATCTAAATCAAATCGAACGCGAGAAGACGGCACAATGCCACCACAGCGCAGCCGACTGGGACTCTGCCCAACATATGCCGGAGGATTGCTCCGTGAGAGCGTCCGAACGCGACGTCCTGGTTGACCAAATTGGACATGAGCTTTTCCCACAAGCAATCGTTACTACCATGCTGGCGGGACAAGAGGGCTGAGGCGCAGTGGCCTCTTTCTGCGAAACTATTATACTCCAGAGAGCAGGCCGATCCCGAGAGATGAAAATGTCGGCAGCTTTATAAACCACCGACGTAATCGCGAATCGCCAGAGAGGGTTAGTTTGGTTACCTCTTGGGTTAGTTGCTGCGGTAGGGGATGGGGTGACGGCCTGAAATAACTTTCAGGCCTTGACGCCAAAACTGAGAGGGAGAAGTATTTTCCCTGCGGGATAGGGCCTATAAGGCATGGTGTCGATTTGGGGATATGGTCCAGGTTCTCCCAGAGTAACCGACCGACCGTTGCCTGGGTTAACTGTTTTCTTCAAGTCACTGTATCTATCGATTATAACTGTCGTATTTAAAGATTTCTTAAAAATATAATTGATAAAATATCATAGTACACACCTTGTCTTTCTATCACAGTTTCAGTCCAATTTTCCATCAGAGTATTTTCATATTCTATACCTTTGTTCCTTTCCCTCTGTATTTTACTTTCTTTCTTTATTCTAATCGAAAATAATAACATTGAAACAGCTCTTTACTATTTACCATATAGTGCCGACAACAAATATATGGAAGTTATGATGGTATCATGAAATTAGTATACGTTCGAGAAAAAAATATTCTTTCTTCGAGAGAAGTATAATCACATACACCAGTGTTAAGTGAGTTAAGTTTGCCATCGGTCAACTGTCTTCCTTTACAAATCTCTTACTTATATTTAACGAGTGCGTATAATCATTAAATATTAAGTACCCACTTTGCTAAATAGCTTCGTAACCAAGATAACTCGATGTAGAATTTAAAATGGTTATCTAGTCTGCGGCTGAATAATTTATCAGCTGCAAGTCAAAGGCTTTTAGTCAAATGCGGTTTGATGTGTCAGGCTGAATGGAGCCCGGCTCAGTGTTTGTTTAATGTAGGGCAGAATGTATGTACGTGTAGAAATATCAGTGACGTTGGAGAAGGTTTTATAAAAACACAGAGATATAAAGAAATATGTTTACAAACGGGGGATTTATTATTGTTAAAAATATAAGGAACACATTAAAAAGTTTTTATGACTTATCAAATGTAAATGAATGTATAGGAATGTCGCAAGGGTTTAAAGAGTAATCTGAGTCACCACATTTAAAACGGAACAAAAATGTAAAGACATAATTCATATTAAATAACCTAATAAAACAAGAGACATTTCTATTAAAACATTATGCTTTTGAAGTGCACAACTATTTCAGGACATCACACTCAAGAAGAGAAAGAGATTATTAGTCAACTAATGATACGGTGTGGTGGTGGAACAATTAGTAAATTTTCATTCGTAATCTATAAATCTCTATAAATAAAAAAAGTAAAATAAAGAATCGTAATTTCTCCATTTATTATATAACCTCTAATAGTCATATTTTATAATATTTAACATAAAGAAATAGTCAAATCAAATATTTCTTTTATAAGCTAAAATCTCTCTTTCATCACCAGACATTATAAACAGCTAAACAGAGTAATATGTGAACAAATTCGTTTAAAAAATAATCTGTGTATATTGCATTCAAACACGATATGATTGAGTTTATAAATGGTAATTGAAAACACCTGATTGACAGGTGAACGCGACTGTACAAGCTTCGAGGATTGATTTATGAATTTATAACGAAATAAATATTCGGCATGTAATCAAGAATTGTGAATAAAAAGTATGTTTATACAGTAGAAGACCACGGGGACTCATTTCCATCGCTTCAGGTTTCGATGAGGTAGTGTTGATTATTTCAGTGATATTTTTTCTTTTTTTTAACAACACCCGTACTAGGAATAAATCCTGTGTCGCGGGGGACTTTAAAAACATACAAAAAACGGACACAAAGTAAATTCAGACTCAGAACAACAATTTGTGGATCACACAAAGTGTTGTTTCACGTCGGGTTTGAGCCCACAATACTCAGTGCAGTAAAGAGCACCGTGGCGACCGCTTGAAGCGCTCGGCCAACCGCGCAGTCAAACATGACTCTCATGTATCGTAATACGAGTACTTTCATATCAGAAAAGACACCCACGGGATAAATACGAGTGGTGATCATTGGAACTGGCAGAAAAGAAAATACTTAAAAAAGACACATTTTTAACTTACTATTATTTCATGAAAATAGACGATTTGCTAGTGTCATTATGTATTTTATATCGATAAACAGTAAATGTGGATGTAGACTCACTCCCCTGAAATAATTCTGGCGACGCCCATGGTCGCGAGACTTGATATTCTTATCTGTTACCACACGGATGGACGAAATCCACACCAGCAATTTGTACTCCTCGTAAAAAGTAGAGGCGTTTGAATTCAAAAACGTGATAATTGGGTAGATGACTGTATCGTAAATAAATACCAATGTCCACTTCAGTAAAACTAATATCGCGGAACATCTCGGAAAATGCAATTAACATTTTTTTTATTATTATTACGAATTTCGATCAAATATACAGGAAATATGTTGTTCAATTGAGTAGTCTAAAACAGTGACGTCACAATTTGGTATTTAGTACACTTTTCAAACAAAATTATCGTTTTGACAGATGATAAAAAGTAACTAATTTGACTAAGGTGTCATCTAGCCTATCGTTCTATTTATTGAGACACTGATTTGATATTTAGTGTCCTTAGTAGTTTATTTCTTCGTTACAATTTTCTCTATATTTTTCTTTCCACAATCGTGTTTTTTTATTTGACGCAAGTTAACCTTATACACACACAATTCTTTACTAAGATTAAGACTACACACACCTAACAGTTAAAGTAGTGCAATTCAGGAGATAGTGCTAAAGAAATTAATTTTTATTCTATGGTAACAATTACTTTAAAGTACGAGATTATTACAATTGTCTTTTTACACGGTACGTGCGTTACTAATGGACATAGTTCACTTTCGAACACAACAAAAATCAAGCCGCAGGAGAGCAGTATCATCATCATCATCATCATCATCACCATCATCATCATCATCATCATCATCATCATCATCATCATCATCATCATCATTAAAAGCTTCTAACAGTCTACAACTAGACATAAGCCTGTCCCTTGCAGGGAAGTTTAGCGATATCAATCTTAAACAAATTTGTCATTTAGATAAGCTAAAACTGTGGAGTAAATCTTTACATATAGAGTTTGTTTTATTGAGGACTTAAAGGTGGTAACACCTGACTCCTGTTATTTCCTTGGTATTTCATTGCAGAATCGCATAAACTGAAATTGAAAAGACTTGCTTATCATATTCTTGCTTGCTTTTATATTCGGGTTAACAACACGAGTTTATCTTTATTTCTAGTGTTGATATCATGAATGTCACTAAACTTTGTGAATAAATGAATATTTTACATGCACTGCATTTATATAAATATATTAGCACACTATAAAAAAAAACACTCGTTACCAAGCTACTTTGTTACTAGAGACTGCAAAAATTTAGATTCCAATCTTAACTTACGCAGTATGTTTTTTTTTGTGTTTGATGTTTAGTGCAGTTTTTATTCAATTCTTTTTTTTTCTATATTAAAAGCCTGCCAAAGTGACTCTACTCTGCCTGATGGAAAGCATGAATAGAATCCAAAAGTTGTGGTCACCATACTCATTGCAAATACAGACAATGCAGAATGGTGACCTACACTATGGCGGCCTAGTGAGATGCCTTTTCACGCCTCGCTTGGGGACGTAAAAGGCATGACAGTCATCATGGCAGTGTAAGGTTCACACAGTTACTACGAAACCTAGCACCCCTGCATTAATGGGCCTCCGGTCTCGCACTCACCAACGAAACATGACATCACGGATGCTGTTGCTTTAGATTGCTCTTCTGTGGAAGGCTCTGCCACAGTCGAACCGGCCCGTTCGTGCTGAAATCAGCGTGGCTCTACAACCTAAAAATTTTTTCAAAAATTCATCTCTGGATTTAGATATATGTTTGTGCTAATAATAAAGCTGGCATGTATATATTTTTTCGTAATGTGTCCTATGTTCCATTTTCCTTGGATGGGGTCAATGTGTCCACAGCAAGTCTCAATATCCAACTATATATATTTAAATTATATAGTTATAAAAAATTCCCTAGATACTCGTAATAAGTCAATAAATTCATTGACACACATTTTTACATAGATATTTATTATGTAAAAGTCGCTAAGTAACATTAAACTACGCTATTAACGCATTGAACTACGCTAAGTGTATGCGTAGTGTTACACGAACTTAAACCCAACCTTTCCCCACACACACTCCGCTAAAAATAGCGTAATTTAAATCAAGCAATTATAAGATGTGTAGCGTTGCATAAACCCATCGATGCAGGGGTGACAGTTATCGTGGTAATTGTGTGAGTCTTACACTGTCACGATGACTGTCATGCCTTTTACGTTCCCAAGCGGGGTGTGAAAAAGCATCTCACAAGGCCGCCATAATGTGGGTCACCATACTGCATTGTCTGCATTTGCAACGACTATGGTGACCACAACTCTTGGATTCTATTCATGCTTTCTATCGGGCAAAGTAGAGTCACTTTGGCAGGATCTTAATAAAGAAAGAAAAAAGAAGTTTTTTTACCACTTGTTTTATAAATTTCGTTCGTTCTTCACGATTTTTTAACAAATAAAGGAACACAGGTTACTTTGTGTAAAAAAAAAATAATTTATCTAAAATTCGACTTAGCATAACATAAATGGTTGGTGTCGTAACGTAAAAAATAATTGAAATATATTTAGACAATAAATAAATAATAGAAATAAAGGACAAACTAAAAACCAACTTTTTATTGTACAATGTGTACATACATTTTTTTCATGTGTGTCAAGAATAACAAACTAGAAGTAATTAGCTATATATGTGGTGAGCTACTTTCACCGATTAAAACGATTGAAGACTTAAGGCATATTGCCAGATTAATAAACTTTCTGATTTTCAATTCTAAATTTCATAAACTTGATCATCAAATCTAAATCGACTACTACCTAATTACACTTGTTCATACCGAAAGGGTTGGGCTTAGTGATCAAAAATTGGTCAATATACAACACTTGTCGTGCTATATACATATGTATATTGTTACAAGGAAAACTTAATCAATTTTTATACTATAAAAACTTTGCTAACTCTCGGTACTACGATCCATACTGTCCTATACACTGTTTAAGACAGGAACAGGTATCGAGCTATCACTTGCAGAACAGTCCCAAATAGAGGTCACGGTTCTCAGATTTAAGAGTCATGACATGAAATGGAGGATCACTATAACGTGTGTACTATGTTTATTAGTTTACAAATTAGTATAATACAGCTGTAATTTACATATACTGCTAGCAAAGAATATAAAGCTTATTGAGAATGATCTCCATTGCCTTTAATAAGGTCCGTTAAAGGTTGAGACCGGTTATCAGTGGAAACGTGCACTCTTTGCATAGAAAAATTCTTCACTGACAGGTTTTCAATTCTGTACCAGATCATCGGACATGGTCGGTAGAACTTTTCGGCGAATTATCTAAAAAGAATAAACCCATAAGACCGGGAGCCATCTGTTTTATTTTGAAAATGGAACAGATGGGTTATGGATACGGATGGGTAAGGATTACGTCATGATGAAGCGAGGGTGTGCAAAGTGAAAATTTTTTGTTTACATTTTGGTTTATTTCGTTGTTGCAAGCTGACATATTTTACTGTCTTGAAATGGAATATCACCTGTTAAGTTAAGCTTGTGCTCATGATAAGAATAGGCTTACATAACAGCTGTTCCTGGATCCTTCCTATTTCAGGTTCTACCGTAAACTCCTGCCGGAAAGGGTATCAAGGCGTATTAAAATAATTTCACTATCAATATACACATGAAATAAAGCAAATAATAAAGTTGGGACCCATTTTGTCTAGATGAATGGGTCTGAAATATTTGAATTGATTTCAATATTTCTTGACTACACTTGATTTTTCTTTTTAATTTTTTTTAAGGTCATATTTATTTATTTTTTACAGTTGTGTTTTTTATTTTTAAATTATTGTACATTATTTAGTTATGATTATACTAAGATGGAGAGTCTCGTGTTTTTTGTTATATTTGTAATGAATTCCGTAAACATTCTTCAAAGGAGTTTTTATAGTATTTTTATATGACATAATATTTTTCTCGGGTCAAGAGCACTGCTAACAAGCCTTGAAAGAGATCGGACTCATTTTTTTAAATTAAAGTATGTTTTTATTTTAACATCCTCATGACGAGCCGTTTAGTGTAATACTTATAGGGCAGTATCTAAAAAAAAATACTTTAATCTATGGTATCGCAAAATTGTCATATTGGTTTTTTCGCGTCGTTTTAAGATATAAGGTAATTAAGAATATTACACACATACATACAAGCTACGCGCAAAACATAACCTTTCCTCGGTAGTGGAATAAAAAGGGTATATTTGGAGAATACTCGATAGAATTGGAGTCCAAAACAATTTATACTACCACGATGACTGTCATGCCCTACGCCCCACATCCCTAACCGGGTTGTGGAAAAACGACTCACTAGGCTGCCATAGTGTGGGTCACCATACTGCATTATCTGCATTCATAATGAGTATAGTGACCACAACTCTTGAATTCTATTCATACTTTTCATCAGAGTATAATCACTTTGGCAGTCTCTTGAAAAAAAAATATAAGTCAGTTAAAACTGTTGCTACGAACACTTTGATGTGCCAAATGAAAATTAGTCAAAAACAACGTACCACTAGATAAGTATTATAATAAATACCATGTCTCTGTATTTTATCAAGAAAAAAAAATTCACTTTGCATATAAATTAAAAAAGTATTTAGAAAAAGGAGATTAACATCTTTATCGAAGTAAGTTGTATGTTATATTTACTCTAGCCGCTATGCGTTCAAGTAACTGTTGAAAATGGACTATCTGAATCAAATTTACTTTGAGTTTCGCTTAATCATAGACAACTTTTTTTTTTATTTACAACCCACCAAAGTGACTTTATTCTGCCTGATGGAAAGCATGAATAGAATCTAAGAGCGGTGGTCGCCATACTCACTGCGAATGACAACAGTGTAATATGGCGAGCCACGCTATGGCGGCCTAACGAGATGCTTTTTCAAGCCCCGTTTAAAGGACCCGGGATCGTAGTGGGAGGGAAACACGCGTGCTGGTAATGAATTCTAGGCTGTAACTGATTTGCACAGGTAGGAAGAGCCGAGCCGTTTAGTTCGGGAGCGTATGTCTACCATGATGAAACTGTGACTTCCAAGGCCAGCACGAGTTGTTCTGTAGAGGAACGGAGAGGATGGGATCAGTTGACAGAGCTCGTCAGAACACTCTCCATGATAAAGGCGATAGAGGATTGCCATAGAGGCGACATCTCTTCGCAACTGCAGAGACTCAAGGGATTCAGTGACTTTCGGGTTATTGATAATCTGGACTGCTCGCCGCTGTAACCGATCCAAAGCGTCCAGCAAATACAACTTGAAAAAGTTCTATGATGGTGACTTAGTAGGTAGTAGAACCACGCTGATTTCAGCACGAACAGGTCTTCTCAACCGAGGCAATTCTTCCCTCCTACAGAAAATCAACCTAAAGCGACAGCATACGTGCTGTTGTGTTTTGTCGGTGAGTGCGAGACCGGATGCTCATTGATACAGGGGTGACAGTTGTCGCGGTGTGTGTAATACAATGTCTCGACGACTGCCATGCCTTTTATGTCCCCAAATAATTCATTTCATTAATTCATTCATGAAAAGTATCTTACTAGGTCGCCATAGTGTGGGTCACCATACCGTATAGTAGGAGTATAGTAAATACCACTCTCGGATTCTATTCATGTTTTCCATCAGGCGGACTAGTCACTTTGGCAGGCTCCTAAATTAAAAAAAAAACGATGATGTTCTCTTAGCTGCTTAGCTACGGCGGTCAGTCTCAAAGAGACCAGCCATCTACGCAGGAGATATTATTGTGTACAAGTAAGTTTACAACACAGGTGCACTCTCTGTTCCCTCACTCTCACAATTCGATACGATAGGGGATATGAGGTCTAGAACCTGACTTCAAACTCCATAAAACTACCTTAATTGAAATTGTTCTATTTTGAATTCACGTTTAAATCTCGATATACTTCAGTGTGTTAAAAGAACTGTGGAGAAAAGGCATAGACATTTTAAACACCATGATCAACCAAATCGGTTGACACCAATTCTAACTGCTTCTTATGAAAATACTAAACCTGAAAATAACCTCTAAAGTGTCCTTAAACAGTGAACTCCATAAGATTTCCCATAAGAAACTTTAGTAAAGTCACTAGTAAAGATTCAAGTATATGTTTAGTTCTACCGGCTGACGATAATAGTTAATTTCAGCAACAAAAGGAACAAATTAAATGTAGAGGCAACGGGTGTCATATCCCTCCGACACAAAGGGAGGACCACCGACCAGGCGACGTGATCATGCCTGGCGGGTCACGGCCCAACGGTTAATGTTGGGATGTTGTACATATGCTAATTGCCACGCGAATCTCTATTTCGCGATACAGGATTAGTAGTCGCTTCGTAGTTCATTACATTCATATGTTTCGTTCATACTTCGTAGTTCGATGTATCTTCGCTAGAGGGTGCTGTTGTATATTTTTCTTTGTGCTGTAATGTGGAAGTCGCCACATTAAAAGCTTTCAAAACTAATCGTAACACTTAGTTGTATTAATCATTGAAAAATGATATTAAAATTAAATTTTAATATAAATTACCAAAGGAACTGTTTTAGACTCTTTAAGGCTCCAACTGCACGTAACGGTTGCCACAGATATTCTAAAGCCCACCGAGCTCTTCGATGCACGCTAAGCATACTTTTATATTTCGTTTTTTTTTGTTTCTTAATTTTATTTTTATCTATTTTTTTTTACTACGTACCCATTCAAGATAATTAATTTATAGATAAAAATAAAATAAATGAGATACCACTATTAATGAATTAGGTTTTAATTACGACCGTGCATATGAATTTAAAATTACTGGGTTGTTGATTAATTCACTCTACATGTATTAATTACTTTCACCGACTTCAAATAAAAAATAGGTAACATTACTGTCGCATGTATTTTGGTAGTCCACAGATATCTCTATGACGGATTATAAATTTGAAATTTTTAGAACATATTAAACCATAAATAATATTTAACTCATATTAAAAACTGTTTGGATTTTCATTCTATTATATCATCTGCTTTCGTATAAGTCATTGCAGAGGGTACGAGTTTCATGTCCCTCCGACATAAAGGAAGGATCTTCGCTTTGTGTCAGAGGGACCTCAAAACCCGTTCCCTCCACAGTCATCATCTTCAAGAGCCTTTAATAGTTCACTGCTGGACATAACTTTTCTCTAGACATGAGTTTCTAGAAAGTGCTACTATATCTCCGTGTAGTGATGAATTAAGATCCAGAGTGTTACCTTCTCTATTTATCCCATGGGTTTCGTAAGAGGCGACTAAAGGAACAGAATATGGAAGCCAACATCACCGTAAAGAGAAGGAAAACTTGAAACAAACCCTATACCATCGCGTTTGACCACCGCGATATAGTAGGCCAAACCCTTGACAATAGAGGCCTATGTCCAGCAGTGGACTGTTAAAGGATGATATCACACTTGTCAGACGGATTGATGTAAGGTTCTCTTTGCAGTGCTGTTGGTCTGCGTGGTGTTGCGTCCCTTAGACGGGTTCTATGGTATCCAATACTTATGGGTTGAATAGCACAAGGCTGTATTAAAATTGTGCTTTCAGTTAAATTTTTGGGGGAAACAGAACGTGTATCAAATATATGTATTGTAATAAAAAAATACTAAGAAAAGAGATTTAGTGGGCCAAATGTTGTCGCTAATTTGATGGTCTCTCGTGCAAAGCCTTTTACAGACCACTGCTGTACATAGATCTCTCCTTAGCAAGGAGGTTTTGGCCAACTACACCACGCCGGCCAGACGGGTTGGTATAGGGTTTGTTTCAAGTTTCCCTTCTGTTTGTAGTGATATTTTCCTGAGTAGTTTGTTCCCACAGTCGCTTCTAACGACACCTATGAGATGAATAGGGGTAGTATCACGTGGGGTGCGGGTCGGGTAACCTCCACGTGCGTTCTCATGTTTCTTGTCCTTTCTGACCATTGCAGTCGGGGGGAACGGAAGCAGGAGGACCGGTGCACCCTGGGCGACGGTCAATGACTTCCTTTGTGAGGTGGGTATTGGCCGCCGGCGAATAACTCGACAGGGGGGTAAACGCTCTCCGTACTCTTCTGTTAAGCAGAAGAGACTGGACGAGCGTCGGCAAGTGCCGAGGTGGGATCCATAGGGAACCCAGGGGCGGGTTGGCCCACTGCTTGCGCAGGGGTTGACAAGCATTAGTGCTATCGCCGGTGAGAGAGGATTAGCCACCCTCTTGCGTTCCGTAATCAACAGGGACTCAACAACGACCCGACTGGTGGCTCCAAGGGGGTACGCTGAGAACCTGTTGACCGGAGGGCTTGCCTTGATTGGCCGGCCCATGACAAGGATAGTCTATAACACCAGACAGCAAAGTCGTAAAAACCTGTGGATACCGGCCGACCTCCGCAGTATATAGGCTTATCCGGGTGCAGGGGGCACCGCCCGGACGGACTTCATTTCCCCCATACTCGTGGGATTTAGTATGGATATGTTACAAACTCAAAAAAAACAAACAACAACGGACGGATCAACAAAAGAAACTGGCTTTATCGAAAATGGACCGATTAAGATTAGAGAGGAGAACGTGAGAGAAGGTGAGGAAAAGCGGTTGCGGCATCGGTCGAAATCGCTTATAACATCTTTCTCTAGACCCTCAACTCCGTTTTCGCTAGATGGAGATGAGCGAGTCGAAGAGAGCGATAGCTCTGCTTCGGTAGGGTCTCAAAGAGAAACGCGACGACAGTCTCGGAAGCGCGGTAATGACGCTTTGGATGGGTTTGGTCATGCGAAACGAGCACACAGTGGTAGTAACGCTAACAAGATGAGCTCAGTAGAAGTTGGCGTCCAAATGCTCGTTAGTCTCGCTGATGTCGAAGAGGTGCTAGACAAACCTCGCAGCACGAAGGCGGAATTGATGGGCACCATTCGCCGAGCTCTGCAGACTCTACAAAACGGCGTCAAGGAGCTCTGCAATAGGGCAGTGTCACGCGAGCAAGAGGAAGTGTCTGCACGGAACCGGGTCTCGGAGTTGGCTGACCAGGTGAGGAGTCTCCAACAGGAGATTGAATGCCTCACCCGAGCCAAGTCAATGGTGACGGCTTCGGTGGTACCGCATGCCTCCTTAACTCCAAACGTGGCTGGAAAGATTCCGAAGCTGACAAGCGGCCAAGTGGTGACGATTCCAAAAGCCCATCCGGCAAGGGTGGACTGCCCGGACTGGGAGCAAATTGAGGTTATTATGAACCGAGAGTTTGCCCGATTCCAGTCCGGGCTCCTAGATAGATTTTTCCCAGAAAGGGGTGCCAGGCCCCCTCTAGGTCAGGGGCAGACGTCAGTGATCCAGCAGCCTGCTGTTGCAGTCCCAATGCTCTCTGCTCCTTCAGGGAAGAAAAAGAAAAAGAGAAAAAAGAAAAACAAGAAGAAAAGACCCATTGTGCAAGCGCCGACACCTGTTGCACTGCTAACAAAACCATCGGCATCGGGAATAGAGAACCTGCCGGAACGAACAGTGAGGAAGGAAGGCAACACCTGGGCTCAAGTTGTAGGGCGAAAAGCCAAGGCTGCGGCTGCAAAACATAGCCCAGTAGCTACTTCCTCTCAGAGGGTGAGGAAGCCGCAGCTACCACGACCACCTACCAATGCCGCAATTGTAGTCATAGTGCCTCCGGAGTCTAGTGCTTCTCTGGCCGAGGTAATGCAGGCCGCAAAGACCCGGGTAAAACTGGCGGAACTTGGCATTACAGGCGGGGTCCGTCAGCGAAAGGCAGTCACAGGGGACCTAGTACTGGAGGTCCCTGGCCTAGACAGCGCTGCCAAAGCGGATGCTCTAGCCGAACGATTGCGTGCGGCCATGAGTGACACGGATGCACGATTTGTGCGTCCGTGCAAGACCGCCGAACTGCGGGTGATGGATTTGGACGAATCCATCACCCCCACTGAGGTTGCAGAGGCAATAGCCGCAGCGGGAGGCTGCTCCCCGTCCGACATTAAGATCGGGGAAATACGCAGATCTGCAACGCGGCTGGGAACGGTTTGGGTCCGGGGCCCACTTACGGCAATACGCCTAGTTGCGGCCGCTCAACGTGTGCAAGTGGGATGGGCATCAGTCCGTGCAGAAGTATTAGCACCACAGCCCCTGCAGTGCCACCAATGCCTCGAAATGGGGCACGTTAGGGTGAAGTGCTCGGGCCACGCTGACAGGAGTGGGCGCTGCTTCCGCTGTGGGGAATTGGGCCACAAGGCCCGAACTTGTGTAGCAGACACACCGAGGTGTCCAGTGTGTCTCGACCACGGCCGGCTTGCGAATCATCGACTGGGCGGCAAAAGTTGCTGCCCACCGAAGAAAAAGAAGAGGGGAGAGGTCCAACCTCAACCCATAACGAGTTCTAACTCGACGGGAGAGGCAATGGAGGCTTGAAATTCCCACCACAGACTAAGATTCTCCAGGGCAACCTTAACCACTGCCGCGCAGCACAGGATCTACTTGTTCAGACACTTGCGGAGCAGTCGGTTGCCCTGGCAGTCATTGCAGAGCCCTACAACATACCGGACCATCCGCGTTGGTTCGGGGCGGATGATGGTTTAGCGGTTATACATTGGGTGGGTGGGGAAAGCCTCCATTGCTCTCTTCTAAAAAAAGGTGCGGGCTTTGTGGCAGTCGAGTGGGGGATAACAGTGGTGATAGGCTGCTACTTCTCTCCCAATCGCGGCCTAGCTGAGTATGAGGCGCACCTGAGCTTCACCCCCCGTCCGGTATTCGTCCTAGGTGACTTCAACGCCCACTCAAGAGAGTGGGGCGACACCCGGGACGACGCGAGGGGAAAGGCTATCCTGGAGTGGGCAGCTGGACTGGACCTCCGACTTCTCAATCGGGGTTCAGTTAGCACCTGTGTACGCTGGCAGGGGGAGTCTATTGTCGACCTGTCGTGGGCAACTCCCTCTGCAGTACATATGGTGTCGGGATGGCGAGTGGTGGAGGAAGTGGTTACTCTCTCGGACCACCGACACATTTTATTCGATGTGTCACTCCGCCGCCCGGATCGCCCTCAGCAGGAAAGAGAACCTTCGCGACGATGGTCCCTTAAGCAGCTCAACAGAGATATGGTTGTGGCTGCATCCCACGTCGCGGATTGGTCGGAGGAAAGAGTTTCGTACGATCCCGAAGAACTGGCTGTCTGGTTTGGGAATATTATGGCGTCCATATGTGATGCCTCAATGCCCCGAGTCAGGGCAGCCAGAAAGAGCTCGGCGTATTGGTGGAGCGCAGAGATCGCGCAGCTGAGAACGTCAGTTGCTAGATTGCGCCGCCCGTACCTTCGAGCTCGGAGAAGACGGCGAGCCACAGTCGAAGAGATCGATAGAGCACGGCGGGAATATGGAGCTGCTGTAAAGGCTCTCAGCGATGCAATCGCAGAGGCCAAGGCTCGGTCATGGAAAGAACTCATCGCGGGACTGGATAGGGATCCATGGGGGCGCCCATACAAAATGATATTGGGCAAACTGAAGCCAAGGGTCCCTCCGTTGACGGAAACTCTGGACCCAGAATTTTTGGGAAGAGTGCTAGATACACTCTTCCCAAGGGTCCAGGACAGTCCTCCGATTCCTCCGTCACAATCGGACCGGCAACCCTGGTCCGATGAATATGGGGTGACGGAGTTGGAGTTGGACCGGGTCACACGGCGGCTGGCTTCCCGCAACTTCCTGATGGTGTTCCAGGCCGGGCGTTGGTGATAGCTCTGTCGGTTCTGGGGAACAAACTGAGGCGAATCTTCACAGATTGTCTCAGCCTCGGTATCTTCCCCCTCGACTGGAAACAAGCGAGACTGGTACTTTTGAAAAAAGAAGGAAGGGGACTGCAGATTCTCCCTCTGCATTCCGACCGATTTGCCTGCTGAACGAGTCGGGGAAACTCTTTGAGAGGGTTATCTCTGACCGGATCAGTGGGCATCTGTCGCGAGTGGGCCCTGATCTGTTGGCCTGTCAGTTTGGATTCCGACGGGGACGTTCGACAGTAGATGCTGTCAAGTGTGTTCGATCCCTGTCGGAGTCGACAATCCAATCAGGGGGGGTGGCGTTGGCGGTTAGCCTTGATATTATCAACGCGTTCGGCACCCTCCCCTGGCAGGCAATTAGGGCGGCCCTTGTATATCACGAGGTGCCGCTCTACCTGCGGGCCGTCGTAGAGGCCTATCTACGCGACAGGACAGTGAAGTTTATCGGTCGGAATGGAGTAGAAAACCAGAAGGAGGTATGTTTTGGGGTTCCCCAAGGCTCTGTATTGGGCCCATTGCTGTGGAATCTCGCATACGATGCGGTCCTTCGTATCAGTCTGCCCTCTGGCCTAAGTGTAGTCTGCTATGCGGACGACTCACTTATATTGGCTAGAGGGTCACGCTTTGAGGAAGTGCTTTTGCTTGCCGAGCAGGGGGTGGCTTGTGTTGTAAACAAGATCTGTGAGCTGGGCCTTAGTGTGGCGCCTCAAAAAACTGAGGCGATATGGTTTCATGGCCTACGCAGACGCCAGGAACCACCCAGCTCATGCCTTCGCGTGGGTGACGCTGAAGTCCAGGTGGGCCAGTACATGAGGTACTTAGGCCTTATCCTGGACAGTCGATGGAGCTTCGAAGAGCATTTCGGGCGATTAGTCCCCCGAGTGCGGGGGGTAGCAGGTGCGTTGCATCGTCTGTTGCCCAATCTCGGGGGACCACGAGAAGAAGATCGCCGCCTCTATATGGGGGTTATTAGATCCATGGTCCTCTATGGGGCGCCCGTTTGGTTTAGTGACCTGGCGGGTGCCTCCCGCTGCCGGGCTCTACTCAGGAGCCTGCAGCGGTTGATGGCCATACGGATCGTGCGGGGCTACCGCACAATCTCCTATGAGGCGGCGACGATCCTGGCACGATCTCCGCCCTTCGATATTCTGGCCGACATGGACGCGATGGTTTATGACCAAATTCGTCGTTCTGTCAGTCGGAATGCTGAAGAGGCCGCGCCAGATCATGAGCCCAGAATGCTACGACAGAACGCGCATAAGCAAGCTCTGGTGGCTTGGCAGGCACGGCTCGAAACTGAGGGCTGTGCTAGCTAACGCGCCGTCGGAGCCGTTACGCCGTCAGCACTGATCACGGCAATGCTGGCGACTCGTGAGGGATGGGAAGCCGCGGTCTCCTTCTGTGAGCATGTTATGCTCCGGAAGGAGACCGCAGAGCGAGATCGGGAAAGGGCCGATCCCGCTCGAAGGAGGCGGCGAAGGGGACGCGGCAGAGGTCGCTAGTTCCCTAATCGCCGCCTAAGGGTCGCTGCGGTCATATCTTGGGGCGATGTGACTGCTGCAAGCGACCCGAGACAGGTGACACTCCGGTGCGGCCGGGGAGTGTCGTCTGGGGCGGGGCGCTGTTCTGCCTCTTACTGTGCAGGGCGGAGAGAGGTGTGATAGCGTCCTGTCCTTGGGGCATGAGGTGCCCAGGATGTACCTCACTTGTGAGGTACGGCAGGGAGGACTCTAGAAGCCGCTAATGCGTTCCTGGAGCTCCTTCCGACTGCCGAGGTAGGCCGCCGCGGGGTTTAGTGGGTATACCGGTTTTCCGGGAGTCCCACACACGCCCTTCGTCCCTCTGGAGGGTATGGTGCGAAAAGCATTCCCCACGTAAAAAAAAAAAAAAAAAAAAGGGGGTAGTATCACGTATTTATTCTTAATCATTACCCATTTTTGAATTACGTTCTTGGCATAAGGACAGAAGGGAACTCACGATTCATACAATATATTATCCAATTATTTATCCCAAGTTTGAATAAAAGACACGGCTTTCTGGCAATATGAGTAATTAACCACTGAACTAAAGATTCATCAATGTGTTTTCATCTACGAAATATTCGTATGTTGTCGATCATGCGAAGCGAGGGTGTTCTTAATATTGAAAGTTAATTTTTATAATGCACGCATTGTGACAAACAAACCTGTGTGATATGAATGGCATACTACTTTGATTACTGGTGAATTATAATACTTATTTTAAGAACTACCCATAATGACTCCAGTCTGAGAAAGCATGAATAGAATCCAAGAGTTGTGGTCACGATACTCACTGCGAATGCCGATAACGCATCCCTACACTATGGCGGCCCAATGAGATGTTTTTTCACGCTCTGCTTGGGGAGGCTTGCAGTTATCGTGGCAGCGTGAGGCTCACACGCTTACACAACAACTGTAAACCTGCATCAATAGACCATCGATCTCGTACTCACCAACGAAACGCGATAGCACGGATGCTGTCACTTTAGGTTGGTGTTCTGTGAGAGGATAGAGATGTCCCGGTCGAGCCGATCTGTTCCTGCTGTTATCAACGTAGCTCTACTTTTCTTATGTAGGTATAGAATAGAGTGGAGAATAGTGGTTGGTGCAGCACCACCTGGTCCATTTGATCCATCCTGGGTCAGACCCAGGATTTGCTTGTGTCTGGATTTTATAAGTTTTTAAGATTCGCCACGGCTAGAATATATGTCTATTGTGGAAGTTTTATAAGTGTTTATTCAACTGCCTCGGTGGTGCAGCGGTAATGAATGCGACTGCTATGCTTGAGGTCTCGGGTTCGATTTCCGGGTCGGACTAAATGTTTGTATGATCTGCAAATATTTGTTTCGAAGTTTGGGCGTTTTCTATGTATAATATGTATGTATTTACAATATATATATGTATTCTATCAGTCAGTCTAGTTACCATAGCACAAGCTCCGCTTAGTTTGAAACTAGACGACGTTGGTTTTAAATGTCCGAAATATTTATTTATTATTTATTTACACATATGTGATTACTTTTGTAACCTCCGCAAAATAATAGAAATTCTCTTGTAGAAAATGCTTTGAACGCTAGTGCTAGTGGTAGGTAGGTATATATGTATGTTTAGTAGTTTGCTTTTTCAGCTATCTCCATAACACGTTTCTGCCATTTACTTCATTACTTTTTTTTAAAATTACTTTATAACCTAAAAAAACGACTTTTTAATTATCGGTATTAAAGTAATCGTTAAATACGTAGATAAGCACTAAACGTTGGGGTTCCGCTCAATAATTACAATAAATAATCTCAGGTGTGTCTTGCGGTACGCACAGTAATTGTTTAATATGAAATACAGCAGGTTAAGATTCCTTGAAGAGTTTATAATCATAGATTAAATAGAACTGGTCTGACACTCTCAGTCTGCACACATTTTTTTTATATAAGATGGCACCCACACTAGAAATATTCCTTTCACGTGTGGGATTTTACACACATTCCTGTAACGGACACAAAGAACACCTCGATTACGATTTATGTAAGTGTTGTAATCGTGGGCGACTGGCTCTTATATCCTTCAAATACATTATTATATACTCTATACTTTTTACTGATGACTTTTTGGCAGAAAATGAGGTGTAACATTTACATAAAGTTCATTACGACTTTTTTATCTTTTAAAATGATCGAAATTTAAATTATGCGGAACCCTACTCTATTTTGTAACTACTTTTTTTACTATTTTTTCGATTATATATAAACCAGACGGGCAGTTGTGACAGTCAAACATTACCGTTGAACTGTCAGCAACATCGCAGCAAGATGAGGGCATTCTACCTATATTTTGCTTTTCTAGTGATCGCAACACGCAAATGTAAGTGCAACCTTACCACTGTTTTTATTTATGACTATTTTTTACTGCTGGCCTCATGGAGAGGCTCAAAGTCGCTTAACGAGCTATGAAAAGGGCTATGCTCAGCATTTCCTTCCGTGATAGGATCCGGAACGAGAATATCCCCAAGAAAACTAAGGTTATCGACATAGCTCTTCGAATAAACAAGTTAAAGTGGCAATGGGCAGGCCACATCGCTCGTAGAACCGACAGCCATTGGGGAAGAAAGATTCTCGAGTGGCTACCACGTACTGGAAGTCGAAGCGACGACCTCCACTAGATGGACCGATGACATAGTCCGAGTCGCGGGGAGCCGATGGATGCAGTTGCGTCCAGCCGTATGGCGTGGCGTCCTAGGGGGAGGCCTATGTTTAGCAGTGGACGTCTTCCGGCTAATGATGATGATGATGATGACTATCCCATTGGTCTAGTGATAAATCTACCTGACTACTAATTTGAGGGTTTAATTCCCACTCAGAACACATTTCCATTAATTTTTTTATTATTATCCACATTAATTTTATAATCTTGACTTGAGTTCCTTTTAAATTACGTAGAAATTTAATGTTTTGAGATTCTGATGGAAAGAGTTAATCGCGACAATAATTGTAGTTTATTGAAAAACTTTTTTCGCCTACTTGTCATTCTTTTCCAAATGAAAAGATTAGGCTTACTCCGAAATAAAACACACAGTAATAGAACTCGATTAAATTCGTGACTGAAAACCATAATTGTAATGTATTATAATGAGGCAACTAAAGGACCCAGAAACAAACCCAGAGTGGTGTAGGAGGATAAAAACGCCTGGCTAAGGAGAGGCCTATGTCCAGCAGTGGACTGTTGAGGACGATGTTGATCTACAAGCAATTCATTCAATGATTTTGCCCAGATATAAAGTTTTTTTCACATTGAGCCTCTACATTTTAATTGCCTTGGTGGCACAGTGGTGGTGAACGTGACTGCTGCGCCTGAGGTCTCGGGTTCGATTCTCGGGTCGGTCCAAATATTTGTATGATTTTTAATATTTGTTTCGGAGTTTGGGTGCTTTCTGTGTACGATATGTATGTGTTTACAAAAAAAGTATTTAAGTATTCTATCAGTCAGTCTAGTTATTATAGTATAAGCTCTGTTTAGTTTGAAACTAGAGGGCGTTGTGTTTTAAATGTTCAAAAAAAAAACAACTATAAAACTATGTTCATAAAGTTGAAATAAAAAATTGCATCACCCACGTCACACATATATTTTTTACATATTAACTTTATTCTAATTTATTATCAATTTAATAAGTAATAACTTAAAGAAAAAAAAACAAAAAGGGTATTGAGACAAATAAGTATACAGTACAGTACAGTACAGTACAGTGCAGTATATAACAGTACAGTACAGCCTTAAGCGATTGATAATCTTTATTAAAAATGATTTACGCATTTACACTTCTAATTTTTATTGTAATAATGTTTCCATATTCCTGCAGGGACACAGGCAGTTACTACCAAGGAGATCCATGAGTGGGTTGATGGTCACAACAATAGACGGCTGAGCGTGGCTAGAGGACAAGTCAGGAGACAGCCAAGTGCTTCTCAAATGAACGCCATAGTAATACATACACCTTAATGTATTAATATTATAATTGAGTCATATTAATTATTTAAAAAATAATTCATAAAACTACATTAGTCTAGGTAGTAGAGCCACGCTGATTTCAGCACGAGCGAGCCGGCTCGATCGGGGCAGTACTACCCTCCCACAGAAAACCAAACTGAAGCGCCAGCATCCGTGTTGCCGTGTTTCTTTGGTGAGTGTGAGACCGGAGGCCCATTGATGCACGGGTGACAGTTATCGTGGTAACTGTGTAAGCCTTACACTGTCACGATGACTGTCATGCCTTTTACGTCCCCAAGCGGGGTTTGAAAAAGCATCTCTCAAGGCCGCCATAGTGTGGGCCACCATACTGCATTGTCTGCATTTGCAATGAGTATGGTGACCACAACTCTTGGATTCTATTCATGCTTTTCATTAGGCAGAGAAGAGTCACTTTGGCAGGTTCTTAATATATAAAAAAATATATATATTTATGGTAATAAGTAAAAATAACTTAAAATTATGAAATAATATTTTTAAACATGCCATGGAAGTATTACTCACAAGTGTCTAGTAGTATAAAACTAAAGACTTTTTATGTAGACACATCACGATCGATGCATCAACTTATTAGTATGTTATGTTTTAAACTATCAAATTAAAACAATGTATATATTTACATACATACATAAAATCACGCCTGTAAGCCCGGAGGGGTAGACATAGGCATATTAAATGCCCACTTTTTGCCAATGTTTGAGGGTGGTGAGCCTATTACCTCACTATACAGTACAGTACTATGTTTTGTTTGCCAGGACCTAGTCCATTATTCAGCAGGTGCACTACTCGTAGGTGAGATTGGCTTGGGACCCAAACCTCTTGGTGGGAAGCCTATGTATCATTTGTTTGTAAAGTTCATTAAATACCTTGAAATTTATCTTTTCAAAAAAATATTCTTAAACATTATTAATTGTAATACTTCTCGAAATAGATCTGGGACAACGAATTATATGCGAAGGCCCAGGCTTATGCTAATACTCACCCAAATGGAGTACACAACAAGGATAGAACTGTCCGTAAGTAAATTTACTGTTATTCTACTTTATACATAATTATATTTTAATCCACAATACTAAAATAAAACTAAAGCGACTAACGACTCTCTGGTCGGTTTAAAAATATCGAAGTACAAATTGATTTTTTCATTTGACTTGGGTCTTTACGCAAAGTTTGCGGGTATTTAACATTATTCCTGTCTTACTCACCTAACAGATTAACTAGATCCTCAAAGTTAACATATTCCGTGAAAGCATCTGTAAAGGATATTCATATCAGGACTACACGTGGTTTAAACGGTCACCTCGCCGCTTTCTACTGCGCTGAGTGTTGAGGGTTCCCCGCATGGGACAACACTTTGTGTGATCCATAAATTGTTGTTCTGAGTCTGGGCGTTCTTTGTGTCCAGTTCATGTATGTTTGTAAAGTCACTCGCGACACAGGATTTATTTCTAGTGTGGGAGCTGTCTTTTTAAAAAAAAAAATATTATTTGGCAATATTAACAAAATTTATAATAAACTACAAATATGAGTATTACTAGAGATTGTTAGAACAGCAGCGTGGATTAAAAAATACCACGTCGCTAGTACATTTTAATATGTATATTTAACTATTTAGGCAGTAGAACCACACTGAATACAGCATGCACCAGCCGGCTCAAAATCTCTAAAGAGCCAGATATTACTATCATCATTTGCGTGTAATGAGTTCACCCTGCCACATAATATTGAACCTTCGACCCGTTTAGTTGTTGCGAAAGTAAAACACGCAGTACTTAGTTTTTGATAGATTAAGTTCGAGTGAGTTATCCTCGTAGTATCGACTCAAAGCACGAAGAGCTTTAGTGAGGGTTACTTCTACTTCCGAGAAGTTGGAAACTAAAGATGTTAGCGCCAGATCATCGGCGTACACAAAGCGGGAGATGCTGGTACTGAACGAATTTAATAGGTAGTAGAGCCACGCTGATTTCAGCACGAGCGGGCCGGCTCGACCGGGGCAGTACTACCCTCCCACAGAAGACCAACCGAAAGCGACAGCATCCGTGCTGTCGTGTTTCGTTGGTAAGTGTGAGACCGGAGGCCCATTGATGCAGGGGTGACAGTTATCGTGGTAACTGTGTAAGCCTTACACTGTCACAATGACTGTCATGTCTTTTACGTCCCCAAGCGAGGTGTGAAAAAACATATCACAAAGCCGCCATAGTGTTGGCACCCTACTGCGTTGTCAGCATTTGCAATGAGTATGGTGACCACAACTCTTGGATTCAGGCAGAGTAGAGTCACTTTGGCAGGTCTTAAGATAGAAATAGATAGAAACGATTGTTCGTTGCTATAAATGTTGAATAAGAGCCACGTCAGGACACTACCCTGCGGCAAGCCTTTTTTCCCGCGATCACCGACGACTCTGATCTGAGAGAAGATGAAGTAGTATTGCAATTTTTGTCCCCGACTGTGTCAGAAGAAGGGTAGTGTTTTTCGAGTAAATGTATGTTTAGTTAGAGCCATTTCTTTCACACGCCCTTCAGCTCAAACAGCTGAACGGTTTTTGAGATATGAGATGTCGTTGAATTTATTGATATTGTTCATTGATATTGATGTGCCTGCAAATGAAATAGAATATAGGTGGGTTTGATTTTTTTCTTACCTTAGCAACATTAGTATCAAATGAACGATCATAAAAAGACCATTTTAAATATATATGTATATATATAGGTAAATTATAACACGTTTATTTTATATATATATTTGTCCACAAACTGTATATGTAGGTTTGGTAGAATGCCCTAAAACCGTAGTCTTCACAGTTTTTGTAAGGTTAGGTAAATATATGCAGTTATTTCATTATTTGATTAAATAAGATTACAAAACATAACATTATCGAATTAATTAATTTTTATACAAATATTTATTTTTCTCTTTTCAGCTTATTCCTTTTAATTGTTAATTAAATAGTTTTGTTTTTACTTGTTACGTGTTGTACTTAAATTTTATTTATTTATGTTTTCAGCATCAGGTAGATTTAACACAGGCGAGAGTATATTCAGGACAAGTACGACCGATCGTGATTACAAATTTACTCCAAACATAGCCATAGAATCATGGTTCAGCGAACATGTTAACTACACCTACGGCCCGATTCGTAACAGCGATTTTGCAAAATCCAAACCTGCAATTGGTCACTACACACAGGTATATATACATAATGTCCCTATTTCTCAGAGGAGTAGGCAATTGATCTTCATTAACTATCGTTGTGACAAATTTATTTTGCTTCGTCCACATTCATCAATCGCTGTATACATGATCGTGGTAGAGTAGTTATCGCGCGCAGACAGCGACAGGGATGGTGAAACTTCGTATTCTTAATTGGTGGCCTCATGAACTATTGTCGAACGAACTAACGAACAACCTGTATCACAGTATTTTTTTTTTATTTCTCCATTCGCTGCCTCATGCAGTGTTGCCAACTCTACGTCTTTTTACGTAGATCTACGTATTTTAAGCCTTCCACGCAAACCTACGAACTTTAGTCCCAGAATCTACGTATTTTCTATCAAAATTATTCAATTGCAAAATAACATATCCCGTTGTTAGACTGAATGGGCATTATTTTTGTTACTTTCGTAAAAAAAAGTTAATAAACGTTCCGTTTTATACTAGCGCATACTCGCCTCGCCTCGCCACTCAACTTATTATTACGCCATTCATTTTAAAAACAGTGTCAGTCATCAGTCAATTCAAAAGAACTGAGACTCATGTGACTGTGTAAAACGAAACGTCTTGGCGTCTTGTCTGCGGTGTCTGCCGTAAATAAAACGGTAAAAGTGAATCTTAACCTAAAAATATTTCGAACTAAGATATCGAAGGTGTTTTTTAGTTTAATTTCAATATTTTTCAGCTTCCTGCTCAATTTAACTGAATTAAGACTGTGTAAAACTTGGCGTCTTGCTGTAAATAAAACGGTAAAAGTAAATCTTAACCTAAAAATATTTCGAACTAAGATATCGAAGGTGTTGTTTAGTTTAATTTCAATATTTTTCAGCTTCCTGCTCAATTTAATTGAATTCTGTTATGGAAAGAAGCAGTGACAGTGAGGAAGAGCGCAATGTTACTCCCACTAAAAAAAGAAAGCTGCATTATGAACAAAAATATTCACACTTGTGGGAAAAGGACCAAAAGTATTCAGGTTGGATTAAAAAAAGCAACAAAGGAGATTACTATTTTTATTGTAATTCATGTAAGTGTGACTTGAGATGTGGTGGAGGTAAAAGAGTTTTGGAGAAGCATGCAGAATCTTTTAAACATAAGAATAATGTTAAAGGTTGGTGTGGTCTACTGGTGTGTTTTTTTATGTTTTAAATTATTTACTTACTTTTCCAATAAAGTGTAAGAAAGAACTAGGTTCTAAGTTCAGAATAATGTTAATATTCCTTTACTTTATTATTGTCATTAGTGAATGTAAGTTTATTTAATTATCAGATGTGAAGGATTATGGTTTCAGTTTCAGTATTCAGGATATTTTTTTCTACAGCTAGAGCCAGCCTGCATGATAAAAATAAGTCTGGAGAAATAAAGATGCCATGTTTCCTAGCAGAGCACAATCTACCATTTAGTTTAGCAGACAGTCTAAAGGATCTTGTACAATCAATTGCCCAAGATTCAAAGCTTGCATCAGAATTAACTTTTGGAAGAACAAAGGCACATGCTATTGTTACAAATGTTACTGGTAAAGTAGCTGAAAACAAATTAATTGAAATGTTACAAAAAAATAAGTTTTCACTGATAGTTGATGAGAGCACAGACAGATCATCAACTAAACATTTGGCACTTATTGTAAGGACTGCAGTTGATTTTCATGTTGAAGATAGTTTTCTATGTCTAATACCAGTTGTTGACGGTACAGCTACAGTCTTACATAATGCATGTACAAAATATTTTGAAGAAAAGAATATTCCATTCAAAGAAAATATGATTGGATTTGCAGCTGACGGAACTAATTCCATGTTTGGACAACATCATTCTTTGTCTACATTGTTTGCAAAAGATATTCCGAATCTGTTTCTAATGAAATGCATATGTCACTCTTTTCACCTTTGTGCCTCATATGCTTGCAAAAAGTTACCACGAGGTGTGGAGGACTTTGCTCGTGATGTTTACAACTATATACAGAATAGTCCAAAACGCATTGGAGACTACAAAGAGTTTCAATGTTTTGTAAATGTTAAACCATTCAAACTATTACACCCTGCCCAAACAAGGTGGCTGTCCTTGTTACAAGTTGTAAAAAGGCTTCTAGAACAACTACCAGCATTGAAATTATATTTTCAAAGTGCTGTGTTAACTAACAGATTGCTTGCAGCTCAGTCAATCCTTGATAAATGTATGGAACCAACCACAGAAATATATTTAGAATTTTTAAATTTTGTGTTGCCATACTTCAATGATTTGAACAAAGAAATGCAATCTGAAAGCCCAAAACTCTACTTGCTATATGAAAAAAATTTTATAACCTACAAGACCATAATGGAATGTTTTTTAAAACCAGAATATTTGGAATTAACTGAACAGGAAAAAACAAGCATTCATGTCCATGACAAAGTTGCAGCATTGGAAACAAAAATATTGAATATTGATTTTGAAAAAATTGAAAACCATTTACCCCTGGAAGACATCTACTTAGGAGGCAATGTTACTGCTTTAATTTCAATGAACAAAAACAATATGCATCCAGATCAAATAAGACAGTTAAGACAAAAATGTCTTGAGTTTTACATTGAAAGTCTTATTCAAATAAAAAATCGCTTCCCTTTTGAAGATGAGCACAGACAAAGGTTGAAAAATTTAAGGTTTTTAAACCCTGACACATTGCTGGACTCAAATTTAAGACGTTCTGTACCGTCTATAGCTCATTTAGGGCAAATGTTTCCAGGTAATAATCATTAACTTCAAATATTTTATTTAAAAGTTGAGTCTGTGTCTTATTTAGTTTTCAATTAATAATTTATTTTCAGGATTATGTCCAACAAATTTGACAGAATTAGACCGGGAGTGGAGAACGCTAAGAAATACTAATCTTCCATTTCAAGAGGATCAGCTAATCAAAGCAGATGAGTTTTGGCGTCATATTTCAAAAATAAGAAAAGGCGACTCGTCTCAAATGTTTCCTTTACTGGCCCAATTTGCGCAAAATTTATTAGTATTGCCACATAGCAGTGCAAATGTCGAGCGTCTGTTTTCTGCGATCAATTTGATGAAAACTAGCATAAGAAACAGACTTTCCACAGAAACGCTAACAGGCTTACTTTTCACGAAAAGTGGCTTAAAAATAAACCGCGAGCCTTCGCAGGAACACATTAAACATTTTAATAAATATATGTATAAATTTAATTTGTCTGAAAATGATAATAAAAATTGAATAATTTAAATAAATCGATGACCCTGAAAGTAGCGAACTTTTTTAAATTATCTGTAAGTGGTGGTTTCACATGTAGAATGTAGATATTGTAAAAACTAACCGGCTACTGGAATATTTATTTATTTATTATTATTTTTGTTCACGGAGATATCTCTCTAACCAGTTTTATCTATCTGCTGTCTGTCTGCAACTTTTAGGGTCTTATGAATTGTCGTTTTATTCACTTTTACCTACCCTACTGTCTTAATTTCAATCAAAAAAAAAAGTACGTAGATCTACGTATTTCTCATATGGAAATTTTACTATTTCTACGTAATTTTCTAATCTGGCCTACGCCTTTTTCAAAATCCAAGTTGGCAACACTGGCCTCATGCCTGATTGTGATATTTTAGAAAAAGTGATTCGTGTGGACAGTGGGCGTTGTCTGCGCCCATGCAATCGACATAAATCTATTGGCAACTACCCACATTGTACATTTATATAATGTTACCGTAGTAAGATATAGTTTGTAATTTGTTTATTATGAATCGATGACCTTGATGCACGGTAAATCTCGAATGAGATCATGATTGCATCAATACTGTAAGCACTATTGTAACTCTTTTATATAAACAAATAAATAAAATTAGTAAATAAATATCTTAAAAACACTCACATTTATTCTTATTATTGACATTTGGAAAGTCAATTAAGTTTTTTTAATCTGATATATGATAAATCATGTCACGGTGTTTGTAGTCGCACTCTTCCGAAACGGCTAGTACTTTTTTTTGTATATTTAGCATCTATAAGAAATAACCACAAATTATTTTTCACTCCTCTTACCACAGCCTCAATTTCTTTGATAATGGTTTTATGAATTTTCTCACATGGTTGATAATTTCTTAAACATAAATGACACAAAATGTGATCTCATCATCTTATCTCAGCCAATAGACGTTCACTGCTAGACATAAGCATCCTTCGAGGTTCTCCACAACGGGTCCCGTGCCACCCGCATCCATCCGAAATGTACGAATTGTTTAATTTTCTGTTTTTAGCTGGTATGGTCGAACTCCGTTTACATCGGCTGTGGTATATCAATAACAAACGCAGGGAACCGGAAGACTATCTACGCTGTTTGTAATTATGGGCCCGCGTAAGTAATCTTCCTTATTTATTCACCAAATCTACTAATAGTTAGATTTTATGCTTATATTCTATACTTGTTACTCTAGTTCAGAGAGAGAAGCAGAGGTTTTGAGTTCGATTCACACCAAGGATTCATTATTCTGGGCAGTTTCATTGTTCCATTTTTAAGAAATTCTATTTCTTACATATCTGAACGCATCATCATTATATTTATGTTTCTGTTTTGTATGACGTATGTGTCATCAGACATTACGGCAAAGAGAAGGAAAACTTGAAACAAATCTTATACCAACCCGTCTGGTCACCGTTTTGTAAAGGCCAAAGCCATCTTGCTTAGGAAAGGCCTATGTTCAGCATTAGACTCCTGTGGGCTGTTGAAGTTGAAGTACATATTATATACAAAAAACATTCAAATATCGAAACAAATATTTGCAGATCATACAAACATTTGGTCCGATGTGGAAACCGTATTCGAGATCTCGGTATGCAGTCGCTGTTGTCAACGCACCATCAAGACAGTCAAGTATATATTGAATGTTTTTGGTTTACAGTTTCATGTGGTCAATTTTTTTTTCAGGGGTAATGTTATAGGAAGTACACCTTACAATAGAGGCGGGCCTGTCCAGAGCTTGACTTGTGGTTGCGGCAAAAAATGCAACAATTGTAAAAATAAATATGGCGGTACATAATAAATGATTGTTAATGCCTATACGTTGTACTGGACTACAATAGTGACTATTAAACAATAAATATTCAATTGTATGTCATTGTTTATATCATTAAACATTCCTGCATTAATCTGTGAAAGTGACTACTCTGCCTCATGGAAAGCATGAATAGAATCCAAGAGTTGTGGTCACCATACTTATTGCAAATGCAGACAATGCAGGTATGGTAATCCACACTATGGCAGCCTAGTGATATATTTCTTTCACGCTTCACTTGGGGACGTGCAAGGCATTACAGTCATTGTGACAGTGTAAGGCTCACACGGTTGACACGATGACTGTCATCCCTGCATCAATAGGCCTCCGGTCTCGCACTCACTAATGAAACACGACAGTATGGATGCTGTCGCTTTAATTCAGTTTTCTGTGAGATAGTAGTACTGCCCCGGTCGAGCAGATCCGTTTGTGCTGAAATCAGCGTGGCTCTATTACCTGAATAATATAATGAAGACTGCCAACCAGGTCAGATGATCATGCCTGGCGGGTCGCGGCCCAAAGGCTTATTGTTTTATGCTTATTCTGCCTAAAAATTAACATATCAAAAAAATCTAACTTTTTAGTTAAAATTAATATATTTTACACCAGCCTGTAAGTCTGGTGGATAGCGATACTGACTTCTAATTCAGAAATCGTGGGTTCGATTCCTACTCAGGTCTAATAGTGTGCGATGAACACGATTACTTATTCTTGAGAGACCGGAGGCTCATTGATGCAGGGGTGACAGTTATCGTGGAAACTGTGTAAGCCTTACACTGTCACAATGACTATCATGCCTTTTACGTTCCCAAGAGGGGTCTAAAAGGATCTCACAAGGCCGCCATAGTGTGGGTCACCATGCTGCGTTGTCAGCATTTGCAATGAGTATGGTGACCACAACTCTTGGATTCTATTCATGCTTTCCATCAGGCAGATTAGAGTGATTTTGGCAGGCTCTTAAGATAAAAAAATCTGTATCTGTACTTATATATAATTTAGAAATATGTTTATAAAAATATAAGTGCGGTGACGGTAATAAGATTTGGCTCCTACTACGTCAGTGGGACCGGAATTGTGGTTGGTAAAATGTAGACTTTTGATACATTGCCTTCTTCTTTGGGATAACAGGCGTGAGTGTAGGTGTACACGTATGTCATCATCATAATCAGACTATTACAATCCACTGCTGGACATAGGACTCTCCCATTATACGCCTCTATGATCCATTTTGGGTTTTTCACATCAGACAGCCATCTTGCGCAAATCATCACTTCACCGGGCCTGAGGATTTCCTACAATAAGTTTGCCGCGACGTGGTCTCCATTCTAGAAATCTGTTACCCCAACGGTTGTCGGTTCTGCAACTAGTATGCCATGCCACTGCTACTTTAGCTTATTGATCCGTTGAGTTATGAGTCGAAGTTCCCTGCCGGATCACCTCATTCTTAATGCGATCAGACAGTCTTTTTCTAGGGCACACTAAGAAACTTTGAGCTTGTGGACCAGTCGTGCTGTCAGTGTCCACGTTTTGGCTTCGTACGTCATGATGGGTAGGACGCATTGATTGAAAACTTTCGTTTATAGGCACATACAGTGAATAAGCTCAAGGTAGCTTCTCAAATATGCCAAATCCAACTGAATTCTTCTATTCACCTCGTCCTCACTCTAATTCCTACCCAACTGAAATGTCTGCCCGAAGTAGACATATTTTCGAACTACTTGGGGATCTGCACCGTGTACCGTAACCGATCCCGGTAGTATATGTTCATTGAACATGACCTTGGTCCATCAACGACATCTGAGGCAGCCTGGGTCGAACGGCTAGCCCAATGTTTGCCGAGAATTGTGGAAAGGCTTACAGCCCCACCACTCTATTTGCCCGGTTATCTGAGAGTAATTCGAGGCAGACGCGACGATAGCATACTTTGTGTACATGATTCCAGGACTGCACTCTAACAAAAGAGTACATATTGCATGGCGTCTATTATATTTAATATATTACCTAAATGCTAGAAGGAATATACAGCCTTAAGACTAAACAATAAATTAAAAAGTATTATTAGAGAAAGCCTATTACAGGATTGGTGAATTTTTAAAAGATAAATTCTAAGTCTGGTGACATAAAATAATAATAATTACATGACTGATAGATTGTAAGTAAAGACTATAATAATTAATGATAAAGAATTTCACTGAATAACATATATGTATGCTGAAAAGGCAAAACATTATTGTTTCATTATTTAACTTACGATCTTGCTTGCCTTGTGCATGTATACTCATGTTTTGGACAAATAAACGATCTTATATCTTATATCTTGTACCCATCTGGAGGTTGGTGGGCTTGTTACCTACATCATACATCATACACTACATCGCAAGGAGAGTGCCCCGATCTACCACAGCGGAAACAAAGTCACTGCAGTCGAAACAACTATCGCTCTTGATGCGAGTGTGTTTAGTGTCCAGATATTTCAAACACCTCATCGAGCTCGTCAACAGAACTGTGACTCTGACGAATTGAGAGTGTCCTAAAAGAGGTAGTAGAAGATTTAGAAGGTAGAAGGTTTAGAAGGTAGTAGAGCCACGCTGATTTCAACACGAACGGGCCGGCTCGACTAGGGCAGTACTACCCTCCCATAGAAGATCAACCTAAAGCGCCAGCATTCGTGCTGTCGTGTTTCGTTGGTGAGTGCGAGACCGGGAGCCCATTGATGCAGTGGTGACAGTTATCGTGATAACTATGTAAGGCTCACCCTGCCACGATGACTGTCACGCCTTTTATGTCCCCAAGCGTAGCGTGAAAAAGCATCTCACTAGGCCGCCATAGAGTGGGTCACCACACTGCATTGTCTGCATTTGCAATGAGTTTGGTGACCACAACTCTTTGGATTCTATTCATGCTTTCCATCAGGCAGAGTAGAGTCACTTTGGCAGGCTCTTCATAAGGAAAAAAAGTACTCGATGGCTTGCTGATTTTTATATATATATAGTAGCAAACGAGCCTCTTTAGTATGAATGGTCTGTTGGAACGTATTCTGTGTTTACTCAAGAATAAAAAAAAATAATGTGAAGCGACTTGAAGTTGGGATCCAGGAGGTTGATGATGGGAGCTCCCTTGAATATATAAAGACTGCTCGGATGACGTAGTGGTTTACGGTCCGTATTTTAGAACCTGTCTCAGCCGTGAATTTAGTTTTAAAACTGATTTTAAGTAGAGATTTTATTATTGAAAATCACTTAAAGCGAGATACACTGACCCATACTCAAGTGAATGACAGCTTATTGCAGAACGATGTCTATATCGAAATCTTCACTCTGGTATAGATTTTGAAGACAAGCTGAAGTTACTCTCAAGCGGTGATTTCTAAGGTGTTTTAGGAAAAATACACGTGTTATACTATGATTTGTTGCTGAATAATTACGCAAAATTTACTTTACTTACTTTATTAACGAAAGAATAACTTAAAATACATGTTTCAGTTCGCCTTAATTGATTTTTAGTTAACTTACTCGGCCACCATAGTATGGGTCACCATACTGCATTGTCAGTATTCGCAATGATATGGTGACCACAACTCATGGATTCTTTTCATGCTTTCCATTAGGCAGAGTAGAGTCATTTTGGCAGGCTCTTAAAATGAAAAAAAGATATTGAAATATGTTCAAGTATTTGTTTCAATTACAATTACCACAACTGGTTAGTTTACGGCAAAAGTATAAAATTATTATTTAATATTAAAATAAAAATATAGTTTGATAATTGAACATGACAAGATTAGATAACAATTTAAACGTTCCGTTTTAGCTAATAGCTAGTCGTTTTTGTTTTAATCTTTAATTTCATTGTATTTAATATTGGACAATCTGGTTCTTATCAATGTGTTTAAATACTAGCCAATAGTGTATTATACATAAATTAACAGAAATTGTGTTTCGAAAATAACTGACTGCACGGTTGGCCAAGTGGTTTAAGCGGTCACCACGCTGCTCTCTACTTCGCCGAGTGTTGTGGGTTCAAACCCCACATGGGACAACACTTTGTGTCATCCACAAATTGTTGTTCTGAGTCTGGGTGTTCTTTCTGTTCGTTTCTTGTATGTTTATATAGTCATTCGTGCCACAGGATTTCAAGTACGGGTTTTGGTTCTTTTTCAAAATCAAAAAAAATATATAAATTTTTATATAATTCGCTACATGATATGGAATAATAATATCAATGAGGCGAAAATGAAATTGAGAACAGATTAGAAATTAAAATCAATTAATTATTTAACAATGACGTTTAAGTATTGATGTAAACTTAAGACTAGTTTCAGGTAATCAGAGTTCAAGGGATACTTGAGACGTCTTTAAAAATACGGGCCTAAATGACTACTTCACCGCTTAGGTATAGTGGTGTGATCCCCACACAGGACAAAACTTTGTGTGATTTTCAAATTGTTGTATTGAATCTGGATTTTATAATAATAATATAATAAATATAAACTCACAAATAACACTAGCAACACTGAAAGCAGCTAGAATTTCTCAAACGTATTTTGTAAAAATATTTCATTTTCTTTCTGTATTATACAAAAAAAAACAACTGGAACAATTTTCAAGCGAACTACAATGCACAATAATATAAAAACAAGACTTTTTTACCAAGAAAAACCATATAATTACATAAAAACAATATCTGTGTGAGACATGACATTTAAATGTCATGTCGAAATATTTAACCGAGAAATTCTAGCAAAATGCTGACGAGAGCCAAATCTAGAACACTAAAAGCACAAACAACATCCCTGGACTCGTCGCTCCGCTCCGCCTTGCCGTCCCCGGAAGCAACATTGGATGTTCCAGCCGTTGCAGAGGTGTCGAGCTCTAGCTCCAGCGACGAGTTTTTCTCTCCACCCACGTCGCCAAGACCTGTACGTCGGCAGGAGAGTACCCGGCCACCGACCAGCTTGGGATCACGAGGACCACTGACCTCAAACAGGGTCCCCGCTACCGGTGGTGATGTGCGCCGCATGAAGTGGACAAAATCAATAAATGAGAGTGTCATGCGTGCATATTTTCGGGCTACAGAGTTGGGAACGAACCTTACTGCGTACCGTGTTAGGTTAGTCTCTCTGTTTCAGGAGCTTGAACCAGCCATCAACGTTTCAGCACAACGATTATCGGATCAAGTACGAGCTATACAGCGCTGTCACCTGCTGGATGATACAGTACTTGAGAGGATACGCTCTGACATAAGGAAAAACTTTACTATCCCCTCTTCATCACACGCTGCGGTGGCTAATAGAACACCTCAGTTGCCATTAGGTATTAAAGATGTTGATGAACTAGTGGAGAGTGAAGTTATATCCGTAAGTACCCAATGTAACGATAAGATAAGGAGTGCTTTGGAGGATGCGATTCAAAAGTACCGATTTATAAATGATAATATTAGACCACGATTATGCCGTTTGCCCATTCATAAACGTAATTTAGCGTTTGTGAGTGCCCTGGATTCGCTATTATCAGATTATTTTGATAATAGCGAAGATCTTAGTGATACACATTCAATTCTATACTGTGCGGCCATTGCAGTTTGTCGAGTAGCTGGTGTTAAATGTATTGAACGTGTAAGTGCTACTCGACCCGAAAATGGCGTACCAGCTTGGCAGTATAGAATTGAACGTCGTATTGCTGAGACTAGGACACTCATCGGTAAATTAATTAGTTTTAAAAGTGGTAATACACGGCCAAGAGTCATGCGCTTTGTGAAACAGGCATTCTTGGGGACTACCATTAGTCCTCAACAGTACATGTCCTGTGTCACAGAGCGCATAGACTATCTAAAGCAGAAAGTTTATGCATGGGCAAATAGGATAAGACGTTATAGAAAACGAGTCGATCGGTATAATCAGAATCGAATGTTCCAAAGGAATGAGAAATGGGTTTACCGGAAATGGGAGGAACCGAATTCATGTGTGAGTGATGGGCATTTTCCAGATGAAAATACCACAAATTCATTTTGGCGTAACATCTGGTCAGTGCCTGTCACTCATACAGAGGGTGATTGGTTGGAGGATGTCAAACGTTCGTGTGAGCCTATAATAGCTATGGAACCCATTGTTATTAATAAAGATGATGTAAGTTGTGCAGTCCGTTCATTACCGAATTGGAAATCACCTGGTCCAGACGGACTGCACAACTTTTGGCTTAAGTGGTTTCGAAGCTCACATGCGTGTTTGGCATCACAATTCCAAGCAGCTTTGGATTCTGGTTCATTACCACAATTTTTAACCACCGGTGTAACCCATTTACTCTATAAATCTGGTGGTGCCATGGATCCCAAAAATTTTAGACCTATAACATGTTTACCAACTACATATAAACTTCTAACATCTATTTTGAGACTCAAAATTACTACACACATAAATAATAATTCGGTTATCTCTATTTCTCAAAATGGATGTAGAAGTGGGGCCCGTGGCACTAAAGAGCTCCTTATTATAGACAGGACCATTAGCCAACAGGTACGTCGTAGTCGTAAGAGTCTGGCAACATGTTGGATAGATTATAAGAAGGCTTATGACTCAGTTCCACATACATGGCTTTTGAAAGTGCTAGAGTTGTACAAAATTGATGCAACTCTGTGCACTTTCTTAAAGTCGTGTATGAGTCAATGGAGAACAACACTTCGCTATCCAGGATGTCGGCAGGCTGCGATAAATGACGAACTTATAAAGATCGAGCGAGGTATATTTCAAGGTGACAGTCTGAGTCCCTTGTGGTTTTGTCTAGCTTTGAACCCTCTCAGTACTCTGTTAGAGGGTTCAGGGTTAGGCTATCAGTTGCAGAAAGATGATCAAGTTATATCTCACCTTCTTTATATGGATGATTTGAAATTACTGGCCTCCACAAAATTACAATTGATGGCGTTATTAAGGGTCACTGAAAACTTTAGTAATTCTATCAAAATGGAATTTGGTGTAGACAAGTGTGCAGTCATGTATGTAAAGAAGGGCGTGATTGTAGAATCTGAAGGAATAGAACTTTCAGATTCAACAAAACTCAGATCTCTGTCTGCCACCGAAACTTACAAGTATCTAGGTTTTTCACAGTCCTTGGGAATACCAGAATCTGGCGTGAAACAAATGTTGCAGGAACGTTTCTTTGGCCGCCTAAAAAAAGTACTTAAAAGTCTTTTATCGGGCGGTAACAAGGTGCGAGCCTGTAACAGTTGGGTCATGCCGGTTCTGATGTATTCCTTTGGTGTACTTAGATGGACTCAGACCGAATTAGATGCCCTTGACAGGAGAGTCCGTACATTGCTGACTGCATTCCGTATGCACCACCCACGTTCATCGGTTATGAGATTGTATATTCCGCGAAAGTTTGGAGGTCGTGGTCTATTAAATATCAAGACTCTACACAATCGCGAGATATACAATCTCAGAGAATATTTTCTACAGACTAATGTGGGAGTGCATCGTAATGTAGTTGCAGTGGATACTGGTTTTACCCCGCTCGCTCTGGCTAAAGAGAATTGGCGCAAACCTGTAGTACTTAGTACTACTGATCGCAAGGAAGTATGGAAGGGTAAAGAACTTCATGGTCGATTTTATCGGACCCTACACGGGTCTGATATAGACTTTAAAGCGTCGACGTCTTGGCTACGGTATGGTGATCTCTTCGGAGAAACCGAAGGTTTTGTTTGTGCAATTATGGACGAAGTTATCATGACGAATAACTACCGGAAATATATCCTGAAAGATAGTACGGTTGACATTTGTCGGGCGTGCCACCGTCCTGGAGAATCTATTAGGCATATTATTTCTGGTTGTTCTCGTCTTGCTAATGGTGAGTATTTGCACAGGCACAATCAAGTAGCCAGGATTGTACACCAACAACTTGCCCTTAAATACCAACTTGTCGATTTTGAAGTGCCTTACTACAGGTATGTGCCCGACCCAGTTCTCGAAAACGGTCGTGCTACGTTATATTGGGATCGATCTATTATCACAGATAGGACTATTGTTGCCAATAAGCCTGATATTGTGGTGATAGATCGATTAGAGCGCCGCGCAATGATTGTCGATATCGCCGTTCCTCATGACGAGAATCTCGTGAAAGTTGAAAAAGAAAAACAATTGAAGTATTTGGATCTGTCTCACGAGATTGCCGACATGTGGAATGTGGATTCGGTGATTATTGTTCCGATAATCATATCTGTTCATGGATTGATAGCGAGGAGCCTCGACCAACACCTTAAGAGGCTCACGTTAGAAGGTTGGATCAAGGGTCTGATGCAGAAGGCAGTCCTCCTTGACACGGCCCGTATTGTGAGGAGGTTCCTGTCTCTGGAGCCCTAACCACCGGTATCTTGGTCCCTGTACCCGATGTCGGTGGTCTACTATTTTTTATATTTTTAAATATGTATTTTTTATTTTTTATATATTTAAAAATGTAATCAATATGTGTATTTATATGTAATAAAGAGAATAATAATAATTCTTTATTCAAAAAACATTTTTATATACAATTTTACTCATAATAAACAGCAAACATTCAAGTAGTTGGTAGTTCAACTTTGGCACCCATGATAAGATTTAACTTGTGTTATGGGTACCAGGGGTACTTTCTTTCTGTCTGTATACGTTTATAAAGTCTCCCGCGACACAGAATACGTGTTTAGCGCGGGCGTTATTTTTATTCCGTAAAAAATTATAAAATAAGTGTTTAATGACAGCCATGTGTTTCATTTATGATCTTCGCTAAATAAAACATTCAGAGATCCTTCAAAGAAGTGTTATGAGTTTACGACATGTTATTATATAGGAATATACATATGTGTTTCGTAATTTGCTTCTTAAACTATGTATATTAAACTAAAAAAGAAATTTCATTTAATTAATTATCTTTTTACAAAATACTTTATAATCTAGAAAAAAAAGACAATTATTTAACCGGTATTTAATTTATCACTAAATACTTAAATAAGTAGCACTAAATATAGGGGTTCTACTTAATAGTTAAACAAAGTAGTCACAGGGGTGTGTTTCGTTACGCGAAATTAATTATTTCAAATGAAGGCCAGTCGGTTCAGAATCATGGAAGAGTTTATGCACACAAGTGAAATGGAGTTGCTCTCAGTGTCGCGATCTTTGCACTTTTTCTTTCTTGTTCTTTTTTCTTTTTAAAAAAGTCAACGCTCGCATTAGGTATAAAGCCTGTGTTGCGGGAGACTACAAACATAAAATTAAAGGGACACAAAGAACACCCAGACTCAGAATAACAATTTACGGATCAAACAGTGTTGTCCCATGTGGGGTTTGAATCCACAACACTCAGCGGTGTGTAGCGGCGTGGCGACCGCTTAAACCACTAGGCCAACCGTGCTGTCACTTATTATATATAAGACGTCTACCCCACTAGGAATATTGCTGTGTCACAGGGGACTTTATAAACAGACACAAAAATATCCAGACGCAGAGTAGTATCCTACTTTATTTTGTAACTGCTTTTTTACTATTTTAATCTTTAGCTATTGTAATTTATATGTTGCAATAGCTGTAGATAAAAATGGTAACTGTTTTTTTAACTATTTTCAACTATATATAAACCAGCCACCAGTGAATTTGAATTGAATTGTGAGCAACATCGCAGCAGGATGAAGACTTTCTACCTTTATTTGGCTTTTGTAGTGTTCGCAACACGCAAGTGTAAGTACAAATTTACTACTATTTTTATTAATGTATGACTTATTTGTTGGTTTACTTTTAGTTATTCTGACTTAACAGTCAGAATAATGGATCGAAATGGATGGGTTTATCGCAACAATATTTAAAAAATACAATACTGTTTCTAGTTACCCGACATTCTGTTCACCATCGAAGTTATCGGTTCTCTATCAGAAAGACATACGAATCCTTGGCAGGTTTCTTTCGAAGTGCCTTCAAGGCATTCTTAACATCAAAATACCTAAATACTTTGACGCACCAACGTTTACGGCACAGAGACGTACCTGATGCGGCGATAGCTCCGGTGATCTAGACACATCTCGCAAATGTCTGTTGAAATGGTGGCAAAACCTATATTCTTAGCTCAACTTCAGAACGGCAGGCGGAAATAAGCCGATCAGTTCTTACGTTTCAAGGATGTTCAGAAAAGACACATGAAGAGACGCAATAATGATACCTAAAAAATGTAAGGAAAGGGCCAGTTGCTGCCCTGAGTTTCCCAAACTAGCTGACGTTGACAAAATGCGATGCTCTTGAGACTAAATCATCAGCAGCTGTCTCTTACAACTTCATCGATGGTGTCTCAAGTGCCTTCGATGCTCGCGCACATTTGTTCACAGAATTAGATGCTGTAGCCATTAGAGAGCTCATGCAAGAGCTGATCAGCCTAGTGTTCTAGTGATAGTAATTAGTAACGGTCACCATAGCCGAAATCAGCTGGGATGTAGCTAGAAGTACACAGGTCTCATTTTAAAAATTACATTTGAGTTTTTAGGTTTTTTAGAGAAGTATTTTTTTTTTCAATAGGTTAAGTTTATAAAGTTGAAAACCACAATTCCTAAATAAATATATATTATGATAACACTGACTAACTCAGAATTAACAATATATGGTACGGATGGTCCGTAATGTTCTGCAAGCTAAGTATGGGAGGACACAATTATTTTATGATTTTTAAAGAATTAAAACTAATGTATTCTGTTTCAGAGGTAATATTAGAGGAAGGATACCTTACATGAAAGGCGGTCCCGTTCAGAGCTTGACATGTGGTTGTGGCGAAAAATGCAACAATTGTAAGGAAATCTATGACGGTAACAATCAAAGTTAGTTACTACTTACACATTGTACTATACTACAATTATTATTTTACTTAATATTGTGAATGTCAAATTGTAACCTTTTCACACAAAAATTACTAAACAAATATATATGAAACTTTATCACATCAGAGGTGTACAGAGATGTACAGGTACATCAGAATGATATATGACTACTGTTTACCACGATATCCGATCTGATAATAAATATTGAATTGCATAATATTATGTATTTTATTATAAATTAACAGTGTACTCCATTCACTTTATCCTCTGTCTCTTTCTGTTTTTACAAACGGACACAGAAAACCCAGACACTTAACAACAATTTGTGAAATTCACAAAGTCTTTTCCCGTTTGGGAATCGAACGCGTGGTGAATTAGCGTGGAAGGAAACGGCGAGGTGATCGTTTAAGCCAATACGCCATACGTGCAGTCAAAATCCTGGCTGAATGTAGGTTAATTCTTTCGGTTGCCGGTAAGTTATAATTTGAAACTGAAAAAAAAAATTTTCGTTCAATCTATTTAATTTCTTCCTGGATTTTTCCAGAATCAGGGTCTAGATTTTTAAGAAATTCACTTGAATTTTGAAACCAAAGCCTGTAAGTCAAGTAGTCAGCGCTCCAAACTGTTAACCCTCAGCTCGTGAGGTTAATTCCCAGTCGGGACTAATATTATTATTAAATGTATGTGGCCGGGTTTACGGCAGAAAATTTGCCCCTTAATACTTGAGTGCATCAGAAATTATTGCTGGCAAAATGTAAACGTTTAATACACCACCCTCTTCTAATGTGACAAAAGATTTACTGTAGATATAGAAGCTGTTAGATGAAGAAACATCTCACTAGGCCACCATAGCGAGTGTCGCCATACTGCGTTGACTTCGTTCGCAGTGAACATTGCGACCACCGCTCTTGGATTCTATTCATGCTTTCCATCAGGCAGAATAGAGTCACTTTGGTAGGCTTCTTTAAAAAAAAAGAAAAACAAAGAAAAGTACAAGGTCATAAATACCCGTTAAGTACAATGTAGACTAGATGGTATGTACCGAAAACAGTACGATAAATATATGAAATACTTTCCTATCTTGATGCCTTGGTATATATGGAATATTTACGTTGGACGTTGTTTCATTCAACACTATACTGGAACAACCAGTAACCACGTCACGATAACAAACTAAAATATATGCATATAACAAGACTAAACAGCACAGTATGGTGTTGTACACTCGAACAATAGTGCTGTCTCCTCGCATTGCGGTGTTATTTTTAAATATGTTTTTGTTAAAAGTTACGGTTGTTAGACAACACTAGATAATATAGTTTAAAAACTATGAAGATAGGTATGTAAAACTGTGACGCAGACCTTCAAATGACAGCCAAATACTTTAGTGAGTGTTTAATTCATAGAAATTAGGACCACAGTTTGAGTTACAAGGATATGAGTTATTGTTTATACTCAACAGTCTATCCATATAAACACACTTCGTTACACTTCCAATTTTCCCATTTAACTCCTAAAGTGCCTGGTTGACAGTTATAAGTTTGTACTCTTGTTTTCGTACGGCAATCCGTTGTTATGTCGGACTTGAGATTGCTAAACACGCTCACCGACTCAACTTCCAACAACTGAGGGCTTATAGGCTGCTCAATAATACGTAAATGCTAAAGTAAGGTAAAATTTAGAGGTTTAATACTGTTTGCTCCTTCATTTTTTTTAAAGACAACCCCTGTGCTATGAAAACATTCTGTATCGCGGTGGACTTTAAAGACGCAAGAGTCACAAAAACATCTCAAACTCAGTACTACATTTTGTATACCATAAACACTGTTGTTCCTTGTAGGGATCGAATCGACAACAGAAAGCAGTTGTTTTAATCACTATACCATTCACGCAATCAAATTGATGTAAGTTTATATATGTGGGTGTGTAATAATTAACTCATCAATAGATTGCGTTAACAAAGAGTTGATTGTTCCTCTGGATAATAATAAAAGCAAAGATGTCATCCAATCTATTGTCATAATGTAAACATGTATCGTAGTACCTATGTAGGTTTTGTATGTACTTCTAATACTGCCTACTAAAGTACTGACCCGATTTTGAAGAGTCTGCTCTTATTTTTTATGTAAAGTCTCGTTGATCTCACTGTTAGTGTATGCGACTATTGATTCAGAGATCTCGGGTACTAATCCCGGGTTGTTTCAAAAAGTATTGTTGAGTTTTCCATATATGGAATATGGAAGTATGGAGTATGAAATTTGGCGGTGTTTTACGATCGAGTCTCGGAACGAACGTTAAGCTGACAGTTCCGGTTGTCATAAACATATATGGTAATCGTTATTGTGAAGTCAGTGCCCGCTAATACACTGACAAGTTCAATTTTTGAATTCAGTTTGACCTCGGGGTTGTGGAGGTCTGATGCCAGTAGCTCCGTAGATAAACGGGTTAGTTGTTGATTCGTACAATTTTAACACAAAACACAAAAACAATTTATTAGCGTACGAATCGAAACTTTAGAAACGTATAGTAGGTGATACGTACCAGTTTGAGCCAGTTAAAATTTTACGAATAAACCAGTTGTACTAGCTGACCCCAAATAGTCTTGGGATTAATAAAGCTAAAAAGGTCATTTGAGTAAGAGGGTTGCGAGGATCATAAATACACTGCAGCGCTATAAGCTCCTCGTAACCACGGAGAAGAGGGTTGGCTTTTTTTAAATTGTTTAATACCTATTTTCAGTTAGATCATGTTATCACTCCGTATGTATCAACCCGTTTTTCATTTACCTGTCTATGCTGTTATCTGTTGTAGATCGCTTGTAGAGTGTACGATTTATAAACGTAGGTAAAGTAGTGATAATTAGAGACAGAGACTAAAATAATAGTTAGAGGAGACTTGTGAGACTAGATAGAGTTATTATTGACATATAATATTAAACTTCTCACGTTCTTGCAATTTGCGGCAAGGATTTTGTAAAAAGGGACGAAAATGCGTAACAGGAAGCTAGAGAAGGGCAAGGTGTCGTGGGCTCGCTCTTTCAGCTTTAGTCTCTTTTGATTAGGAGAAATAATGATTTAAAAAAGTCTAAGATCATAATATTGGCAAAGGATTGAGTTTAAATTAACGAGTCCTAAATAAAGACTCGGGCCGAGACAATTGAGCACCCCTGGTTTGGTGTGGAACGTGCACAATGGAACAATCTCGGTGACAAACACCCCGAGTATTGACTCAGTACTCTAAAAGGCAAAATGTTTTGTACCCCTGAACTGAAACTGTTTTACCTGAGCTAATAAACCGGAGTTTCTTCGGTATTGTAAGGTTTACCTATAAATGTGGCGCTTATATACAGTTATAATATTAGGAGTTAATGCTATAAGATAGTAAGAAGTACTATTACACAGTAAACATTTGATGTTGTAGCCAATTGGTGCAAAATTAATAATTCAATGAGTTTAAAAAAAATTTGATTATCAAAGCATCAACAGTGGTTTAATATTTGTGATAACAGGTGACTACAATACTTTCTCCATCGTAGAGCATTTTAATGATTGCTAGAGACATAAATGAATTAATAAAATATGATGTACTTGCAATCAATATAGAGATGAAAAGTTATTCGTTTGACTATATTTTTATTGAATTCTGGCTGAAGGATTTGTTTATAACTTGCTAAGAACACTGACTCATCAGATTAGTTGACAATCAAACTAATAAAATTGGTTTATGGGTTCGAAAAACTCTTTGAAACATAAGATAATTATTGCATTAAAAAAACTATTTACATACTATTCATGGATTTTTCATCTAGGCTTCTTCATGGCTGGATCTGATTCAAATCACTTGTAATCATCTTTCGCTGGCTCGATAATCAACCTTATTTGAACACACGATTCGCGTCTTATGAGTCCCAATTGCGGTAACTGAGCCCCTTAAATTTCTCTATATTCGACATCTTAACTTCATCATGCAATCCTAAGTTCAATTAAGAGTAAACTTTATAACTATTTTTTTTAATTAAGAGCCTGCTAAAGTGACTCTACTCTGCACCATAGGAAGCATGAACAAAATCCAAAAGCTGTGGTCACCATACTCACTGCGAATGCAGACAATGCAGTATGGTGACCCAAATCATGGCAGCCTAGTAAGATGCCTCTACACGCCCTGCCTAGGGACGCGAAAGGCGTGTCACTCATCTTACAAAGCACACACACTCGACGCGAACACTGCCACCCCTGAATCAATGTGCCACCGATCACGCACTCACCAACGAAACACGACAGTATGGATGCTATCTTTAGGTTGATCTACTGTGGGAGGGTAGTACTGCCTCGGTCGAACCGGTCCGTTCCTGCTGAAATCAGCGTGGCTCTACTACCCGCGTGTGTGTATGTTATGGAGTTAGTTTTTGATTAGCCCATCGTTACTTAGGTGTATAGTCTACTTACCCCTCTAGAAGAGCTTTTTAAATGTTACTGAAAATATTACAAACGCTCTGTAAATGGTAAATAATTACTTACAGTAATGGACTTTAAACTGTAACGATATTTCTTACCTCATTAAGAAGTCATTATTCTGTTCAAAACCATTGTTACATTATTAGTGTTAAGTTGTTAATTGTGTAATTTCTTACAGAAAACTTAAGTTGGTTTCCTGTGCCACGAAATGTCGTGTTTTTTTTTAAATGAGGTATTTAACTGTAAAATCTAATGGCGGTTAAATTTCATAAAACATATAAGGTACACGAACATAATAGATAAAGTTCTATAAACATTAAAAATCTTTAAATCTTCTGTTAAATTAATAATATAATCTAATATATAAAATTCTCGTGTCACAGTTTTCGTTGCCATACTCCTCCGAAACTTCTTGACCGATTTTGATGAAATTATTTGTGCTTATCCGGTATCTATGAGAATCGGCCAACATCTATTGTTCATACCCCTAAATGTTAGGGGTAGTACAACCCTAAATTTTTTTTTTTATTTTTCAGACAAAATTTTTAATTTCTTTTTTTTTTATGATACATCATACAAAAATACATACAATCCTCAATTTTCACCCTTCTACGACCAACCCTTATATTTTAATAGTCATTCTAGTAAAAATGGCAAAACAACGTTTCCCGGGTCAGCTAGTATATTATAATGTTTTCTGACACACAACGCCATCTAGTCCCAAACTAAGCGGCACTTGTACCATAGGTACTAGACAACTGAAATAAATACAAATATACTTTTTCTTTGTAAATACTTAATTATTATACATAGGAAATACCCAAACTAAGAAAAAAAAATTTGCAGATAATACAAACATTTAGTCCGACCTGGAAATCGAACACGAGACTTTAAGCACAGCTGTCGAATACGCAACCACTGGGTAGTTAAGTGAGTCCATAATTATTCCAAGTGTTTGAGTTTAAAATCAACCAATTGATATGTATTCTATTTCATTTCTTTGTTATATATTTTTAAATATAAACACAACGTAAACACATCATAAATAAATGGTTCGGCTCCTCCTTCCTGTGTAAATCAGTTAAAAACTGGAGTTAAAAGCATCTCACTAGACCACCATATTGTTGGTCACAATACTGGACTATCTGCATTCACAATGAGTATGACGACGACAACTCTTGGATTCTATTCATGCTTTCCATCAGGCATAGTAGAGTCACTTTGGTAGGTTAAGAATAAAACGCAAAACAACCCGTGACAGAACAAATAATCATACGCATCACACAATTATTTCATGGTGTATATCCAATAGCGGACTGTTAAAGGTGTTGATGTGTGATGTGACGTCATCACATCAGCAGCTTAATCATAACAGCTTAACAATTAGGATCACGAAGCATTGAAGCATCAGATCAAAACTTTCTCTGCGTAATATTACAAATCTGAATGTAAGTTTGTTGGTTTGTTACTTTTCACGTCTTCGTCGTTCAATTAACAATTATGTAGTTTTGTATACCTCCTTTTCAGGGTAAGACAGGTAAGAGAAAACCTTCTAATTATCTTATTGAATAGATTTGTAGTTGCTTGAAGACTATTGTACATAGATCCCCAACATCTAAACCCTCTTCAAACATATGAGTCTCCTAAAGTTTTGAGAGATACGCTTTCAAAAGTTAACCACCTAAATATCTAGACTGGACTAATTCGAAGTCAGTCAAGAGCTTATCCTAACAAAACAAAGATAGGTAGAAAGGGTTTAGTGTAATTTATAATAAAGTTTTGAATCGGGTTCGGTGTAACGTTGGGGAATTCCCCTGTATGTTCATATTTGTTTGAGTAGTGTCCGCTTACCACAAATCATGATAAGAATTATTTTTGACTTTTTAATTATATCTTTAAGAAGAAATAGAAACTTTATGGTTCAAGAGTATAAAAAAGGTCGGTAGATAGCTAAATCAGTATAATATCAGGTATTTAAATGTGTTATTTGTTCAATATGTTTTATTATACGTAAAATGTCGAATTTTAATGTTAATATATGTATAAAACAAAGTCGATTTAGTTAAACCATTTGTAACTCAAAAAAAGTAGGGTCGATTTTTGTTTTCTTTTCTATATTGTTTGTTTCGTCCCAAAAAGCAGGATAACTACTAGACCGGCCTGTTGTTCGTAGGGTTAGTAATCCTGCCTGCTAAGCCGGAAGTAGTGGGTTCGATTCCCACCCACGACCAATATTTATGAGATGAATACAATAATTTGTATATGTATGTATTTGTATTTGTGATTTTCGATTATTTTTGATTTCTGCAATTTGTGGATGACACAAAGAGATGTAACGTGTGGAGATTGAACCCATAATCGACCGCTTAAACCACTGGACCATCCGTGCAGTCATGTTAATCAGTAGTTTGGTTATAGTGCAGGCTTTGTCTAGTTTAAGATCAGACGGCTGTGTGCGAGAAGTGTAAAAATATTATTATTATTGTTACAAAAAACTATAAAAACATTTTTAAAACTGACACAAAATGTCGGGCATTAATTTTCTAACACATTCTGTATAAAAACAAAACACAAACGAATAACGGAGTTCCAATTGAAAATACAGAGAACTGTTACTGATAAACAACATTGTATTCAATTAAATTGTCGATACTCAAACTACGCTACGAACCCAAATTCGTGAACAAAGCAAATTTAAAAGCCAAAACTCCCTTAAAATCTTTGTCTATTTATGCAACTCACTCACTATGTGTAGTCACAATGGCTACCCTTCCTAAGCCTAGTTTAGCATATAAATAGTCGTTATAAACTTGATGAAGTTTCACTGTATGATTGTAAAACCCTGCTTAAAACACGACAAACATACCACCGTAAATCATGATGTGTGTTGTGGTCCTTTATATTAAAAAATATTAATATTTAATTAAGTTGTTTTTATAGCTGACTGCACGGTTGGCTTAGTAGTTTAAGCGGTCGCCACGCCGCTCTGCACTTCGCTGCGTGTTGTGGGTTCAAACCCCACATGGGACAACACTTTGTGTGATCCACAAATTGTTGTTCGGAGTCTAGGTGTTCTTTGTGTCCGTTTCTTGTGTTTGTAAATTCCCTCGCGACACAGGATTTATTTCTAATGTCGGCGTTGTGTTTTTTCAGATAGCATAACTGTGTCTTTTTTTTAATCTAGATTTCTACCACATACTAGAAGGCAAAACTTTAGAAAACGCGAAAATTAATAGTACCATAATAATACCAGTAATACCAATTTCAATAACAATGAAAGTATTGCGTTTTCCGGCGAAAACTAGTATTTGCATAACTCAGTGATAAAAAAGGAAAGTACAGATGGCCAGGAAAATGTTATAAATATATTTTTTTTATTAAAATAATAAAACAATTGACTCACATTTTATCTATAATTAAAAACTACATAGATATATATGAAATAATATATCTATTGATGTATTGAATGATCTATATCTGTGAATGAACTAACTTTGATAGTTATAATTCTAAATTTATAGTAAAAATATTTCAAATATTAATAATTACAGTGTTTAGCTACCTAATCACAAATATAATAAATTTAATTTATGACACACATACACGATGCTTGAGGTCATTAGAAAATCGAACTTTGGAAATCCCAACACACACCACATCTTTCGCTGATAAGTCTTTCGCAGTGCAGACTGCACGCCTGTGGAACTCCTTACCGGAGGTTATTAGGCGGGCACAGTCGGTGAGTACTTTTAAGAAACTCGTCAAGGATCATTATTTATCTTTTTAACAAATATATGCTATATCTGTATCTATGTTTATGTATGTATTCATATTTATATGCCAATGTATGTAAGTGTATGAATGTGTATTCGTATAGGTATATGTATGTGTAATGGTAGCTAATATACCTAAATTGTAACGTGCACCACAGACTACATAATACTATACAGTATAGTCCGTCTAACGGTTGCCTGGAAGAGATCGCAGACTGCGATAAGGCCGCCCATTGTACTACTATTTTTTGTTTGTATCCTACATTGTATGTTTCCTACTTATGGTGTGCAATAAAGAGTACCTAGCTATCTATCTACATATAATTTACAATTTTTAAATCACATATATTTCAGATATTTCTACACATGATTACTGTTTCAAGTATTACATATTATTAACCACAAAAACGAGTGTATTTACTTAAGTTAAGTTTATATACGGAAGTCAATAAACTTAAGCAGGCCGTTATCTTGAAAGAAATCGAGGAAAAGCACAACTAAATTTACTAATAATGCTACTAACCCGAATGAACATCACGTAACTCACTAATTCAGGCATGTGATCACAAATAATTGGTACACTATACATCACTCCACCAATCTGTCGAACAAATGTCGCCTGTAGTGTCAGTATTCTCGGACTGGTACGACCTACATATAAACCTTCAAAAAAGAAGGTGCGACCACGTTAAAGGCCGGTAAAAAGTAACTTTCGAGTTACAAGCGTTCATATACGACGGTTGACACTTGCTATCGGGTGAACCGTCTTTTCATTTGCCTCTGTATATCATAAATTAATATAGTATAGAATAACTAAAAAACACGCTGATAAAAGTCGATTACAAACAAAAAACAAACAAACATATAGGTGAAGCAAATAAAACATGTTAAAAATAAATAGGACTTCCATTTTCATGGTTTAGAAGACTTTCTATAAGGCAAACAATAATCTTAAAAACAAAGTATTTCTAATATATAAAATTCTCGTGTCACAGTTTTCGTTGCCATACTCCTCCGAAACGGCTTGACTGATTTGAATGAAATTTTTTGTGCTTATCCGGTATCTATGAGAATCGGCCAACATCTATTTTTCATCCCCCTAAATGTTAGGGGTAGTACAACCTTAAATTTTTTTTTTTATTTTTTAGACAAAATTTTTAATTTCTTTTTTTTTTATGATACAACATACAAAAATACATACAATCCTCAATTTTCATCGTTCTACGATCAACCCTTATTTTTTAATAGCTATTTTAGTAATTTAATCATTTTTCATCCCGCTCGAATTACTTAGAAATAATTTATATGGCAAAGCAACGTTTGTCGGGTCAGTAACTATATAAACTTGTATTTTAGACGTTCGTTGAGTGTTATAAATTGTTGTATCACCTCAAGTGGGGCCCAACGAGGGGATCTGAAGCGAGGCGATTTTTTACCACCAATACAGTTGCCTCAAACGCATTAGTTTCGAATTAGGTGTTTTAATAGAAACATCTTAGAATATAAATGTAATGCTTCGGTTAGAAGGGGAAATAATTGAAAGTTTTTCGATCGTGGCTGAGGAAACAGCTCCATAAAGTTACTCATATATACAGAATGTAATAGCAAACTGCCTCGGTGGCGCAGCGGTAGTGAATGCGACTGCTGTACTTGAGGTCTCGGGTTCGATTCCCGAGTTGGACAAAATGTTTATATGATCTACAAATATTTATTTCGAAGTTTGGATGTTTTCTATGTACAATATGTATGTATTTACAAAAAAAAGTTTAAGTATTCTATCAGTCAGTCTAGTTATCATAGCACAAGCTCTGCTTCGTTTGAAACTAGATAACCCCTGACACACAACGGTCAAATGTTCGAAATATTTATATAAAAAAAAAACTTAAATCCCCAAATGGGGCGTAAAAAAGTACTTCACTATGCCACCATGTTTAGAAGATATGAGGTAATAAAGAATATTACATACATACAGAATACGCGCAAAAAACAAAACCCTTCCTTGTCAGACGGGTGAAAACGGACACATTTGCTGGGTTTTCGACGGAATTTGAACCTAAAACAATTTAAACTGCCACGATGACTGTCGTGCCTTCTACGCTCCCAAGCGAGGTGTAAAAAGCATCTCACTGGGTCGCCATAGTGTGGGTCACCATACTGCATTGTCTGCACTCGCAATAAGTATGGTGTTCTTAACTCGTGCTTTCTATTCATGCTTTCTATCAGGTCAAGTAGAGTCACTTTGAAGTCTTAAAACAAAAAAAAAACTTTTTAGTGTCTTTCTGGTGATTTTGATTGTCGTACGCTTCGTGTCGTAAATCTTGACTAATACAGGTTAGGTAACACGATGACTAGGACTAGTATGCCGTCTGTATGGACAGGCCGACTCAAACTGCGGTTGTTTCTTCAAAAACCCAACGCAGACACTATACTGTACTCGCATAGCTTTTATTAAATCATGTTTACTGACTTAAAAAAAAAATACTTTCGTTGTCTGCTTTGGAGTTTCTTCTCGGAGTGAGTCTTAGAAAATGGCGCTGCCCTCTAGCTATATAGTCCAATATTTAAAACTATTTGTAAAAGATTTTCATGCAGGAATAAGAATCATTTACCAGCTCCTGGGATTGCATTCAAATATTAACAAACGCAGAAGCTATGACGAATAATAAGGTAATATTACCTGGCATTGTGTCTGTATGCACTAATATCTATTTATGAATCTATAATATATATGTATGACATGTATGTATTCAGAAATATACATATATCTATGGTTATCAGCAGTCTGGTTACCATAGTACAGACTTTGCTTAAGTTGGAACCAGACGGCCGTGTTTACAATGTGTGTGTCTATAATCTTTTAATTGGGTAGATGACTGTATCGTAAATAAATACCAATGTCCACTTCATTAAAACTAATATCGTGAAACATCTCGACAAATACAGTTAACATAGCTTTTATTATTATTACGAATTTTAATCAAATGTACAGTGAAATATATTGTGCAATTGAGTAGTCTAAAACAGTGACGTCACAATTTGGTATTTAGTACATTTTTTATACAAAATTGTTGTTTTGACAGATGATTAAAAGTAACTAATTTGACTAAGGTGTCATCTAGCTTATTATATGTGTCCATGATCATCACTTGTCACGTGACCCATTTGTTCGTTTACCTCTATATTACAAAAAATGCAGAAAAATTGTTATCGATTTAAAAGAACCAATATTTATCCCATTCAAGAATTCTTACAGTATTTCTACGTTTTATCTAAAATCACTTCATCTTCATGATTTAAGTGGTCGACCGTATAAAATAATCCTAAAAGCTTAAAAACTAATCTGTGTTGATCACTGGTCCATTTGTGAGAAATAGGTTTATAGGGAAGCTCGTATCTATTAGGCGCTGGGTCCCTCGAGACTTCGTGATGTACCCTTATGTTACCTGTCGGATCCTGTTAGCTATTACTCATTTTTCGTCACAATTTATGATGTATTTTTATTTATGATTTAGTGGAATTCCATCCGTTATGGCTGTAGGTTTTAACACGAGTATTTAGGAACTTATTGACTGTACTATTTAATGGATTAAATTAGATTGAATTCGAAAATTTCCTTTTAAACATTTTACAGTTGGTTTTTTAAATGTATTGACAATTGTTTTCCTAATATGCCCCTATATGAATGTTTTTAGTAACAATATTAGTCAATTTGGCAATATATATGACAATGTAGGATATTTGATTCTTAATAGGCTAAGTTTCTTTTTTTATAGAAGCCTACCGAAGTGACTCTACTCTACCTGATCGAGAGCATAAATAGAATCCAAGAGATAATGCAGTATGGCGAACCATGCTATGGCGGCCTAGTGAGATGCTTCCATACGCCCCGCTTAAAAGGGGGAATAATATATATATATGTATATATATATATATATATATTCTTACACATAAAGATAACAAAATTAAGTTCAACAAATTTGTTCTCTGCATTAATATAATAAAGACGTATGTGATTGATTAACATGCAAGCAACCAATTGTTTTGATTCTTTTTTTTTTTGTATACATATACGAGTATTTGTATAATAGCTGCCAAAACGACTCTACTCTGCCTGATGGAAAGCATAAGTATGAAATCCAAAAGAGTACCTACTCAAATATAATTCTCGTAAAAATAAATATTGTGGACTAAATATTTAAAATTTATTGTATTTCAATAACAATGTGGATTGCAATGTGGGCACATGTTTCTATATTGTTTGATGTTAACGTTTTCAATTAAACGTCTAAATCGTAACATAGCGATTAGTTGTTAAAAAATTTGTAACACGACAGTATATTAGAGTTTTATATGTATATCTCTATAATATGTTTTTTTTAAGTTACAAACAAAAACTGTCGGTGTGGCGACGGATTAAGAATACATAGTATTCCCTATTCATCCCGTGGGTATCGTAAGAGGCGACTAAGGGAAGAAACTATTCAGGCAAATGTCATTACAAAGAGGAGGAAAATTTGAAACAAACCTTATTCCAACCCGTCTGGCCAGCGTGGTATAGTAGGCTAAAACCTCTTTGCTAAGGAGAGGCCTATGTCCAGCAGTGGACCGTAAAAGGCTGTTGAATGAACAAAAACTATTTCCCACAGAACTAGAGATATTTTTATTGTTTAAAAAAATCATACGCAAATTAAATGCAATGGGCTCAGGTAGGAAGCCTCAAGAGCCTCACAAGATATTTTTTACTGCGTCTGTGTATGTAGTTGCCAAGTTTTGTGGGACACCATATTAAAGAAATTATAATAAAAAAGACTGTAAAACATGATTGGAAGTTTCCTCACTTGATTAACCAGCTCGTATAACAGTTAGTGTTCTGACTGCGAAGCCAGCGGTTAAGAGTTCTAATTGAGGTCAAATAGCTATTTGATGAGTAGGATCACTTTGTTCTGTATCAGATACTGTCAAGTGCACTCAAATTTACACAATGTAATTAGATATTTATAATATTTTTTATCAATAGTCTGTCAGTAATCAATAGTTATTGCAGCACATACTCTTTTGTTTTCATTATCATTGTCGGTATTTATGATACTACATTTGATATAGTATGTTTAAATTTAACCAGTGATCTGAAAATGGCATTAAAGAGATGCATCAGACTGCTATAGACTGCTATAGGGTTAACTTGCCTGGTTACAAATCACCAAACGGACTCCACAAACTGACGACTAAGAAGACAAGTAAGTACCTGAAAAATGAAAATTAGATTTATGAGACATTTCAAATTCTAATATTTTAAAAAGTACAATGGCATACAAATATACGAGTCAATCTATAGACTAGACTTTCTGTGTATACTGCATCATAACTGTTGGAGTCTTCAAAACAAGTCATACGAGTCTAAGCTGTAAGGCAACTGAAAAAATTATTTCTTCCTTCTTGGCTCTACAATTGTGTATGTAAATTAATCGAAGGAACATTTGCACACAGACAGACACACAGCCCTTAACAGTTCCTGATAGATTGAAAATGAACGGTTAACTATCAAATGCCAATCAACAAGCCTTTGCCTGCGTGATTCAATTCCTGTATCGTTAGCGGTTTATTGAAGTAATTTTACAATTTCTCAGCGTGTTAAAGGTTAATCTTATCTTTTCTTATCGTAGTATTCCTATAGACAGCGTGTTATAGAAAGGAATGATGAAATAGTAGAAATGTTCACTGTATATCAATTGATTTAGTTTAAAAACATCGACTTAACTCTTCGAAAAATTACGAATTTGCAGGTGACAATTGGATTTTCTTCTATTTTTGTAGAAAATAACACTAAAATGGACATTTTACAGACATTTTTGAAATAAAATACTCGTCGCTACGTCGCTTTCATAATATATATTATCATCAAATTATTAGTTCTTATATTATTAAGAGATAATAAATGATTTTATTAAAGTATATAAATACATCTTCTGTGTGTACAAAGGCAAACAAAATATTTATAAAGCGCTGATATTATCGTCGACAGAGCAACGCTGTGGTCAATATTCTAGTACATTTACCCAGTATTAATTAAACACAGCTGATCTTGTACTCTTTTATAATATTTATTTCGCAAGTTGTTTCAAAGGAAACAAAATAAAAATAAATAAAAACTTTAAAATTAACTAAAAGTGGAACATTTATATTTAACTTCTAAGTTTGTGTACTCCATTAAAAATTTTGTACTTTCAAGTGATGTATAATTGAGCTTATAGGAAACGGCGTCTGACTTGGAAAGTATTTTTGTATACTTAGTGTTTCTAACCGATGGCTTAGTCAACAATGGTCTGGTTCACAAATGCCTGGTTTTATTTTCTTAACGGGTATGATTAAAACTATCATTTTGTAGACTTATGTACTTTATCGCGTAAAAATATTAATGCTAGGGATAAAAAATATATATTGTGTGGTAGTTTTCAGACAGTTAATCTAATTTTATACCACATATTTTTAAAAAATTCATTTCAATGCTACTTCTTCACATAAACTTAAGAAATTGTGAGTATTCTTATGTGCGCCACATTCTGTTTTTTTAATTCTAGAACCTGCTAACGTGACTCTCCCTGATGGAAAGCGTGATCCAAAAGTGGTTGTCGCCATACTCACTGCGAATGCAGACTATGCAATATTGTGACCCACACTATGCCATTAAAGTGCTTTTTCAAAACCCTTTTAAAGAACCCAAGACCATAGTGGGAGGGAAACACGTGCGCAGGTAGTGAGGTTTTGAGTGATTGGCACAGGACGGAAGGCTGAATGGAGCGCATGTCTACCATTCTAAAATGGTGACTTCCAAGGCAAACACGTGTCGTCTTGTAATGCAAGGGAGAAGGTGGGACCAGCTGGAAAGCTCTGGTAGATAATAAAAGACTACAAGAGAGATGCAAATGCAGAAGCTCAAGGAACTCACTGGCTTCGAGACTGCCTCTAATACGTACTGCTCACTGCTGCAATCGATTAAGAGCGTTATGCGCACTCAACACAGGAGCGAACCTGGAGAAAAACTGTCTCACTTTGTTCAGTATATATTCTGTATTCCATAAAACTACAATTATGAAGGTGTCAAAAATAGTAATCCTTGGCTACGATATTATCATTCCTACTTATAGCCTGCAAAAGTGTCTCTATTGTAATGTAATCCAATGTATGGATGTATTTATATTCTTAATTAGGGTTCCTAAAGCTGAACACAACAAAAAAGGGTAATTTAATAACAAATTTCTTCTTCTTGTTTATAAATATGTATTTTTATTACCCTTTTACATTACTTCATTTCTTTTACAATTGTCCGTGTGGTGACGGATTAAGAATACAGTGTTACCACCCCTATTCATACCGTGGGTGTCGTAAAAGGCGACTAAGGGACGAAGTATACAAGACAACATCATTACAAAGAGAAGGAAAACTTGAAACAAACCCTATTCCAACCCGTCTGGCCAGTGTGGAATAGTAGGCCAAAACCTCCTTGCTAAGGAGGGGCCTATGTCCAGCAGTGGACTGTAAAAGGCTGTTGATGATTACATAACTTCAAAACAACTACAGATTATTCAATATTGCAAACATCTTTTCAAGGTTACAGAAAAACTTTAACAGTAACAAAATGTATTACGATTCTGCAATTAATATAATTTGAACCTATAAAATAAACTTCATTATTGTGATAACCAATAGCAAATAACAAAACGACACATACCCTCACAATCATGAAACTATTTATATAGGCCATAATTTAGTTTTATATACAATGCTGGTTAATATAGCAATGAGAACAAAACTCTAATACCTAGTTACGAGATGAAATGTGTCCTATGAAGTTGAATCACAAGGTATTGGGTCACTTCGATAAAGCCAAAGTTTTGAACTGATAAGGTTTTGACTTATGGGGCTACCTACCAAATATATTTTATCAAATTAGGTACTTATTTGACCCGAGGTTCTTCTAATTTACACAAATTTATATATATATGTCAATATTAACATTTTTGACTCTTTGCCTATGATTATAGTCACTGATAAATTGCATAGAAAATGTAAAAATTAAGAAATTATAGGCTACTTGTCTGCATTTGGAATAAGTGTGGTGAACACAACTCTTGGATTCTATTCATGCTTGCCATCAGGCAGAGTAGAGTCACTTTGGCAGGCTCTTATAATAGTTGTAGTCATTTATTTTAAAAATTGTATATAGTTTCAATAACTAATCTCTCCCCGGTTGAGTCGGATAATCGTAGCATTGGATTGTGAGAGAGAGCGAACAGACAGTGCACCCGTACACTGTAATTTCTCCGTCGTAGTTTTCTAGCTAGTAGTAGCCACGCTGATTTTAGCAGGAGCGGGGCGGCTCGACCGGGGCAGTACTACCGTCCCACAGAAGACCAACCTAAAGCGCCAGCATCCGTGTTGTCGTGTTTTGTTGGTGAGTGTGAGACCAAAGACCCACTGATGCAGGGGTGACAGTTATCGTGGTAACTGTGTAAGCTTTACATTGTCACGATTACTGTCATGCCTTTTACGTCCCCAAGCGGGGTGTGAAAAAGCATCCCACAAAGCCGCCATAGTGTGGGTCACCATACTGCATTGTCTGCATTTGCAATGAGTATGGTGACCACAACTCTTGGATTCTATTCAAGCTTTCAATCAGGCAGAGTAGAGTCACTTTGGTAGGCTCTTGATATAGAAAAAAAAACTGGTCTTAATCACCTAGGAGTACATCACCATCATTATTATAGGTTTAACTGCCTTCAGAATACCAGGTTCTTAATGTATTTTTTTCCGTCATTAATGCACCGCCTCAGCACATTAACATTTTATTTAAAAGTGTATGTTGCCTGTTATAGAGATGTACACAAACATGCCTAGAGGTGGAAAATTAAAGAACGACGACAGAAGTTTATTAAAATACGGCATGATGTAGACGCATTTAGTTTTCTTTAAAGTTCATATTTTTATTATTTTTTTATTTTAATAGCCTGCCAAAGTGACTCTACTCTGCTTGATGGAAAGCATGAATAGCATCCAAAAGTTGTAGTCACCATACTCATTGCGAATGCTGACAATGCAGTATGGTAACCCACACTATGGCGTAGGGATATTCACTTAACATCGATATATCGAATTTATTCGATGTTTTCTATACGACATATCGGATTGATCCGATATTTTGATAAATATTGTGCGTATTCGATATACCTATCGATATATTTATTTTTAGAAGCATCGAATATTTGCTTGTTTTGTGGAGTCTATAAAAAACTAAACAACTTTAAACTGATAATGTTAATTTTAAATAAGGTTCATTACGGCAGTGACAAATTGAAAATAGTGACATCTGTGAGTGATCAGCTTAATTACCTAATCTATCCTGACAGATCGATCGACCATTCAATCTCCACGTGTGAAGTCTGTGGATTATATACGTTCATTATATTCACTTTCTTTCACAGTTTCATTCAATGAAATGAAAGGTTAAAGATTAAGTAAACTTTTATTTTTGCAAAGTTTGTCTAAAGAGCATTGGTCTTGAATGCGTAAATTGAAGGTAATTTTTTACAGGTACATTAAGGCTAGTACTAAATAATTATGACTCTTTTCTATTACTGTTTTGAAGTTTTGTGATAAGTAATAAAATATTAATATTAATTTGTCGTTTTTATTTCACTTACAAAATGTAGGTGTAACTCATCTCAGTCATCTCACCCCTAGGTGTACTTAATAGAATAGCTCTTAGTAGCACAATTCTATTCAAATTACAGTCATAGAAAATCACCTCGTATGTTACAATATATAATATTAAACTTTTGTAGAAAGTATTCGATATTTAAAAAATATCGATGTTTTCCAGCGATACATCGAAAAACATCGATGCTGGGATTCGATGTTATACATCGAGTATAAATATCGATATATTTTTTAAGTGGACACCCCTACTATGGCGGCCTATTATTATTAAGATTTGCGTATTAGGGTTATTTACACATCTTATTTGTCATCATTTCATCTGTAATTTTATATATCTATATTAAATGCAAATAAACTTTGATTGGATTTCACTAAAAATAATGTTGTTATGGTTTTTTAATGATGCAGCACCATTATATTGACTGTACAGATGGGTTTGGGCGGTCACCTCGCCACTTTCTTTTGTTCTGAGTAATGTGGATTCAAACCCCAAATAAGGCAACACTTTGTGTGATACAGAAATTGTTGGTTCGAGTCTGAATGTTATTAATGTCCGTTTGTAAAGTCCCCCGCGATACAGGAACAATCCCAACGTGGGTCTTTAAAAAAAAGAACAAACAGGTGCACAGTGACTGACTACTCGCCGCCATCGTTTCGGTCTCGAAATACCGCAGGCGATAATTTAATTCATAGATTGGACGCACACGACAAAATGCGCACAGTGTTCAATTTCCCATTGAGTAAAGTAATTGTATGAGCGTGATCGTTTATTCTGTAATCAGGTGTGGCTTAGCAATCAGAAACATTAAACATATTACTAATACTACAAACATAAACCCACAGGCTTGTATTTGACTGCCTCAATGGCCTGGTGGTAGCATATGCGATTGTTGTGCTTGAGGTCTCGCGTTCGATCCTCGGGTTGGACCAAATGTTTGTAGGAACTGCAAATTTTTGTTTTTTTAAAAGTAAATATGTAATTATATCAGTTATCTAGTATCCATAGTACAAGCTCTGTTTAGTTTGGGACTAGATGGTGTTTTGCATCATGTGTCCGAAATATTTAATTGTATATTATAAATACATGTACATATCTTTATATTCAATATATATTTACATTTAAAAAGTAGCTATAGACTAGTAGCTACTACCTGAATTCGGATATTAAATTTTTTCACATCATTCATTCATCACAAATATTTTAAGACGAAAATTAACTATATTGGTTCAACTATTTCCAAGTTTTAAAGAGAAGGAACAGAAAATCCATTTTGTAAATAGATTTTACAACAATGGCTACGAGATGCGACACATTTTAACCTTGATATGTTATAAAAGTCTATACAATTACAATTGAAGTTAAATATGTCAAAGAATTGAAACTAGACATTCAAAATAGTCAATATTCGATACCCAGGTGTTACTATCTCCAGTACTACTTAAACTAAATCAAAATAATTCCAGTCCTGTTGTAAACTAGAGTTAGCAATGATTGCATCACGTCGGTTCAAGCGAAGATCAACTTTGATAACTCCATTACACGCGCAATTTTGTCTTGGAACATGATTACATTGTAAGTTGGATGAAAACTACACTCGCTCGTTGCTATAATAGTTTTTGAATTTAAGTCCACTTTCATTTGAAGTTTTAGCCGCGGGTGGAACGTGCGCAGTGAATATGAAGTATCGTAGCATTGAACTGTTGAAGGTTCAAGGTTTAAATTGTGTTGTGAGGCAGTAAGGCACTTGACTGGAATATTTTATGTCAGTTATTCGATTCATGTTCAGATTAAATTGTGTACATACATATCTACATATATGCATACGCGTGTGTAGGACTTCCGAAGAATTGGTTTACACACTAAACCTCACAACGGTTCACATCGGTGGAGGAGCTCCAGGAACGCATTACTAGCTTTTGGAGTCCTCCTTGCTCCTGATTGGGGGACATCCCGTGATGCCCCCAGGACAGGACGCTCTCGCACCTCTCACTGCACTACACAGTAAGAAGCAGAATAACGATCCGCCTCAGATGACACTCCAGGGCCGCACCGGAGTGTCACCTGTCTTGAGTTGTTTGCAACAGTCATATCGTCCCAAGACGTAGCCGAGATATTAACACTTGGAGGAAACGTCTGTTTAGAATTGCCGTGATTTTTTTTATATAACAAATCAACCATATAGAGGTAAAATATACGTATTAACTTTCATAATTTTTCTTATTCTTTCATACGTGATATTGGTTTTCGCCATATTCGTTTAAAATTGTAAGTAAAAATTATTAGATTTACCGCAAACACACAATATAGGGTCCTTATAAACTCACCGGCACGGAATCTTGGCCAAACTCATAACATGCGATAACATTTTTTGAAGGATGTCTAACTTTGTTCTTATCGTGTAAGTGGGTAGAAAAAATGTTTATGTTCATCTCAAGAGGGTAATTCACTAATTTGAAATGCATTTTGGTCTGCGTTTTAAAGTTTAGTTAAATCGTGTCATTAATCCGACGAAGTCGAAGTTTTTAATTGTGCTCTAAAAATTTTAAGTTTTAATTTGACAAAGACTTTTGTTGTTATTGTGGTTAATAAACACCTAAAGGCCCCTTAGGATCCATAAAAATGTCTTTGTCATCAAGTCAGATAGCACAGGTAGTGGCATTAGTCGAACAAGGTTTGACCCATCGTGAAGTGGCTATTGTCCTAAACGTGCCGCGTTCTTCGATGCAATATGCACTAAAACGGTATCAAGAGACTGGCCGCTACACCCGAAGACCAGGTAATGGCGGTGTAAGATGCACATCAGCTCGTGAGGACAGCTTTATTGTGTTAGAGATTTTAAGAAATCGCTTCCTGACCGCTGTTGAGATCCGTCAGCGGCTTCAAATCTCCAGAGGTGTGAATGTTAGCGAGCGTACGGTGAGAAGACGTATGGAGGAAGTTAATTTGAGAGCAAGAAGACCAGCCCGTGGTCCACAGCTCCTCCCACAGCACAGAGTAGCTCGACTTCACTTCGCCCGCGAACACGCTAACTGGACTTTTGAGCAATGGGCACGGGTTTTGTTTACAGACGAGTGCAGGATAGCTTTAAATGCACCTGATGGTCGACACGTTGTCTGGAGAAGGAAAGGGGAACGCTATTTGGCGATGACAACCACACCGACGGTCAGTTTTGGCGGAGGCTCTATAATGGTATGGGGTGGCGTGAGTTCTGATGCTCGTACGGAATTAGTCATCGTCAATAACGCCTTAAATGCAACTCGATACGTCGAAGAAATTCTACAAGATCATGTTGTGCCCTTCGGAGGGTTTATTGGCTATGACCAATTCATTTTAATGCATGATAATGCCCGTCCACATGTCGCTCACATCGTGAATGATTACCTTCAAGAGGTTGGTGTTCAAAAATTGCAGTGGCCAGCTCGCAGCCCGGACTTAAATCCGATAGAACACGTATGGGACAAACTGAAACGAGCAATAAAGTTATCATCGAACCCACCACAAACCCTTAACCAGCTTCGAGATGCTGCACTTACTGCCTGGCGCGACTTATCACAAGTCAACATCAAGAACGTCATCCAAAGCATGCCAAACCGAATGCAGGCGGTCATTAGGGCTAGAGGAGGCAACACACGCTATTAAAAAGGACAGAAAGTGACAAAAAATCAAACAATTTTAAATTCGTAGTGCTTTTAATTCTAGTGTAAAATTTTGTGAAAACGTGATTTTTTGCATAAACTTCATTATGAACCCGAAAAACCTTTTAATGTGAAAAGAAGTGATCAGGAACGTTAACTGGATAGACTCCGATCACAATTAGCCAAAATTTGTAGAGCTAAGTGAAAAAAAAAGGTAGCTGTCATACGTTTTGTACTTGGCCAAGTTTCCGTGTCGGTGAGACTCATATGATAAATCGCACTTCATGTGAATTTATTTCATCACTAACCTATGGGTCGGCCAATAATCTTGTTCGGAATGGAGATTCACGGATGACGAAATAAAATCGGATGACTGAAGTCGGATGAAGTAAGCTATCATAAAAGTAGTTCTACTTTGGAGCGTATTTCCATGGATACGGGTCGAATTCGGATCGGATTCGGATCAGATTCGAATCGGATTCGAATCGGATTCGGATCAAACGAAGTGCGAAACCACTGTTCATCTTAATTTAGGTTTTTTTAAAATACATTAAAAATCCTACTCACTTCTACTTGCACATTTTGCTAGTACAAGATTCGGCAGCAATGTCTAACTAGACAAATTTGATCAGTGTTATTTTATTCTTAAGTTTTTTTTAAGACAACACTCGCACCAAGGAGATGTCCTGTGTCATGAGTGGCTTTACAAATAAAGCAAATATAATTGCTCGTTCAGATTGTAAATATAAATATGGCAAATAATAAATCTAATAATTGGTTATTTCTGGCAACCCTAATCCGATATAATCCAGTTACAGTGGACTTTGACAAAAATATTTGATTTTTTTAAGCTTTTGTTTAGATGACACAGCTATTCGACTCATGATTGTCGATAAGTGAGAATATTAGATGCTTAGAAGTTTAGAAAGTGCATTTAGAAGCACCTTAATCACTTGTTAAGATCTTCTAATTACCCGAAACTCTTTTATTTTTGACAAGTTCGTCTCTATCTATCCGTCTGTCATTTTGTCTATGGTTTAGCTACTAATACAAAGCTGAAGTTTTGTATGTTTGTATAAATACATCGTCGACAATGTCATAAATTAAAATATATATATTTTTAATGGTACCTCCCGTACAGGTAAAGAGAGGATGTACTTCTCTTATCTATTTCGTGGTATGGAATATCGTTGGACAGGTATTTAAAAAAATGACCAAGTACCAGTCGGACTCGCCTATGAAGGGTTCCGTAGCAGCGATTTATGATGTATTAAAAAACTAGTTACTAGATTTCGTTCAAACCAATTTTCGGTTAAAGTTTAAATCGTAATGTACATCATATATTTTTTTTTAGTTTAATCATTCTCTTATTTTAAAAGTTACAGGGAGAGGGGACACACATTTTTCCACCTTGGAAATATCTCTCGCGCAAACTATTCAGTTTAGAAAAAAAATGGTATAAGACCCCTTAATATCATTTTTGCAAACCTATAGAATCTATAAATATCCCAGACATATGGGTAGAACAAACAAAAAAAATTAGTTCTAAGTATGGGAGAATGCCAACTTTTTTTTCTATTTTTGTGAAAATCGTAATGCGGTTCACAGACTACCTACATCTATTTACAAAGTTTCAACAGTATAGTTTTTATAGTTTCGGAAAAAAAGTAGTCGTGACATACAAATAGACAGACAGACAGACATGACTAAAATATAAGGGTTCCGTTTTTTGCCATTTGGTTAGGGAACCCTAAAAACATTTCAAGGGTGCACAGCCCTTTTTTAATTCAATTAAAATATTAAGTTCTGATACGCAAAAACAGAAAGTTAAAGGATGCAAACTACACAGGACAACATCACTGCGATAAGAAAGGAAAATTTGAAACTAACCCTCCATCAAACCCAGCGTGGTATAGTAGGCCAAAATTTTCTTTTTGTGATTAAATTCTAAAGCGTTAATTTCAGCTGTTGGTTAAAAAAATCATGGTGGCAAAATATACTAACTACGAATTGTGAATAAAAAGTGCCATGGTTAAGTAAATCTTTGGTTCACAAGTAATAAATCAATATTTCAGACATTTGACACAACATCATCTAGTTTCAAACTAAGCTAAACTTGAACTGTGATGACTAGACTGACTGGTAGAATACTTAAATCCTTTTTGATTTGGGAATACATACATACGATACATAGAAAACCCAAACTTTGAAACAAATATTTCATCCGACTCGGAAATCGAACCCGAGAACTGAAGCACAGCACCATTAGTACCATTTGACAACAAATGTCAAATGGTACTAAAGTTTGCCCACGGCTATGCTTACATATGTCGCACGTTACTGAAGATTTTGTTTTCCTTAAAGATCTTTGGTCTAAAACAATAATATTTCTCAAATCAATTCACAAAAAATAAATAAGTTTACTTACACCTAGTTTTTGAGATTAGCATGTTTGGACTAAAAACAAACAAATAAATATACTCGTATAAGTATATATAACACTTTTAAGTAACAAAATTAAAAACGATTACGTCTGTCAACCCTAATCTGACGTGATACAGTTTGGTCCGAGGCATTGACTGCGGTCACTACGACCGTGTCGAGAATTTACGTTCGACGCCGAACAGACATTCGCAGGGTTGGAATATCCTCATGAATATTTCGAATAACGGCGACGTTTGAGGGTTACTGTTATTCTCTTGTTTATATTTGGATAATATGGCATTTTTATTCGATAACATTTATTTATGAGGTGAGTCGTGGAAAGTTTTATTGGAGTAAAAATTGTGTTTTAGATTTATTTTATTGAATTGATGACAAGTTATTTGTTTATGTAACGTTATAGATGTTTATTGTATAATATTATTATGGACTATAGATGTAAATTTTGTCAACATATTGAATGTGTTTGTTTTTGCAGTGATGTATTAGGAATCACGTACCTTATCAATTATTAATGATAAAAGTGATCACTAGTGTGTGTGTGGTTGTGGGTTTGATTCTCAAATGCGATAAATATTTACTGTAATATATTTTTTTCATAATTTTTCATACTTTATTTGCTAATTACTTTAGCAATATAGACAGTGAAAGAAAAATTATTTTCTAATTTACTTATGGTTTGCTACGAAGTCCCTCCCAAGTCATTTTCTTATACTTTCGTGTCTTAACCATCATCATCATGAACAGCCTTTTCAAGTCCACTACTGGACATAGGCCTCTCCTTAGTAAGGAGGTTTTGGCCTGCTATACCACGCTGGCCAAACGGGTTGGAATAGGGTTTGTTTCAAGTTTTTCTTCTTTTTGTAATGATGTTGTCTTGCATACTTTGTTCCCTTAGTCGCCTTTTACGACATCCACGGGATAAATAGGAGTGGTAATACTATGTATTCTTAATTCATTACCACACGGACAATGTCTTAACCATTCTACTCATAAAACGTAATATTGTATGAAAATATTGTATACCCGTAGTCCGGAGTAAAAAAAAATTCTTTTCGAAAAAATTAAACTACATCCGCATGAGTTGTAATGAATTAGAATATGAGTGCAGTGACGGACTACATACAGAAATACATATGTATAGAGTTTACTAGGTAGTAGAGCCACGCTGATTTCAACACGAACGAGCCGGCTCGACCGGAGCAGTACTACCCTCCCACAGAAGACCAACCTAAAGCGACAGCATCCATGTTGTCGTGTTTCGTTGGCTTGGTGAGTGCAAGACCGGAGGCCCATTGGTGCAGGGGTGACAGTTATCATGGTAACTGCGTAAGCTTTACACTGCCACGATGTCTATCATGCCTATTATGTCCCCAAATGTGGCGTGAAAAAGCATCTTACTAGGCCTCCATAGTGTGGGTTACCACACTGCATTGTCTGCATTTACAATGAGTATAGTGATCACAACTCTTGGATTCTATTCATGCTTTTTTCTTTCAGGCAGAGTAGAGTCACTTTGGCAGGCTTTAAATATAGGAGAAAAATAACAAGATGGAGCCACTTATCACACATCCAATGAGTCACCGCTGGTAATCAAAGATATGTTTCCAGAAAAGCTGATTTCCAGACGAGGCGACATCCCATGGCTATGTAGGAGTCCAGATCTATCCTCAGTAGACTACTTTTTATGGGGTTATTTGAAGAATCGTCTCTATATCAAGAAACCAAATACACTATTTTAACTAAACGAAAAAATCAGCGATGAGATGTCGACGATCTCGCGCTTTCTTTGCCGACGAGTATTCGAAAATTTCGGTACTAGTTTAAGAGAGTGCAAACGTTAAAACGGTGGTCATTCCGAAGACGTAATTTTTAAGAAATAAATACCAACTTCTTAGTTTTCTTGTAAATAAACATTCTTTATAATATATCAAATGATTTTTTGGACGATTTTTTACATCGTAAATTAATTCGTAGCTCACCCTATACAATATCCTGGTAACAAAACTTGAGTAAGAAGTAAAAAGAAATTAAACCGTCCATCGAACAAATTGTAATTTCTGGTTATATTTTGTTCCACGTATGTGTATAATTACTACACGGAAGGCGCAGTAGCGCTTCGCTCCCTAGACACCATATTTTTTTCTATATTAAGAACCTGCCAAAGTGACTCTACTCTGTCTGATGGAAAGCATGAATAGAATCTTAGAGTTATGGTCACCATACTCATTGCAAATGCAGACAATGCAGAATGGTGACCCACACTATGGCGGCCTAGTGAGATGCTTTTTCACACCCCGCTTGGAGACGTGAAAGGCATAACAGTCATCGTGACGGTGTAAGGCTTATACAGTTACCACGGTAACTGTCACCACTGCACCATCTACTTCGTATTGTGGGTTCGATCCCCACATACACATAGTAACAATGTGTATAAACTCTCTACGATACAGATATACTCTTAGAGTTATAATTAGCTACATACTCGTATATAGAAAAGTAATAACCATTTTCAAAAGTATTTTTCGAAGTATTTCAGTTTTACATTTAAATGTTAACAATGTCATTTAAGTGATAACCAAAGCTGGTAACACTTCAATACATAGTCCACGACTTACCTTTTCAACAACTGCTAATATTATACGAAAATCAAACAAACAAATCAAACACCCAAATTCTAGATAGATCAAACAAACACTTGGTCCGACCTGGGAATCGAACTGAAGATCGAAGCTCAGCAGTCGCACACGTTGCCACTGCACCACTGAAGCTATAACACTGATGCTTAAAAGTGTGTTGACTTAATCACCACAATGAAAAAACACAATTTATTTTTATTTTTTTTGATATACTAGCTGCGTCCTACGGCATTACCCGCGATTTTTGTTGCTTTTAAAATGGATATTGCTCATTATTTCATAGGTTTATATTTTGTATTTTCGTAACCCTTTCTTTTCTAGTTAAAGTAGCCAAGTCGCGTTGGTCAACCGTATAAAACCAGCTATCTGTCATTGAAAGTCCCATTAAAAACGATCCAGCCATTACAGAGATTAGACAGACAGACAGACTAAAATTGGAAAATTGGTTTTTTAATACAAGTACATATAAACTTTGATATGAATGACGGCGGGCTGATTATGGATAGTTTCTATTATAAATTACTTTAGTTTTACGTTACCAATTTTTTTAATCATCACTTGATTTGTTTATTTGATTTTAGTAAGTTGATTGATTATTTGGTTTTAATGTTACTGAGATAACAGCGGTAACCCGCGTAAGTACGGAGCAATATTAACTGTCAGTTTCTTTGGAGATGGACAGCTGTCACGAGGTGCACACATGCTAACCTATTGGTTCTTCAATTTTCTATTTAATTTAAAAATTGTTGATCTATGAGACTTTGTATGAAATTGTATAATGATTAAATAATGAAATGTTGAACAATACAAGTATGTCCTTATTTTAAAAGTGTCTGTTAAACCACCCACGATGGATAGCTACAACCAGACCGCTGTGATAGGCCTCTTGACGCTCTGACATGTATTTAGTGAAAAGCTCCTAATTTTAAATTAAAAACAGACACTTCTATTTTATTTCTTTATATAGATGAGAGTAACTAACAGAGAGGTTACCTGATGGTAAGTGATCACCGCCGCTTATAAATGACAGTAGTTCAGGAGATACAAGTGTGTTTTTTTATTCTCCAACTCCGAAACAAATATTTACAAACCATACAAACATTTGGCCCTATCCGAGAATCGAACCCAAGACCTCAAGTACAGCAGTCGCATACAGTACCACTGCACCACCGAGACAGTCAGTATTATATTGTTGTTATTATTCAGTAACACTTTTACATATGTCCAGTACACACAAAGATACCTTATACTCGTATCCCCTAAGGCATAGATAGAGGCGTTTTTAAACGCCCTTGTATACCACCTGTAAATTCTAGCCCAACTTACATAACAGTGGACAAGCCTATTGTCGTGAACTGGACATAGATATCTAAATAAACACATTAACGTATTCAAAATTTTTATTTTTAATTTTTTCCATATTAAGAGCCTGCCAAAGTGACTCTACTCTGCCTGATGGCAAGCATAAATAGAATCCAAGAATTGTGGTCACCATACTCATTGCAAATGCAGACAACGCAATATGATGACCCACTCTATGGCCAGCTTGTGAGATGCTTTTTCACACCCCGCTTGGGGACGTAAAAGGCACGAAAGTCATCGTGACAGTGTAAGGCTTACACAGTTACCACGATAACTGTCACCCCTGCATCAATGGGCCTCCGGTCTCACACTCAACAACAAAACACCACAACACGGATACTGGCGCTTTAGGTTGGTCTTCTGTGGGAGGGTAGTACTGCCCCGGTCGAGCCGGCCCGCTCGTGCTGAAATCAGCGTGGCTCTACTACCTAGCAAGCCTATTTTAATATATAAATTATTTGCTAAGTAGAGGCATATGTTGAACAGCGGACTGTAAAAGTCTGTTAATAATGGAAATCAAACCCATAACGTCTTGTTAAGCAGCTAGGATCGTTAAACGCAAGACTGACACTCACCTACGCCTTGCCACCGTATTTGATTTGATTCGAAAAGATATAATAATCACTATTTCTGTATCGCAGCTATCAAATGATATTAAACTGATTGTAAAAGCGAAAGTCAAGTATATGATCGATATAATTCTATAGAATAAACCCATCACAACTACAAGCTTTCACAAAGATTAAACATTTTTTCTTGAAAATCACTTTTAATGGACCGATATAAATGAAATTATTGTACCTAAACGGCCTTTCTCGTAACAGAACATAGTGAATAGGCATAAAATCTTAAGAGCACTGATATTTTTGTAATCCTTCTTATTTAATACATGTTTCACAGTTTAGACAGTCTTGGTGACGTAGTGGATGTATGCGACTACTGTGCTTGAGATCTCGGGTTCGATTCCTGGGTCTTATTTCTAATTTATTTATTCAGAAAACAATTTTTACATGGTATAAATAATTACAGAGTATAATAACAATTGCAGTAATTTAAATTTAAATAATCATAAGAAACATAACACGACAATAAAAATATGAAAAATAAAGGATAAAATATAAATTGATTATTCGTTCATCGTTAAGCCAGTCATACGTTCATCAGCAAATAAGTAAAAAATAATAAAATCATAAAATCAATTAAATGTCAAATAAAAGAGAAAAAATAATCAATAAAACTCATTTAGTGTCAAATGCCAAAAAAACAATAAAATTCATAATTCAGTTAAGGGGTCGAATGTAGTTTGCATGAGCTGCAAGTATTTGTTTCGGAGTGTAAATATTTTCTATGTATAATTTGTATGTATTTACTAAAAAATATATATGTGTTAATATCAGTTGTCTAGTATACAAGCTCTGCTTAGTTTGGCACTAGATGGTGTTGCGTGTCAAATATCCCAAATATAAAAAAAAATGTTTCGAACATCTGTCAGAGTTCGCAGAGAGCCTTCTAGATGAATCTAGAAGATTCTATGGACATTTTAAAATCCACAGTTCCGAAAAAAATTATAGGTCAGTTCTATAGTTAAGATTTTTTTTAGTTCATCATCATCATCAATGGCTTTTAATTGTCCACTGTTGGACACAAACTTCTCCTTCAAGAGGAGGTTTTGGCCGACTCTATCACGCTGACCAAATGGACTTGTATAGACTTTGTTTCAAGTTTTCCTTCTTTTTGAACTGACATTGCCTTGCGTATTTTGATTCTTTAACCGCTTCTCACGATACCCATGAGATGGATAGGAGCTGTGACACTCTGTATTCTTAATCAATCAACACCGGCATTTGTTTCTATTATATATATATAGATATAAGCTTAATAGACCTCGACATTATAACTCAAACCCGGTCAATTTATTTCTATTGTTTTCAATCAATTACATTGGCTATTCACATTGAGCATTTCTCAAACTGTCTGAAATAAATAACACCTTAAAAATTTTTAAAACTGGCTTCACAAAAGTGAAGGTGTAGCAATGTTAAGGGCAGCTGTGTAATAATACTTGTAGGTATAATTTAGAAAAATAATGTATGACATAGATTATAAATGTCCCGTAAATATTACATGCCTTGTAAATGGCCATTTAACTGAGAGGGTCCGTAAAATTTGGTGATAATATGGAAACTTAAGGACATCATACTGAATTGTTAAGTTACGACAATCTCTTAAAGAATATCTTACAACTTTTTATGGTGTGGACAAGTTTTTAAGCGATAAAATGTGCATAATTTTACTCAAAAGCGTAATTATCAAGGGTTAAGTGTAATTCTGACTCTAAAATGTTTGGTAAAATGGTCAATATGAATGTTTGGATATAAATCTGTGATATAATACACAATTTGACTCCACGGTTGGCCTAGTTGTTTAAGCGGTCACCACGCCGTTCTCTACTGCGCTGGGTGTTGAGGGTTTAAATCCCACATGTGATAACACTTTGTGGATATGTTCTTTGTGTCCGTTTCTTGAATGTTTGCAAAGTACCCCGCGATATAGGATTTATTCCTAATGTCGGCGTTGTCCTTTATTAAAAAAAAAAATTGAACGCATTTATATTAAATTCAGGACAGATGATGTCTAGAATAGCACTAGCACAAATTAGCAGGCACAGCCGACATTAATGAGTGTACCGTAGGGATAAGCTAGTTATATGTTTTTATAGTTAAATTTTTTAAATATTTTCAACAAAATACGGTAAGGTAAATGCTCTAGTAAATACATGGATCTAAATAAATAGATCGATTCAAGCATAAAATTCATTAAAATCACTGAACAAGCTTAAAATTACTGGTCAACTTAACTCTTTCAACTACAACAACAACTAATGGGTGGATGTGGAAAGAGTATGTAATAAATACTAAACCAAATTCGCTTAAAAATTTATATCCCACTATTTTTTCCTCATATAAGAGATCTATGACATCAATAGACAGCAAAAATGGGCGTTAAATCTCTGCTTTTCAGTTTCAGACTGTCATTTACAAAATTTATTCCACTGTCATCATTTTTGTTATTCCACTATCAAGGGGAATGGAATGAGCCTTTAAAAATAACACGCTGGATAGATTTGAAGTTTATTTTATTTTTACTCATATTATTGAATAAATTTGTAGGCAATACTTTAGTTGAGTCTTCCATTTTACAATTTTCAAATATACAGCTGTGCACTCAACAGTTTGTCGGAAAGAAATTTCCTGTGGCAAGTTCAGCTTACGCAACATATTTACAGGAAATATTAATAAATAAATAAATATAAGAACAATTTTTTTTATCCAAGCCTTTTCAGTATAAAATATGTATAAACACGGTTGTCATTACAGAGCTGAGTTGATATTTACAAACAGATTACGAAACTATGATACAACTTATTATCGTTGACGCATCGTTAATAATTAATTATTACTGTTTCTTAGAGTAAATTGTGTAACATTATTAAGATTTTGCTCGACCGGAGTTATAATACGGTTTCACAAAAAACGGTGTTAAGCAGGTTTCAAGGCCCAAATCCTCCTTTTTTCTGACTCTTACAGGGAGACCCCTAGGACAGTAACATATTTATGACTCTAAAATTGCAAGCGCCCGTGGGTGGCAGTAGTCGGTTACCACCACGTGACCCGTCTATTTTCGGTCGTTTGGCCCCTTATACCATAAAAATACACGCTTATTATGCCTCTGTCTACCCTTTGAGGATAAAAGTTGTAAGTAAAGAAAGCGTAAGAAACAAAGAAACTTACAGTTTAAAGACATTTTTTAACAAATATGCCATTCTTAGTTTACAAGTTTGCCAGATATTTTCATAGGATCTGAATGCATGGCTTCGAATCCTATTCTACCATTAAGCCATGGATGTACAACATAATATAGAAAGACTAAAAGATATGGCTTTAAAAAGCATCTTCCAATTAAATCAAGAGTGTGCCCAAGTCGCAGCTATCTCGATTTAAAAACAGACCTCGGCAACCACATGTGTTTTATTTTTAACCTTCGCATGTAGTATGGCCGCGTATAAAATCTTTCTTCGTTACTCAATTGGAGACCATGAAGGTCTTTAGTGTCTGAAAATTATACTCATTTATATTTTATCTTATGAAGGCCTGCTGCATCTCATACATGCTGAATTTCTCATTTTTAGTGATATCAAAAAAGTTGGCAACTCGGTTTAAGGTTTTTTATAACTGCGACGCAAGCGTGGTGCTATACGTTTGAGTACGTGTGTCTATTTGGCTTTTACCAGTACTTTAAAAAAAATAAAAAAAAAAGTTTGTTTATTTCTTTTCAGCAATTTACTGTCAATTTTTTTCCTATTCAATTTTTTTATGATTTTTTTATGTTTTATGATGCTGTAAGATATAACCACTCACTCCTTTTTATACCTACTACTGAATTGATAAAAAATGAATGATTTTACTAAGAGAAGAAGGTGATTACCAGTGCCTAACGTTACACCTAATCGTAATAGCTAAGTCGTTGAATAATAAATCTAAAATTGTTATGAAAATTTTTACCTTGAAATAGCAGATATATTTTACACACTTTGATATATGACTTCTTTTGATAAGACTAAGTCCTATTTAAAAACAATTTAGGTAGCGCTCAGAAAAAAATAACATATTCGGCAATAAAAGTAGCGCTTAATCCCTGCAGGTTCCGTATCAATTGAAACGTAATGATATTTTTGTACTTTTCATTCGTGTTTCTAATCTTCTCTTTAAATTTACTATTTATTTCATAAGTCAGTATAAATTACAGTTAGTAAATGGTATGATTCAAACTAAACAGATTTAATTGAATTGAATTGACATTAAAACAAGGAATTTTCCGTTTTGTTTGACTAATTACGTCTCAAAAGTTTTAACCATTTGTTTTATCTGTTTTTCGTTATTTTATTTCGAATTGTATTTTTTATTTACAATATAAAAATAACAAAAGATGATTTTAAATAATTGGTATCGCTACTTTCAATTTACTATTTTTAATTTCAGCTTCGGGAAGTAGTTTACAAGATTTTAATTTACCTGCAAGTATTAAAATATTAGCCGTAAAATTATTAGACATTGATATTTTGACTTTGATCTAGTCATGTTTAAAGTACGTAACCTATTTAAGGTATTGCTTATAATCCACAAGCCATCTGTAAATATTTAATAATGTTGATATACACATGTCACACACGGCCGCCTGACCCTAAATTAAGCAAAGCTGTTATGAACGAAAGTTGCTCTGTCTGTCTGTTAAGCTTTCACAGCTAAACCTCTGAACCGATTTTAATATAATCTGGCTTAAGGAAGGACATATATATGCTAATTTTTACCACGATAATCGATATACGAATGGACGAAACCACGGGCAAAAGCTAGTTAGCTAGCAATATTTCAAAATATGACATATTTGACATAAACACAGAATATATGATTGTGTTTGTTACTCAATTATATGTCCTTATTAGGAATCAAGCCATGACTTTTAGCTTAGCGAGATCTCTTATCCCTAAACCAATAGATTAGCTATCCATTATTTGAATGCCTAGCCATTTTATCTGTTAAACGTATTAATCTCAAATGTAAATATTAATATTAACTCAGATATTGTTATAGCCGGACAGTTTTCATTTTATCTATAACAAATGTTTCTTTGTGTTGTTAAATTATAATATATTGTCGTATCTCAAAAGGCAATACGGAACCCTAAAGATTACTTCATACCATTGAATGAAATTATCAAATATACTGCTCCTTTGACTTCAAATTATAATTTCCATTTCTTTAGTTTCTTTTTGTGAGAGTGTATAAAAAATATTTGCTTTTATAATATTAGTTAAGATACTCACAATTATATACATCCGAGGGGCGTGGGAGGTTTACTAAAAAGTACATAGTAGAATACGAGAAAATTATTTCGTGCTCTTCCCAGTTTCCACACAGAATAACTCTTCAATAACAAAAAATGGAGGTTAGAATATATAATTGTCATAATTTATAAGAATTTTATATTTATATACACTTACTATACATCTTGTCCGTGTGGTGACGGATTAAGAATACATAGTGTTACCACCCATATTCACCCCGTGGGTGTCGTAAAAGGCGATTAAGGGAACAAAGTATGCAAGACAACATCATTACAAAGAAAAGGAAAACTTGAAGCAAACCCTATTCTAACCCGTCTGGCCAGCGTGGTATAGTAGGCCAAAACCTCCTTGCTAAGGAGAGGCCTATGTTCAACAGTGGACTGTAAAAGGTCGTTAATGATGATGATGATGACTATACATCTGATACTTCGTTGGCCTTAATTTCCCGGTCATTCTCTATCAGTAAACCATTATATCCCAACATCACCCATAAAGTTTAACAAAAAATAATTTATTTCGCTCATTAAAGTTAATTTAAAATTTAAATTTATCGCTTTTCAGAGCTTCCTATAAATTATAGTCTACGGCGTAGATACTTCCGTGCAGCAAGCAAAAATGTGCTACGTCGTAGTTGCTACGAAATCTGCTACGATACAAACCGACTTCTTGCCACGCACTATCATAATTTTGTAACAATATTAACTTAAAACCATAGCATAGACTTACATTCTTTTTTTCTTTATAATATTAATTATCAAAACAAAATTCAGGGTCGACTCTTAATACAATTATTAATTAACCTACAAATAATAAAATAATCAAATAATACATTGCTTTGTTGAATATCTGTTATAACACCATATCTGCCTGCGTTCATCTGTAATCACCCATTTTCTAATGGTTGAGCCTTGAGATAAACTGTGGACAACAAAATTCCCAAAACTAACAGTAATTAATAATGTAAATGTATTTAGTACTGATAAGCATATATTTATAAACTTATATAGGTATTTAGTTTAATATCTGTATGTTTTTAGATGTATTTCAGTATGTACAAGTTCTATAAAAAAATACACCTCGAGCAACCTTCAACTCTCTTGCTCTTATCTTTTTTAATTTATAAATAGGTTGTCTGCAATAAACCTACTTTTTGTTCTTCAATATTTTTGTGGTGTATATTTTTTTTATGTTATTTTCTTAACTATACTCGATCCCCTTCAGTTTCATACGGATATAAGTACATTATTTTTAAGTTTCTCTTAAGATTTAGAACACATCATTGTGAATTTATTTCCAGAGGCGCATTTTGTTTATTCAAAAAATCTTTTTTAGATTTTTAATAAATACTTATTCCTTCTTAAAAAATATCTGACAGAATCTCGAGCCCAGTGATGTTCTTTGTGGTAAGATAATTACTTATATATAGTATAAGGTAGTAAGTTCTAAAAAAAGAATGAGCGTTCTAAAATTGAACACACTGAAGACAAAAAAATACAACATACCTTTCTTTCCTATTTCAAATTAAATAAGTTACACTCATTTTTTTAACACTATGGCTAGACCTCACGTTCGTGAATGCTATGGTAATAAGCCCTATGATAATTAATTATTTATTGCATGAATTCTTTGATCACTCATGCAGATAATAAAAAATGACAGACTGTCATAACTAGGCTGACAGGTAATAGAAATCAATAAACATATATTGAGATGTCGATATTTAACCAATAGAATTATGTTTCTAAGGACAAAATTTCAGTAGTTCAATATTACATATATTTTTAATATAATAAAAATTATAATATGTATATTTCAATTGCATCACGTCATCATCTCATAAGATGCTATTTTTACTCTTTATGGTCCTTAAAAATGTTTACAGAAAGGCCAGCACATTTTAGAGATTTTTTTAACTATTTTTAAATCCTTTTTAACCACTTTTAAGAATGTTTGTAAAATTTTGCTTGTCCTGTGAAAAGACGATTTATTTTCCGAAGGATCTAATTTTGACAAATGGCTCATGGCTCACAAATACTTAAATTGCCAACTAATTACTCTATTAGTATTCTGTTGTTCGTCTTGGATATTAAAAACTGAATAAAATGATAAACATTAAGATGAAATGCAATCGTAATTATTCAAAGGTTTTTTTGAAAGTATTTATGCAATATTTAATTTGATAAAATTGTTAAAAAAAATTAACTAAAATAAGACAGCTTTAGCGAAATCTTATAAAAACATCTTAATTTTTATTTTAGGTTGAGTAGTGTACTTAAATATCAATTTATGAACAAATAAAATAACTCGGTACTTTAAATATAAATCCTTTTAAAAAGACTAAATAAAAAAATAACTCAATTGAAAAATCGTATAGCAAAATAGACAATAAAGTCTTACCTTTTTTTGTAATTTGGGCAAAGGAAACAGCAACAGCAATGTTCGTTAAACACTCATAACTTTAGACCGAAACTTGTCACCACACCGTAACGCGCGGGAAAGTTGCCGTCAACTGATGGAAAGCGCGCGAAAACTGCGCTACTTACGCACACGACTGACCAATCACGTGGTTCATACGCCTCCGCTCAACTCAACCCACCAATCACGGTAAAGGGGAAACACTTAAAAACTTTAATAGGTTTTTCATGTTGACACTTTTGAAATGCTTTCAAATTATCGGAAAAATTATCATTATCGTTAGATAATTTAGTGAATGGCTTTAAGCTTAATGCTTTTATGTCAAATATAGGATTTGACCATCTACTGATAACATGATTAAGAGCATCACTTTTATATCTTTTTGGGGCTTAGATGCGTTCACAATCATTATGTTTGCATTATGATTCATGAATTAAGTGTCAATATTATTGGAGGTCATAAATTATTTGGATCATATATTATATGAGACTTTTTTTCGGGGGTTATTTAAAGAATCGCGTCTACATCAATAAACCACAAAACGTCAACTAAAAGAAAAAATCAGTGAAGAGATCAGTAAAGAGTGCAAACGTCGAAACGGTGGTCCATAGACTATGTAATTTATAAAATAAATTTCAACTAATTAGCTTTTTTATAAATATAAACCAAATAGTTTTTTTATATGATTTTTTCAAATATTAACTAATTCGTGGCCCATGCAGTTTAAATTGTATCAGTCTTTTTAAATTTGCTGTATGTGGTAAGACCGTATTATTTTTGCAATACATTTTATAACTTCAATAAAAAACCTGTTATAATATAATATTATCTATCAATCTAATTTTGTTATTACAATTTGTGTAGCCCTGTAATCTCAACCAGCTACTCATTTAAATGTATCATTATTACTTGTTCTGGTAAATAAATTCTGCAGAACAGGGCTTAAACAATAGACTAGATGACACTTTAGTCAAATTAGTTACTTTTTATCATCTGTCAAAACGACAAAACTGTACTAAATACAAAATTGTGACGTCACTGTTTTAGACTACTCAATTGAACAATATATTTCACTGTATATTTGATTGTAATTCGTAATAATAATAAAAAGCTATGTTAATTGTATTTGCCGAGATGTTTCGCGATATTAGTTTTAATGAAGTGAACATTGGTATTTATTTCCGATACAATCATCATCGTAAAACCACAATAGAATATCTAATTGAAAAACACAAAGAAATATTATAAATACATAAATATGAGCCTAGCTATATCTTATCTTTTCTTGAAGTTAATCTTAGAAGTAAAAGTATAATAGAGAATAGAGGAATAAAGTTAAAACGTAATTTAAAAAAATTATAACCTCTTTCATTTGAAATAGGAAAGAAAGGTATTTTGTATTTTTTTCTTCTGTGTGTTCAATTTTAGAACACTCATTCTTTCTTTTTAGAACTTACTACCTTATACAACACTCACTGTTTTGATATGATAGATTGATAAGATAGATAAGGAGGAAAAATAGCAGAGAATATTAAATACAACGTGACATGTTTATAGAAAAAAAAACTTGAAATAAACTCTATACCAACTCGTCTGGCCAGTGTGGTGGAGGCCAAAACCTCCTTGATAAAAAGAGGTCGATGTTTGGTGATAATTAAAGGCTGTTGTGCTGCAAATACTAGAAATAAATTTCATATCTTTTTTCTTTAAATAAATCAATAATATTCTCACATAATATCTTAACACGTCTCACACACGGCCGTCTGATTCGAAACTAGGCAAAGTCTGTACTATGATAACCAGCCTGCTGATAAACATACTTATATATTTCTAAATACATGTTATAGATAAATTACACACAAACACAGAACAAATGATCGTACTCGTCATTCAAAGACTTGTCGTAGGTGGGCATCGAACCCATGACCTCTGACTTAGCAGTCAGCATCATTAACCGCTAGACAAACAAGCCAAGTCACTATCATCAAATCAATAATTGATTCATCTGAAACATCCTTAAAAAATAATAACCAATCAAAACTTCTAAAAGTAGATTTCAATTCGTCAATCCTATTGACAGTTGACTACAGGTTTGACTAATCCGAAGTTGAATGTTCTGCAACATGGCTGCCTATTTGCATTAAAATTTATTTTAACTAGTTTGGACTAGTCAGCTTGAAGTGATACTGAAGCCTCACAGAAAACTTATATTTACTAAACAAATAAGATTACCGAAGATTCTCTCCGCACAATTCAGGACAGCTTCTTGACTGCACAGATGGCGTAGTGTTTGGAACGGTCGCCACGCCGCTCTCTACTGCGCTGCGTGTTGTGGGTTTAAACGCCACACGGGACTACACTTTGTGTGATCTGAGTCTGGGTGGTCTTTGTGTCCGTTTCTTGTATGTTTATAAAATCTCCCGTTATACAGGAGATATTCCTAATATGGGCGTTGCCTTTCATAAAAAAAAAGAAACAAAAAAGAGCGGTAGATAAGTTCTTTAGTTGCTTGATATATAGTACATTACAGACGCATTTATCTGTATTTACACAGAACTGCCTCGGTGGCGCAATGGTAGCGTATGTGAGGTCTCGGTTCCCCGATCAGAACAATTATTGGAATGATCTGCAAATATTTGTTTCGGGGTTTGGATGTTGTCTATTATAATTTGCATGTACGAGTATGTATTTACAATAAAAAAGTATGTAAGTATTCTTTCAATTAATCCAACTTTCATAGTACAAAGTCTGCTTAGTTTGAAGCTAGAGGGCGTTGTGTATCAGATGTCCAATTTATCATATGATTATCAACTTATTTTTAGGTTTCAGTTCTTTATATTTTAATAATCGGAGAGCGCTAAATCGTATATCTTGAGTTGTCATTTATAGACGTCCCGCCTGTTAGCGTATCCGCTATTTTATAACTAAAAATTTCAAACGTTTGGCGAAACAAGTCACGGCAAACAACTAAAAGTCAAAAAAATCGGTGATAGAAAATTTGTAACTCAACACAGTTAATGACGTCTGACCACCCTTTCGTCAAAATTTTAATTAAAACAACTATCATTAAAATGTTTTGTATAGGAGTGAACAAGGCTACGATTAAAATAATGATAAGTCATTCTGTGTCATTAATTGCTTTATTATCTCCGCCTTATCATTACTTTGAGTTGCAAAGCTTGAAGGATGAATAGCCACAATATTTGCTCGTCAATAATAATATATACCTTGAATTTGATATTTTTAGATAGAAAACTAATAGAGGACTCGTGATCCCACAAAGAGGTTGTAATACCTACACGCTTTGGTGCTTGTAGGTGTGATAAAAGCAATGTTGTAAAGAAAATTGTTGCTGAAAACACCTTTTTTTTAGTAAGCAAATACAGGCTTACAGACATTGTAACCTTAATTGATATAACTCCTCGTAGTAATAAGTTATTGGAACACTAAAGTCAATCTTCTTTAAATATAAGTTATTTTAGAACGGAACTTCTTAGGTCAAGAGATTTGAGTTGACTTTTAAGACGTGAGAGAAAGAAAGAAAAATAACCGAGTTACATCTACCTGGTAGAATTTTAATGCTCTAAAACTTATTTGGTATAACGCACTTGGCATAATTTTCTTTAAATGAATATTTTTTAGGCATTTTTTTTTTATATAGTTATTCTTTGGCCGAATGTTTATAGGACTACTTTTGAGATAGCAGAAACTATTTGGCATAATGACCTATTGAAAAGTAAAAAAAATATGCCGAAAGACAATTCTAACTGTGAACCTTCTACGGTATGATGGTTCTACTTTTTAAATGTTAAGTATAGGAACTTTATACCTAAACAAGATTTTGATTTGCAATATTATGCGTTTCAAATAAATAAATATTTTGGACATTTAACACACAACGGCAATGTGAAGGGAACGGGTGTCATATCCCTCCGACACAAAGGGAGGATCCTCCGACCTGGCGAGGTGATCATGCCTGGTGGGCCACGGCCCAACAGTTAATGTTGGGATGTTGTAAATATGCCAACTGCCACGCGAATCTCTATATCGCGATACAGAATTGGTAGTTGCATCGTAGTTCATTACATTCATACGTATCGTTCATACTTCGTAGTTCGACGTATCTTCGCTAGATGGCGCTGTTGTAAATTTTTCTTTGTGCTCTAATGGGGAAATCGCCACAGCCATCTAGTTTCAAACTAAGCAGAGCTTGTACTATGAAAACTAGACTGACTGATAGAATACTTATGTACTTTTTTTGTAAGTACATACATATTATACACAGAAAACACCCCAACTCCGAAACAAATATTTGCAGATCATACAAACATTTGATCCGACCTGGGAATCGAACCTGAGGTCTCAAACACAACAGGCGCTTTCGCTACCGTTAGGCCATCGATTCAGTCATAAATGTATGTATGTCAAACGATTTTCTGCGAAATCAAATTTATGCCATTCGTTTTCCAAAAAAATCTATAAAAATTATGAAAACCAATATAAAACGTCGTACGTTTTATATTGGTTTTCATAATTTTGGTTGTTTGGTTAAAATTAAGTAAATTATTATTTTGTAAAAGAAACCAGAATTGGTTGATTGTCTATTTATTAAAACAGTAATCTCTGCAAATTAGATAGATTAGAATAAATATTTCTTTTTTACTTAGAGAATTTCTCCTATTTCTGTACAGCTTCCTGTGAAAAATAATTGAATACATTTCCATTCTGCTATTATACTGGCCACTTAAACAAAACAAACCAAGGAAAACCACTTCTTGCTAGGTGGTAGAGCCACGCTGATTTCAGCACGAGCGGGCCGGCTCGACCACGGCCGTATTACCCTCTCACAGAAGACAAACCTAAAGCGCCAGCATGCGTGTTGTCGTGTTTCATTGGTGAGTGTGAGACGGGGGCCCATTGAAGCAGGGGTGACAGTTGTCGTGGTAACTGTGTAAGCCTTATACTGTCACGGTGACTGTCATGCCTTTTACGTCTCCAAGCGAGGTGTGAAAAAGCATCTCATAAGGCCGTGCCGGTCACCATACTGCATTGTCTGCATTTTGCAATAAGTCTGGTGACAACAACTCTTAGATTCTATTCATGCTTTCCATCAGCCAGAGTAAAAAAAACTAGCAGGTACTGAACGTTGTTTAACCAAAAAAATATAGTTAAAGTGCTGAACTAAATATTATAGTTGGTGGTATAATAGTGAGTTGACAGCTTGTTCACCGTGGCAGAGCTTGTAACATTTTTATCTGTAAGTTTAAAACTGACAGCAACTGGGTGAATGTTGTCTAAATGGTTGGTTATGTGTACTCACTACTAATAAACACGTAACTGTATATATAAACAAACAAGCTTAACTTAGTAGACAAATAATTAGTGTATTTGGCAATTTTAATTTAGAGCATAGAGTATTTGACTTAGTCGTCTCTTACAACATCCACAGAATAAATAGGGGTAGTGACACTGTACATTCTTATATATTATCTGTACTCCTCATGTATTCATTTTGTACAATTTTCTGTTTTTAATTTTATTGCCACTAACCTTGATTATGAACTCTTCAAATAAATTGTACTTCCACGAAAGTGATTAAACATGGTCGGTCCACACACCATAACCTTCTCCTTCTTTTTCTTCTTTCTCTCTTTTTTCTATTCTCATCTTTTTAGTGATACCACCTATCATTAATTAAAAGTCATAAATATACCTATTACCACGCTATTGTACCACAAAATCCACATAGGAAAATAGTATCAAACCAACCTACAATAGTGCAGACACGTTCTAAGATCTAGTTGGATGTACACAGCAGTAATTACAGTGGACGTTTACCTAGCAATTAATTTCAGCAGTGCAAATAGTTGAATGTCTTGTTTGTGTTCTGTGAGATTGCAACAGATTCGACGAGATATAGCAAATAATGAAACATGCGTTTTGTCTTCGTAAAGATTTTGTGATTTTTTCGTGTTAGATGTAGTATGTGTTCTTTGTTTCTCTCAACACACTTTGCTCGTGATATTTTTTTTATTTTAAGCCTGCGAAAGTAACTCTACTCTGCCTAATAAAAAACATGAATAGAATCCAAGAGTTGTGGTTACAGTTGTGGTAGATATACACCCGTATAAAATAACAAAATGTTGTTAGGTATCTATGGTAGAACAGGTAGGCCTCTCCAATTACACGACAGGAAAAAAACCATAGAATGAATTTCAATGGACTTGAACAGCATAGTACGAAGGCCTCACAAACTAATGAGTACAGTGATCACCAATTTTGAATTTTTCTCATGTTTTCATCAGGTAGATCAGAGTCACTTTCACGTCCTTTAAGAGCCCATAACTAGACATAGGCGTCTCATTAGAAAGGAGCCTTTGACCTACTATACCACTCTGGGGTTGGTACGAGTATGTAACAGCTGTTCCCGGATCCATCCTATCTCAGGCACAGAGTGGTACACCGTGTGATTTTAGTCGGTCTGATTCCGACACACCGCCGTAAACCCCGGTGGGGTGACAACCCAAGGGGGTTTCCATACGTTAAAAAACGGCCGACGAGCTTTTGTCGCGCCGCACTATAAGGGCGACCCCAGGGGTCACGATCGAGACCCTCCAGCATCTCCTTTCGTTTCACATCTTTGGCGCGGCTAATGGCCAGCTTCAGAGTTTTCCGCGCCTCTCGGTACTCCTCATGAAGCTGGTCCTCCCCGCTATCTTCGCGGTGACGTCGTTGACTGCGGGTGTAGGACCTCCGGGCACGAGTGCAGGCCGCACGGAGGTCCGCCAACTCTTGGGACCACCAGTAAACCTCCTTCCGTGGAGGTCGACGACCTCGGACGCGGGGCATGGCCGCATCGCAGATCTGCGTAATCTCATCACGAAAGCGACCAGCCCCCATGTCGACCTCCTCGGTCGGGACCTGTGGAGACAACCGAGAATGAATTATGGCCGCCTCCTCTAGTAGGTCCCTATTCAGCTTCGAAAAAGGCCACCGCGGAAAGCGAGAAGAACGCCGCGCCGCGTGACCCCTACTGGGGTCCTGGGTCCGGGAGAGCTCAAATCAGATGTAGAGGTGATCCGAGAGCGTCTCAACCTCTTCCAGGACACGCCAGTTTCTTACTCGTGCGGCGAGGGCAGGGGTAGCGAACGAAAGGTCCACTATCGACCCCCCCTGCTGTCGCACGCACGTGTTGGTGGAGCCTCTGTTCAGCAAGCAGAGGCCCACTGAGGCCGCCCACTCCTCTACGGCTTCGCCTCTAGCGTCCGTCCTGGGGGAGCCCCACACCATGGATTTTGCGTTGAAGTCCCCCAGCACTAGGACGTGCCCAGACGTTAGTCGCCGCATCGAGGTCTCCAAGCTGTTGAGGAAACCTTCGAAGTCGCTGAAACTCCGGTTGGGGGAGAAGTATACACCGTATACAGTGATCCCCCCCCACTCAGCAGCAACATATCCAGTGCCCTTGTCTCTTAGCGACAAGGGCGGGGAATGAGCCGCTGTGGACCCGACGACTGCCACAGAGCCGTCCCGGTCACCCAACCAGTTTGGACGGGGAGGAACATAATAAGGCTCCGCGGCTACAGCAACGCCGATCGACCACTGTGCCATGGTTTGCAGGAAGAGGTCTTGCGCCGCGGTACAGTGGTTCAGGTTCATCTGAACAAGGAGGTTGGAGACTTGGTCCATTATTGGACCGTCTCTACAACCCCCTCCATGGGCGACGCCTTCGACGCAGGAACGACATCAGAGGTAGCCTGGGCCGATTGGCTACACCCCGACGTTAGCCGAGAATTTCGGGGAGGCTTGCAACCTCCCTGCCCCATTTGATGATTGGCGGGCTTGTTACCCGCCGCACATACCGGGCAGTGAGGTGCGGCAGAACATTCTGCCGCTTTGTGCCCCGGTCGACCGCAACGGAAACATAATCCGCTACAATCAAAACAACTATTGCACTTGATGCGAGTGTGTCCCGTAGCCAGGCATTTGAAACACCTCATCGGTCTCGCCGCCAAAACCGTGACTCTAGCGTTCACAAAACCGATGAGGATCTTGCCAATTTCGCCCAGACTTTTGGCTGACGCTACAGGACAGCTAACCCATACCGCACCAAGGCCTCCCAGACCGGGGCGAATGGTGCCGATCTTGATGTTGTCTGCGTTGCATGCGGTCTTCTCCCGAATCGCTTCGCGGACGTCCTCGACCGTCACCGAATCGTCCAGGCCTGAAATGCGCAGCTCCGCGCATTTAGTAGGCCTGGCGATCTTAGCACTATCCGTGGTTGCCAATATGCCCCGCAACTTCTCGGCAAATTTGTCTGCCGTCTCTGCTCCTTCAGCTCCAGGGAACTCAAGAATTCGAGCTCCCGTCTGGGCAAGACGCAATTTAACACCTACCGTCCCGAAATCTTTTGACAGACTGTCCCGTGCCTTCTTAAAGACGGCTGCGTAGGACAGTCCACCGTTAACCGCTTCCGGTGACAGAGTTACAACTACAGCCGCTGTCTTAGGGGTCCGCAGTTTCCCCGACTTTTTCTTGGTAGACTCTGCCACCGAGGGCTGAAGTGTAGGTCTTGCTTTCCTCGCAGCTTTTTAGCCCGCTTTCGGGACTTCTTATTTCCCCCCACAACTTGCCACCCGTCGTTCGCGGTAGCTGCAGGAAAGGAAAGGACACTAGGTGATGGAGTGGGAAGCGGAGGAAATTCCGCCCCTGTTGTTGCCAAGGTCTTAGGTGTAGGTCTAGTCTTCTTTCCAACTGCCTTGGCCGTATGTGTCGCCTTCGGTGCAGCCGCTGATTGGGGTCGTCACCGTGGCATACGTCACGCGGCCACCCGCAGCTGGAAGTGGAGGCGGCTCCGCAGTTCTCTTCGGCTTATCTGCTGCGAGTGCTGGCCGAACTATAGGGGCTGGAGGTAGACTCGCCTCCAGGCCAGCGAGACGCCCGTCCATCATACGCCAAACTGCGTCAGTAATTTGGAGAAAGTGGGCATCTGGGACGCCACTGAGCGATGAAGTGGGGGCGGGTTGCCGTGGAGCCGGATTCTGTCGCTCAGGACAGTCCGCCCGCATCTGAAATTGAGCGAACTGAGCACTAAGCTCTGCCACCTGCCCCGTCAATCGGTCGTTAGCTGCCTGGAGGCGAGCCACGTCCCCAGTGATGGTCTCAACGACCCCAGCGATAGCCAATGAAGAGTCCTTCAGAGCTCTTACAAAAGTGCTCTTCAGGTTCCTAGATTTGGTGGCCACTTTCTCAATTATGGCCACCGCTAACTTTCCTCTCTCATGCAAAGACGCCGGTGTTTGGAGAGCCGAAACTTTATCCACCGGCTCCCGGATCCTCTGCAGGAGATCCGCAATCTCTTCTTCTGCTGCGCTTTCACCCTCCGCCCTGACCCGCCTATAGGCTTCTGACTTCGAGAAGACAGAAACTGAGGGGTTGGAAATGGCCGTACGTGACCTGCCTCTGCTGCTGCTCCCCACTTTAGGAGGTAACATTTCCAGGGACGTGTCACTCTCCTCGTCCCGGGAGCGTCCGCGTTTTCTGCTGTCGCAGATCTCCACTCTTGTGGACTTCAGCACGTCCATAGTCATGCTTGAGCAACCACCGTCCGACGGATGGGCGGACTTGGAACGCAATCGTTCCGATGTTCTTCTTTGGTTCCCAGCAGCCAAATTGACTTCTGGGATCCCCACTGAAATAGGAGTCCCAAGTACTGCTTCCCCCTCGTTAGACGAGAAGTCACTTATAGTACCAAGCTTCCCTTTCCTACTCCTCTCCTTCTCTAAATCTTTTTTGGTTTTAGTTAATAAAGTTTCCATATTTAAACCCACGAGATGGGGAGAACAAAGGTCGACCCGGGCAGAGATCCCCAATACCCGGGCAAGCGTAAATTTATTCCCAACCGAGGGGTCCGCAGGTACCCCGGCTGGGAGTGCGCTTACGACTGAACTACCCATCAGCCATGCATCCCCTGGTCACGCACTAGAACACGGGATTCGGGGTGATTATTTTATAGAGGTTTCCTTCCTCGCAGTCCGGGCGGCTAAGCCAAGACCCTCGCCCCCAAGTAGTGTCACGAGACATAACCACGACACCTCTCGAGATTACGATATGTGGACGGTGGCAGGAAGATTAAATCTCCCAATGCCTACTCGACGGCAGTGTGAGTACACGTCGAGCCCGTTCTCCTTTCTCCACCACTGATAGTGGAGAAACTTCGACCCGTGAAAAGGGTCCCACCTCTGTGATTTTTTAACGAGGTTTTCCTCCTCATTGCTCCGAAAAGTGAAGACCCAACAGAGGAATCGACAGACACGCCTACTCTGTTGGACCAAAGCTCAACCGAATGGCCGAAAAGATTGGCCTCCTCTTCGTGCTAGAAAATTAGCCGTTGGCGGCGGTGATGCCAACGTTTCCAGGGTGCACCACGTGGAGGTTTTCTAGCCCAGCACCCCTCCGATACACCACCCTGCCGTAAACCCTGGTGGGGTGACGGCCCGAGAGGGTTTCGACACGTTAAAAAAAAAAAAAGGCGTACAGTGATTGGAAATATACGAAGAGATGAATCTTCGGTCATGACTCTTTTAACATCTGTTTGATGTATTCATACGATAAACATCATCAAAAGACACCTACCAATGTTGGCCTGAACGTGGACAATCGATTTTTTAATATTATAAGTTATAGTTGTTTTTAAATATTTAATAAATCGTGTTCACAATCCAATAGTATCAAAATAAGATACATTAAAATACTTTTAATGAGATTTTTATTTCATTTTTGTGTAGTACAAATCATTTGTGTTGTCACGTAAATAAATAATTAATTTAATCATTTTTCCTACTGCATGTACTGCATGTAGGGAAAATCACTCAAGGGTAAAAAACGCAACAACTTATGGAAATGTCTCTAAAAACTACAGGAGTACATTAACATGCTTTTCTTTAAAATTTTTATCTTATCTTAGCAACGAAAAAAAATAGTAATTGTAAAATAAAATAAAACGACTACTTGTGTTAGATTTTTTCTTCTATTCTAGCTACACTTGACTAAAGTCAACCAATGTTGTTAATGTGGATGTGATTGTCTTTGCTTTTCTACTACGATCTGCTTTCTAAAATGGATGCCGATTATTCTCCTATTGATGAACCTGACTTGCCTTTGGACCTAGGATCCTGTTCAACCATTGAAACCAGTATATCTCTTTTACTTATTTATTATTATCTTTTTAATTTATTCTTTATGCATATAAAACTGACAAAGGTGGACTTAATGCCGTAGGCATTTGCTAGCAGTTACTTTAGGGCAATGCAGAACCAAAATACATCATTTATGTAATTGAAATGTAAAAACAAACAGTTACTACATATAAATAATATATTTTAGTTTACTATATAACTTACTTGATACTAAACTTCATTAAATTATGTTTTCTATTGGGTATAGGCCACTGAAAAATAGTATTGTTATATCAATATTAATTTTTTCGTGTCTATGCCTGGGGCCTATATAAAGTCCTTTGACACTTAAGTTACAAGTGTCCATGGACTTTCCGTTAGATGGCCAGCATGCTTGTTTGGGAAATTCCGTTATAAATGATCACGTATTTTGAAACTGGAAGAAATTCCAAAAACGTACTTACTAAATAGATACAATCAATTTTTTTACATAATTATATTTATATATCAATCATTAGCAAGTAATACATTTTTACACCTTATTGGTACTTGTAAAATGTTTAGTGGGTTCTTATCATCTATTTTTTTTAGCAACCTACCAAAGTGACTCTATTCTGCCTGATGGAAAGCATGAATAGAATCCAAGAGCGGTGCCGTACTCACCGCGAATGAAGAAAATGCAGTATGGCGACCCACGCTGTGGCAGCCTAATGAGATGCTTTTTAACACCCCGCTTAAAGGACTCGGGATATGCTCCTCATTAAGAAAATGACTGCAATTCTACAGGTTAATACAACATAGTGTATACAAAAAAAAGCTCTTCTGCATGATGAATTTAAGATATTCTGACTAACAAGTGTAGTTATTTCAAGAGTAATAGTGTTTTCTTCTACAATTTAACAAAAAGATACACACAAATGAACCAATAAGGTCCATCCAAGCAAATATGGCTGCCTGATGTACGAACAAACATTGTATTCGGTAAATGCGTAGGCAGTATGACCAATTACCTTTGCTTTCAACGAGTGTCGGTCAATTAGCTAGGAATTCGGTGACGTGATCAATGCATAATTCAGCCATTATTTTATACATGTACGATTCCTTTTTACTGTCAATTAATTATCATTATTGGCAATATACGAATAATGAATAAAGAATTGAATTTCGATGCAGAAAATTAAAAAAGCAAAATTATTCTTTGACCTATTTATTTATCATTGTTGCGTAAAATAAGTTTTTAGGTTAGTTAACTTTTGCCACTATTAACCAAAAATTAAAAATACTAAATTATACGACGTGGGCCACGAATTAGTTAACATTTGAAAAAATCGTATGAAAAGTCATTTGATATATTATAATAATTGAAGACGAAGCGTAGGTAGGCCCCCCACTAGATGGGCCGACGACATAGTCCGAATCGCGGAGAGCCGATGGATGTGTTTGGCGTCCAGCCGTACGGCGTGGCGTTCTGGGGGGGAGGCCTATGTTCCGCAGTGGAAGTCTTCTGGCTGATGACGATGATGATGATGATGATGATGAATAATTGTTTATTTACTAAATAGCTAATGACCACCGTTTCGACATTGGCACTCTTCTAAGCGAGCACCGAAATTTTCGAATACTAGTCGTCAAAGAGACCGCGAGATCGCCGACATCTCTTCGCTGATTTTTTCTTTTAATTGACATAATGTATTTGGTTTATTGATGTAGACACGATTTTTCAAATACTCCATAATAAGGAGTCTGCTGGGAATAGAACTGGACTTCTGGGTGGTCATGAAATGTCGCCACGTCTGGAAATCAGCTTTTCCGGAACGTGTCTTTGACTACTGGCAGTAACTCATTGGATGTGTGGCAAGTGGTTCCATTTTGTTGTGTGTTTGAATGTTGAATTCCAGTAGCATCGGTCCCAAGAGCTCCCACAACATGATTGCGCGGGATGTTAGATTCAAATCTTAATGAATTCTTGGCTCACCTTATATTTAAAAAAAAACACGTTTTCGTGGTTACTTTTCATAAAACCCTTTACTTTCTAGTGTTACATTGACCCGTATAATGGTCTCCAGGTAAATGCTGATAAATTGTGATAAATATAGTATTGAATTGTGAAGTAGAAAGCATGTATTACATATTTCAACACAAGTTTTTGCCGTACACCTAATAATTACTTAAGATACGTGCCGTTGAATAAAAGATATATATATTTTTTTGAAGGTTTTTTATATTTTCGAGACTGGGAACGACTTGTACCCTCATGTATCCAGGCTGAATTTATTATATGTAATGGTACTATATCTAAGAATAGGAAGTTAAAAGGAGCTCACGAATGCACTATTAAATCTTTGTTTTATACGAGTATTTAGTAGAGGTACAAGTATCTTATACGGAGTGTTATTAACAATGACTGAATTGTTCAAGAAACAATCTAATCTATGATTGTATATATACTATAAATGAGGTTTGATTTAAAAGATGCTAGAGAGAAATGTATCAACAATATCAAACTTAGTCTGGTTTGCAAAACAATTGCTAAAATGTGAATTTATGAGCAATTCTCAACAATGTTACTTAACTAGTACTTATAATTTTATCTACAAAATAAGTAAAAAATGGACACTTAGAGTGAACCAAAATGTTTGTCTGTCATATTATATCATATTATATCATCAACAATTCGCGAAATTGGGGAAAAAAGGACTTTCTTTCTTTCTTTCCTTTTAAAAAGACAACGCCCGCATTAGGAATAAATCCTATGTCGCGGAGGACTTTACAAACATATAAGAAACGGACACAAAGAACACCCAGACTCAGAACAACAATTTGTGGATCACACAAAGTGTTGTCCAATGTAAGGTTTAAACCCACAATAGTCAGCGAAGTGAAGAGCAGCGTGGCGACCGCTTAAACCACTAGGCAAATCGTGCAGCCAGAAACTATTACATATTTCAATGTGAGAAAATTTAAAAATGTGAATAGTTTAGGTATTGTGAATTTACCTACTTGTGAAGGCTGACTTTTTTTTCTTCTATATTAAGACCCTGCCAAAGTGACTCTACTCTGCCTAATGGAAAGCATGAATAGAATCCAAAAGTTGTGGTCATCAAACTCATTGCAAATGCAGACAATGCAGTATGGTGACCCACACTGTGGCGGTCTAGTGAGATGCTTTTTCACGCCACACTTAGAAAGTAAAAGGCATGACAGTCATCGTGACGGTGTAAGGCTTATACAGTTACTACGATGACTGTCACCCCTTTTTTTTTTTTAACGTGTGGAAACCCCTTCGGGCCGTCACCCCACCAGGGTTTACGGCGGGGTGGTGTGTCGGAATCGGACCGACTAAAACCACACGGTGTGCCACTCTACGCCTGACATAGGAGGGATCCGGGAACAGCTGTTATTACGACATCCAGATATGACTGTCACCCCTGCATCAATGGGCCTCCGGTCTCACACTCACAAACGAAACACGGCAGCACGGATGCTGGCGCAAACAATACAGCATGTTGATCAACACTATGGCGGCCTAGTGAGATGCTTTTTTATGCCACGTTTGGGGACATAAAAGACATGACAGTCATCGTGGCAGTAAAAGGCTCACACAGTTACCACGATAACTGTCACCCCTACATCAATGGGCTGATGTTGATGCTGAACAGTGTTATCATTACTTACTCTTATTGTTTTTATTTAATTCCCATTTCTATTTTTAATGTATTACAATTACTAGTGTGGAATTTGGAATAGTGAACTTTAAAAAAACTCGTTTAAAAAACCAGACCGACTAGTTTTGCTTGACCTTCTCACAGATATAAAATGTTCAATGAAAGAGAGCAGCATACGATGGATATATTTTAAATATAATTGTGTGGTAATCCGTTTTAGTTTTATGTGTTACAAAACATTATCTTGATTTGTACTATTTAAATTGAAATCCTTAAATAATTTTGCCCAGCTACATTGGTATTTTGGTTCATTGTGCGTCGCCACGTCAACCTCACGGTAATATTATTTATACTGTGTCGTGATTCGAGCATGTTTTGGAAATACATACCTATAGCCGCGCGGTAAACACGCGATAGGGGTGACCGCCTACGGTATTTAAATTTTATCTACCCACTACTTGAGTTTTTTTCTAATTTTGTGATAGAAAATTTTATTTGAAAAAATGATAATATGTAATGAAAATGTTTTATTTTTAATTTGAAAAATGAAACTCCAGAATGAAATAGAAAGCATTCAATAAGAATACATGTTATACGAGTATACATTTTTTTTCAATTAATATTTTTGAAACAATGAAAAAAAGACTGAGATACACAAAAAGCTTTATTGTTAAATTTAATATAATATTATATAGTGGTAATTCAAAAAAAATTATCTCGAGATGCGCTATTGAACGATTCAAACAATTAAAGTTGCCACAATGTAGTCTAAAATTGCTCTTTGCTATATCAAATAAGTGTATATACTTATATATACCACACGAACCGCTCTCTTACTGGTCAGAATAAAATGACAACACGACTAAATGTGTATCGATTGTATGCCAAACTCAAGGTGAATAGTACCTCTATCAGTGTGCCTGTACTTCTATCCACCCCTTGAATAAATAGTTGGTTTTAACTGACCACAGCCATCACCAGCAACTAATAATATTCTGTGTCTGTTTTTGATAATGACTATCAAATAATTAGAGTTTTATCAAATACTGTTTAGTCAACTCTTGTGCATTTGAGTCCCAATAATACTTAACATGTTATTTCTAAATAACACACACACAAAACAAAATCTATTCAATTTATCTAATTAGTTAGTTGTTAATATTTGAATTTGGAGTTGGATTGACTTAACTATTGTTTGAAAACTCCTGTAATACGAGTGAAACACAGTACAATAGATGCCATCTATAATTTATACTTGTTTAAATATTTGTGTTCAACTTAGTAAAGCTAAACCAGAAACTGCCAAAAAATTTTATTAGTTAATGAAAGCTATAACAGATGTCACTTTTAGATTTCAAATTGGAATTTTTCTCAGTTAATAGTTATTAATAATAAAGTTAATTTGTAAGTTAAATGCTTACAAAATCTAATTATATAAAACACCGAATTTCATGTAGTATATTACATTGAGTGCACTTTAGATAAGCGCCATCTTTTAAAATGTTTGAGACATCAATAATAAAAGACTTGGGGGGAAGACAAAATGAATGCGGATAACTACTATACTCAACCCATAGAGTAATATTTAACCATAGGATATAAAACGCTGTCAACATTGGCGTCCTGTCAAATAAATTATAAGTACAGGACGTATCTGGTGGAAACGTTTGCAACTATATGTGTTGAATGTTTTACTGTAATCTTAAGTACAAATTAGTGCCTCCTTCTACACGGCTACCGCTACTACGTCAGGTATGTCTGCACAGTATATTCTTCATACTTAGAAGATAATTACTTATAGGTTATCACGGATTATTTTGTTAGAACTAAGTTCAATCCCCGCTTTTATGGTGAACAAAGTTTTTATTTTGAATGGGATGTCTTTATACCTATATTTTAGTACTACAATGGCACACAAACGTACTCATCATATAAAAAACTTTGATGTAACATTTAAATGAATCAATAATCATAATCGTAATGTATATACCGACCAAAAAACTTGCCCAATGAATTCCAGAATGTCAAGTCAAGACAACGAAGCACCTTTGCCCGACGGGTGGGAGATGAGGACAAGCCGTTCAACTGGTATGAGCTACTTCCTCAACATGTACACTAAAAAGTCGCAATGGGAAAGACCTGAAGCTCCCGCTGATCCTGGTGAGGTCCGTTGCAGTCACCTTTTGGTGAAACATGCTGAGAGTAGACGGCCTTCGTCTTGGAGGGAAGAAAACATCACTCGCACAAAAGAAGAAGCGATGGAGCTGCTTAAAGGTTATCGTAAGCAGATAGTCGCTAATGACGCTTCATTTGCTGATCTTGCAGCCAAGTACTCGGATTGTTCGTCAGCTAAACGAGGGGGAGACTTGGGTATGTTTGGACGTGGGCAAATGCAGGCTCCATTTGAAGAAGAAGCATTTAAACTGAAGGTCGGACAGTTGAGTAGACCGGTGGAAACTGATTCTGGTGTTCATATAATTTTAAGGACTGCTTAAGTGTTAAATGATGTTCAAAATGGCAGATAAGCAGAATCATCTTCTTTTTTTTTGCTAATACAGTAACTGACTCATAAATTCTCAGGCCCTGTTATCTAATTATATGTTGGTAACTTATCAGTGTAATGTTCTATTAAACTTTTTGTGAAATTTATGTGTTGTTTATTCAATTGTGGAGGGATATATTACAATTTGCATTGCTCAAATACAATATTGAATTTAAAATTATATTTTGTTTCCTTGTTTGCATCTACAAACCTGAGGGCATAGGTGTTTTTAGGTCTTATCATGTATGAAAGTTTCTGTCTTTGGCAGCCTGAACTGTGATTTTGAAGGTTCTACTCTTAGAGCAGCATTAGGGTTCGGGCCTCTGACATACAATTATTTCAAATCTAGTCAATACTAATTGTACAAATTCAAAAATAACTGTTTGTCCGTTACATGTTTGCAGCTAAGCCCCTACACCTATTTTAATAAAATCTGGCATGGAGATACTTTGATGTTTGAGGAATGACTTCTCTTTATTGCAATAACCAACGTTCAGGGGGGCAGAGGCTTCAGCAAATCTAATATATACCATATACCTAGGTGTATAGAACCTATATGTACCTACCTTAGGTGTATAGAAGAAATGCTATATCCTCTCACAAGACTGCACGGTTGGCCTAGTGGTTTAAGAGTTCGCCACGCCGCTCTCTACTGTCCTGAGTGTTGTGGGTTCAAGCCCTACATGGGACAACACTGTGTGATCCAAAAATTGTTGTTCTAAGTCTGGGTGTTCTTTGTGTCTGTTTCTTGTATGTTTGTAAAGTCCCCCATGACATAGAATTTATTCCTAGTGCAGGCACTGTCTATTAAAAAAAAGCAAAAAAGTATGATTATAAAATTTTTATATTTATAATATATTTGGCTTCTTGAAGTAGAATGAATAATAGTTATATTATTTGACAATATGACATGTAGTAAAAATATGACATGTGTAATTTGTCAATAGTCAAATTGATATGATTTTTTTATTTTTATAAAACCCTACCAAAGGGACTTCACTCTGCCTAATGGAGAGCATGAATAGAATCCAAGAGTGGTGGTCGTCATACTCATTGTCGCGAATGCAGACAGTTCAGTATGGCGCTTAGTGATAATTAGTACTTTTGTCATATTTCACACTCGACTAGCAATTTCAGTACCTTACTGACTTATAATTTTAAAAGAGTGAAAGTCTGGTAATTGAATTTAAACAAAACAATATTTTATCTACACTATGGAGGATTATCCTGATATAGATAAGTTGTAGCATAAAATAAACATTGGGAATGACATGATACCTGGTGATGTGTCAAAATATGTGTGAAAATATCTAGTTTCCAAACAGTTTTCCTCGCATTAAATAACATTGAAAGTTTGGAAAATTTATAGTTTAATTTTACAGCTACAGTTTCTATTAGCAGAAAATAAATAAATACATTATTATATGACACATTTAAGATATATGTACAGATCAACATCATCATCATCATCAACAGCCTTTTGCAGTCCACTGCTGGACATAGACTGAGGTCTAAGGTGAGCCTTAGCAAGAAGGTTTATTTATGTATAGATATTTATATGTAAAACAGTGTAGTCTTTACCACTTCTAGTGTCAGAAATCTCAGAAATCAGTGGTACTACATTAAAAGGTGTGACTAAATTATATGCTTTGAATAGTCATATGCTTACTCTTAATCCTGGATATTCACACTTTGGTTTTAGGAATATGTGGAACGCACAGGTACTGCAGCTGCTGATATCTTCTCTTGGTGGGGTGACTCTTCCAATTTACAAAGTTATTAGTTTTAGTTTCTTTTTTTTTTTTTTTTTAAAAAAGACAACGCCCGCATTAGGAATAAATCCTGTGTCGCGGGGGACTTTACAAACATACAAGAAACGGACACAAAGAACACCCAGACTCAGAACAACAATTTATGGATCACACAAAGTGTTGTCCCATGTAGGATTTGAACCCACAACACTCAGCGAAGTGGAAAGTGGCGTGGCGACCGCTTAAACCACTAGACCAATCGTGCAGTCATTAGCCAGGTTGTGATATTTGTAAAGTGAATGCATATTTGTCGAATTCAAAGTTTTTTAGATAATTAAGATATTTGTTGTTCATTAGACTTAGATTGTCTTTGGGGGTCCTATCTTCATAAACCATGTTTTTTAGTCAGTATACCTATACTCTTTTTTTGTAAGTAGCCTTGACCTATGGGCTCAGTTAAGATACAAGTATTTCACGTACAATCTTCTTCTACAATCGTTTACGCCTAACTGCAAGCGCTAGACAGGTTGATATGAACTTGAGTAGCGTAGCGGTAGTGAATACGACTGTTGTGCTTGAGGTCTCGGGTTCGATTCTCAGGTCGGACCAAATGTTTGTACGATCTGCAAATATTTGCTGCGAAGTTTGGGTGTTTTCTATGTATGTATTTACCAAAAAAAAAGTATATAAGTATTCTATCAGTCAGTGTAGTTATCATAGCACAAGCTCTGCTTAGTTTGAAACTAGATGACGTTGTGTGTCAAATGTATTTATTTATTTATTTATATAGGGTTTGTTTTAAGTTTTCGTTCTCTTTGCAATGATATTGTCCTGCAGTGTGCTTCCTTAGTCGGCTCTTATGACACCCACGAGATGAGTAGGAGTGATGACACTCCGTATGCTTGAACCGTCACCACACAGACTAAATCGAAGTATTACTTTCATTTTACAGATGTGAAACAAAATATTTAAAGAATCCCTTACAAAGTACGGATAAAACAAAATATATAATCTTAAATGTATTAGTGGAGTGCGCATCACAAACTACACGTTACTATACTGCAAGTATAGTTTAAAGATTCAGTCAAGTTTGTTTGTAATCCGTTTGATCGGGTTCTTTATAATTACTTCTTATTTAATTCTCTTACCCTCGGTGTATATTACACTTAAGTACCTAACGATATCTGTACTACCTATCACCTGCATTATAGTAACTTCAATGCCACTGGTCTTGCATTCAGCTATGTGGCCATTTGCTATTTTTTAAGAAATACTCAATGCAATTCTAAAATATTTATTTTAATCTTGTAGTATATATAGTGTTGTTGTACTTAATGACACTTTGTGTTTGTATTCGAAATCATGTGTTCATTTTACTGTAGATGAGTTAAGTTTACAGAATTAAAGTCGGCATTATTATTATATCGTATTATATTAGGTAACAGAGACATTATCTTGTCATCTCAGTGGGATAAAAGAACTTTTTACTGCAAACTCAGTACCTGCTACATAATGTGGTGTTTTCATGTGAAAAAAAAACATTTACCTGACACTATGTCCTGTTTTTGACAAATATTTTAGACAATGTTTATTGATTCAATCAAAACTGAAGTGAAGTCATCTCAATCAAAATAGAGATAAAGTCATTGTCTATGACTGTCTCAGGAAGCCATATTCTCTTTAAACATATGTTGCAATGACAAAATCGAAAAGTTTTTAAAGCTATAATAGGATGTACACTACAGTATACTCATTTATTAACCTTTGTTCACCATAAAATAGGGGAGAAATGATTGTCACAAAAAACTTAATACTGTTTAATATTCACTAACAAATAGCACAATAAATAAGAGTAACAGTCCTTATTATTTAAATGCATCAGTACTGTGCCTCTGACGAGCCCAGCCAGTCGTCAGGGACACGGAACTCCCGAACTTTCAATTTTTTTTTTAATTTTTGAAGTTACAAATAGGTATGGCACTAATATATATCAAGAAACTTATGTCTACCTCAACATAGATAGTGCAAGTTCGGGAGTTATCATTTTGTCCAAATTACGAAGCCTGTGTTATTTTGTTGTGTTCATCTCCATTATTATTATTCTCTTGACTGTTTCTTAATAAAAGGATAGTATCTAGTATCGCGTCTTTTAAATCATCGGTAGCTGGTGTCCATATAGGTCCGATTATTGGTGGTGAACGTTTCCCTCCCCATGCGCTAAATTTCACCTTCCTCTTGCCATCCTTCTTCAAATCCACGTCTGCATAAGGGTGTCCAGGTTTATAGAGCTTCGGTACCGACTCGAGGAATGTTTTAAATGGCAATGCGTCTCGTAATGTCCTCTCGCTCGTTTTGGTACTTAGAGCTAATATTTTTATTGGATGACGTTTGTCAACAGATGGGACGAATTGAAAACTCGCTAAGTTTAATCTATCCGTGCTTGGAGCAAAATTTGATACGATTCTTGTTAGTTCTGGAATTGATGTTGAGAATAAGATCCTTGAGGTTTTGGGGCCAGGTTTGTACACCATCTGGCCGCTGCGTTTGCCGCCCCAAGGACTGAAACGTACTCTTTTGGGCATGCTAGGTTCACGGATGTTGTTGGCACGTTTCCAGGTCCACATGTTTTCCATACTTCTTTTGCCTCCCCATGGACTAAAATATTTCTTTTCCATAGTATCAATTATGTCATTTGCTGTTGCATTTTCTTCAACTGTTTTGCTAATACCGATAATATAAGGATTTTTTCTATCAGTACTTTGTATGTATAAAGTTTTATCTGTATCCAAATGCGGGTTCCATTGTTTTACATCTCTTGTGTCTGAAGTACGCCGTTTCCTTTGGAGTTCCGTTAAAACATCGTCGCGTTGGTAAAATTGCTCGTTGAGGGGGTCGTTTTGAAGCGTTTCAAAGTCATTGCGCGTCTGTGGTGAGTTGGCGTAAGGTATGGGATATTGTGGAGCATCCATGGTGTCAAAGCCGACGTCAGCGCCAGGACCTCCGGCGTTGATATATTGGAGACTCACGGAGCCGAACCACGAGAATGTGATGATGAGCCATTGGTGCAACATGGTTCTGCAAAAATAAATAATTTTGTATAAATAATAATAGAATTAATTAGCGGTTTTTATTTTTGAATTTTTTGCCTTAAATCTTATTGAGATTAGTTTGTTCACCATCATCAACAGCTTTAATAATCCACTGCTGGACTTAGGCTTCTTAGCAAGGAGGTTTTGGCCTACTATACTACTACCACGCTTGCCAGACGAGTTGATGTAGGATTTGTTTCAAGTTTTCCTTCCCCTTACAGTGATGTTATCTTGTATAGTTTACTCCTTGATCGCCTCTTACGACATCCATAGGATGAGTACGCAGTTATTTCACGATTAATATCTATAGGTACCATGTTGGTATGGAAGCAATGAAAGTTACTTAACAAATATTAAGAACATAAACATACGCCGAAGAAATTACTTATTAGCATATCAAGCCGTTGTTTGTTGACAGCGAAAGTAGTTTCAAATACCCAATTTTTATGAATGTGAATTAAATTTAACCGTCTTTGATAATTTGTTATTGTTCAATATTTATGAATTTATTATAAACACTGTTTCAGTATACGAAACATCTAGTACATTTAAACTAGCAATTCCTGTATATATACGAGTATGTAATCTGAATCTCGGAAATGGCTGCAGCGATTTGCATGAAATTTAACATGCGTGGGGTTTCGGGGGCGATAAATCGACCTGGCTAGGTTTCATTTTTAGAAAACATTATTTTATCCGTGTTTTCAAAGAATGAAATATTTGTCTAATAGGCCCGTTTTGACACTTATCCATGTGACCAAATTAGGGATGGGACCAAAAGAAGTTGGTAAATTGCGAATCTACTATCACACAACAATACCGAACAAACCTCGGTTTCCAGGTACTGCTTACTTAATTACTTACATACTACCTAGAGACAAAATACTATATCTATAGCTAACAATTTTTTATAACACTCTGGTGGCTAACAAGCATACGGCCCGTCTCCTGACGTTTGGAATTCTAATTTCCAATTCCATTCACGTTACCTATCCTTTGAAAACATCCTGTCGTAAAGAAAATATCTCCAAAACGATTAGGCTATCATTATCTCGATTATATATATTCGATACTAAATACACTCGATTATTATACTTTAATGCAAAAGTTAAAATTAGAAATATCTAAGTAGGTAGTTACTCAAGGCAAAACGTTAACTTAGCTTTTACTTATACAAATAGAACTGGAATAATATCATGACAAACATCTTATATGCATGAAAACAAATATAGAATTTCTTAGCAGTTTTTCAAAGAGAATGCTATGTGTACCTACTAAACTAGACTTTGTCGGTACGTATATAACACATTTCTAAATATATCCACACGACTTCTTTAATGATTTTGATTATATTACAGGCAGTATCATGCATATATACCCCATTGTCGTTAGTTTCAATATTTTGATTATCTTTTTAAAGGCAACTCCCTCATTATTAGCATATCCTGTGTCACGGGGGACTTTATAAACATACAAGAAACGGACAAAAAAACACCGAAGCTCAGAACAACAATTTGTGGATCACACAAAGTGTTGTTCCATGTGGGGTTTGAAACCGATCACTCCGCGCAGTAGAGAGCGGCGTGGCGAACGCTTAACTACGATGTCCGTGGTACTTTATGATAAGTTACTACCGTGGACATCTACCAGTAAAAGTAACAAATGTATTTCCACCCTTTAAAAGTCCCGACGTAAAACAATGAAAGTAATACTGAACATCAGTTTTCTATGTCGAAAAAAGATAATTAAAACCTTGCTTTTTTTAAATACAGCTAAAAAGTAAAAAAATGTCTTTTGAACCTAATTCGGACAGTTGACAACTGAAGTTCTCAATTCGTAATTAGCTCTCATTATCTTCAATAGTTCAACTGCCTCGGTGTCGCAACGATGGTGAATGAGACTGCTGCGCTTGAGGTCTCGGGTTCGATTCCCGGGTCAGACCAAATGTTTGTATGATCTACAAATATTTGTTTCGAAGTTTGGATGTTTTCTATATATAATATGTATATATTTACAAAAAAAAAGTATATAAGTATTCTATCAGTCAGTCTAGTTATCATAGCACAAGCTCTGCTTAGTTTGAAACTAGATGACGTTGTGTCAAATATCCGAAATATCCGAAAAATAAATAAGAACTACAAAAAAACTTGTGTTTCAAAACTATTAAGAAAAGAAACGGATAAAAATATAACTGTTACGTAATTGCTTATAACTGATACAATTACGATTGCCCAATCACATAACATTTAACTCCTATCAAATGTTCGGCCCGTGTCACGTTATTACCATTAACGGTTCTGATTTTCGATATATCACCTGTTAATATAAAACCACAACGTATTGGATAAACTGTATTTCTTTATTTATGGCGGTATTTTTATTAGAAAAGATTACGTACACGATAAAGAATATTGGAAAGGAAAAGTATTATAAATAAATACTCGTACATGATTATTACGCTGATGAGAATAGACAGAATTCAAAGATGAAGGAAGAAAAAAAGAGCTAGTAACACTAACGTTAGAATTGTAGCCAGGTAAAAAAAGCACCAATAACAGCTTTCTTTTAAAATGAACTAAAACCTTCACAGAAATTAGTAAAAGTAATGGTGTGCTTTTATACTGCTGTCCTTAGAAAGGAGATTTTAGCCTACAATACCACTTACTGGTGGTTATATCGGACTCGAATCGATCAAAAACCGCCGTCTCAGGTACCAGTAGGCGGGGAACCAGGTGTACCCTAGAAAGGAAATCCCTGGAACCCCAAAGTACCTCGAGCCATCTATCTACGGCTTGCAGATGACCCTTTTTCTGCCCTAAACCTACTATACCACACTGGCAGACCAGTTGATATAGGATTTCTTTCAAGTGTTCCTTCCTCTTTGCAGTGACGTTGTCCTGCGCAGTTTGCTCTCTTAGTACACTTATGATACCTATAGAATGAATAGGGATGGTCACACACTGTATTCTTAATCCTTCACCACACGGGACGACAAATGAGCAGACAGTTCACCGGATGGTAAGTGAATACCGTCGGCTACGGGTGCCTACAGTTCAATAGTTACAAGTGTTTTTGGGAGATTCCTCCAAAATTTATCCTCTTGAAGTAATATCAATATACAGCTAACACTAAATTATTTAACGTCCTTTCAAATGCCAGGATATTTGCGAGTAATTATAGCATTTTATAGGGCAACGTTCGACTTTTCTCTGCGGGATCGCATCAAGAATGACGTGATCCAACAGAGACCCAAAGTCATCGACATAGCCCACCGGGATAGCAAGCTGATGTGGCGGTCGGCAGGTATTAGCCGCAGAACTGACAACCGATGGGGTAATCGAGTTCTAGAGTGAAGATCGCGTCTCTGCAAACATAGTGCAGGGTATCCGCAGGCCAGGTGAAGTAACGACTTGCGCAAGATGGTTGGCAGGAGTTCAATGCGAGAAATCCAAAACCGATCAGAGTGGCCTAAAATGGGAAAGGTCTATGTCCAGCAGTAGACTGCGGTAGGCTGATCATGATTTTAGTATTTTTTTGAACGCTTAACATTAGTTAATGATGGCTAAAGTGAGTTTGTTCATAACGTTGTAGGGATTTGAGTCGTGGATGCCAAGGATCGTCTACTAAGAAATATACCATCACTATTATTAATATCCTTAGCATTGGGAAGCCTTAAGCTCGTACTTGTACTATCCAAAATTATACCAAAAATGTTAACACATAAGTTCACTATGTATTCTGGTGATCCAATATTAACAGCATTGTAGCATACTGATTTTATTCTTTTCGCCTTCGAAGACAATATACATATACAAATGCAATCCTTATAATAATTTATAACTTTTTCTTAAACCTTATTCCAACCCGTCTGGCCAGCGTGGTATAGTAGGCCAAAACCTCCTTGCTAAGGAGAGGCCTATGTCCAGTAGTGGACTGTAAAAGGCTGTCGATGATATAGTGGGAAAAAAGTCCAACAGAATAATGTTAAATGTTTCTTAATCCGTACAACATTGGTTAACAATGATTGTGCTGGCAAATAACATACAATGGAGATTTAAACATTGCTCAACAGTATTTACATATGCCAGATTATACAAACTAGTGGCACAATTATTGACATAAATATAAATAAAGCGTTACTGGTGCAAAATATTTGCTGTCAGAGAAACACGTTCAGGTAAATTTTCGATTTATAATTTTTTCATGTGCGTGAAATCAAGACAGATGCAAGATGACCATTGCAATCGACAACATGAAATAAATATGGATGTTCTAAATACTATAAATTTGAGTTTATTTGTTAAGCTTTCTCGCCCAAATAACTGAAACGATTTAAAAAAAAATCTCCACTGACAAGTTACTTTATTAGCGAGTAACATAGGCTCCCGCCATAATTGACATACACGCGACCGGAGCTGTGGGTAAAAGGTAAAAATGATAAAAATAACCTGAGAAATCTTACACACGGCTGCCGTCTGATCCAATACTACACAGTCCCTGTGTTATGGCAACCGGAAAACTGATAAACATGTTATATATCACTAATATATTGTTTTGTGTTGTATATTATCATCTTTGTTGATGGTTAGAAGTTTGAGCGACAAGTATCTATTTGCACTAGGAAACAAGAATATACGTTCAGCTAAACCTGAGGGTATATTTTTACACACCAATCATGGCAGCACTCTATGAAATAATTTGTTTTGCAAATAATCCAATCTGATCCAAAAATTGGCTTTAAGCGTGCCGTTAATAATCAATTTTATCATGACCGGCTGTGTATATTTTGTGTATTTGAGAAGTTTGTGCTCTTAAAATGCTTAGATCAAATTCTTATGAAGATAATTCACATTTGAAGATAAACAGTGTATGAGGATGAATAAAATCGTTCTTGATATTCATGATGAAAGAGGAGTATGTGTGTGTGCGTGTGCATGGGTATGTGTATGTTCGAATTTTTTCAATCGTGAGTATCATAATGTTAGGTGAACTGTTGATTGAAGGAGGTTTCATCAATTCATTTTTTACGAAGATTAAAATTATTTAATATTTGTACACCAATATAAGTCAGCTGACTAATGCATTAAGTATTGTAACTACTACACTATGCCTCTACAAGACTTAGCGACAATTTATAATTAGGAACTTAACCCTCTTTTTTTCTACGCCTAAATCAGCACGGATACCACCGAAAGGTGGTTGCTTCGGACTCGAACCGACCAAAAATCACAAGCAGCCTCAGGTACCAGTAGTTGGGGAACCAGGTGCACCCTAGTAAAGAAATCCCAGAAAGACCGACTAGAAAATTGACCCTCAGTTATTTTGTATCATCAACAGCCTTTTACAATCCACTGCTGGACATAGGCCTCTGCTTAGCAAGGAGGTTTTGGTCTACTATTCCACGCTGGCCAGACGGATTGGAAGTTTGCCTTCTCTTTGTAATGATGTTGTCTTGTATACTTTGTTTCCTTAGTCGCCTTTTTTATTTTGTATTTAACCTTAATATTCGTAAGTCCGACTTTCATTCAAACGTTACTGAGAATCAAAAAGATATTAATTAAATTATCACGTTACTATTTAGTTCGCTACCGTCCCAAACCAACAGCTCCTTTAGTCGATATTTTCTATGCTTTTATTACTAATATGTGTATGGGACTAATTAAATGTTAGTCGATTATTTTTATCTACTCTATCCGTCTGTCTAGTGGGTAGTAATGCTGTCATTTTTATTTTTACAACCTACCAAAGTTACTATTCTGCCTGATAGAAAGCATGAATAGAATCCAAGAGCGGTGGTCGCCATACTCATTGCGAATGACGACAGTGTAATATGGCGACGCACGGTATGGCGGCCTAGTGAGATGCTTTTTCACGCCCCGCTTAAAGGACCCGGGATCGTAGTGGGAGGGAAATATTTTTGTGTAGTTACTTGTTTTGTGCCTGAATGTAATTTATCTATTAACTGACTGACCCACACAACTTCGTCTGCATCTCCTATTACCCGTAGCGTGATTTTATACAGCGTGTACTAATTTTTTTTACCATAGAATAGGTTATAGTGAGTCAACGTTAGAAGACAGACATCTGCTTTTTAGGATTTTTAAGAAAAATATTTCTTTCATACATTATTTTTGCGAAATTTACGCAATAGAATCTTTCAAAAGGTATATCTTGCCCTCGTTTTTGTATTGTTTTCTTTAATACTCCGCTCCTACTGGTCGTAGCGTGATATATAGCATATAGCCTTCCTCGATTAGTCGACTATCTAACACTGAAATAATTTGACAAATCGGACCAGCAGTTCCTGAGATTAACGCGTTCAACCGAATAAACAAACTCTTCAGCTTTACATTATTAGTATGACATCATGTCATCTCATATCGACAATCTCATGAGATAAATAATTATCATATTATAATTATATTAACAAAGCGACCAGTGACTTATATTTAACTTGTTACTATTGGTTATTACTAGATTTTTACACCATATAAAGGTTGGCTGGTAGAAAATCCCTAGTGCATTAAGTTCGCCGTTGTACAGAATTACATAAAATTGTAAATACAATTGCGAAATTTAGGTTTTCTTTTGAAGCCACTGGTAATCATCCAGTTATTCATACACGTTACATGATGTACAGAAAATGACAAAATAACTTTCATACCGTTACTCTTATTTACATATGCTTTCGACTCCAGAGAGTAACAACGCCAGTTAGAGATATCTAGCTTCCGCTTCACTTGTTAGACTTTTTACACCACGTGTGTTTTTGCACAGAAATATTAAAAGACCAGAAGTATTATCAACTGACGAAATGTATTACGAAAAATGTTAAGTTCGTTTATATACATACACTTCAAAAACTCGAAAGTATACACAAACACGCTTCAATTTCTGTCTATTCTGTTACAACCATAATATGCCACAGCGAAGCATGATAGTGTATAACTAGTTTGATATGTAAAATACTAGTTTTTATCCGTGATACCACGTGGATGTCGAATATCTCTCAAATAGGACCAGTAGTTCCTGAGATTAGCGCATTCAACCAAACAAACAAGCAAACTTTTACGCTTTATAACATTAGTAAAGATATGTACGAGTATTTTTTTTTGTTTTTTTTTTTTATTTGCGAGCTTGCCAAAGTGACTCTACTCTGCCTGATGGAAAGCATGAATGGAATCCAAAAGTTGTAGTCACCATAGTCATTGCGAATACTGACAATGTAGTATGGTGACCCACACTATGGCGGCCTATTACGATGCTTTTTACGCCGGGGACGTAAATGCCCCCTGCATCAATGGGCTTCCGGTCTTGCACTCACCAATGAAACACGATAGCACGGATGTTGTCGCTTTAGGTTGATCTTCTGTGGGAGGGTAGTACTGTCCCGGTCGAACCGGCCCGTTCATGCTGAAATCAGCGTGGCTCTACTACCTTTTAACACCATCATGTATGTCATCATCATTATCATCATCAACAGCTTTTAATAGTCCAATGCTGGACATAAGCCTCTCCTTCGAAAGAAAGTTTTGGCCTGCTATATCGTGCAGATCAGATGGATTGATATAGGAATTTTTCTGGTTTTCCTTCCTTTTGTAATGATTTGAATTTGTTCCTTTAGTCGCTTCTTACGACACCCACGGGATGAATAGGGGTCGTGGCACTCCGTCTTCTTAATCCGGCTTTATCATGTCCCGACCGGGGATCACCCCGAAAGTTATTTAGTCGGTTAGGTTGGTCGGCTGACCAGTTGATACCGGCCGGCCGGCCAACCTCACAGAAAACCGGTGTTAAGCTGTTAAGCAGTGATTTTGTTGTTTTTCACCAAGTGAATGATGGTAACAAATCACCATATCATTATTATTAAATGAGAGAATCCTGGGGAGGAAAACTCAAATGATGAACTAACCATATGACAGTTAACCGACTTCAAAGCGCCTAAATCGTAATAAAATAATACATACATGACGCAGGCTGTATGATAGCCATTAAAACAGCTACTGTATCTCGATAACCTATTCGTGTCCTTACCTCTTACATTTGGAATGAGTCATATGACAAATGACGTCATATTTTGTATTGTAGAATATACTATGATCGAAATAAATGAGTTTTGGCGACAATACATGCCCGTACAATCAAATTTAGTTCGCACATTGTATTTTTTTACTGACACGTCTTCACTAGCTTAACGTTAGGTTGCTTTTCTCCAATTCTTATAATATTAAAACATTCAAAGGCTTCACGGTTTGTTCTAACCAATTTACGCTTGAAGTCCTTCGAACAAGCTGAATTCTTGTCAAAGTTTATTTAAATTCAATTGAAAATTTAGAGTTGGAAGTACTGCAGGTATAATCACAATACGTGATAAGACTAGACGATATAAAGTATAGCAATATTTGAATTTATGACTGTAATAAAGCGCGAGGTATGGTTATAAAACTAAATGGTTGAAAAAGTAAATCCAGTATATTATGATGTATCTAGATGCTTATTATTAAATAATAATGATTTTAGTAACGATAAAAATAGAAATCTGATATCTTAATAGTATGTGAGCCTGGCCTTTCCGAGCTACCTTAATTTTCATTCTATTTCTCATCTCTCTAGTCTTATCCATAGGTATTTCTTTTCTCAATTTATCTTTGTTTCTTCTAAAAGAATCGATCATCTACACTTGCCAAGAAAATTGGCATCAGGCATGCAGTATAATATCTTCTTACTAAGGAGAGGTCTATGGTTTGATTTTAATGGTCAGACAAAAATGAAAAACTTTTGTACACATTGCGCTGACTCCAGATAAAATCTAAGAAATAACCTCAACTCTTACTTTAAGGGTAAATTAAATCCGTTCCATAAGCATTCCACATTCGATCACTCAAACTGTGAGTCGTATGCCGTATTTCCATAAATATCATAAAAGAAAAAGAACAAGCGCTACAATAAGTGCGTTCTAATATTCAAAAATTTTATTAAGTGATTGGTCGTTTAACTCGTGCCCGATGATGCGATTTTACGAACAGCCAATGGCGAACAGAAACAGCTGATGCTAAATTTTCGTAAGTAGTGTCGGCTCATCTTTTTAAAATTCGAACGTAATCTATGTAAGCGAGAACATTCTTATACACATTTCTGAAAAGACGTACATAGAGGAATGTATGACAAAGAGGAGCTAAAATTTGTATCTTTAAGACGAAATATTTATAATAATTTATAATGATATAAATTTACAGTTGATGAAAAGCGACTATTGACGCCCATTAACGCCTCTAATTCCTGTAAGAGTTACAAAAGAAGTGACTATCACTACGTAAGTTGCTACCTTTTAACACCTAATTGCACAAAGTGTGAGGAAGACAGTTTTAGGCTTCGGTAACTTTATTCGGTGAAATTTTCTGAGGCCTAAATATTATTTCGGTTAAATAGACCCATCAGAATTGAAACATAGCTATTCCTCATTATAATATTGAATCTAATAGATATTAATATAAAGTTCACTTTAGCTCGAGATTGTGATATATATTTCCATAAAGTCTGAGATATTTCGAATGCTACATGCACCTAATCTGACTTGAACTTTAGTTGACAATTTTTTCCCCCAATTACTAAGGTCACGTATAGTTTCTGGCAACTTATTTTACACAAAATATATCATAGACAAATTTCGTTCCTATAATTGTTTTTGGAGTTTAAAAAATACATAGATGAACTGTAAATCAAAGGTATTTATTTTACCGTTGTCAATTGTAAGCTCTGTTCTATTGTTTAAGCACGAAAGGTCTTCTACGCTTTTACTCCTAGCTTTTTTTAAAATAAATATAGTGTCAAAGCATACCAGTAGAAACGCGCGCCCAAAGTCCTGCATTCCATATTCAAAAATAGATTGTTTTGTCTATGATACCGGAATAACTAGAAATTGGATTTAAAGCCTTTAAGACTCCTAAAAGGTCATAAGACTTCCATAAGTATGGGTTATTTATCTACGAGTTGCGAGTGTTCATAAGTGACCATAACCGCTTACCATCGCTTTTCATTTTAAAGATAACTCCCACGTTAGGTATACATCTTGAGTCACTAGGGACTTTACAAATATGCATGAAACGGGCACAAAGAATACTCAGACTCAGGACAATAATTTGTAGATCACATATTCGGGGTTTGAACCCACAACATTCAGCGCAGTAGACAGCAGCGTGGCCACCGCTTAAACCACTAATAATATATAAAATAAAAAGCCATCATCTTCTAAATCGAACACAAATCTACCTTTCTCTCCCCGTTGCCCTTTTTACATGCAAATAATAAATTTTGAAATACTCGTCTAAATTCTGACACGCTAAATACTTCAGATTTAGAGTCAGTACGCTCAGATATCTTAAGGTACATTATTAACAGAATAAATTAATAGTTATTAATCTTAGTTTTACATAGAGAATTCTTAAAATGTCCTCAAAATCCAAGTTACTAAAATATTATCTCTTGATTTAAAAGTCTTATACAACTAAAATAAGCATTAGTCTCTTATTATTCATTAGTGTTATATGACTTCACGGTTTCGGGGATACCAGAGTCGACTAGTTGAATTCATGAGCAGTATTTAGCAGCATAGAAATGGACAATAATCTAAATGAGAGACCATAATATAATTACCTAACATAAAGCACACCATAATTAGTTAAACCTCTTTTAGAAAAAAGAAAAAAAGAGATTGATTACGATTTCACGTTTAAGCAAAAGCAACTAGTGACCACTTAAAAATACGTATAATTAATTACTGATTTGAACTGCCTCGGTGGCGCAGTGGCAGTGAATACGACTCCTGTGGTTGAGGTCTCGGGTTCGATTCCCGGGTCGGACCAAATATTTGTATGATCTGAAAATATTTGTTTCGAAGTTTGGGTGTTTTCTATGTATAATATGTATGTATTTACAAAAAAAAAAGTATATTAGTATTCTATCAGTCAGTCTAGTTATCATTGCACAAGCTCTGCTTAGTTTGAAACTAGATGACGTTGTGTCAAATGTCCGAAATATTATTATTTATTTATTTGACTGGTCTGTTAGTCTAGTCGCAGTTTCAATTCCCACTCAGGACAAAAAACTGTGTGAGGGGCGAGATTATTTGTTCTGTTATAGTTTAGCTGATATGAAGCGATATATTTTGAAATATATATGTATGTTTATCAGACGTTTATTTACATAATTTGGGGTCAAACAGCCGTGTGTGGATTTTTTTTAATATTTTATTATAAGTAGGTACTAACTACTGCTTCTAACTATTAGATCTATAAACATTTGTACCACAGCGTTGATCGTATGTGCATATACAAATGTAGAGATAAATACACAACCCATCACTGCGATCTTGGTGATGTTATCGCACCGGTTAAATGCTAAGTCCCGATTGACGAAATCCAATATTCGATTAAGTCCCAATTCACCCCGCGGCTCACAAATTATTTAATCGATTATTACGTGTTACAAATCGAGTTCTTACTGACATGACATCGATGTGATGTACTTAAGTGACATATGGTTTTGTCAAAATGTGTAGGTAATATAATACAGGTGGTATGCAACACATAAGTCACACACACATAACATTTTCTGAAATTTTAACCCATCTGCTTGAGCGATGAGTTTACAAGCGTGAAGATCAATTAACTAAAACAAAACATTCAAAACAGTGGAATTATGTCAGTATTATGTCTATATCATTCCTAGTTTTGTCTATGCCTTACGTTCCTGGTTTTGTCTACGTCCCACGCTTAAATTTAAACTACAGTTCCGTATAACCCGAAAGACTTCATCTCAATATGCGCGGTATACTAATTTTTTGATTGCCAATGTTGAAGAAATAGTGTATTGAACACTAAAATTAGATATTTCATAAGTTATTCATCATTTTAATATATATTTGTGAATATGTGGTGCAGAATGTCTGTGTGAAATGTTCATTTTATTTCAAGTTTTAATAATCAGCCTCTGAGAAAGACATGGCCGTCTATTTGGTTAATACATGAATATGAATATCTCAAAACTATTTCTATATTTAGACAAAAGTTATAGCAAGATGAGTATATGTATTATTGCATATTAAATAAGTCTTGAAAATTATCTGCCATTCAGAGAAACGAACCTGCTTTAAACTCACAATCTATTTACGCACATTGTATTTAAAAAAGTTTTGATGTGTTCCCTGTCTTCTAGAAATTAGAAAAAGCTTTGCTTAATTAGAATCTGAAAGGCGCTTTATATGATGTAATTTATATCGAGGTGAAAAAAAAATGTTAAGAAATCTAGGATGGGGAAACGGGACTTAACCTGCATTAGCTTGAAGAAATTTAGACCACGAGTCCAGCCTGCGAGAGCCGCCTAGTATAAGGTCATTAATATTTATATACACAGTATTTTTATATTAATTACTAGTTGTACCCTATCACACTTCCTTGTGGGATATTACGATTGCATTGATAAGAAATGAGGGCTTACACGAAAAACAGATATGAATCTTTGAGGGGAAGATCTATTCGTGCAGAACTTTACATCTATCATACACGCTTGTTAAAATTCCGTTTAAAGTTATAACGATTTCTCGCCAAGCCGGCTGTGATTACAATGGATGAAAAAAGATAAACAGCCATGCTAGTGAGAGCTTGCATTCGCACGATACAACTCCACGAAAAAAGTAAACCTAACTATGTTTTCATTGTCACGTATACCAATGAGGCCTGTCTCGTTTTACATTACTCGGACAATCTCTTGGTAATTGACAAACATTTAAAGATAGCTGACCGTTGGGAGCTATAGTCATCTTTTTATGGTGATTATGAATTCATAGGTTAACATCGATACTCGTCGCGTTAAAATTTAATAGTACTTAGTAAGACTTGCCTAAAATAGAGCATCTGAGGCTGACGTCGGGGTGGTTTTTAATAGAAACACCGCGTACTCCTGGCTCCGCTGTCCCTAAGATCCGAGGGAATTTTCGATCTTAATACCAAAAAGAAAACCAATTGATTTGCCTATTTGTCTATCTAATCACAGGAAGGTACACATCACACTTTGCATTCTTGCTTTCTCTTCTGAATGAGGATAATTGAGAATTTAAACAATAGTTTGAATAGATTATAGTCTCATATGTCTAATTCTACTTGTAGATAAGAGTAGTTAAAGATAGCGATAGTAATCTGCTCTACTTAATAGTGGTAGGAGCCAGAATGTCCAGAAGTGTAGTGCTAGATAATTTATACCAATACATTATCACCTCACCTGGTCAGAGGATCCTTCGACTGCGTCGGAGGGACATGACACCTCGTCCCTCCATAAAAATATGCAAGACAACATCATTACAAAGAGGTAAACTTGAAACAAACTTTATTCCAACACGTCTGGCCAGCGTGGTATAGTAGGCCAAAACCTCCTTGCTCAGGAGAGGACTATGTCCAGCAGTGGACTGTAAAAGGCTCTTGATGATGATGATGATGATGTAAGCGACCGGCAAGTGTTAGCCTTAGATCCTTTCTAAGGTTCCATTCATAAATAGACAACTGAAGAAATTAAGAGTCCATCACCTTCACTACTCCACTACTGGACATATGCCTCTCTATAAATTAAGAATAAACCTATGAAGCCACAAGAAATATAACCACAGGCAGCATGTCACATATTAGTAATTTAAGGCTTTTGCCGAGCCTTTTTCCTAAACTAGGTTAGAATCAGTCGACTACGGCTGGGTTTGAACGTCGTCATGTCGAAATAACAGCTGTTCCCGGATCGCTCCTATCTCCTATCGGACTCGAACCGACCAAAAGCCGCACGCTGTCTTAGGTACCAGTAGCCGGGGAACCAGGTGTATCCTAGACAGGAAATCCCTGGAACCGCGACGTACCTCGGACTCCAAAAGAGCGCGCTTGCTCCGTAGCACGTCGCGCTGCCATCCTGGCTTGTTTCTGCTACGGTGGCACATGGCCTAAATTGTCAACCTGTCACCCCCCAGGCTTGAGCTTAAAGACGACGGAGATCGTTCTGCGATCTGCGGCGCCCGTGTCGTCTGCGATACCGGAATAGTCTATATCTGGCACACTGTGATGAAACATTGTGTAGTTTGAACCAGTTTGACTCCCATTAGTAACACTACTAATATACCGGGTTGTGTGACATGTCTAAGATTAAGTTACGAACTCTATAAAAACCGTAACTACTACACACATATATTTATATATTATTTTTTCGAAGACAACGCCCGCATTAGGAATAAATCCTGAGTCGCGGGGGACTTTACTAACATACTAGAAACGGATACAAAGAACACCAGATATACATATATGAACGAACATATATATATGGTATATATATATGTATATGTGTGTATATATATATGGTATATATATATGTAGATGCATATTATCTATGTGCATCAATGTTAATGAAGAATATTTAAAAGAAAAATATATCTGAATTTAGCTTGAAAAGTTGATATGAATATTTCAAACAAATATAAATTGATTATGTTTCGTCTGTCTTACTATGTCGTAAGAGAAACAAATGTCAATTACAATTTAAAAATAATTAATTAACTTAATAAGAAAATAATTAAGTTATTAACTAAAGAAGGTAACATTATATATATTAATTTCAATAATTACGGTATCTTAAAGATATATGTTTTCATAATTGAATAAAACACTTTTCTTGTAAGCCTTCTTTGAAGTCTATGTCTTACAAAATGTATATTTACGAGCAATTTTCTTAGTTTTAGATATTTTATTACGTACAGAAATGTAAAAAATATAGAAAATCTATTATCAGTTTTGGTAGCGGGTCATTAAAAAAGTTATCAAAATAGATTAGGGATAACATAGATATCGAAAAATAATATTCTTAATAGACCACTAAGGTAGCAAACAAATTTACAAGATGCCTATAACACCTATGACAGTCCTCATGTCAAAATTTATCTAAAGACTTCAGTAATAACATTTTATATGATTATATTTCGAATTATTTTTCATCCCCGCTTAAATTTTACGCGTCTGTTTGTGGCATCGTAGCACTTAAAAAAATGAAGCCGATTATAATGCGGTTTCTTTTGTTTGGAAGCTGACATGATCCCGATAGTTCTTAACCACAATTTGTGAAGATTAATAGCTGATGAAGAGATCTGACTAATTCACACAACTCTGATTGATTTGAAATTGGAGAAACTGCTACTTTGGTGTTAAACTTGCCCTGATGCTGTAGTCAAACCTTGAGTTGATACTGGTGTTAGGGTTTTCCGAATTTTTATTTTTTGTTATGTTAAGTATAAACATTTAATTTAATATAGGTGTTTATCGAATTTCTTATGAGAATTATTGTACAGATAATTAATTCGTGTTATTTTCAACTATGGTAACATTTCATATTTAAGCTTTTCCAATGTTTTATTTCGTAGACTTATAGTTCTTCGACATGAAGGAAGTGTCATGTATAGTATTAATAATGTTCGTTATCCCAGAAACATTTTTTAATAAATCTTCAACAATATAATTTAAAATATTATCAGTGTAACTTCTATCTTCGTAATGTGTTTTGTAATCTAAACTTATAACTGGAATCTGCTTCGTTCAAATTTATTTATTAAAGAATTAAACTAATCATTTAAAAAACAACTATTATTTTTCGTAAAATAAAGAAGATAAAGGGGGACTTATTGTGGTACTTTAGTAAATAAGAATATTTGTACGTATTGATTTGCATTTCATTTCAATTTATCTTCATAACTTAATCCTCCTTATTAAAATAATTAACAAGATTGTAGAAACATTCAAATGAAAATACAACCATCAGAATAATTACATTAAAAATTTTTACCATTAAACTAAACCCTAAATAAAAATATGAAAGATCAAATACGAGAATTAATAATTTCTCAAATAATTATTTATAAAATAATTATTTTGACTTATTAAAGTTTAAACTTAAACTTACCTCGCAATTCGATCACAGCATAACAAATATCAAACAAAATGATAACTCGTCACTTAAGTCACTTGCCGTCTCTCGTTAGCCATATGAGGTTGTTTACTTGATGACACTTGGAGTTGGTGTGATGTGCTCGCCGCAGACCCTCAGCTTATATACCGTACCAGCTCTGTTGACGCGCAACTCCGTGGACCGTTCGCAGAAAAGTGAACCCCGCCAACTATTTTGTGATACGTGTGGCATTTGTTTGTTTTAAAACTAAGTTTACTGTTTTCGTTGGTTCGTGGTATGTACGAAGTATCATTATCATCATTGCTAAATCATTTATATGGGAATCCTAAATCGTGTATTTCGATGACGGTTTTTTTTAAATATGAATGTAACAAAATTTGTTGATTGGGTTTACTGGTGGCGTGGTAATTCTGGCAAATAATTGCGTGATGAATTCAATTATTTGATCTATGTTTGAGCATAGTTTATTTATCATATGTATGTATTTAGAAATATATAAGTATGTTAACGAGCAGTCTGGTTACCTTAGCACATATTCGAATTTTACCATGAGACAGCCGTGGGAAAAATTTGTTAAGTTGATATTATTATTGTAAGATTTTGGTAAGATCGTAAGTTGGAATCAAAGCTACTAAAATCATTATCGTGTAGTGATATAGTTACATATAGGATGGGCCACGTATTCGTTAACATTTGAATCTAACATCCCGCGTAAACATATTACGGGACTTCTTGGGACAGATGCTACTGGAATTTGCTGGCACATGGTTGTAACACATTGTTTTAGCAACATAGAGCCACTTGTCGTCCATGTTTCCGGAAAACCTGATTTCCAGACGAGGCGACAGAAGGCCAGATCAATCCCCAGGAGACTTCTTGTTATGGGGTTATTTGAAGAATCGTGTCTACATCAATAAACCAAATACACTACGTAAACTAAAAGAATAAAACAACGAAGAGATGTCGGCGATCTCGCGGTCTCTATGCCGATGAATATTAGAAAATTTTGGCGCTTACTTAGAAGAGTGCAAATGTCGAAACGGTGGTCATTAGCTTTTTGGTAAATAAACAATTTTTATAATATATCAAATGGTTTTTATACGATTTTTGAAGTGAAAACTTCTTTAGGCGCGTTGAGCGTTTTGGTAGAGGGTAAAATCCTCGGTTCGCGTCACCGACATGCTAATGATAATAGTATATCTATAGCTATGGAGAATATGATATTATATATTATATATGAAATTTATTATTATTATATATTATATATGATATTATATATTATATATAGCTATATATGAAACATAAAAATTTCATATAATTTTTGCATATAGTTTTAATTACTCTCAACTTAATAGTTCCGTTTTCACTTCTATCGGCAGTCCCACGACTGCTACTGTTTTTTTTTTCAAATGGTCACTAATTCGTGGCTATATGATATTTAGATAATATAAAATCGAATAATAAGAGTTGTTTGTGTTATCAGTTGTTGAACCATTGTGCTGTTTTTGGCACTACTCTCGTCCAGGCCACCTGTGGTAGGATCTAACGCAAGATACGTCCCATCTGATGTTGCATCTCTTTCTGTTTCTAAACAAAAATGTATCTCGGTAACTTTCACATGATCAGACTAGCGGCTAATCAAACATCGAAGTTTTTCTCATATCTAAATAAAAATGGTGTTTATTAGTAATCACATAGCTTGAGAACGGCTGTGTGATTTAGCTTTTCATTATTTTCCTCAATATTCGCAGTAGTCGGACAGATATACCGCATGGACTATTCTTTCAATTTTAAACTAAATATGGCATACGAATAAATACTATTCTAAATTTAAAAAGTAAATATACAAAAGTTGACAAAAGCACTAGTCTAACTAACTCTAAACAAATTATACATTAGAAAAAAAACAGGTAAGAATAAAGTAGAAAATTACTTTTGAAGCAAAAAGCTACGAAAAGACTAAGGAAACTACTTGTTTTAAATGAGTGTGACTTTAAAAATAAAAAATCAGTTGTCTATTCGTATTATACATATATTAATATCATGTAGTACTTATTTAATTTAATTTATTGAAATTTTAATTTGTAATCCATTCATTTACATTTTAGTGAGCTTTTCTTCTACCACCCTTTTTTTTTTTAAGTCTGGAAGCCCCCTTGGGCCGTCACCCCACCGGGGTTTACAGCGGGGTGGTGTGTCGGAATCGGACCGACTAAAACCACACGGTGTGCCACTCTGCGCCTGACATAGGAGGGATCCGGGAACAGCTGTTATTACGACATCCAGATCCCTCCTAGCGCCTGCCCGCACCCTAACCAACCCAAACTTGACGTTAGAGAGTAGCTAATAAAATTAAAATTACAAGAAAAGGAACAAAAACAAAATAACTTGCGTACAAAAAGGTATGATGCGTAGATGTTCTTCTTAAGATTTACCGGGATACTTCGTAATAGATCTATTTATAGCACAGTATAAGCTGAAAATTTCAGTCGATTCGATTCTATCCGGCCCCGGTCTGTCGGATGCCCAATTCGACTTTCGACCGAGGCGTTCAATAGTCGATGCCGTATTGTGCCTGAGGGCCGCGACCGAAGAGGCGGTGAGCTGTGTGTGGTGATGGTGTGACCACTACCACGGGGTGCCAGAGTACCTGAGGCGGCTTGTGTCGTGCGATGTTCCACAGGGGTCAGTCCTCGGACTACTCCTGTGGAACATGGTATATAACTGGGCCCTTCGACGTCGTCTGTCCCCCGGGCTGGGTGTAATTTGTTACGCCGATGACACATTGGTCACGGCCCGGGGGGCGAACTTTCAAGAGGCGGCGCGCCTGGCCACCGTGAGAGTCTCTTTGGTGGTCGGGCGCATTGAGGCGCTGGGTTTACGAGTGACTCTAGAGAAGACTGAGGCCCCTTTGTTCCATGGACCCACCCTCCGGCGATTCCATTGTAGTCAATTCGGTTCTCGTACCGGTTCTCTTGCCCAATTTGGGTGGAGCCAACGTCGCGACAAAACGACTGTATACACGGGTTGTCTCGTCAATATCACCGTATGGTGCACTGGTGTGGGCAGCTAGGAGGGATCTGGATGTCGTAATAACAGCTGTTCCCGGATCCCTCGCATTTCAGGCGCAGAGTAGCACACCGTGTGGTTTTAGTCGGTCCGATTCCGACACACCACCCCGCCGTAAACCCCGGTGGGGTGACGGCCCGAGGGGGTTTCCACACGTTAAAAAAAAGCTATGGTGTTGCCAATGTTAAATGTTTATTATTTATACAATAAATTCGTACTAGTAGAGGGGTCAGCTGTTGTCTATAGGTGTGAGTTTATTTCACATTATATCGTAGACGACGACCTGTTGATCTGTAGATCACTAGACTCCAGCTCGTCCACGTACACCTTTATGTTGTGTTATAAAGGATCACTTTATTACTTACATTCTTGGCCCACCCTGTATAAAGCAGTAAACTTCTTTCGGCTAAGATGATGACGACAAAAATAATAAAGGGTACTCATCGACTAGAAAAAGAGGACGCTTACGATATGGATAACCTGTCAGATCTTCGGCTCTCAAATATGGTGTTTCCACTTAAAACAACTTTCTGACGATCATTCTTCAATGTTTTACTCATGGAAAGACCAAGACCATGCGATTTTGCATCCTATACTTCCTCTCTCGAATTGACGCCTGCGCATACCCTATTTGGGAATTTTATTTGCCCCGGACAACGTATTTCTAAAACTTTATAAAAATCGTTTCAGTAGTTAAGATTTAACAAAGTAATTCAATTATATTCACATTTATAATATGAATTAGGATTTAAAAGTATGAAAGAAAGCTCAAACAAGTTACGAAGCGGGATTAACTTTCCATACGATATCAATATGCCTTCGGGCATAATAATGTCGGCAAATATTTTTTATTTCAAATTTTGGCACCAATGATCAAATATAATTATTTACAGAATTTTGTTATTACCTATGCGAATATATACTCGTATGTTAACGATATCTGTGGCTGCTTTGATCTGTCACCCTTCATCGCAATAAAAAATTAGTTACGGATTGAAGCTAACTGTAATAAATGAAGATTATGATTTGTTTTACCAATACATTTTTGAAATATGTTTCTCAGTAAGAGAGTGTGAGTGCTTCCACGTAGAATATTAGTTAGAGGTAGCAGTGCCACGCTGATTTCAGCACGAACGGCCCGGCTCGACCGGAGCAGTATTACCCTCTCACAGAAGATCAACCTAAAGCGACAGCATCCGTGCTGTCGTGTTTCGTTGGTGAGTGTGGGAACGGAAGCCCATTGATGCAAGGCTGTCAATTATCGTGGTAACTGTGTGAGCCTTACACTGCTACGATGACTGTCATGCCGTTTACGTCCCCAAGCGGGACGTGAGAAACCTTCTGACTACACTACACCACCTTTTACTTCCTAAGCGGGGCATGAAAAAGCATTTCACTAGGCAACCATAGTGTTGATCACTATGCTGCATTGTTTGCATTTGTTATGAGTATGGTGACCATAATTCTTGGATTCTATTCATACTTTCCATCAGGCAGAGTAAAGTCACTTTGGCAGGTTTTTAATATAGAAAAAAATAAAAATACTTCAGTATCATATAAGGAAGATACATGGAACTACACAGTTATTACTAATCCTGCATTGCACAATCAAAGTTATCTCGCCAATTAGTATAGTATAGATCATCTTGTTGGAAGATCATCACTTTGTGTTCCGTTCCTCCACATAATACCATTCATGGTTTATCTGCTAATTTTAGCACTGTATTTGAAGTCGGCGAAATATGGTTATATGATACTGGTTAGAATTTTGACTGGTCTATAGTTTGGCCTACCGCTTTCCTGAGGCCAAACCTCCTTCTGAATATAATCGTTTTCAGAAGAAATAAAAGGAAAAAGAAAACTTTAACACATTCAGTATCAAATTTATATTTTTTTACATTTATTACACCAACCACATATGTTTATGACACCAAATTACCTATTGAAATACAACGGTGCACATGAAACTTTAAATATCACTTAAAACTTGGCTGAAGAGAACTCATTGCGAATAAATGTAAACCTAAATGAATTAGGAATGAAGAAGACAAAGAGAGGATAGGAGCACCATTCTTTACCGTAGAAGAGTTATTGCTGCGACACAAATGGACCGCCTCGAGTTATACCTCAACCTCGTAGATAACCAGTCTTAACACGTCGATAGGCAGTACTTATGTTTGTATAAATTACTTCTACTAAGGCATTAATAATTTTCACACATTTCTTATGGGTGTCGCGTCAGTTCCTATAGTATGGAGGTTATAATTGTGTCTCAGGTTTCAGTACAAATTGCCGCCATATTAAAGGATGTAAAGTCAATCATCATTAAACGCACAGATTTTTTTTATGTACGAACGTCACATCGTATCATTTTTGATATATTACGCTCATGGATCGTTACTGCTCGTGCGCAACGTGTTAAATAATAATTCTTTTGTTCACCGAGTGAGTGAGGTTACGGTTAGTCCAACATCTCCTCTTCTCTCCCGTCCCATTCTAGAAGGAACACTTAAAGGGTTTCAACGTATTCATGACTCTCAAGTTAAAATTGTCCAGAAGCAGTCAATTCCTAAGGTCACTCCTGATCAAGAGTTTTTTATAATATTTCTAAAAAATTTCCAGACGAAAACCGACACGACCTACTGCTGAGTGTCACCTTATAGCCTGGTACTTCATACAACCCGTCTCAAGACCTGTGTGTGAATAACAGGTAAGTTTTGTTTTCAGACATTTGACACACAACCATTAGGTTCAAACTAAGCATAGTTTGTAGTATCAAAGCTAGTTTGACTCATAGAATAGTTACATTCTGTAACTGCCCTGTACGGAACTGCCTCGGTGGCGCAGTGGCAGTCAATACGACTGCTGTGCTTGAGTCTCGGGTTCGATTCCCCATTCGGACCAAATGTTTGTATGATTTGCAAATATTTGTTTCGAAGTTTGGGTGTTTTCTATGTATAGTATGTACGTATTTACAAAAAAAAAGTATATAAGTATTCTATCAGTCAGTCTAGTTATCATAGTACAATCTCTGCTTAGTTTGAAAATAGATGACGTTTTGTGTCAAATATCCGAATCATTTATTTTTTTATTTATTTATTCTTTTTATAAATACATGATATTAATAAAGCATGCCCTACGTCTACACTACCGAGACAGAGAATCACTTTGGCTTTGAAATTTTAACAGTTGATATGTTAGTACCACCACGACCACGACCTATTTTGAATTCGAACTCAAAGTCGAACGAAGTCCGACCGAAAAAAGTCGAAACTTTTTATATATGTGTACAATATAAATTTTGTAGGCAATTTAGCAATAAAATTGATTCAAGATAATGTGTGAAAGTGGTACACAGTACACAATTTTAGTCGGTAAGAGGCAAAGAGCACTCTTGAGAATCTTCCACTCTGTGAACAATAAAAAAATATTATAGTCCAAGATCCCAGGGCCACCAGACGTCACGTATTTTCTGACGAAGGAAATGTGGACGATTGAGTAGTGTTAGTATGTACTAAGAACGCATGCCTACCTGCTAGCTTGCTCAGACGGCCAATTTTCAGGTATCAGGTAATCAAGGTACATAAAAACATTACTTACCTCACGTAAATTCTCCAAGCTGATTTTTACGTATATTTTAGGTAATATCCTTAAAAATAAGTCGCCAATACTCCCAGACACTTTCCGTCGGCCGTATTGCTTTGCAGACGCTTTAAAACTCCCAAAATAATTACTTAACTTCACGTAAATTCTGATGCTCCATTTTTATATATGTCTACCAGACAACTATTTTAAAATCTTTTACAAGAAGACAGACCGATCCAAGGGGCCAATCACCCCCTAAGCTCAATTTTAATGCCTCTGTGGGTAGAAGCGCGAGGGCGCGAGAAGATTATCCACACGCATGAGACTCAGTGAGACAGATCGCGATGTCAAGGCCCCCTTCAGGCCAACAGCTAAATAAAAGTAACTCACAAGAAAAGTATTCAGTGATCTACTGTGTCCGTTAACAACGTGTGTGACAAAAATAAAAATATTTTCAGTGTTTAAAAAAATATAATGGCTTCTCCATCAATTTGTGTTTTTTGTAAATATTCTGATGAAAATTTAATACTTTTCACGGAAGAAACATTAAAAAAGTGTCGAGTAGTTTTAAAACATAGAATAGAACATAACCTTAAATTTAAAGACGTTGTTTTACCGGGTGATTTATTCGAAAGTGGTTATCACAGACAATGTTATAAATCATTTACAGGGTTAAATAAAAAATACTATTTACCAAAAAATGAACCAATCAAGAAATCTACCTCAACAGAAAAATCATTAAATATTGTTGAAAATTCATCTGTAGAATCTTCAACGACAGTTGAATTAGACATACGAAGTATTGAGCCAGAAGCATCTACTTCTCAAGATTTTAATTCAACAACCACTATTATACCTGACCCTATAACAATACCTAGCCCATCTATTTTACTTGAGTTAGTCGAACCGGTTTCTTCAAATGTAAAAGACCATATTGAGCACCTGGAAAATATCGATTTACTTTCTGACAGTAATATTAAGATTGATACCGATGTAAGTAATACTCAAAACAGTCTTACTTGCATATACTGTGACCAAAAAACTAAAAAGCACAAGTCTAAAAGATTGCCTCTAATTTCCTCTGACCATACAGTTTTTTTATCTAAAGTAAAAGAACAAAATAAAAATCGTACGGAGTTTATTGATAAAATTGTAAATTATTCCCATCCCAAAATATATTATCACACAATCTGTCAATTGAATTTCTCTTATGAAGCCTCATCAAACAAAAAAAACCCTAAAATTGATTGGCATGATCTTCGTCAACAACATCAAACTGCTTTTGGTGAAATCTGTTCCTTTATCGAAGAAAATATAATTCAAAAAGGACGATGTTACTTCTTGACTTATATTTTTCGGTGTTATATGGGATTATTAGAAGAAAGTGAAGAAAATAATGGTAAAGAAATTGGAGGGGACTTCAAACCACACATTTTAGAATCCAAAATTAAAAAACAATTCGGTAAAGATATAAAAATTTTTACTATTCAGGATAAAAAATTATTAGCACCGAAAAATTTAGTGGCTATTGATGAGCAATTATTTGAAAATCTAAAAGATGATGATATTTTACTTAAAGCCGCTATATTATTGAGAAAATCAGTCTTGCAAGCTGAAAAGAAAAAATTACCACATAATATAACTGCGAAAAATTTGGAGGAAGGAGAAATATCTGTGCCACAAGATCTACAGCAGTTTTACTTCACTTTGATAGCCGGTGACACTTTTTTAATGTTTCTTCCGTGAAAAGTATTAAATTTTTATCAGAATATTTACAAAAAACACAAATTGATGGAGAAGCCATTATATTTTTTTAAACACTGAAAATATTTTTATTTTTGTCACACACGTTGTTAACGGACACAGTAGATCACTGAATACTTTTCTTGTGAGTTACTTTTATTTAGCTGTTGGCCTGAAGGGGGCCTTGACATCGCGATCTGTCTCACTGAGTCTCATGCGTGTGGATAATGCCCTCGCGCTCCTACCCACAGAGGCATTAAAATTGAGCTTAGGGGGTGATTGGCCCCTTGGATCGGTCTGTCTTCTTGTAAAAGATTTTAAAATAGTTGTCTGGTAGACATATATAAAAATGGAGCATCAGAATTTACGTGAAGTTAAGTAATTATTTTGGGAGTTTTAAAGCGTCTGCAAAGCAATACGGCCGACGGAAAGTGTCTGGGAGTATTGGCGACTTATTTTTAAGGATATTGCCTAAAATATACGTAAAAATCAGCTTGGAGAATTTACGTGAGGTAAGTAATGTTTTTATGTACCTTGATTACCTGATACCTGAAAATTGGCCGTCTGAGCAAGCTAGCAGGTAGGCATGCGTTCTTAGTACATACTAACACTACTCAATCGTCCACATTTCCTTCGTCAGAAAATACGTGACGTCTGGTGGCCCTGGGATCTTGCTCTATTAGGACATTGATTAAAAAGATTGGTAGGTGCGACCACGGTTCTACCACAACCATTTTTGTGCTTATACATTTCTGGATTTCTATCTGAATTACTTTCTTATTTTGTCCTTTTTAAACCAATATTTTTATAGTACTTAGGTTATGATGTTTTAATATTTTTTTTTAATTATACACCAAAGCATTATGGAGCATTGTATGGAATACTAACGCATCACATAACTATTCTCAAATTATTTATTTTTAATGTGAATTTGAAGACATTAAATCGACTAAAATATTAAATTCATACTGGAGGACAATACGTGTACTTTAAGATACTTTAATTTATTTTAAAGAAAAGAACTCACCCGTATTTGACTTGAGAGTCAACTGCTGTAATTATAACAACTCATACAATAATGGAAAGCCTCTTTTCGCAAATTACATTAGGGTATAATATAAAATTAAAAAAAAAAAACTTTTAAGGACGTCGTCGACGTATTATTCGTCGTTGACCTTCATGTTTTTAACTCACTTCGATAAAGAAAGAGGTTCTCAAATTTTACGTTTGTCACCTCAGAACTCTATTGTTTATAAAACAATTTAGTAAATTATTTTTCTTCGGTAAGGTATACTTTTCATATAAGGCCTTAAGAGATAGAAAATACAGATTATACAAGGTTATGCTAACTTTTTTGAACGATTATTATTAATTAATTTCGCCGTGCGTCCACCCGCGTGTATATCTCCTATCGCGGTAAAGTAGCTCATGTCTTTGTTCAAAAATCTAAGTATCTCCATGTCAAATAGCCGTTTAAATCAGTTTAGACGTGAAAGCATAACAGACAGACAAAGTCACCTTCCCTTTTATAATATTAGTAAGTATAAAGTCTGGACTAGTGGACTGACAATCGCTCAGATCACCTTTTTCTAAGAAGGTACTTAGTAAAATTGAACGAGGAACAAATGTGTCAAGATGACGTAAAATAACTGCTTCAGATAGAGATAGGTTAGGTACATATTATTTTCAAACGCTATTTCTCGAGATTTTATATTTAGCTGTTGCGTACGTTTGAACCAATTTTGATGTTTATTTTTAATGTATACACTAAAAATATTTGTCACAGCTCTCTGATTTAGAGTTTGATTTGTCGCGGATATGAATTAAAAATAAATTATGATTAGCTATTTTAGCCGTGGGAGACATTTTTTTTTCTTTTTTATTTTACGAACCTCCCAAAGTCACTACTCTGCCTGGTGAAAAGCATGAATAGAATTCAATGCAGACAATGGTGACCCATACTATGGCGGCCTAGCAAAATGCTTTTTGGCGCCTCACTTGGGGACGTAAAAGCCATGGCAGTTGATGACTGACATCGCATTGCACACACCACGACGACTGTCACCCCTTCTTTTTAAAGTGTGCAAACGCCCTCGGGCCATCACCCCACCGGGGTTTACGGCGGGGTGGTGTGTCGGAATCGGACAGATTAAAACCACACGGTGTGCCACTCTGCGCCTGATATAGCAGGGATCCGGGAACAGCTGTTATCACGAAATCCAGATCAACAACTGTCACCCCTGCATCAATGGGCCTTTTCATATTTACATCTACAGGCTGTTACGAGGAAGTAGGATTGTTTTTAAAGGTTTGTGACTTTAAGTAAGGAAGGGAGCTTAGGTAAGTGAATGGAAGTCATGGAACCACTAATGGAATGCGGATACGACCTCATGAAAACGGGTGTTAAGGAACAATGTCACCAGGTGTGAAGTTACGAAAAGAAAGTTTCAGTAGCAGTAGTGGTCTACTGTCAGGAGACGTGGATAGCAGATTCAATTATTAAATAATTCCTGGGAGATTTCGTGTATGTAAGTCTAATATATTAGTGAAATTATTTACTTCAACTATAGATTTTCTTTGTTGTCGGTACTGAACTGCGAACGGTTGACTTGCAACAGGCTATTCTGCGGTATCTCTTAGGACAAAATGTCTTGTTTCCACACACTCTTTATATTCATAGCCATGTTTTCTATAGTTCTGATTATGACCTACTCCTGTTATCGGAAAAATTCATTTTAACAAGTTTAGAGTGTTTTGTTCTTGTTGTTTTTTTTTTTGCCGATAAGCACCTGACAGCTAACTTAACATCTGTAATTGAAAAGACAAAATTGTGTTGGCGCCTCTTAAATACTTTCCTGCTCACATAATTTCCACCTGTAACGTTCCTAATTCGGAGAAAAAAATGAGAAAGTATTTTATAAGACTGGCAGAACGCGGTATTACAGAACAGATTAACGACCACTTACGAAGGTAGACCTCGCCTTATCTAGAAGGTACCTCATCTGTCGTGTTTCGTTGATGAGTGCGAGACAGGAGGCCGATTGATACAGAGATGACAGTTATCGTGATAACTATGTAAGCCTTACTACACTGCCATGACGACTGTCATGCCTTTTACGTCCCCGAGTGTGGCATGAAAAAGCATCTCACTAGGCCGCCATAGTGTGGGTCACACTACATTGTCTGCATTTGCAATGAGTATGGTGACCACAACTCTGGATTTTATTCTTGCTTTCCATCAGGTGGAGTAGAGTTACTTTGGCAGGCTCTTCTTATAGAAAAAAAAACGGTTGCCAGAGATGTTCCTATTGCAACCAAGAACTAAACGTACATGATATATTAAATAAAAAAATAAAACAATAACTATTGGTTCGAATTATGAACTTATTTTGACGTAACGGACTAGATTGTACATTAATAAGGAACGTGATGGGTTTTTTTTAATTTACTATTTCATTTAAGAGACACAGACTAACAAGGATCGTTTAGCTATAATATTGAACCTTAAGCTTACTGATAAATGCATCCACTCCCTTTAATTCATACCAGTTTAGAATCACAACATACATATATACGAATACACTGTCAACCTATCAGTCTGAACTTAAGACTCTCAAAATACCCGAGAACTTACACTGTCAACCTACCAGTCTAAACTTAAGACTCAAAATACTCGAGAACTTACACTGTCAACCTATCAGTCTGAACTTAAGACTCTCAAAATGTCCGAGAACTGCATTTTGAATTAAAACGTTCACTGTTGTCCACGTCGTACGATTTATATTCATAATCTTTGATGGATTAGCAAGGGACCAGAGGAAATACAAGGCCTTGTGTAAAGATACCATGCAATACTGTTGGGGTTCTCGTATTGATATTTGATAAATATTAAAATACATATCGTATCTTCATAATCTATCTTGTATGTAAGTTATATTTGATGATAACCCTTGCAAGGTACTGTTAAATTGGTCATAAAATGAAGTAGTAATACACTGAAAATTTGATTATCATTATTGAACCTAACTGCTAAACTGGAAGTAAAAGAAAAAAGATAGAAATTAATACTTTATTAAAAAAAATCTGCTTTCCCGTGTACACATTCATTTTGCTAAATTGCTTTAGACAATTGATTGGCAGATGTGTCCCTTTTCCTTATTACATATAAGTAATATAGTAATTTTATCAAATTTTTGACACAATTTAAAATATATTATAGTATACGGCATACTTTTAAACTAGAACAACAATAAAAAAAGTAGATAATGTGTGTACACTTATGAATTTTGTACTTTTTTGTTTATTATTTATTAACTCTTCTCTACCTAATCGTAAGCATCAATAGAATCCAAGAGAGAAATTTTGGTCAGCATACTTTTTCACGCTCCGCTTTGGACCGTAAATGGCATGACAGTCATCGTGGCCGTGTAAAGTTCAGACACTTACCACGATAAATGTCACCGCTGCATCAATGGGTCACCGATCTCATACTAACGAAACACGATAGCACGGATGCTGTCGCTTAAGGTCGGTCTTCTGTGCGACGGTAGTACTGCTACGATCGAGTCGGCCCGTTCATGCTGAAATAATGGGGGCTCTACTTATCTAGAAAAAAATGACATGAGACCATTATAATAATTATCTAGAAGATACTTAATTCACCAAACACATGTATACGATATTTTTACATTACACATACTAAATGCATAATATATCCGACGGGACCGAACACGTATCCGGTAGGCTAACCACAAGTCGCATATCAGTGCTCGCCAACGTTACCATCTATAGCCGTTTGTAACGTCTCGTTGTTACTTAAACTTACCTTCAACACTCACGTCGCGAATGTATGTAGGAAGGCCGCTAACATTTACAAACAGCTCTCCCGTGCGACTAGAGTTAGTTGGGGTTTACACCCTGAGATCATCAGAATGATCTACACAGCAGCCGTTGAACCAGTAGTTACATATGCGGCGAGCGCGTGGGCACCTGCAGCCAAGAAAATAGGAGTCCAAAAAACCCTACATGCGATGCAACGAGGCTTCGCCCAGAAGATGTGCAGGTCATACCGCACTACTTCCTACAACTCGGCGCTGGTACTGGCCGGGATGCTGCCTCTTTACCTCAGAGTACAGGAAGTAGCCGCGCTGTATGAGGCGAGGAGAGGGTCATCCCGGTTGGTGATGGGCGACAGAGAGGTAGAGCGCGTTGTAAAGTTCGCGGAGGTTCCTCACCCGGCGACACATATGGCACTGAGTTTCGCAAGCTTGATGACTCAAGCTGACGTTGAAAAGTGCAACGTACAGACGGTGCGAATCTTCACCGACGGCAGCAAACTTGACGGCAAAGTCGGAGCAGCGCTTTCCATTTGGAAGGGCAACGCCGAGATGAAGGCAGTCAAGCTCAGCCTGTCCGCGTACTGTACGGTGTACCAAGCGGAACTCCTTGCCATATGTAGAGCCACAAGTGAGGTACTGAAACGTAACGAATGCGCCTACGGGATATACAGCGACTCGAAATCAGCGTTAGAGACGATAACCAATCACGGAGCATTACACCCGCTTGCAGTGACAGCGTGCAGAAACATCAGAGCAGCTTTTGAGGTAAACAAAACTATTGCTTTGTTCTATATCAAAGCACACGCAGGTCTCTCAGGTAATGAGCGCGCGGACTTTTTAGCAAAGCAGGCAGCACTTTCGTGTCGGAGGAAGCCTGACTATGATCGGTGCCCGATCTCGTTCGTCAAAAGGAGTATCCGTGAAGATACTCTAGACGAATGAAACAAGAGGTTCCAGTTAGGCGAAACCGCCTCCGTCACGAAGGTGTTCTTCCCTGATGTGGTGGACGCCTACCGTACAATCAAGCGGATCAAAATAACACCAAAGTTGGCGCAGGTGCTCACGGGTCACGGAGGATTCGCCCAGTACCTCCATAGATTTAGGTGTAAGGATAGCCCATCTTGCGTATGCGAGCCCAATAAAGAAGAGAGTGTACTCCATCTGCTCCTAGAATGTCCCATACATCATACTTTAAGATACAACTTGGAGCAGCAAATAAGTACAAAAATATGCAAAGAAAATTTAAGCGTTATTTTAGGAAATAAGAAACATAGTAGTTACTTTACAAGATATTGTGAAAAAGTCGTAGAGATAGCAAATAATAGGAATAAGACAGGTTAATTAAGCATTTGATAAATTATATATAGTGGAAATATATAGTAATTATCATAGAAAAAGCACCATAGTATATAAGAATATATTGTAACTAGATTAAGAAATCAAATTTGTATAACATAGAATAAGGAATAGATAGTAAGAGGACAGTAGTGATGAGGGACGCTGCGGTAGTATATAAGAAAAAAAAAAGAAAAAAAAAAGAAAAAAAAAAAGAAAACGTCTCGTTGTTCCTCGAAACTACTTATTAAAAAGTCTCACAAAACCGTATTCTTCCATAGCTTGAAGTGGTGATATTCCAGAGTATCAAAAGCATTTTTGACATAAATGAAGACCACCACCAACAGCTTCTTCTTCGTCCAAACAATGATTGACATCATCTGTTAATTGGGCCATAGCTGTTGTAGTACTTACATACACCTTTCTCGGTACATTTGTTGTGTATTTGTAAAAATATTGTGGTTCACCAAAAAGAACTTTTACTACAGAAACCTCAACAATTTTATTTAATACTGACAGTATGTGACAGTAGTATTTATATGTAGGCCGCCATAGCGTAGGTCGCCACACTGCACTATCTTCATTCACAGTGAGTACGGCGACCACCGCTCTTGGATTCTATTCATGCTTTCCATGAGGCAGAATAGTCACTTTGGTAGGTTGCTATAAAAAAAAAGTAAATACATATGTACATATATAATTCTCGTTGTTGAAGATGTCTTGTAATCGCCATTTTTAATTTGTCCAGATAAGTTCTCTTTTTAATGCATACATTGTTAAATAATACTATAACAGTACTCAATTTTTTTTGAAATAATTTCATTTCTCCTATTCATCATGACCGTCGGTTCATACCCAGGACAAATAACTATGTGTACTATTATCATTTGTTCTGTGTCTGGGTAAACTTTGTCTATCATATGATCTATATTGTAATCTATATATTTGACTGCACGGATGTCGTAAGGGTTAAAGCGGTCACCTCCCCGCTTTCTACTGCGCTCAGTATTTGATGGTTCAAACCCCATATGGGACGACACTTTTTGTGATCCACAAATTGTTGTTCTGAGTGTGGGTGTTCTTTGTGTCCGTTTTATGTATGTTTGCAAAGTCCTCCGCGACACAGGATTTATTCCTAGCGCCGGAATTGTCTTTTTTTAAAGATAATAATAATAATGTTTCCATTTAAAAATATTTAAGAAAGTGAATCAGCTTGCCGGCTATCATAGCATTGTCCTCGTCTTGTTTGGGATCAGAAGGCTTTGTGGGAGATTCTATATATTTTCTGTTTCAAATAATTTTAGAAATCCTTCATCTAAGACAAAATATTCAGTTCTAAACGGTAGATTTATTTAAAGCTCACATAAATTGATTCATAAAAAGAAATACTATTTGTTCTTATAGGTTTTAAAATCGATTGAAGTGCGCATCATATTGCATAATTTGCAACGTTTAAAAACCATACTTTACGTTCTCGATTCAAAATAGTCAATATTTCATTTGTGTATGTAATACTTTATTTATGTAACTTTTCTGCATTTTAAAATGAATAAGAGGAATTAGTGCGTTATAGTATTAAAAGTTTATATAATGAGAGACACAGTGTTGCAACTTAGACGCTAAATATTTTTCTTCTACTTTCAATGAGAGAAATTGAAAACACACAAAAAATTAATTCGACAATGAGCTGATTTAAAAAGTATACCTATTAATACAACTACTACTATACATAAGTATACATCATCGTCATCAATCTACCATTAAGGTTTACGCAATGAGGTTTTAATCTACGGTTCTATCGCAATCCACTGCTGGACATAGACCTCTAAAATTGCTCCGTCAAATTACTCCATCGCCTGTCGCCTACTCCATCTTGCGTTAATCATCTCTTCATATGGATTGTGCCTTCGTCTGGCAAGCTTGGTATAGTAGGCCAAAACCTCCTTTCTAAGGAGAGGCCTAACTCTAGCAGTGGACTATCAAAGACTGTTGGTGATAATGAAAAATAATTAACGTTTATAATGAGTTTTAAGACTCGAGTCCCTGATGCGTTTCCTCAATTATTATCGAGAAGAAATGATTGACCAAATTTTTACCTCGGACTACAAGTCGTTCCAACTTAGCAATTTATGAACTGACCGACAAAAAATAATATTCCGATAATACTCTTTTAAATAAGCTCTAAAAAAACCCATCAGCGTATCAAGTTCGGGTTTTATGATACATTTATTTGATGTTCCTGCGGACCCTTCGAATTATGGAGATGGTTTTAAATTTCAAAATTTGCACGTTTAGTTGATGTCGAACATTGACCATTATTAAAGAATGAATTTATGAAACGTAGGACTTATGTAGCTTACGAGTTGGAATCCGAAACAGATTTTGATTGATCTCAATTTAAATATAGAAATAAAATATTATATAACGATTTTTTTCTTTTTTTATTCAAGCATCAAAGATCTCAATATTGTGCTGTATAGTAAATAAAATTATATTTCATATAACGTATGTAACTGCTATTAGTACCAACACTAATTATGTTATAAGTATGATCTTTTTTCTGTCTCAATGTTTGTAGTCATCATCATCAACGGCCTTCAATAATCCACTGCTGAACATAGGCCTCCCTTAGCAAGGAGGTTTGAATTTTCCAGTAAAAAGTACATATTAAAAAATTAGAAATATAGTTATCAGAGAATTGTCTGGTCACTTCAGGGTAAGCTCTACCTTGAAGCTTGGTATCAGACAGCTTTGTGTGTATAACTTATAAATTATGTAAAAGTTTATATCGCAGTCATATAGACACTATCCGTAAGGTAACTGATTAAGAATATGGAGCATCATCATCTCTATTCATTCCGTTGGTGTCGTGAGAGGTGACTAAGGAAACAAACTACTCGGGACTACATCACTGCAAAAAGAAAGATATCTTGATACAAACATTATATCAACCCGTCTGGCCAGCGTGATATAGTCGACCAAAACCTCCTTTCAAAGGAGAAGTTTATGTCTACTGTTAAGAGCTGTTAATGATGATGATGAATTAAAAAAAAAAATCTCAACTAAGGAAACAAACAACATCACTGTAAAGAGAAAGAAAAAGTTTTGTCATCCAACCCGTCTGGCCAGTGTGGTATAGTAGGCAAAAAACCTCATTTCTAAAGACCTATGTCCAGTAGTGGACTAAGAGTAAATAATGTTTAGTACAGACACAGAAAAATGATCATGCTTATCACTGAATTTGAAAGAACGAATTAATTGTGTGAATTGGATCTCCCAGAAAGGTAGGAATCCTTCCTTTGTCTCGATAGTCAAGACAGCTAGATGAGATATACTTAGTCTGGCCATAAATACTGTTACACTTAATTATAAAAAAATATTACATTTGAATTTCGAATCTGTCATTTTTATACGATTGTTCATTGTGTTTTCTCATTTTGGCGCCAATACATTGTAAAATATTTTGCGATATTAAAATGGTGTGGGGTGATAAAGAGAACCGAATCGCTGTGATAGCATTACACAAAGTAGGTATGGAGCCAAATGCAATTTTTAAAACTCTCCATACACTTGGTATTAGTAAAATGTTTGTGTACCGGGCTATTAATAGGTACAATGAGACCTCCTCTGTTTGTGACAGAAAAAGATCTGGCCGTCCACGTAGTGTTCGTACGAAAAAGGTGGTCAAAGCAGTAAGGGAAAGAATTCGAAGAAATCCTGTCCGAAAGCAAAAGATTTTATCTCGGGAAATGAAGATAGCACCTAGAACCATGTCGCGTATTTTAAAAGATGACTTAGGACTTGCAGCCTATAAGAGACGCACTGGCCATTTCTTAACTGATAATTTAAAGAAGAATAGGGTGGTAAAATCGAAACAACTACTGAAGCGGTACGCAAAGGGAGGTCACAGAAAAATTTTGTTTACGGATGAGAAAATTTTTACAATTGAGCAACATTTTAACAAACAAAATGACCGTATTTATGCTCAAAGCTCTAAGGAAGCTTCCCAATTAGTCGACAGAGTGCAACGTGGACATTATCCGACTTCAGTGATGGTTTGGTGGGGTGTTAGCTATGAAGGAGTGACTGAGCCATATTTTTGTGAAAAAGGTATCAAAACATCGGCACAAGTGTATCAAGATACCATTCTTGAGAAGGTAGTTAAGCCCCTTAACATCACCATGTTCAATAACCAAGTATGGTCCTTCCAGCAAGACTCGGCGCCGGGTCATAAAGCTCGGTCCACGCAGTCTTGGTTGGAATCGAACGTTTCGGACTTCATCAGAGCTGAAGACTGGCCGTCGTCTAGTCCCGATCTTAATCCGCTGGATTATGATTTGTGGTCAGTTTTAGAGAGTACAGCTTGCTCTAAACGCCATGATAATTTGGAGTCCCTAAAACAATCTATACGATTGGCAGTGAAGAATTTTCCCATGGAAAGAGTGCGTGCTTCTATTGATAACTGGCCTCATCGTTTAAAGGACTGTATTGCAGCCAATGGAGACCACTTCGAATAAGCTTTTTATATTTTTAATTGTTTTATATTTATGTATTAAACTGACACACTGTAAAAGTAATAAATGTTATTTGCAGTTAACAATTTTCTTTTTTCTTTATTACAATATTTATGGCAAGACTAGGTATACTAGATAAACTGACCAGTCAAGCGTTACTTTATAGATTTCTCTCCATAGTTTTTTCAGCATAAAAGAAATAAAAAACCCATATCAACTAACACAAAGTATTGGATATCCACAAGCTTCAACAACTCTGTACAAATAACAATGGTTATATTAGTTAGTTGTGATCGAAGTGGCACCTGAGACCGACCAATACAACAGTTGATTGAACGAAAACATTCCAGTGTATTAAGTAAAGGAGTGGAAAGTAAAATGGACCTTTGATAAGGAGTAGATATATTTGTTCGTGTTCGAGTAACTAAAGTAAATGTGGTAACTGTGTAAGCCTTACACTGTCACGATGACTGTCATACCTTTTACGTCCCCAAGCGGGATGTGAAAAAGCATTTCACTAGTAGGTCACCATACTGCATTGTCTGCATTTGTAATGACTACCACAACTCTTGGATTCTATTCATGCTTTCCATCAGGCAGAGTAGAGTCATTTTGGCAGGCTCTTAATATAGCAATATAAAATGTAGGTCGATTCTTAGTAGACCGACTGTCCAAAAAGATGTGTAATGTTTTCAGCGATCGTGTATTTATATGACACTCTATTTTTGCTATCAAAATTACTAAAGGTCTTGAAGAATTTCACTGGTCGGTTAGTCTAGTAGTTAGTGACTTCTAAGCAGGAGGTTTTGGGTTTGATTCTCAACCAGAATAAATAATTGTGTGGTAAGCACCACCATTTGTTGTGTCCGGGTGTAATCAATCTATAACCCGTATGTGTTTAATTATATTGAAGTATGTTTTTCAGCAGCTCATTACCATAACATAGTCTGAGCCAGACAGGGTTATGTGAGAAATGTGAAGTTATTATTATTATCAATTGAAATAAAAAATAGGAAAGACGAGGAAGCTAAGATATAGAAAAATTTGAAATAAAATTGCATTTTTTTAAATTTTACATTTTCCAAGTGTATCTTGTCTCTAACAATAAGGACTTTATCGAGTAATTCGTTTTTTATATCAAACCCCACCTTCCCACATGGTTCTCTAATCAATCCAATTACTTGTCTATCTCTTTCTTATTTACACATGTTGTCCCTTTTTAGAAGAAATAAATAATACACGAGATGAAAGAAAAGAATATTATTTTTACCTAATTATTTAATAAAAATCTATACGAAAACGACAGGTGTTGTAATAATATATGCGTCCTATTCAGAAATCGTTAATCTTCGTGAATTGAGATGAAATAGCAAATATCAATGATATCCACACTCACTTGCTAGACTTAATTTTTGAGTGCTCAGTTCAGCGAGAAAAGCTACGCTCGTAGCACGCACGTAGCAACGTAGAGGCGTAGTCTAATGATTTTCAAATAAGAATTAATTATTAACGCAATGATTAATTTGACTTTAAATTGTTCAATTTATTAAGAAAATGTGTGACTGAGATTAAATAATGCTGAATCATGGTAAATCGTAATCTTAGAATATAGTTTTGAGCCATACTTCCGACGTACAAAATATGGGCCAATTTGGAGTGTTAAGGTTACTTTACAAAAAACCATTCTTACGCAATTCTTTGGATTATTTTGACGAGTGGGTTATCAACTCCACTCCCACACCTCCCGCCATATAAAAGGAATATTTAAAGGGCAGCAACGTATTTTACGACGCTTGAGTTGTAGGTGTCGTTTTTAAATCGAACTTTCTCTCTCTCTGTTTTTGATGGAAATAGACCTGTCCCCTTCTACGTTTGTAGGTCTAAAATTATAGTTGACAAGCTGTATGCGTCTTAAAATGCTTCTATCTATTTATTCGGAAATAAAGGACGCCATAAATATATATAATAATAATTCTCTACTTCTCAGCATTCAAATCTCTTTGTTAGTTCTTAAGACTCGCCTAACTTATAGAAATAAGGAGCTTCAGTAGTTATCCTAAGAATTAGTTACAAATAATCATTTTGTCTGTATGTAATTAAAAAGGTGATGTGTTAGATATACTTTAAGATAATTTATATATATGTAATAAGTATATTTATTTAGGACCAATAACTTGTATGTTTGCAATGTGCTTATAACACATTACGCAAAACTAAAGTGGTTTTTATGTTAACATTATTAGAGATGGTGTTTAGGTGATATTTTTTCCTAATTACAGACAGAAGGTACTTAAAATAAAGAACGTTACCTGACTTTTTCAGGTAATAAAAGCCCGTCTGGCAACCTACATTTTCTTCACAAACCTTTATTATTTTGAAAAGGCCGATTCCATAACACCCCACATCATAAGGGAGGCGAATATAAAATAACTTCCCCACTTTCAAAATACTAGGGGTACCTAAAAGAAAATGTTTTTGAAAAGTTTATCATACCACTTTGTAGGCATAATTAGTATGTCTCGTCTGTGAGAGATAGTGTGAACATATGAACGACCGAACGGATATGACGAAACTACAAGGGTTCAGTTTTGACCATTTTAGCTACGGAACCTTAAGAAAGGAAAACCAACATAAAAGAAATTCATTCAAGCGCAGGTCCGGTCGCGGTGGAGATATTGAGGAAACCTATGTCCATCTTATGACAAATATTACAATGACCACACTTTACTTCATGAGTAATATAATAACGTAATTTTGTCAGATGACCAGGGGAACAGCCAGGGGTACACAGAAAAAGGAGAGATTTTGAACGCCGGGAACCATTTAACATTAGTTATGTAAATTAATCAAAATAATAAAACAAGCGCCATTTGTTTTTAGATCTGTTTGCTGTTTAGTTACGACTTTATATGTATCACAATAGATATTATTACAAGATGGACGTCGATAGATCACCTGTATTAATATGGATGGCAGTCAACACAACCTCATTGTGTTCACTTGAATGAAAGCTATAATGCCAATGTTATAACTCCGTGAAAGTTTCCATTAGACTTTTCTCAACTGTCTGTCTGGAGTTAGTTCGCTGTTTCCACTTCCTAATGCGTCGGCATATTTTGTTTGTATCAGAAAACAAAGTATTGTATCTATAAAATAAATTTGAAGGAATTATCATGAATGTTTTGTTTAATTGTATTGTATTTTGTTTGTTTTGTTTTGTCGGTGTGGTGACGGATTAAGAATACATAGTGTTACCACCCCTATTCATCCCGTGGGTGTCATAAAAGGCGACTAAGGGAACGTATGCAAGACAACGTCATTACAAAGAGAGGGAAAACTTGAAATAATCCCTATTCTAACCCGTCTGGCTAGCGTGGAATAGTAGGCCAAAACCTCCTTGCTAAGGAGAGGCCTGTGTCCAATAGTGAACCGTAAAAGGCTGTTGATGATTTTGTTTAAATTGAAAATAGCTTTGTCATTTTACAATCTTCAAATATTTCAGTTAGCCTAATCTTTGTAACTTGTCTTAACAAGTTATAATAACTTTAAGATGCAAACTTCAGTGTTAGATCCGTCCAAAAATCCCAAAATATAGTATAATCATACGAACTTAAGTACATGTTAAAAATTGCCAAACCAATTTAAATTTGATCTGATGGTGAGCAGACCGGAGATGGGATGTTTCGGATATTAAACGTATCTGAATACAGATAGACAGAAGTATACCAATCCGAAGTATACCGATTTGGAAAAAAATCTAAAGAATTCATTTATCAATATAAAGATAATAAAATAATCCCAATTGCGGTAAATTTAAATATTTAAAGACTTGTTATGAACAAAGCGATTTTGTTTTATTTCTATGTAATAAAATAATTTCGTAGTGAAGTTAGCAAAATACGATTTGTATAAATTAAACTTGTATGTACTAATTATATCTACTTTATATATAAAAAGGACTCCATATGGCTTAATAATATTATATTAATTACTAACAGCAATTCTCGGTTCAGGTGCACACCGTGGCACACCGTGTGGTTTTAGTCGGTCCGATTCCAACACACTAACACGAGGTAAATCCGGTGGAGTGGCGACCTGAAGGGATTCCCATGCGTAATAAAAATTAAGAAAAAAGATATAAAAATGATTATATTCACTAAAACATTTTTAATACGATTAACTGTCCGGACAGCTCTAAAATAAATCCGTACGCAACAGAAAACTCATATTTCCACATAACATACTCTACATACAGAAATCACTTCAAGAACACAAGTACCATTAAAACACATGTAAAATTAAATTGTCCATACTTTATATAACTGTAAGGGGTACAAAGATATTTAAATGTTAATTTTATAACTCAAACTACTATTTTGTTTCAGATATCGCAGTTTGAATACATTACAAGCTATGGTAAGTAATTCAATGTCACTGTAAAGGTTATAGCTCACCATACTTCATTGTTTTGGTATGGTGGGATGTTATTACCTACTAAATTGATGTGTAGATCTGTATGTAACGCGTATGACGTAGATGTTGGCAAGAAAATTGCCTAAAATGGAGTGGGTTGAGTTCTATAAGTTATCTGAATAATGCGTCTGAATTATGTAGGAAAGTAATAAATAAATAGCTGAATAATATATAGTATACCTTTTTTACCAGTTTGAAGTTGTTGTGTTTGATTTTAAATTATATCCAGATGTTTAATGAGACAACTTCAAATAAAAATAATAATTGACTTTTATAATCGTGAGATTGTATATGGACTCATAGTTGTTAAACGAATGAGTTGACTTTAATTTGAAAAGTGACTTGATCGAAGAAGTATTTGAGTGAGATTTTTTTTAATAAACGTTTGTGTTACGTCAACAAAATATTTTACTAAACACTGGATACATACCTGTGGACATCATACAAATTCATTCAATACAAATAAATGGATATCAAAAATAAATAAAAATTGATCGTATGTGACTCTTGTGTTTTTTATTTGGGGGTGGCAATTAAAAAACGTATTAAAACATTATTAAAATAAAAAAACCGCTAGAAATAACCATGTTTTTATTGTTTCTTGTTGTAATAAAACAGTTATTTACTTAATATTTTGTATTATTTCTCACTTTAAAAAAAAAATAACGAATGTTACAGCAGTAAAAAATCAGAGCAGTGAGAGCGACATCTATATAGAACGCGGGAATTTCAAATATACTTCAACATTTATTCTATTTATTAAGACTTTAAAATAAAAAAATCGCTAGAAATAACTATGTTTGTATTGTTTCTTCTATTTATTAAGACTTTAAAATAAAAAATCGCTAGAAATAAACATGTTTGTATTGTTTCTTCTATTTATTAAGACTTCCTCACACTAATGCATCTTAAATTACACGTTTTCCGTGTGTCTCATGCAGGCCTTAATAAGACACTCCGGCTTCATTAGGCTTCTACGAGTTCATGTACATTTTGAAATGACTTTTGTAATCTATTTGGTCGACTTATCAAGTAAATGTACATATACAATAAGTCATCATCTTCTAAGCACGCGTGATTGTTACTTTTTTTAAACTATATTAGTTTATTTAACAGAAATTTAAATTCTGCTCGGATGGTGACTGCCCACTATGGGCCTTGGCAGCGCTGCACGCCCTTGGCAGCCTCCCTTCCACTTTATTCAAGACGTTGCTGCAGCATGTGATGGAGGAACAACCTGTAAGCATAGTGCATTAAGTATTTGCTTTACATTGTTTCATATCATATTCATCCCATGGGTGTCATAAGAGCCTACTGAGGTTGTAAACTAAGCAGGACGAAGAGAAGAAAAACTTGACACCGGTTAAAACCTCCTTGCTAAAGAAAGACCTATGTCCAACAGGATATTATTGAAGGTTGTTAACTGTTGTTAGTGACGTTTGTGTTTTTTTTTTGTTGTGACCAGTATATGAGCTAAGGTCGCACACTAAAGAGGATATTACGAAGAATATCAACAATTTTGATATAATATAATAATCAGATATCGTCTGACAGGAATAAGCGTCTGTCGGTAGATATTTGTCACACGTACTGGCTGGCACGTACACTAAATTGAATTTTATCATACTTTCATGCTGTTTCAATTTGTTCTTTAACCAGTTGTCTATGACCTTATAGATAACAAATGATGAAATGATGGGACTTGGGATTCTGTGAATTTTAAGCAAAATGTGTAACATATATGTCATGCTGTGTGTGTTTAATAGTGTGATTCTAATATATTATTCAAAATTTGTAAGTTCAATAACTTTTGTTGGTTTACTAGGTAGTAGAGCCACGCTGATTTCAGCACGAGTAGGTCGGCTCGACCGTAGCTGTACTACCCTGCCACAGAAGACCAACCTAAAGCGCCAGCATCCGTATTGTCGTGTTTCGTTAGTGAGTGCGAGACTGGAGGTCCATTGATGCAGGAATGACAGTTATCCTGATAACTGTGTGAGCCTTACATTGTCACGATGACTGTCATCACTTTTACGTCCTCAAGTGGGGCGTGAAAGAGCATCTCACTAGGCCGCCATATTGTGGGTCACCATACTGCATTGTCTGCATTTGCAATGAGTATGGTGACCACAACTCTTTGATTCTATTCATGCTTTCCATCAGGCAAAGTAGAGTCACTTTGGCAGGCACATGGATAAATAACACTCTTATATAAATAATAGTCCAGTCTATATATTAATCTTGCATAAAAGTTGTCAAACTAAAATAGTAAAACTAAAGTTTTGACGGAACTAGTAGTCTGTGGCGTTTCAAATTTATTCGTTTTACTTCAATAATCAAGAAACGTTAAAAGATTGTCGAAATATAAAGTTAAGAACACTTCACATTTAAACTCGTAATTTGCGTAAAAATTTTTTTAATGAAAACCGGACTAATACGATACTTAAATCTTTAAGAAAAATATAAATATATAAATATGTCTGATATCTGCCACACAACACCATCTAGTCTCAAACTAAACACAACTTGTACTATGAGTACTAGACAACTGATGTTAATATCATATATACTTTTTTTGCCAGGAAACTCCGAAACAAATATACGCAGATCATACAAACATTTGGTCCGACACAGAAATCGACCCGAGACCTCTAGCACAGCAGTCACATACGCTATCACTGCGCCACCGAGGCAGTCAGAACACAAAAAAGTACACTCTTGTTCAAAGTTTTGAATGTGGAGGTTTTTAATGCGTAAATAATTCCATACAAAATACATAGGCTCAATGTTGTAATTCTAAATCACACTCTACTATGCCATTCAGTATTGGTGACTACTTGACCAACAAAATTTCAACAAAACACAGCACATCAACAAGAAATTTCTAAAATATTCAATGTTTTATGATATAACTTATTAACATTTCTCCGGTGCAGAATAAGTAAAAGTAAGTACTTTCAGTAAAAAGAATTTTTAACAATCCCTAAGGGCCTTTGATAAATCGTAAATATTCAATACCCCGTCTCAAATGTTTACAAGGTATACATACTTTGCCGAGTTGCATATTCATTTGTTATGTGAAATAACCAACTGTAATATTAACAAGCTGAAGTATTACGTAACTGAATACTGTTGTGTATACTGGGCAGTGTGCCATTTACCAGAGTTTCGGAAAGATGGAAGATAAACGAAGTCAAAATGTAGGTTATTTTTGTTGTGTATCATCTATTCTATCGTTTTCCTGCAAGAGGAATCGTTTTCCTAGAACGAATAGGGACGGAAATGTGTAACAATTAGCAGTAGAGAAAGTGCGCGCGTAGTGTAACACTTGGCTCTCATATGATCGAAGTGAGATGTCATATGTTACTACTGCAAAGTTTTTAAATATTTAGCAGATCAAATATTACAAATTAGGTCAGTATTTTTTTTTAATAATAATTATCTTTTTTTGAAACAAGAAACCAATGGGCGAATTCAGTTGTATACGTAAATAATCACATTAGTTATAAACTATGTAGGGGCTATTAGCGCCCACATCCAGAGAAGTATAGACCTATAGAATCGAGTCATCACTTTAACAGTGACTTCCATTGAAATATTACTTCTTATTTATTGTATTAGTTATCCGTGATATCTTTTAGGTATTGTACAAATCAGATATTCAATACAGACTGGCCTTTTAGCCTAGTAATTAATAATCCTGACAAGCAAGAAGTGGGTTTGCTAATTATCCAACACCATAAACTTGTTCTATTTTGTTTTGTCTATAGTACAGACGTTGACTAATATGGCGTCAGACGACCGTGTACAAGATGTGTCAAGGTAATATTAATACTGCAGAATGATGGTTAATAAGCTTAACTTACATCACAGAAAAAAAAATCCACTTTCTTTTGTTGTAATTTCTAAATTACAATAAAGGAAAGTGCCCTCAAAGTTGAAATTTGTCTCCTACCAAATTATAGCGTAAATAAAACAATTTTTCTAGGTTTCCATAGTTTTATCGAGCAATGTTTATGGTCTCGTTATGACAGTCTTTCCATCCGTTCGCGATTTAGAAACATTTAATACTTGTCAGCTGTAATTTTGTGCGGATATGTATGGATCAAGTCTACAAGACGTAAAGTGCCTTCCCTATACAGAAGTGCCATTTTTTTAGCTTATCGAATAGGCTAGGTGACTCCTTAGTCAAATTAGTTACTTTTTATCATTTGTCAAAACGACAATTTTGTAAGAAAAATGTACTAAATACCAAATTCTGACGTCATTGTTTTAGACTACTCAATTGAACAATATATTTCACTGTATATTTGATTGAAATTCGTAATAATAATAAAAAGCTATGTTAATTGTATTTGTCGAGATGTTTCGCGATATTAGTTTTAATAAAGTGGATATTGGTATTTATTTACGATACAGTCATCTACCCTATTGTGTGAGGTATTATTAAATTACTATTTCTAGATTCAGGCAGTTAGATTATAAATATCTAAATTTAAAGGGTTAATTTTTGTTGATCATGTATGTTGTCATAATTGGTAGGAAAAATATTGATATCTCGGCTTATGGGCTTATGAGAAAAAGAATCCGGTTAAAATAGTTCTGTTAGCTTAAGAAGAGTCGTCACTTAATTAACACATTATTAACAGACATTGTGTTACATGAAAAAAAATTGTTACAAAACACACTTTATATTAAGAGCCTGCCAAAGTGACTCTACTCATCCTGATGGAAAGCATGAATAGAATCCAAGAGTTGTGGTCAGCATACTCATTGCAAATGCTGACAACGCAGTATAGTGACCCACACTATGGCGGCCTCGTGAGATGCTTTTTCACACCCCACTTGGGGACGTAAAAGGCATGATAGTCATCGTGATAGTGTAACGCTTACACAGTTACCATGATAACTGTCACCCCGGCATCAATGGGCTCTCACACTCACCAACGAAACACGACAACATGGATGCTGGCGCTTTAGGTTGGTCTTCTGTGGGAGGTAGTACTGCCCCGGCCAAACTGGCCCGCCACTATTCTTTTCAAAATATTTTTATGTATTTAATAAAGTGAATAATAGAAAAAGAACGAAACCTTGCACGTGACTCCGAATCGTTTTCACCTTTTTTTTAATTGTATTCTTCACACAGTAATTTATATTTATATATAAGTATTTTTAGACACAATGTATTTACAGATACTCATTGATCTTATACTGTGTTTATTTATAATACGCTAAAGAAATAAAATAAAAAATATTTCTAGAGATCGCAGACACATTTCTATTCCAAGTCGCAACAAACCTCAAGTTATTCCGGTACAATGTTGTTACACGATGTCCTTTGACAATTTATTTTGATATCTTGGTCTATTTTATGGGCTCACACACTCCCTTTGTGATACGATAATTGAATAGTGTTATGTAATACTTAAGTAATGTAACCTTATCACGCGTAATAAACATCATTTCCATTAATTTCAATTTATATGAGTTGAATTATTTGTGTGTACTGTACACATAAATAATTCAAGTTTAGAGGGTCGAAACCCATTAAAGTATGCATACGTATGGGCTGCACTTGCACCCCAAGACAATAGATAAAAAAACACATCATTCTTTACTTATTTTATAAAAAAAACGATTTAAAGACCTAGTAAATTCTGTCTTTTATATGTGGATTGGCGACGCCAATGTAGACATATGTAGATATTTATTAGAGTAAGTAGAAATAATCGAATAACGATAACCTTTCCAACATAATAGCTTAATCTCTTTCTACAACAGCTGTTAAACACGCTGAAATACACAACTTTAGCGTGTAATAAATAAGTAACAAGTGTTTCGGCTCTCAATCTTGCGAGATTTGTATTTGTGATGACGGATTATAAACCCAAGGGAGGAAGGTATGAATTATGTATATTAAACTTGTTTTGCCTACTGTATCACACTGCATAGTGATTTGTTTTTAATATATTAGCTGGATAAAAGTCACTTTTGGATTTTCGGAAATCGCCTAAAGCATAAGCCAATACCCCAACTGTTCCAAAGCCGAGAGTTCATTGCAATTTTGCCCTTACAGAAGTAGTATCGTACATACATCGTGAGTTTAAATTTGTTTGACGAATCTTAGTGATTATTCTACAAGTTAAAGGTCTATATTTCTATATTAAGAGCCTGCCAAAGTGACTCTACTCCGCCTGATGGAAAGCGTGAATAGAATCCAAGAGTTGTGGTCACCATACTCATTGCAAATGCTGACAACGCAGTAGGTTGACCCACACTATGGCGGCCTTGTGAGATGCTTTTTCACACACCCAGCTTGGGGACGTAAAAGGCATGACAGTCATTGTGACAGTTTAAGGCTTACACAGTTACCACGATAACTGTTACCCCTGCATCGATGGGCCTCCGGTCTCACACTCACCAACAAAACACGACGACACGGATGCTGGCGCTTTAGGTTGGTCTTCTGTGGGAGGGTAGTACTGCCCCGGTCGAGCCGGCCAATCGTGCTGAAATCAGCGTCGCTCTACTACCTAGAAACCACTATATTTTTTATTATACCAGTTTTTATTCCAATGGGTACTTAGTATCTAAGATAGTTAGTGTCTGTAACTACTATCTGTAGCTGTATTTTTGTGACTGTCGTTAATATTTTTATTGTAATTTTTCTACCTGTCTCAATGTGTGAAATATCTATTATTATTTATTATTTTAGTGGTACACGTAACCCTTCGTTCTTTTATATCTTCACAGCAGTTGCTTTCACTACCCCTACGCCATCAAGGTAGTCAACAATTAATTAATAAATAATTTTATATAGCTAATTTCTTCTATTGAAAACACTACGTTTGCCAGACGAGTTGATATAATAAGGTTTCAAGTATTTCCTTTTTACAGTACTGTGTCTTCCGTAGTTTTTCCCCTTAATGGTCTCTTGAGTATCCCTCATACTCGATATGCTTTATTCATCACCACCCATACTATCGGTCATCTAACGTACGTATCATTATGTTTAATTTCTTTTTCTTATAGGATGATGGGATCATGGAGATCTTAAAAGATACAAGTCTTTCGTCCCGTGATGAATGCGCCCGTGCTGCCGCCGTCATTCGCTGGGTCGTCCAACAGGCCTGCGCGTGCGCATGTGGAGGGGCGCAACTGATGCGCGATCTGCTAGTACTTGGCGTCCCGAGAGCTCATGCGTCTGCTCTTGCTGATGCAGTGGACAACTATAGGCCGGAGCATGTTGCTCATGTTGAGGCTAATGGGTTTATGTGTAAGTTTTTTTCAGGTTCTAGAAGAAGCTTTGGTGTCAAAGTTAATATCGAAATATCGCTATGCTGATATCGGTTTATACACAGTACTTTCTAATAGAAATAACTGGAACAAATCTCAACTTATCAACACACTATTGTTGTTGCTTACAAATCCATGGAGCTGTAAAATACACTGTACATTGTGCCTCACGAGATATAAATATTTATAAGCGGCTATAGTCATATTACATTAAAAAGCTCTGTGGATATAATTTAAGCGATTAATTACACAAAAGACTATTCGCCTATATCAAGTATTGTCTCACATACTAAAAAAATCCATTTTTTTCTTTTATTACAGTAAATAAACTAACAGACGTCACCGCGTCTCCTGGTCCAGAAGGCACTGTAGATATGATAACCCTAACGATGCATAGCGATGATGTCTTTACAGGAGAACAGAAGAAACGCGAACTACTTGTGGAAAAGTTACAAGTCCAGACTCTGTTGGCAGAACTAAAGAAGGCTTACCAGAAAATGGAGGAGCTTGATGAATGAGTTTATTTAAGTGTAGAATGAGTGTTTATGTCGGGTTAAATTGTCTTTTAGTTTATACTCATTATTCACTTTTTTTTATATTTAGGCAGTAAGAACTGAAGTTTCGTATTTTTTTTTTCAAAACGTATTTCCGATTTACTTTTGATCTCAGAAATATCATAAACGGTATTGTCATAATAAAGTATTAGCAGAATACTGATTTATCTTTCAATCGCAGTTACGTTTATATTAATATCGTCGACAGCCTACGAGGAGGAGGTAATGAGGATTTAACCTACTATATCACGCTGGCCAGACAGGTTTTGTTTCAAGTTTTCCACCTTTTTGCAGTGATGTTTTCCGGTGTAATTTGCATCGGCTCTCTTAATCACCTCTTATGACACCCATGGGATGAGTAGAGGTGGTGACACTCCTTATTCTTAATTCGTCACTACACGAACAACTGTAACGTTGGGTGTTTGATACTTTGCTGTGAAAATACTTTAAATGAAATTTATGAGATCGAAAGGAGATCGGACTTGATTTTTGAATGAAGTTTTGACACAAGAATTTAAGTCTGGTTAAACTTGAACAGTAATATAACGAGCTATAGTTGCAGAAGCATGATTCTTCCACAAACTTACAAGGATACCTTAGTGGTTTAGGCGGTCTCTAATCGCTTTCTACTGCGCTGACTGTTGTGAACTCAAACCCCACTTAGGACGACACTGTGTGATCCGTAAATTGTTATCCTGGGTCTGTGTTTGTCCTCTTTGTGTCCGTTTCATGTATATTTATATAATTCAGCGTAACACAGGACAAATATTTTCAATGCAAGAGTTATCTTTCAAAAATTAAAATTATTTTTTTTTCTTTATAAATTTAACTTTCACTAGGCCACCATAGCGTGGGTCGCCATACTGCACTGTCTTCATTCGCAGTGAGTACGGCGACCACCGCTCTTGGATTCTATTCATGCTTTCCATCAGGCAGAATAGAGTCAGTTTGGTAGGCAGCTATAAAAAAAAAAGTTGAGTATTAAACGCCTGTATTTCTGTTCCTGTATGCTCTTATTTTTTAAGTTAACTGCCTTGTACATTCCTTCTAGAAAATTTTTGTTAATATTTTAATTAATATGTGTAACACTAAGATTGGAAATTTCATATTAGAAATTAACCTTTGCATTTAGTACTGCAAAATACAGAATAAAAATAAAATATATTATACAGAGTAACTTTCATTTAGTTCCCATAATGCTGGTGTAGATGGACGAGGTGTACACGTCAATGTGAACATTTTGACGGGTGCACTACTTATCTTTGTGTGCGTGTTTCCCTAACAACGACAGTGGCCGAGGCTACCCGCCGGCCGCGGAGGTGACATATCCTTACGACACAAAGGAAGGAACCTCCGACCAGACGAAATGATCATGCCTGGCGGGCCACGGCCCAACGGTTGATGTTGGAATCTTGTATATATATACAATTAATTGCCACGTGGATCTCTATTTCGCGATACAGGATAAGTAGTTGCTTCGTAGTCGATTATTTTACTGCATAGTTCGATGTCTCTTCGCTAGATGGCGCTCTTGTATATTTTCGTTTGTATATGGAAGTCGCCACACCAGTATACGGTATAGAGGGCATATTGAAAACTGTGGAGATACATTATCTGTACATATGCCATCCATCTTTTTTTGGTCGCTCGGGTTTCTTTTCAGAAATTCAATACTCTAAAAGAAAACAATAGTTCTAAAAATAAAGAAACGCTTATCTCAAAAAAAATGATGATGAAATGGGTATATTTTTTCTTAGAAGTCAAAATCCGACAACAAAACGTTGCGAATTTTTTACTCATATCTCTTTTTCAATGGCCACGGGTTGTTTCATCAATGTCATAAAGTTTTCAGTGCCATTTGTTAACAGTGAAATGTATTCTATTTTAGTGCCATCACCCAGCACTTCATTTAGTGATCAACTACACTTGATCGTGTTAAGAAAAACATTTTAGAGACGAACAGAATAAACATAATATCAAAAAGCTCTGTGCAAAAAGTTAGGGCAGGTGTTTAACATGACCTGGGGTCGCCCTTATCATGCGGTGCGACAAAAGCTCCGCACGTCGGGCCCCCCCCCCCCCCTTACAGAGACACTCCAGCCCAGCTTCCTGCGGGAAGTGGTCGAGGGTCTTTTCCCGCAGCGGGCGGAGCATACACGCCCGTCGATGGCCTTCATGGTCGAAGACGACGGGGGACGGAACGAGGATAATGTTCCGCCCCCGTCAGAGAATCGGAGATAGGGGCGGTCGTTCTACGGATTCGCTCTAAGAACACCGCCCCTGGGCCAGATGGGATACCTGCCCGAGTGTTGGCGCGAACCCTCGACCACATGTCGGATTACCTCGGGGAAGTCCTAAACGCCAGCTTGGCGTCCGGGCGCTTCCCTGAGGGCTGGAAGAGCGGGAAGCTGGTCCTACTACGGAAGCCGGGACGGCCGGCCGATTCGGTCGCGGCTTATAGGCCCATCGTGTTGCTGGACGAGGCAGGTAAATTGTTTGAGAGGATACTCTCTGCCCGCATCGTCCGGCACCTCTGCGAGGTGGGCCCCGATCTGTCGGACGCCCAATACGGGTTTCGAGCCGGGCGTTCGACAGTCGATGCTGTGTTGTGCCTGAGGGCCGTGACCGAAGAGGCGGTGAGCTGTGGCGGCGTGCTGCTGGCGGTGTCGTTAGACATCGCCAACGCATTGAATAGCCTGCCATTTAGCTGCATCAGTGAAGCACTCCACTACCACGGGGTGCCAGAGTACCTGTGGCGGCTTGTAGCAGACTATCTTGAGGAGCGTACCGTCATGTACGAGGACCGAGATGGTATTTTGAGGCGGCGGCCCATGTCGTGCGGTGTTCCACAGGGGTCTGTCCTCGGACCACTCCTGTGGAATATGGGATACGACTGGGCCCTAGGAGCGGACTAGGCGCTAGGAGGGAACTGGATGTCGTAACAGCAGCGGTTCCCGGATCCCTCCTATCTCAGGCGCAGAGTGGCACACCGTGTGGTTTTAGTCGGTCCGATTCCGAAACACCACCCCGCCGTAAACCCCGGTGGGGTGACGGTTCGAGGGGGTTTCCACACGTTAAAAAAAAAAAAAAAAGGTGTTTAACATGACCATCGTTTAATATATATTTGTGTATGTATGTATATAGACTTACATCAACTTAAGTATGTATATGTATGTATTTATGTATTTGTATTAATTTTAGCATATGAAAGTTTGTATATGTCTACTTCTACTATTCAACTTACTTCCTATTATATACTCCTATTATACTTCCTATTTTCTCTGCATCACCCAAAGGTTGACTGGTAGAGAATGTCTTAGGCATTAAGTCTGCCTATGTACATAAAGTGCATGATGTATAAATAAATAAGTAAATAATATAACACTACCAAATTTAAAAAAAACATAAAAATCTACTTAACGCCTTTGGTCATTGATATTTTTTATGTTTTCAGAACAATCTTTTTGCAATGTATTATGTTATTTTAAAAGTACCCTCAAAAAATTAGAATACGCAAGGCTATAAAGATTTTTTTCTTTCATAGAAATGTTGATATAATATTATATATAGCGCACATCACGAAAAAAGTCCTACGGTGATAAATGAAACTAATGTGACGAGTCGACCATGTTTGTTGTTATCAGGTGTTTTTTTACGATGCCTAAACTTGTATCACGTGCTTGTTGCGAAATATTATTGAATATGACGGACTTTTGTTTAGCAGGACAGTAGACTCTAAACAATGTTTCTAAGAGAGTGACTGCCATGACAGGTACATATTTGGAAGTTGTATGTAGCCATATCTGCTTTATGACTTTTACCAATTTATTTGTTACTTTTTTATATTGTACCCATTGAGTTGCAATTATTTTATTATTGTTTAATACTACGACATTTAACTGAAGTTTATCGTCAATATTGAAAATTTTAAAGTGCTTAATTTGTTAGAAAAATGACATGCAATAATGGTTACATGAAAAAGGTATTTATTTTGAACTGATTTTAACAAAAGCCATATTATTTGAACTTATAACAGAACAATAAACAAAATGAAGACCAAAAAACAATTTTAAGTATTATAAAAAACATTTGCAAGCGTTATCGTATCCCAGAAGGTTGGTTTGTTCATTGCTAACGTATAAAGCATTTGGAAGATGAGTATATTTGAAACGATAGACTAATTAATGAAAATATGGACCGCATTATAATAACTACAGAAAGTGATAGTAAAACAAAGTTTGATGACGATCTTAATTTGAATTACTATTGTTCAAGCATTGCCTATAGTATGTCTGAAATAAACCTATTCAGTGACCATAATTTTATTATTAAAATATAAGAGCTAAAAATTTTTAATTCTGGTTTATTACATCTCTTTTCTTTTAGAATTTCATCGTACTTTTATATTAAATAAGTTTACAAAATTGTAAACTACCAGGAATCCACCTGCTAAATTACTGTATTTGAGAATCCAATAACAAAGGCTGGCAACATTCTATCGCAGAATTGCAGCGCTACGTCTACGAGAATTTTTGAATATAACGCTTTATCGTATATAAAGCGTCTCGTGTCTGGGCCAAGAATTCGTCAACATTTGAATATCCCGCGCAAACGTGTTATGGGATTACTACTGGAATTTGCTGGCTACAATCGTAACACATTTTTTCAACAAGGTGTAGCCACTTATCACACATCCAATGAATCTTTGCCGGTTGTTAAAGACATGGTTCCGGAAAAGCTGATTGCCAGACGAGGTGACATTTCAAGACCATCTAGAAGTCCAGGCCTATTCCCAGTAGACTTTTTATTGTGGGGTATTTGAAAAATCGTGTGTACACAAATAAACCAAATACACTATGTCAACTAAAAGAAAAATCAGCGAAGAGATGTCGGCGATCTCGTAGTCTTTTTGCCGACGAGTATTCGAACATTTTAATGCTCGCCTAGAAGAGTACAAAGGTCGAAACTGTGGTCATTTAGACGATGTGATTTTTTAAATAAAGTTATAGTAAACCAAAGGGTTTTTATACGATTTTTTTCAAATGGTGACTAATTCATGACCCACCCTATATAATATACTGTTTACACCTCACACCACGGTCTATCACCTAAACGATGGAAATACAGAGACTATTATATATAGAAAATAATTAAAAAAATATTAGTTATATTTAAATTAATTATTGTATGAGAAACTACAACTCTATATTATTATTTGCATGGTTATTATTGGCAAAATGTGTATCACATCATTCCTGTCTATATTTTTTGTCATCCTTTCGTTATTTTTCTGTCGTGTATGGCATCCCATAACGAACGAAGCTGCCACACTGGACCATAGATAATTTTACGTTTGAATTATGTAGATGAATCTGTCATGAACAGTGTATTAAGATGCCGTATCACCTGTTCTATCATCTGTAGGCAATAACGGAAACAGTATATTATTTATAAAATAAACTATCACTAGTATTGATTATATTATAAAAGTGAAGTGCTATCGATCTACGCATTTGTGTGTTTACTTACCTTTTCTTGCATTTTAAAACTATAAATAAAGCAGTCAAATTGTTAAATAAACATTTTAAGAAATAATTTTCGATGCGAAATATCTTTTAAGATTCAAAGGTAATAAAATTTCACCTATAATATCCATCTTACAAAGTACAAGAATAAAACCAATTTTTTTTAGCAATGTAAATATACTAATCTAGTCGAAATTAATTTGAAATCATACAAGTGGATAAACTACTTTATTTTTTAGATGAATGTTATCTGCACGATTTGCAGCGACCACGTAAATAAAAATGAAAATCTATTTGTGATCAAATGCGGCCACTTGTTTCACTACCATTGTCTGGCACAGTGGTTAGAAAGGTATTTATTTACATTTAATTAAATCACCAAAACATCAACCTCTCATCAACAGTCTGTAACAATCCACTACTGGACATAGGCTTCTCCATAGCAAGGAAGTTTTAGTCTATCATACCATACTGGCTAGACAGGTTGGAATAGGGTTTGTTTTAACCTCTATAAATAAATTTAATAATTATTTATTTACCTTCTACAAAATCTCGATATTATACCTACCTTCAAACTCATTATTTATTTATCTATGAAGTATACATCAGCAAGTAAACAAGAATACAAACAGCAGATGCAAAATCTTCAGTAGTAAAACACAGAATAAATTACTTCCGAAGACAATTCTGAAAACCAAAAATATTAAAATAATAATTGTAATACACACATATCTCACAGACTATATGTTACTTTATATATATATATAGTTTAATATAGTTTATCCATTGCCTATTATATCACTAGATCTTTTGTTTCTATTCATCAATTTATGTTTTTTATTTAACATGTGTGTGAAATTGTATATATTTGCGAGTATGGATGTTTAAATTTACAGAAATTTAGGTTATAAATCAGAATAATATGTAGGCTACAAGTTATAATGATTTTATGTAATTTTGGTCATAATATAACAATACATGTCAATTAAGTCAGTAAAATATTTGGCCCCTGAGAGTTGTCTTGGTGTATGCTGCCTAAACCATTGAAGTTACACAAAGATGATGTTCTGTAGGATTGTTTGTATGGTAAAAAATATGTATTTATTTAAATGATCTGTTACAAAATTTAATGTGGCAGACCAAATTCCATGCGGGTGAAGCTACACTCAAAATCTAGTATACATACATATGTTTATATGCTCATTGGGACACTAATTTAGGCAAAAACTTGTAATATGGATACTGGGGCTTCCATTCTACATTCAATAGCCTTTGGCAGTGTTACAATGTACAATCAGGAGTAGACGGGACTAAATAAGAAAGACAAAAAGATCAAAAAATTCATCTAATGTGTGTGCAAATATATAATATTATTTTGACCGTCAAATTGAAAAACATTATAAATACGCTATATATAATAATGTGAGGTAAAACAATAAAATCATGAATTATAGTAGGCTAGATGACACCTTAGTCAAATTAGTTACTTTTTATCATCTGTCAAAACAACAATTTTGTATGAAAAATGTACTAAATACTAAATTGTGACGTCACTGTTTTAGACTACTCAATGGAACAATATATTTCACTGTATATTTAATTGAAATTCGTAGTAATAATAAAAAGCTATTTTAATTGTATTTGCCGAGATGTTTCGCAATATTAGTTTTAATGAAGTGGACATAGGTATTTATTTATGATACCCAATTGTCTGAATATCCCTCAATTAGTAATCTTTTATGTTGATATTCTTCATCATCTCTCTAAAGAATCATCCTCCTGGCTGCCCCTGACAAATAGACATAAGTTTATGTATGTATAAGTTATATTTCACAGTTTTTCTGCGTTATTATTATTGAGTTATCTCTTGTATCTATGTATGATATTGTATGTGCTAGTTGTGGATGCCAGTTGCCAGTGTTGCAAGATACAAATTATAATTGGACCACTGTTTATCTTTACATTTGTTTTTTTAAAGTGAACAAAACAATTTTCAGATCAAAGACTTGTCCGCAATGCAGAAACAAAGTAACGCCGAAATGTTTGTTCCGGATTTATCCAACGGTGTACGATTCAAACGCTTTAGATCCAGCTCATTTGCAATTCAAACTGGACAATGCAATACTAGAAGCGAGGAGGGAGAAAGACATATCCAGAGAGAAAGATCGTCAGATGAATATGGTTAAATTTGAGCTGGAAAGATATCAGTTAGTAATTGCCTCATTGTCTTTTAATAGTAATGGATGTTTTGACCTATGCCATGCCGACCAGACATTTTGGTACCATTTCCTGTATAGTTTGTTGCCTTAGTCGCCTCTTACAGCACCCACGCGATGAACAGGCGTGGTGACACTCCATATTCTTAATCCATAACAACATCACATTTCTCCATTAAGGGATTAAAATTATATGAAGAGATCTGTATACTAAGGTTAATAAAATAATACATGATTAACAAAATTTAGAATACTACGTAATTAAGTATTCTAATTATAATATTTTTAAATGAAGACCGAGATAAGAACAAATAATATTGTGAACAGCTAGATTTGGTTTTCAAGAATTCTGTTAAATATTTGACATTTAGAATGAAATACCGTCTTAGTAGCTGTTAAAGTGTAGTAATGCATTTGTGTTCTAGCAATAGTCTAAATATTATATTTAAAAAAAAATTTGATCAATTTTTTTTTTTAATTTCAGAGGTCTAGTTAAGAAATATGAGGCGCAAATCGTCAGCATTGACTGTAGGTTGCAGGGTGCAAGAGGAGAGTTGCTCTTTGCACAAATGGAAGCTAAAGAGGGGCTAAAATTCAAAGAAGAGAATGAAGAATTGAAGAAAAATATGCAGACACTGAATGGGTAAGTGTTTTTTAATGTAAAATTTGTTTATTTGTCTACTAGACTTCATGCCCTTTGTATATCGTAGGCTTAATGTCTAAGGCATTGCCTTCTAGCCAACCTTAGAGTGGTGTAGAAATATTTATTGTAAGGGAGATGCACAGAGTTTACATTATCAATGAAAGTATACACTACAGAAGTAAACTTGTACATACATAAACACATATACAATACATAGTACACAAATATATATGTACATACACGTATACATATATATACATAGATAATAGTGATCGGGAAGCATTCAATTGGGTAGATGACTGTATCGTAAATAAATACCAAAGTCCACTTCATTAAAACTAATATCGTGAAACATCTCAGAAAATATAATTAACATAGCTTTTTATTATTATTATTAGGAATTTCAATCAAATACACAGTGAAATATATTGTTCAATTGAGTAGTCTAAAACAGTGACGTCACAATTTTGTATTTAGTACATTTTTTATACAAAATTGTCATTTTGACAGATGATAAAAAGTAACTAATTTGACTAAGGTGTCATCTAGCCTATTATAGGGACTCATGGCTAAGTGGTACCCAACACCATTGATCATTCTTAACACATGGAGAGCCCGTCTGCCTCAGTTGCCAAACAAACATCTGAGGCAATCGTTACAGGCCATTGAAACCTTAACTCAACAACAGTGTTTCTACAGAACTTCGATGTCGCTTAGTATCTGGCTTGTGGAAATCTGATCACCACGTAAAAATCAAAGTACAGGCGTATGTAGAACCCAATCTAGTTTGGTAGAAACTAGTAGGAAACAGAGATTATTGCTTAATAATTGTAGTTAAAATAATTAAAACCCGTTTTCAGACAAATATACAGGTGAAGCTAATAGAAGTGTGTTAGTAAGGTTCGGTGCAAGAAGGTAACCAACCACTTATAACAAAGGAGTTCTGTTTCTCATTCATTTCTATATAATCGACTTTAAACAAAAAAGGCAGTTTCTCGATTCTCGATCGATTCTTATTTGTTTAGCAGATTTAAGTTTTTTTTTTTATTTAAAAGGTCAAAAGTCCCGTATTATTTAATTCAAATTTGAAGACAAAAAATACCACACTTAAAGGTGAAAATTAAGAAAGATTTATAACAATTCGTAACTTATGTAGGTGAATTGAATTTCTTTATACTTCTTTTTAATGTCAATTATTATTTAAGCATCTTTTTTTTTGTGTTGACCTTAACATCATATACGAGTAGTTGGGCAGAGAGAGAGAACTTTCTCCCTCCCTCTCCCTTTCCTTCTCCCTCTCTCTTTCTCTCTCTCTCTCTTCTCTTTCTCTCTTTCTCTCTTTCTCTCTTCTCTCTCTCTCTCTCTCTCGTTCTCTCTCTCTCTCTTTCTCTATCTCTTTCTCTCTCTCTCTCTCTCTTTCTCTATCTCTCTCTCTCGCTCTCTCTCTCTCTCTCTCTCTCTCTCGCTCTCTCTCTCTCTCTCTTCTCTCTATCTCTCTCTCTTCTCTCTCTTCTCTCTCTCTCTCTCTCTCTCTCTTTCTCTCTCTTCTCTCTCTTCTTCTCTTCTCTCTCTTCTTCTCTCTCTCTCTTCTCTCTCTCCTTCTCTCTCTCTCTCTCTCTCTCTCTCTCTCTCTCTCTCTCTCTCTCTCTCTCTCTCTCTCTCTCTCTCTCTCTCTCTCTCTCTCTCTCTCTCTCACTCTTTCTCTCTCTGCCCGACTCTCCCGCCTCTCTAGAGAATGAGTTGTTTTAGGATGTTAGACTGAGTATTCAACAAACTAATGAATGATATTTTTACAGGTTACAAAAAAATATTGAACGCGACAAGTGGCGAAGTTGAACAGATGTTGCAGAGTTATTCAGATGCACGAACAATTGCTACGTTTGCTACTGCACTTAAAAGGTTGCTTTATATACCTTCAAATAAAGCTAGCATTAGCTATTGAAACAGTTCTTATTCTACTGTTCAATAGATCTTTGAAAAAAATTTTCACTAGGATTAGGGCAACAAATGAATAGGCAGGTCAACTGATTGAAAAAGACCACCGCCGCCTACCAACACCTGCAACTCAGGAGTCACAAACACGTGACTCAACTTTTAGAAAGGGATATACTGTATCGTGAAATTTGAAAGTCAAAGACGAAAATTGACACAGAACTATAAGTGCCTACTGCTGGGAAAATATGAATTTAAATGAAGAATTAAGGGGAAATGTAACCTTACATTGAGGTGCCAGGGATTTCCTTGGGTGCACCTGGTTGCCCGGTTACTGGTACCTGAGACGTCGTGCGGTTTTTTGGTCGATTTGAGTCCGACAACCTCCTTTCGATGGTATACGTGGGGGTTTTCGCTCGGAAAAAAAAATGGAGGGAAATTAACCTCACTTATTCTTAAAAAAATTAAGTTTATTTCTAAAATATAAAACTACTTACTAACTAATATTTTAAAAATACATACATTACACTATAACTTATGTAACTAGTGCGTATTGGACAGTACCCAAGGTAAGATTCAACTCATGTTTTGGGTACCTCATTTCATTGATATATGACGTCATAACGTTAGAATAAATTACATGGACCGTCACTTTCATGAGTACAATTAAAAAAAAAGATTATTTTTTTAAAGAAACTTACCCAAATCCCAAAAATGTTTCTACAGTTATACTTTAGCTACAATACGTAATATTTAAACGACAATCTTACCATCGTACGTCCTGATCGATAAAATAAATATATTCATACAACAAAAACTACTTGATATAATACAATTTTCTTGTAACATTATTCATAATGGTACTAGACTAATTAAAAATCAAATGAAATATTCTCTATTCTGCCTGATGGAAAGCATGAATATAATCCAAGAGCGGTGGTCGCCGTACTCACTGCAGATAGTGTAGTAAGGCGACCCAGGCTATGGCGGTCTAGTGAGATGCTTTTTCACGCCTTGCTTAAAGGACCCGATTTCGTAGTGGGAGGGAATATTACATTAAAAGAATGCTTTATTATAACGCATTCTCTTAAATAAATTTTACTTAAATGTCATAAAATAATTATTTGTACATAATTAAAATAAAATGTTGACTAGCTAATTTCATGGTGTCGGTTTTACGTGACGGTGTGCGCGCGCGCATCGTAAAAATTTACTCTCATCGTTGTTCCTAACGCTCCAAAAGAAGTATAACTTAAGAAAAGAAAAATAAAACACCTCATCACGTTGGTGTCTGTTTGCAAAGTCATAGAGCAGTCATTTCAATAAGTTTTTACATTTTACGGCAAGCAGCCGGGTTAGAACTTTTAAGTTACATGAATATTTTGCGAGATAATTTTTTTTTTTTTTTTTAAAAAAAAGAACGCTCGCACCAGGAATAAATCCTGTGTCTCGGAGGCCTACAAACATACAAGAAACGGACATAAAAAACACTCATACTCAGAACAACAATTTATGGATCACACAAAGTGTTGTCCCATGTGAGATTTGAACCCACAACACTCAGTGGTGACCGCTTAAAGCGCTAGGCCAACCGTGCAGTCAGTTATTGTAAAGGCAATTCTAACAACTGAAAAGTAATAACATCACTCAAGACGGCTCATACATGTCCGGTAGCGTAAGGTTCATCAACAGCCTATAGTAGTCCACTGCTGGACATAGGCCTCTGTTTAGAAAGGAGGTTTTGGCCTGCTGTACTTCAGGTATTAGGCTAACAATCACATATATTAACATTCTGAGTGATAATAGGGTTGACCACTTCATAGGTTCACAAAACTAGATGGTAATACTTAAAATCAATTTTCAACTATATTTTTATAGTAATAAGTCTTTATATGCTCTATCTTTAGTGTTAAGCTTTTAGTATGACTTGAACTTTAAGAAAAAACACCGAGAATGGCCTTTTATTTTTGTGTTAATTGGTTTAATATTTGTTTTATAGGGCGCTGTGTGAATCAGAGGCAAAAAAGAATGAATTTCGAGATAGATTATATGTGGCAAATAAGGAGCTGGCACTTGACAGGAAGACGGAAGCCGAGCTACAGAACAAAATTAAGTAAGTAGTACAACCTTATCTACCTACCCTTATCGTAATTATATATCTATATGTTTGGGGGCCGTTCCATTCCACTCTATCATTGTTTACTGTCTTCCTAGTTATACCTTCTGTCACACAGTCCATCCACTTTGTAGAGGGAACGAGTGTCATGTCCTTCCGACACAAAGGGAGAATCCTCCGACCAGGCGAGGTGCCATGCCTGGCGGGCCACGGCTCAACGGCTGTAGTTGGGATATCGGTATATATGCTAGTCGTCGCGATAATCTTTATTTCGCGATACAGGATTAGTAGTTGCTCCGTAGTTCGATGTATCTTCGCTAGATGGCGCTGTTGTATATTTTTACTTGTGCTGTATGTGGAAGTCGCCACACACTTTCTCTCTAATCTTTCTCTTTTCTTGTATATTTCAACGCCTATATCTAACACTTTCCACGTTTCATACTTTCAGGCTCCTTCTCATATATTTCTGACACACTGATCTTGTCCATTCGAGTCACACCACATTTATATTTCGACCACGTTCACTCATCTTTCATCGGTTCTCTTAATGGGCCAACTTTCAGAACCGTATGGTTGACAGTAGGACTAGAAATTCAATAAAAGTTTACCCTTAGGGTTTCAGTAGGATGAATGTAATATCAGTATGAATGTGTATCCCCTATGATCATGAAGAAAGATATGCACGTAGTGGAATCTAACTATCCCCATGCCAAATTTAATTAACATCGGTTCAGAAGTTTAGTCGTGAAAGTCTAACGCCTCAGCGAAACAGACAGACAGACTTACTTTTGCATTTAGTATATTAATAGTGATTGCTCTTATGAACAAAGTCACACCAGAAAATTATTCATAAAATAAATGTATATATATTTTTCTTTCAGACAATTGGAAGCTGACCTAAAGGATAGCGCAGCTACAATAGAGTCATTACAGGCGCAAGTACAATCGACATCGTCCAACAAGTCATCCCCAAAAAAGAATAAAAACAAATCTCCCACAGAAACCTCCTTACAGAATCAAGTCGCAGCACTAATGCAAGCAAGCGTGGTACTCCAGAGGACGCCGGGACTCAATGACGCCATATTGGAATGCGGCAGTAATAATAGCAGTTTCGTAAGTACCTGCAATTTATATCTATTTTTCTCAGACAAATCGACTAATCTATTTTCTTCATTTATATTATTTTAAACTTTCTATCGGTAAACTATTTTAATTTAATAATCTTAATTTTTAAAGATATTATCAACAAGCAGATTGAATTTTTGGTACACCTCATCATCTTCATCATCAACAGCCTTTTACAGTCCACTGCTGGACATAGGCCTCTCCTTAGCGAGAAAGTTTTGGCCTACTATACCACACTGGCCAGACAGGTTGGAATAAGGTTTGCTTCAAGATTTCCTTCTCTTTGTAATGATGTTGTCTTGCATACTTTGTTCCCTCAGTCGCCTTTTACGGGATAAATAGGGGTGGTAACTATACCTACTCTTTTGTAATTGTTGTGTCATCATCATCATCAACAGCCTCCAGCAGCTTCCAACAGGCCACTGCTGGACATAGGCCTCTCCGTAGCCCAGAAGTTTTATCTAACTATACCCTGCCGGTTAGACGAGTTGGTATACGGGTTGTTTCAAGTTCTCTTCCCTTTACAGTAATGTTGTCTTGAGTATGACACCCACGGGATGAATAGGGGTGGTAACATTATTTTAATATTGCCAGATGTTTAGTTTTTTAATATTTACAATTCATTTACAGAATACCATGGTAGATAATATTCAAAATTCTGATTCACCATATCTAAACTTGAAGCAAGGAGGAGGTCTTCTATGTTTAGCGGCGCTTCAACGTGGTGCAGTTAAAATATCTGAAGGATCAAAGGTGAAAATTTTCAGAGTGACTTTACCGGTTAGATTAACCAAAATCTTCTACTTCCTGATCTTAGAGGGACTGCCTTGAACAATATCCTCACACATCTCACACATGGTCATATCTCAAACTAGGCAAATCTTATACTATGATAACTAAGTCATCGTGATCTATATATAAACTTCGGTTCAATTCTTGTCTTCAATTCTTCATCTTGGGTTAAATTCTTTATTACTTTAAATATTTGTTTCGGCATTTTAAAATCTGATCGTAAGATTCGCACATCGTATGTATCTTTCGCGTTGCATCGTTATTTCGAATTGTCAGTATAAAAGAGTATCAGAAAAAAAACCTTACAAAACTGTGAACCTAGCCTTATGCCATAAAATGATAATAATCCGTTTAGTCTTTACCCTTTTGCTCGTTTATTGGTTCATTAGTTTGCTACTTCAGTAATACGATACCAGTTTTCACCTACCACATATCAGTTGTATTAAAATATTAACAAGAACTGTTCTAACTTCCAGCCTTCACAACATCAATACCACGATTTAATAAAGAACGCAAACAAAAAGAGAGTGGAATCCCAAATGACGACCAGCATATTTCACCGCAAGGAACCGATGAAGATCCAACCGTCTGACACCACGTCTCCCTTAGACATCTCTTACGACGGCATGGGAGGCCACTCCAAACCAGACACCTTCCCAACTCCAAGGAGATCGCCCAGGAAATCTCCCAGAAAAGCTGGTATACCGCGGTTGACTGCTAAACATAAGCTGAAGAGGCCTAACATAACTGGTAACCAAAATATTGAGACGATGTTCAAGAAGCGTAGAGATAACTGATTCAACCAATCGTGAGATTTTTATGTCGGTTAGTACTTCAGGAAAATCTTTCGAATATTTTGTCCTCCAGTGTTATATTTAAGCTGCATGTGGTTTGAGCGGTCATTCGTCGCTACCTACTGTGTTGAGTGTTTTGGGTTCGATTTTCACACTGGGCAACACTTGGTTTGTTTGTCTCTTTCATGTATGTATGTAAAGTTCCCCACCGGGTTGTTACATCGTAAGTATCGTATTTTTAAAGTTTTTTAGAGTTTTTTTTTAATGTTTATAGGCTGCAATAATAACTTATTTCTTTTTTATTCAAACTTTTACCACCTTCTTTGCCCCTACTTTTATTGAAGTCTATTTCGTTGTTTAATTTTTAAAAAAAAATGTATAAAATACTTATAACCATAGCATAACGCACACAATAAGACTTACTTAGGACTGATTGACTTAGGAGTCTGTATTTTGTTGTGGCTTACACTACATTCGCGGTTTTGAGTGCTTTTTTTCTAAAAATAAAGTAGCGTTAGTTTCTTCTTCTAATGTCAGCTGTCTGCCAGTGAAAGAATGTCATAGCTGTACCACCATCTGTGTATCTTGATTTGACTATATTTATTTTCACAAATCTACAAGTACAGAAAAACGACAATCGTAGGTATAACAAAATCATTTTAATTTATTGCAACATATATTTCTTAAGATAAAATCACATTATTATTTAATTGACTGCAAAAACCCAGGAACTTAGTGCGTGCGTTTGCACGTTTGCTCGTGCGTATACGTGTACTTCTTGATATAAACTGACTTACCCGGTTCCGTCTTATGGCATAACAAAAGTTAAGGTTAGGCCTGTGTCCAGCAGTGGCCTGTACTAAGCTGATTAGAATATCATTTACACATATTTTAATAAATTGCACCCATAGACGAGAGTATAGTGTCTGTGGTCCGATAATTATTTGTACCTCGGTGAGAGAGATATTTGTGTGAGTGATTACAATTATTTGATGTCTCTGGATGTAAGTTATCTATAGTATGTATGTATTTAAAAATATATATATATATTTGTTTATCAGCAGTCTAGACACCATAGTACAGGCTCAGCGTAGAAAGATCAGAAAGCCTTAAAGAACGATAAGTTGTTACCATCTTTCTGCTTTACTGCCAGTTTGATTTCGAGATGTCGCAATGTACAACATTGCAAAAAAAAAAATTAAATAGATTTTCAAGTAATCCAGTTATTTTTTAAGATAAACTGTAATTACGTAATAAATATAAGATACTTTAGAAAATAAGCACAAATTGAAATTAGTACCAGTGTAATGGACATTGTAACTGCGGGCATTCAGTTACGAGTTCGAACCCGGTCTAGTGTATGACCGACGTGACTCCACTCCTGCCACACGTATTTATCTCAGTTAGAGAACGTGAGGAGGGCTAGTAATTTTTAACATGTAATGTATAACATTTTTGACTGACCTGAAGGTCTAGGGCTCATTGACCCTGCCTGCTAAGCCAGAGGTAGTAGGTTCGATTCTCACTCAAGACATAAATTGTGTAATGAGCATGGTCATATTTGGGTGGTATCGATAATATGTATGTATTACCATATCCAAGCTGCGCCTAGTTAAGGAACAGCTGGCCGTGTGTGAGATCTGCATTAATGTTTCCCAAGAATGTTTCAGCTGCTTTATAATTTTGAGAGTGAGAAAAAAAATGTTTTTTTTATAACTAAAAGTAGAAATCCTTTCATAATCTATGTGATAGATTATATATTTAAGACTAATAACCAGTTTTACCACTTGCTATTAAAGTCTCTGATAGACTATTTTGAACATATCTGCCAGAGAACTACAGACTTCCATTTCACAAGTCTTGGTTACTATATATTTATCAGCAAAATTTATCCTTCAAATAGTGTTAATCGCAGATAAATCTCAGACTTTATTAGGAACTGGTGAAATTTAATTAATAAGCATACTGTAGGTTAAGTTTTCAAAATGATTGAATATGTGTAAGCCTGACTCGACGTACAGTGTATTTCAGATAAGCATAGGAGTGGTTAAATTCTAGTTGCGGGGCTAATAAGTAAATTTTAACTGATTGTACTTGTAATTTTTATGGAGATATTAACATTCCATCAATCGCATACTTAATTTTTATCAACAAGTCTTGCAAGTTTCAATATTTTAGTTTATTGTGTCGACCAACATAAATTGAGCTGTTATTGTATCGATTTTCCATGCATGACAGTTTAATGTATAAACTTTTCTTTATACTCTTTGTAAAAAGCTACCACGGTGAACATTATCACAAAATTTTGTTGATTTTTGCTTCCTTCAGTAACCCATTTGATGAGAAGATACTGAATACTTCTCTAACAGATTTCACGTGTTTTCATGACAGCTTTTGCCGCAATAGGTGTAGTTTTAAACTGTTTGCTGGTCAAATAGAGACTACTTGACTTTGATAATAAGCATCATTCAAAAATCATCATAGACTTGTCACATTGTATCAACTCTGCCTCAATAACTAAGTCTCAAAAGCATATTTCATAACCCTAAGTACACTAAATTTAATAAATACACAAAAACAAATAGATTATAGTTTGTTTCTTAATCAGTATTTTCAAAGTACAATAAATTATGTGTGCAATAAATGTAGTTTTATTAATATAAAAGAGAATTGTACCTGTGTATATTTAAAAAAAAAAGCCTTATTCATAAACTGTAGCTGTCAAAAAAGTGACCATTCTGGATCGTATTGAATCTCCGAGCTATGTAAACCTCTTTGTGATTTTAGCAGTGGAAACTAAAAAGGCGGCAACTCACTTGTGACTAATGTATTGCAAGTGTCTATGGACGGCCGTATCCACAATCTGCTGACCTGTCTAGGCATTGGCCACCATATAGCTTAAAAAAAAACACGTATAGGCTATGGCAGCTTCCACATTACTGCAAACAAAGACTTTTTACAGCGCCATCTACCGAAGACACACCGAACTATGGAATAACTAATCTTGTATCACGATACAGAAATTTTCGTGCCTCAATTCCCAACATCAACAGGAGCCGCAGCCCGCCAGACATGCTTCTCGGCATGGAGACACCGACATAGTTTAGAAAGCATTTGTAACTCTTCAAGTGTCTACTATATGCTTGTGTAAGAGGTTCGACACGCTTTTCGCTTTTGGGTGATAAAGATCTCTCGTTTAGTCATAGGTTCCACTTGATATCCATAAAACTCAAGTTTTTGTAATGCACGATAGCTTTAATCCAACACCAGAAAATCTTCGAGGTAGATCAGCTTCACTATGCCTTTGCATCTATAGCACTGAGATTACTTAGTTAATTTTATATACATTTCAAAAACCCTGGGTACACAAACGAAATGCATCAAGGCAGATGGAACCAGACTACCTTGACCTTGAACCTACTCCTCAAGCCTTCTGGCAACTATCCTGATCCCTTGAAAATATAAAATCACCTCCACGCCATCAATAAACAGGACCAACCTCCCACCAGCCTTCGACGACATCGACAAATGAGATTCTGACGGACAGCTTGGTGCTTCAATGCACACCCAGTTCGATGCACTACAACCCAAACCAAATAGTACAGATGGACTCGGAGGTGGAGCGCATAGCCTCGCTCCCGTTATCACCCACGACCTACGAGCAAGACATAAGCAGTCACTCACGAAGAGGTAAAAGTAATCGTTAAGAGTCCTTACGCTCATAAGACACCCGGCTTGGATGGCATCACAAACAGGGTCATTAAATTATTTCCAATTAAGCTTTTGGTCCTTCTGACATTCGTAAGATTTATAAGGGCATAGTATACAGTGAAAGCATATACCTGAGGATAGCCTCCTCATACCTCAACAAGCCCACCGTACCTTTGAGAATACCAGTTATCGGCTCCAATAACCTTTTCACAAGAGTCTTCTTTTTAGACGTGGCTTTCGACAAAGAGTGGTGCTTATTACATACCATAAGCTATTCACCATGCGAGAATCCAAGAGACACGTTCTCATCATTCGAGACTACTTCTCGAAACGAAGCTCTCGCTACCGCGTAGAAGGTTCTCTGTTGTGGGGAGGCCACACCCCGTACGAATTAAGAGTCTCGCAATGATCCGTGCTCTCTCCTCTCTTCTTCGTATGTGCAGACAGTACTCTTCGCAGACGAACTAGCTTGGTTGCTTGGTTCCGGAAATGGTAAGCAGAGGTTAAACCCCAGTAGAGCCAGGTGGTAGTTTTTCACAGGACACGGCTAAGCCTCTCTCTCTAAGAGGTAACCTCACAGATAAGCATATTTGGTACGTCTATTCCTTAGACCAGGCAAGCAAAATATCTAGATATAATACTTGATGATCGTCTAACCTTATAGCCTCATATTAAGATTCGTGTTAGATCGACTCCATAGTCTAACTAATGCACGTTCGAAATTATCACACATAAAGTTAAATTATATACGCCATGAGTAAGACCGATCATAACGTACGGTAGCGCAGTAACGTAGTAACGCAAGATCCTCAGGCTACAAACACTGCAAAAAAGTTTCATGCGCCGAGCTGCAGTGGTATCGTGGTATGTGCATATGTGTTTCTGTGAGGAAACCGCCTCAGATACTATTTGCTGGTGATTATGTCTGAATCGAACAGACCAAAAACTGCACGTCGTCTCGGGTACTAGTAGCCGGGGAATCAGATGCACCCTAGTAAGGAAATCACTTGAATCCCGACGTAGCTCGGGCCACCTACGGATTTTAGTGCCACCTGCGAACATGTTCCTTTTTCTACCCTCAAATGGGCGCCCGCAGTCCGTAGCACTTACATTTTCACTTCGGTTTGTTTTTGCTAGGGTGACTTACGGCCTCACCTGCCACCGCTGCGCTTATGGAGGACCGAGATTATTTAGCAATTTCCAGCGCCTGAGTCGTTTGCGGTACCTGGCTAATACCTTGGCCTAGCGGACCGGGAAAGTTCTGAACCTCTCTTGGTTCCACACCTCCGTCTCTTTCGGAAGCATAACCTATTCGCAGCAAAAGACGGTGAAATTCCTCGCATTCTCACTCCGTATCATGGCTGGAATCATGTTACTGAGCAAGAGAATCCAACCTGTGGTTCTCCCGTAGCCGCTCTTTGTTCTACTTTTTTTTTCATATTAGTAGTAAAGCAGTTTTCTGAATAAAAAGCATTCATTGGAATGGAATTAAAAAATAAACTACAGCGAACGCACTTATTATTGACATTTAGTTTGACAGGTTGTGGTCGAGCGTGTCGCTCGTCTTGCCGATTTTATTTATAAAATATCACATTTTGTCTATTAATATACCGACAGTTACCTTTAGAACAACATTTAGATACAGCTGGGGCGCTCCAAGGTACAGTGTTTATAACACAACCGCGTAATTTTATGTGATACGTACCGCGAACTTTGTGCGCCGAAAATGTTTTCATTTCAAAATAATACACATTACAACAAAAAACTTTATTTAAAATAAGTTTGGCAAATATTTGTGTACTTCAAACAGCCGTGTCATATAACAGTGATCTATATAAATCAGTGTATTGATAAGATTTTGTGTTTCTATTTTTCTTTAGATTAGAAGTTCGGAGCTGATAATATTTTGTGAAAAGAGGTGATAATATGTTTCACAATGTGGTTTAAGTAGTTCTCAACAACTATTTACTTAGGAATTTGCACTTTCAAGTGTTAAATGTGTTAAATAAGTTCAAAATGCCTGGCAAAATAAAGGTGAAAGTGTTGGCGGGTAGGAACCTCCCTGTGATGGACAGGGCTAGTGATACTACGGACGCATTCGTGGAGATTAAATTTGGTGGTGTTACCCATAAGACTGATGTGTGCCGGAAGTCCCTAAACCCTCACTGGAACAGCACAGAATGGTACAGATTTGAGGTGAGTTAGAGGATGTTTTAACTCCTTAAATAATTTAAATATATCCAATAAGAATAATTTTTGGCGGTAATACAATACTATTAATTTGAGATTTTTGTTTTAGAATTTTCTTAAAATAAATTATGTTTAAAAAATATATTTTTTGAGCAATTTCTGCTGTAAATAGGTTTCCTACTACTACAAATTAGTAGGGATAAAAAAATGTCCGGTTTTAATTGACAACATGTCAATTTAAATTGGCACTTATTTATTTAAGTACCAGTTTAAAATATTATTATCAAATACTTAGTATAGTTAAGAGAAGATGAAAAAAAAATGTTTACAAAAGGAAGACAGACTACTGAATGGCAATGTTGGAACTATATTCCTATGTAAAGGTTACCCATGGAGCTTAAATCTCCGTGTAAAGATGTGGAAGTAAGTTATCTAACATATATGTTGAATATTAATATAAAAAATGATTAAAAAGTTATCAAGACATAGATAACTATGAGGCCAATCTCCTCAGCACAAGGCGGTGTCTTTGAAATTGTTATACCAAGCACTTATCATAACAGTTAAAGATAACAGATACATAAATTTTATAAGAATTGTTTCTATACATGCACACTTTCATAATGATTTTTTAAATAATACCTTTCATGTTAAGATATGAAATAATTTTACAAAGAAATGCAATATCTAGGCAATTGAAAGAAGTAGATATTCTGTTATACATTATAAAATATTAACACATTATTTAATTAAATTTAAATATGCAAGACAACATCATTACAAAGAGAAAGAAAACTTGAAAGAAACCCTATTCCAACCCGTCTGGCCAGCGTGGTATAGTAGGGCAAAACCTCCTTACTAAGGCGAGGCCTATGTCCAGCAGTGGACTGTAAAATGCTGTTGATGATAATTTGAAATTGATCTTGTCTCCTTTTAAATTTCCCTTAGACTCTGATTATGATTATACTATAAAAATTTTATGTTTCTTAAACTGGCGCTGCCAATTGATATGGGTTATTATACAGATGAAATACAGAACATAATGTATCATGATTTTGTCATATTAATATGTCTCATTATTTTTTTAATTTATGAAACTACCCTCTTAATTTCTACTCTGATTAACTTAAAAAATCCAAATCCAATGCATGCAAGAGTTTCTACTGCTACTTGCGGGTCTTTTCAACTAAAACCATATGTGTTCTTGATAAACTGTTGGTTGCATATCCTTTTAAAAATCAAATTTTTGTTCTGCTATATGGTTCAGTTTGCTATGCAATTATGTTTTTTTTTTCAAATTTTTAAGTAATTGAACTTGGTTTTTGCCCCCTCCTATAGAGTCAAGGGAAGGTTACTAAATAGCTTAACGCCGGTTTTCTATGAGAGTGTGGTCATTACTCCGATCTTCCTCGCCTGTTCATGCCGAAACATGGCTCTCCCACGTTAACAGGAATCGAAAACAGTTAAAATTCCTTTATATAATTAGGTATGTAGTTGGACATAAATATTCACAGATTCATCAAGCTATATAAAATCGCGTACTGGCAACGCGCTTTTGTCGGCTCTGTAGTGACACAGCAAGCAGGTACCATAAACAAATAAAAACTAAAGGAGATAAATAGCACCTGCTTTCTAAACATTATAAGATCAAAATTACGTTTGACGTTGTGTTGGCACCCTGCCAAAAACTACACGAGAATGATAGCAGTGTAATTTGAAATGTTCTGTGTGTGATAGTACTTTCCAAGACATTGAATTTATCCGGTATATTTTGATTACAAATTAATTAACTTTTAAAAAACTATGAATGCCTTCCTGCACCTGCATTGCAACAAATTCTGTGTTGTATTTCTTACATCTGAATTTTTGATAAAAAATTTTCCAATTAGAAGTAATTAAGTACACTCTCAAATAATTATACCGCACCTGTTCTGAAACGGAGTTCTGAGTTGACGCGTAAAAAATTACAACTGAATTGAGAATCTCTTACTTTTCTTAAATTCTTCTATTAAAATGAGATTAGAAATATGATTGTATTATCGTTAAGTTGCTTGTCGATAGTGGGGAAAGAACCCTATTCAGATTCTCGCTCCCCTGATCATTGGCAGGCAGGGAACGCCGAGATGGTTTATAATCGCTAAAAGTTCAACAAATCCCTTCGCTGCCCTCCTGTGCCTCTTCAATGGGCGAAAGAGATCCATGAGGATATTTCACCCTATTAACCAAAAAGTTATTTAATGGATGTATTAAAAAAGTGAAACTAAATAATGTTTTGAAATAATGATAATGTAATTAATTGGTATATTATTTACTTTATTTTTTTTGACAATATGATAAAGTAGTCACGCAGTTTGCTATTCATACCGTCAAATGTTGGTTTTACATTGGATCCTATCACGATGTGACTACCTACTTTATAAAATAATCGGCCAGATGGGTTAAGGATTGATCAATTTATGACTTCGTCTGGCTTCGACATATATAAACTTATTACTAATTATTTATTATTGTGAGTTTACGGATATCTCGCACCATATTCCTATACGTTGAGTGCGTCATCTGTAAGCCGTAAATGGCCCGGGGTCCGTCGAGGTACCAGCAATTTGCGGTTTTAGTCGGTTCGAGTTCGAATCCAACATCGAATTCAACAAAATAACCTCTACGGCCGTCCGGGGACTGGTATGCGAGGGGAATTACTGCCCAAAAAAAAGTGTAGGGATATCTCTGGAGCTACACCTTTTCGTTTTACATTATGTACTAATGTATAAAATACTAGGTAGGTAAGTAAAGACATGTAATGTTTATTGATAAATGTTTTGATTACATCAAAGGCCATCTAAAATCGATTCACGAGTAGACGATAAGCTTTGAGTATTACACGCTCAATCTTGTTGTACAATTAGAAATTATTCTACTGTTTTTCTATGTTCAGGTAATAATAATAATAAAAATGTTTTTATTTCGAACATTGTTATTGCGTGTGTGCGTTTACGTGTGTGTGCGTTCGCGTGAGTGCGTGCTCGTGTATGTCTGTTCGCGTGCGTAGGATTATTTGTATATAGCGCTACATTGTCTTTCACAACTGGTTTGCTAATCCATACCGTTCTTTGCTAAATATAAATAAATAAACAATGTTTTCTCACCTCAATATTTTTAACATTTGCAAATATTATGATTAATAAATAACACAATGTGTTACATCACAATATGTTTACTGGTTACACGTGCGGCATTCGACCCTTACCCTATAATTATTTTTAATGAAATGCTCAAAGAATCAAACGAGTCTGAATTAGTGCTATTGTTTGGCAGCCTGGTTAACTTTAATAAAGAAAGACAATAGGGTCAATAGGGTTCTCACCAAGAACTAAGGACCCCAAGTCGACCTCAGCTGTAAGTAGTGCACTTGGTAATCGACGGACAAGGCTCGATAAACAATATATCCCCATGTGCGACGATAGGCTCGTCACTGGTGAAAAGTGGGCGTTTAATATGCCTCTGCCTAATCTAATTGTAAGCAGCTGACTGCTATCAGCATAGCAACAAAGCAACTGGTAAAATTCATGTTTTTCTAGTTATATATCTACATGAAATACTAAAAATATTACTACACATTTATTTATACGTCTGTCTTCACTGAAATTGCACACGAACCTTGGCAAACCTGGCTGCTAGAGAGTAGGCTTATTAATTTTTCTAGTTCAGCTACATCGGGACCTAAGCAAAACCCCTCACCGACAGCATTTAATTGGACCTAGGCCTCTTTTTAGTAAAGAGGTTGTGACCGTCTATACCACCGTAGCCAGACATGTTGGTATAGGGTATTTTTTTAAATTTCCATCTCTTAGCAGTGATGTTGCCCTGCGCAGTTTGTTCTTACGACACCCACAGGATGAAACGGATTGTGACACTTCGTATTCTTAATCCGTTATCACAAAAATAAACCACATAAACATCCTACTCTCTACGGAACCGCTCTTGGTGCTAATTATTTCATCGTCCGACGTGAAAACAAGCGGGCCGGCTCGACTGGGGCAGTACTACCCTCCCACAGAAGATCAACCTAAAGCGACAGCATCCGTACTGTCGTGTTTCGTTGGTGAGTGTGAGACCGGAGACCCATTGATGCAGGGGTGACAGTTGTCGTGGCAAGTGTGTACAATACAATGCCACGATGACAGTTATGCCTTTTACGTCCCCAAACGAGGCGGTTACCATACTGCATTGTCTGCATTCGCAATGAGTATGGTGACCACAACTCTTGGATTTTATTCATGCTTTCCATTAGGGAGAGTAGAGTTACTTTAGCAGACGCGTAAATAAACAAAAAAAACTTGGTAGGCTTAGAAGTGCTATTTACAGGTTCTTGTAATAGCGTCCGTTTTGAACAGCGCTAATTGTGGCTTTCTTTGTGTCTTCAAATTTTTTTATTTTATTTTTTTGTGTAGTGTCTAGCCTTTTTCAAGTAGTGTATGATGTGCTTAGCTATTAAAAGTTGTTTCACTAGGTAATAAGTTTATTGAATATATTTAATATCTAAAGGGTGTTTTTATAGAGGTATAGAACTTTAAGTTGCAATAAAACAACGATGGATTATTCGATTGACATGAATTTTATTTATCCGAAAGATAATCTTGTCTCATTACATTTTAAATATGATTTCTGGCATATGACCGTCACGGCTGGCGCGGATGTAGTCCAATCTGGTCGTCCAATTTTCGATGACTTTTTCCAATATTTGTGGCCGTATGTCGGCAATAACACGGCGAATGTTGTCTTCCAAATGGTCAAGCGTTTGTGGCTTATCTGCATAGACCAATGAATATACATAGCCCCACATAAAGTAGTCTAACGGTGTTAAATCACAAGATCTTGGAGGCCAATTCACAGGTCCAAAACGTGAAATTAGGCGGTCACCAAACGTGTCTTTCAATAAATCTATTGTGGCACGAGCTGTGTGGCATGTTGCGCCGTCTTGTTGAAACCACATCTCCTGGACATCATGGTTATTCAATTCAGGAATGAAAAAGTTAGTAATCATGGTTTTATACCGATCACCATTGACTGTAACGTTCTGGCCACCATCGTTTTTGAAAAAGTAAGACCAATAATTCCAACAGGCCATAAAGCGCACCAAACAGTCAGTTTTTGTGGATGTAACGGTGTTTCGACATACACTTGAGGATTACCTTCACTTCAAATACGGCAGTTTTGTTTGTTGACGTAGCCATTCAACCAGAAGTGCGCTTCATCGCTAAACAAAATTCGCTTATGAAAATCGGGAACAACAGTAATCTCGTTTTGGACCCATTCGACGAATCTACGCCTTACTTGATGATCGTTTGGCTTCAATTCTTGCACGAGTTGGATTTTGTAAGCACACAAACCAAGATCCTTCTGCAAAATCGTCCATAAAGTGGATGGACACAGATCCAATTCCTGTGCTCGATGACGGATGGACTTCTCCGGGTCTACCTCAATGCTACGCTCTACAGCAGAAATAGCTTCTTCTGTACGCACCGTACGGCGTCTCTGGAGATGCGAGTTATTAATAAGAGTAAACGTGGTGCAAAAACGTTCCATGGTTAATCGAATTAACTGCTCTGATGGACAATTTTGTCGACGATTAAACGGACATAGTTCGCGATACGTTTTCCGCACAGAACCATTATTTTCGAAATAAAATTGCACGATTTGCAAGCGTTGTTCAGTAGTGAGTCTATTCATGATGAATTGCCAAACCAAACTAAGAATAAATCACTTGACAGTTGTTAAATCGGTCGCCATCTTGAAAAGAAATGCCAAGTTAAAGTTCTATACATCTCTAAAAAACACCCTTTATTAGTATCACTATTATATAATACAATCGCTGGTGAACCAAATTATAAAAACAAAAAATCGACCCGTACAATTTATTCTAGTCATACTTCTTCAGACTTTCTTTGCAAATATCTTATTTTAATGCAAATAAACAAATGTATTTTTGTTTTCAGTAATTATTTAGTGAATGATTCCTACAAAACATTTATTTTGTTTTGTTATCCATTTTATTTTGTGTACTAGTAACTTGAATACTTAAGGCGTCTTCTCACTTTAGGCGCCTCTACTATTTTCGCGATTTTTTTTCGAGGATTTTTGCTTAAAATTATATTATAATATTATTATTATAATATTATTATATTTTATTTTTGATAAAATGTATCCTATGTAATGAAAGACGTCTTTCAAGTACATGAAATTTTTTTATTTTTTGAACTGTTATTATAATACAACAGTAGCATCGAAAAACCCGTCTAAAAATGTTATGGTCGTGACTTGTTGATGGTATCTCCGAGACGGGTCATCTGAAACAAAAAACTAAAACTGTTTTAGATTCAGTATGTCAGTGGCTATAGCACATATCATCAGATTTTTAATATTCGCGAAAATAACAAAATGGCAAACGCGATTTTTTTAAATTTCCAAAGTGACAAGACGCCCTAAGCCTTTTTGTACAGGACTCTTCTCTTCATATATTTGTAAAGTATGTCTTTGAATTTAATGTTTAAAAGACCAGCTGTATTTCTTAAGTATATAATTAACGCGCGTTAAGAAACCAATTACTTAAAGCAATAAAAATGACTGAAAACTGTACATTATTGGATCTATTCAACCTATCACCGTCCACTGCTGAACGAAGGTCCAAGGAACGCCAACCATCCCGGTCTTGGGCAATTCGCATCCATCTGCTGCCAGCCACCTTCTTCAAGTCGTCAGTCCATCGCGCCGCAGGGCGTCCTACACTACGTTTGCCCAATCTTGGTATCCACTCTAGTATACCTTGGCTCCAGCGACCATCGGTTCATCTGGAGACATGACCGGCCCTCTTCCACTTCAGCATACTGATTCTCATTGGATAACGTTTTAGAATATACTAGAGATCACCTAGCGGTAAAGCGTATGTGAAATGTTTTGTTTTAGTTTAAGTGACCGGTATAACTTGAACTGTCATTGTATACTTTGTTGTACATGAACGATTAATAAATATGTTGGACCAAAAGGTATTGTGTAACTATATTTAAACGTACATTTTTTTAACAATTTTGCTTTGTTTACTTTTTCTATATTAAGAGCCTGCCAGAGTGACTCTACTCTGCCTGATAGAAAGCATGAATAGAATCCAAGAGTTGTGGTCACCATATTCATTGCAAATGCAGACAATGCAGTATGGTTATCCATAATGTGGTAGCCTAGTGATTTGCCTTTTCACAGCCTACTTGGGGACGTAAAAGGCATGACAGTCATTGTGACAGTGTAAGGCTTACACAGTTACCACGATAACTGTCACCCCTGCATTTCTTCTAAGATAGAGATTTATATTTTCAGATTAGTTAATCCGTCCTTTTGCGTTTCGCCAAAGGATTTCCTTTCCTTTATCTATTATTGACGCTCAGTTCTTATTAGTCGCAGCGTGATGTTATTTAATCTATAGTATTTCTCAATAAATGAGCCATCCAACACTACAATATTTTTTCAATTCGAACTAGCAATTCCTGAGATTAGAACGTGCCGCCATTTAAAATCTTCAGTATTATAACAAATCTCTATTCATAGATCAAGAGAAGCGATAGCAATAATGTGTTATCAAATACTTAGCAAAGTGCTACTACAGCCTATTGCCATCCACTACTGAATGAAGGCTTCCCTTAAAGAGTCCCAATCATCCCGGTCTTGGGAAAACAAATGTACACTTTCAGAAAATCTATGGCCCTGCTTCGATGAATTAGTCAATTAGAGAGAATGGATGATAAAAGACTGAAGATGAAGAAAAGATTTGTTTTGAAGTGTTAAAATTAGTGATCTCCTAAAGAAGGTTGGTGTGAAAAGCACCAGAAACTGACGAGCATACATGCAGTGATTCATGAATGTGGACGAAGGAAAAAGTTATGTTGAGATCTTTGCCTACCCTTTTTTTTTTACCTGTGGTAACCCCCTCGGGCCGTCACCCCTCCGGGGTTTGCGGGTGGTGTGTCGGAAACGGACCGACTAAAACCACACGGTGTGCCACTCTGCACCTGAGACAGGAGGGATCCAGAAACAGCTGTTATTACGACATCCGGATCATCTTTGCCTACCCTCTGAGAAATAGGCGTGACATAATATATTTTATACCTGTGCCGATCTACAAGCGGCAGTTTCCTTGAGGTTAACTCCTATTAGAAGATAGAACCGTTTTCGTGTGTGATATTTCTTTGAAACCCGGTACAAAAGAATTTTCTTCACCTAACAACATATGGCTATAACTTTAATACATAGACAAGCTAGGATATTTGGCGACAGAGATAGTGTCCGTTACGTCACGTTGTGGCATGCAAAGTACTGTTACCAGTATTTCCGTCCAACGTCTGGCGTCCGTCTGCTAAGATATTTGTTTGTGTACTATATTTCCACAATGTGGTACCAATGATTCAATATTGTTTTGGACGTACGCCAAATAAGATTTTATTGGTATAGTTTTATGCGCAGTTCTTGATATGTATCTTCCATGATATTAAAACGTTTATGAGTTTGAAATTGCGTAGTGCTGTGAATATTATATCACTTTTCACATAGCGGGAGTTCTACGATGTCGAGTGACTGAAGTAAGTTTGTAATGGACGATTAAAACTAAACGATAACATTTATAAAAACGAAATAAAATGGTTCTTTGAAAAAAAGAAAAGGTATAACTGCACGGAAGACGTCGTGGTTTAAGCTGTCGCCACGCCGCTCTGTAGTGCGCCAAGTGTTGTGGGTTCAAACTACACTTTATACGTTCTGAGTCTGAATGTTCTTGGTATTCGTTTGTTATATGTTTGTAAAGTCCTCCACGACACAGACAATATTCTTAATGCTAGATTTAAAAAAAAAAAAAGGACGCACATCTATCCCAAAGGCCGGCCGTGTGACTCCGGAGTGGTAAGCATTCGTAGGCGGTGGTAATTAGTTTCCACCAGATGACCCGTGTACTAATTTTTACTTTATCTATATTATGTAAAAATGTTTTCCTTGGTAACGGTATCATATGTGAACGGCTGGACCAATTTCAACAATTCTTTTAGTATGAAATAGTCAATTTATTAGGAAATCTATAGGAACCGAGCATCAATAAAAAGAGACGCAGACGAAGTTGCGTGGGTCAGTTTGTACCGAAATGATTTCAGGTATAAACATAACATTTATCAGTTTTATATTATTGATTTACCTCTGCATGAGTAGGCGGAACATCACTTAGGTAATTTGGATAAAATTTAATACAAAAAGAAATACCTATCTTCAGAATTGGCAAAAGCTGTTTGAGATAAAATTATTTATTTCAAACGTAAAATCAATGTGGCGCCGGTGTGCTTTGCCATGTGATCTGAGCCACCTCCAAACGTTTTATGGAATGATCGCATTGATATGTATCCGGAATCGTCTTCTCAGAATTTGCAGAACATTTTCCAGATTTCTGCAACGAAATTTCTAGAAACCAAATCGTTGGCTACCATAGTACCAGTTCTATATAATTTGGGATCAGACGACCGCGTGTGAGACGTGTAAAATTATTATTAATTCATCAGCAGCCTTTAACAGTCCACAGCTGGCCATAGGCCTTTCCTTAGTAAGGAGGATTTGCCTACTATACCACGCTGGCCAGACGGGTTGGAATAGGGTTTGTTTCAAGTTTTTCTTCTCTTTGTAGTCCTGTAGTATATTTTCCTGAATAGTTTATTCTCAGTTCGTTAGCAGTGAAGGAACGAGTCTCATGTCCCTCCGACACAAAGGAAGGATCCTCCGGCCAGGCAAGGTGATCATGTCTGCCGGGCCGCGGCTATTATTACTTATGTTAAACCTAACTTATCAAATTGTATATCTTGTCCTATCGCGACTGCTCAACGTCGTCCAAATTTGACTCGTGTCAATAGTGTAAACAGGTGTGCGTCACAAGAATTTGGCTAAATATGTAAGAGGAAAACTTTCATTTATTTTGTGCTCAAAATTATAGTAATGTACTTGTAACCCATTTCTTCCACGGCGGCTACTAGCCAACTATGCTGGAGATATTATAGTAAACAATTGTGTGCACAAACAGAGGTGCACTCTCTGTTCCCTCACTCTCACAATCCAATGGGACGGTTATCCGACACGACCGGGAAGAGATCAGGCGCAGGTCCGACGCCTTTACGTGCTCTCAGAGGCACGGAGGTTAAGACCTCAACTTCCAAACTCTTTGCTGGTATAAAGTATTTTTATAACAAGAAAAACTCAATAAAACTTTTTGACTCGAGTCGTTCTCTTGATCGGCAGTCGCCTACGCTAACCGCTAGACCAACGAGGCATATTATACGAGCAACGAGACTATCAAAATTGTAAGTGATCTTCTGTTAATCTTCAAAATTCGTGGTTGCAGGCGGCCAGCTCGTAAAGTACGATCTGACGTAAATCATCAGTGAAGAAAGTGTTGGATTCATATTGCTTCTGAGAAGCATGTGTTATTATGGCATGAAAAGTGAAAAATGGAGGCAATTCTCAATTTGATTGAATGTTCTTTTTATGATGCTTACATCGGAACTCCGATATTTAAGTAGCGATTCGGAGAATCCTTTTTCTATTTGAAAAAAATTGCTTCCCGCCTGGTCGTATTCAAATACCAAGTGTAAAATTCAGGAATCTTTATTAATGCAGTTGATCACAATTACATTAGGAAGTAAGATCTGTATTAAAAGTTACATTGTATAAGAAAAAAAATTGCAAAGTTGTATAATTCGTGTCAGAACTCTGACTTGATCAGGGCACTCGCATCACACTCAGCATGATTCTGTAATGAGGCATGAGTCTAAAACTGAGGGAAAGGAGTGTTCTAGATTGCGTTGAAAGACGTCAGAATCAGATGATAGCCCCATAAAAATAGTAAATGTAATAAATTTACACAATATACTCTATTTATTATGCTTTGTTGTGCCTAAACTGTTGTTATACGCTGTCCAAGCTTATCCGTCTTCATTCTTTGATCAGCTGTCGGCCATCAATATATATTGGCGATTACAGTCCATTAATCTATTATGGGAATTTATAGTCGGAGTAGATTTATCTCATAAACAGCTCAGCTGTTACGCATCTACAGATAAACAAACAGTTAACACACGAATTTTTTCATACTGACACTTATAATGTAATTAATGAGTAGTATAAATGCCAAGTTTCGTAGAGACTGGCCATTATTGGTCCAATTATTTATAATGTTTGACTGGGCTATTGATCTAGCGGTTGGAAATCCTCAGTTATTGTTCAGTAGCGACCGACTGAAAGTTTCAACAAAAAAATCGAATCTCGGCCTTTATTACCGAAATTTTCGCCCGTACCAAAATTCGAATATTCGTAAAGTATCGAGCGTTGTTCGGTGAACTTTGCGGTCAACTTATCCTCGGGTACATGCACGGCCGTGTATTATCACATTTAGTTTAGGTTATGTTCTGCATATAAACGATTAACATACAGACTAGATTCTAAGCTCGGCTCGAAAAATATCCAGTGGTTTAAAAACAGGCCAAGTTTTATGCTTTCATATTTTTACAACTTTCATAAATTAAATTTACAACGCTCATGTACGTCACGAGATTTACCTGTGTAGATAGAACAGCAAATTAGGTAGATCTGATTCATTTTAATTTTCAAAATTTTCAATCAAGTAAATACTAGGTACTTTCCTAAGTAGTAGAGCCACACAGATTTCAGCACGAGCGGACCGGCTCGACCGGGGCAGTACTACCCTCCCACAGAAGATCAACTTAAAGCGCCAGCATCCATGCTGTTGTGTTTTGTTGGTGCGAGACCGGAGGCTCATTAATGCAGGGGTGACAGTTATCGTGGTAACTATGTAAACCTTACACTGTCGCGATGACTGTCATGCCTTTTACGCGGGGTGCGAAAAGCATCTCATAATGCCGCCATAGTGTGGGTCACTATACTACATTGTCTGCATTTGCAATGAGTATTGTGACCACAACTCTTGGATTCTATTCATGCTTGCCATCAGGCAGAGTAGAGTCACTTTGACAGGCTCTTAATATAGAAAAAAAATGCAAGTAAAATTATATCTCGTGACAGGCTTTTGTATCGTATACATTGTACAATGACATTATAAGTTGATAATAAAAGTTTGCAAGGGAAAATTTCTTTTATTCTTTTTAGCACGTTTAAAAAGCTTGTTTTTGAAAAAGTTTTTTTTTTATTAATTACAATATGTTATACTCTTCACTCGTAAGGTTTCCTGAAAGAGGATAACTCAAGCATGGACGAAGTTCACCTTTGCGTAGAGTAATTTTTACATGTTTTTGTCTAAAATAAGAATGTCCCTAAATTTGTGTCCATTTTTGCGTGTCCTTATTCAATCTTAGGTCAGGAGTGAAAAAAAAATCTGGAACTCTCGTGCTTGTTTACCATTGGAGGGACGAGGGCATGTTTAAGATGTCTGTGCCAAGTGTTTTCCTTGCCCTATATTTTCGAAGGTTACTGTTAATGAATCTTGCGTCATAGATGCACGAGTCCGGTTCATTTTGAGCATCCATTTTCTTGTAAAAATATATTTTTTAAAATACCTATTTACTCTTTTTTTTCAACGTATGGAAACCTCCACGGGCTGTCACCCCACTGGGGTTTGCGGTGGAGTGGTGTGTCGGAATCGGGTCGTCCAAAACCACACGGTTGGCCAATCTGCGCCTGAGGTAGGAGGTATCTGGGAACAGCTGATTTAGACAATTGTTTTGTTGTTATAATTCTCATGTTTAAATCATTTGTTTTCTCCTAATTAAGTCATCATCAATCTATCAATGTAAAAAGTATCTACATGGTGTCAATCATAATACCAGATTTATGTATAACTCCCGCCCAAAAAATACAATGTAAGCTAGTATTTGTGTGTTTTACGTATAAAAGTTGAAGGAATTTAAAGTAGACTTCGACCAAAGACAAGATAGATGAATTACGTAAAATAGGTTATGGCTAGAAAAAGAGTCAGGAGCGAATTGCTGACTGCACGATTGGCCTAGTGGTTTAAGCGGTCGCCACGCCGCTCTCCGCTTCGCTGTGTTGTGGGTTCAAATCCTACACGGGACAACACTTTGTGTGATCTACAAATTGTTGTTCTGAGTCTGGGTGTTCTTTGTGTCCGTTTCTTGTATGTTTGTAAAGTCCCCCGCGACACAGGATTTAATCCTAATGCGGGCGATGTCTTTTTAAAAAAAAAAAAAAAGAATTAATGTGTGATACAGGACAATTTAAGAAGAAAACTTATTGCGCAGACTTCAAATAAATTTGGAAAAAGACCAAAATAAATATATAATAATAGTGGTAAAATATTTATAGAAATCTGTAATGATCCTCTTTAACCTTCCCATATACTTCTTAGAGAACAAAGAGCATCTATATTAGAACTTAAATGATCGTAATGAGATGGACAATGTTATGCTTCATTGGATCGTCCAGTAATTGTAATGAGAGTCCCCAGACACAGATGGTAATAAATTTGAATTTAACCCGACGCGAATGGCATGTTTCAAACACCCAATTATCATGTCACCAAGAGTATTGTCACAGGAAACTGTACTAATGTACTTTTATAGACGAGTAGCACTGTATGATTATGATCATAGTTAGTTATTGGATATTATAAACTAGGAAAAAGTTTAACTACAATAAACTATTTTAGATTTAGTCGGTCTATTAATCTAAAAGTGTTGAGTTGTTTTTTTTTTTGAGACAACCTTTTTTTTTTTTTTTTTTTTTTTTATTTTTTTTTTTTATAACGTGTGGAAACCCCCTCGGGCCGTCACCCCACCGGGGTTTACGGCGGGGTGGTGTGTCGGAATCGGACCGACTAAAACCACACGGTGTGCCACTCTGCGCCTGACATAGGAGGGATCCGGGAACAGCTGTTATTACGACATCCAGATCCCTCCTAGCGCCTGCCCGCTACCGTGGGCACCATCTGCGGATAAACTCTCCTTTTAGGCGACGTACGGCACACGCGGACGTCGCCTCCTCGCGGCTGGCCATTATAGCGGATGGAGGGGAAAACCCGTCCCGTCCACCCGCGGCCACACTCAAGGCGGCATGAGGCGCTGGTACGCGCGCCTCCGCCGCCCGGTTCGCCGGCGGCGAATTGGGTCCGAGTGGAGGTTGTCCTCCCGGGCCTTCTCCGCCGCCTCCTTCCGCGAAATTACGTCTTCGCAGAAGGTTGCGACCGCGGTAAAACAACTGTCGCTACCGACCATGGAGCGTATGACGGCCGGTAGCGAGAGATCTCCTCCAATAACTGCAGTGAGGACCCCACGCTGCGCCGCCCAGGCGGAACAAACCGCCAGCGTGTGCTGAGCCGAGTCCTCACTGCAGTCGCAGTGGTGACAGGCGGGACTCAATTCCCTCCTGGCGACCGAGTGCAGATACTTCCCGAAGCAACCGTGCCCGGAAAGAATCTGCGTCAGTCGGAAGGAAAGGGTCCCGTGCTGCCGCCCTGCCCACTCGGCGATGACCGGCTGGAGAGCCTCTACGGCGGCAAAGCCAGCACGTGGAGCCTCCAGTCGGGACGACCAACGAACCATCGTGGCTCGACGAGCGGCCTCTCGCCACTCGCGTATCTCTTCGGGTGGGGGCCGAATGCCGGTACCCACCCGGAAGTCTGCCGTTCGCCGATAAACTTCGGCGAGCACTTCCGCCTCCAAATCCCACGGGGGAGTTCCGGCTAAGGCGCACGCCGCGTCCGTCGATACAGTGCGGTAACCGCGTATGGCTCTAACCGCCAATATCCTCTGAGGACGCCAGAGGCGAGCCCTATTGTGGACGGTCAGAGCCGCCGCCCACACCGGTGCACCATACAGCGCCATTGACCGAACAACCCCCGTATATAGACGTCTCGTCGCGACGCTGGCTCCACCCAAATTGGGCAAAAGTCGCCCAAGGGCAGAAGCAGCGCCGACCAGCTTTGGAGAAAGCTGTCGGAAGTGCTCGTCGAAGAGCCACCTGCCGTCAAGGATCAGGCCCAGATACTTCATCTGGGCCTGAACCGGTACGAGGACCGAATTGACTACAATGGAGGCGCCAGAGGGTGGACCACGACGGGGCCCATGGAACAAAAGGGCCTCCGTCTTGTCCAGGGCCACCCGTAAACCCAGCGCCTCAATACGCCTGACCACCAGAGAAACTCCCACGGTGGCTAGGCGCGCCACCTCTTGAAAGTTCGCTCCCCGGGCCGTGACCAATGTGTCATCGGCGTAACAAATTACGCCCAGCCCGGAGGGGAGGCGACCTCGAAGGGCCCAGTCGTATCCCATGTTCCACAGGAGTGGTCCGAGGACAGACCCCTGCGGAACACCGCACGACATGAGCCGCCGCCTCAGAACACCGTCTCGGTCCTCGTACATGACGGTACGCTCCTCAAGATAGTCTGCCACAAGCCGCCTCAGGTACTCTGGCACCCCGTGGTAGTGGAGTGCTTCCCTGATGCAGCTAAATGGCAGACTATTAAATGCGTTGGCGATGTCCAACGACACCGCCAACAGCACGCCGCCACAGCTCACCGCCTCTTCGGTAACGGCCCTCAGGCGCAGCACGGCATCGACCGTCGAACGCCCCGCCCGAAAACCAAATTGGGCGTCCGATAGATCGGGGCCCACCTCGCAGAGGTGCCGGACGATGCGGGCAGAGAGTATCCTCTCAAACAGTTTACCCGCCTCGTCCAGCAACACGATGGGCCTATAGGCCGCTACCGAATCGGCAGGCCGTCCCGGCTTCCGTAATAGGACCAGCTTCCCACTTTTCCAGCACTCAGGGAAGCGTCCTGACGCCAAGCTAGCATCCAGGACCTCCCTGAGTCGGTCCGACATGTGCTCGAGGGCTCGGGCCAGCACTCGGACAGGTATCCCGTCTGGCCCGGGGGCGGTGTTCTTAGAGCGGATCCGTAGAACAACCGCCCCTACCTCCGATTCCCTGACGGGTGGCACATTTTCCTCGTTGTTCCCCCCGTCGTCTCCGACCATGAAGGCCATCGACGGTGGTGTGTGTTCCACCCGCTGCGGGAAAAGGCCCTCGACCACTTCCCGCAGGAAGCTGGGCTGGAGAGTCTGTGTAAGGGGGGGGCCCGACGTGCGGAGCTTTTGTCGCGCCGCACGATATGGGCGACCCCAGGGGTCACGATCGAGACCCTCCAGCATCTCCTTACGCTTAATTTCTTTGGCGCGGCTGATGGCCAGCTTCAGAGTTTTCCGCGCCTCTCGGTACTCCTCATGAAGCTGGTCCTCTTCGCCTTCTTCGCGGTGTCGCCGCCGACTACGGGTGTAGGACCTCCGGGCACGAGTACAGGCCGCACGGAGGTCCGCCAACTCCTGGGACCACCAGTAAACCTCCTTCCGTGGAGGCCGACAACCTCGTATGCGGGGCATGGCCGCATCGCAGATCTGCGTAACCGCATCGCGGAAGCGACCAGCCCCCATGTCAACCTCCTCGGCTGGGGCCTGCGGAGACAGCCAAGAGTGAATAATGGCCGCCTCCTCTAGTAGGTCCCTATTTAGTTTGGCTACAGCCCACCGCGGAAAGCGAGAAGAACGCCGCGCCGCGTGACCCCTACTGGGGTCCTGGGTCCGGGAGAGCTCAAATCGGATGTAGAGGTGATCCGAGAGCGTCTCAACCTCTTCCAGGACGCGCCAGTTCCTTACTCGTGCGGCGAGGGCAGGGGTAGCGAATGAAAGGTCCACTATCGACCCTCCCTGCTGTCGCACGCACGTGTTGGTGGAGCCTCTGTTTAATAAGCAGAGGCCCACCGAGGCCGCCCACTCCTCTACGGCCTCGCCCCTGGCATCCGTCCTGGGGGAACCCCACGCAATGGATTTCGCGTTGAAGTCCCCCAGCACTAAGACGTGCCCAGACGTTAGTCGCCGCATCGAGGTTTCCAAGTTGTTAAGGAAAACCTCGAAGTCGCTCAAACTCCGGTTGGGGGAGAAGTATACACCGTATACGGTGATCTCCCCCCACTCAGCAGCAACATATCCAGTGCCCTTGTCTCTTAGCGACAAGGGCGGGGAATGAGCCACCGTGGAGCCGACGACTGCCACAGAACCGTCCCGGTCACCCAACCAATTTGGACGGGGAGGAACATAATAAGGCTCCGCGGCTACGGCAACGTCGATCGACCACTGTGCCATGGTTTGCAGGAAGAGGTCCTGTGCCGCGGCACAGTGGTTCAGGTTCGTCTGGACAAGGAGGTTGGAGACTTGGTCCATTACTGAACTGTCTCTACAACCTCCTCCATGGGCGACGATGCTGACGTGCGAACAGTATCGGAGGCAGCCTGGGTCGACTGGCTAGCCCCCGATACCTGTCGAGAATCGCGGGGAGGTTTGCACCCCACCTGCCCCATCTGGTGATTGGCGGGCTTGTTACCCGCCGCACACACTGGGCAGTGAGGGGCGGCAGAACACACTGCCGCCTTATGCCCCGGTCGACCGCAGCGGAAGCATAGTCCGCTGCAGTCAAAACGACTTACGCACTTGGCGCGTGTGTGCCCCGATGTCAGACATTTATAGCATCTCATCGGTCTCGCCGCCAGGACTGTGATCCTAGCGCTCACGAAACCGATGAGCAGTCTACCGGCGTCGCCCAAAATTTTGGCTGACGCTACGGGACAGCTGACCCACACTGCGCCAAGCCCTCCTGGACCGGGGCGGATGGTGCCGACCCTAATGTTGTCCGCGTTGCACCCTGTCTTCTCTCTTACTGCAACGCGGACATCCTCGGCCGTTATGGAGTCGTCCAGGCCCGAGATGCGCAACTCTGCACATTTGGTAGGCCTGGCGATCTTCACACCATCCGTGGCTGCAAACATGCCCCGCAACTTCTCGGCAAAGGCATCTGCCGTTTATGCGCCTTCGGCTCCAGGGAACTCGAGCACTCGAGCTCCTGTCTGAGCAAGACGCAACCTGACTCCTACCGTCCCCGTGTCACCGGCGAGGCCAGCCCGGGCCCTCTGAAATATGGCCGCGTAGGACAGTCCACCGCTAGCCGTCTCCGGTGACACCGTGACCACCACCGCCGCGGTTTTGGGTACCTGCAGCTTGCGCGGCTTCTTTGTAGGGGCCACTACCACCGATGACGACTGCGGGGTAGAGGCTGCTTTATGAGCTGCCTTTTTACCCCGCTTTCGGGACTTAGCCCCGCCGACTATCTGCCAACCATCTTTGGATGGGGCAGATGCAGAGGGGGCAGGTGTAGTGGTGCCAGGTATACCTGTTGGAGTGGGGAGCGGAGGATATTCTGCTCCAGCCTTTACCACTTTTTTAGGCCCAGATTTCGATGCAGCCGTCTTGGTTATTACCCCGACCGCCTGTCGTGCCCTCGGAATGGCTACAGGAGCAGCCGACAGCGACGCCGCCGCCGCATAGGACACACGACCGCCCACAACTGGCAGCGATGTTGGCACTGATGTGACCTTTGGTCTATGGGCTCCGAGCGGCGGCCGGACAACAGAGGCCGGAGGCAGTCTTGCCTCTAGGCCAGCAAGACGGCCGTCCATCATGCGCCACACAGCGTCGGTAATTTGGCGCAATTGGGCGTCAGCGATGGCACCAATATTGGGAGATGGAGCAGGCTGAGACGGGGACGAGGCCGGATCCTCTGCCGGACGATGCGCCCGGAATTGGGCGAACTGAGCGCTAAGCTCAGCCACTTGCCCGGTCAGGCGGTCGTTGGCTGCCTGGAGACGAGCTACGTCCCCCATGAGGTCTTCCACGACTCCAGCTATGGCAGAGGAGGAGTCCTTAAGAGCTCTTACGAAAGAACTCTTAAGGTTCCTGGATTTAGTGGCCACTTTTTGGATTATGGCCACCCCCATATTTACTCTCTCCTGCAAAGACACCGGTGCTTGGGAGACAGAATCCCTTTCCACCGGTCCTCGTATTTTTTGCAGGAGATCAGCTATCTCCTCCTCCGCCGCGCTTTCACCCTCCGCTCGGACCCTTCTATAAGCTTCTGCCTTGGAGAAGACAGAGCCTGATGGAGTCGAGATTGGCGTGCGTGACCGACCTCTGCGGCTGCTACCCACTTTAGGGGGCAGCATCTCCTGGGACGTATCACTCTCCTCGTCCCTGGAGTGTCCGCGCTTTCGACTTTCGCAGAGCTCCATCCTTGTCGACTCCAGTGCGTCTATAGTTACACTGGAGTTACCTCCGTCCGACGGAATTGCGGATTTGGAACGTAGCCGTTCCGAAGTTCTTCGGCTCCCAGTAGCCAAGATGACTTCTGGGAGCCGCTCCGAGATAGGCGTTCCCTCCAATACGTCCTCTTCGTTCGAAGAGCAGTTACCCGCTCTTATACTCTCCTTCATTTGACTCTTAGTCGCCTTCTTTCTTTCTTGTGTTTGGTTTTTTTGAATAAATTTTTCCATATCTAATCCCACGATTGGGGGAGAAATAGTGGTCGACCCGGGCAGAGATCCCCCAATACCCGGGCAAGCGTAAATTTATGCCCAACCGAGGGGTCCGCAGGTGCCTCGGCTGGGAGTGCGCTTGCGACTGAACTACCCATCAGCCATGCATCCCCTGGTCACGCACCAGAACACGGGATTCGGGGTAATTTTTTATAGAGGTTTTCTTCCTCGCAGTCCGGGCGGTTAAGCCAAGACCCTCGCCCCCGATTGGAGTCGCGAGACTCCAACTCGAGACTACGATATGTCGACGGCGGCAGGGAGACTACGTCTCCTGATGCCTGCTCAGTGGCAGTGTAAGTGCACACCGAGCCCGTCCTACCTTTTCCACCGCTGAGCGGAGGAACTCCGACCCTGGAAAGGGTCCCACCATCGTGATTTTTTACCGAGGTTTTCATCCTCATTGCTCCGAAGAGCGAAGAACCAACAGAGGATCCGACAGACACGCCCGCTCTGTTGAACCAAGTCTCGGCCGAATTGCCGAAGAAAATGGCTTCCTCTTCGTGCTAGAATATTAGCCGTTGGCAGTGATGAACAACACCATCGCCAACGTTTCCAGGGTGCACCACGTGGAGGTTTTCTAGCCAAGCACCCCTTTTTGAGACAACCTACTTCAACGATTGTTTTTATTTATCTTTCGCGTCAGCTTTTTTTTTTTGATGTCTACTCTACCTGATGGAAAGCATGAATATAATCCAAGAGTTGTAGTCACTATACTCATTGCGGATGTAGACAATACAGTATGGTGACCCACACTATGGCGGCCTAGTGAGATGCTTTTTACCTTCCACTTGAGGACGTAAAAGGCATGACAGTTATCGTGGCAGTATAAGGCTGATACACTTACCATGTAAACTGTGACCCCTGCATCAATAGGCCTCCGGTCTCGCCCTCACCAACGAGACACGACAGCACGGATGCTGTCGCTTTAGGTTGATCTTCTGTAGGAGGGTGGTATTGCCCCGGTCGAGCCGGCCCGTTCGTGCTGAAATCAGCGTGGTTCAGCTCTTCGTTATCATCTCATCTGTCGTCAATGCCACCACAATATGCCACAGCGAAGCTTTTGAATCTTAGATTATAGCTAGCAGGGTTGTTGGCAAAAGTCAGTGTTGAATATAATAAATTATTTTGAATATTATCGTGTGTTCATGTAAGACATTTATGACACGACTCTCTAACAACACTGTAATGTTTTCAATATACATTGTATGTGTGTCTATTTGAGTTTCTTTATTTCACCATAAACGCCAAACCGATGTGGATTGATGGTATTGTTACTAGGATTGTGAGGATACATCCAGACTGACACAAGCTGTATTTCTCTTTCAAAAATTCATTATTTTCAATGAAACGTAAATTTGTTGCGTGTCATGACAGTTTTGTTTTTCAGACGTGTAACACTCCTTGTTTTCCTACAATCTGTGGGGTTTGTTTTTTTTTTTTTCTGTATTAAGTGCCTGCCAAAGTGACTCTAATCGGCCTGATGGCAAGCATGAATAGAATCCAAGAGTTGTGGTCACCATACTCCTTGCAAATGCAGCCAATGCAGTATGGTGACCCACACTATGGCGGCCTTGTGACATGCTTTTTCATACCACGCTTGGGGACGTAAAAGGCATGACAGTCATCGTGTAAGGCTTACACGGTTACCACGATAACTGTCACCCCTGCATCAATAGGCCTCCGGTCTCACATTTACCAACGAAACACGATAACACGGATGCTGGCGCTTTAGGTTGGTCTTATGTGGGAGGGTAGTACTGCCCCGGTCGAGCCGGCCCACTCGTGCTGAAATCAGCGTGGCTCTATTACCTGGAAGTTTTGTTTTGTCAAAAGGGACGGATGTGTGAGTTTAACAGCACAACACAGAACAGCAGTTTTATCGGTTTTTCCCGCGCATATTGCTCGCATCAAGTATTACTTTGACCAATAAGCGCACTCGCTTTTGTGTGTCAAATGTAAATACATGACAAGGTAACCTTATAATATATATATTTGCGACACTCGAAGTTTACTCGTTTTTTTTTTAATTAGTTACTTGTTTTTATAATGGTAAGCTGTAAAACGCTATGTACAATGTAAAAACAATTTTTTAAATAGAATTATTATTCTAGTGATATAATTTATGCTTACGTTCATAAAACACAATAACAACGTCAAAATTCTAAAAATGTTATGAAGGTCGTGTATATTCAGATTCAGTCTGAAATTGTTTTACTTTATAGATAATACAAACAAGAGTATTTTTGTTCAGTACAGCAATAATTCGTGTAGAAATATATTTTTGTATGCTTACTAGTTGTACCCTGCCGCACTTTAAATCTATCGCAGTCTAGTGCTGGTCTTGGGTAATCATCATCCATCCGCTGTCAGCCACCATCCTCTAGTCGTCTATCGTAAAGCAGGGCGCTCTACACTACGTTTACCCAACAGTCTCCATTTTAGCACACTCCGACGACCATCGGTTCATCTCTAGACATGACCAACCACATTTCCACTTTAGCGTACTGATTCTCCTTCCACATTTCGCTGTCGCACATTGTGGTTGCAAAATAAACGTTATATTGTGTCAAAATTAGAGTTGAATTGCTGCAAAGTATTTTAAGATTTTGAACAAACTGACTTCACATCACACACATCAACATCTGGATTCTGGACATATGTGTCTCCTTAGAATGGAGGTTTACTCCAAACTTACTCAACATTTTAATAAAATAATGTGTAGATTTATTTGTAAGTTTACACGCTCAATAGCGTTCAGTAGCGATCGATTAGGTTTCGACAATTCCTATATAAAATGACTTTACTGATGGAAAGCATGAATATAGTCCAAGAGTTGTGGTCACTATACTCATTGCGGATGTAGGCAATGCAGTATGGTGACCCACACTATGGCGTACTGTATACCAAATAATAATAATAGCGTATTCCTTTAAACGATGATATCATTATAACCGTTTTCGCCTACGGTGGGTAGTCTGAACGTAGACCAGCGAACTACGCAAGAGATTTGCATGCGCAAACACGGGTGCACTCTCCATTCCTCAGCTTTTTTAAATATAAGAATGTTAGTAACAGATCTCAATATTACTAGCTTTTTTGTCTACTTATTTATTTTAACTCAATACACATGTGATTGTACACATGATTATATACGTGTCCGTGTGGTAAAGGATAAAGAATACATAGTATTACCACCCCTATTCATCCCGTGGGTGTCGTAAAAGGCGACTAAGGGAAAGTATGCGAGACATCATTATAAAGAGAAGAAAACTTGAAACAACATTTCAACCCGTCTGGCCAGCGTGGTATAGTAGGCCACAACCTCCTTGCTAAGGAGAGGCCTATGTCCTGTAGTGGACTATAAAAGGCTGTTGATGATGATGATGATGAATACACATGTTGTACAAAGACGGACTTAATGCCATGGGGCATTCTCTCCCAGTTAACCTTTAGGTGACGTAAAAATATGAAGCGGTAAGTGCAAAGGTAAAATAAAGAACTTGAAATGGTACATAAAAATCTTTCACGTATATGATGACATTAGACATTACTAATAATATATTATTTTTATATAAACAATACATTCACAATACGTAAGCATATTCTATATAAATACCCACTCAGGTACTATTGTTGTGACGATTCTACCAATTTATTTCGGAGTAGATCACGTACTTTCGTCTTAAATGTCTGGCGATTTGTGGACATCCTGATTTCGGCGGGCAGTGCATTCCACGGAAGAACTGACTGCACAAAGAAGGACGAATTGATAAACTAATCAATGTTGGTAGTAAACTTGATTGCTATCACGCCTCATTTGGTGTACTTTTTTTTCAAAAGACACAATATTCCTCTGTTGCGGGAGACTTTATAAACATACATAAAACGGATACAAAAAAAAACATTCAGACGCAAAACAACGAATTGTGGATCACACGAAGATTTGTCCCATGTGGGTTTGAACCCACAACACTCAACGCAGTAGATAATGGCGAGGTGACCGCTTGAACCACTATGCTATCCATGCAATCCAATAATGCATTTTGTTTTCTAATGACGTAACTAAATACACTTAGGTTTTTATGACTCACACCTCAAACTAGGCTAAACTTGTGCTATGATAAGGAAGGTACTCCATTAGAACTCAGAAGCCAAGAATATGTAGCCTTCCCACTAAAAATAGCTCACGATTTCTAACATCAGAGCAAAAGACCTCTAATTATAACTTCTACTACAATTTCTAACTTTCTTCTAGGTGGACGAATCTGAGCTCCAGGATGAACCTCTACAACTCCGTTTGATGGACCACGATACGTATTCAGCCAACGATGCAATTGGCAAGGTTGTGATCAGCTTAGCTCCCCTTTTGGCGAGGGAAGCTAACAACGCCAAGAGCACTACCACTCCGCATGGTGGTAAGTCTTTTAATAGAGTATAAAAATTGGGGCAGAGGATTTTTTTTCGCTCTGTATGTATATTAGTATGTTTGCACTTTTTCAAAAACCACTGATTCGATTTGGATGGTGCTTTCGTTATTTGAATGAAAATTTTACAGAGAAGAGTTCTGTATGTAATGTGTTATTATCTGATAACCAAGTAAAAGTAATCATACTATCACGAATATATTGTTTTTACAATTCCTTAACATCACGCCTACACCCTTTGAAGAGATAAGCGAACAGATAGATTACACCCTGATTACCAAAGATAATATTCCAATTTGAATATGACTGTCACCATCTGACCTTAGAAAAGTTTTTACGTGTTATACATTAGGATCTGACAAATAAATGAATAGAGATAATCCTACTCTTCAGAATTAACCGACTTCAATCCTCCACATAGGAAGTTATTAGCTGGACAAGCAAGTCAAGTGTTTGTTGCCAATATTTATATAAATACAAAACTGTTGTATAATTTAAGTCATAAAATCTGCAACATTTGAGGAACATAAATTCCGAAGTGCACATAAAATGAGTTGTCAGACGAAAAACGTCGTAATTTACTCAATAGCGTCATAAAACACGACTTATATGACTTATATGACATATCGAACAATCGGTGCCGTCGATTTCGCTCACACTTTAATCGATTTTGAATCGATAGAAAGTAAAATTTCTTGATATCACAGTCCTTGATGTGGAAGTCAAATATATTACTTCATTACACGTATGGGTTAACGAAAATCACGAGCAAGGAAATCCACAGTTACAATCAGAATATGTAATTAATCCAACAAACCTTTATTATTTCCATACATATTGAAGTGAAACTTCTTTATCGGGGTTGGAAAAAAATTTAGTGTAACATTTTTTCGTTACGCGTCACATTTTTCCGTTACGCGCCATGTTTTTCTTATCCCTACCACGCGTGATTTGAAGTATACTTTCTCCAGCGGAGTAGGGATTGGTAAATGTCTCCAATGTATTTTGCGGCCCGTTTTGAGTAGTTACATTTTTGAAATCCAGGTGGCGATTGCATCGACTTCGGATGGGTTTAAATTATATTTTTTAAAAATATCGTCATAAAGAAGTATCACTTCTTACGAGTGTACGCTAGTACGCGCACACATTTTTTTTAACTTCATTATAACTTTTAAAATACCTGCAATTCAAGCTAACAAAATATTACCGCGAATTTTTTTTATGTTCGAATTCAATTATCGATTCGATCCAATAACGACGGTATTTTTTTTCTAAATGAAGAGCCTACCAAAGTGACTACTCGGCCTGATGGAAAGCATGTATTGAATCCAAAGAGTTGTGGTCACCATACTCATTGCAAATGCAGACAATGCAGTGTGGTGACCCATACTATGGCGACCTAGTCAGATGCTTCTTCACACCACGCTTGGGGACGTGAAAGACAGTCATCGTGGCAATGTAAGCCTCACATAGTTATCACGATAACTGTCACTGCTGCATCAATAGGCCTCCGGTCTCGCACTCACCAACGAAACAGGACAACACGGATGCTGGCGCTTTAGGTTATTCGATTAAGGTCATAAAACACTTGACTAGAAATATAATAACACGTCTGTTTTCCTTGTTCAGGTGCTGTAATGTCTGGCTGGATCCCCGTGTTCGACACTATGCATGGGATTCGCGGCGAACTGAATGTCATTGTCAAGGTGGAACTCTTCTCCGACTTCAATAAGTACAAGACATCTAGCTGTGGCGTACAATTCTTTCATTGTAAGTTTGATTATAATGACGTAAGTGGTGTAACATAATGATGTAGGGGTACACCCCCTACATCACCAACGTACGTGGTGGTGGTAAAAGAATAAAAAACTGGACTAGGAACACTAAGGATCAGAATTTTTTGTATTATTTCATGACCAGTATAGCTTGAACTATCTGTTGAACTTGAATTATGCAACTTTTAGCGAATATTTCAATTTGAACAAGCAGTTCCTGAGATTACTGCTCAAACGAAACAAATTTTTCCACTAAATAATATTAGTAGTTTCAGCAATATATCTGTAGCAACATCCTTCGTAATAAATATATAAATCAAGTTAACTGCTGTTCTTGTCTGAATAATGACATAATAGCGCCACTAATATCCAATAGTTGTGATCATAAATAACATTAATACTGTTATAAAATGTTGATTTAGCGGCTAGGTGTCTACATCCTACATTAAGAGCCTGCCAAAGTGACTCTACTCTGCCTGATGGAAAGTATGAATAGAATCCAAGAGTCGTGGTCACCATACTCATTACAAATGCATACAATGCAGTGTGGTGACGCACACTATGGCGACCTAGTGAGATGCTTTTTCACGCCCCGCTTGGGAACGTAAAAGGCATGACAGTCATCGGGGCAGTGTAAGGCTCACATAGTTATCACGATGACTGTCACCCCTGCATCAATGAGCCTTCGGTCTCGCACTCACCAACGAAACACGACAGCACGGATGCTGGCGCTTTAGGTTGGTCTTCTGTGGGAGGGTAGTACTACCCCGGTTGAGCCGGCCCGTTCGTGCTCAGCGTGGCTCTACTATCTTATAAACTGACTACTATACCAGATATCATGGGTTGGATCCCACCCATACAAATGTTATCTGATTAGCATGATCATGTATCCGTGTAATTTGTCAATAGTACGTGTGTATTTCCGTGAAGTGATGGATTAAGAGCACAGTGTGTCACCACTTCTATTCTGCGCGTGATTGTCGTAAGAGGCGATTAAAGAAACAAAATGTGCAGAACAACATCACTGCAAGGGAAAGAGAACTTAAAACAAACTATACCAACATATGTGGTCAGCGTGGTATAGTAACCCAAAATCTCCTTGCTAATGAAAGCTCGTATGTCCAATAGTAGGCTGTTAAAGGCTTTCGATGATAATAATAACGATGATGATTCTGATGATTCTGATGATGATGATTCTGATGCTTGTTTCCTCTCAGCTCTCTGTCTATTATTTATCATTTGTGTATTGCGAATATGATAAACTACTTGGCGCATTATTCAGACCAAAGCTTTGCCAAATGACGATGAATCTCGTGAACAGTAACCGATTCAAATAGTAAAATTACATTATTTGTAAATGAAAGGCGAATATTGTATAATATGTAAATGTTTGTAAAGTTCTCTAGGGGTGCGTGGGTGCGTAGGTGCGAAGGTGCGTGTATGCGTACGTGCGGGCGTGCGTGCGTGCGTGCATGCGTGCATGCTTACTTGAATTGAAAAGAGGGAGGTTATTTTATTACATTTTCGGAGTTTTCTCGAAAATGAATAAACCGATTTAGATTGAGCTTTCGTCATTTGTACATTTGTACAAAAGTATGCATTTATACTTTTCAGTGTAGGTTATAATGTTTCAATATCTGATGAATACCTTTCTGATGATTTTAATGAGTAAAATGCGTACTTGCATATTACAATTCAGGGTTCAGAAGGAAAGAGAGCAATTAACCTTTTTCTTTGCCAGGTCCTACAATACCACCAGGATACAGAGCCACATCAATCCATGGCTTTGTTGAAGAGTTGGTAATGAACGATGATCCGGAGTACCAGTGGATCGACAAGATCAGAACGCCTCGAGCGTCTAACGAGGCGAGGCAGGTTGCGTTTATTAAACTTAGTAACCAGGTTAGTATTAAATAGATATAAATGAAATTAAATTCTATTTGTAGAAAATTAAGGTCTATATTCAGTCAATCATTTAACGAATTGAGATATTACTAAATTATCATAATTAGTTTATAAATATAATTCATAAATTGCCTGCCTCGTTGGCGTAGTACGCTACCAGCGTAACTGCTGTGTTTGAGGTCTCGGGTTCAATTCCTAGATCGGACCAAATGTTTGTATGATCCGCAAATATTTGTGTCGGAGTTTTGGGTGTTTTCTATGTATAATATGCATATATTTACAAATAAAAATATTTATATATTTATATCAGTTGTCCGGTACCCACAGAACAAGTTCTGCTTTGTTTGAAACTAGATGGCATTAGGTCAGATGTAAAAAAAAAAATGTTTCTCTTTCTTAAGTCTGTCTCTGATTGGCTTCCTTCTGTCAAACATTATTGGTCTCATCTTGAACTTTATATTGGACAGGTATATATTAATATGGATACAACCTAAATATCAAAGATAATCTTAAGATATCTTTGTTCCATATTGATGTACGTCAAATGTTTGACAGGTGTTTTAATATCCTCTGTGGTTTGTATGGGAAAAGTAAAGTGTTGCTTCTACTATATAAAGATATCATAAGAACCTTATTTATGTCTTAACGAAAATATAAAAAAAAGAGGCCAAGTGCGAGTCGGACCCGCCCATGAAGTGTTCCGCAGCAGCGATTTATGAACGTGTTAACAAAAACTACTTACTGGATCTCGTTCAAACCAATTTTTCGGTAGAAGTTTACATTGTAATGTACATCATATATTTTTTTCAGTTTTATCAATCTCTTATTTTAGAAGTTACAGGGGAGAAAACAGGTTTTATCACTTTTTGAAGACCTATCCATAGATATCCAACACGTGTGGGTTTAATGAAAAAAAAAAAACAGTTTCAGTTCTAAGTATGGGAGACCTCCTAATTTTATTAATTTCACAGAATTCGGTTCACAGAATACATTTACTTACCAAGTTTCAACAGTATAGTTCTTATAATTTTGGAAAAAAGTGGCTGTGATATACGGACGGACACACAGACAGATATGACGAATCTATAAGGGTTCCATTTTTTGCCATTTGGCTACGGAACCCTAAAAACCAAATCGATCAAACCGTTGCGAGATTTTAGTTCAGCGAAACATTTGACATTCAAATTTTTCGCTTTAATTAATTTTTATTTATATTGACATAAATTATGTATGTCATTTGGTTTCAGGTACAACGACTGATTGGATTGAAGGCAGCTGAACTGGGCGCAAACGCAGTGGTCGGCTATCAGCAAGACTTTGATTTAGAAGGAGAAGCTGGTGTAGTCGCCAGAGCTATTGGTATGGAGTACTGCAGCTTATTTCCATGACTTTCCACTTGGTATTTTGGTGAAACTATTAGCGTAGTCATAACGTGTAATAAAACACATTCAAATACGTCGTAATGTTCAATATGTCGTTTTTAGTTTGTGTACAAAAAATTTAAGCATATTGTTTTGTAGCACCATTGTTCAGCTGACTTTGATATCTATCATCCTCATCAACAGCTTGTAACAGTCCACTGCTGGACACAGGCTTCTCTCTAGCAAGGAGGTTTTGGTCTACTATGATATAGTAACGTTGGCCAAATAAGTTGGTAATTTGTTTCAAGTTTTCCTTCTCTTTGGCAGAGATGTTATCTTGCATATTTTATTCCTGTAGTCGCCTCTTACGACACTCACGGGAAGTGTAGGTGTGCTGACACTCTGTATTCGTAATCCGCCACCACACAGATTTGTTATCTATGATATTTAATTTTCAATGACAAACCCTTGTGCGTATTTCGGTCATAATTTCAATAAATATTTACTTTTTTTTCAACACACAGCATTCATGTTAAGAAGAATGATGTGGTGTAATCATTATTATTGTGTCCAAATAAAGTTGTATGCCATTCCAGGTACTGCTGTAAGCATGACACCGATCCCAATGCCAAGTCAACCTATCAATATGCCACCTTGTACACAGCAGTGAGTTTTACTACTTTTTCTCTTCTTCTGTCTTTTTTATTTTTCGGCCTTTGTTTTATGAAGATGATTACTGTGTTGACTGCCTCGGTTGCGCAGTGGCAGCGTATGCGCTGAAGTTTCGGGTTCGATTCCTTAGTCGGACCAATTGTCTGTGTAGTCTGCAAATATTTGTTTCTGAGTTTGGATGTTTTCTATGTATTTACAAACAGAAGTATATAAGTATTTTATCAGTCAATCTAGCTTTCGTTGTACAAGCTCTGCTTAGTTTGAAGCTAGATGACGTTGTGTTTCAGGGGTCTAAAATATTCAAAATATATATTTAAATGAAGTGTTATGCTAAATATCATAGAACTAAAACGGCTGAGTCTGAATTGGTCATGTACAGCAGTTCGAATTTCTATTTTAGTTTGACATATTGACACGTGTATTAAATCCCCTTAAGACAATTAAACTTCACCTAGGAATTGCTAAGTAATATACTCTGCAATAAATAATATTTTTGGATAACAGATGTAGGCTTAATCTGTTTGAGCAGAAATATTTTTTAATGTTAATTTTAATGGTGTGCATTAATGTCCACATAGATAATCTGCGATATAGATATTGAAAAATTAAATCAACATTATTATAGGTTAAAACTAAGCCTTTTGAAACAATTTACTTATAGTTAATTTTTGCATGGTTTGTTGTGTCCGTCTGCTAACTTAAATAGACAATTAAAAAAATATTTAGACATTTTGGCGACTGATAATGAGAATTTGACTGACTTGAGTATATACTATCAAACCCATCAAGAAGAATTACAGAAAATGTTAGTCATACTAAATCCTAATGCTTCGTCAATGTTGGACGAAACTGATACTATAGATGACGATGAAAAAAGTATGGACTTGAGACGACAGTCAAGTATTACCAGTTATGCAGGCAGTGGTTCAATATTTCAGGATGAATATTATCATCATAGAAATCTTAGGCACCTGAGTGAAGACCAGACAGATTTAAACAGACTTTTGAATAGAGACAGTGACGATTCAGATTCCTCTGGACCATTGCAAAAAATAAAAAACTTAAAAAGTCATTTCTTTGCTAAAAGATTTTCTACACGTTCAAAGAAATCTGATAAGCAAGACGATTCAATTTCTATAAAATCTAATTCGTCTGAAACATCACGTTTATCTTTAGTAGATATTAAAAATGAGTTTAAAAAACTCAAGAGATTTAAAAAACCAACATTTCTTAAACCTGTCGTTGTTAACAAAGATGACGAAGGGGAAGGCATGGCGTCTATTTTAGCTAGGTCTGTGATACACGCTCATACAAGTCTTGCTTGTATAGCAGAAACCCAAGATTCTGAACAATCTCCAGGTTCAACTCTAAGACGTACAAGCGAGTCTGAACCTACTATTAACATCTCAGATGAAGAAAATTCTACAATAAACAAAGAAACTGATGGTTTAAATAAAAACGATAAAACTATTCCTGAAATTCATTTTACGTCACTCGGTAACATCAATGCTGAAGATGCAAAACCAATTAGAGAAAGAAAAATATCAGAATCATGTCCAGCGACACCTATGCCTGATAGAAGCGAGAATCTTGCTCAGCCTGAAGAGGATAATTATTTTGGTTCAATTTCTTCTGCGTTGTCTGCTGAAAGCTCTGAACTTGAAACCAGCACCGATGAAGAAGACGAAAGTTCTGATATGAAAACGGATACAGATAAATCAATGGAAACTACCAGTTCTATCGTTCACTCGGTTTTAAGTCAAGAACCTGACCCTATCGTAGTAGCAAATGTAGATAGAAAATTAAATGTCATTGAAATCTCTATCCCTGATCAAAATTTCCAGTCTAATAGAATGCAGCAAGAGCCTGACAAGAAAATCGTGTTGGACCAGCAAATTTTTGACAATCAAGTACTCATTGATAAATGCAAATCTTTAGAGTGTATTCAAGTTCAAGTTCCTTCAAAGAATGAACTTAAAGAGAAACTTATAAAATCCAACGAAGCTTCAACAACATCGGTGAAGGATGACACGTGTGTAACAAAATCCAATAGTCACCATTTTAAATTTCATAATCCCTTTTCTCACAAGAAACATTCAAATAGCATTAGTGAGCCGTCCTCACCCGTAGAGAAAAGTAGTTTTGTACATCGCTCCTCACAACGCATTAAACGTCAAATTTCAAAACTATCTAAAAGTAATATGATTAAAAGTATTTCACATTACTCTTTACATCCAAAAAAGAAGGAAACTAAAACACCGCTTAGTCATCCAGCATCCACTACTGATATCCAGGCCAAAGTCCCAAACGAAACTGTTTTAGGTTCCACGTTCTTGTCTTATAATGATTTGCTCAGTCTTGATAAGGAAAACCGCGACAATAACAAATTACACAAGAGCGATGAATTTAATCGATCAAAAGTCTCTATGTATATAGGGTCGGAACCTGTTTCTAGAGCTTCACTTAGCGGCTCTATGTTTTCACACTATAAAGAAGAACCCCAGGATCATAATAAGAAGTCTTCGTCGCCTCGAAAATCAATAGGTTTGGTTCATACGGCTATGGAAACTATTTTGTTAGATAAGGTACAAAATTTGATGATACCAACTTCGCCTGATTGTCATTCTAAAGAAACAAAACAATTCTTTGCTGATGTAAATGAGAAATTAGACGAAGTAGCTAAAGATAGGTATAAGGAAGGACGTAAAGAATCTATTGAGAGAAAATTGGTACCGATACCTTTGAAAATGTTTAAACTTCCACCAGTAAGTACTAAACCTATTATAGTCAGCACTATTTATAAAAAAGATAAAAATTCAGGGTTAGTGAAAATAGCTATGGAGACAATGCTAATGGATAGAGTGCAATCAGTACTCGTACCTTCGACTCCTGGTTCACCAAAGCCGGAACTTATATTCACTGATTTTGATGCTGGTGAGAAATATGACTATGAGAGACATGACCATACTAAGGGTAAACTCAAAAAACCACTGAATCTAATTCATTCTTTACTTACTTCTAAATCATCAGAACCATCATCACCAACTGAAAAATCTTTTGATAACAAGAAAAAGAAGGAGCAAGTAAAATCCAGTGGTCTATTTCATACAGCTATGGAAACTATGTTAATGGAAAAAGTACAGTCTGTCTTAGGTCCTGAGACAACCGATTTAACTTATTCTAACGTTTTCGATAGCCCTGTGATGCCTAAATCAAGAATTAACAAAACACATGATAACGTGAAAGAAAGTAGTTTAGTGCATACTGATGTTAAAACTATTCTTATGGACAGAGTTAATACTTCTACACTTCGTGCAAATGCACCACATTCTATCATAATTGAAAATATCGATAATAAAGTAACAAAACCTAAAGAAGAATTTTCTTCTGGGTTAACACATACAGCAATGGAAACAATCTTAATGGACAAAGTTCATTCTCTAGTCGGTCAGCCAGGTGCAACATTCGTAGAACCGAAAACATATTCCGAAGTATCATTAGCTTTAAAAGCCAGCAGAGAAAATTTAACTTCTAAAGGACATGTGAAAAATGATGCAGAAACAACTGTTTTAGATAACGCTTACGTTTCTGAACTTAGTGTGCCACTACCACCAAACCTAGTATTACAAAATAACAATACTGATGACAAGCGTGATGAACAACTTCATACTGACGTAAATAAGAATCCCATAGATACTGCAATTGAAACAAGTCTTATGAATAAGGTTCATTCTTTAGTAGATAAACCTGGCATGACTTATGTCGAACCAAAACAGTTTACGAACAACAAATTAGAAAATATTAGACATCTTAATGATGATTTGAAATCACCCAGCTTGGTGCAAACTGTTGTTCAGACAGTATTGTTAGATAAAGTCGAGCCATTAGATAAAAATATCGATGAAAAAATAAAGAATGACAATGATGTGTCGGCAAATAATAGTGACGGTTATGTTAATTCTTTAGGCCTGGTGAATAAAGGATCTGAATCAAAAAGAATCATAGTCGAACCTCTTGCAAAAAACGAAAATGATAAACCAAAAATTGGACAGCCCACTGGTTTAATCAACACAAAAATTAATACTTCTGTTATTGATAAAGTCCAATCAACGCCTATTAAAGATATGGATGAAAAAGATGCCACTGCTGAAGCGGGTGTTAAAAGAACTAAAAGTAAAAAACTTACTCGACAAGATAGTATACATTCAGTAACAGAAAACGAAACGCCTAAAATGTCCGACAATTCTAACACATCACCATGCCAAGTAACTAGAACGCCTGTTCATCCAACACTTGGAGTCTTAGAAACCATACCTTCATTGCCGGAAGGCAGTCTAGACCATGATTCCGTAGAGGAAACTAACATTAGTGTGTGTGATAACTCGCATGCCGTGTGCCATTCCAACAGGAGCGAGAGAGAACGACGTCCGGAAGATAAATGCGACAAGGACAAAGGATCACCAAGACATGCGAGGCATGAATCGTATGGTGGGAGGGAACCACCACCGGCGCATGCGCAAAACTCATCACTCAATGCCTCTTCGACGCCTATGGGTATTCATAGGCGGTCCTCCGATTCAGATCTCAGTGTTACTCCAAAGGGTGAGTCTGTCATTAATATTTATTTTTACTATAGAATAACTAAATGAGATCAAAAGATGTCCACGATCACTAGTATATACCATGGCTGAGATAATTACTATATATAAAAAATGTTAAGTTGATTTAGGGTGCATAGGGTTCCCAACAAGAACTTAGGGCCCCAAGTCAACTTCACCTGCTAGTAGTGCAGCTGCTGATAGGCTCACCACCTATTACTTGATACCAAAACACAGGCGAAAAGTCGGCGCTTAATATGCCTTTGCCTACTTCTCCAGGGAAACAACCGTAAATCTATGTAGGTACTCATAAAACAGAGGTTTTGGCCTACTATTCCACCCTGGCCAGATAGATTGGAATAGGGTTTGTTTCAAGTTTTCCTTCTCTTTGTAATGATGTTGTCTTGTATACTTGGTCCCTAAGGAAAGGTCTATGTTTAGCAGTGGATTGTAAAAGGCTGTTGGTGACTCTTAAAACACTCAAAAGTTCTACATCGATTGTATAGACATTTTGACATGATATTAAACCCTTTTCAGATCAATATAACCAGCTAGGGAATAAACACAATGTAATAGGGAATAACTAAAACTTGAAAAAAGTAGTCCATCGTTTCTCTATCGCATTTATTTAATTGTTAAAATATAAAATCTTAGTCATTAAGTTCACCTCTAATATCTATAAATTTACACCCATGTACAGGTAGTTCACTAAACACGTCGGCGGGTAACGTCGGAAGCGGTGGAGGCGCCATCTTACGTCCATCTATGAACAGTAATAACCTCGATATGCTGGAATATCCTTTCCTCACCATGACTGAATACCCACCTGGATTTATTGTGCACATTGGTAAGTGGATATAAAAAACACTTCATCAAAATCCCCTTATCTTCCTGATTGTGTGGGAGGGACTCAAAGGGCGAAAACGTGAGTTGCGTCTATGGGTGGCGGCAGTCACTTTCTCTCAGGTGATCTCTCTGACTATATAAAAAAAAAAGTTGAGAGGTGTCAAGGTACACCCGGATGGAACGAAGTGCCTTTCGATTAATTAGTGAAGGAATTGTAATAAAACAAAAAAAATCGTCGCGACACTACGCTGTTCAGAGCAAAACTATGCTTGCTTGCTTTCTATGAGAGACAGAGAGAGACAGACAGAGAAACATGCGCACGCCGCACTACTACACTATAGCAAAAGGCGTCGTGACAAATTTTCGTCTGAATTTTTTTCGTCTAGCGTCTCCTCCTTCACAACGCGCGATGAGGAGCTTCATTCCAAAAGCTCGAAAATGTCATCACTTGTCATCTTAGCTTCATCCTCAGATCATCGTAACCAAACCTGAAACGTAAAAGAATTCGTAATTTTTGTGTTACACTTTACTAAACTGATTGCTTTGTCGTTTTTAGCTTTGCTTCCTCTGAGTTTAGATGTTATTCATCAAAGCTGTTTCCAATAGATATGTGAGTGCAAAATTATATGAAGTGATAGTGTGTGTTAGCTATCCTTATAGTGATAGATTAAGAATACGGAGTCACCATCCCTATTCTGGCCGTTGGTGTCGTAACAGCCAGTTAAGGGAGAAAACTATTCAGGACATCAGCATTTTAAAGAGAAGGAGCATTTAAAACAACCTGTCGGGCAAGCGTGGTGTGGCGACTTCCACATTACAGCAACCGTTGGGCCGCGGCCCGCAAGGCATGATCACCTCGCCTGGTCGGTGGATCCTCCTTTTGTGTCGGGGAGACATGACACCCGTTCCCTCCACACGTGGTATCGAAGCCAAAATCTCTTTTCTAAGAAGATAATTTTGTCCAGCAGTATTGATGATGGTGGGTGTTCCTCAGGTGGTACAGTATGCGCTCGTTCCGTGAAGCTGGCGGACGGTGGCGAAGGCGCGGCTCGTGCAGCGTGGTGGGCCGAGTTGCGTACGGAACTTCGCGCTCACGCACGAGCACTCCGCTGTAATGCAGTTATTGCCTACAGCGACACGGCTGCTATCTGGTGAGTGTATTCTTCATTCACGTTGAGAAAATACGCATCGATTGAATGATGAAATGATCGTTTTGTACGAAAATTGGTTAGGTTAATACTAGTCTAAAGGAAATATGATGATTACATATTTTACTAGCTGTGCCCGCGACTTTGATCTTGGAGGATTTGAATTTTAAATTTTTACCCTCGCGACGTGGTTTTTGCTTTTAAAATGCCGATCCCATGGGAAATCTTGGACAAAACGCAACCTATATGCTGTCCAGTAACCCCTACCTCCTACTGAAAGTCCCATTAAAATCGGTTCATTGTTTCCAGGGATTATCCCAGACATACAGCCAGACAATAAAATATGTAGTTTAAGTTATGGTATCGTGTAAAGAGCTGTAAACACTTGAGAAAACAGTTTTTTAGATCACAGACAAATACTTCAATTTTATTTCTCTGCATTGATTAATTTAAAATCCGGATTTCTTGCTTTGTATCCTTCGGCCGAAAAGTGAATTTCTGCTTTATAAATGGATTACGAATAATTGTCAAATAATCGTTTTAGATCCAAACATATTGAGTACGTTACAAATCAAGGTACATTATGTGTTTATATCATGATATGATATTAAAATGATGTTTCAGTGAAGATGTATGTGTCCTCTCAGCATCTGGCACGGCAGCCGTCATCAACCTCGATTGTGATTTTAATGCAGAAACAGATAATATGGTTACAGGTAATTCTTAAGTTTTGTACTTTTTGCTTAAATTTAGGTTGATATTTTCGTATTTTCCTTTTAACGTGAAACATCTTTGCTCGGGTAAATTTAAAAATAATGAGATATCTACATTTCTGTAAGCAAATTTAACCTAAGTTATTTTTTTTCAAGAAAATCAAAACAAAACAATAGAAAAATAAAATGTGAGGTTCGTTTGTATCATCAACAGCCTTTACAGTCCACTGCTGGACATAGGCCTCTCCTTAGCAAGGAGGTTTTGGCCTACTATACCACGCTGACCAGACAGGTTGGAATAGGTTTTGTTTCAAGTTTTCCTTCTCTTTGTAATGATGTTGTCTCACATACTTTGTTCCCTTAGTCACCTTTTACGACACTCACAGGATGAATAGGGGTGGTAACACTATGTATTCTTAATCCGTCACCACGCGGACGTCGATTGTTTGTATAGTAGGCACCATCCCCTATTTATCTCGTGATTGTCGCAAGAGCAAGTACGCAAGCTAACACTATACATACAAACTTGAAACGATTTACCAATCCGGCTGACCAGCGTGGTACAGCAGCCTCTAATCTGCTTTCCAAGAAGAGTTCTATTAGTGAGTGAGTATTGATAAGCTCTGTGTCGATGTTAAAACAGTGTTTTTTTCTTCATAGTAAACTCCGACTCTAAAAACGCGATAGACGAGTTGGAGAACGAATCGTGCAGCATGGCGCATGTTCCTTATTCACCTGGCTCAGGGCCCTACAGAGCTGAACTTTCCACATGTGGAGGTTGCAGGTAAAGTTATCATTAATAAGACTTTTCTATATATAACTGTTTTAGACTTTTATAATATATCGAGATTTTTATATTTGTTGTATAGCGGGATGTAGGACCACATCTGTACATATAGAGACGATGAAGCGTTATTACACTAATTGTATTAAACCTTAGTGGTTTAATTCTAATATCTAATATACACAACTAAATCTTTTTTTTATCTGTAGTATTATTTTGTTTATGGCTCAGTCTAGTTATCTCTTTTTTATGTTGTACCTATAACCTTTTGTTTTTTCTCTGTGTGATTAACAAGCCTATTGTCTTTCTTTCTTGTTCTTTTATTAACAAAGCATGTCAACTGAGAACAATAAAATAAAAAGGAAAAATTGCAACTATGTTAGGCCTCCTCTACGCTACTCGCTAAGTTCATCGGCGAAGTACTCCAGGAAGTCGCCTGAGCCGAGGTAAAGTTTGGCGAGATAAGCCGAAATGCCTCTCTACACTATTGTATTCGTCTAACATCGTCCAATTTCACGAGTTTATAGTACCGATATTAGAGGGTAAAAATGCAGATTAGGATACTGTATGTATAAGGTATTCGCATACTTATCTAACCTAGTTTTGTTGTTCTTTTTTTTTCTATCGACCCTGCCAAAGTGTCTTTACTCTACCTAATGGAAAGCATGAATAGAATCCAAGCGTTGATGTCACCATACTCATTGCAAATGCAGGCAATGCAGTATGGTGACCCACACTATGGCGGCCTTGTAACACAGTCAGTCGAGTCAATGTAAGGTTCACACAGTTACCACGATAACTGTTAGGTTGGTCTTCTCTGGGAGGGTAGTACTGCCCCGGTCGATTCGGCTCGTTCGTACTGAATCCAGCGTAACTAGTACCTAATAAATAAATAGTTCTAGTAGTTAACGACGTGTATTCAATTTCAATGCAATAAAGTAAAGCACGATTTTTTTTGTATTTTGTATGTAATATACATATATATTTATTCAGCACATTATAATCTCGGCTTACTGGAGACCATACCCATGTATCCGACGACCAAATCTTTACTAAATGTTATTAATTTTAAGAATATATTTCTCATAATACGTGAAAAAGTTAATTGTTAATATTATGTCCTATTTATTTGTTAATAATAATGCTTATTGCTAACATTATAAGGTTTATAGTCAAGTAAATGAGAGTAAACCAATCACAAGCCCTACAATTGTTCAAGGTAACACCTCAGATTTTGCTTTGTACACTATCCGTACAAAGGTTGTCTGTATAATAATATAATACTGGACATATTATTTTTCCCTTTGATTATTAAATAATTTAGAGCTCAAACACCCTCACACATTTGACATAGAGAATGGATCTATACTATGCTGTTTACAAAGCTCTGCTCACGCGCACATCTCTATCAAACGTGTCTATATTCCAGACGAGCGCGTGTCCCTACCGTGTTGCTAGCGACTTGCGCCAAACCCAACAAGTTGACGTCACAAGCTAAAGCCATCACGCTCACAGCCGTTGGTAAGTATGATTCCTATTAATATTATAAATGCGAAAGTTTGTGAGTTTAGATGTTTGTCACTCTTTCACGAAAAAACTACTGGACGGTTTTGGATGAAACTTTACAGTAATATAGGTTACTGACACTTCGGTGCGGCCGGGGAGTGTCGTCTGGGGCGGGGCGCTGTTCTGCCTCTTACTGTGCAGGGCGGAGAGAGGTGCGATAGCGTCCTGCCCTTGGGGCATGAGGTGCCCGGGATGTACCTCACTTGTGAGGTACGGCAGGGAGGACTCTAGGAGCCGCTAATGCGTTCCTGGAGCTCCTCCCGACTGCCGAGGTAGGCCGCCGCGGGGTTTAGTGGGTATACCGGTTTTCCGGGTGTCCCACACGCGCCCTTCGTCCCTCCAGAGGGTATGGTGCGAAAAGCATTCCCCGCGTAAAAGGTTACACGTCGGAATAACATATAGGCTACAATTTGTAATGATTTTATGTAATTTGTCGTAATATAACGATACATGTCAATTAAGTCAGTAAAGATGATGTACTTAATAAAAATTAATGTGGCAGACCAAATCGAGCGAAACCGCAGGCAAAAGCTAGTTCAGGATAACTTTACATATACGAAAGTCAACAATAATTGATAGACTAATAACGCAAAGTAATGGGTTCGATATCCACTTGACACAAAAGTTGTAAATCCATTTCTAAACTCTTAATACCAATTATGCTTGTATTCAATTTAGAAAGTAACTGCCTCGTTGATCTAGCGTTGATTAACATATGCAACTGTTAATCACGACGCCTCGGGTTCGATTCCGGGTCGGGCCATAAGAGTTTTTCTGATTAGATCAGTTTGGAAAACATTGACGTAACCCCCGTGCCTCGGAGAACACGTAAAGCCGTCGGTACTGCACGTGATCTGTCCCGGTCTTGTCGGATAGCCGTCCCATGGGATTGTGATAGTGAGGGAACAGAGAGTGCACCTGTGTTTGCGCACACACATGCGCACTATAAGATATAGAAATCGGCTAGGAATACATGATCAAGGTTAAAAATCGCTGTACCATATGACTATGATTTTTATAGTAATGATACAAACCCCTAACTATCCCCTTAAATTGATTTTTTTAAACTCCTTACACCAACATGTCATTTGTTCTAGCTTCTCGTGTCCGTCGAGCCCCTCCCACTTCGGAGCCGGGCGCCAGAGACATCTCCGACCAGCTTCCCTTCTTAGAATACGAATTACACAAATTATTATTAGCAAAGCTTCGGATGCAGGTATTTTATTGAATATTAAGAAATGTATTCGTTTCAAGTTTACGATGTAATGGCTCTATTAGTGACCATGTGTGGCTGTGTTCTTTGGTATGAAATGGCCGCTTCCACCGGACTGATATCATAGCTTTGTTACAAAACTATTGCTTTTGTTGCTTTTCGCCAAGTGAGTGAGTGATTATAGAAAGCCAACGGACCTTCTCCTCCCTGATACTTTGAGATGCGGTGGGGGGAATTACTGTCAGAAAGTTGACAGGCTAACTGACGTGACTTTTAAGATTCAGGGTAGGGGGAGGAATACTGTCAGAAAGTTGACTAGCTCTGATAACTGACGTGATTCTTAAGATTCAGGGTAGGGGGGAAGTTACTGTAGGAAAGTTGACTAGTTCTGATAATCGACGTGACTCTTAAGATTCAGGGTAGGAGGGAAGCTACTGTAGGAAAGTTGACTAGCTGTGATAATTGACGTGACTCTTAAGATTCAGGGTAGAGAGGGCAGTTACTGTAGGAAAGTTGACTAGCTCTGATAATCGACGTAACTCTTAAGATTCAGGGTAGGGGGGGAAGTTACTGTAGGAAAGTTGACTAGTTCTGATAATCGACGTGACTCTTAAGATTCAGGGTAGGAGGGAAGCTACTGTAGGAAAGTTGACTAGCTGTGATAATTGACGTGACTCTTAAGATTCAGGGTAGAGAGGGCAGTTACTGTAGGAAAGTTGACTAGCTCTGATAATCGACGTAACTCTTAAGATTCAGGGTAGGGGGGGAAGTTACTGTAGGAAAGTTGACTAGTTCTGATAATCGACGTGACTCTTAAGATTCAGGGTAGGAGGGAAGCTACTGTAGGAAAGTTGACTAGCTGTGATAATTGACGTGACTCTTAAGATTCAGGGTAGAGAGGGCAGTTACTGTAGGAAAGTTGACTAGCTCTGATAATCGACGTAACTCTTAAGATTCAGGGTAGGGGGGGAAGTTACTGTAGGAAAGTTGACTAGCTCTGATAACTGACGTGACTCATAAGATTTAGGGTAGAAGGGGTATGTCGTACGGCATCATTATTTTTTAATTATTTGTTTCCAGGGTGCGAATGCCTTATTCTCTCTACAAACTCAAATAGCCATTGGTGAGCGATGTGTGATGGCACTGGCCAGCGGGACCGCTGTTAGATTGTCAGCCTTACCACCTCCAACTCCTCCGAGGATCAAGGTAACTACAAAGTCAAGATATGTATGCCAGTAGCTTAGTTTTTCAAGTTTTATACTTGTTAGTGATGGAACTGCCACAGTCAACTGTAGTTAATCATGTGAGTTTTTCGTTCGTAAATTAAGGTTGCTGTTGGCTGTGGAGGGACGGGCATCATGTCCCTCCGACACAAAGGGAGGATCCTCCGACCAGACGAGGTGATCACGCCTGGCGGGCCACGGCCCAACGGTTGATGTTGGGATGTTGTATATATGCTAATTGCCATGCGAATCTCTATATCGCGATACAGGATTAGTAGCTGCATTGTAGTTCATTACATTCATACGTTTCGTCCGTACTTCGTAGTGCAATGTATCTTCGCTAGATGACGCTGTTATATATTTTCGTTTGTGCTATGATGTGGAATCGCCACATTGCCAATAAGCTGTCATTCAGACGCTGCATAGAAACCCTATTTGGTCTATTCGTACGAACGTACGTACGAACGAACGTACGTTTATGTGTACGTACGTACATTCTTAGAGTCTCATCCCGCGTACCTTAGAGAGCACCTAAAGCCGTCGGTCCTGCGCCTAACCTCTTCACGGTTGTGTCGGATAACCGTCTGAACTAGTACCCTCATTTCTTAATAAAACCATAACTGCCTCGGTGACGCAGCGGTAGTGAATGCGACTGCTGTGCTTGAGGTCTCGGGTTCGATTCCCGGGTCGGACCAAATGTTTGTATGATTTGCAAATATTTATTTCGAAGTTTGGTGGTTTTCTACGTATAATATGTATGTATTTACAAAAAAAGTATATAAATATTCTATCAGTCAGTCTAGTTATCATAGCACGAGCTCTGCTTAGTTTGCAACTAGATGACGTTGTGTCAAAATGTCCGAAAAATATTTATTTATGTATTTATGTTTTGTTGCAGGCATCAGAAAGCGATAAAGATGCAGATGCTCTGGAAATACAGAAAGCTCTCTGGGACTCGTTCACAGCCAACAGGGCGGTTAATGGATTTGATGTAGGTGAGTCAATCAAGCGTTTTTCGCTTTTTGCGCGTTAGGGAAAATTCTGGGACTAAATTGCTACGATGTGCGCGCACACCGTCACGAAAAACCGACACCATGAAATTAGCTAGTCAACATTTTAATGTAATGATGCACAAATAATTGTTTTATGGTACTACAACGAAATAATGCGTTATAATAAAACTTTCTTTCAATATTTTTTTTTCTTCTATTATTAGTGTCATTTTGTCTACAGACAGGATAACACGAAGGATACAAGTTTTAGAAAGATTTTTGTTTTGTTACTCCTAGGTAGCACCGAGCACAATACCAACGGGGCCCTCCCCGAGGCGGAGGGCGAGGACCCCCCCGCGCTGGACCTGTGCGCCGACAAGGACGCCTGTGTGTTGGAGCTGGATGAAGCTGAAGATGTAAGTAATTTACATAAAGAATAAATACTAGCCGTACCGCCTTTGCTTGTTCGTACACATGGCAAACGAAATTTCTGGGCAGGATTACATAGCTATGTTATTCTGGTATTTAATGTTTTTGTGTATGAATTCCTCGTTTTTTCATGCATACCATTCTGCATTAATGCTGAGTTGATGGTCCTATTGGTACAGTAATTAGTGACTGACTGTTAAACCGGAGGTCATCAGTTCGATACCCATCCAAGACATATATTGTACACTGAACGCTGTGTACTAATTTGTTGTATGTCTGTATTCAGAAATATATAAATATATTATAAGTAGTCGACGCAATAGTTTTATAGACATATTACCAACTTAAGACTTAATACAGTCTAAATATTCTAGATTGTTCTCATATTTACATTATTGTCAGGTGGAGACGGCTCGAGCTCTAGCCAAACGCCACGTCAACATGCAAGTGTACACGAGCTCATTAAAACCTGTGCTACGAGCACCTCCACATGCTTTCACCCAGGTACGTAACTGAATCAACCCAAATCACTGCTTCTTGACAGTCTACTTGGCATACCCTTAGAAAGGAGGTTTTGGTTATCATCATCATCGCAATCCGCTGCTGAACTGTCTCTCCTACTGCAAGCCATTCTGATCGATCTTGGGTTTCTCACGTAAAATTCCTGCCAGCCATCTTGCGCCAATAGTGACTTCACCTGGCCTGTGGGTGCCCTACGCTACGTTTGCCGGTTTTTGGTCTACGACCGGTTTGCCGGTTATTGACGAGACGTATTGGTATGGGGTTTGTTTTACGTTTTTCTTTTCTCAACATATACCATGCTGAGAAAAGCTCAGCTCCATTTGGTTTTGGAATCTCACGGAATTTGGCATGAACTTTCCATAAAATGACTGCCCTCTATTTAAATTTGTTATTCTTGGCATAAAATCTCCATAGTCCATGGTCGTTCAGATGTCTGGGAATTTGTGTGCATTGGTTCCCTATTTACTAGTATTTTTTGTGCGTGCAGGTGTGGCGTGGTCGCCTGGCGCTGTCGGGAGGCGCGTGGAGCGGTGCGGGGGAGCGCCACGTGCGCCGCGCGCTGGACGGGGTCGCCTACAAGCTTCGCCGCCTGCAGCCTTGCGCGCTCGTCACGCCCACCTTCCAGCTGGAACTGCCCGAGGTGGGTGTTTACACTGATCTGTTTCTTTGAAGACTGCCTCCGATCACGTCGGGGTCACCGGTCTAGAGGAACGGGTATCATGTCCCTCCAACGCAAAGGGAGGATTCTCCGACCGGGGCAGGTGATCGTGTCTAGCCGACCGTGGCATATGTATGCAAATTGACGCGAGAATTTCTATATCTCGAAACAGGATTATATCTTCGATAGATGGCGCTGTAGCATGTTTTGTTACGCAGCATGTCAATGTCGTTACACACTAAAAACGGTCTCCAAAAATTCTTTTCAGGACGAAATTCAACTGATAGTTTCCGGCACAGCGATTCCTCTTCAAGACCCAAATTCTGTCGACGCTAATGGTGTAGATAACCGCAATAACCACATTACCGCCAACCACACTCACCAAAGCGGCCAATGTATGGGTGAAACTGATGACGACATATTCGCTTTAGATGAAGAGCAGCTGGTGAAAGCCCCGACACAACCAGAGTTGGTAGAGGAAAAGAGCTGTATCAATGGTCAGGTACGAATACTTTTGAATTATTAATCAGTTGAATACAGTTCAAGACAGCACGTTCAGGCAAAATAGAAAAAAAAACCCTTTTTATATTCTAAACAGACTTCTATTCGACTCCGTGTGGAGACACTTTAAGAATACACAGTTTCACTACCCCTAATTATACCATTAGTGTTGTAAGAAGCGGCTAAGGGAGCAAATTACACAGGACAACATCACTGCAACGGGAAGAAAAACTTGTGACTAACTCATACATCCATTGTGACTAATCCATCCAAGACCATCCCGAACGGACGCCCTTGGGCCTCCGTTAACCTCCTTCACTCGAAGAAAAACAATGAAAGTAAATTGTAATTTTCTATGATCATTAGTTCAATTTATCATTTTATAAAGAACCAGCAGCCCATCCCGGCTTCGCACGGGCATAATATTATAATAAAAGAAAATATACAATGTTTTACATTGAGTTTCTAAAAAAATAACATTCATTGAAAACCAAAAACTAAGATTTTTTTTTGTGAATTTATTCGGATGAGCTGCGCGGCAAGTTAATTTCGTGATGTTGACTCCCCTCCAGTACCTCTTCAACGCATAGCTAGCCGAGCGGAGTTTTTTCTATTATTTAAACTGGTGATATCTTTTGAATGGAATATCCGAATCGAATCATTTAAAAGGTGATATTAAGGTATTGAAGCAGTCTTAAATAATGATTTATTTAGTTTGATAAGGTTCAATAATACCTAGGTACGAATAAAGAGCCTTTTCTAGCGGTGGTATATATATATTTTTTAATAAAAGGACGCTTATTGTGACGTAACTATAAAAGATAGAGACATGCTGTCACGACATTTTTTATAGATAGTGATGTGTCCTGAAAAATCGTAATACATCATTTTGTTCTATCATTAATAGTTTTCGCAGCGCACGCGATTGAAGGCAGTTTTTTGTTAATTTTTTTACACCTTGGGTTAGATTATTCAAGTTTTAGTAAGCATCCCTAATTTTTTTGAAAATGAAACATAGCCTATGTCACTCGGGAATAGTGTAGCTTGCCAATGGTGAAAGAATTTTTTAAATCGGTCCAGTAGTTTCGGAGCCTATTCATTTCAAACAAACAAACAAAAAATCAAACCTTTCCTCTTTATAATATTAGTATAGACAAATCTTTTGTTTTGAACCTAGGGTTCTATCTAATAATGTATGATTAAAAAAAAATATGTCAAAACATGTAGTCATAGTATGTAGTCATTTTAAGGAACGACGAGGTTCCCACACGAGAGGAGGCCATCTACAAATCGTAATTGATTGTACGTCGGGTTTCCAGGGATTTCCTTACTAGGCTGCACCTGGTTCCCCGGCTACTGTTACTTGAGGTTTTTAGTCGGTCAGACTGTGTGTGTATCCGCGAGGATTACAGTACAGGAAAAAAAGTTAGAACAGGTGGGCGTATAACAAGCCTCTTTTCTATGAATCGACACGGATAAACGAGAATAGGCTAGATGACACCTTAGTCAAATTAGTTATTTTTTATCATCTGTCAAAACAACAATTTTGTATGAAAAATGTACTAAATACCAAATTGTGACGTCACTGTTTTAGACTACTCAATTGAACAATATATTTCACTGTATATTTGATTGAATAATAAAAAGCTATGTTAATTGTATTTGCCGAGATGTTTCGCGATATTAGTTTTAATGAAGTGGACATTGGTATTTATTTACGATACAGTCGTCTACCCAATTTTCGGACAAAACTGTCGTTTCTATAAATATGTCAAAAAGTGACAAAAATGTTTAATTATCGTCATATACTGTATCATAGAAGTGACAAATATGTCAAAAATCGATATATACACAATATACTACAAAAATATTAACTAACTATATAAATGAATCAGTTACTAGTGTAATTTTGACTATTTGTTTTGACCGCATGTAATATAAAAATAAATTTAAGAAAAATATTCTTTTTGGAAAGTTTGGCGAACAATTGAGCCACCATTTAATTTTTTTTTATAAAACTTTTACAAACACTTTCTTACGTTTTCATATATTTGTGACCCTCCTGACAGAAATGTCGGACAATTTTACAAACATGCCAATATGTAATCACAGTTTTCTGTTTAATAAAGCAGATTTGACAAGTTTTTCGTGACAAGTTGTCATCTGTCACTCAAAAAGTTTTATGAAATAGAAGAATGTTGGGTTATAATTTTTTGACATATGTCCATTCGTCAGTTTGTTAGCTTTATTAAAAAAAGAGCTCAGAAGTCGATTGCTGTAGTGACATTAAGATTTACAAAATGTATTTATAAATCATTAATTTTTAATTCATCATCGTCATCAACAGCCTGTAGCAGTCCACTGCTGGATATAGGTCTCTCTTTAGTAAGAAGGTTTTGGCCTACTATACCACGCTGGCCAGACGGGTCGGTATAGGGTTTGCATCCAGTTTTCCTTCTCTTTGCAGCGATGTTGTCTTGCGTAATTTGTTCCCTTAGTCGGCTTTTATGACACTTGTAGGTTGAATACGGGTAGTGACACTTACATACAAATAATTGTTTATTTTATTTTTAATTATCGTCTTTTAGTTTGTTCTATAGAAATAAGTGTTTTAATATTTTTTCTGTCTCATTCCGCTCGATCCGGTTAATTACTAGCGAGGGTTGACTGATTATTACAAAGGTTTTTCTCACAGATTAATATAAACAGATATCATAAATCTGGTGATCTTCAAACGACTGAACATATTTCCTTTATCGACTAAAGAAAATATATTCTAGAAATACTTTTTCAAGTTGCCGTTTAAAGTGTAACCATAAAGCGGCTACCCACGACCCTAAAATCACTGGTGGGTCCCTAAACCGTGAGCTCGCTCGGAGCGATTTAGGGACGATAAAAATCGGGTAGGATTTGCCTACACACGAGGCGATTTATGATACGATCTAGGGTCCTCCCCACCACTGTCCCGATATTGCCAGTGATCTTAGGGTCGCGCGTAGCCGCTTTTACATCGCCTTTGTTGAACTTAACCCTCTATCACTCATCAAATCTGTTTTTAATCATTTCTTTCGATTCCATTCCATAGCATAAAAATAAAAGACACATATATTTTATTTTTTTCTATTTTTTAATATTTATAAAGAAAAACACAAAAATAGGGAGTGTTGCTTACAAGCAACAATGAGGTAAGTGGTCAAAATTTACTGTATAATAAGATAGGTTGGTAGGTTAGGATAGATGAAAGTTTTTGAAACAATTCTTGGTTTTCGTGTAGCATAATGCTACTCCACATTTTTCACAGACATTATGGGTAAATCCTACGCACTTTGGAAATTTGCATCTGGTTTTTTTATCAGACCATTGTGGCCAATGTCCAATCTGGTCTTGACGCACCGCTTTTGGAGGTACATGCTGAGCAGGCCCTTTGTGTTTTTTTTCTTGAATCTCGCTTTCAAGTGACCGCCGACTAGATATACTAGGTTTTGTACCTAATTTGCAAAGGGTCACAGCAACTTCCAGACGAAAATCTGCAGATGATAAACGACCTGATTGGAGGGCTTTGTACTTAGTTACCCTTTTATACAAAAGCCATGCATTGGCCATAGTCAAATCTAAATAATGGTAAAACAGACGCATGGGCCATCGTTTACTTCTCAAACGTATCTTGTAAATGCCCATGATACTGTCAAGGAGGTCAACGCCACCCATATGCCGATTGTATTCTCCTATCACATTGGGTCGCTTTATATTTACATACCTCGAGTTTTGTTTGTCCCATCTCCGAACATCACTTTCGGGCTTCTGTCCAGCAAAGGTGGACGCAAGGCTGACAATTTTATTGTCCTTCCATGCAACAATTGAGACGTCGATCCCGTTTACATCGGCCACATATTCTTCCGAATAACCTCGTTCCTTTTTCATCATTATGTTTTCAGTTGACAGCTTACAATTCGGGACCCGATTTCTTCTGATAGTACCCAAACTGAGAATGCCTTCTTTGGCTACGTATTCTAACAAACGAAGAGAAGTAAAATAATTATCAAAATAAAGTCTAAAATTCTGGTGCCTTGGAATCATACGAGCTAATCGCATGACTACGTTAGATGAGGCACCTAAATCTGGCTCTCCATTCAAGACGACATTTTCTTTGCCAGTTTCAATCTCTGTCTTATAGGCAAAACCTGTAACACCACTGTGGCGGCTTCTACATTATAAACTCAAAAAGTAAATGTACAACGGCGCCATCTAGCGAAGATACATCGAACTACGAAGTATGAACGAAACGTATGAATGTAATGAACTACAATGCTACTACTAATCCTGCATCGCGATATAGAGATTCGCGTGGCAATTAGCATATGTACAACATCCCAACATCAACCGTTGGGCTGTGGCCCACCAGGCATGATCACCTCGCCTGGTCGGAGGATCCTCCCTTTGTGTCGGAGGGACACATGCCACACGTCCCTCCACAGTGGTGACCCCGACGTGATTGGAAGCAGCCTTCAAGTCAATATGAGCAGCGTCACTCCCACAGCGATGATCAGTAATCAAGTCTCAGCCAGCCAGCAACTTCGGCCTCAACAGGGATACCACACGCAGGACGCGCCCGCTTCAGCCTGGTTACCCTACGGCCTCATCAGTGTCTAGTCACAGCGCACCGCACACCACATGCAATGCCGACTCACCGGGATCTGCATACTTCAGCCTCGACTCACTGGGGACTTCACCGCAGCACTGCGCACCACATGCAATGCCGACTCACCGGGATCTGCATACTTCAGCCCCGACTCACTGGGGACTTCACCGCAGCACTGCGCACCACATGCAATGCCGACTCACCGGGATCTGCATACTTCAGCCCCGACTCACTGGGGACTTCACCGCAGCACTGCACACCACATGCAATGCCGACTCACCGGGATATGCATACTTCAGCCCCAACTCACTGGAACTACACACTCCTGGCACTGGCACGCTCCACAACAGAGCATAGACAGCTGACTCATCAGTACATCGACCTCCGGTCTTGGAGGGGAGTGATGTGGCGGCTTCTACATTATAAACTCAAAAAGTAAATGTACAACGGCGCCATCTAGCGAAGATACATCGAACTACGAAGTATGAACGAAACGTATGAATGTAATGAACTACAATGCTACTACTAATCCTGCATCGCGATATAGAGATTCGCGTGGCAATTAGCATATGTACAACATCCCAACATCAACCGTTGGGCTGTGGCCCACCAGGCATGATCACCTCGCCTGGTCGGAGGATCCTCCCTTTGTGTCGGAGGGACACATGCCACACGTCCCTCCACACCACTCAAAACATAGACTTTATAGCCCCATTTGTGGGGTGTGTTGGGGTTATATCTCTTCAACGTGTTCCGTGATTTAGTTGAGCACATTTGCTCGTCCACACAGAGGTGTTCTTCAATTGGGATGTTACTGTAAGCCTCATTCAAAGAATCAACTAATGGACGTATTTTGTATATCCTGTCATGATCAGGATGTTCCCTAAGAAGGTTCTTACTGTTGTCATTGAAATGCAGAGACTGACGAATTTTTTCAAATTTGTTCAAACTAATAGTCTCCTGTATTAGAGGTGTTCCGAGTACAGGGCTCCAGTGGTTCGTAACTCTAGGTAATTGTACAAGAGACATTATATATATCACACCAATGAATTGCCTGACATCTGTCTCTGACACCCGAAAAGTGCTATTGGGATCTTTCTGTGCTTGATACAAATTAGTCTCTTCAGAAATCGTCTTGATAAGTCCCGGTGAAAATAAGTGGAAAAAGTATTGTATAGGAGTGTCCAACTCAAGCAGATCAGAACCTAGGCTCTTGTTTCCTGTGAACATGAGCTGCAATTCACTCAATTCAAGATTCTTTTTTTTCCATCTCAAATTCAGTTTAGGCAACTTCTCCTTAGCAGGTTTCTTGGTGGGGGGAGCTTGATTACTCATTTCTCGTGATGGAGCATTTTCTGTGCTACAGGCAGGGCTTTCATGATCGTCTTCGAGAGTTTGTATTATGGAATCAACATCAATATCCATCTCTGGCACGTCATCTTCAAAATTATTCAACTCTGGTACAAAGTCACTGTCTGCGAGGCTGTCGTCATCGAAATCTAAGCCATCCTCACTATCTGCATCATGAAACAGAGTAGCAGCTATGTCTTCATCACGAAGAAATCGCTTATGAGACATCCTAAAACTAATAAAATCCACTATAGGTATTGTAGGTAATCTTACAAATAAACGAAGCTATTCGTCTGATGTTGCCTACGGGCAACAAACAGATATCATATAAAAAAACTAGCAAAACATAAACTATTATCAAAAATAACGATACACGATAAATTTCAAACACTTACCTCTTCAATCGTGCAAGAATGTAAACAAAAACAGCCGTAAAACAATATTTTATTATTTATTGAAATGGTAGACGCAGAGCACTTTTCAAAAATACCGTCCATTGAACGACAAACTCAATTTTACGACAGGTACCGCCATTTAGTCATATTCTTTTGAACTTGATTGGCAACTAGGATTGTAGACGATTGGTTACAGTGAGTGAATTGCATATAAAATAATTAATATGCGTTTGGTAGAACTTCAAACGGTATGTTGCTTATAGTCTACAGTATGCTATAGAGGGTTAAGTTAATTTGTTGAGTTTTTACATCGCCTTTGTTTAATATTTAATATTTAAAAGATTTTGAGTTAAAAGAGTGGTGGTGAGTTTCTTTCCTGGGTTCTTTTCTTACCACTCTACCATGAACAATCTGCGAATCCAGCTAGCTGTAATTTTAATCGACAGATTGTTCATTTTTTATTGTTTTTTTTTATGACTTTCATAAGTGTCTTTTTGTGACCTAAATGAATAAACAAATTTGACTTTGACTTTGACTTTGAACGGAATCGTTGGGGTCCTTAGCTACCGAGCGCGGTGTCGCTGACGTCGCTGAGCGCGCCGGGCGGCGGGCGCGCGGCGCGGCGCCTGTGCGCGCTGCGCCTGCTGTTCGTGCGCGAGACCACGGCCGTGCGCGAGCTGGGCGGGCTCAGCGGGTTTCTGCACACATTCACTTGCGAAGTCAGTATACATCGCTACACTTTATCCGCAGATCCTCTCCTTTCGATAGACATTTGATTATTTGAAAAGATTTTTTTTTGTAAGAAAATATCATCAATTCGGTTTAAACGGTCATCTCGCCTTTTTTTGCTACACCAATTATGATGGGTTCGATCCCCACGTGGGATAATATTTTGTGTCAACAATAAATTGTTATACTGAGTCAGGGGTTTTTTTTTGTGTCCGCTTCATGCTTCAAGTTTGTAAAGTAGGGACTTAACAAACTTGAAGCGATTTATATTTCTGAAGAGGACCCGGACCATATTATTTCAGGTCCCTTTCAGGATCGACGCCGCGCCTGGTCAGACCCTGTATTGGAAAGTTACAAGTTAAATTCCTAATGCAGATGTCTTTAAAAAAATGTCAAACGCATTTTTATATAAGCGATGACATGAAATATATATTAAATTATATAAGCGATGATATACAGGTGGGCCACGAGTTAGCTAACATTTGTAAAAATCGTAAAAAAAACATTTGATGTATTCTAGAAATTGTTTATTTACAGAAAAGCTAATTAGTTGGCATTTATTTTTTAAAAAATAACATTATCTCAATGACCACCATTTTTACGATTGCTCTCTTCTAAGCGAGCACCGAAATTTTTGAATACTCGTCGGCAAAGATAACCGCGAGATCGCCGATATCTCTTCGCTGATTTTTCTTTTAGTTGACATAATGTATATAGTTTATTGATGTGGACACAATTCTTCAAATAACCCCATAGAAAAAAGTCTACTAAGGATACATCTGGACTTCTGGGTGAAGATGGAATGTCGCCTCGTCCGGAAATCAGCTTTTCCAGAAACATGTCTTTGAACACCCTCAGGGACTTATTGGATGTGTGACAAGTAGCTCCACCTTGTTGAAATCATGTGTTACGATTGTAGCCAGGCAATTCCAGTAGCATCGGTCCCAAGAACGCCCGTAACATTTTCACATATTCAGCAGAATTGACATTAACTGAACGGCCGCGAGAATCTTCGAAAAATTATGGCCCAATGATTCCTTTTGCTGAAATTGCAGCTCAAACAGTTAACTTGGGAGAATGAAGTGGTCTTTTGTGTTTAACTTTGGGATTTTCACTGCTTCAATATCTGCAATTCTGTTTGTATACTTGTCCGTTGACGTGAAAATGAGCTTCGTCAGAAAATAAGATATCAAATGATTGAATCGTTCTAACACTGTTTCGGTATACGGCTTGTGCAAATTTAAATGATTAGGTTTTAAAATAAATTTTAAATGATGAGAAGAGGGGATAACCGTAATTCACCTGAACGTTTGCGCGTCGATAAATCTGGATTACGTCGAAGAAGTGGAAACTTGCTGCATGTTCTCTTCGGTCCGAGAAGTCGGTGGGCCTCCAGTTTGCTTCACATTTAGCGTAGACCCCTTCTCTTCGAACTTCTTCTCCCATTTCTTTATTAAAGGAGTACTTGGACATTTATTTAAGTCGCGTACATCGTATTCAACGTGAAATAAGCTTCTCACTTTTACAATTTTATTTAAAGAACAGTTCACTTATTACTAAGCTAATTGTTTCACACAGTAAGTGCGCTGCGGCTTCGTGATACGATCCATATCGACAAAATTGCCGAGAAACGTGCTGCTGGTCAGACCCCTCGCCGCGCTCCGCGCGGCATTTGTTTGTGCGAGATGTTAGATTCAAATGTTAACGAATTCTTGGCCCACCCTGTATTTATTGGATAGGTTTGTGACGAGGCTTTTGTATTAAGAAGTAGAAATAGAGAGTAATAGAGTGTTATTGTGTGCCAGGTGCTGGCCATAGCGCGCGCGTACACGGCGGCGCTGGGCGGCAACGCGCTCACGTCCTTCTACATCACGCAGCTCATGCTGCAGGACAACGCGCACAAGAACCAGGTGCGTATGCGACCGGGCCGTCTTATCGACCGCCACCGCTTCTTGCCCTTCCACATCAACTGGCTTTAGCAGTCTACTGCTGGACAGGCCTCTCTTTAGTAAGCCTTTGGCCTACTATACCGCACTGACTAGACACGTTGATATAGGATTTGTTTCAAGTTTGATCTGGATGTCGTAATAACAGCTGTTCCCGGATCCCTCCTATGTCAGGCGCAGAGTGGCACATCGTGTGGTTTTAGTCGGTCCGATTCCGACACACCACCCCGCTGTAAACTCCGGTGGGGTGACGGCCCGAGGGGTCTCCACACGTTAAAAAAAAAAACAAAAAAAAGGATTTGTTTCAAGTTTACTCCCTTAGTCTCCTCTTACGACACCCATGAGATAAATAGGGCTGGTGACATTTCATATTCTTAATCCTTCACCGCAAAATCACTAGGTTTACATATAGTCAAATTCATGTTCATTCATAGTGTATATTTCTTTGTGTACGTGTGTATAGTATTAAAGTGCAAATTAAATAGAATTGGTTCGATTGTTAACGTATGCGATTGCCCATCAAAAAGTTCGGGTTCGATTCTCGAGTCGGTTCAAAAAAGTATTATTAAGTTTTTCTAATTATAGAAATGCTTAATACGAATTCGGCAGTTGGGTCTTAACCCTCGTACTGGTCTCTCACCGGTCGTGGCGAACAGCTGTCCCACAGAATTATAGAAGTGAAGGAACAGAGAGTGCACCTGTGTTTGTGCACACACTCGTGCGCTATAATATCTTTGCGTAGTTAACTGGTCTCCGTTGAGACAGGCCGCCGTGACGGAAAGGAGCTAGGAGTACATTATCATCAAATAGTATATATTTTATTAAATGATGTACTCTTCATATATTATAATTGATTCTGCTTTGGCATATAACATTTGACAGATATATGGCTCAGCTCTACTCTACTCTACTGTACTCGATTGGGTGAAGCTAAGAATTCCCCCTCTATTTAATTCTTTAATCTACGGTCCTTGGAATAATATATGTTATTGATTTTACCGCGTAACATCAAAAAACAACCCTATCCCAAAGACATAAGGTGTATATGTGGATTTTCTTTTCTATTTTTTTTAATTTTTATTATTTTTTCACAGGGTCAATGTTTGCTGTCTGTGGGCGGAGACGTAGTACATATAACTTACTAAATGATTTTATTTACAACTGCGTACATGACATATCTGTGACCGGCGTTTAAAATATGTAATATTTTGTACCTTTCTAAAAATAATTAAAAAAATTATCAACTGTTAAAATTCGGAAACAAATATATTGTATTTATTTGCGAACTCTTAGGATTAAAATAAAGGTTCACCTCTCATGTTCTTACAACTATCTCGTAAGCAATTACGCCACTTGGACATCTTAACTATAGTTTCAGTCACCAGGTGGCGCTGTTCTTGAGATCCTGATACTTTATGAATTAAAACTAGACGACGTCTACTAAGCTGGTAAAGAAGTAAAACAGACGGGACTTTTGGTTAGTGACTCTGACTGTAAAACCGAGGGTCGTGGGTTCGGTTCCCGCCCATGACAAATATTTTTGTGACGTGCACGATCGTTTATTCTGTATTTAGATGTAATTTCTCTATAATGTGTATTTAGGTATATTTGAGTATGTTTTTCGCTCGTCGGGTTACTAAAGAACAGGGTTTGCCTAGTTTGGGGTCAGACAGCCTGTGAGATGTGTGAAGATATTATTATATCTAAAGAAGACCAGTGATATAATAATATACACTATCTATTTTTTGTCGGAATGTGTGAGGTACAACCTTTTTAAATTTTTCTTGTCACGATAATATTCGCACAGAGCTTCGAAATTTTCATAAACCTCTATTTCATGTTAGTTATAAGAGAGACTGTTTAGTGTATATTGTGTTAATTGAAATACAAAATATAATATGTGTTAAACTGACAGTTCGATATATGACACTTGTCACCGTTCGAGCTCTTTTGACATGCGACGTTTGAGTGTTAACTTATTAAACCAGTTTAGTCAATCGTAATCAAATTGTGTTTGCGTACACATTAGTACACGTTATGTGCAAGTAATATCACCGTTAAAACTTTCTGGCGTGGCCTAAATTGACTAGAATCATCATCATCAGGTATTTCATCACCGTCGTGGACTTAGAAATATATAAGTATATTTATCAACAGGATATTACTAAAGTGCAGGATCCACTTAAGATCAGACTGACACATGGCAGTCTGATCTTAAGTTCTTAAACTAATCTAAATCTAATCTTAATCAGGTGTGTCAATTTATTATTTTCGAGAAGCGTCTGCAACAGTTGCAGCAACAACTGCAGCTCGAATTTGTCGCTCAAAATATGACAACTAAATCAAATTTTCAGTTTAATATCTACTATATTTGTTTTTCCTATTTTTGTACAACGTTTGTGTAGATATAATTTATTGAAAACTTGTGTTGTAGTATTGGAACCATTATCAACGTTTAGTATAATTGAAGAATTTAAATTGTTAGTTATTTAAGTATGCATAAAGATATTTTAGTTATGTGATTATGTGTTCACAGATCAGAATTATCTAATGTCTGTAAGTACATTTGTGTGTAACATATATCGAATTTTATAAAAGCAATTACATAAGTATTTTATCTAATAACATCTGGTCAAATCAATCTATCGCCAGCCACTAATCTAGCGCCAACCATCTCAGTCTACGGCAATTCGCATCCATCTGCTGCCAGCCACCTTCTTCAAGTCGTCGATCCATCGCACCGCAGAGTTTGCCCAATCGTGGTCTCCACTCTAACACACTTCGGCTCCAGCGACCATCGGTTCATCTGGAGACATGGCTGGCCCACTTCCACTTCAGCGTACTGATTCTCCGTGCGATGTCAGTTACTCCCGTTCTTTGTCGAATAACCTCGTTACGAATTTTATTAGCCAGAAAAACGCCTAGCATCGCACGTTCGATCGCACGTTGAGCTAATTTAAACTTGTGGACCAGTCCAATGGTGAGTGTCCACGTCTCGGCTCCGTACGTCATTACGGGTAACACGCACTGGTCAAATACCTTGGTCTTTAATGATTGTGGATTTGGCGACTCGAAGATGTGACGCAGCTTCCCATATGCTGCCCAGCTCAGGCAAATCCTCCTATCAGCCTCCCGATCGAAGTTTGGCCGGCCAAGTTTAATAGTTTGCCCAAGGCACAACACAAGGTATTCTTGCACAACCCCGATAGCAGCGCCATTGACGGTGACGGGACTCAGGGATACATGTCTATTATGCATGATTTTCGTTTTTTCGATATTCATCCCCAGTCCCACTCGTTTTGAAGAATCGTCCAGACTGTTAAGCATTTCTTCCAGATCATGCAGAGATTCTGCCAGGATGACTCCGTCGTCTGCAAACCGCAGATGTGAGAGGTATTGGCCAATGATATTGATTCCCGTCCGTTCCAATCGAGCGTTTTGAGGAGATCTTCCAATGCATAAACAATTTCAAAGATATAACATCTTCTTGTCTTACCTCACGATGCAATTGGATCTGGTCAGCAAAAGTAAATAGCTTATAAAGTTATTTTTTAAAGTCTGAATAGTTTTTTTTCAATTGGACTAGTCCCTCCCACACACCCACCATTAGCCACCACCAATAGCAGTGGCCCACGAACACACTGAGGCATTACACTCCGGCAGTCTCAGCAAAAAATAAACAGGCTTAAGTGACTCCACTTTCCTCCACACATACTCCTCTTTTGAACAGTGAGTGTAAATATTTACTATAAATTAACAAAAATAACTCAAAACTTATAATAGCTATTTATTTCTTTATCTGCACAAACTTTTTTCGATAGTGCACAGTTTAAGGTTGCGTCCGACAGCGGACGATGAAGTAACGTTCACGACTAAAGCGTGTCCGATATAAGATACGACACTGACTTTCATCTTCGTTGTTATTTGCCGTTTGCTTTAAGTTTTCTCCTGAAAAATCAGGTTCCAAGCAGTTAAAATTTCGTACGATAGCTTGGAACATGATTGGTCAAAATATGGAGCTTGATTGATGCGTCACTATACGTCAGAAATAGCTTACATCGCGTCACCATTTTGCCTCGTTCGCTGTCAGCCTCAACCTTAAAACAATTGTTTATAATGTAAAAATATTGGTCTTAATTCTTTGAATATTTACTAATATGAATTTATTTTCATCTTGCCGTACAAAAAACAAAGAATTTGTGTTAATATCTAGATAATGTTTAGTGCAGTTTAGGGTATTATTATAAATTAATAATCTTGCCTGAAACGAACTCTCTATTAGTAAAAACATCGCTCATTCTGTTGTATTTGACTGTTGTACGTCAAAGGATTTTAAAATATTTGAAGGATTGCCACTCATTTGTGAGTCATGAGTTTTAAGTCCGTTCACAATCATTCACTCGTTTTCCATACTTTATTACTCTTATACTACTAGCCATTGCTTGCGGCTCCACCTGCGTGTATATCAGGTGTTGTGGTAAATAGAAGCCTATATGTAAGTTTTGTGTATAAACTGTAGAGTCTCATTTAAATCCGTTCAGCAATTTTTGCGTGAAAGGGAAACACACATTCATACGTCTCCACCAACTTTAGCATTTATAATATTATTATATACAATATCGCAATAGCAAAAAAATACTCTAATAACATCTACTCTACAAACAGCGCCATCTAACAAACAGAAACTAAATTACATTGCTCTGCATCGTACAATCGAAATTGTCAACGTTTAATGTCACGTTTCAACCACAGCCAATTTCATATTAAAGTCAATTATTGTTAAAATAATCTTTTCAAGAACAGTTTAGCCGTTGGAAGTACAACAGTTAAAACAAATAGAAGTTAGAATTAAGTTGTTATATATTTTTTTATACTTAAAGATTAATATTATTTTAGTATTAATGTATGGTGCTAAATGTCAAAATCCTTGTCGTCTAGGCGTCGGAACAATTTCCTTACCATAATACCATTCTTCTTACTAGTGCTAGTGTTGCCATTACTTAAAAAATTAAAATAAAATTTATTACTTGGCAACTTTACAAATTACAAAAAAAATAATTAGCTCAAGAATCAATAAACAATTTGGTGGGCAAATAATTTGTTCCGACGTCTGCAAAACGCATTGTAGGTTTTCCCCAAGTCGTTGTATATTTACTTATTGTAAAGTGGTACTCGTAGACTCGTAAATAATCGTTTTCCATATAATAATATATACTAATTTCTTCTTTTAACTCAATTCTACATACGTGAAAGAATCGTATCACTGCCAACTGAAAGATAAATCCCAAAAGATTCAACACTCACCCCAACAACTCGCAACAAAATTGAGTTTGCCAAGCTTGCCCGTGTAAAAAATTGAAATATAATTTTTTTTTTTGAGGAGTATAAGAAAACAATTTTATAAATTCTTTGATTATTACTTTAAATCAATGTAAGTCATAACTCGGTTTAAACATATTTTTATCCCAGATAAGCAATGTTGCCACTAAAATAAAAAGGTGGTCATTGAAAATAAATTACAAGTCTACGAGTACGTACCCACTTTTCACGATTCATATTTGTCTTAATGTATTAATTAGAAAAACTGTGTATAGAAACCTATTTGGATGTCTTTATGTATTTTGTCTATGTATGTATACAAATGTGTGTTATAGACCTAAATATATTAAATCATTTTAATTGTTTATAATTTTAAACTACCCTGTTGGATCAATAGTGAAACTAAGTAGGTCGTTATTATCTGTGCCATCTAGCGAACAAAAGTTTTTTTTTTGTAGCAACCTACCAAAGTGACTCTATTCTGCCAGATGGAAAGCATGAATAGAATCCAAGAGCGGCGGCCAAAAGGACTCAGGATCGTAGTGGGAGGGAAACACTTGCGCTGGTAATGAATTCCAGGCTTTAACTGATTTACACAGGAAGGAAGAGCCGAATCGTTTAGTTCGGGAGCGTATGTCTACTATTCTGAAACGGTGACTTCTAAGTTGAAACAAATATATTGTTTTATCGGATGAGCGGTCTTTAATAGGTAATGAAGAAATGTAGAAGGAAGTATTATATTGTCTTTTCTGAAATCTCGAAATTGAAGTTTCGAATCCAGATCATAAGGTTCGAAATGTTACATTTAAGACACACGTATTGAAATATTGCCATGGTATTGCCTGGTCGGCGGCTCTAATCTTCTGTATCTCACCTTAAGGTAGCCACACACGGTAGGGAGTACTTGACCGGTTTGCCTGCACAGTTACACCCGTCAGGTAAACTTAAGCTTCTTTTTTTATTTTTAACCTACCAAAGTGACTCTATTCTGCCTGATGGAAAGCATGAATAGAATCCAAGAGCGGTGGTCGCCATACTCACTGCGAATGACGACAGTGCAATATATCGATCCACGCTATGGCGGCCTATCAAGATGCTTTTTCACGCCCCGCTTAAAGGGATCGTAGTGAGAGGGAAACACGTGCGCTGGTAATGAATTCCAGGCTTTAACCGATCTGCACAGGAAAGAAGAGCCGAACCGTTTAGTTCTGGAGCGTATGTCTACCATTCTGAAACGGTGACTTCCAAGGCCAGCACGAGTTGTCCTATAGAGAAACGGAGAGGATGGGATCAGTTAAAAGAGCTCATCAGAAAACTCTCCATGATAAAGACGATAGAGGAGTGCCATAGAGGCGACATCTCTTCGCAACTGCAGACACTCAAGGGATTCAGTGACCTTCGTGTTATTGATAGTAGAGAACTTATTCTCTTAATAAATTTCGAATCAATTCGAAATTGGCGCATTAGACATTTAATTATTCGAGATCACATGACAACTGCGTTTCTATCGTAGTAACATGTGTTCACTGTTAAGTGTTTCACATTAGTAAATATATGAGGACATGGTAATCGATGTCTTATTTTTTAGGTCATGTAACACACCCTTCATATAGACATCTGCCTTATTAAAATCAATTTTATCACGTCATAAATAAGTCATAAATTACTTCAACAAGCGATTTAAACTTATTTTATAGCTAGAATCTGCCCAACAATGGTTCAATTGATGAGCTTTGAACAGGCCAAAGTATTCGCATTAATTACAATTTATCAGGTATTGTGTGTGCTGAGTGTAATAAGGATAGTTCCTTTATAGGATCAATTAAAAATATATTTGATTGGCTTAGTGTGTGGTGACTTCCACATACAGCGAAACAAAAAATACATACTACAGCGCCATCTAGTGAAGACATATTGAACTGCGGAGCAAGGAAATACAAAACACTATGAGCAATAGAAAAAAAAATGCAAAAATTAAATATATTTGATTCCTTTTGAGAGAGGGTTACCAAATCCAATGTGTAGGGATATATATGTGTTTAGTAATATATATTTATAATAAACTGGTTCAATTAGTACAGGTTCTAAAACAATCGGGATCATTTTAATAATTATTTCACTATTAAAAACGTTATTACTTTAACTAAAACTAAACTTTGATAAGTTTCCACCTTTGTCAGTATACATAAAAATAAGGCTAGTATACATTAAAAATAGTTCCAATAGTTTGTAAATAAAAGCGGGTAGTTGCCTCATGCGTTAGCTACACGCAGTTGATCACTTCCTAGGGGTCGTCTCGCCTTGAGACAATCACGAATCGAAGAGAACGAGTAATTTTTCCTTAATCATATCATCATTACTCATAAAGGGACTCGCTACTTTGCCGCGACGAAGCATTGTGCAATAGTTTTGTTTAATGGGTTCAATTATGTGCCCAAAGCGACTGGAATAAGTATGTATACGTGTCTTCATAATAAATAACTTAATAATTTCATATATGTTGCTAAAGGTTATTTATTTATTTATAACTTTATGCACAAATACATGCATCGGCGGACTTAATGCCTAAGGCATTTTCTGCCAGTCAACCGATTGGGCGATGCAGAGAAAATATGAGATAGGTGCACTTAAGGATAACAAGTACTTGCCAGAGGATTTAGTATATATAGACCAGATAGACCATAAATAAGTAAATATACTTACATAAACACATAAATATATAACACATACATATATAATACAGATACACACAACTCATATACATACGTGCATACATATTACCACTATAAGATATAATAATACCAGGTGGTGAACTAAGACTCCGCCATTTCAGCCAGTAAAAGCCTCTTCACCCTAACCCTTGCAGGGAACGACAGTAACGTCTATAGGTCTAGGTAAGTGGCTGGATTGATGCGGTCACCTTCTTTGGAAATGAGTTGAACATTCACTTCCCTACAGGCCTCTGGAACATTTACTGAGGAATATGACCAGCAATGCAAGAGCGTCAACACAGGAGAGAACTCCAGTGTACAGTTCTTAGAACCAGCGCTGAAATACCGTTGGGTCCACTAACTTTCTGCACGTCCAGTGACAGAAGCTACCGCACGGACGTCACCCAACCTGATAAGGATATCTCACATTGCGGAGTTGCAGGTCGGCATGGTGGGTGGGGGCATGCCACGGTCGTCGGCTAGGGAGTTAGCTGCAAAAGTACAACAAGTAGTTTCGCTTTCTCCTGCGGCTGATGAGCAAGTGATCTGTCGGGATATTTCAGCTGTGGTAGCGAGGACTGGCAATTTCACGGCTTTAACCAGTCGCCTGAACTTTCGACTACCTGCAGGGTATGCGATGAGTGAGCTTGAGAGAGGCTGGGCTGAGCTTGCTCATATAGTAACGGATTAAAAATACAGTGTCACTACCCCCATTCATCCCTTAGGTGTCATAAAAGACAACTAAGGGAACAAAGTATGCAGAACAACTGCACTTCAAAGGCAAGGTAAACTTGACACAAATCTTATTACCAACCCGTCTGGTCAGCGTAGTATATTACGGAGACGTATGTCCAGCACTGGGCTATTAACGTCATTGATAGTGATGAGCTTGGATTTCAGGCAATTGTAGGAACTCTTTGTACTATTTCAGAAAAGGATTCATGTTGACACATAGTGTATTATTTGGAGTACAAATCGGTGCCTTTTGATTGACGATTTATCTAACTAAACATGCTAAACATTTTTTCCTTTGCACGGATGGCGTAGTGGTTTAAGCAGTCGCCACGCCGCTCTTTATTGCGTCGAGTGTTGTGGGTTAAAACCCACATGGGACTACACTTTGTGTGACTCACAAATTGTCGTTCTGAGTCAGGTTGTTCTTTCTGTATGTTTACTGTATGTTTCTAAAGTCCCCCGCGACACAGGATATATTCCTAATGCGAGCGTTATCTTTTGTAAAAAGAAAAAATATATGGAATTATATGTTAAAGTACTATATTTTATATTTTAGTTTATGCTGTACACTATATGTAGATGACAAAATGACACATAGAAAATGACTGTTTTTTTTTTGTTCTGAAAATAAGATTTGCAAGCTAGCAAGCAAGTGACTGTAGATTTATTGAGTCTCTAAAATTTTAAGGTAGTATACCTAGAACTTTACTTGTAATTTCTATATAATGTTACCGGTATTTTTTCAGCTGTTGCCATTTTTTTTTGTTTTCGTTGTGGAAAATCTCTTCGGATCTCGAGGACGCAGAAGCCAGGAGTATATGGTGTTTCCACTAAAAATCACCCTGGCGGCCGGTCTCAGGCGTCCTTCTCTGAAGGGGACCTAGACCATATTATTTCAGAACAAGATAATTGATCGGCTGGTGAGTTCGGTACGAAGGCGTCAGAAAAAAAATTTCTTTTATAACTTTAAGTTATTGCTAACGCTGCCTATTCCATACGTATGAGCAGTTGTATTTAATTTTCCTGTTTAATTCTTATAGTGCTCGGTGAACGGCAACATACTTGACCCCAATTCTGAAAGTGCACTCAAAATTATGGTCGCCAAAATGCCGTTCGTTACGTGCATAGAAACTTATTGCATCTGTCTACCTCTTTGGGGATATAAACTTGAATGTATGTGTGTACCTACTATTGATGGTGGATTATCTGTTTATTAAAATGATAGCGTCTATAGGCAGGTTGACGCTTGAGCCAACTGTAAATGTATACTTATTGGGGCGCACGCAACCACAGCACGTAACACAAGTCTACAAACTTTAATTTAATAAAAAACAATTAATTTGAATCGCGAAACACTTACCATGATCTATATGCATACTGTGTATGTTAAATAAATACGCGTTGTACATGGCGCTCTTTGTATGGACGCTCGACTGAGGCCTGTGTGCCTGCGGAGCAATGTATGCGATATGGCACATTACGGTCTCGGAGGGACGAAAAACCTTGGTATGGCGAGGTAACTATTGTTGTGCATACATGATGCGAAAATAATATTGTCTAATTCATGTAAATCTGTTTTGTAAGTTAACAATTAATGCTCAAAATACAGTTTTAATTTTACACCTCTGTCGGCAGTCCTCATGACTGTCCCAGATTTTTTTTATATAAGATACTACCACATCATTCATATTATACTAACTGCCTCGGTGGCGCAGTGGCAGTGAATGCGACTGCTGTGGTCTCGGGTTCGATTCCCGGGTCGGACCGAACATTTGCATGATCTGCAAATATTTGTTTCGAAGTTTGGGTGTTTACTATGTATAATACGTATTTATAAAAAAAAAAGTATTATAAGTATTCTATCAGTCAGTCTAGTTATCTTAGCACAAGCTCTGCTTAGTTTGAAACTAGATGATGATGTGTGTCAAATGTCCAAAATATTTATTTATTTATTTGTTTATACTTACAACAAATATAATAACATACGAGATGGTATCAGAGATGTATGACAATTACGGTGTACATAGCAGTTTTTGTAACCCAAGCACAGCGTACTACATATGTACTTAATAATAACGAACTAAATTACTTGCTACATTACTATTTTTATATAGTTTAGATTTGTTCGGACATGGAATATTTTTGTTATTTTAGTTTTAAACACATTAAGCGACTAGCTAAAGATGAAAACGTTTGGATTACCAGTATAAATATTGTTATATATATATGTATATATATTTTAAAAAGACAGCTGCCGCACTAGTAATTAATCCTTTGTCGCCGGGGACTTTACAAACATACAAGAAACAGACACTAGTGATCCCACAGTGGGGTCCCACACGGGACAACACTTTGCGTGATCCACAAGTTGTTGTTCTGAGTCTGGGTGTTCTTTGTGTCTATTTCTTGTATGTCTGTAAAGTCCCCGACGACACAGAATTGTCTGTTGTGCTGTGTATGTGTGTTTGAACTCACAACATTCGGCACAGTAGAGAGCGGCGTGGCGACCGCTTAAACCACTAGGCCAACCGTGCAGTCGATATTGATTAAGGACTTTATTTATGACTACATTCTTGAAAATTGCCTGTAGAATGTCTTAAGTATAATTATTTATTGTATATTTAGTTAACAGTATGTATGGGTGCAACTGCATCCACGCAAACTATTAACCAACACAAAATATAGAATTATACTGGGTCTTTACCTATTAAAAAGACTTTTTTATGAAATAAATAAAAATATGTGTTTTTCTATGTACTTTCTTTTCATCCCGAGGGAGTGCAAGAGTATCCCCTTACACCCACATGCTGGCGCTCATGATTATTGTATGTCTTGAATAAAAGTAGAGAATATTGGAACATTTTTCTAATAGATAATTACACTATTATTAAGTTATGAAGCAAACATAGTACCGAAATACGTTTGTGATTAGAATGAGTGGTCATGTTAAGCTTGGATAGCGGTTGGTCATAAGATTTCGTATGAAGCAACCATTGCAAGAGTGGATGATTTTAATTCTTTGGGAATGAACAGCGTACCATGGTAGCCACTCAATACTTGCAAATTTGAGAATGTTGCGGACAAGAGTATTCAGAAGTAATTTAGTGCGTAGTTTTTTAAAATTTGAAATATTTCTTTTTAAAAACCAAACGTTTGTACTCCTTTAGCTACAATTTCGTCAATAGACAACGTAAAGGTTAGCTTCTGCTAAATAGACTTCGTCTAACCTCATATCTAGTTACAGGTGATTGCGAGTGTACTTGACGTGAAAGCATTTATTAACATTTAGGCTGAGTAAGTTATGTTGCACAATTCTAAAATTCCATTAAGATCATTCTGTATAAGTTGGAAATCACTGGTTGAATTAACTGAATGATAAACCTTAAGATAATTAGCAGGTAATGACATTTTGTAATGCTTTGTACGAGAACTTATGTCATTTATAAAAAAAAAGAAAGAATTGCGTCGAAATGGGAACCTTAAGGCACTCCTGATCGCATTATAAGCTCGTGACTCCAACAGATTCATAACTATACTTTGGGGCCTACATTGTAAATACGATTCAAACCAGTTAAACAACGATCCTCGACGCCATAAACATGCAATTTTTGTACAAGAATTTTCAGATTGACCTGATCAAAAGCAGTGTTTCGTCTTTTGTCTGATATTAGAAAAATACTGAGGTTTTAGGTTTCAGAACAAAATCAAAAGGCTCACATAAATACGTACTTTATTTAAAACATCATAATAATTATTTAAATAGTCTTATACTTATCAAATGAAATGCCACAAAAATGTTGACAACAAGATCGTTTAATTACACCTTAAATACTATTAATACTTTTAGCAATAAGTACATTTCATTATAATAAGTCTAAAATCTAGTCTATTAAATTTGGAGAGAGAGGTTTAGACGTCCGATGTTGTCGACGTCTGATGATCGAATGACATTTATTTTAATCGCAGTGTTCGGATACCTATTAATTGGAACTTACATTATAAAGGAACTTTTAAATATTTTGGACGAAATAACGTAAAAAACTAAACGTTATGTATTAGGTTAGTTAGCAAATAATCTAAGCCTGGTTCTTGCGAGTGGGTGTGGTGTTGGCGCCGACACCTCAGCGGCGGCGGCCGAACCGCAAGAACGAGTGTACCACATCTTGTCTCTTCATGCCGGTGTCGAGGAGCTGAGGGTAATCGCGGACCAGAGCTGTGGATTGAAGATATCATTATACTCTTTTATTTTAGAGTGAACACGTAGGATAAGTGAATCTATAGTATATATAGTATATATAGTCAGTCCACTAAGTTTTTTGGTTTATTAGTCGCAATATTGCATTTATTTAGGCGCAGGTACTCTATCTGATGAACACATTCTTTCAGAAGAAAATGGACCTGGCAAAGCTACGATAGTGTGACAAAAATCGAGATCGACTTGATGGTCACAAATAAACGTCATATATTCACGGGTGTCTCAGTGATCAGCGGGCTTAATACTGAATTTATTCATTAGAACAGAACGTGCATGAAGAAGTCGATTTTTAGGCTTTTAAATTTCAGCTGAAATTTCGAAACTGATTCGGTATGTTGGAAGTACTACCGACAGCCTGGTATTCGTTCTTCGTGAGGTAGTTTTTAATCATTTCTAAAACAGAGATTGTCGCTGATGTCGAAAGATTTTATAAGGACTTATATATCTCATGAACCTGCCCATCAGGGCATGCTCATGCCCCAGATTTGGCTACGATTACGTACCTTGGTATTCAGGAACTTGTTCACCGCCTGCTTCAGCGTACAGTTCGAGGAAAGTGTTGAGGGCCTGGCAGAAGCGCGCGGCGCGAGGGTCGTCGTCCGCGGCGCCTGCGCACAGCTGCGCCGGCGCGCACACCGCCGCGCACGCACACACCGCGAGCACCGCGCACACTAGCGCTCCACGGTAACCATCACCACTGGGGACAAAGAAGTTCTTATTAGACTACACATACATAATCACATAAGCTATTCTATCAGGATAGTACAGTGTACGTAGTACATGCCTCTCTAACTACTTCATAAACACTGGAAGAAGTTTGAAAGGGAGCAGTGTTAAAAAACCTTTCATAAACTGCGTTTCGTGTAAGTACCTGTATAATATCACAACATCCAATATCTCTCTCTACAAGTTATATTTTCATACCTAGAGAACAGTTTTTCAAGACATGAAAGTGTAACATACAAACATTTGTAAACATAATTACAATATTAGTTAATATTAGTCTGCTAGGTAGTAGAACCACGCTGATTTCAGCACGAGCGGGTCGGCTCGACCGGGGTATTACTACCCTCCCACAGAAGACCGACCTAAAGCGCCAGCATCCGTGTTGTCGTGTTTTGTTGGTGAGTGTGAGACCGGAGGCCCATTGATGCAGGGGTAACAGTTATCCTGGTAACTGTGTAAGCCTTATACTGTCACGACGACTGTTATGCCTTTTACGTCCCCAAGCGGGGTGTGAAGAAGCATTTCACAAGGCCGCCATAGTGTAGGTCACCGTACTGCATTGTCTGCATTTGCGATGAGTATGGTGATCACAACTCTTGGATTCTATTCATGCTTTCCATCAGGGTGAGTAGAGTCACTTTGGCAGGCTCTTAATATAATAAGAATAATATCTCGTAGTCCGGTTAGGCGATCACAGTGACGAAAAGAATCTCAAGTACATTGTACACCTTGCGAAAATTAGAGTTGTGATGTGTGAATTCAATAAGTATCATACCTATCTCAATACAATGAAAATAAGCCGCGTTTAAAAGCAAGCTAGGAGGTAGCCAGTCAACCATAGACAACGCGCCAGTCCTTTAGAAACTATGACGTAAGAAAGTAATATCGGTTGTCTTATCAAATGTACTGTTGTCTCAAGGAACATGTATTGTTACTTTTCTGAACATGGAAAACATTATTGTATTTATAAAGTAGTATTTTTTTCGGTAAGTAGGGAAGTAAACCAAAATGTTTTTGTCTATTGCCTGCACACATTTTTTTACTAGGAATACAGCCTTTGTCGTGTGGACCTTTACAAACTTTTATAAAACTAACACAAAGAACAGAAACATTGAACAACAATTTATGAATCGCACAAAGTGTTTATTTATTTTAAGATTTCACAGCAAAGAATACACAAAATCATAAACAAATTAACAAAATTAAAAAACTATGTGCTCCTCAATTATAGGAGGGCCACATCACGCAAACGTCATCTTAGCCTAACAGACAAATGCATATACAAATATTATTAATCAGAATAAACAGATAGAAATGTTGTCACTAGAGGAAGTCGAACCCACAATACTCAGCGCAATAGGAAGCAGCGAGGCGAGCGTTTTAACCAATACGTCATCTATATTAAACTACATGTGGGTATGTTGTTATTTATAGTTAGTGAACGGCGATAGGTTGATTTGATATGATATTATAAACAAGTGATTAACTTTGTCTAACTGATATATATGTATATCCATCCAATTTTGATTTATAAATTCTCTGCCACCAATTGTATTTGTAAACGTTCAAGGTTTAAAAACTTCGCTATTTTTTGTTTTTGTACGTTTTATTGTTCTGCCATGGTTACAGGGTAAGTTTGATTTGAAAAAGGAACGTGTCGAAAAATAGAAGGCTATAAAAAAAAGTTTGAAATGGAGATTCGAAAATAAAAGAATTTTTTTTTTAAATAAACCAATTCAGCAAAATATGACTCCGAGTCGTTTTGCATCAGCGTTTTAATGACATAAATTCACAATATATTCAATTAATTAGTTCTAAATGTCCTCATGATGTCATTTGTTTGAAGTATAGAAAGACGTCAGATACGTCAATTATTTTGCAACAAACATTCTTGCCCTTAAAGATCGACTTGTACTTAACAGTTATTATTATAACTTATGATAACAAAAGTACCACATTGTTATTATTCTCAAAAGCATTTATAACCAACTAGCCTTTACCCACAGTTTCACTCATACATATTGTTAGGACTTCATTATTTCTCAAATAATTATTCATTCCATATAAAAATAATTATCTTTTCTGGCCGAATATAGACTGCCCTAGTAGTTAGTGACTCTGACTGCTAAACCAGAGATTACATTCTCATCTTTTGCTTTGTGTCTCGGTGTAATTTACATATCTATTAAATGTGTATACCTCATAATTTATCAGAAGTCTGGTTAGTTTGTTAGATAATAAACTAAAAGTCCTTAAAAAGAACAAATTAAAAACTTCAATTATTTGTATTAGTGTCGCGCCGTAAACTGTTTAAAAGAGTGCAGTACAGTATCTAGTACATATCATTGTTTGCATAACAATAAGCCAAAGTTACCCGCCGATCCCCGATAACTTCTAACTCGATTGTTCTATCAACAATATCGATTTCAGACTTTGTTTGAATTGAATTGTACCTTCTAAAATGTTATTTTCACACCTACGCTACGATCTGAATTCTAAACTAAATTGGGTGTCAACGTGTTCGGACTCTGTTTACAATGAAGTTAGACCCTATACGTACGAGTACATGACTGTTATTTCGAATGTGTTGTAACACTTGTAACTAACTTCGTTTTGTTTAAACTGATCGTTGAAACATTTGTTTTTTTTTCGGTGTAAACTAACAAATATGTTATTGTTGGTCGAATAAAGAGTAATTCTTACATTTTTTTAAATAATATGAATACATAGCTGTTACGTCATGATTTGCTGTTAAACTATAGTTTTTTTAGTAAGTGTCATTATTTTTTTTTTTTTAAAGATTGTTGTAAATTATTATGTCTTTTAGGTTTTAAATTTAATGAAGTTGTTTAGAATATCAGCGAAGTACTGATATACTATCAGCTACAGAATGGATTGGTTACTTAACCCGTCCTAATTATGTCAAAACTTGACGTCATTTAACTTTATATACTCTCTTATGTCGGGAAAGATAAGTAGTAAATAGTCCATACAATATGACAGCTTCTTATCATTACAAATTAGTATTTTTACATTGTTACAACTGCCTATATTATGACGGAAGATTTAAGAAATCGTTAACCCGGGGAGCAACGCTTCGACGTTCTTGGACAGATGCATAGAAAATCGGTGTTAAGATATTTTTACATTGCTTTTCGTCGATGAGGTACCCCAAGTTAGATATCCCTTCCTCCTGATTCCAGGTGGAAAGGAATCAAAAGGCGGCAACGCACTTGTGATTTTTATATTTCCGGTGTCCTTCGGCGGCAGTTCTTCCTTCCACTGACTCATGTAGCAACCGGATGTTCGTCACCAATAGTATTAAAAAGAAAACCAGCAGTTCATACTATGGCAATGAATTTAAAACGCGCCATTGAGTAGGAGCAACCATTTTACCGCAAGTTGTAATATCACATACGCTATAAAAATGCACATAAAATACATAATTTTTCTTTTGCATTTTACGGCGTATGTGATCTATTTTTTATTAAAAAATTCATGTACCAGATAGAAACGCTTGGCTGCTACCAGATTTCATATCAATCGACCACTAGGCGTCTAACATGCAGGATCACAAGCTGCCAAAGAAAAGGGACGTCTGACGGTGAATAAATCGCTGCGGTCGGCGACAGCAATGCGGCCTGGTTGCGAAAACGCGATCGGGCCACGACTATAACTATAGCAACTAGATCAGCGGGGATACCTTTATGGCGTCCCCCAGGAGAGGATCTGACCAGTCACGGCGTTGATCCTAGAGGGGACCTGAAGTAACATGGCCCGGGTCCCCTTCAGAGTAGGACGCCTGAGACCGGCCGCCGGGGTGGTTTTTAGTGGAAGCACCACATATTCGGAGATCCGCAGGGATTTTCCACCCCGTCAACAAAAAAAAAACGTCTAACACGCAGTACTCTACGGCCATAACATTAACTTAAATACCTGAAGAATCTGAAGACATTATAGAAGTAGGTATATTAAGGGTATTCTCGGTTTTTTTGCCCCTTTATACCTTTATCTTAAAATATAACGTCCATAGTAATTCGTAGCGATTTGCCCCGTTTTGGAAATTTTTATTTATATTTTGCCCATTTCATGAGCTGCCATACCTTTTTTATTTTAAATCAGTCCATTGTAATTGAAAAAAAAGTAAAAAAAACGCTTCTATTTAATACCTTTTGTTTATTTCTATATTTTAGGCTACTCCCGTTACATAAGAAGCCTTTTGTTTCAAAAACTCCAAGTAAAATCACGAAAGGTTCCTTTGTACACGGTGTTCAAGTAATAATCCTGCATTTGCTTTGTCTGTAATGGCGCGTTGTTATGTCATTATGTCAGTAAGAAATGTGATTCTATGAAAAGAAATTGGATTTGTCTTTGGTTGAAACTATTTTTTGGAAGTTTAATATAACAAATAGACATCGAAATGTCGTAAGTTGACCTTAATGTGTTGCGATTGAATTTCGATCTACAGGCGTTGGAAAAAATCTTTTTATTCTCAAATAGGTAGAAGCATATCAAACACTCATATTTTATTGACTTTTTTGAGTCTCTTTTACATATTAGTAAATTGAACAAACAGATATTTCTGGACAATGACATGTATAGAACATCTTTAAAAATCATTTCCCTAACTGAAAACTACATCATCAATCAGAGAGTAGTTTCTACTTTTTACCGAAATAACCAACATACACACGTTGGAGTCGTATAAACTATCGATTGTGTTCACTACACAGTATTTTCTCTGGATCAAAAATATCACACAATGCATATAATAATAAAATAAATATCCGAATTGGTTCATACATGCCATTAACATTCTTAGCGGCCAAATTCTTAAAACAAATAAAGGAAGCTATAAACAATTAAAGAGCTGCTAAAAGACAACATTATACTCATTAAATCCGTACTTTATTTGACGTTTAAACATCCCGAATATGCAACAAAGTCTTTTGTCTCCCATTATTGCAGTTCGCAATGTTTGTTGGCAGTCCTTTGGATTATTTTCGTCATGTTATGAATACAGTTCTTAATATACTAGTTCTAGTACCTAGTATATTAATAACTGTACTGTACTGTGTTATGTATTCTGCATTCATGTGTTTGTCATTGGAATTAACGAGTTTGTGCCAGATGGAGATGAGACAATATCCGTTCTTAGTAATGGCGGACAATTGTTAGTAATAGATTTTATAATTATTAGGTATCTAATATTGAATTAATTTATCTTGTAATTCTCTGAATGTGAAATATAACTGTATTAAGAGGTGGATAGTTTTGATATTGTGAAGTTTGTGTTTGATTTCAAGTAGGGCAACACCAGAAATCTAATATAATGTTATAAAAATAAGGAAAGAACAAAAGAATAGACAAGACTTGATCATATTTTTTTTAAATTATATCCATATTATTATAGGATATCATTTCATACGACGTAAAGTCTGTTTCAAAAGTATGAATCATAACCCTTAACGTGTCCTAATTTCTTGCAATAAGTAACAATTGCTAGTGAACAATTTAGTTGAACTTTTAACAATCTGAACAGTAGAACTGAACTTTCTGAACTGTATTAATTAGCATGCAGTGAAATATCAGGTTATCATATTTAGTAAGTAACACCTTTTAAAATATTTCTACATAGTTCTATGTTATGATGATAATAATGTTCTCCTAAACGATTTCGACTAGCTAACTGCGCAGAAGATATTATGGTGTACAAGTGTGTGCGCAAACATAGGTGCACTCTCTGTTCTCTTGCTCTCACAATCCGATAAAACGGATATCCGACACGACCGATGGCTTTACGTACTCTCCGAGGCACGGGGTTTAAGAACCCAATTTCGAAACTTAAGACTATTATCAAGGATTTCTGTAACTAGAAAAGGCCAATACTACCCGACCCAGGAATCGAACTCGAGACCTCTTAAACGGCAGTCGCATACATTAACCGCTAAACCAACGAGGTAGTGTGTTATAGTAGCGACAGCGAAACAGAAATTTAATTCAAAACTAACCGACGAAATACACTAAACTATGGCATCAGTAATACACTACCAAATACATTGAAACATTTTTAATGTTAATATAATAACAATAATGTCTATAAACCTACTAAATCGTTGTTTAGTTAAGTTGAAAACAAATAAGCAATTTATTTATTTACAACTTTATGCAGAAATACATGTATCGGTAGATTTAATGCCTAAGCCATTCTCTGCCAGTCAACCGATTGGGTGATGCAGAGAAAAGAAGAGATACGTGCACTTGAGGAATTAATTACTTTCAGTAATTAGTAGAAAAATAACTGAAGTTTCACAGTTTGTGCAAACAAATACATATAATAAACAAAAACAATATTTACATCCCAAGGTATCTTTTCTAAGAGATTTACACTTATATAACATGTCTTTACATCTCTAATGCATATCAAAGTAGCATCTATGACTGTAGCAACATACCAAAAACAATTTCTCCAAACACATTTCCCACTCACACCGGACTAAAGAGAGTATTATGCAAAAAAATAGCTGGCAACGTTCTCTATCTGCTTAAGACTTTTATAATGTTCATAATACGATAAAAATAGGCTTTTGATAAGTATGAGTTTGTACTTAGTCAAGCAGGCTTATGACTGGCTTTGCTTTTTGTTTGTCAACGGCTTAGCGAGTGGGAGGTTTGTTATCCAATAACAGCCTTAAACAGCTTGCGACGAATTTCGCGGCAATTTATTCGTGGTCACATTATTTCTGTCGAGTAAACAGATTAAACTAATAAAAGTTAAATTTAATTATGTTAAAACAATATTTATTATAATTTACATTCATTAACAACAATAATTACTAAAATTGAAATTGGATTAATTACAACTTGGAACCATTTTGATCCGTCATAGAGATTGCGTTTAACAGTTAGGTCACGATCCCAAAGTAAAAAGTTTTCTGTCTATCATTGTTTCTGAGATGAGTGGACGTGCACACCGACCACTTAATGATAAGAGTCTACCACCACCCATGGGTATAGTAGTCGGAGTTCTCGTTTTACAGTCCAATACTTGCGCTATCTGTTACCCTAGCTCTCTCACCTATTAGTTTTTCTTTTCTCAATCATTTCATTCTTTGTGTCGTCTGAAAGTGATTACATTTCGCAGGAGGTTTTTATCAGGCTGGCAATCGACCATTAAAGGAGGCCTGCCAAAATTCTCCGCAATGTTACACATTGCGTTGGCCCCAAATAAAATTTGAAGTAAGGTGAGAAGATGATAATAGAACAGTTTGAATTTTGGTAAATATGAAGACTTAAGTGATGATAAAAAATTCCAGTGTAGGTGTTCAAATTTCATACAATATTGCTCGTTAATATAAATGATAGAGCACATTGTTCCTTATTGAGATTATGGTGGGTATCAATTTTGTTCTTAAATTTGTGCCGAAACGAAAATTGACAGCGAAAAATGACACAGAACTTTAAAGACTTTTTTGTTTTACCTGTTTTGAATTCAAACTCATGAAAAATGAAAGTTTTTATCTTAAAGATTATATTTTTATTATTGTGTATTTTAAAAACAATATTGTCGTGTAAATTGTAAGTACATTCAATTCTTTATATTCTTAACGATATAACATTACTCATTTTGTTCAAATAAACTAAACAATCCAAAATCTACAGGACAAACTCGTTGATCAGCGGTTAGTATATACAACTGCCAATCAAGAGGTCTCGGGTTCGATTCCTGGGTCGTGTCAAAAATATTATTGAGTTTTCTTGCTAGGAATTCTTAATAACAGCCCGCAGCAAGGAAATTTTGCGATGTTTCATACCGAAGTCTCGGAGAACACATTAAACCGTCGAACTCGGTGGTGATGAACATCTATGACAGACGTTATTAGGGACTCAGTGCCATTTAATATATTGAGAAGTAGTTCCACCTTCGAATTCAGTTCACCCTCACGATTGTTCTGGCATCGCTCCGTGGCAAAACTGATATTCAGTCCAATCCCAATTAATCATTAGAATAATAAAGTCTAGGAAGATGATTTAAAATCTACAGTCGTTTACAAATTCAACACGATCACAAACAAAGCTGTAACTAAAAGCTACTCTGTGAAGCTCCAAGTGAAACTTTTTGCTCAAATACTTCACCGATGTCACCAACCACGAAACTTTAGTACCTATATTTAAAAAAGTATAAGTTGTTTAATGGGTAATAAACACAATTTTAATTGTTACAATACTCAAACAATTATAATCTCTGTAAAATTTACTTTCAAATCATGCCATGTCTTAAATTGTACATAATGAATTAGCGCGAACCGCCAAAACGAGTTGAAGCAGTTTTTTTCACAACTTGTTAATGCCATGCCCACCGTAATTCGGCCTCTAATTTGGCACATTATTTTAGCTGAGTTATGGGAACTCTTTGAGAATTTGGATTTTCCGTATCGAATTTTTTGTTGGAATTTTAATGACATTTTTTTGTAAGTAAAAATGCAATTTCATATACATGCGCGCCATTTTGTTTAAAATACATTTTTAAATGCCAATCTGGCAACTTAGTTAAAAATTAAACGCCATGTTTTTGTATATGAAAAGAATATGAAGTATTATAATTTTTTTTACATTTTCGGATAAATATATTTCTAATCAATCTATTAAGTACTGTTTTTTTTTTGTTTGAATAGACAATAACATATATTTTTTACTATGTTAAAGATAATCCTATCTTTTATTGTTTCGAAGCAAAATTATCCAAAAGTAGTATAGGCTTCTTTTTATCCCCGTATCCCCATGGGACCTACGTGATTGAATTACCTGCCTAGTTACATTCTGTTATTCATGCGAACACAGTCTCAATAATGCTGTTCAAAACATATAAACAATATAACTATAAAAACTACGGTGATAACAAGATAGACAAGAACAATTAAACTTATAAATTTGATCAATCTGTAACATATGAGGTATATTACATGCGAGGCTAGAGTGTTATTTTTATAAGTTCAACGGGTGTTTGTTAAGTTCAACGCGCTAATCTCAAGAATTGCTGATACAAATTGAAAAGTTTTTTAGTGTTAATAGTCTATTTAACTATGTAAAATTACGCTACGACCAATTTTTTTCCTTTTGAGAGACACAGACGAAGAGATGTGTATCAACTAGTGTTATATAATTTTCACTCTTTTTGAAAGAATGAATTACGTTTTCTTAACTGTTAGATATAATTCCAATTTAAATGGTCTTCATTGCGGCCATTTTTCCTTGAATTTAGTTAAGGTGAGGTCATTCTTCATTAGATGAGACACTTACTTGAATCAGTTATTTCCTTTTGTATATTAATTAGGAAACTAGGCAACCATTGCTTAGTTAACCGCTAAACCAAGATGTGGGCATGAAATTCTTTAATACAGTACAGAGAGATTTTATACAATCAAGATCAATCGAATAATTATTTAAATATTTACCAAAGACAAGATAAATCTTGTCTTACCAAAGTAAATATTTAAATAATTTGTCTACAAAGGTCGGTATGTTCTAAACTATATATCGATCTTTGGGTATGTAAAATGAGGCTGTGTTATTTTGGTTCATAAATGTGAAACTGTGTCCGCTTAACCATAGATGATAATATTGTTTTTAGCTATGAGCCAAAACACAGCATTTTAAGAGTGATTGTAAATTTAACTGTTTGTCACTCATGTTTTCGTTCTTAATGCAAGACTAGTTAATGTTAAAGGGTTTCAGTATAGCTTACTTAGATTACTTTTATATTTGCAGGTAGCAGAGCCACACGATTGATTGATTGTACGAACGAGACGACACAACCGCGGTATTAGTGCCGTAAGCCGAAAGACCAACCTAAAGCGACAGCATCCGTGCTATCGTGTTTCGTTGGTAAGTGCGAGACCGGAGGTCTATTGATGCGGGGGTGACAGCTATCTTGGTAAGTGTATGAGCCTTTCACTGCCACAATGATTTTCTTGCCTTTTTCTTCCCCAAGCGGGGCGTGCCTCACTAAGCCATCATAATGTGGATCAATCATCATACTACTTTGTCTTCATTTGCAATGAGTACGGTGACCGCAACTCTTGGATTCTATTCATGCCTTCTATCACGCAGAGTAGAGGCGCTTTACCAGACTCTTAAAATAATTAAGAAAAATAGCTTCTTTACATTTTCACTTCACATTTGAAATGTTTAAAACATTGATGACATTTAGGCCGACCTACTTAACGGCACCAAACAGTAAAATACTTTTTGGAAAGAGCTATAGTGTAGACAAAGACGTATTGGAGACTTTCAATATCTATATCAAGTGTGAATAAGAGTTAATATTTAATCAAGTGTTAGCCTCACATGCATGACGCACCGGAATACCCCAGGTGCATCATTGGAGCAGGTATACCAAGAAGTAGTTGACCCTGATTTATTTAACATAGAGTTTGGCGGTTGGCCGAAATTGAACCACAATTATTCTATAAATATGGAGGCTTATTTTTTGTCTATGTAATAAAGAAAACAGTTTGATTTATTAGTTAAATCGGTAATAATTTTGTTTTAGGTAGTGACAGAGTACAAGAAGGCACTTATTTGTTTACCTTTGCCTGTTTGTGTACATATATAGGCGGAGAGAATAAATTAGGTAAACAGAGGTAATATTTATACCAAATTATAGAATTCTGAATAAGTAAATATTTCAGTATGGCAACTTTCAATAACTTAAGTAAAGAAAGAGTATCGTTAATATCGAAATACTTTTTGGTTTTGTCATCTATCATAGTTTTATTCGTGTTATTTGAATTTAGAACAGTAAAATTTAATCTATCGCGTCTATGACCGTGTGTAATTGTGATACTTTTATATTAATCTATTCTTTTACATCAATATTTAAAACAGAAAAGTCAAAATTTGAAAGGAACGTCATATTTGAAATTGGAATAAGAATAGGGATTTAAAAATATCTATTGTAAGTATAGAGGGAGACCTCTAAGAGTAAAGATAGTATCTAATAAACAGAACAAGTATTAACTACGTATGAATAATCTGTACATATTACATTTCATATCTAAATATAGAATGTAGCTATAAACTCAAGAAAACGGTATATTAATATCGTATGTTACAAAATTATCATAATAATTTAATGTCAGTCATAAGAGTCCATTGTTATGTTTACAATTATGAACATAATTTTTAAGACGAAGTGTTACGAGTTTTGAATACCGATTTTAGATTAATCAGAATAGATCTGCGTATTTACTACTTATTTACACATATCTTGTTATTTTAACCTTTTTGAAGTAACTTCAAACTAATTTTGAGTGTATAAGAGCTCTTAATGACGTTTAGTTAACCTTTTCAAACTGTTAATTTCTTAAAAAGTAATTTCACGTTTAAAATTCCATTTTAGAAAAATAAATTTGTAATTTCCATTTGCCGCTCAACATGCTTGTTGAATGTGTAAATATTTAACGAAGCATGGATTTTCTTTCCAAAATGTCAGGATTACCACAGATTGTATACAAAGTAATAAATACATACAGCAAATATAATCACACCTACCATAATTCATGAGCGTTTTGCAATTCCAAATATCGTGAGGGCGAAATCGATGAAATTATTCAAATTATTCGCTAAATCGGGTAACAATAAAACGTAGAAAAAGATTTCTTTGGATGAAAAGGGCGCGAATATATTACATTTTTGTGTCTTTTTACTTAAAGACGGAATATTTTCTGACAGTAACGGCGCGAAAACCTATTTCGTTGTTAGAATGTGGTCAAAGAAATTGTTTCTATAAAATACAATACGAGTGTATGTTGACATATCTTCTGACTTTCTTGTTATTAGCCCTTCTCATGACAGTAATCACTTATTTGTTATGTAGACTTATTTTATATCCTTAACTAGTATAACTAGACCCCTATAAACATATATAGCCGTGTTTACTTAATTTTTTACTTTCTTCAGCTTTGTACGCTTTTCTACCTCTGAATATTGAGAAGATATTTCAAAAGTAAGATACTTTTGTGCGCCATATTTGTTTTTAAAGGTATACCATACCTACTAAGGATTTTTATGTTTTTGGCACAGATTGGTTAAGGTTTATATATTATAATGCTTTCGTCTGTTCATAAAAGCGAAGTTTTGAAAAATAGTATCAATAACCTCAGTCAGTATAAGTTTTGTTCAATTTATCTCTTTTTAGAACTATACACTTATAAGTGTTAAAACAAAATATTTCTGGATTTGAATTTAGATTTAGTCTTTAAAAGGATTTCTAAATAAGTATTATTATAAAGTACAAAGAATTAATGTCATTGACATTAATTTATGTTATATTTTGTGCTATTATTACTATTAGGTCTCCATACAATTGCATAAACCTAATCTTTGTAAAAAAACATCCGTTAAAAATCAAATATTTGAAAACATACGTGCACTGTATCGTACCTTAAAGGTACTTAGTGTCTCGGGGATTCCTTGTTATGAAGTAAAAAGAGAATATTCCTTGAGTATGTGGAAAAACCAACCGTATTCCAACTGACTTTCCTGCTTTCTCCAACTGAATTTATCGATTTCTCTTATTTTTTTTCATTGTAACATGACTTCTTCTTTATATTGTGTAAATTAAATATTTTGATTTGTAAGTTAAATAATAAATACTTACAAAATATTCGTCATTAATCCTTTAATAACCAGTTCGTCCAAAAATAAATCACATTTTCCACCAAATTTAAAAAAAGAACGCTCACTTATTTGATTTATAATTTTTGCACAAATTAAAAATTTTACACTATATTTAAAAATAGTGATGAACCTTCTATAATAAAATATATCGACTTGAACGAAGTTGATGTTTGAAGGAGATAGGGACGCGACGCGTGCGCATGACCATCGCCCACTGGAGGCTGCGGTGGGATACGTATTATTTTATCTCGACTTCGCGCATCGCTTTAGGGATTCACCTTGCGGTCGATAGAAATTTCGCGGGTTTTTTTAAGATACATTCCGCGGTGGTATGTATCATATCCGGCCTACAAAGACATTTATAATTAAAGCATACGTAACTCTTCTTTAATTTTGATTGATTAAATAACGTTAACTCTCTGTCGCTTTTGAAATATAAATGTGTGCTTAAAGTAGATATGTCTAACGTACGTACTATGTACTAACTTATTTAATATCAGATGTTTACTTCTAGGGAATGTCATACAAGTATGTCATGGTAGTTAGCGTTCGTATACTAGCCTACAGCAAAGTTTCAAATGAAACATGCAAGGAACTTTGACTTAGGAAAGCAGTATTATATGAGTATAGATACTTTTAAAATAAAAGATTTGTGTGACACAGCTTGAATACTTTCTAATTTATTTTTCTACAGTATTATAAATCTCTTTACTTGATAATTACAATACTTTATATCGTCATAAGTGCAAATATTAATTTTTTTCACCATAAAATACCCATCGTCGTAAAGTGTCGTATATATTATTAATAATTTTAGCTCCTATTGGTAAGAACATTGTTATAATGGCGGTACAAGTTGTCCTACTACTCAGTGAAGAAATGTCCTGCCTATGCCTAAATTTAATATTTTATTAAAAAATTAATATTTGAAATGAAATTTCTCTAGCTTATCTAACATACTAAAGTAAACACGCAAAGGTACCCCAGGGTAATAAATAACATTAAATGCTCAAGAATAAACTGAGTGTCTAAATGTACTTTACCGTAAGTAAAATCGCGATTATGCAGTAAATGTATGCTAAGAGAAATCAATAGTGACGTCAAGATCATTATCACAGCCTTGATTGGCGGACGTAACTGTATTTTGATTGCATAACATGTGATTGTATGACTTCTCGCCTTGAACTGTGTGGCTGACTCAGCTTTGATACATGCTCCCAGTGCGATCAACGACTTCTTACGTATTTGTCATGCTTAACATTTTTTAGGTTGTGAAATATAGTACTATCCGGTGAATATCAGGTATTAAAAAGCTATCTAAAATGGTAAAACATCACGTATTTATAAATAAACAAAATTAATCCTATTGTTAAATGTATACGTGAGTTAACAATGGAAGAAAAAAAGTATTTGATAGAATTGGTTTTTTGTTTGAACTGTAAATATTTATATTGTAATCCCCCTACAAATTTACTAGAAAGCACTAACTTTCTACCAGCGTACTATGTAATGTAGACATAGTCAATTCCGAATGAAGACTATCTCAGCGCATAAGATACAAATGCACAAATTAAAATTGATTTTTAAATATACTAAGTTCTCATAATTTAAAAAAAAGTAACCCAAAAAATACTGATGCCGATAATATTAATCGTATATTTCATCATCTCATTATCATATACCATCGATAACATACACTATTTCCGTAGTAAGTCGATATCAATAAAAAATATTATTTGTAACAAACACCTCCTTGTAAGAACATTATTTCTTTAATTAACCTTATAATAACAAAGAGATAAAACACTAAAGAGTATTGTTGACTTTCTAAAGAAGCAATTATGTTTAATAATATTTGTAATGTCACGACACGATACGTTTCACACGACGATGTGTGTGAGGACATTTATAATAAGAGTTCCTTATTTACACAAGGTAATCACTTACAGAGATATATATAGGTTTGTTATGTAAATATATGAAACAATTATACTTATTTTTATCTGAACTCAATGGAATGAAGGACTTATTGTAAAATTAAAGAGACATTTGGCTTGTAATCGGCGGTGTTGGTATGTCTGATTGCATGCTGATGCATTCGAGGGGAACGGACAATGTGAGATTGATTGATAGAAACTATTCTGAAGAGATACACGAGTAGCTTTTGATTAGTCGTTTAGGTCGCAATTTCGAACTATCCGAAGTTTGTCAACTGTACATAATGGTCTGTGAGCTTCTTTTTAGACTGTTCCACCAACTTGACTTGACTTCGCTGCAAATGGTGCAGTTATTTTCAGTTTTACATCTGTGCATACTGTTTACAAGGAATTACAAATTTAGAGAGACACTTGAATGGTTTCCGTTTAAATTACTTTATTTATGAAAACTCAGTTGAAACAACATGTATCTGTTACTATTTACTTTTGTATTCATATTTAATATGTATAGTGATCTACAAAATATCGCTGATTAAGTATGAGAAGGAGGTCATTACGTAAAAAGCATTTTCCTATTTTAAAAAACAAAACTAGGCAAAATAATTCAATAAAATGTTGATGGTGTTTTATTTTATACATCACTTTTTATATTAAACTAACTGAGCCGCACAACTTCGTCTGTCTCTTAAAATGATATTTTAATTTATTTTTCTTCTATTTTTCAATATTTTCTCTGCGTTCAAACTTTATTTGAAACTTAACAAATATTTGAAGATCAAAAATAAGCGGGATCAGTTAAGCCATTCCGAAGTTTTCTTAGGACTAACCAACAGCAATTAATTTTTTTAATTAATATATCTCCATTTCTCATAATGAAAAAAAAAATATTACATAGATATAATGTTTTCAGAATATATTAAAGTAAAATATCGATAGGCAAAAATTCTATGCACATCCCTATTTCAAGTCGTACGTGCTAAATTGCACGCAAAATGTCCTAATAGCGATGTATTATCTCTATTCGGGTAAAATTCATAAAGGTCCGTATTTGATTCGTACAATGATACTCAATCAAATGTGAACTCTATTTTGATTAGTTTAAGGTATCTGATGAATTTCACTCATATCAAAGTAGAAAATACTTAGTGACAGATTTATTTTAGTAACTTTCATTGGATTTTCGACTTTCTGCCTTCAAGATTAAATCGAAATTTCAAATAAAAAGTGTAAGGATTTGGGATATTTTCTAACTGGAAGACAATATTTTGATTTTCTTTTATTCTTAATTTAGGTTAATATTACGCGAACGAACGAATAAATATTCTTGTCATTTGATTTTTGAACTTAAACCTTAAATCTATAATCAAAAAGCAGCTATTCAATTGATTGTAATATTTCTCTAAAGCAATTTTCTCTGAATCATTAATAGTGTTTATAATATCCGATCATTGATGCACGTGTGGGTTATTAATGAAAATATTTTGATTTACGTCCGTATATAAACGCTTTCTTGGTAAACATTGACTTCAAACGTCTTAATAGCCTATAACATTATTTAGACACAAAGAACATTCATGTGCTAATATCATATGAATGTACTTACACAATTGTATGCTAAAATCTTTTTGGTTGTTTCATATTATTACATTTGTTTCAAGAAAAAAAAATTCATCGGCAGTGTGACTTAGTTAATATACCACAAGATTTCTAAAAAAAAAACAAATGGAACTATTGGTAAAAAAAAATACCACTTGTGAAAAAGTACGTCGGCGCAAAGACAACCTCGCATACAGCTTTACAAGTAAAAACCCTATTAAATTACAGGTAACATTAAAAAGCTAGTAAAAAAAGATGGCGAGTTCGTTAACTCTGCAACCTAACCCTTTAACGCGATGTATCGGATCTAAGAGACCGGTCTCTCTAATTGATAAATGATACTATTACTTGGTACAAGGACTGTTATTATGTTACATCCCGTTAGTTTCTATCACTTTACGACTTTTCTTTACGTGTTAACTTTGGTAACAGTTTCAGATAGGTGCGACCACTGTTATTAAAAATTTAAACAATAATTTTGTGACAGAATCCCACTTGACCTTAGAAAGGATACCCTTGCCCAGGCTAACGTCAAACATATAAAAGCAGAGACTAAAAGAACATGGCCGCCAATAATTATGATTTAAATTTAAACGTCAAACGTCAAATATCATTTGTTCATATTAAACTAAGTAGATATTTTATCTAACAAAGTAATACAATTTATATTTGTTGTAGTTATAAGACAAAACAATACTCGTATTTGTCGAATGACAGACTCATACTAAATAAGTGACTGAATTGTATTAGTAATAAATTATAAGTAATAAACTCGTTTGAATGTAGTAAAAGCTCAATAATATATAATTGCCTTTGAAAATAATGCCTTATTCATTATGCAATACTAACTGACGATCTGTGTGGCCGAGCCGTAAATAATTCAACTACAACATCGGTGTTTCTACTTACAAAAGACATTTTGTTCGCGCGAAATGTCTATCATGTCTTGTCTGTGTAAATATAGGAATTTTTCTTGTGAAATGAACATAATTTGTAAATGTGGCCTTATTTGTACTAACTTGAAGTATTTATTTGTATTCAAAACCAGACAAACGTCATACGTTACTCATCCTGTTTCGAAGTTCTCTGTCGGGGAGACAAATAGACCTTGACTAAACCCACAAAGTGAATGTGTTTACCGAAATTTAATCTCTGGGCTTTGTGGAATAATGAATATAATCCCTTGTTGTAGTATAATAAAAGAATGCCAAATATTTGTGGACTGTTTTCTTTCATTGGTTCTTTGGCTACACGGTAACATATACGCTAAGTTATCAAGTGTAAAAAAGTATATCAACCAATATAGTTTCATAGAAAAAGCTCTACTTAATTTAGGGTTAGATAGGGCTTTGTGTTAGGTGTCTGAAATATTCGACAGGTAATAGAGCCACGCTGATTTCAGCATGAACGGGCCGGCTCGACCGGGGCAGTACTACTCTCCCACAGAAGATCAACCTAAAGCGACAACATCCGTGCTGTCGTGTTTCGTTGGTGAGTGCGAGACCGGAGGATCATTGATGCAGGGGTGACAGTTGTCGTAGTAAGTGTGTGCAATACAATGTTACGATGACTGTCATGCGTTTTACGTCCCCAAGTGAGGCGTAAAAAAGCATCTTAATAGGCCGCCAGGCTGTCACTATACTACATTGTCAGCATTCGCAATGCGTATGGTGACTACAACTTTTGGATTCTATTCATGCTTTCCATCAGGCAGAGTAGAGTCACTTTGGCAGGCTCTCAAATAAAAAAAAAATTGCTTAGGCCGATTTAAATGTTTTGTAAACACAGAACCCTATTGAAAACAAAGAAATTTATCCTCATCTAGAAAAAAAAATGTATAAGCAATTTAAACTTTATGACTTTTACCTCCTTTTTAAAGGAATCTCAGTTGTATTCAAATACCCAGTGGTAAAGGAAAAACCCAGAGTTTAGCAATGTACAGTTATCATCAGACAAGTTTATTTAGCGGTTATGAAATCTGACTAACATAGTAAATATTTTAATAGTCCGTCAGTCTGTTTTTTTTTTATTTTTTTATTTTAAGAGCATGCTGAAATCACTCTACTTTGCCTGATAAAAGTATGAATAGAATTCAAGAGTCGTGGTCACTATACTCATCTTGAAAGCTGACAACGTGGTGTGATGACCTACACTACGGCGGCCTAGTGAGATGCTTTCTCACGCCGCGCTCGGGGACGTAAAATTACCGATTTTAAATAGGGAAGTGGTTTAGTAATTATAGAAAAGTGAAAGAGGACGTATGAATAGGTATAAATATGTGAATTTCCTAACATTTCGTTGTAATCTGCTTTAGATATTCATAAAAGTAGAATCATAACTGTTTTCGACAATATAAACTTATTTTGTTGTTGGTCATACTGTCTTAAAAACATCATCATTATCCTAGTGTTATGCCTGGTTGCTTCCAAAGTTTAGAACCCAGGATCTGTACACCATTTTTTCTTTTTTTTTATTAAAAAGACAACGCCCGCACTAGAAACAAATCCTGTGTCGCGGGGGATTTTACAAACATCCAAGAAACGGAAACAAAGAACACCCAGACTCCGAAGAACGATTTATGGATCACACAGTGTTGTCCCATGTGAGGTTTGAACTCCACTCAACGCAATAGAGAATAGTGTGGCGATCGCTTAAACCACCCGTGCAGTCAACTTCACTTCCTTTTTTTCCACTTATTCCGATCTTTAGCATGACCGGTTTATCAATTTTTGTTTCGCCGCCATTTCATTCAATTTACTAAAGACAGCCACCATTTCAGAGCCTCGGAACTCGCATCCAAGAGTTATCTCCTATTAAAGCTCCCTCGCCGTATGCACTTTCTTTACTCCAATTTACCTTATTTCCAAGGAAGGTTCTCGAAAAAAAAACAGCTAAAACTCTTTGAATTTTATCATGCTATGGCGATACTTTGCTAAAATTCAGGAGGTTAAATTCACATTGCACAATTTTATATCTATGTATGCGCTAACATTATTAATTCATTCGAATTGAAAACTTCTATTAATTATGGCTAGTTTATTTATGGGAAAACACACGGGACATTGAAAAATGTTGTGAAAATTGACAATCTTCTTCAGAGTTGTAGACAAAGTTACGGGGATGAACTAGTAAGTTATATTTATTCGTACTTACTAGATAGAAATATTACATATTTACATCTTTTTATATAAGCTGGCCTACAAGAATATATAATTGAATGCAAGAATCCTTATTACCTAGACTTGTGTCAAGAACCCATAAAAGAGCATTTCTATTTAATAATGCATACGCTTGAGTCAAACTTTCCTTCCACGAGACGCAATATGCCCCACTTTTTATTCTGATTAAATTCCCAACAGACGATGGAAGTAAATTAATTCTTGCTCTCTTAGGGTCACTGAATACGTCATTCTAAGCTTCACACGCAAAAACCCAGAGCTACACATCATAGGTAACGAATGTTTTTTTTTCTTGCGCTTTTAGTAGAAGACCACACTTGATAAAACAGTGACATTTGAACAGGCGTAAAAAAGTCTTTAATATATAATTACCACATAAATTTTGTAATAAATTGACATGTAGTGGGGTATGCTGCTGTTTGAAGTTACACCATTTGACCATAAAGACTATTATAATTATTGAAATACCATAAATTACCAAAACTAACACTTAAACTAAAAACAATATTATTTTGTTTAACCATCTTTGAAGAGACAAAATTCCTAAGCTATTGATCTGGTCACAAATTGATGCAGGTGACAGTTGTCATGGTAACTTTGTGAACCTTACACTACCACGATGACTGTCATGCCTTTTACGTCCCCGAGCGGGGCGTGAAAGGGCATCTCACTGAGCCACCTTAATGTGGATCACCATACTGCGTTATCTGCAGTTGCAATAAGTATGGTAACCATAACTCTTAGATTCTATTCATGCTTTCCATCAGGCTGAGTAGAGTCACTTTGGCAGGTTTCTTAAATAAAAATAAAGCAAGTAATGAGAAACATATATAAAAATTGCATTACTTTTATCTATTTCATTTCGCCATTTTAGGATAGTGAATTCTAGTGTTGTTTAATTATCATTTGTGACAAGTGTGGCCGTACACATGACATAGCTATGAATTTTTTTTAATATAGGCTCAGAGTACCTTACTCACACTTATTTTTTGTACATATTAGTTTCATATAAAGAATGTTTATGAGTTCATAGTCTGAATGAATGATTCTGACGCCTTAAAGAATATCTCATTTCTTTTTTTTAAATTACTTTTCGATGACCAACGGAGACAGTCAAAAATGATGATTCAGATTTGTTGTTCTTATTTTAACGTTTGAACATCGAATGGGTTTTTTTTGTAAACTTGAACTGGTTACTAGCCTTTTATAAATATTGACAGGTATCATCTGTCAAACTAGTAGTTATGTTTTTTTTTAGATATAAGAACACAGTTAACATTGCCAGTGGTGTCATTGCTTGTTTTTTTTAACATAGTCCCAATTAAAGGAAGTTTCAAATTCTAAGTGATTTTTTATAAACAGTTGGCAACCAAAATTTTTAACTTATCTTCTCTCTCTAACTCTGAAAAGGGGGACTCAAAGGCACAACGACACACTTGTCTGCGACAACATGCTTGTAACCCATGAGCCGCAGATATCTTTAGATGGTGGTTGATATTTACAATCAAGTGACTTGTTATCCCAAAGAATATTTCATAATCACAGGAGGGGCTATCACTGGAGGGGTTCACTGCAGGAGGGAGTAATGGTACAAGGTTTCCTTTTTAGAGTGCACCTTGTTCCCCGGTTACTAGTTCGAGTCTGATATAACCACCAGCCGGTAGTATCCGGGGGGATTCCCGCACAGGCAAATAATTGGGTATTCTGCACTATGGAATAGCTGAGAAATAAAAATCATTCGGACTTTACGTGTACGTAAAATACTCAAAACTTTCTTTTTCCAATTATCATGTAACTACGTTGTTGGTATGATTAATTTGTGCCAAAATACAGCTATCTAGCACTAACAGTCTATAAAATAACCGCGGCCTATTGAATGGATGTACAGACGGACATGGTAAAACTATGAGAAGCAAAGGCGTTTGAAGGAGTGGCCTTCACCCTCTCATGAGGTTTTGCACGATATTAAACTTAAATATTTAAGTTTACTTCTGCACTTGTATATCTTTATTAATTGTATTCAGTATTAAATTACTGAAATAACATGTATAATTAGTTTCTCGAAATTATTATAATACGAAATTAATGTATATCATTTAATTATTGTACAATTATTTTAGTCTAGTGTTATTTATCCGCTGTATTTTAATAAAATTTGTAGGTGGGCCAAAGAAAATTTCAGTTAAATTAAGAAATTATTATTTTGTCATTGTGATATTGTGTTCTATTAATATATTTAGCTTCTTCTCGAGCCTCGGAGAGTACGTAAAGTCATCGACCCTGCACCTGATATCTCTCCTATCGTGTTGGATAGCCGTTCCATTGGATTGTGAGAGTGTGGAAGCAGAGATTGCACATGGGTTTACGTACACACTAGTACACGATAATATCTCATGTATAGTTGACTTATCTTCGTTGATACTGGCTGCATTGACCGAAATTTGCTAGGAGGACACCATCAACAATATCTTTATGTATGTTACTATCTCAACTTTTCACTGTGAAACATCTAATGACCCTCCATCAGACGGGATTTCAGCACGAACGGGCCAGTTCGACCGAAGCAGTACTACCCTCTAACAGAAGACCAACCTAAAGCGACAGCATACGTGCTGTCGTGTTTCGTTGGTGAGTGCGAGACCGGAGGCCCATTGATGCAGGAGTGATAGTTATCGAGGTAAGTGTGTGAGCCTTACACTGCCACGATGACTCTCATGACTTTTACGTCCCCAAGTGCGTCGTGAATAAGACCGCCATAGTGTTGGTCGCCATACTGCATTGTTTGTATTTGTAATGAGTATGGGAACCATAACTCTTGGATTCTACTCGTAAATATGCTTCACCATAACCAAGCGACTTCACGACTCACCTTATCCTCTTTTTCTTTAAAAAAACTGAACATTTTACATGAGTGCATCTGCACATTATTCCAACAAAATCATGTCGATTAATTCTTCCGGAAAACGCTTCGCCTTTTTTGTAAGACTTATATTTGATTAATTACAAGTACTCGTATGTTACGCTATAGAATAATTTAAATCTTTTACAAAGGCTTTGGAACATGGCTCTCGAACCTTCCAAACTCCATACTTGTGACATAACTTCGAGTTTGTCATAGCACTTCATATCTTGTTTTAACTTGCTTTTGTTGAAAGTATGCAACACATGCCATAACTTGCTCAAAGTGGTTAGGCTTTTCAAAACAACCACAGAGTATATAAATTAATAATTTTTGTTTATTATTATATATTATAGGCCAAGACACATATCTAGTAGCGTGTGGTCCTTTCTAAGAATAGGTCTATGATCAAGAATGGCCCATTGAGTCTACTACCCTCAACCTTCACAAGTTAGAGGGATTCGGGTTATTTACCCAAATGGACGGCTAGGACGGATAGGCGAAGGTGATAACTTACAAAAAGTCGAGATTACCCTATAAAAACCATAACATAACATAACTTCGAAAATTACATAAGTGACAAATTTAAATTGTCATTATTTCGTTATCAGTTTAAAAGACAGGGTCTCAAAACTTGACACTTTACTTTTTAATTTATGCATCATGCACAACATAGCGATAAAGAATTGCATATTGTTGTGAACCTCGCGCTTTGATGTTGAAAGTGATGCCAATTTAAAACTTTAACAATGTTCCTGAAAGCATCAACAGTGTAAATCTCAGATGGTTTGATATACGTTTCTTTGTTGAGATAATAGCTTATCCTCGCTCGAAGATAAATAACCATTTAGTGTTCTTTTATATATTTTTTTAAGTTTGTTTATCTACTAAACTTAATTTGGCTGTACTGTTTTTAATGCCAAATTTGTCAATCGAGTAATTTTTTTAAACGAACTTCTTCCGCACGAATTATGAATAAAAAATATCGAAATATCGGAAATATTCAAATTTCAAATCGTCCAATCGTTATAAAAGCCAAAACCTTCGGGATTAAAGTCAGTTAGCGATGAGTGGGTCTTAACTCAAAATTGTAAAGTAAAATAACCAACAGAAATTATTAAATTTTGTTTGCATTGTGACCGCAATTATATACATAGGACATCCCTAAGGAAATACCTTTCCGTTTGCTTTCAATATTGCAAGGAGTCGCTACTTGCTACATTAAAAATACAAGAGGTTTTATTACTTTCGATCAACCATAAATTCTATATGTTGTCTATACGTCCTAATACGACATCTACACTTGCCAAGTCAAAAACATAATACGAAATCACAACAAAACTTGCACAAGAAATAATAAAGTATCATAAAAAAATATTTAAAAAGGCATTCTAAGCTTTTAAAGTACAAACCGGTTTGTGACCATCATTTATATTGTTGAAGTAATTAGCGGAGATGTAATTAACAAGACTGAACGCGGTCGTGTCGTTGCATAATGGCGGCCATCATGGCGGACATATCAACTGTCACTTTTTGGAGCGAAACGCGCGTTGACTTCTAATCAGATTTTCGGACGGGGTAATTAGTAAATACTAGTCGCGGATGAATCGACCAATCAACTGGATTTTGTAGCTTTTCCTTTTAGGCATTCCATTCACGTGAATTGAGTCACGTGTGTTTTTGTACAAGTACTCCACAAATAATACTGTTCTGTTTGATTGCATATTTCAGTGCTTTGTAAGTTGTGAAATGGTTCCACTTTTGAATGCTATTATTTGTTTTCTTTTTCTGTGTATAAAATACGAAATTTACTATTACGATTACACTAGGAAATACTTTTTAATACTGAAGTGGCAAAGCAGTACATTGCTGCAATAGACAGGATAGTTTTTTTTTAAATCTTGTCTGTCAAAACTAAAATTACTGACCGTTTTTATAATTTATTTTTACAAAAGGTATGATTATTCAATGCGGCAGAGGTCTCAAAAATATATAATAAAAATGTTAATGACGTTACGTTTAGTTAGCAGTGGACATTTTGCATTTAATTGCTTACGTGTAAGGGCACATTTGCATTTCAAAGCAGAATGTTGACACGTGTATATAATATATATTAACATTATTTTCTCATTCATGACACTTGCTTTTAAGAATATTTTTTGGAGAAAGCAACTTTTATTTTTTAAGGGGAAATTATAAGCCGTGTTATAACATGTGATTTAAAGGTTCCAGAATACATTTTTTGTGAAAACTATTTTCAAATTCTTTGCTCATGTACTGAAATTCGAAAAAGATCTAAATGAGTATTTTATTTAAAAGTTTTCACTATGAAACCTTGAAAAATAAACGATGAAAGCGGAGGACCCAGAAGTAATATTAGTAAGATGATTGCCAACGGGCGATAAGGCCACCACTTGTACTTCCTTAGCTTTAAGTTACCTCTGTAATTAATCTGGTGTACAATAAAGAGATATATTATTATTATAATATTAATTTAGTTCTAGCAATTTTGATGTCAAAAAGTTGGAACAAGTCTAGCATGCAAACTAGTAGAGGCACTAAACCTCAATTATGATGTACGTCTAGCCGATGTTGCCCACGGCGGCCAGTCTGAACGAAGACCAGCCCACTAACCGGGAAATATTACAGTATACAAATGCGTGCGTAAACACACGTGCACTCTCTGTTCTCTCACAATCACAATCCAATGACGGCTTCCAGACACAATCGGGGAGAGATTAAGCACAGAAACGACGGCCCTACGTGCTATCTGAGGCACGGAGTTAAGACCCAACTTCTAAACTCCGGGCTGTTCTTCTTCTAAACTTCTATAATCAGAAAATCTCAATAATACTTTTTGGAACGATTCAGAACCCGAATCCGAGACCTAGAGATCAGCAATTAACTAACCGCTAGATCATCAAGCAAGTCAGTGAACATCAACTATATGAACAACATGAATATGGAATCTGCACAAAATGGCTCATTGTGTGAGTATCACATGAAAAAAAAGATGAATTTCCCGTCAGTGTTATCGATAGAACTTGGATTTATATTGTTCCTATATAATATTAGAGGATAATAATAGCTTCTAGCAATAATTACATTATGCTGATGTTGGCATTAAAACCTGCTTACTATATAGAGTACAGTAAAAAAAGTGTATGAAATCTCTGGTTGGAAAAATATTGCATCTGGCCTTAAGCAAATATACTCTATGTTCGTCAGTAGAACATATTTAAAAAAATACCAGTTGACTTCTTATCATAACAATCATTTTATATTTCGAACAAACAGTTTTTTTGGCCAGTATCAACAAAAACATACTAAGCTAAGGACGTGATGAACTCAAAAGATCTTTTTCGATCGGAAATTACTGTTCAAGCGTGAACCTGTCTCGACTTCATTAGTCAGTGAGTCGAATAATCCTTACCGTTGTGCCGCAAATAGTCGATTTGTTACAATTATGTAGACAGGTAACTGTTTAGTTTTCAATTTGTCGTGTCGTGCCGGGCGATCATTGCGTTTTCTTATGGCGGGAACATATGCGGCCATTTTATTGCTGGGACTCGATTAATTGTCATTTTCTGCAAGGTATTGGATTTACCTGGCTTCTGGAACGGTTGAGACGTAATTGAAATATATGAGGGGACCGATAAATTGTAATTCAGCCAAATAAAGGTTAGTTTGGTGGTTTATTTAAGTAACTATTTGAGTAAATTGCATGTGAGTAAACAAAAGTTACTTGAGATAGTATTTATTACATGTTTTAGAAGTGACTTAGATATTTTATAAGACGATATGCGCATTAAGAATATATCCTCTGTTGTGGGGAACTTTACAAACATACAAGAAACGGACACAAAGAACACTCAGGACAATACTTTGTAGATTACACAAAGTGTTACTACACTTATTGAGAGTTATCAAAATAACTGCTTTTTTAATCAAACTAAATTTATTTTTTGAAGAATTACAAACATTCTTTTTCATAGTTATATTGTTAAAATTTTCTCTCGAAATTATAAAGTAGATACCTATATTCGTTTTGCAACAATAGACTAGATGACACCTTAGTCAAATTAGTTACTTTAATCATCTGTCTAAACGACAATTTTATATGCAAAATGTACTAAATACAAAATTGTGACGTCACTGTTATAGACCACTCAATCGAACAATATATTTCACTGTATATTTGATTGAAATTCGTTATAATAATAAAAAGCTATGTTAACAGTATTTACTGAGATGTTTCGCGATATTAGTTTTAATGAAGTGGACATTGGTATTTACTTACGATACAGTCATCTACCTAATTCTGTTTATCCAAAGATATTTAGTTTCGCTTCTAATATCCTAAGAGTTATTTCATTTTCACCTTTTCAACGAAACTAACTTGAATTGAGTTGTCTAGGGTCCAAAGGATACCTTCTGTCATAGTGCACAACCTCAAAGTCAATCCCTGTCTTCATCACATCACATCAACAGAACTTAATAGTCCACTATTGGACATAGACCTCTACTTAGCAAGGAGGTTTTGTCCTACTATACCAAACTGGCCAGAGGGGTTGGGTATAGGATTTGTTTTTTCCTTTGCTTATAATAATATTGTTCTTCTATAGCTATAGTTCAACTATAGCAGGAGTAGGGGTGATGAAACTCCGTATTATTAATCCATCACCATCCATATAAAAGTTAAAAAATATCTTTGGACCTTGTTCAAAAGTTGCAGCCTTCTAGAATTTCCGGCATGGTACTCCGGCTGTGGAGGTCTGATTGCAGTTGTTCCGCGTAAAACATCGAAACTCAACTGTATCGTAGTAAATTTAAGGCACTTCATCATTTTTTTTTTATTCTTGGCCTACCAAAGTGACTTCTCTGCCTGAGGAAAAGCATGAATAGAATCCAAGAGTGGTAGTCGCCATACTCATTGTGAATGCAGATATTTCAGTATGGCGGCCTAGTAAGATGCTTTTTTACGCTACTTTTAAAGGATCCTTAGTCACAGTGCGAGGGAAACTCATGCGCCGGTAGAGTTCCAGTTTTTAACCAATTTACACAGGAAGGAAGAGCTGAACAGTTTTTTGACCCTTGTTTGAGAATGCATAGAAACTATATTACTATATTTACATTTATACCGCTCTGGCATGAGATACGTGCGTGTGTCGTATAATAAGCTCAAGTAACCAAGTAACCAACATAGGAAAAAAAATGCGTTTAATTATAGCTAAAACTTAAAAACTTTTTCCAATAAAAATGTAACGCCTACTTAATACATATATATTTTTACACAAGTAGGTTTTAATGCGTTTTTTTTAATACTTTGTATTGAAGAATTATATTATGTTTTGAAAATAGAATTAGGTAATGACGTCACTAAAAATTTCTCCAAATGCCGTTTTTGCTTTTAACCTATTTAAAAAAAAATAAGTAGATTATTTTAAAACATGGAAATCAATTTCTAGTAATTTTAAAACGTATCACTCAGAGATACGTTTCTTTTTTGAACGTCACGAATCAAATTTGATTTAAGAACACCGCTTTGATAAGGTCGGCAATTTTTATGTCGATATGTAAAACTTATAAAAGCATTCGCGAAAAAATATGAAGCAAATGGTATATTTATTCATACCGTAGTATATATTCAGAGGCAAAACCTTATTTTTATATGTTTAACGACATTACTACAGTTGTTATTTAAAAAAGAATGACTTTTTATGTAGGACTAGTCCCACCTGAACACCAGAAGCAACAGCGACACGAACATATCAAGTTATGACGCTCAGAAAGTACCAACCGGTTCGACTCTTTCTCCCTGTGCAAATCAGTTAAAGTCTGAAACTCGTTACCAACGCACGTATTTCCCTCCCACTACGATCCCGGGTCCTTTAAGCGGAGCGTGAAGAAGCATCTCACAAGGCCGCCATAGCGTGGGTTGCCATACTGCATTGTCTTGGATTGTACTTATGCTTTCTATCAGGCAGAGTATAGTCACTTCAGTAGGCTTCTATAAAACTAAAAAAAGGAAACTGTCTTGGAATCCGCAACGAAAATATAATAATGCTGGAATAGTTGAGTTAAGAAAAGAAATATTATTTCAGTCGCAATGTATTTGTATCTCAACTGACTCGAACCTATTTAATTGATGATGATGATGTCCCTCTAGCTGATTTCGGCTACGGAGGCCAGTCTCCACGAAGGCCAGCACACTACAGGACGAGGAGGAAGTATTTTACTGTACAAGTGTGTACGAAAACACAGGTGTACTCTCTCTGACTGACGGTTATCCCACACGAACGAGGAGAGATCAAACAGAGCGGAATCGACGGCTTAACGTGCCGAAGCACGGGGGTGAAGACCCAAACTTTCAAACCCCAGGCTGTTTTTAAGTATTTCTGTAACACTTTTTGGTCCGACCCGAGAATCAAACCCGAGAACTCTTGATTAGCAGCATACGCTAACCACTAGACCAACGAGGCGGCTTCTTCCTTATTAATTACTACTTAATTATTTATTTCATAAATGGTTATACGAAAATTACAGCAGAGCGACGGTCATGTCTCATTAGGTGCATGTTTTTTGCGAATGACATCTGAGTGACGTCGCTTGCCAGGAGCATTCGTGTACAATAATTATCACAAAACTGACACTTCGTTATAACTTTAAAAATAAATTTAATAGCATATTGTATGTATATTACATACATACAATGTAAAAGATCATAATAACATAAAGTCGATTTGATATTACTTTTTTTTTAAGTTTATAGCTTTCTAATTTTTGAATTTGGAAACATTAGAGTAATATGATTAGAAACTCTTTTTTGGAACTGTCATCGAGCGAGCTGGCATATGATTGGTAGCTTTAATTTTTAAAGACAAACAATTCTTTTATTTACTTTTTTGTTGTTCCGAAACCGAGTTTTTCGAAGAACAAGAAAAATTATACATTTCTTCTTGTGTTATGTATACCTGTCCCGGGCTTCCTAATTTTATAATACATATATTTTCCTGTTTGTGTTTACCAATTATAACTGAGTTATGCTATACTTTAAAGTACAAGAAAGTGTGAGGAAAACAATATACAAAAAGTAACATTTTATAATTCAATTAAATTATATTATAATTGTGTAATTTAACCAAATATTTCTGAGCAAACATAAGGAATACAACCGAATTACAGAGAGAATGCTCAAATGGTTTCCTTGTACCAAATACTTTTTGATTACAACAGAACTTTACCCCAGAATGTCCTCAAGACAACTCGTATCCCTAAGCATGTTTCCTAAGGTCAAGTTGTAACATGCCAGGGTCTCATTTTGACAAGAACAAGTTTCCTTTCAGCAAAATTAAGTTTTACTTGTAACAGAATATTAAGAACATTTCAAAGAGCGATATAGCTGCTCAAAATTGCCGTGGTAACGACCAATTTGGTACACAAAGGTTTGGTTGCTGGTATTTTAGCTTATTTCTGTACATAAGGCGTTAAATTTGCTTAGTTGAAATAATTTCCGACTTGTTTAAGCCTGAGCGCCCGCCATTACGATCTCATTTTTAAAACTAAAATGTAATGTGAAAAACGAACCTCTTTTCTTTATTAAAAAAAATATTTAATTTGAAAAACGAACTTTTGTTTTTTTCGAATATATAATGTAAATATTTGCAGAAATGCGTGGAGGTTTTCAGATCAAAATAAGTGGTGTGCGATTGGAGGGTTCTATCTCCAGCAGTGAGCTGTAATATTAATGTAATACTAAATTTGTTTTTTTTTTTAATATAATCATCATTTGTTAAATGAAAAGTTAAATAGTTTGGGAAAGAAAATATTCAAATGTTTTCATGAAAATAGAACCTCTGTATAGTAAAACACAATGGAGTTTTAAACAGCAAAAGTGTTCTGTTTGAAAGTTAATTTAATGTAATAACATTTTGTTGGTGTTTCTGTTAAATGTAAGTTAACAATTATCATGAAATTAGTTTTATGTATGGGTGAGTTTTCGAACAAGCATTCTGACCAGTTCCTTTGGGAACTGAGAATCAATATAACATTAAGTTCTGCTACATACATACTCTTTTTATGTAAGTTTGTGTTACAGAGTAAAATAATGTCAGAGGGTTTTATTTTTTCTTTTAGATTCATACATTTGCTTTTTAGTGACGTAGAAACCTCTCACTTTTTTTTTGTTTTTTAAAAGACAACACCCGCATCCTGTGTCACGGGGGACTTTACAAACATACAAGAAACGGACACAAAGAACAGCTAGACTCAGAACAACAACTTGTGGATCTCACAAAGTGTTGTTCCATGTGGGATTTTAACCCACAACACTCAGCACAGTAGAGAGCGGTGTGGCGACCGCTTTAGTTGCTACACCATCCGTGCAGTCGAGTTACTTATACACATGGGTTGAATTTAAACTGTATTAAACGATATTCCAACTGTAAAAATCTATCTCTAATCCAATTAACCACATCAGTGAGGCCAACTATTTAAAATAGTGTCAAAATAGTTAAAGGACACGGGACTAATCTAAGCCTGATAGGGAAAACAAACTTGTAATATCTCCTCCTATCTTTGTAATTATCTACTCCAATATTTAATAAATTATAGTCACAATCAAATTGTTTCAAAATACTTTATATTAAGTTATTTTCTTAAAAGTTTTAGTTGTCACGAAGCTAGATAATCAAATAATCGAGGGCGAAAAATTCGACAAATCCTGCCAAAAACTACAAAAGTACATTAAAATACTTTTCTTTGTAATCTTTAATTGTTTTAGAAACAGTAGATACAATGTTAGCTACATAATAAGACAACTAAAGGAGCAAATTATGCTGCACAAGATCAGTACACGGAAAAGGAAAATTTAATATAAAGTCCAAGTCCTATATCAAGCGTCTTTAGCGTCTAGTCAGCGTGGTATAGTAGGCCAAAACCTCCTTTCTAAAGTGAGGCCTATGTCCAGCAGTGGACTATTAAAGCAAACAGTTGCAATAAAACATTCTATTTACAGTATAATATATAGATTTATATATTTATTACATGGAACGCTAGATCGCAAACCCTTTCCGCACTTGCCTTGGGAATAAGAAAATAATGAAAGTTTCTCGAGCGATCAGAGCAACAGGTGTTTGTACTGCCGGCGGCGAAGAAGAAAAATTAAGACGAACTAGACGAAATGTTAACAATAGAAATAAATTGATTTGTGTCATTTTATCATCTGTATAGTGACTTAAACCTTGTCATACTGTACTAATATAATTGAGTACATCAGTAGATTACTATGTACTTCGGATGAACTGGAGATTGTCGGTAAAGGCTTACGACAATGCCAAAATATCGGACACTATAGATATAATAAATGTATCGTTTACATTAATTCATTAAGTGGAAATGATCACGATATTTTTAATCTATGTACATTAGATAATATGAAAGTTTAGGATACTGGATCCAGATTATTAGTTTAGTATGATCTATAGGCTATTTTATATCCCGAAAGAAAAAGATATAGTCAACGTTAAAGCAAACGGAGCTGCGAAGAGAAGTAATAGTAATATTGACCTAAAAGATTGAAGAACATAGAAGAAGATATTGTGCAATTGATAAAAAACTTTTAAAGTGTACGTATCTGTATTTTATAATGTTGCTTTTTGCTTTTTGAATATGGTAATTCTTACCTCCAAAATTTTTGGTTCGGTTTTTTTCTAAAATGTTTAGAAAAAAATCGTATTAAATTTTATACTTTGAGACGGCACGTATTTTTTTTACTGTCTAAGGTAATAATTAGGCCACTTAGTTATTGTTAATTAATACTACGAACAGTCCTATAAAATCATGTTAGAAATAAACTGCCATTTTATTTTAGTATCCTGCCGAGGTAAATGTAGAAAACTATTTTTTAAATTTAGAACATTGAAATCTGTAAACAAACTAGTAGAACAGTAGGAAATTCAAATTAATTTATCATTTCATCCCGTTCCACGTTCAATTTTTTTTAATGAACTTTTAATAGTTTTCGAACCATAGAGCCAAACTCTAAAACCACGTTTACGACTATATCCATTTACAACTTTTACAAGTAACAGCGGCTGTCATTAGCTTGCGAAATTTTATGGTCGTTATCACGAATTGAATCTGCCCTGCAACCGTATTTTATATTCAGATTAACTCACATTCTCATTTTGAAGATACAGGCTTGCTAAACATCAAATTTATCTGTAAATAATAATCTTACATGGTAGGAATATTAACATATACCAGACCAAAGTAATACCAATCGTGATATAAGCACAGAAGACTTTAATCCTTGTATAATTAATGATTAACTGACTATTATTTTTAAAAAAAATTTTATACGCTTTTTTCTTCTACGTGTTATAGGAGTTCTTCTGAATATAAATATAAGGTGTTGTCTTTGGTTAGTATAACCTATAGGTATGACATACGTAACCAAAACGGTAAAAAAAAATGCGTGTCTTTTATTTTGAATTCAAACTTGGAGACGTTTGTTTCTTTTTTGTTTATACAACATTTGTATTTAAAGTGCTGAAAGTTGCATTGACACTTATATACTTTTTTCTTTCTATTTTAAGAGCCTGCCAAAGTGACTCTACTCTGCCTGATGCCTAAAGAGTTATGGTCATCATACTCTTTGTGAATGCAAACAATACAATATGGCGGCCTAGTGAGATACATTTTCTTATTTACTCATATACTTTACCTAAAATATTCTTCGAAAGTAAAACTTTCAAGCCGATGTAAACTAAACGCATAAAAAACGAACAGGAACATTCTAGTTTTAAGATAATCAAGAACTGAGTGAGATGGGATACCGCATTGTTCCCTAGCCTATATAGGCTTATCAGCCTCCACACAAGATTCACATTCAATTATCTCTGTGATAGAGCTTAATTGTTCCTTGGTTTATCGGAAATTATACTTTGAATAGTTCCCCGTATGATCGTGTTTCTCTTAAAAGTTTTATTCATATTTTAAGCATAGAAAAATATATGTGAAATAGTAACTCAGAATGTTTCGTTTAAATAAATTTGTTTTATTTTTGTTTATTTTTTTATGGATTTAACTTAACTAAGAATGAATGATTTTTTTTCAGTTTTTGTAGCACAAATTTACATAATAACGAACGAAAAAAAAAGAATTTTAAAATACTGCCAACGGAAAAACTCACTATTAAGTTACTTTTCACAGAGAATTAATTATTACATCGGATTTTTTTTTCTCAAATTGAAATAAAACTTTTTTAAAAAATTTTGCTCATATTTTTTAAACTTTAAATTTATTAAAATTAGATTTTAAATCAGACTTAAACGCTTTAATTTCAATTTCTATTTACAATATTATTTTATTGTGCAATATTAATATTAAAATTGAGTATTATATTTAGCATTTTTATCTTCGTTCTGTGGTTTAAAAATCAACTAATAAAGTTATAAATATTTAAATGAAAATTAAAATTTCTAAAATTAAAAGGTTATGATCTATTATGAGCTACAAACAGAGGAAAGAAAACTTAACTTAAGTTGAGTTGGACAGCGTGGGAAGAATATATTTCACAAGTTAATTTTATCTTAAATTTAAATACAATAGATACAAAGTTAAACATTACATTCAAAAGTAATATAGTTTTGAACTTTTGTATACCTTCCTTGTAATAGTTTATAAAGGTTTTCTCTTTCTGATCTTTCATTTCGATCTTTTTTAAATTATCTTTGTAGAATTTTTAAGATACTTGTATTTTTAGAACTAAAATTAAGATTGAATTTTTGCCTAAAAATTAATCAAAAAGATATCATTACTAAATTAAATATGTCGAAAGTTAAATACTTCCATTAATTTTAAATAAATAAAAAAAAAAAATTAAAAAAATTTCACCGTCACTTACCCAGATGCCATTTTTGTAAGTGAAGTGTCACGTTGTCAGGTCTACACACAGCTACGAGTCTGCTACGCTTCTGCTCTTCGTAGCGTCGCGCGAAGCTTTATATCTTGTAGCGGGTGCTCAACCCCCGCCCACTGCAAGCCTACATTTGCACACATATTGGCATTGCTACTTGATGGATATTAATTGTTATTTTTTGAACAAACCCTTCACTGCTGAGGATTTTTTGTTTGGTTCTATTTTGGTGTAGTTTCTGGTCTTGGTGTTGGGGACTTTTCATTTAATTTATAGTGAGACATACGATTTTATGTGGGAGTTTAGAAATCAAATGGAAAAATTCTTTCGTTAATGAAAGTGTCTTTTACTTTTTGATTTGTATTTTAGTTAGGCTATTGTTAGCTTATTAATACACTTAAGTTTGATGGACACTACAGAGCTTTGACAGATGGCAAAATTGTGCTTAGGCAGTGTATTATAACTAGACGAAAAGCTGAGCCATTTTAAGATTATTAAATAGATTAATTTAACATAATTTATGTTTATTGTATATTTAAATGGTTGAGTTAAGTGTTATATGTATTTTATCGTTTGAATCTATTAACGAATGTTGAGTATATTTTAAAAGAAAATAAATATACATAAAGCATTTCAATGAAATTTCTTTAAGTAAATGAAACCGTAAGTAAGTTATGATTAAAGCAACAAATATTTCATAAGGTTTAAAGAAAAGAGTTTGGAACTGCCATAGCTCAAAAAAGCTAGGATTTTACCCATATCTCTGTCCTGGTGAAGAGGCATCAAGGATGTTCCAATGAAATAGAACAGTAGCGAAGGGTTAAACAATACATTGTTTATAAAACAAACAATGTGACAGAATACTCATATTAAAGTAAGTATAAGTAAAAAGAATACCAGTATTCACTCGAAGGCGTGTGGCTAAACACTTGAACTTATTTCTATATTCATGATGATTATTCCAGACATGTAGCTCTATTTAGTTCAAATATAAATCTAGTGCAGGCATTACAAACTTGTACAAGTTTATAGAAGATTTTATAGTAGATGAAACATCTACTCGTTTTGCCGTTACACCAAATGATTATCACTAACAAGAAAGACCGTCGCTCATGAATATCTGCAACTCGAGAGTCAGTCTCGAGTCTCAAGACTGCAGTACAGGTCTTTGAGTGGCCATACAGGGATGTGGAGTTAAACTAATGTAGTTTGGATTCCGGTAATTTCACTCAATAATTGTTTTTTTTTTCTATATAAGAGCCTGCCAAAGTGACTCTACTCTGCCTGATTGAAAGCATGAATAGAATCCAAGAGCTCTGGCCACTGCAGTATAGTGACCCACATTACGACGGCCTTGTGTTTCACACCCCGCTTGAGGACGTAAAAGGCATGACAGTCATGGTGACAGTGTAAGGCTTACACAGTTACCACGATAACTGTCACCCCTGCTTCAATGGGCCTCCGGTCTCACTCAGCACACCAACACGACAACACAAATGCTGGCGCTTTAGGTTGCCCTTCTGTGGGAGGGTAGTACTGCCGCGGTCGGTCGGTCGGGTAGTCTGTTTAATGGTAATCGTAGATGTTACGGTGTACTTAACAGGTATGCCTGTATAGTTACTGTCAGCTAAGCTTGAGCTTATTATAGGACATACACGTAGTGTCAAACTTGTACAAACTCAGTTGAATACATGGCGTACACTCTCGCACTGACACCTGCGAAGGGACGACCACCAATCACACTCAGCTTTGCCTGTTAAACTGCACAGGTATACCAACAGGCAAAATATATTAAAACTCATATTATTTCGGTTATCTGAACCTACACAGTTGTGCAGCATACACGCTCCGATTGTGCACCACACACGTAATCCGGTACACCTCACCGTGTGTGTATCTACAATTGTTTTCTGTGAAGTGGTATTATAACTAACAAGCTGATTTGTGATGAAGCACAGTTCTCTCTTCTCTCTCTCTCTCTCTCTCTCTCTTCTAGTGGCCAAGTTACAAAATAATAAGGACGTTACTCCCTCTTTTCAATATTATAATTACCAATAAACTTAACTTCTGTAGAATTAATTGAAACGGTAATTATTAAATTTATGGACTTCTTGTCAGTTTTAACTACTAAGGGACTTTAACAGTACCTAAATATTTTAAATACGGTAGTTAGAGACCATCTTACATATAGCGTACTTAGGTGGCTCTAGCTACAAGAATTCAAGAAGAAAACTATTGCTTTCAACACACAACGCCATCTAGTTTCAAACTAAGCAGAGCTTAGCTCTATCAGTCAGTCTAGTTACCATAGCACGGTAACTAGACTGACTGATAGAATATTTATATACTTTTTTTTATAAATACACACATATTATACATAGAAAACACCCAAACTCCGAAACAAATATTTGCAGATCATACAAACATTTGGTCCGGCCCGGGAATCGAACCCGAGACCTCAAGCACAGCAGTCACTTTCGCTACCGCTACGCCACCGAGGTAGTTTGACTGTACAGTTGGCCAAGTGGTTTAAGCGGTCGCTACGACGCCCTCTCCTGCGTTGAGTGTTGTGGGACAACACTTTGTGTGATCCACAAACTGTTGTTCTGAGTCTGAGTGTTCTTTGTGTCCGTTTCTTGTATGTTTGTAAAGTCCCCTGCGACACAGGACTTATTACCAGTACGGGCGTTGTTTTAAAAAATATATATACAGATTATACAGCTACCCACTATTTTTATAAAATTAATTTTCTTGTGCAGGAGAGGGTATGATTATTTAGAGGGGGGGCTGAAATGTCATGGTCCTAGTCCTAGGATAGGGCGTTAGAGACTAGATGGCTTCTACGACCCTAAGGAGCCGACGTCCGAAGTGTGTGTGCGTTGTGCATGTACGTATGTATGCGTGTATGTGTAAAATTTGTGACGCTGCCTCGTCATTAAATTTATAAAATCTATCACAGTTAGTTAAAGCCCTGTATTAAGAAACTGCCTGTATGTTTTTATTAATATGGCCCAAAAAGCCAAATACAACAGATTAACAGATTGCTAAACGACGTTTACGGAGCACTCTCAGCACCCCGGGATGCCATCTAACGATAGTTTGTACGACATAATACTAGAACATATATATCGTATACACTGGACTCATAATTCGTTGAAAAGAGTGCGCTGTACGACAAACAATGTGCATATTTTCAGTTGTTTAAAATGTATAATTTATTTGTTATAAATTAAATTCGAAAAACTAAATAGAAATTATAATATGAATGTAATATGTTCTAATTCATTAAGACTTAACAAATTAAAATTGAAGGTTTACACTATTCATTTCCTGCCTTGTAATGTATATCATTCAAAAATAAATGCTATGAGCATCGTAAGGTCGTAGGGTTTACTGGAAATAATTAAAGAAATTTCCTATGTCCTGGCTTCGTCAACAGATCAGCTCCAAAATTATAAGCTTTTTATTTAAAATAAATATTAAAAAGAATATACAGCAACAAAAATTTGGTTGAAATTGACTTTGGAAGTCAATCAATAATAAAAACATGTTAATACTGGACAGTCATGCCTCAAATGCATTTAGTGATTACAATATGCTTTCATAGGTAACAAAAAGTCAGTGACATATCTTCTGTTTGGTGTGACTACGCTCCTAGTTTTATTACAGTACATTATTTATTTTCGACCGTAGGTGTGTCTGTTCTAATGTGTTTATCACAAATTAATGGCATGGCATCTGTTGTATTGGTTTTTAGTTCTTGTTATGTAATAATAATTGTTGTTTGTACAATATTAATTGAGTTTTTTATACACACAAAATTACAAACCATGACAGATTAATAGATTCATCAACACAAAGCCTAATCCATTGGGGCTTCAAATATATAAAATAGAAAGAAAACTCTTTATTTTGTCCTTAGGGGTGACAGTTATCGTGGTAACTGTGTAAGCCTTACGCTGTCACGATGACTGTCATGCCTTTTACGTCCCCAAGCGGGGTGTGAAAAAGCATCTCACAAGGCCGCCATAGTGTGGGTCACCATACTGCGTTGTCAGCATTTGCAATGAGTATGGTGACCACAACTCTTGGATTTTATTCATGCTTTCCATTAGGCAGAGTGGAGTCACTTTGGCAGGCTCTTAAATTAAGAAAGAAAAATAACACGTGTTTATTTGTTTCAGAGTTTCAAGAGAGTACATACGATGTTAGATATACAATGTACAAATGACGGCCTTATTGCTAAAAGGCATCTCTTCCACGCAACCTTAGGATGGATCAAAATGTTTCGGAGTAGTTGTGGGTGCAATGAACTTATGATCAAGTATTTAGTGTAGTTGGTTACTAAGAAAAAGTTTTTGTTAATATCCTCCCTATGGAGGGTGGTACTTATACCAGATGGTACTATAGATATATGGATCTTTGACACTTTCATAGTTAACACAAACTGGGAAGTTATCTAGTGAGTGAAGTTACTGACAAAAATAAAAAAAAAACTGTTTAATAATAATAACACGAGGCGTTACACAACTAAGTCAAATTTTTAACATCAATTGTTGCGTCTTATGAACGCAGAAATACTAAAAACAATAACATACAATGTATATAATCTTACTAATTTTATCAAGTTAAATAAATATTTGAGCAGCTTATTACTGAAGTTTTCAAGTCACTAATTATAATTTGTTTCATCTTATATGTGTGTCCATTTTAATGTCAGGGTTGTGAAGTACAAAATTAAATTAATAAAATTAAATTAGTTGAGTATGGTGACCACAACTCTTGGATTCTATTAATGCTTTCCATCCGGCAGAGAAGAGTCACTTTGGCTGGTTCTTAATATAGAAAAAAAAAGGGATATTTACATCAAAGGTGAGAGGTCCACGGTTACGTAGCATCTGAGTAGGTTAACATATTGAAAAGTTAAGCAATCCAGGCCAGGTATGGCCGTGGATGGGTGAGTTCTGTCACATGGAGACTCTTCCGTGTCTCAGAGAGCACGTTAAATTTTAACTTTGACATTGCCTACTACTTGGGGTATCGTAGTAAATTTAAAGCTAATCCTGACCTAGTTTGTGAAAAAGGCTCGGAAATAAAATGAGGTAGCCGTAGAGATACAATTTAAATTTTCAAAGCACCACCATGAACTTTTATGGCTTGATACATACGAAGTAAGAAATCCTGGTTATGAATCTAAATAACCTAAATAAATAAATAAAATAAGCGAATCCTACATTATCAACAGGAACCATAGCTTGTAGTACAAAGCTCATAAGATATTTATGTACCCACCTTATTAGTTAATTTATCCAGCGCTTACCGTCGGTTTCAAATTCCAGAAATTTTTGTATTACCAACAATTTGCTTAGTGTGATAAGTGGTCTGTCTACTGCCATTTTGACTTGGTGATGCATACTTTTTCATACTTAACTAGCAGACGGGTCATCCATAGATATTTATGTCCACTTAGAAAAAGGGAGAGGAAAGTGTAGGGCTCTAGTACTGTCATTCAATTGATGAAAAGAAATTGCTTACCACAAGATTTTTGTGAAGTCCAGACCCTTTTGACCTAAAACACGGCCCTCCTGTGGTTACTTACTGATCATTTTATCAATAACTCCTTTAAATAAGGCTAAGCATGTGATCATTCTCAAAGTCCAAATGGCTGATATACCCGACTATAGTTTTTATATTTTCTTTAAAGAAGTATTACACACCCCTAGATGAGAGCATGAATATTCATAAAAGAAGTTAAATTAACGAATGCTTGTGCATATTAAAAGCATTAGTTGGGACTTTGGTCATCAGCTACTTGGTTTTGCATGTACCGGTCAAAGACGCCTCTGCAATGTTTCTTGAACTAAGATAACAACACTACAAGTTTTCTTTTTTAATTAAATAATTATCGTTATCAATAATAGCCTTTAATAACCCACAGCTCTATATAGGTCTCTCCTTAGAACGAGAGTTTCGATTTACTATACCACTTCATCCAAACGGAAGGTTATAGAGTTTGTGTGAGTTTTCTGTCACTTTATTGAACTGTTGTCCTGAAAAACATTTAATCCCTTGTCTCTTACGATAGCCATGGAAAAAATAAAGACGGTGACAATATGCGTGACTTACTTTTACTCTCTGACTCCGCTCTGCCTAATGGAAAGCAGGAATAGAATCCAAGAGTTGTGGTCACCATACTCATTGCTAAGGCAGACAATGCAGTATGGTGACCCACACTATTGCGACCTAATAAGATGCTTTTTCACGCCCTGTTTAGGGACATAAAAGGTATGACAGTCATCGTGGCAGTGTAAGGCTCACACAGTTATCACGAAAACTGTCACCCCTGTATCAACAGGATCCTGGTCTCGCACTCACTAACGAAACACGATAGCACGGATGCTGGCGCTTTAGGTCGGTCTTTGCGGGAAGGGAAGTACTATCCCGGTCGAACCAGCCCGTTCGTGCTGAAATCAGCGTGGCTCTACTACCTAACATTGTTTACTAACACTGTTTCATGGTTAAAAGACATTTTACAAGAGTATGAAACGATATAGTGTTACAATTACTTAAGTACCACCACGTGCACTATACGTGCACTAAACATACAAATACAAATTTTAGTATATTATACTATACAAATTTTAGTGAAAATAGATAAGAAGCAAATAAAGTATTTTTCATTTAATATGTAGTATGGTATTGCGGGATTTGGTAAGCGAGTCAGTGTGTATATAGACCAAGGAACTGCAAAAATTGCCACCAGCTTGCAAAGTTGTGGAATGGTGGAGTTTGCACCGAGGACACTTCTCTGAAGCGGGGTATGCAAGAGGGTGATAACAATAAAACTCCAATTGATTAAGTGGCAGAAAAACTTTGTTATTTAGATTCTCATGAGTTTAAATAACGTTTAAATCCTATGAATTCAAAATTTTTCAATTACCATTCCCACAGTTATCTACACGATAAAAAGACAGTTACAATTCGTTTCCAAGAGCTTAGAATAATTATAATTACTATGCACACTTCACATACGGCCAATTGATCCCAAAATACACGGAGTCACTACTCTTTTTTTTTTGTTTTTTTGTTGACGAGGCGGAAAATCCCTTCGGATCTCCTGCTCCTTAGGGTGCAGGAGTTAGGAGTATGTGGTGTGCCCACTAGAAACCACCGCGACAGCCGGCCTCTGGCACCCTCTAGTCTGGTCTCTACGGAGTCACTACTCTAGTATGTAAACAGACTACTGATAAACATACTTTTATATATATATTTTTTAAACATAGCAAGAAAAATGAAGTATTGATTGCAGATTTTTGTCGATATAAACCGCTTTTTTTCAAGTCGGTTAAGCATTAATTAACCTATCAATCAACAAATCTCTCAACGGATTTGTCAATTTAACACTGTGACACTGTCTGTTAGCACTTACCTTGTAAAGTGTATGTCAATATTCCATTATCACTTATTTAGATAGTACGACGAATTTAATTCGTTTGCACTTGTCCAGTCATAAGCTTCTGTAATTAAGTGCTGATAAAATGATTGGAAAAACAGATTTAGCTAACAGCTTTTATGACCAGACCTGGTCTGGTATATAAAAATATTAATTTGTGTGCACTTCAAAAATTCAAAAAGTTCTGCACCAATTTTTTTTTATTTTAACAGCCTGCCAAAGTGGCTCTACTCTGTCTAACAGAAACCATAAATAAAATTCACAGGTTGTGGTCACTATACTCATTGCGAATGCAGACAAGTGACTAATTAATTAATAATAATAATATTTTATATGGCCCTACACGGGTCTGATATAGACTTTAAGGCACCAACGTCTTGGCTACGGTATGGTGATCTCTTCGGAGAAACTGAAGGTTTTGTTTGTGCGATTATGGACGAAGTTATCATGACGAATAACTATCGGAAATATATCCTGAAAGATAGTACGGTTGACATCTGTCGGGCGTGCCACCGTCCTGGGGAATATATTAGGCATATTATTTCTGGTTGTTCTCGTCTTGCTAACGGTGAGTATTTGCACAGGCACAACCAAGTAGCCAGGATCGTACACCAACAACTTGCACTTAAATACCAACTTGTCAATTTTGAAGTGCCTTACTACAGGAATGTACCCGACCCAGTTCTCAAGAACGGTCGTGCTACGTTATATTGGGATCGATCTATTATCACAGATAGGACTATTGTTGCCAGTAAGTCTGATATTATGATTGTTTATTGATATTGATTAAGGGTCTGAGGCAGAAGGCAGTCCTCCTTGACACGGCCCGTATTGTAAGGAGGTTCCTGTCTTTGGAGTCACCGGTGTCTTGGTCTCTGTACCCGATGTCGGTGGTCTACTATTTTTTATATTTTTGAATATGTATTTTTTATTTTTTTCTGTATTTAAAAATGTAATGAGTTAGTGTATATAATGAAATAAAGAAAAAATAATAATAAATAAATAAATTATTAACAATTAATCTCAAATCTTGCCATGACATACCACATCGAAGCGTAGCAAGGCACAACTAGTATTATTTAACTAGCTGACGTCTGTGACTTCTACTACTGTAGAATTTGAGCCTCTGTCAATTTTTACCCAATTAAAGAAAGGAAATAAATAATAAATAAATAAATAAATATTTTAGACATTCGATACACAACGTCATCTAGTTTCAAACTAAGCAGAGCTAGCGCTATGATAACTAGACTGACTGATAGAATACTTATATACTTTTTTTGTAAATACATACATATTATACATAGAAAACACCCAAACTTCGAAACAAATATTTTGCAGATCCTACAAACATTTGGTCCGACCCGGGGATCAAACCTGAGACCATACAGTAGTCGCATTCACTACTGCTGTGCCACCAAGGCAGTTATCTATTATAGATATCAGTTATCAGTTAGTTAGTTTCTTAGTTCGTTTGTATTGTTTTATGCTTGTTACTTCAGAACTCCATTGTTTATAAACTTAAATGTTATAGTACTTATAATCCCTGTTTCATTAACAACCTTTAACAGTTTACTACTAGACATAAGTCCTAATTGATTTCATTCAAATGTAGAGAAAAATAACACCCTAACAGGGTGGAATATTAAAGAGAAATGATCTTTTGCAGTTACTTAAGAAGGGAGTTATATCTACATACTTTAGTTAATGGCAATAGCCATTAACTAAAGTATGTAGATATAACTATAACCTATACCTAGTATATTAAACTCATATTCATGGGTTTAATATACTAGGTGTTAAAAATGCTGTTTACATGGCACGCTAGTACGGCTGGTATTGTAACAAATTTAATTTCTTTGAACTCTTTTAGGCAAGAATGCTACTAATATTATCAATGTGAAAGTTTAAATGGATGTTTGTAACTCTTTCACGAAAAAACTACTGGACGGATTTGGATAAAACTTTACAGTAATATAGGTAATACATCGGAATGACATATAGGCTACAGTTCCTAATGATTTTATGTAATTTTGGTCGTTATATGACGATACATGTCAATTAAGTAGGAAAAAGGGGACTCTGAGAGTTATCTTGGCACACGCTGCTTAAACCATTGAAGTTACATAAAAATAATGTACCGTAGGATTGTTTGTATGGTAAAAAAATATATTTATTTAAAATGGTTTGTTACGAAACTTAAAGTGGTAGACCAAATTCTACGCCAGCGAAGCCACGAGCAAAAGCTAGTCGTTTAATATTTTAGGATTTTTATTTAGTTAGTAAGCAATAATGTAATCTGTTTCCAAAGTGGTCCATTACAATCGTTTTTATAACTTAAAGTTTATTGTTTATGCCTTGAAGAAATTCCCTTTAGCAATTTTTTTTGAAAGTGACTACTCTGCCTGATGGAAAACATGAATAGAATCCAAGAGCGGTGGTCGCCGTACTCACTGCGAATGAAGACAGTGCAGTATGGCGACCCACGCTATGGCGGCCTTGTGAGATGCTTTTTCACACTCCGCTTAAAGGACCCGGGATCGTAGTGGGAGGGAAATACGTGCACTGGTAATTCATTCCAGGTTTTAACTGATTTGTACAGGAAGGAAGAACCGAACCGTTTAGTTCGGGAGCGTATGTCTACCATTCTGAAACGGTGACTTTCAAGGCCAGCACGAGTTGTCCTGTAGAGGAACGGAGAGGATGGAATCAGTTGGAAGAGTTCGTCAGAACACTTTCTATGATAAAGGCGATAGAGGACTGCCATAGAGGCGACATCTCTTCGCTACTGCAGAGACTCAAGGGATTTAATGACTTTCGGGTTATCGACAATCTGAACTGCTCACCGCTGTAACTGTTGTTCATGGTCACCCAAATGATATGCTCTTGTATATAATCTGTCAAAATTTTGATGTACAATTAAGTTTTTTCTATTCTATTCTGACAACAGATAAAACTATAGTTCGTTTTTATATGCCTAATATCCAAATACGTAATATCTTCCACCTCAAAGATATTAATTAAAAATACATGTCACCTTACGAACTCCATTTTCTTTTACGATGTCTCCAGTGTTACCTGTTATAAAAATGTTAATGTTTGTTTATTTATTGTCAGATTAGAATTCAATGCTGTGATTTTAAGTCACAAAATACTTAACCTCAAGGACTGTAAGCTTATATTGACATAGCAATAATGTACTCGCCGTAGGCGGTCTAACAATTGAATAAATGAACTTGATGAATACAAAACTTTCAGAAGTGATTTTTCATCTTAACTCATCAATCTCCTCTCCTCTCTCTCAGACTCTCCTTTGCAAGGACGTTTTGGCCTACTATACCATGCTGAAAAGACAGATTGGTATAGGGTTTGTTTCAAGTTTTCCTTTCTCTCTGGAATGGTTTTATCCTATAGTTTACTCCTTTAGTCGTCTTTTACGACACTCACGGGATGAATAGTAGTAGTGACACTCTGTATTAAGCTTAGCTATAAGATAATATTTATTTTCATACTAAGAATTATTTTGATTCAAGTCAAAAAAATTATTATTATTATTTTTATATATTAAGAGCCTGCCAAAGTGACTCTACTCTGCCTGATGGAAAGCATGAAAAGAATCCAAGAGTTGTGGTCACCATACTCATTGCAAATGCAGACAATGCAGTATGGTGACCCACACTATGGCGGCCTTGTGAGATGCTTTTTCACACTCCGCTTGAGGTCGTAAAAGGCATGACAGTCATTGTGACAGTGTAAGGCTTACACAGTTACCACGATAACTGTCACCCGTCATCAATGGGCATCCGGTTTCACATTCACCAACGAAACACGTAGGAACAAGTAACAATAGTAATCGCTTTGATTGTAGTTTCTTTCATTGAATTGATTACGTTTCATTGATTTCAACTTATCGACTCCTTTTTCAGATTTTCTATGAGTTTCTAGCATTCCATTTTAATGAATAGCTCTCATTATTATTTTAATCAGATTGAAAAGTTAGTCTCAAAGTAAGAGGCAAATTTAACACTTGGTTGTTCCAATTATGCAGTAATATAGCATATATGTACTATTATAACTAATTCTAAATCAAAAAATTATTATCCTCATTGTGAAAATCTCAATTTCTTTATACATAGCCATGTTAAGACTACCCAAAAATTGCGTTGTTTTCAAGTTGTGTGGACGCTACTGCTTTTTTTACTACAAAATGTTCCCAAGCAAATCCACGCCTCTTAACACGAGGTACAAAATGCCACCTCTCATCCAAACACGTATTTACTTATCTAATATATGAATATCTCTTTCCTTATGAGATTTATCGTCAAATACATCGTCTACACCTAAGCAATATGTCGATTTGTAACTTATTATAAATTCCTTGAGCACCGTATGACTCTGGATTTAGAGAAAGAATTTGATATCTCTGGTTCACGCTTCAGTTGAGTCAGAAATTTAGACGTTTGATAATAATATGATATTACTTCATATTTTGTATGGGAATATAAATATAATTTGTATCGGGAATTGGTATTAGGTCTTGGGATTTGCTAGAATAATTATTGTTAGGAAAGTTATAAATAAATATTTTTAATTTGGTGTCATTTTTAATCATTGTAATAATTGACACTATTTTTCCACTGTTTATTAGGTAGTAGAGCCACACTGGTTTCAGCATGAACGGACCGGCTCGACCGGTGCAGTACTACCCTTCCACAGAAGATCAACCTAAAGCGACCGACAACATCCGTGCTGTCGTGTTTCGTTGGTGAGTGCGAGACCGAATGCCTATTGATGCAGGGGTGACAGTTGTCGTAGTAAGTGTCAATACAATGCTACGATGACTGTCATGCCTTTTACATCCCCAAGCGAGGCGTAAAAAGGCATCTTAATAGGCCGTCATAGTGTAAGTCACCATATTGCATTGTCAGCATTCGCAATGAGTATGGTGACTACAACTTTTAGATTCAATTCATGCTTTCCATCAGGCAGAGTAGAATCACTTTGACAGGCTCTTAAAATTGGAAAAAAAAAGTTTATTTGGGGTCGGCTTCAGTTTTATCTGAATATCAGGATTTTTCGCGCAGCAATTGGAGGGCGACCTGAATTCGAAGTTTATCTAGTTATCAGTACATTTGTAGCCACTGACTGCATAATAATGATTGCTAAAAATGTTTATAACAACCGGAACCGATGACTTTTGGTCATCATCGGCTTCTAACCGTCCACTGCTGAATATTTTTCTTTCGAAAGGAAGTTTTGGCCTATTATACCACGCTGGCCAGACGGGTTAGTAAAAGATCTGTTCAAGTTTTCCTTCTTTTTGTGGTGACGTTGTCTTGCATACTTTGCTGCCTTAGTCGCCTCTTACGACACCCATGGGATGAATAAGGGTGTAAGCCCCCTGTTTTCTAATCCATCACTATACAGATAATATGTTTAATACACAATAACACAAAGATTATTAAGTTCAACGTTAAGAAAAGAAAGCTGAAAATCTTTCTTAGATTTATATCAGACCATATTATGGTTTCTACATACCTATGAATACAATGATATCTACAGGTCACAGTAAAAATAACCTATTGAGTCTAGTAGTTGGGGACCCTAATTGCTACCGCGAAGGTTTCAATTCTTTTCCACCTAGAAGAAGTAATTGTGTGATAGACACGATTTTTAACGTGTAGAAACTCCCTCGGGCTGTCACCTCACCAGGGTTTACCTTACGTGTCGGTATCGAACGGACTGAAACTACACGGTGTGCCACTTATCATGAGATAAGAGGGATCCGGGAACAGCTGCTATTACGATATCCAGACCCCTTCTAGCACCTGCCCGTTAGTGCGGGCACCATCTTCAGGTAAATTCTCTATTTAGGCAACTTACATGCGTACGTCGCCTTCTCATGGCTGGCCACTGTAGCAGATAAAGAAGAAAACCCGTGCCTTACATCCACAAACACAGAAATCGTCCTCCCGGGCCACCTCCTTCTGCGAAATAACGTCTTCACAGAAAGTTTCCACCGCGTTCTAGGGAGAGGTCTATTTCTAGCAATGTACTGTTAAAGGCTATTGATGTGATGTATGTGGAAATATCATCAGCTTAGTTTTGTGGCAAAGGCTCTGTCTAATCTAGGATCAGACTGTCATGTATAAGATGTAACTTTTTCATTATTTCTCTATTATTGCACTTCAGTTCCTATTTAAGTTATTCATGACTGGATATAAATGTAAACCCATGGTGCGATGACTTCATTCACCATACAATTACTCCATGTAAACGACGTATGAGTAAAATCTTGTCGCGACGGCGTTTCATTAAATGAGCAATGATTTCTGTACAGTGGCTCTCAAAGTTTAACACACTATTTCGCTATGATATTGGTTTCATAGTCTAGGTTATATAAAAATATGCATGTAAATTATACAGAAATTCGTAGAGCGAATGTCTGTGGAAGCGACGGAAGAGGTCGTCCACGGTCAACATTATCGACCAAAATTGATGACGTTCTGAAGAAGCGACATGTTAAAAATACCAAGAAACGACGAGTACATATGTAGCGAAAGAAAAGAGGTGTATCAGGACCGTAGCAAGTGGAAGATAATTGTCTATGCCTACCCCTTTTTTGCTGGTAAATAGGCGTAATTTTCGAGTAATTCCAATGAAAATTGTCACGTAAAAGAGCATTTTAATTCGGTTTCTATAATGTTCTTCTTAAATAAGTTATATTGATTTTACATGACATTTATTAATTGATAATAGACAATGTAGTATAAATGTAAATATAATAGAATTTTGATTTAACTAATCTATTTACTATCAAAATGTTGCCAAACTTTAAAATCTCAGTGGCCTTGAACCGGACGCCTTGGCAATTTTTTGGTCCTTTGTAGTTATACCAAACAACATCAAATCTTAAATATATTATTTGAGAGCTCATTTTTCACTTCAGTAGAATTAAACGTGTAAAAAGAACAGTTACACAGGCTTCTATCTTGAAAACAAATTATCTTGGTACCCATTTAGACCACTGTTTCATCAGGATTAACGCTAAGTTCCTGTAATCTGTTTCTAATTGTGAGGAAAGTCTTGACAAAGTATGTAATCGACCGCCAAAATAGTATTCCTTATTTGAGGCTGGTAATTTAATGTAAAACTATGTCTTTATTAAAATATATACTTGTTTCGAAGTTTGGGTGTTTTCTATATCAAGGCCGCCATAGCGTAGGTCGCCATATTGCACTGTCGTCATTCGCAGTGAGTATGGCGACCACCGCTCTTGGATTCTCTTCATGCTTTCCATCAGGCAGAATAGAGTCACTTTGGTAGGTTAAAAATAAAAAAAAATAACAAAAAAATATATAATATGTACGGAGTTACAAAAAAAGTATATATATATATTTATATCGGTTGTCATCTACCTGTAGTAGCTCTGCTTAGTTTGAGACTAGATGGCGTTGCATGTCAAATGTCCGAGCAAATACAAAAATAATCGTTGTCATCGGTGAGGTATAGAAAAATTGCCTATACTTACCTGATGATATTATGACGACTGATGATCGTACTCATACATACATATTTTAGATAATTGTGTAAATATTACGATGATATCGAATAAAAATTATCTCATTTGAAAATTGAAACCTTTCTAATTTTTTATTGAAATACGTTTAATTTCATCATCACCATCATTAAGAGCCTTTACAGTCCACTGCTGGGCATAGGCCTCTCCTTAGCAAGGAGCTTTTGGCCTACTACACCACGCTGGCCAGACGGATTGGAATAGGGTTTGTTTCAAGTTTTCCTTCTCTTTGCAATGATGTTGTCTTGCATACTTTGTTCCCTTAGTCGCCTTTTACAACACCCACGGGATGAATAGGGGTGGTAACACTATGTATTCCTAATCCGTCACCACACAGACGACGTTTAATTTGTCAAAGTCAAAATATTTTAAAATAACCGACAAAGTTTTAGAAACGATTGCTAAATAATAAGTGTTTTATTAAAATCAGTTCATTATTATGCACTGTACGCACGTCCGGGGCTCAATGAACGCCTGTATATCCTCTTTATTACAATATAGCGCAATAGTTTGTAACAACATCATAATAGGTAGTTAGAAAAAGTATTGCCTTTTTTATTATCAACTAGTTGAGCTTGTAACTTCGTTTTTCGCTTGTAACTTTTTTTTTTTAAATTTGTATAGGAATAGGTGTTTGTCTTCCATCTCACCTGATGGAAACTGTAGATGAAGACGAAGGTGGTACACGCCCATCCAGAAGCAACCTGTTCACTCTACTCTTAAAGGCTCCAGAGTTCAGTTCATCAGCAAAAATAGTCCCAGACAGGTCGTTCCAAATCTTGGCGACTCTCACAAAAAACGAGCTGTCAAACCGTTTAGTTCAACTTTCGGGTATGTTAACAGCGTATGGATGAAACTATTGCCTACGCCTTAACTTTTATGTAACTTTTTTTTTAATGAAAAGACGTGCGCACTAGAAATAAATCCTGTGTCGCGGGGGACTTTACAAACATACAGGCAACGGACACAAAGAACACTCAGACTCAGAACAACAATTCATGGATACAAAGTGTTGTCCTATGTAGAATTTGAACCCACAATACTCAGCGGTAACCGTGTAGTTATAAAGATGATTAATGCAGACAGATGGAGTAACAATAATAATATTTCAGACATTTTAGACATATTGTCATCTAGTAGAGCTTGTACTATGGGTTCTAGACAACTGATATAAATACATACATACTACTTTTATTTTTGACTCTTACGTACAGCGCAATCAAATATAAACTTCAGCGACATCTACCGAGAAATATTAAACTACCAATCTTCTATCGCGATATAGAAATTTTCGCATTAGCATACATACATTATACTTCCTAACATCAATCGTTGGGCCGCGGCTCACCAGGCATTCTGATGACTTCTCATCCGATCGGAAGAACGGTTGTTTGTGTTGGAGGAACATGACTCCCGCTCCTCCTCACACATTATAAATAGAAAACACTTCAATTTCGAAACAAATATTTCCAAATCGAACCGGACATCGAACCTGTCACTGTGCGTTGCTGCCTGATTAGTTACTCCAGCTTCCCTCCACTACATTTGGGACAAAAAAAAATTGACATTTACGCAAACAAACGCGCCCTTATTCTTAAAGCTCTTGGAAATGAAAAATTACTCCTTAATGGCTCGGATACGCAAAGCTCTTGCATAGAATAATAACAGGTTCATTTCTATGCTAAACGCGCTATTAATATTTTTAATTCATCTTATCTCTGTCAAAGGAACTATCATTCTGTAGACTGGTGAAGAACTGAAGATGGTGTTTTAAAATATAATGACATATAACAATTTTCTGTAACACAATGTTGTAAGTTGCGGCTATATCCTAACTAACATTTTGTTGACTGTCTCGATTGCGCAGTGGTAGCGTGTGCGGCTGCTGCGCTTGAGGTCTCGGGTTCAATTCTCAGGTTGGACTACATGTTTGTATGATCTGCAAATATTTGTTTAGGTGTTTGGGTGTTTTCTATGCATAATAATGTTTGTTTTACAAAAAAAACTATTAGATATATATATATCAGTTGTCTAGTACACATAGTACAAGCTCTGTTTAGTTTGAGAGTAGATGGCGTTGTGTGTCACATGTCCGAAATATTATATATTATATTATTATTAACGTTATAAATGCAATTGTGTTTGTTCATTATAACGCTTAACACCTGAAACGGCTAAACCTCTCACAAACGGAAAGTTACATTATTAAATAGCATAGGCTACTTTTAACTGTGGTAACCGACAATCACGGGTGGAGCCACAGATAAAAACTTGTAGTTATATAATAGACTATTTCCAAAAATCTACTTCCATGTGTTTACATCATGAGGAATCGAAACTTGTTTTGTTCATTCCAAAGCTTTCAACCTAATGTTTGGAATAGATTTTTTCTATAAATTTCAAGTGGACCAAACGAGACTTACTTTAACAACTACTTCCCTGTAAATTGGATATACATGTTGCCAATATTCAGAAAAAACCCGCCTTCTACTGCGTTTATTGCCACTGCTAGCGAAACTTCAAGTATCTACACACAATACTTATATACACTCACGTCTTTATCTCCGAGAGGAGTGGCCAGAGGCACCACATTTTGTTGACCATAACATTAAGCCCAGTTACATAATAGGTAGAAATTTTATAGATGTCTGCCAGGTACGAATATCCCTAGTTGTAATCATTGTAATCATTACTTATAGATATCCAAATATATACATGGATAAATTCCACCCAGATACAAAGTAAATATGCTCATCATACAATGTTGTGTCTTAGGTGGAATTAAGCCCACTACTAAGATCACCAACTACTAAACCAATAAGCCAGCCAGTATCTGCTTTGTTTTAAAAATGCAAGGTCATTTGAGGTTTTCGTTATTACTTGGAATTATTGAGATGTTTTAGCTGTCACTATAGGTTGTACCTTTGCCAGTAGTGTCTGGAACTGTGTCAAACTAATTTTGTTCTTCCCGCAAGGACCTCCATTCGGCTTAGCAGTGCTGAGAAATTAAGAATTTTTAATTCTTTTATAAGAGGTTAAAGTTGTTCAACAGTTGAGAGGGGACTATTCTTGTCGAAAAATTTCAAATTACTAGCAAACGAATAAGGTGATAAATAAATACATAGTGCAACATAGCATATATTAAAAGACTCCAAACCAAAAGTAAAGAAACTCTAGAACACGGTGCGCCCCTATCAGCATTCATTATCCAGTCACGGTAAGCAGACACACGGGTGTACAAAGAAGTTTTATCATAATTTTTGCCACTCACAACACCAACTAACACATCATCTTGTATTTCCCTAAGGGTATCGGATTCTAAACACACTAAAGGACCACCAGAATCACCTCTTTCGACATCCGTTACTGAAGTTTCTGAACATACAAAGTTGTTCATATCCATCTCCCATAGTAAGGAACACTCTGATCTAGTCAGAACTGCAATTTGGGCCACGAGCAAAACTGGGGAGATAGCGTCACGAAGATCAGGCCCGACCCTACCGTACCCAGCAGCAACACATTTACTATCATAATCCGTAGCTGCAGAAGCCAGTTTTATTGGTTGGACTAGTTCAGTAAACAACCACCTTTCATCAACATGTCCGACAGCAATATCATTATTTGGAAAGTGGAATTCTGGATGAAGAATTACTTTTTTCAACTGTCTCCATTGTGCATCATCGGTAGTCTCAGAGTCTCCAGTGTGAATTAGACTGTTACGTAAGTTGCCTGCCAGTACACGCAGTAGATCAGGTCGTTTCGCAAAGTAGAAGTCGCTGGCTTCGAAGCAGTGAGCTGCAGTAAGGATGCGCGTAGAGTCAATGATACTTCCGCCACAAAGGTTCTTCCACACCACCTTTCCATCTTCGTACTTATGGACTGGTTCTTTCAATGACACCAGGTATGGTATTTGGCCGTTGCCGGCTGGCTCTCCATTAACTACGGTAAGACTCACATCAGGCCTACTTCTGGAGTGGTTGAGTGTTGTTACCACACGTCTGTCATAGTCGCATAATGTTGGTTGGAATATAAATGTAAGTATTATAAGGACATTCATTAGAATTTCGGTCCTAAAAGTATGACAGGAAATTTAATAACCATATTCGAAGAAAAAAATACTAATGTTTTGTTATAGTACCTCTGACATTTCTTGTATTCGTTACTGTCATTTGCTAGGATATTGAAGTACTTGAGGAGATTTTAAACCTTCTTGTTCATATATAGAAGTCTATGGTAAAACTAATAGAGATTTTAAAAAAACTCCTTTTCTATTACCGTTTTGCAGAATGCAATGTAATATAGATTTTTAATTTTGTTATAACTTTCTGCTCGTCTATTTCTCTAACAGTTACGTACTGAATTATTCAAGAGAGAAAATTCTTCTTTGAAATGATTTTTCGTATATTTTACTACTGCAATAAATAGGAAACTTTTCATGTTTTTGCTACTCAATTACAGCAAAAGGGTTGATTGAATTTGATGAAATTTGACACAGTAACTGTTAATTGTCTAGAGTAGTACCTAAACCAAAGTGAATTCTGTGCAATTATTCATTTCTGTTCCAATTTTCATAAACATTTCATTTTTATCTCTGAAAACCCTTACGATCTCGCACTGCCCCTCTCCCTGTCCCTCCAGAATCACGTTTAGGCTCCGATAACCTCATTAATAAAGCGAAAAGTAATTCCTTATCATCTATTTACTTTGACATCTTTGTGTCATTCGTGTCAAGTCGAGATACAAATATTTGCTGAAGCATGATTTTTACACTCAAATAAGATGAAATTTCGAGTTAAAAAAGGTATTGACTGTATCTACGGATGGTGGAGTGGTTTAAGTGGTAGTGGAACAACACTGTGTGTGATTCGTAAATTGTTATTCTAAGTGTTCTTTGTGTCCCCTGCGATACAAGATACACTCCACATGCAGGAGTTGTCTTTAAATATATCAATATTATATATTCTTTCGTATATTTAGATCAAACAGTCGTTAGAATCTAACCTTTATTTACCAATATCATTTCTTATAATTACAATACTCTATAGCCCTTGACCGCCTATAGGAGATTTCAGTCTCGACTGAGACCATTCATTAAATCAAACCAAGACAAATGATTCACGGAGTACTATCTAATTATAGACGTCCCTTAGAACAAGTGGGTGACAATTTGTATAGAATTATCGTTAAATTATAATTGATAGCTTAGATTTCTTCTACTTTTGTTAAAGTAAGGTCAAATGGCAAGCAGAATAATAATATACTAAAGAGCTTGGTGGTTTGGATCGTTTTCAATATCTTGGTTAATTTCAGGACTAGTATAAGTGTAAATTGTATGCTCTACTCTAATTGTATAGATTTTTTGACAGTTCGAAGTGTATACTGGGATCTAAAAGTATGTGTGTATGTGTAGTCTATGTGGTAGTTTTTATTTATTTTTTAACTTTTTAGCACATTTTTCCTTAGTATTATTTTGGATTTGTGCACTTCTAAATTGTGGTGACTGCCACATGAAACAAAACATTCTTCAAGAGACACTGAACTACCGGGAGAACTTTTCATGTCACGATATTCTTACGTATATAAACTTAAATGCCACTTTCAAATAACAACCGTTAGGCTGCGGCCTGTTAGGCATTACCACCTCACTTATTCGGTGAAACATCCCTTTGCGTTGAAGAGACAAAATACAAATATCAAATATCCGAACTACCGAATCCGAAATAACATTTCCGAGTTTTCCTATTTGATCGAAAAGGAGCGTAAAGAATTCTCTTCGTTTAGAAAATTTTCAAATTTATAAGTGTAAATCAGTTTAAAAAAGTTTTAACCAAAGATCCTGTCTCAGTCCCCATAGATCTAAAGCATACAAATCTATGAGCATAGATAATTCTCTCTCTTAAAGTCATGATGACATTTTACTATTATTTCTACAACCATAATGAGCGCAATTTTCCATGTTCACGACTTTCGTTTTAATATCCACACTACTGTCATGTATGGCTGATAATATAACACTTACATTGCCTGAGTCAATGGAAAATAAGCATGAATTAATTTTGTCGATTGACGAAAATTTAATATTGCCCAAATTGCTAGTACGACAAAATAGAACATTGAATATAACCAGTGCAAACTCATGCTTTCTTAGTAAAAATCTAATAATGCAAAATCTAGTCGAAGAACATATTAATACTCGATCAGGAAAAGGTGACAATAAATGTCTTCAGTTAGAAGAAATTGGAAAATTTCATTCAAAGAAATCAAATAATAAAATGAACAAATACGACTATTACTATCACCCAAATAAATGGCGCGTTGTTACAGGCAATTTGACTAATAAATTATATCATTCAGGTTGTTTCTATTTACATTTTTATCATCTCGACCAGAACAGTGCTCATAAATAAAACTCAAATGTAACTAATAAATTATTAAACACTATGTTTACAGGTAGCACTTCAAATTCAAAAGAACATCAAGTTCGGCAAATCAAATTAGTGATACTACATCGCGATTTCCACTTCCCCATGAACGATATTGCTCTTGTATTTGGTGACGCACCATTTCGCTTTAACAACCCAACGAATATAGTCCCTGCAAGATATCACACCGACTATGCAAGGTGATGTTATGCAGCAGGATTTGGTCAAACAGGGCCAAAACAAAAAGGAGATGGCTCTGATAAATTACTATTTGCTGAAGTAAGTTTATTGCCCAGACTGCAATAAGGTTTGAGAAATGAATATAATTTCGTTTCGTGTAGGCCGAACGTCTTAAAAGGAGTGAGTGGGGGCGACTCTGGTGGTCCTGTAGCTTGCTTTGAGTCTTTAGGTCCTTCTTCGAAGTTAGGTAGTGTGCAGTTACTTGTTGGAATAGTTTGTGGAAGAAATTATGATAAGATGACTCTGTACACACGCCTTACAGCATATCGAAAATGGATTGATACAAATGGTTCATGTATACTGGAGTACAGAATAACTGTTGTGTTGTTTGCTCTGATTAAAGTTTTTAAAATATTGTTTTGTTGTATTGCTTATAGATTGCTTAGATCGTACAGATTAACCTGCAAGTTTAGTGGTTAGTAATTCTGTCTACTAGCCCAGGAGCCCTGGATAAATATGTGTGTACTTATAATGATAATTGCTCTTTTTATTATTTATTTATATATATGTACGTCATGCATTTTATCTACATAGGCGGACCTAATGCCTAAGGTATTCTTTACCAGTCAACCTTTGGTTGATGCACAAAAATTGGAAGTAGGTGTGTTTCAAGTGATGTTTCTTTTTCTGGACAATATTTATCTAAATGTTTTGATTTAGAAGTATACAAGTATGTTTACTAGCAATCTGGGTTAACAGTTTCTGCTTAGTATAAGATCACATGACCGTGTGTGAGATGTTATCCTAAAGAAAAAACATGCAAGTGACATTATTGCCTAGGGTTTTTTGAAATTAAGTTTCTCGCGTGTGTAATTTTTTTTGTATTTTTTGTATTGTTAATAATGACTTAGAAGCTAAGACACTAACATTTTATTTTACAAGGGGCAGATGAGTCTGTGGGTTGTTTCCTTTTGGCAGGCAATAGGGTGTATGCACATGACTCCAAAGTGGTCGAAATATTTCTATTTCTTTCCTGCTAAAAATATACACATTTAATTATTTTTTAAGTTTATCATCATTGATGGTCAAATTTCAAAATCAAATAGTAGATTTTTTTAAATACCCTCGTAAATTTCTAAGACATAACGCTATTGGTGGAACAAAGCGTGACATCAATTATTCTTCGGATGTCTTCTACACGGATGTGTTCATCGATTCGATCGTTCATTCAATAAGTTGTTTGTATGGTTTCTTATGATTACATTCTTCTGTTGATTGACGGTAGTTTCATATAGAAGTACTAGCTGACCCGGCAAACGTTGTTTTGCCATTTTTACTAAAATGGCTATTAAAAAATAAGGGTTGATCGTAGAAGGGTGAAAATTGAGGATTGTATTTTTGTATGTTGTATCATAAAAAAATAGAAATTAAAAATTTTGTCTAAATAAAAAAAAAATTTAGGATTGTACTACCCCTAACATTTAGGGGGATGAAAAATAGATGTTGGCCGATTCTCATAGATACCGGATAAGCACAAAAAATTTCATCAAAATCGGTCAAGCCGTTTCGGAGGAGTATGGCAACGAAAACTGTGACACGAGAATTTTATATATTAGATGTAGTTTTGTATTAAGTTATAAAATTTACTTCCACAAATATAGTACAGAAAGTTCTGAATTAATAGATAAAATTATGTTAATCTATTAAATATGTTACATGTTTTTATTTGTAGGTATATATTATATATATATATATTATACACATTGACAATATTCTTTAGAACTTTTCATTATATACTTTTCGCTATAAGAAGCAAGTTATATTCTCGTCGAGGTTTGTAAGCAAGTCAATATTGAGCAGTAAACTAAGTAAAAAATTTCAATAGAAAAGTCATAAAATACATATCTGAATATTTTGCTTACTTAAGCATTTTTGCTTACTTAACCATATTTGCTTACTTATGGTAAAATGATCTTCACGACACTATAAACAACACTCAGTACAGACTTTGTGGTGTGCAGTTTTTGTATTAGTATCGTACAAACGAACGATACATTATTTTTATTATTATAAATATTTCTTTACTTTTTCATGGTAATAAGTTCATTAGAAAAAAAATAATATAACTTAGTAACTTTGTAAACACTTTGTTGTTGACTTGAGTGTAGTCATGGGCACTTGAAATGAAAATACATATAAAAACACATATTTAATATATTTTTGGAACGAAGTTCCTTACGGCAGGCTTGGAGGGGATAGGGATTTCGCTGCGGGACCGAAATGAAAAAAATGTGATAGTAAAACCGTAAGTGGAAAAAGTGCGTGGAATAAATCTGTGGAAAAAAGTGCGTGGAATAAAACCGTTAAATGAGACGTGCGCAGGCGCGAAAGCGCGTCATGTGTGCTATTTTATTATTTCAAGGAATTTATTATTTTATTTCCTAAAATACTGAATTTCCTAAATACTTTCTTGTACTTAAATAAAAACTAATCAAAATCACTAAGAGAAAAATCAAGAAAACCTACATAAAATTGAGCACGATTTTTTTTGCAAATTGTGTCGATTCCACATTATCCGAAGGAACTTCGTTCCTACCTGGTGTCCCACGACACCATTTTCTTTATTATTATATTTTATTATTGTTGTTATAATATTGAACGGTGAAGATTTTTATACATACATAGAATTATTGATGTCATATGTGGATCGCTGTTCTGACTTGGGTTACTTTAGAAAAACAAATGTTCCGGAAGGCTAGAAAGAGAGTAGGCAGTAATCTGACGAGTAACGTGAGTGAAGGAAGAAAACTCATTGCGCTAACCCTTACTAAATTTGGGTAAAGGAAGATGAAATTAATTAAAACTGGTAGTGAACTAACTCATACCCCCTTTCTCCTAACAGACTTCAGGCATTATATGTATAATGCCCTTGTTGTTAAAAGTTGAAATTTTTCCGTGTAACCATGTAAAATATTGTCTACTTATAACATGAGCTATAATAAATAAATAAATAAATATTTCGGACATTTGACACACAATGTCATTTAGTTGCTAACCAAGCAGAATTTGTGCTATGATAACTAAACTGACTGAATATTTACATACTTTTATTTTGTAAATAAACACATATTATACATAGAAAACATCCAAACTTCGCAACAAATATTTGCAGATCATACAAACATTTGGTCCGACCCCGGCATCGAACCCGGGACCTCAAGCACATTAAATATATTTATGTGTAATATCTACGTTTTTCTTTTTTTTTCAGACATCTGACACAGAACATCATTTAGACCCAAACTAAGCAGAGCTTGTACTATGGGTACTACTATATTGTTTTTTTTTTTTGCAAAAACATATATAGAAGACACCCAAACTCCGAAACAAATATCGACCGTGATTTTCGACCCGAGAATCGAACCCGAGATCTCAAACGCAGTAGTCGCATTCACTATCGCTGTGCCACCTAAATTGTAATGACTATAACTCAAATGTCACATTTTTGTCGTTGTTTAAACTGATACAAAAACATAACTTCGTTTGGATGATTTCAGTTTATCAATTACAAAAAATATAATAAAAGGACACAATGTCTAGGTACTTGCGTATTTCCATAAGGAGAATAAATTACTCGAACTGCCAGTTCTCGGGGACTTCGTGGGTTATAGCCGAGTTCAGTCAGATGGTCATTTTTCCATGAACCATCTCATCGAGGCCATCCCGAGGAGAAGAAGAGTTAGAGTTTCCACAGAAAAAAAGATGTCATTGCAGTCAAACTTTGCTTTAAGTAATAGGTACAAGAATCGTGATTTTCACTTAACACATGAAAACTGTAACATATTCTTTTGTTATAGAATAGTGTATAGTTGTAGTTACAGTCGTAATATACATATGGTGGGCCAAGAGCTCGTTAACATTTTAATCTAACATCCCGTGCAAACATGGTACGGGAGTTCTTAGGATCGATATTACTGGAATTTGCTGGCTACAATCGTAACACATGGTTTCAACAAGATGGAGCTAGATGTCACACATCCAATGAGTCCATACCGGTGGTTCCACTGCTGATTTCCACACGAGGCGACATTCCATGGCCACGCAGAAGACCAGATCTATCACCAGCAAACTTCTTTTTACGGGGTTATTTGAAGAATCGTGTCTACATCAATAAATCAATTATACTGCGTCAACTAAAAGAAAAGATCAACGAAGAGATGTCGGCTATCTCACGGTCTCTTTGCCGATGAGTATTCGAAAATTTCGATGCTCGCTCAAAAGAGTGCAAACGTCGAAACGGTGGTCGTTTAAACGACTTAATTTTTTAAAAAATAAATTCCAACTGATTAGCTTTCTCATGTAAAAACAAATTTTTATAATGTATCTAATGGTTTTTTTAAGCGATTTTTTCAAATATTAACTAATTCGTAACACACCCTATACAAAATCCTAATTTTGCGTTGCATGGCTACATCTGTACATAATTTATCTGCGGTCTCTTCTATTATTTGACATTTGCAAAACTGACATTTATACTTTTCTCTTATTTCAGTTATTCTATTACGATACCTGATGATCATAATTACCTGAGGTTCGACATTATTATCTTTGTGTTGCTTTGTTGATACGTCAGTCAGGTTGAACCTTGACTGACTTTTTAAATACAATGGTCACAAATTAAAGTAACATGTTATCATCCAAATTATTAGTGCTGTACTTAATAGTATCAGTGCAGACAGAAGTAGAATCAAATAGAAAAGACGCACGCAAAATTACAACATTAAATTATTCAAGATTTCGTGTACAAACAACTAGTGTTCGCGGCCGAGTCGTGCCAAAGGGCCACTTCTCATACTTAGTGTCAATAAAACGGTCGTTTCAAAAGATCTCGGCGACGATGCACTTATGGAGTACTTACTGTGGAGGAAGCATAATTCAACCGACAAGAGTTCTGACTGCAGCTCATTGCTTTGAAATGAAAAATTTCTATTATTTGACTCATTTTACTTTACTGCGTGCTGTCGCTGGTAGTAACAAAAATCGAATTGAACATCAAGGTAAAATTTTACATCAATTCTTATTATCTATATGATTCCTAACAGAAAACAGTAGATGTTGTTTACCCAGTGTACACTTATATTATTAAAAGAGAGTTTCGAGTTTAAGCTCATACAGTACACTGCCGAGTCATGACTGACTTGGTAGTATTAATATTTGCGACTTCCAAAATAAAAAGATAGAAAAATATTTTCTTCTAAATTCAAATACGCAACTTTTGATGGTGATCGGTGAAACCATACTACAGTTTACCGACCTTTGAATAGTGACAATGCGATGTCTAGACAGTGGTCAATAAGTGTCCTTTAAAATACTAACCCTCTATCTCAAGGCAAGCTTGTTATTCAAATTTTATTGTCTGTTGTCAACGTCATCACCACCATCACCACCGTAGATGTTGTCGTCATCACCATTGTAGCCGTCGTCGCAGCCGTTGTCAGTCTCGGATGAGGACAGCACGGGGTCTTTAGTTAATTTTATTAAAGAGCCCTTGGATAGTTATAAGTGTTGAAAAACTGTTATAAACGACTTTTTCTTGATTTAATTTGAGAAATTTTTAAGAATCATTAAAGTTAGGTGATAATAACGTTTACGGTTCATTGTATTCCTTAATTCACTTTTCACATTTTTAAGCTATGAGAAAGATCGTTCTGCAATCTGTGATCGCACTGTAATTTGAGATCATGAGAGACAAATGCACACGGCAATTTAAATGTTCGGGAAACAAGACAGTAAAGAATTATTTACATATATATGTACATATATGTATATATATATATGTGTTTATATGTGAATAATTCTATATATATATTATATACGAGTATATATAATAAATGTTATTTTATTCAAGTATCGCTACCAGATATTACCAAGGGCACTTTAATAAATAACTACAATTAACGATGTTCCGCTACTAGACGAAAACCTCCCCAAAGAGCGCAAAATAAGCGTGGTGGCTAATTCCCTCCAAATGGATCGCAGCCACAATTACAATTAAAGATTAGATTAACCTTAAACTTATATTTCTCAGGGTTCACTATAGATGAAAACGGAGTACAATGGCGGCAAATCACCGACGTTCAACTCCATTACGGTTTTCACTTCCCAGTAAACGATATTGCCATCATAAATGTAGACATTCCCTTTGATTATAAAAGAATGATTGGTTATAACAATGCGTATCAGAATAACTCAGACTACGAAGGAACTTGCTTTACTACTGGATTTGGCCAGATAGGCGGAGTTGCTAAAGGTTCAAAGATTTTACTGTGGGCTGAAATACATCTTATAGCTAAAGAAAGGTGTACCGCGATTTGGGGGATGAATATGGATAAATTTGTATGTAGTGATACTATAGTTACTGATATATCTGGAGCCGATGATGGTGGACCTCTTGTTTGTCCGTTAACCCACCGTAAATCGCTGATGAGTGATGACAACAAGAATTTTGTTTTAGTCGGTATTGCGGGCGGAAAAAATAGTGATAAAACTCGGTTGTATACCAGAGTTTCTGAGTACCAGAACTGGATTGATGAACCTACGTATCGAACATCGTGTGCTCGGCGAATGAAGTGTTCTGTTTGTCTTTTGTTTGTTTATATGTGGTTCATTAAATTTGTTTGTACGTGTTTTAAGTGTATTTATTTATCGATATCCTTCTGTATATAGCTTGTCTAAGCTTCGGGTAAAAGGATAACTAAGTAGTATTGTACTCTTGTCATTTAAAGCTGAAATTTTTCAGTGTTGCCATATAAAATATTTTTTGTCTATTTTTAACATTAGGACTATAAATTGAACGTTATTTGTGGTTTCCATTCAAACTGATGTTAAAATCTAACTTGGTATGGATGACTTCAGTTCGCAAAATAAAAAGTTTTAGGCAATAGAAGTGCTAAACAAAGTATGTCATTTAGCTGTTGTATTTTTATGGCATACAAATGAGCTGGTGGGTTACCTGGTCAAAGGCAAGAGCAACTTGAAAAGTCACAAGTGCGATGTCGCCTTTTGAGTCACCAATTCAATCCAAACCAAGAATCAGAAGAACAGGACCTATTGGTTAATATCGGATGACTTCGAAGCTCTTGTATCACGTGAGCCAGCATTTGGAGGGCCCAAAGTCAAGTTTTTATCATATTAAGCATAAAATAAAACACTAGAATTGATAGAAAATAATTATTTATTCATCTATAAACAATAAAATGGATTTATATAAAACATTATGGTATTAAATACCTTTTACGCTCTACATTTACTTAAATAAATCGACTCTACGTATTGCTGTCTTCTGTATGTTTCTTACGTGTGTGACTAACTTACGTATCAATATTTAACATTTCGTGGCGTGGAGTCGAAACAGTGGCGCCGACGAAGTTACGCGGGAATAAATGAGCAGAGATTGATTATAACAAAAATAATATTTTATGAAGTCAAACCGTTTTACTAAGAATGCACGAGTGTCCGGTCCCAAACTAGCCAAAACCTGAACTATGATAATCGTACAACTGACCCACGTACTTATATATTTCTAAATTCATATTACTGCCTCGGTTGCGCAGTGGTAGCATATGCGACCGCTGTGCTTATGTTCTCGGGCTCGATACCGGGTCGAACCAAATGTTTGTATAATCTACAAAATTTGTTTCGGAGTTTGGGTGTTTTCTATGTATGTTTTTCCAAAAAAAAACAATATAATAATACTCATAGTAAAAGCTCTCCTTAGTTTGGGACTAGATGGTGTTGTGCCAGATGTCGGAAAAAAAAACATCCTACATATTACATATAAAGTATCTTTAGATAAAGAAAAAAGATTGTGTTCAAAGAGAAATGAACCTAGGATTACTGGCTTAACAGTCAAAATCACTAACCACTAAACTAACGGGGGAGGCAAAGGGAAGATTTGCAAACGGTGAAAAATATGCCGTCACGAATCGCCAGATTGAAGGTAAGTGTAAGCATAGACAATGCAATATAATCCTATTTCAATAAAGTGTGACAATAGTTACACAATAGATGATAAAAAAAATTCAAAAGAAATGTTACGATAAATTGTTGTAGAGGAACGGGTGTCAGGATCCTCTGACCAGACGAGATGACCATGCCTGGCGGGCTCCGACCCAACGACGTGCCGATTACGGCACGAGAATTTCTATATCGCAATACAGAGTTAGTAGTTGCTTCGTAGTTCGATGTGTCTTTGGTAGATGGCGCTATAGAATGTATTTGATTTTGTGCTGTTTGTGGAAGCCGCCACAATTGTTGTAGCTTGTATTAAGTATCGTTAAGTTTTCACCATGCATCTATGCGTGCTATCGGGATCAATCTTGAGTAGAATCAGCTAAATAAGTAATTAATCAAATGTGTTCAGAAATGGTGGCTTTCAATATTAATTTTCCAAACTAAAAACTATATGAATGAATTGTGTGAATTCTGAAATCTGTTAACAAATAGCAAAACTATTGCGTAACATAATACTCACTTATTTTTTGTCTAAAAATAACCATTCAATCAGTGGTCCAAAAGCGAACCATATCTAAAACTAACAATAAACTTTTCAGCCATAACTTAGATTACGTTACTCCAAATTCTTCAACTCTTAAACAGATTTAATTTGAGTCATAAAACAGTGCATTTCTCGGGTTTTATTACTTTAATGAAGATACATTTTCAGGGTTATTTTGTCTTTTATTCGAATTTTACTGACTTAGTTTCAAAAGAGGTGTAGTATAGCATCTTAAGAATGATTTTCTTGATACAATCAACTTCATGCAATATACGCCATTACGCGTATTGTAATAAGGCTTATATTTAATCCACGTACACGTTGGGTTACATTAAAAATATTTTAATTCCACGTATTATAGAGAGGTTACTCATAATTTAACGTCATAAGTACGTTACATAAGGTAATTTTACGTTACAACTATTTCCACACGTAATACACAGTTTTTAAGGTTTTGTCATGGTTTATTACTAGTTAGACAACTTAAATATAGGGTGGGCCAAGAATTCGTTAACATTTGAATCTAGCATCCCGTGCAAATATGTTACAGCAGTTCTTGGGACCGATGCTACTGGAATTTACTTTTGCGTTTCAACAAGATGGAGTCACTTGTCACACACCCAATGAGTTCCTGCCGGTGGTCAAAGACACGTTTCCGGAAAAGCTGATTTCCAGTCGAGGCGACGTTCCATGGCCACCCAGAAGTCCAAATCTATCCCCAGCAGACTTCTTTTTTTTATTTGAAGAATCGTGTCTACTTTAATAAACCAAATACACTACGTCAACCAAAAGAAAAATCAGTAGAGATGTCGGCGGTCTCGCGGTCTCTTGTCACCCTATACTATACGAATCATTTTTAACAACATAGATTTTAAATGATTTGAATTTTAAAACCAGTTATGAAAATTATAAAAACATAAAATTTGGAAGTCTACGCCTACAGCACAATACGTGCTGATCTTGGAAGTCACTCTTTTAGAATGGTAGACAAACGCTCTCGAACTAAACGGTTCAGCTCTTACTTCCTGTGTAAATCAAGTAAAACCTGGAACTCACTACCAGCGCACTTGTACACATTTCTTTCCCGCTATGACCCTGGGTCATTTAAGCGGAGCGTGAAAAAGCATCAGACTAGCTCGTCATGGTGTATATCCCTATACTGTATTGTCTGCCTCCACAATGAGTATGGTGACCACCGCTGCTAGATTCACACAAGAAATCCCAATTTTAATAGGTTGCTTTACAGAAAATATATTTAAAGCAAACTAGCAAACGTAAACGTCACGTTAGGATGTATTACCAACCCTTATGATAAGAAGGAGGTCCACAAGAACGTTACGTCAAGGGTGTGTTGCCAATCTTTATGTAAAGAAGGGGTAGGAAGGAAGGAGAGAGGGTGTTCTTTCGGTATATTTAAAGAAAAACAACATAAACCTTAAAACTGTGTATTTACGATGATAATATTGAAAGTTATTCCTAAGTCTCTAATGCCTCCTCTATACTACTCGCGAAGTTGGACGAAGTCCCTCGGCGACGTACTCGGTGAAGTCGCCCGAGGCGAGGTAAAGTTTGACGAGGTAAGCCGAAGTGCCTCTCTACACTATTGTGTATTTGTCTAACGTCCAACTTCGCGACTAGTGTAGAGGAGGAATAAAAAAATGAAAAAACGTTGCAAAAATCATATTAAGATTGTAAATGTCAAAATAAAAATGTTGCCATTATATAAAATAATATTATATTTAACATATTAATAAAACAAAAATAATTAAAATCTGTCGACACTTAATAACTAGCAATATTACCACATAATATTATATACTTTTATAATGATTATTTTATCAAAATTAAAGTCTTTATAACAATATGATCTAGCTTACATAACTATTCATACATCTGTCTCTTGCGCACGCGCATTTTTTTTTTATAAATATTTCCTGTTCTCACAAAATTTGCGTATTGAAAAAGTTTGGTTTTATTAATAATATAAAAAAAGACATTTTGTTTCAAAATTAAAATATTAACAACAACTTTCTGTAGAAATATATATTGCAAATTATATTTTAATTTCATAAGATTGATATAACAATTGCGATTAACTGGAATAACTTTGACACAGATGGGGTTTTCTTTATTCATAAATTTATTATTTATGTTGTTGAGAAATACCAAAATTTTATAAAATCTTTCAAATTAACCATTTCCGTTAATGACTACAAATATAATATGATTTCATATATTCTTACGATTGTCACTAAACCTATACGTCGGATATGCCATGAGTACGGGACATCAATTGACAAGAAACGCAAGCGTGTGAAGTTAGACGCGCTTCGATAGACTCCAACATGAAGTTGGCCCGAGTCGATGACTGGAGAGGATGTGTGTTGAGCCTTCACTTCACTACGAATATTCCAGCTAAACTGTCTTGCGTTTCTGTATCTACTTAACTTATTATACCCTCAAAATCAACCTCAGTTCAACCACCGTCTCTGACATATATATTTTACAATTAACATCCTCCTTCACGTTAATTTGTTGCCATTTAATATTGAGAAACATTTTCATGTCAAATTTACTCTAATCTTGAATTTACCCACACAATGTCAAATTTACCCCATAACTTATTATTGTTACCCATAAAGTCAAAGTTACCCCAGTGTCAAGATATCTTTATTATCTATTTTTAAAAGCTAGCGTGTCTATGAGAATGTGTTTTTTCACTTATCTTGCAGTTGTACGTAGTTCGCGGGGAATAAACCGTAAGCCCCTTTACATAAACCTTGCCACCAACCTTCGTCGATCTGGAAAAGATATTCATATATCTATTTTTATTGCATGGTCTGATGCCACCCCTTTTTTGGAATTGTAATCATTTTCTGATAACGACAGAAAATAAATTGGTGTCACAAAGCCATCTGAAATTTTTCAGAAGCTAGGAGAAGTAAGAGATATTGGAGGGGAGGCTGGGGTCGCATAACCGTATGTCTATACAGTGATTGGAAACGGCGTTAGGATAGGGATGCCTGGTAATTCAGCAAAGAGTAACTACCTCAATTTAAGCAGACACTTTATAGACACATTGGATTAAGTATTTATTGAAGAGCGTTAGGCTATGTGTATCTCTATCAACTAGTTCCACCTTCAAATCGAGATCTCCTTCTGAGTTGCAGAGGTTCGATGCCAGTCACTCCATAGGAAACTGACATTCAGGTAAAACCAGTTGAACTAGTAGCCGACCCCAAATGAGTAAAAAGGTCTGATAAAAATTATCATTTTTTAATGATTTTAATCAAAGCACCCTTGAGTAAATCAAAGCGAAGTATACAGGACTGTTTAAGAGACCCAAACTTTTGATTGTAACTGGTTCGAGATCTATCCACCACTTACCATGACAATATTGGTGATGATATCATCAGGGTCGAAAGAGATCTCATCAGGCGCCGCCGCTTGGTAGTCATACAAAGCTCTCGCTGTATATCCGTCTTCATCATCTCCTTCTACCTCTCCTTCACCTGCCATCTCACTTTCCCAACCTACTGGGGAAACTACGATCGTAGGTTGGCGAGTTATCTGTGGGAAAAATTACGAAGGATTAAGTATGTTTATATTTGTGTCGTTACGGTTATTATTAAAAATAAACTTTATTCCAATAACATAGAGCTTAAAATCGAATGCCAGGGACACAACGCCTTATATATTTATATTTTTATACATGTATGTGTGTAAATGCAGTGTGATAAATAAGCAGTGGCTGGACAACTTTAATCAACGTAGACAGTATCCATTGTTCAAAGTAAAAGAATCCCTTTTCAATTGCAATAAGACACATAATACGTTAATTCTGTTATTTGACGTAATGACGAATCGCATCTAATTTAATGAAGTACTATCATGTTACGTTTTTTTAACACTGAATCCTTATGAAGGTCTCTGGTCATCCTCTCCCCTCTACTTACCTCCTCTTTATCATCTTTCGGTTCTCCTACCAATGTAACATCTGGCAAATTTGATTGTTTCACTTCCTCTGACATCCGCGATGCGGCCGTACTATCCACTTCTGTAGCTTGTGGTGCTGGTGTCTTCACTACTTCTGGTTGCTTGACAACCTCTGGCTGTCTGACAACCTCTGACTGTTTGGCTACTTCTGCTTGTCTGAATATTTCTGGCTGTATAATAGGTGCCGGGGTATGTGTCACGGGTTCTGGTGTCGGTTCTGGGGAAGGTTCTTCCGCTTTTTCTTTGGCTACGCGATCTTTTTCCTGTGATGAAAAAACTTTCGTGAATTTGTCTATGCTCTAAAGGTTTAATTAACATACAACATTGAAGGTATTATCAATACATCGTAAGCATAAATCATATGATATTATACCTTATTCTGATAAAATTAGGGTTGTAAATTAAAAAAATCACATCTGTTGGGTAGCTATAGTTTTTGGCTAAGAGAATTTTGTGTTTATTGCTTACCTTTTGTGACAAATCCTTGTCCATTTGTTCTCTTTGTTGTCTAATTTTTTGAACAGAATTTAATGCCTCCTGTAAAATGACGCCATATATATAAATTATTTATGTTGTAAACAAGTTGCAATTTATTCAAATTTGAAGAAAATATTGCAAATCACCACAAAAAGAATTAAAACTTGAAACAACGCCTATACGGATATACGAAAACGAATAGGTTGGAAAAGGTAATCAAACAAATATTGTTATGGGTGCAATAATAATTTGGTCAGTGTGGTATAGAGGCCAAAACCTCCTCTCTCAGGAGAGGCCTATGGTATGTGCTATCAAATGGCTGAAAAAACTTTCAGGTTGATGCTAGTTTTTTTGAACCTCCACCCCTCCAAGAAGTATTTATAGAAGTTTATTTACCTGTTCCTTCTCTTTAGCCATGTTCTCAAACTTGGCCCGTATGTTAGAGGGCTTGGCGCCTCCAATGTCGGGCTTCTGCTTGGTGTAGTTCGTACCAACTTTCTCCACTTCATCAAACCTGTGAGCTGACTTATCCACTCTGTCTGTTTCAACACCGAATTTGCCACCAAAACCCTATTTGAAACGTTAATAAATGATATCAATAATAGTCAACTATGACGTCACAAGTCGCTGTTTCACACAGAAACCGTTTGGACGCTTGACTTCTCAGTCAAAAAGGTCATATGTTTTTGTCCACTTACTTTTTTATGGTCAACTTGGCTGGCATGTGAAGCTACCTTCTCCTGATGGTCCCAGCCAAGGGCTGACGCATCTTGTCTGTCTGTTTGTACGCCAAACTTGCCACCAAAACCCATGGCATAATCTAAAACGGAAAGATGAATGAGAGAAGAATGACGAATAAATATGAAAAAATATGCTGTGTCAGACATAATAATAAAATAATATATATTTTCTTTATAAGTCTACAGTCTGACGTTACAGTTAGAAGGCGTCGGTATTTCCTAAGACTCACTTTGGGAAGAAATAGCGAAACACACCGCAGAGGTCTTTTTAGGGTTCCGTACCTCGAAATAAAAAACGGAACCCTTATAGGATCGCTTTGCTGTTCGTCCGTCCGTCTGTAAAGATCCTTTATCTCAAGAACACATTTACATATCAAGCTAAAATTCAGCAGAGAGAGCAGAAATTTATATCAAATACTCAGGATATTTGATATAAATTTCTGCTCTCTCTGCTGTCCCTTAAAGTTGTGAAAAAACCTAACTTCTAAGCCAACGCAACCAAAATATACAGCCGTTTGTGCCGCACATTGTCGTAAATTTACGAAAGTCGCAAGGGAATCAAAACCTACAAGGGTTCTTCCCGTGAACTCAGAATCTTGAAATTTGGTACGAAGCAACATCTTATAGCACAGATAAAGTAAAAATTGCGAAAACTAAAAATTTTTAATTACATCATATAATAAAAACATTTTTAATAATTTTAAAGTTACTGTCTCTTTCCTCATGAATGCGTAGAGGTAGGAAATTGAAATTCATATCAAATATTCAGGTCTATAATGCCTTTTAGATTGTAACAAAATCAAACTTTTATGTCAACGCAATTTGTACGGAACACTCGGTGCGCGAGTCCAACTCGCACTTGGCTGGTTTTTTCTTTAATTTAATGATGCAATGAGTAACTTATGTGTTTCAAGTATGTATTGAAAAATATTTGTTGTGTGGTTACGGATTAAGCATACAGAGTCATTAGAGGCTACGAAGGGAGCAAAACATGAAGAACAATAGGGAGAAAAGGGAAAAGGAAAACTTGGTACAAACCCTTTTTTTTTTAACTTTGAAAACCCCCTCGGGTCGTCACCCCACCGGGGTTTACGGCGGGGTGGTGTATCGGAATCGGACCGACTAAAACCACACGGTGTGCCATTCTGCGCCTGACATAGGAGGGATCCGGGGACAGCTGCTATTATATACCAACCCGTCTAGGCCAAAAGTGCCTTCCTAAAGAGAGTTCTATGTCCAGCAGTGGACTATCAAAGACTGTTGAAGCTTTAAAAACATCTAGTATGCTACGTTTTATTCTGAAAAAAGTGTAGTGATTCCGTGGGATGTTCTCATACATAAAAGTATTGCTACAGGATCCTTTTTAACTAGGACCGCCAAATCCTGCAAATATGGCATAAAATACCTTTTTGGCTCTGATGATGCTGAGCATCTTCCCTGTGGTCCCAGCCGACAGCAGAGGCGTCCTTCCTGTCGGCCTGCACACCGTACTTGCCGCCGAAGCCCACGGAGTAGTCCTTCTGTGAGGAGTGTTTCTCCACTTGTTCCTTGTGCTCCCATCCTGCTGCACTCTATAGCACACAACACATATCATTTTTTACTTATGATATAAGATTCCTGTGGTGATGGATTAACAATATGGAGTGTCACCAGCTTAGTTCATCCCAAGAACCGACTAAAGGAGAAAGCTACGCAAGACAACAGCATTCCAAAGAGAAGAACTTGACAGAAACCCTATACTAACGCGCATGCCCAACGTCATGAAGCAGGTCAAATCTTCCTTGCTAAGCTTATGTCCTCTCGATGATGACACCAACAATATATACGGGTCAATAATGTGATCAGAACGATTATTTGGACCGTGTCTGGATACAACTTATCTATTCCTAGCCAGCTTGGCTTGGCACGCTCGTGTAAAGGTTTACAATATTCAAAATTTGGACAGTGATAGAGTGACATCAAAAAGTTTTAGAGTAAGTATTATACTTAAAAGAGAAACTAATCTTAATAAAAAAAAGATGAAGAATATATCGTGTTATTTACTAACTTTGTCAACTCGATCTGTTTGAACTCCGTACTTCCCGCCAAAACCCTGAGCGTAATCCGTTTGTGAGACATGCTTCTCAACTTTAGCGACGTAATCATGTCCTACAGCCGATTTGTCCATGCGATCTGCTTGGACACCATATTTACCACCAAAACCTGGTAGAACAAGGAAAAAAGTGTTTTAATATGACTACAGTAAAGTTCTTTTCCTATTAACTGGATTGCCTAGAAACTACAGTCTGGCCAGCCTGGTATAGTTGGCCAACACCTCCTTTCTAAAAAGCCAGCTATGTTTAGAAGTGGACTATGGAAAGTTGTTGAATTTGATGTGTTATCTAGCTCTCCTCTCTCTGGGAATGATTTGTGAGAAGGGACGGAACGTACGTAACAGGAAGCTGGAGAACCACAGACCGTGCAGAACTAGAGTAGACCATCAGATGATAACTGTGACGTTAGATAACCCTACTGTACTAATGCCTCCCCCCCCCCTTCATCTCAAGGGAGGGTATTCGACACTTAAAAACCAGTAATGCATTTTTATTTCTTAAATTTTAGGTATTACAAAAAACCTGAACAAGTATTTATTAAAACCTTACCTTGCGCATAATCTTTCTGCGAAACGTGTTTTTCAGTTTTGCCGACGTAATCGTGTCCGACCGCCGATTTGTCCATACGATCTTGCTGTACTCCGAATTTTCCTCCATATCTGATAAAATTAAATTGAGAGGTTTGATTGATTGTTAGATAATCTATTTTCTTATTAACTAAGACACCTATATTTAGAATAATTTTATTTAACATACTACAAACTAGCTGTTACCCGCAACTTCGTCCGCGTGGAATTTAGATACTTCCCTATTGAAATCCGATATTATTCACTATTTCTTTTTTTATTTTATCTTCATAGTAACCTTTTTTCTATAAGCAAAATAGGCCTATTTACTCTTTATAACGTCAGCTGCCTGCAAGTGAAAGTCCCATTAAATCGGCTGGACCGATTTAATGGGACTTTCAAACTTTTCAAACTGCCAGGCAGACAGACAAATTTAACAAATGTTTGTTTTGATGTACTATATACGAGGGTAAGTTTTTAAGTTCGCGGAATGACAGTGAAAAAGGCGGGTAAACGCGCTCTTTTGATGCCTACCGTATTCAGTGACTCATAATTAGTCTGCATAGTAAAATTTGTTGTGATTGGATCATTAGTTATTAAACTATCGTTGACCAAGTATTTTAATCGGGAACGAAGTGAAAAAAATGGAGAAAATTGAATTCCGTGCGGTGATAAAGTTCCTTACTAAGCAAGGAAAGTCTGTTCAAACCATACTCAATGAGATGTCATCGGTTTACGGGGATTCTTGCCCAGGAAAAACAATGGTCTACAAGTGGCATAGTTTATTTAAACAAGGCAGGGAATCACTTGAAGACGACCCGAGGCCGGGGCGCTCCGTTGAGGTGACTACGCCAGAAGTTATTGCAAAAGTAGAAAAAATTGTATTGGAAGATGCTCGACTAAAAAAGAAACAACTCGCAGAAATGGTTGGAGTATCGGATACAACAATTTTTAAAATTTTACACGATCTTCTTGGCATGACTAAGGTTAGCGCACGGTGGGTGCCGAGAATGCTCACGCCATTGCAAAAACAACAGCGCGTGGAATGTTCACGTGCGTTTTTGGACCTCTGCAATGAAGACAAGGATGGCGTATTGAATCAAATTGTTACTGGGGATGAAACTTGGGTTCATCATTATGAACCCGAGTCCAAACAAGACTCCATGCAGTGGCACAAAAAGGGCACAGCACCACCCAAGAAATTTAAGGTTTCACAGTCGGCTGGGAAACTCATGGCAACGATTTTTTGGGACTCAGAAGGAATATTATTGATAGATTATAAAGATAAAGGCATTTCTATAACGGGGGAATACTACGCTTCAATCTTAGAACAGTTAAAAGAAGCCATCAAAGAAAAAAGACGGGGAAAATTAACGAAAGGTGTCCTGCTATTGCATGACAATGCTCCCGTTCACAAGAGCCGAGTCGCACTGGCTGCCCTGCATAAGGTGGGCTTCGATATTTTGAATCACCCACCCTACAGTCCAGATTTGGCTCCGAGTGATTATTATCTCTTTCCAAAAATGAAAAAAGAATTACGTGGTAAGAAATTTTCAACTGATGAGGAGGTTAAGGAGGCGGTTTCGGCGTATTTTTCAGACAAAGATAAAACTTTTTTTTACGAGGGAATAAAAAAACTAATTGAAAGATCTGAAAAATGTATTCGTGTTGCAGGGGAATATATAGAAAAAGAAAAATAATTTTGTGTTTTTATTATTACTCAATACCCTCCATTCCGCGAACTTAAAAACGCCCCCTCGTATGTATTTGATAAAAAGCTGTTAATTTGTAATTGAACACATTTCAATTTTATTCATAGAAAAGATCTAAACGCAGACGACGTTGCATGGGTCAGCTAGTATAACAAATATATCTAAAATCCCAATTCAAGGATTTACTTAACAAACTAAGCAAGATCAAGATCACTAAAAAAAAGAAAAAAGAAACAAGATATCGTTAACATACCCAAATGAAGATTTAGGTCCAGCCTCATACTGTTGCTTCTTAGCCTTTGTGTCTGCTTCCAATACCTCTTCTCTTAGTTTCGCCATGCTAAAAAAAACAAATTCCATATCATTAGACAGCATATCATATAATCTTTCGTGAGTAGTAGACATATTTATTTAATTTCCATAGAATATCATCATCAACAGCCCAGTCCACTGCTGGACATAGTCCTCTCCTTAGCAAGGTTTTGGCCTATACCACACTGGCCAGATTGGTTGGAACAGGGTTTGTTTCAAGTTTTCCTTCTCTTTGTATTGATATTTTTCTGAATAGTTTCAATAGGATATAGCAAAGTCAAAACTTGAGCTTGAATTACATCCCAAGTAAACACGAAACTTGGCACCCATATCAATCTTGTAGGTGAAGTCGAGAACGATGCAGTATTCAATATTGAGTTTGCATTTCATTTCACATTTGGTTTTGATAGGATTATTAGGACAGTGAAGAACTAGCGCGAGAATATTATTTTATTGCCATGGAAAATAGGTGAAGTAATTGAGTTGAGGTCTTGGTCTAAATAAAATCAGAGATAGTGATTAGGCATAGTCTATTGGCGGTTGGCGTTACAACTTATGACTCAAGAGAGAGAACTGGTCTCCAAAACCGACAGAGTCAGTTGGAGTCCCCTCACTATGTGATAGCATGTGTGTTATTTCTAGAAATATCTAATTTTGTATCTAGATTAAATCTGAGTTTTTACATATTATTTTATTTAAATATGAATAATGTTTTCAATATAATTAATAACATTCGTTGAGGTAACAAACAGGAAAATAAATTCACACGTTCAGTAACTGCGTTGAGTGTGCGTAATGCGCGTCTCATTGGTGTCAGATATAGCAAACTAATGCCGTGGTGCCTGCGATAGTAAAGTGCCCGATATAAGGCAATACTGTAGGTGAATCCCTACATAATCTTTCGACATCTCTAGCTTCGTTGGAAAATATCAAATTAGCCATTATAATTTCCAAAATTTTTTGGAATCGGCTTCTAGGTCAACCAGTTTTACCAGAATGTCAAGACCTCCGCAGCTCTGAAGGCTAACTAAATTCGAAGGTTGACCTAGTTGTCAGTACGAGTATATATGAGGGCACTGACTTCTCAATTGATAGATGTTTATGACAACCTTGTCAACAACGGTTTAACATGTTCTCCGAAGCACTAGCATGAAACAGCGCCAAACTTTGTCACTCTGTGCTGTTGTTATGTTTCTTGTAAGAAAAATCCATCTGGCTATGTAAATCGAGACCTCTTTATTGGCAGTCGCATATGCTAACCGCTAAACCAACAAGGTAGAAAGGTTACTACGAGTACAATATACATCGTCTTGTCATATTTTTTTTTTCTGTATTAAGAACCTGCCAAAGTGACTCTACTCTGCCTGATGGGAAGCATGAATAGAATCCAAGAGTTGTGGTCACCATACTTATTGCAAATGCAGAAAATGCAGTATGGTGACCCACACTATGGTGGCCTTTCGAGAAGCTTTTTCACACCCCGCTTGGGGACGTAAAAGGCATGACAGTCATATTGACAGTGTAAGGCTTACACAGTTACCACCATAACTGTCACCCCTGCATCAATGGGCCTCCGGTCTCGCACTCACCAACGAAACACGACAACACGGATGCTGTCGCTTTAGGTTGGTCTTCTGTGGGAGGGTAGTACTGCCCCGGTCGAGCCGGCCCACTCGTGCTGAAATCAGCGTGGCTCTACTACCTAGTAAAGTATGGCAAGTCTATCTGATGACAATTTAAGTTACTCTAATAAACCGCCGATATTCAACCGTGGGGTGAACAGATTAAGAATGCGGAATGGCACTATTCCTATTCATCCCGTGGAGGCAACTAAGGGAACAAATCACTCCAGACAGCAGTACTGCAAAAAGAGGGAAAACTTGACAGCCTTCATATACCACCCCTCCGGAGGGACGAAGGGCGTGTGTGGGACTCCCGACAAACCGGTCTACCCACTAAACCCCGCGGCGGCCTACCTCGGCAGTTGGGAGGTGCTCTAGGAACGCATTAGCGGCTTCTAGAGTCCTCCCTGCCGTACCTCACAAGTGAGGTACATCTCGGGCACCTCATGCCCCAGGATCAGGACGCTATCGCACTCCCATCGCCCTGCGCAGTAAGAGGCAGAACAGCGCCCCGCCCCAGACGACACTGCCCGGCCGCACCGGAGTGTCACCTGACTCGGGTCGTTTGCAGCAGTCACAACGCCCCAAGATGTGACCGCAGCGACCCTTAGGCGGCGATTAGGGAGCTAGCGACCTCTGCCGCGTCCCCTTCGCCGCCTCCTTCGAGCGGGATCGGCCCTTTCCCGATCTCGCTCTGCAGTCTCCTTCCGGAGCATAACCTGCTCACAGAAGGAGATCGCGGCTTCCCATCCTTCACGACTCGCCAGCATCGCCGCGATCAATGCTGACGGTGAAAGGTTACGTCCGATCCGTCCGACCAGGACTCGACGCTCAGACTCCCAAGCAGGGCAGTCCTCCAGCGTGTGCTGGGCGGAGTCCCGTTCGGACTCGCAGTGGTGGCATTGTGCCGTAGCCTCCCGTCCTATTCGATTCAGATACTCACCGAAGCAGCCGTGCCCGGTGAGTATCTGGGTCAATCGATAGGTGACACAGTCGGTCCTCTCTATCCACGCTTCGAAGTTCGGCAGAACGGCTCCGACGGCGCGTTGGCTAGCACAGCCCTCAGTTTCGAGCCGTACCTGCCAAGCCACCAGAGCTTGCTTATGCGCGTTCTGCCGTAGCATTCCGGGCTCATGATCTGGCGCAGCCTCTTCAGCATTCCGACCGACAGAACGAATTTGGTCGTACACCATTGCGTCCATGTCGGCCAGAATATCGAAGGGCGGAGATCGCGCCAGGATCGTCGCCGCCTCATAGGAGATTGTGCGGTAGCCCCGCACGATCCGTATGGCCATCAGCCGCTGCAGGCTCCTGAGTAGGGCCCGGCAGCGGGAGGCACCCGCTAGATCATTAAACCAGACGGGTGCCCCATAGAGGACCATGGATCTAACAACCCCCATGTAGAGGCGGCGAACTTCTTCCCGTGGTCCCCCGAGATTGGGCAGCAAACGATGCAGCGCACCTGCTACCCCTCGCACTCGGGGTTCATATACCACCCCACTTAGATAAGGTGGTATAACAAGCCGAAATATCTTTTCAAAGGAGATGCATATGTCCAGCAGTGGATTATTAAGGACAGTTGATGATGATTGACTGGTAGGCGATATGCAGTTTGTTTAAACATACATACATACATCAGACATCGCCCACTCACTTCCCTTTAATGTTTGAACATAAAGGTACTGATACACTTGAGTGTTTATTTGTAACCGAACATCGAACGTTCGCTGTATTTAATTTGCCTAACTAAATAACGAATACAGCCAAACATCGACAATTTCACGATTATTCTAGCGAAGACTCGTAGTAACCCTAAAAATGAGCTATAACTCTGAGCTGCAACAACACGCAAAAGCCACGACCACTCTTGCAAGAACGTCAGACTAAGAAGGAAGTGGACACTCTAGCAGACATTGTAAAAGTCAAATTATTTTCCTATAATTTTTTAAATCATCTCTTAGTACTTAGTACACATACAATAGCAACAACTTATTGTTAACAGTTTGTAAGACAAATATAATATGCTATCGTTGTATCCTAGTTTCTAAGGTATCAGACGGGACAGTCGCGTGCGCAGCATTGAAATGGGTTAAATTAGAAAAGATAGGAGATGATCATAAACTAATCTATTAGAATGTTTACTACAATGTTCGTAATATGTTGGTGAAAAGTTCGTTGTTTATTTTTTCGTGCACTTCTTTTCGCCAGAATACTCATTATGGGTGAACGCTCAAGTCTATCAGCACCCTATTTAATTATAAATTGTGAGTGAGCCAATAGGGATATTAATAACATACAATGATGCTTGTATTTTATAACATTTATTACTGGTTTAATTTTGAGGAAATGAGAGAGAATATCCATTTTGTAATACTATGTTTTGAATTGTAAACAAAAATAATATATTATAAGCGATAACTATATTAGTCTGTGCTATATAAATTGATTATCCGTGTGGTGACGGATTAAGAATACATAGTGTTACCACCCCTATTCATCCCGTGGGTGTCGTAAAAGGCGATTAAGGGAACAAAGTATACAAGACAACATCATTACAAAGAGAAGGAAAACTTGAAACAAATCCTATTCCAATCCGTCTGGCCAGTATAGTATAGTAGGCCAAAACCTCCTTGCTAAGGAGACGCCTATCCCCAGCAGTGGATTGTAAAAGGCTGTTGATTATGATATCAATTGAAAACATTTATAATCTATTGAACAATGTTTGCCTGCTTTGTTTTATGAACAGCTGCCCCTTTGAGTGCTAAGGAAAATCGTAAACGGACAAAGTGAGAGGTCTAATGGTACTCTATTAAAAGATGCAACGGAAAAATGAGACTGAGATTGTAGAGGTTCACTATAAGTAGACTTACTCAATAGCTTCAACATTTCTTCCTGCAGGTCCCCATCTCTGTTCTTGCTCTGTTACATCATTTACAAAGTCAGGGTCTGTCTCCCAATCATCAGCCTCCGCCAATGCTGGTGGCTTCACATCAGTTGCAGCTTTCCACATCTGGAATAAGTATATTCTTATTGGATCCACATTTGAAATTTTGTTGTCCTTGTGTCTGATATCATTTGATTAGTAGGGATCTACTACAGGGATAACTTATGGTTAAATATTAAGTCATAGTTATTTGTTTCCTAGTCCATGTAGTGACAAATTAAGAATCCAGAATGTTACCACGACTAATTCATAGGTGTCAACAGCGCAGACAAGGGAGTACATTACACAGGAGAACATCACGCCAAAAAGAAGGAAAACATAAAAGGAACCAGTTATAATTCTTTTTTCTATATTAAGAGCCTGCCAAAGTAACTCTACTCTGCCTGATGGAAAGCATGAATAGAATCCAAGAGTTGTGGTCACCATACTCATTGCAAATGCAGACAATGCAGTATGGTGACTCACATTATGGTGGCCTTGTGAGATGCTTGAGTTATAATTATAGCAGGTCAAAAGAGTCTTGCTAAGAAGAGGTATATGTCTCGCAGTGAATTATTAAGCACTGATTTTGCTATAAATCAACCCTAACAGACTATAGGACAAATAAGTCCAATAACAAGTAAGAGTGAGGCAGTACATATTTATATCATGCTATGCCTATGCATCCTTTTTTTAAAATGAAATCTTAGCCATTACATTTAAGAGTTAGGTCACTTTCATTTTCATAGGTTTGTATGCATGTATAATAACTGCCTCCTAAGTCTAGTGTTTAGCATACTGCAGATTAAAAGGTCTCGGGTTCAATTTCCAAGTTGGGTCCTGCACTTGATCGCTCTCCAGTCATGTCAGACAACCATCTCATTTGATTGTGAGAGTGAAGGAACAGAGAGTGCACCTGTATTTGTACACAAATTTTTGCACTACCATATAATATCTCCTACGTAGTTGGTCTCAGTTGAAACTGTCTGACGCGGCCAATATTGGCTAGGAGTACATAATCATGGACGATCCCATCAATTTTAAAAACCAATATCAACAAATTATTATTATAAAAAAAAAACTCAATACTAGTTTTCATTTTGTGTCTATTTTCATAAATACAACTATGTCTAAATATTTGAAAAAAATATAGGTATATAGAATAAATAATTTATTATAATAGTAAATTTGTTTGTATAAGTTTTAAAATTATTTATAACTTTCCATTATTTATTCATATACATTTACAGAAAGCTTGTAGATCCAACAGACAGTCACTGTCACAGTAGGCTGTTTTGATAAACAGAGAACACCATCTGTGTATTGGTATATAAATACCTGTTTTCAAATCATAGAGCCTAGTAGAAAAGAAAAGTAATGCAACCAAGTCAACATATTAACTTATTTGTATGAGTATGTGTTACGAATTTTAGTTCTATTAATATTTTATTTATATTCGTACTCATAGGATTACTATCCGCATTAATTTCCTTAAACTTACATAAATAGAAATAAAACATACTATGTGAGAAAAAGTTGCAAAAACAACCTTTCAGAGTTTAAAAAAATATTTTGACTATGGTTACATCACAAATACTATCAGTCGGAACGTAACGGATTATCTATTACTATCTACAAATGAGATTTGATGTGTACTAAATTTCTGACTAATGTTCACGCATTATATACTTACCTATTTACTGTGTGTATTTATGACGTTATATATTTCTAAGTTTAAGCTTCCAATCTACAGAATATTATTTTACAATATTGTTTTATAGTTACCACAAAAAAATATTTGTTAAAGAAAGTGAAATCTTACCTTTCTAATGAGCCGGTTCTTTCAATAAGTAGTGTGGCCACTATTTTCCTTGACACTACGAAAATGAGCACATTACAGTCCAAGAGTAAGAGTTATGTAGATAGAGAAAAGGTGCCGCCACAATATAATGCAGCAGTTGTTTAATTTCGCTTTAATTTCCTATTTTTAAGGGCGATACCCCGCGATGCGTCATAAAAAGTTTATTCTACGTTGACAGCTACTGTCATTAATGTCACTTACTACGTTACTCTAACTTTTTTGTGATTTTATGTTTCGACGACTTACTTTTTTGGCGCAGCTGAGTCACTAAGTGTTTGGTATTTTATTATCATGTCATAATTTAAACTCACTTGTAGCTTTTCCAAAAGGTGTATAAAATAAAACTATTACAATTTAATACCTGATTTCACAGCATTTGTGGGTATTTATATAAACGTATCAGTAAAAAAGTTATTATTTACTCAAAATCTGGTGCAACGTTATTTCACATAACGTGTGTATTTTATTATACCAATTAAATCGTAGTTGAAGACTAAATAAACTATATTTTGTAGTTTTTATTAAACGAAAAATAGCTAATACAACTGTAACTCCCGTAGCTCTCTTCTATAACCTCTTTTTGATGATCAATCAATAGTTATGTGTAAACAAGGAGTGAAACAAAATTATGAACTACATTCACAGTATTTCTCATTAGATACCTTTATTATTAAGTACTCGTTATATATTTTCATGTGGATGTAATTTAAAGTAAACTGATATTAATAAGTTTGCTAGCTTCCCAATGAGGTACTGGTTACTGGCGAAGACTACGTGAAACTCTTCACTTATTAAGAATAACCCCTTTTACTATTGGATGAATATTTATTTGAAAGGTATTTTATATTATAAACTAGCTTTTTTCCCGCGACATCGCCTGTGTGTATGTCAGTTATCGTGGTATTACTGTAAAGTTTCATATAAACTCGTTCAGTAGTTTTTGGGAGAAAGAGTAACAAAAATCCATACGAACTTTCGAATTTACAGTATTAGTTGGATTAAGCTAAAAATTAGTTCAAATAATTTTCATCGAAATAAATACAGCAATTTCGCAAAACTACTTTTAAAATAACTTCTAAAAAATTGACTTTGCGTTGTTTTTGTTTATATGTATTATTTGTGTCGAAAAACGTTGAACAGTTATTGTTTATTTTGTTGATAATGATCGTGACAAACAAGCCTATTGCTGATATAATAGAATCACCAAGTTACCACTTTACTTCACTATCACACTACACTTATCAAACAGGGCAATTTCCCTTAAACCTCACAGGTACCTACAAGCTACTGGTATTATATACAAATTTTAAAGGTTCAGGATTCCTTGAGTTCTTTTAGGAGGTTCCGTTTTAGGAGTTCAGTTGTTCAAGTAATTCAGAAGGAGGGGAAGAGGATTACTGTGCGTGTATTATCCTAATAGAAGGTGGATATTAAGAACGTAGAGGATTTTTAATTTTTTTATTATCAATTCACAATACAGGTCCCTATTAACAATCGAATGAAAAGCTGTACCTTACACATACATACATTGGAGCGTTTGTGACAATGTCAAATCAATTTTTTTGTATTTTTTAATTTTCGTATCGATTTTACTAACTCTATTCGAGAGATTTAATGATAAATATTGTTTATCATAATAATCATGTTTATAATAACTTGTCTGTCTGTTTAAAAAGGGTACGTAAACAATTAGAACATTTATTATATCCCATTATCACAAAACCATACATTTATTCATTTTTCTAAGGTTCATTTTCATTAAAAAGTAAATATTAAATAGAGATAAGGTTAATAAATATTTTAGTAAATAGTCGACGTATTAATATATTAACTTAATCAACAGTGTAAATAAAATCAGTGATGATCTTAAACGAAAAAAATGAAGTATTCCGTAATCATGTAAGTTAAGATTGTTAAAAAAAATAATTACTTTAGCAATTTTTAAGCTTCGAAAAGTCGGTGCCGATAGCGTCATCTATCGAAGACACGTCGAACTAAGGGAGTCACTACTAATCTCGCATCGCGATATATAAATTTTCCGATTAGCATGTAAACAACTTCCCGACATCAACCGTTGTGCCACGATCCACCAGACACGATCACCTTGCCTGGTCGGAGGATCCTCCCTTTGTGTTGTAACCGTTCCTCCAGAAGTAGAAGAAACTAATTTCTTAACATTTACGAATTTTACAGTAAATAAATTATCGTAGATGGTCTTATATTAAAGAAAGTGATAGTATATACTCGTATATTGAAGTTTAATTTTAAATAATATATGTCTATACTTCCAGTGATACTCGTGCTGTTCATAATTTTTTTCATGTTTTGCCTCGTAAAAAGGTCTCAGAGTTTGTTAATCATAACGTAGTATTTCATGTGCAGATTTTTTTATCAAGTTAATTTAGTTTGTTTCATAATTTTGATTAATTGCTTATTTATTTAACTCACCATTAAAATTAAATACTTAACTGAACTTATATGAACAACATGCAAATTGATATGAATGAGTAAAAACTGCATATCACTGCTAAAAACCATAAACAATGTGTTTTTGTCATAGAATCGGTTACTAAATTTGAATACAATAAAATTATAAATAGCTTGCTATCACAGAGAACACAAAATTATTAAAAAAATGTTAAACTTATGTGGAATAATATGATTATTTTCGTTTTTTATAGTATTGGATCAGGAGCGTCAATGGCATATCCACATTTTTGTAAAGCGAGTTTTATTTCACCGAAGACCGTTGGGTCTTCAATTGTGGATGGTAGTTTTACCAGTTGGCTTCTTGCTAATTTGGCGATGGCTCCTCGAAGAGCCTTTCCAGACCTCGTACGGGGTAGAGCAGGGACTGTTATTGCTTTTCTGAAGGCTGCTATGGGACCGATTAGGTGGCGAACTAATGCAATCAGTTCTTGGGTCACTGTACTTTCTGCTACTATTTCTTCGTCTATGGATAAAGAAGATTAGTATTTTAGGGAGACAGTTTTAATAGTAATTAAAATATTGCACCATTATTAGATATTAGTACAGAAGGTTCAGTGTTTTCTTCTTGTTTTATCCATTTTGAAAGGAGATAGCTAGTAAATATTTACAGTCTTCCCATTTCAACCCGAGTTCCGGTCAAAACACACATCGCCTTCGTCGATGTGATGTAATAACCGTGTATGACTAATCACCAGAGGCGAGTCCTATTCTGGGCTGTCAGAGCCAACATAAAACCCCCGTGTACAGCTGTCTTGTCTTGACACTGGTTCCTCCTGATTTGGCCAAAACTCGAGATAAAATCGGCCAAAATTTCGAGAATGAAAGACGTGAATGTGTATTTATACATTAATAAAGTTCTAAAAGATTAATCTAATACTAACAAAGCCAGATTACTCGGCATTTTTTTTGTAATTTATTCGCCAATCAGCTTTGGTTATTTTAAATGAAACATAGGAATTACTTACTGTCTTGCGGAGGTCGCATCACGTAAAGACACAAAGGAACATCTCCCTTGGTGGGATCCGGGGCTCCAACCACTACAGCGTCTGCAACTCTCGCGTGTCTCAGTACTACATCCTCTAGAGCCGCCGTTGAGAGTCGGTGCCCTGCTACGTTGATGACATCATCAGCTCTGGACACTACCCACACCGCGCCCTCGGAGCTTATCCAACCTGCATCCTGCGTGTCGTAGTAACCCTGTAACATTCGCAGTATACTAGTTAGTCGTTTTTTTCTGGTTTTCCTGGTATACCCATGAAACAGATGCTCAATACGCTTTTCATGCACAAAACTGTTATATCACTTTAATTGAGATCAGATATATCGATTACCTTTGGATAGGCATAACATCATTAATATTTTAATGGTAAGAATGCACGTAATTTCTTTGCTATAGTCCTTCTTTTAGTTTTTCAATAGTAGAGTAAAGTGAGGCATGATAGATACGAGTGTGACTTACCGGATAAGATTCGAAATATGTTTCTAAATAGCGTGAGTCAGCTTGCCACAGCGTGGAAGCGAATCCAGGTGGCAAGGGTAGCTTCGAAACTAGTCTGCCCACTTCTCCTGTCTGACATTCTTGTCCATCTTCCTTCAGAGCCCGAACTAAAATTAATTAAATAGATATAAGAACCATTTTATAAAGTATACCTACATGTACACAAATGTGAAGTAGGTTAGTGCCCGCTTCAAAAATTTAAAAAGTTTTGAGCATAAACTTTGAAAAGACTTCGAAAAGAATTGCTTTAAAGCGCGCACAATGCATAATGTGTAATGTGGCAACATCTACATACGAGTACAGCGTCATCTATCGAAGACACACTGAACTACGGAGTAATTACCACCTAGTATCGCAATATTAATATCAAAATCCTCCCTCTATGTTGGAGGGACATGACATCCGTCCGGACATAACACTAAGGGGAACTGTGCATAAGCCGCCACCAGGTGTCGCCTGTGGTCTCATCTGGTTCGAGCTGATCACTGGAGTGGCGTGAAGAGCGCAACAGTCCCACCTCGCAACATAGGCAACCAACACTGCTCCAGGACCTGCCCCTTTTCACGGGCAACGAAATCAGACAACACTGGCAGGGAGCATACCGCCCCGATCTAGCTTCCACGCGTCCCTTGCGGGACGATGCGACGATTTCGACCTCCAAGTGCTACAACGAAGCGTGGCAGGATGCAGCTAATATACATAGTATAGCATGCTAGTACAGTTCATTTGATGCAGAAGATAACTAACTATAGTTCCTTTACAGACAAAAATATTACTATTTTGATTATACATCTAAACATGTTAAATATTATATTCATTGTTTATATTCGCCAACGGTTCTTTGGAAGAAGTACCGTGAGAACTTGTCATACACAGTTAAATTGTTCCTTATATCCTATTGTACTTTGATGCCTATGGTTTCTTTAAGTCTATTCCCCAGATTTAAGACTAAAAACATCTTAAATATTAGTGGTGTCCTTTGTGTGTCAACCCTGTTTTTCATAAAACCCTTAGTTATTGATTTCACTAAATATTTTGAACTTGCTGTTGCCATTTCGTATTATTGAGTCAGTGATAATATTTTTATTTCATATACTTCAGATTAATTATAAAACAAAGGTACCTTACCTTGCAATATATTCAAATTAGAGCATAAATTACAAGGTTGTCGAGTAGTAACAAAACGGTTTAAATGTCACAAACATGGCAATACCTATAATATTTTATACAAGACGTTCGTGTGATGACGTATTAAGAATACAGAATTTCACCATCCCTATTTATCAAACTACAGTGGGCAACAAGGCAAACTTGACACAAACCTACAGGGTTCCAAACTTTCTGGCCATCGTGGTATAGCACGCTAAAATTTCCTTTATTAGGAAAAATCTATCTCCATGAGTGGAACATTAAATTTTGTTAATGATGACGATTATTATACAGGCTCTAAAAAAGTGTTGTAACTCTTTTTCTGTGGATTTTTAAAGCAGATCATTCATCATTCAAGTGAAGAATAAAATTTTATATCCTGGTCTGTCGGTTTAGTGGATAGATATACTGACTGTTAAACAAAAGTTCGTGTGTTCACTCCTACCCATTACAAATACAGCGTGGGCCAAGAATTCGTTAACATCTGAATCTAACATCCTGCACAAACAAAGGCCGCACGGGGCGCGGGGAGGGATCTGATCACTATCTTGTTTCTCGGCAAATTTGTCACAATGGATCGCTTTACGGGGCCGCAGCATGCTTACTGTATGAAATAGTTTTATTTAAACAACTGTTCACTTATTACTGTGAGACGCTTATTTCGCGTTGAATACGATTTGTACATGTATGTAACATGACTTAAATCAGGGTCCGAGTGCTCCTTTGATAAAGAAATGGGTGAAAAAATTCTAAGAGACGGAATCTATGCTAGTTGTGAAGCAAACTGGAGGCACACAGAGTTCTTAGATCGAAGAGAACATGTAGCAAGTTTCTGCTTCTGTTCGACGTAATCTAGATTTATCGAAGCGCAAATGTTTGGCTGATTTAGGATTATCCCACACATCATTACGCCGTATTTTGTAATTACATTTGAAATCACATCCATATAAAATTCAGATAGTGCAGGAACTAAAACTTAACTGAAAATAAATTTGCGCAAGTCGTATGCCGAATCAAAGTTAGAACGATTTAGTCATTTTGACATCATCTTATTTTCTGACGAAGCCCATTTTTACCTCAATGCACATGTAAACAAAGAGAATTGCAGGTTTTGGAGCAGTACAAATCTTAAAGCTAAACACGAGTGGCCACTTCTTTTTTAGCAAAAAAATTGCTAGCAACAAATGGATACGGACTGCCCATCACCGGGACGGTTGGTGCTCTTAGAGTAAGGCATTCGTTCAGTTGTAGACGGTAATAGCCTGTATAACTTTTTCTTCCTAAGGTTTTAACGATATTCGCATCCGTTTTAAAAACTGATTACTACTTATCTGCTGAGATACAAATATTTAAAATAATTTGGTACTTACTGTCATATCCAGGGACTGCATACCCTGCAGAATGTGGTGGCACTGCCTTTACACCGTATCCCAGACAAGCTGCTGTAATCGGTGAACCTGATTCAGTCTGCCAATAGTGATTCAGTACTGGGACACCGAAGATACGCTCTGCCCATTGCTTGAATATAAACAAAATTAAAAGTTTATTTTATTGAAGATAACTCTCGCATCATCAACAGCTTTTTACAATCCACTGCTGGACATAGGCCTCTCCTTAGCAAGGAGGTTTTGGCCTACTACACCACGCTAGCCAGACGGGTTAGAATAGGGTCTGTGCCAAGTTTTCCTTCCCTTTGTAATGATGTTGTCTTGTTTACTTTGTTCCCTTAGTCACCTTTTATGACACCCACGGGATGAATAGGGGTGGCAACACTACGTATTTTTAATCGGTCACCACACCGACACTCTCGCATAGGGAACATATTTTGTGTCACAGGTGACCGCATAGTTCTACTGTATTACTAAGAAGCGACAAGGTGATCGCTTAAGCCAGTACGTCATCTTTTTGTATTGATTTACTTAACGATGGTTAATTATATATTCGAGCTTTCTAAAAATATAACTCAGACTGTAAAATATAACAAGTAAATTTCATCATACCAATGTTTTCAAAGGAATTTCCAATATTTCTTATAGCAAAATTAACATTTTTATGACATTCAAGGATTTCAACTTAATATCTATTTAATATTCTGTCGGGAATTAATGCCTGACCCATAAAATACAAATTTTACTTTAACCTTATAGATATGGAAATGGTTAAGCATAACTTAGCCGTAGCCATAGCTTGGAGTATCATAAAAGGGTTAAGAATTTTGACGTAGAATCCATGAACAAATAAGGATAGGTTATTATTTACCCGTATGTCTTGATCACAGTGTTCACCAGCCATAAATATAGTTTTCAAAGATTTGCTGCAGTATCTTCTGGCATACTTCGCATTGGGATCGGCTCGCTTTAAAACTCTGCATGCCGTGGGGATTGTGAAGAGTGCATTGACTCGATGCTGTTCGATGATTCTAGGAAAAGATACAACTTTTTTTCAGTAGGTAGTAACATATTGACGAAATATCATTCAATTTTTGTGCTTAGAATTGGAAACAAAGAAATGGATTGTTTATCTCTTATATTTATTTTAAGATTCTGCCAAAGTGACTCTACTCTGCCTGATGGAAAGCATGAATATAATCCAAAAGTTGGAATCACTATACTCATTGCAAATGCAGATAATGTAGTATGGTGACCCACGCTATGGCGGCCCAGTGAGATGCTTTTTTACGTCCCGCTTGGGGGCGTAATATAGGTCTTTTATTAGCTTGATTGGTACATTTCTAATTTCTTGTTACCCAGTTTATTTGTGTAGATATATTTAAATTTATTTCTTTCTATATGTTACTTACAGTTGTGTATTTTTAAATGTTCAAGGAATGATAAATTATATGATCTGTGATACTGTATGTGAGTTAAATCACGTTATCACGGGATACTGCTAAACAGAAATAGGAGAAAAATTCAAATAAATTAAGCATTTCTAAACAACTTTCAAAGATTAATTTCTTACCTAAAATATTGTCCCGGATCAGGAGTCCTGTCTGGCTTTCCTTCATAGAGAACAGACGTCATTCCTGCAAGTAGAGGTCCGTAGCATATGTAAGAATGCCCAACCACCCATCCAAGATCTGAAGCAGCCCACCACACTCCTTTTTTCAAGCCATATACAGTTCGAAGAGTCCAGCAGACTGTTGCAGCATGGCTACATGGTCTCTGTACGCCTTTTGGGGCGCTTGTTGTTCCTGTGATAAATATGAATTTATTTTAATTGCCTACACGATGGCTAGCTATGACCACGGGTTGTTTCGCACAAATTTGCAGACTTTCTGTATTAAATCCATGAGTGAGATATACGACTTTCGCGGGTGGACGAAGAACCGTCTTTAAAGAAAGAAAGGAAGAAAAATATTTAGACATTTTGTAATCCACTGAACTAGCCAGGTTGAGCTCCTACCTAATGTGGTAATGCAACCTGAATGATCTATTATTAAAATAAAATATACGATCTCTTGACTTAATTACTAAGTAGTCAAAGTTTTTAACAAAAAACTACATTAGCACTTTATAATGACCTTTTCAAGACTTTTTATATTAGCAGCTCAATGAAATAAAATGAAACTTAAGAATGTCTCACCAGAGGTGTATAATATATAAAGAGGTTCGTTTGCTTCTACGGGTACACAGGGCACAGGCTCCGCTTCCAAAGCCTCCTCCCAGGACATGTCCCTCTCTGGTTCCAGAACACATTCCAGTACTCTACGGCGCTGGTAGATGATGCATTTGTTCGGCTGATGGGCTGACTGACAGAGTGCTTCGTCCAAGATATCCTTGTATCTATGGGATTTTATTTTTATATTACCAGAGATATCTATTATATTTAATCTTTTTATTATTATTTAAAGAAAAAACAATTTAGAATAAGAAATGTTAAAACGATACAGGTTATAACGAAATTGATAAATTTAAAAAGTTATTTATGTAATTATTATGTAGTCGACTCGTTAGTTACGGCCTTGACCCCTATAATGTACCCCCTGTAATATAATTGTTCGTTTTTCAGTAATTACTCTGTTAATTCAACTTTTAAATACAAATACATGTCTAAAGTTAGAACCTTGACCCCTATAATGTACATATCATTACGCGAATGTTATACGTTGTAGACCTTGCACTGGTAAATAAGCAATTATTTAAATTTGTCGTTGATTTAAATCACATGACTGAAGCAAAAATCGTAGGAAAGTAGTAGAAATAAATTCAGATAATTAAAAAAAAACCTAACTTCTGCACTAGATATATGTGTCGCGGAGGACTTTGCAATCAAACAGGCACAAAGAACAGGCAACTTGGGGCAAAATTTTGTAGATGAACCCAAAACACACAGTAAGAGGCATTCGATGTGACCGCTTCAATCATTCAAAAACAGAAAAAAAAATGTGTGTCAGCTCCGACGCACGACTGGAGTTTACTCCTTAAGTACGATTGTCAAAATAGACGCAAAAAAAGCTTATTTAACTGAAATTAACTGAAAAAAGACTGATACTGTATGAAAGGGTAAATTAATGAAAATAACATATAGATATAGTCGCTTTGCAGCATACTCTATACACGTCTTAATACACTCACAACCAGTGCAGCCGCACAAAAACCAGTGCAGCTGCACCAAAACCAGTGCAGCCGCACCAAAAACGTAACGAGGTCATTTATTCAGTAGATTTTACTCCTCACATTTTTCTCATACCGGGCGCCTTATATCAAAAAACCGACTCTTAAAGAGTAAACTCCAATAGAATTTACTTTTTTGAATAATGTTTGTAAATACCTCACAATTTTGTTAGGTTCTACTCCACAACTAGCTGCAATAATGACTGTGGGCTCTGCATGCTCGATTCTGGTTCGAAGCTCTCGAGCAGCGAAACCTATGGATAAAAACATTGTTTACAAACTTAGGAACACGCTTACCAAAATCGGTTGCGAAGTAACAAAAATACAGGTGAAACTAATAAAAGCGTGTTAAGATGAGGTGCCTAATTATTGTAATTTAAACGAAAATATGTGTGTATAAGCCATCGTTACTTCATCAACAGCCTTTTACAGTCCACTGCTGCACATAGGCCTCTCCTTAGCAAGAAGATTTTGGCCCACTATACCACTGTAACCAGATGGGTCGGAATAGGGTTTGTTTCAAGTTTCCCTTCTCTTTGTAATGATGTTGTCTTGCACATTTAGTACCCTTAGTCGCCTTTTACGAAACCCACGGGATGAATAGGGCTCTTAACACTATGTATTCTTAATCCGTCACCACATGGACTCGTTCGGCCGTTCAAAAGGCCGTCTGCACTAACTCTGAGAATAGATTTTGGTAATCAAACTGATAAACACACTTTGTAATCAAAACTCACATGCTCTTTATACAACTGTACACTACAATTTGTACACCTATATTTATAATATTGTAAGGATTTTTTTCTCGAAAACGATAATAATTTAAAGTAGGCATTAAAAACATATTAATTTTCCTCGTTTTTGGACCCTTTAGCTTTCATATCTAAAGGTCAAAATGGTAGGTATTTTTGGGTTACTTATCATGTGCTATGGAAGCTTCTCTTCTTACAGTATACGTATATAATTGTTCTTTTTCATTACAATATAAAATTCTCACCTCCAAACACGACAGAATGAATAGCTCCAATTCTGTTGGTCGCCAGCATTGCAAAGATGGCTTCAGGGATCAGAGGCATATAGATGAGCACGCGGGATCCTCTCGTTACTCCGAGGGCAGCAAGTTTACCGGCCAATCGAGACACCTATGGGATGTATGGGAATGTTTAAACCGGTTTGTTGTTGTTTTTGTTTAAACCGTAGGAGAGTGAGAGTGAAAGTGAGTGTGATGGGATGAGTGTCATATCGCTGCAATATAAAGGGATGATTCTCCTACCAGGTGAGGTATTTACTCTGTAGTAGGGTCTTTGGTAGATGATGCTGTAGTACATCTTTATTTCTGCTGAATGTGGAAGTCACAACATCAAGGCCTGATGTCGATATCCGATGAATTTGTTTGTTGGTTTGGCATGGTGATGGTGATAAGGAAAACCACACTTTTTATCATGATAACTGACATACGGGCTGGCAATAACGAGATAACTTGCCTAGAGGTCGTAGGTTGGATTTTCACCCTGGACAAACAATTGTGTGTTGAGTACGATCATTTGTTCTATTTCAGACTGATTTTTCAATTATCTATGGAGTGGGTCAAGAATTCGCTAACAATTGAATCTTACATACCGTGCAAACATGTTACGGGAGTTCTTGGGAACGATGCTACTGGAATTTGCTGGCTACAATCGTAACACATGGTTTTAACAAGATGGAGCCACTTGTCACATATCCAATGAGTCCCTGCCGGTGGTCAAAGACATATACCGGGAAAACCTGATTTCCAGACGTGGCGACATTCCATAGCCACTCAAGTCCTGATCTATCCCCAGCAGACTGCTTTTTATGAGGTTATTTGAAGAATAGAGTCTATTTCAATAAACCAAATACGCTACGTCAACTAAAAGAAAAACCAGCGAAGAGATGTCGGCGATTTCGCGGTCTCTTTGCCGACGAGTATTCAAAAATTTCTAGGCTTGCTTAGAAGAGCGCAAACGTCGAAAGGGTGGACATTGAGACGATGTAATTTTTTAAAAAATAAATTCCAACTAATTAAGCTTCTTGTAAATAAACTATTTTTATAATTTATCAAATGGCTTTTTAGACGAGTTTTTCAAATGCTAATTTATTCGTGGCACGTATGTACTATATATGTATTTAGAAATAAATGGAAACCCATGAGTATATTTTACGAGCTATGCTTCACAATAATTCTTATACCAACTGTAAACTACTAGCTGACCGCGCGACCTCGTCTGTGTCTCCTATAGCCCATAGCATTGTTATACAGCGTTAATAAATTAATTTACTTCGTAAAGAAGGTTATAGATTTTTTTTTTAACCTGTGGAAACCTCCTTGGGCCATCACCCCACCGGGGTTTGGGACGGGGTGGTGTGTCAGCATCATGCGGTGTGTCACTCTATGCCTGAGACAGGAAGGATCTAGGAACAGCTGTTATTAAGACATCTGGATGCCTCCTAACACCTGCCCGCCAGCACGGGCACCATCTTCAGGTAAACCTCTATATTTAGGCGACGTACGGCACACGCGGACGTCACCTCCTCACGGCTGGCCTCTGTAGCAGATGAAAGGGAAAACAAATCCCGTCCACCCGCGGCCACACTCAGGGCGGCATGAGGCGCTGGTAAGAGCGCCTCCGCCGATCGTTTCGCCGGTGGCGAATTGGGTCCGAGTGGAGATCGTCCTCTCGGGCTTTCCCCACCACCTCTTTCCGCGAAATGACATATTCGCAGAAGGTTGCAACTGCGGTAAGACAACTGTCGCTACCGACGATCTACGAGAGATCTCCACCAATAAAGAAGGTTATAGTGAGGCAACCTTAAAAAATAGACATATGATATATGTTTGCAAAATTAAAAGCATAAATTACCCAAGTTTTTGAAACATTTTCCGTGATAATCAGGTTCTTTTAGTCACATTGTGATGATATTTAGCCCTACTCAATAACTGGGCAATTTAATACAGAAAGAATTTTCGAAACCGGACCAGTACTTCTTGATATAAGCGGGTCCAATAAGCAGACAATCAAACATAAAGAAACTCTTCAGTTTTAGAATATTAATATCGCCTGTATATATACAGGGTAAAATATGGTTCGATAACTGACACTCATCCAAAAATATATTCTATGAATTATTCAGTTAACCCCGTGGCATAGAAAATATACATGACTAAGGATTTACTTGAGGAGGCAGCATTCATTAAATCTTGGCTGTGTCCGCAGACGTCTACCGAGGAAGTCTACATGGGGCTGGTCACTTTCGTGATGCGATTACGCAAATTCGTGATGCGGCCATACCCGCATCCAAAATCATTGGCCTCCTCGGAAGGAGGTTTACTGGTAGTAGCAGGAGTTTGGTGGACCACCATGTATACCCGTAATCGGCGGCATCACAGCGAAGACGGCGGGGAGCTCATGATCAGCTTCATGAGGAGTATTTAAGGGCATAAAAACTCTAAAACTGACCAGCCGCGCCAAAGAAGTTAAGAGAAAAGAAATACTGGAGGGTCTCGATCATGTCCCCTAGAGCCCTCGTTAACGTGCCGTGTGCGAAAAGCCACCCACCGTCCTATCCTTACGAAGACTCTCTAGTCCAGCTTTCTGCAGGAAATGGTTGCGAGCCTTTTCACATAGTGGGCTTAATATACACCCCCGTCAATAGCCTTGGTCGGAGACGATGGAGAGAATGAAGATGATGTTTCACCCGTCAGTGAATCAGAGGTAGATCCAGTTGTATTACAAATCCGCTCAAAGCACACCGAAGGGATAACTGGTCGAATGACGGCGCGAGCCCTCGACCACATATCAGACCACCTCATGGAAATTTCGAACGCTAACTTGTCCGGGCGCTTTCCTAAGTGCTGGAAAAGCGGCAAGCTGATCCTGTTAAAGAAGCTGGGACGGCCTGCCGATTTGGTCGTGGCCTATAGGCTCATCGTGTTATTGGACAAGGTGGGTAAATTATTTGAGAGGATACTCTTTGCTCGCGTCGCCCGACACCTCTGCAAGGTGAATTCAAAAAACATAAAAAATTGTACTGATTGTAACTGACTACGCGTGTAGGTTAATTTTTCTTATCATAGCAACGCTTAATTAATGTCAATTTAAATTTCTCGTCTGCGTCACTTAGCATTCGCTTTCACGTCATGTTATAGGTCTGTGCTTTTGTGTTTTAACCTATTATGTTATAAAACTGAACTGAAATAATTAATAATTATTGAAATAACAAAATAAAATATTTTGTTGACCATGTGTAAGCCAGAAACCCATACAAAGTGATCGATGCCATTTGTTATACGTCACTGCTTTCAAGAGCTTTAATAAAACAATGACTTTATACTGGAAAGTTCTAGAGGCTTTTGTTGGTTCACAACTTCGTACAAATAAAAAATGACGTATGAAAATAACTGGATAGCTACGGCTGGATTGTACGAGTAAGGTTATTTTTTTCATAAAGTGTTAAGCACTTCTTGCGTTGATTTCTAGTGAGACTAGCGGAGAGGGGCCGGGGGTTGGGGGACTCCAATTACAGTCAAGAACTTCTATCTCTTGGAGTACTTACTATTACGTTCATCGTTTGCTCGTTTGACCTTTTACAAAAAAATAAATTGAATAAATGAATATTCTTGACGTTTATAGCTAAAGGGTCATTAACGTTGGTAACTGATATGTGACTACTAAAGTAGGTTAACTTTGGATTTTAATATAAAGACACTTCAACCTTACTAATATTATAAAGAGTATATATGTTACTCTTACCTGAAACAATCGAACGTGTCTAAATGAAAAATGAAACAGATAGGATATGGCTTGGAATAGTAGAAAAGACTTAGTATTTTCGTGTGATGAGCAAGCCCCAAAAATAACCGCGGGTGTCAACGCAGGGCACAGATGAGTTCGAGGTCGTCTTCTCCCCGGGTTGGGCGTAATTTGTTACGCCGATGACACATTGGTCACGGCCCGGGGGGCGAACTTTCAAGAGGCGGCGCGCCTGGCCACCGTGGGAGTCTCTTTGGTGGTCGGGCGCATTGAGGCGCTGGGTTTACGGGTGGCCCTAGATAAGACGGAAGCCCTTTTGTTTCATGGGCCCCGTCGTGGTCCACCCCCCGGCGCCTCCATCGTAGTCAATTCGGTCCTCGTACCGATTAAGGCCCAGATGAAGTATCTGGGCCTGATCCTCGACGGCAGGTGGCTCTTCGACGAGCACTTCCGACAGCTTACTCCAAAGCTGGTCGGCGCTGCTTCTGCTCTTGGGCGACTTTTGCCCAATTTGGGTGGAGCCAGCGTCGCGACGAGACGGCTATACACGGGGGTTGTTCGGTCAATGGCGCTGTATGGTGCACCGGTGTGGGCGGCGGCTCTGACCGCCCAGAATAGGGCTCGCCTCTGGCGCCCTCAGAGGATATTGGCGGTTAGAGCCATACGCGGTTACCGCACCGTATCGACGGAGGCGGCGTGCGCGTTGGCCGGAACCCCCCCGTGGGATTTGGAGGCGGAAGTGCTCGCTGAAGTTTATCGGCGAACGGCAGACTTTCGGGTGTGTAGCGGCATTCGGCCCCCGCCCGAAGAGATACGCGAGTGGCGAGAGGCCGCTCGTCGAGCCACGATGGCTCGTTGGTCGTCCCGGCTGGAGGCTCCACGTGCTGGCTTTGCCGCCGTGGAGGCTCTCCAGCCGGTCATCGCCGAGTGGGCAGGGCGGCAGCACGGGACCCTTTCCTTTCGACTGACGCAGATTCTTTCCGGGCACGGTTGCTTCGGGAAGTATCTGCACTCGGTCGCCAGGAGGGAATTGAGTCCCGCCTGTCACCACTGCGACTGCAGTGAGGACTCGGCCCAGCACACGCTGGCGGTTTGTTCCGCCTGGGCGGCGCAGCGTGGGGTCCTCACTGCAGTTATTGGAGGAGATCTCTCGCTACCGGCCGTAATACGCTCCATGGTCGGTAGCGACAGTTGTTTTACCGCGGTCGCAACCTTCTGCGAAGACGTAATTTCGCGGAAGGAGGCGGCGGAGAAGGCCCGGGAGGACAATATCCACTCGGACCCAATTCGTCGCCGGCGAGCCGGGCGGCGGAGGCGCGCATACCAGCGCCTCATGCCGCCTTGAGTGTGGCCGCGGGTGGACGGGACGGGTTTTCCCCTCCATCCGCTACAATGGCCAGCCGCGAGGAGGCGACGTCCGCGTGTGCCGTACGTCGCCTAAAATAGAGAATTTACCCATTGATGGTGCCTGCATTAGCGGGCAGGCGCTGGGAGGGATCTGGATGTCGTAATAGCAGCGGTTCCTGGATCCCTCCTATCTCAGGCGCAGAGTGGCACACCGTGTGGTTTTAGTCGGTCCGATTCCGACACACCACCCCGCCGTAAACCCCGGTGGGGTGACGGCCCGAGGGGGTTTCCACACGTTAAAAAAAAAAAAAAAAAAAAAAAAAGGGCACAGATGAGTGTTTTAAATTATATTTCACCTTCCTTATCATGGTAGGTAGTAGAGCCACGCTGATTTCAGCACGACGGGCAACACTACACTCCCACAGAACACCAACCTAAAACGCCAGCATCCGTGCTGTTGTATTTCGTTGGTGAGTGCGAGACCGGAGGCCCATTGATGCAGGGGTGACAGTTATCATGGTAACTGTGCAAGCACACTACACTACACTGCGACGATGACTGTCATGCTCCTACGTCCCCAAGCGTGACGTGAAAAGGCATCTCACTAGGCCGCTATAGTGTGGGTCACCACACTGCATTGCTGCGTTTGCAATGAGTGTTGTGACTACAACTCTTTGGATTCTATTCATACTTTCCTTCAGGCAGAGTAGAGTCACTTTGGCAGGCTCTTAATATAGAAAAAAAAACCTTTAATGGACCACTGCTGGATGTAGACCTTTTTTTAAAAGGGAAGTTTTGGTCTACTATACCACGCCAACCAGATGAGTTGGTGTAGGACTTGTTACATGCTTTCCTTCTCTTTGCAGCCATGTTGTCCTTCATAGTTTGCCCCCTTAATCGCGTCTTACGACACCCTTGAGATGAAAAGGGGTAGTGACTCCATATTCTGAATCTGTCACTACATCCACATAAAAAGACTTTAGTGTTACAAGCGCATTACCACTCCTTTTCTCTTGTGTGAAACACCTAGTTACAATTTCACAACAAGATGATATCACTGACCTGTTCCTTAACCTCGGAGTATGTGATCTTCCTGACGGTGTCAGTCAACGGAGAGTCATGGACTAAGGCTATTTGTTCTCCTTTTCCGGCCGTCACATGTCGGTCTACTGCATTATGACATACTGACATTTCTCCTCCTACCCACCTAAAAATAAATTATATGTTAATACTATATAGTCAATCTGAAAACTGCCTGTTTGAGATTCTAGACTGTGATAAGTCCAGCCATTATTTTACTATATTATACTGTTCTGCAGTATAATCCTCGGCTTAAGCTGTTTTTGAATCTCATCACCATCATTAACAGCCTTTAACAGTTCACTGCTGGACGTAAGCCTCTCCTTAGCCATTAGACTTACTATATCACACTGACCAGACGATCTGGTATAGGGTTTGTTTCAAGTTTTTTATCTTTGGAGTGATATTGTCCCGCGCAGTTTACCCTCTTAATCGTGTCTTACAACATCTGTAAGATGAATAGGGATAGGAATAGGAATAGGGATGATGAGACTCCCTATTCGTAATCTGTTACTACATATTTACGATACATGTCACTGTCCAGCGTCTGGAGTGGTTGGTACCCCGTAATACAGGTCATCCTTGTACAGATGCCAGCCAGATGTCTCCCTTATGTGAACTGTATTTGCTATATAAATGGTATCATAAAAATTGTTAATTTTGTGTGAGAAATAATAAATTATTATTATTATTATACTATAAATCAATTTCGTCCAGACACAACAGATGATCATGCTCATCAAATAATATTTTGTCTTAGCTGGGAATCAAACCCACGATATCCGGCTATCGATTGGCCACTAGACCAACTAACCCGTTTAACCAAGAAGCGAGTGTTTCGCGTCGTTTCTCTTTCTACAAGCACTAACGTCTCTATTCTCTTGTATTATTGGTCAATATTATGTTTTCGCCACGTGACTTCGCGTATAGAGACAACATTCCCATATACTCGTGCTTGTTAGTTTTCTATTAACGTTCACCAACAATAATTTACTTTTAACTTATAACGGCAATATTTAAGTAAAGTTTTTCGTAGCTCGTAATAAGTAATTATTTACACGTGTCCCCGTACAGGCTCGACGTTTATGCGTATTCTTTTTAATTTTATACTGAATCGAACACAATAAAAATACTTTGCATAAAGTATAAACTTTAAACATTAATTGACAAAATATCTATTGTGTAAATGCAACTGATTCACATTAGCATAACATTTTAATTTCAGCTTTCAAATAAATAAGTATATCTGTTGTGTGACAGCCTCTCCAATGTGTCTATTAAAAGCAAAGTTGTACTTAATATCACAGCGGTGAACTCTACGTTATTTTTATCACATCAGTACACAGATCTGCAACAAAAAAGCTGTCTGGATGTTTTCAACTGATTTATATGTATTTAAGTGTTCTGAATACAAAAAAATACTCAAAAAATTCCAGAACGTCAGGTTATCTAGCAAAACGCAAAGTTTTATTATAGAAAAGGGCTCTTTGGGCTAGTTTGAAGTCATAAATAAATAGCTACAATTTTATTTAGATTTCCAAATTCCCTTGCTTTTTGTGTCTATGAGATAGTAGAGACCGAGCAAATCACTGGACCTAAAAGTGTTGGCCAGCAAGGGAGCTTAAGGTTGGCGAAAAGAAGGTCTTGCTTGAAACTTTGGTACCTCGTCATAAAGTTCTTCTACCACCGCTTCACATAAAGCTGGGATTGATGAAGCAATTTGTAAAGTCATTTCCAAGAGATGGAAATTGCTTCAAATACTAAATATCAAAGTTTCCAAGTCTATCGGAGGCAAAGTTGAAGGAAGGTGTTTTCGTTGGACCAGATATTCGACGACTTATGGTTGATCCACAGTTCATCGCAACCATGACAGATCCTCAAAGAGAAGTGTGGATTGCCTTTAAAGAGATTATAGAAAAATTTTTAGACAATAACAAAGACCCTAACTACAAACAAATTGTCAAAAGAATGTTAAAAGCATTTCAAGCTTTGGGTTGCTTTAGTACATTTCCTTCATTCCCACCTTGACTACTTTCCAGATAATTTAGGATATGTGAGTGAAGAGCAAGGTGAACGATTTCATCAGGATATTAAAGAGATGGAGAAAAGATTCCAGGGAAGATGGAACGTGTCAATGATGGCCGACTACTGTTGAACACTTCAAAGAGACATTCCTGATGCTTCGCACAAGCGAAAATGTACCAAAAGGAGTCTCACTGGGCAAAAGAAATGTATTTAGTGATTACTAATTACTGTATTTTGGATGCATAAATAAGTTTTGTATACGCAATTAATAATGTTTGAAAAAAAAATTAGGCTATTATCTTTTATTTTACAATGAGGACTTGCTTAACATAGATACCTACATTGTCAGAAAACGTGACGCTATACAGCAAAATAAAAGTCATTTTCGGATTCAGCACACCCAAAAACATGAGAATTACGCAAGCAAATCAAAACAGCTCTCATTTTTTTTTATTTTGCAGACTTGTGTAGTTTATAATAATATAATAGTATGTTAATAGTCCACTCCGTGTAGTGACGGATTAAGAATACATAGTGTTACCATCCATATTCATCCCGTGGGTGTCGTAAAAGGCGACTGAGGAACCAAGTATACAAGACAACATCATTACAAACAGAAGGAAAACTTGAAACAAACCCTATTCCAACTCGTCTGGCCAGCGTGGAATAGTAGGCCAAAATCTTTTTGCTAAGGAGAGGCCTATGTGCAGCAATGGACTGTAAAAGGCTGTTGATGTTGATGAGTCCACTTTTGGACATAAGCCTGTCCTTAAAATGGAGATTTTGGCCTACTGGATTATAGTGACCAGGCGAATTGGTACAGGGTTTGTTTCAAGTTTTCCTTCTGCATATTAGTAGTGACGTTGTCTTGTGTAGTTCGCTCTCTTTGTCACCTCTTATGACACCCATGGGATGAATAGAGATGGTGACACTCTATGTTCTTAAATTGTCACCATACAGATTACTTCTACATACAGTGAATTAAAAACATAATTCAGCGCCATCTGACGAAGAGACAACAAACTGTGGAGTAACTGCTAGTTCTATATCGCGATATGAAGAGTTCTTACGTCGATTTGCTTAATACAAAGTCTCAACGTCAACGGTTGGATCGTGGCCCTCCAGGCATGATCACTACACCTAGTCAGAAAATCTTCTCTCTGTGTTGCAGAGACATAAATGCATATGTGCATTACTCCTGATCATAAAAAAAAAGTTACTTTAAACTTACCATTTCGTGAAAGGTGGGTTACTATTATCAAGTACTTGCTCCCAAGGCTTGGTCCATTCTAACTCTTGTGCAACCTCGCCCCAAAAGCCTTCCGGGTCATTGAGAGAGCGTCGATGGGCTTCTTGATACTCTGGGGTAATTCCACTTTCTCCTGTTGGTTGAAGTTGAAACGAAGAATGTTAAATCATATAGCGTAACCATCATGGGCCGTCACCATGACAGGTCTGTTATTCTAATGTTTAATGACACCGGCTGTTGCTGAGTTTATGGGTTCGATTCACTTGCGGAATAATTAAACGTGAACATTTGTTCTACGTCGATGCGCAATTTATCTATAATAGGTATGTATTTAGAAATATTTAGGTATATTTATCAGTAGTGTGGTTCCTATAGCACAGGCTCTGCCTAGTTCGGGATTAGTGGGCCGTGTATGAGGTGTATGAAGTTATTATTGTTATAGTTGACTAACCGCTCGCTTGCCCGTGTGGACTAGTAGTCCACAAAAAAAAAAGCATACATTGCCCGTGGTGACTAGGAGTCCACATCGAATTTCACTCTAAAATGCCCGTGTAGACTAGTAGTCAACAAAAAAAAAGCATATATTGCCCGTGGTGACTAGGAGTCCACATGTACCCTGCCACAGAAATATGTAAATATACCCTATATTTATTGAAATAGAGCTTAGTTTGTATTATTTTTTCGATTATATGATATATTGTCTATCGTATTAATCCCAGTCGAGTTCGTCCCAGTTTGTATACGATATGCCATGTTAAGTTTGACATAAATTACGCCGCGCGGCGGCTGATAATGGTATGGATTCAAAGGCCTGTAAAATACTAAATATATATAGACGAGTGTATGTTTTTATTTCTTATCATATTAACTACTATCTAAATAACATAATTAAACATTAAAAACTATAGGTCATCGCTTTAATTTTTCAGGTATGAGCTTTTAAGTGCAACACGAGCTTACGAAACCGTTATCTAAATTTCAACACAATATAACTCGACACCAGAGAAATAATCTGATAACTTAAAGATAACATTGTATAGCTAGTTTCATAGTAAACTAAAAAAATACAACACTTGACAACCTTTCAAAACAAAATGAGTCACAAGAACAGATTATGTCTAATGCTACCCGCGCGCTGATAACTTAAACAACAGTGGGGCACTTCATGGGTGTTAAGTATTTATTGACGGACATTCTGAGCTGCCTTTGCGCGGGGAGCCCGGGCATTTGACGGGGTGCGTGTTTTCGAGCGGGGCAAGCGAGCGGCTAAGTAATTTATTTATTTTCTTTTCTGACAGGGGCGTACAAGGGGCTGTACTTGCACCATGTCAAAAAAGAAAAAACATTGAAAAAATTCATATTTTTTGTTAGACCACACTAGCGTGTCGCTCGGGAGACAATACAAAATGCCTTTGAAGACTTTGTTACCTCTCGTCCAACTGATTTCTTCAAAAAGGGTATCAATAAACTGCCAATGTGTTGGTAAAGATGCATAGATTGTAAAAACACGTTAATTTATTTCATAAACAACGTCAATTTTACAGATAAAGAATTAGTATAATTCTATATTTTATATTGGTTAACAGTATGCGTGGATATAGATGCACCCCCCTAAAAATAATCTTATCGGCATCCATGTCTGCTTGTGTGTTTATATAAACATGATAAAAACAAAAATATTTGAAAATTTAAAGGGCAAGAAAATTAAAAAGAAATCGGCAATATGTGGGTGTTTTAGACAACTCTTCAAACCTTTGGGAATGGAGACATATGTAGTTGTAATAAACATAATTTTTAATTTTATTCTGCATCTGACACAAAACGTCTAAACTGCATTCGATACTTTTTTAATCTTCGAAAGTATGACTACACCTTATGCGTATAATGTATATTATATATGTATATATTTATAAGTGTATTTATGACGTATGTATTGCATGTGTTCATGTATGTATATGTACTCATGTATGGTATATTTTCATTGTCAATATAACCTCTGTGCACCATCCTTACAATATTTCTATACCACCCTAAGGTTGACTGGAAGAGAATGCCGCGGGTATCAAGTCCGCCGATGTACAAAGTGCGTAAAGTGTAAATAAAACGTCATGTTTTAAACTAAATTGTTTGCAGTATAAAAGCTATATTGACTGATAGAATATTTATATATTTTTTTATAAAAACAAACATGTCATACATAGTATACATAGAAAACACCCACACGTTTTGAATGCGGACATGTTATTGCTTTTTAGATTCTAATTGTATGCTAAATACAGTGCTAACAGTTTTAAGCCGGATCGAGATGAGGTTATTTACAATAAGACTAACTTTTGCCCTTGATTCCCCCCGCGTGTACGTCGGATATTGCGGTAAATAGTAGCTTATATCCTTTTTAAAGAATCAAAGGATTTCTATTGCAATTGTCATTAAAATCGGTGCAACCGTTTAGCGGTGAAAGTGTAACAGAAAGGCAGAATTACTTTCACATCCATTCTAATATTAAACGATGCAGGGACTGACCTTCCACGCTGCGTTCCCTCATAGTGATACGTTTCATAACTTTTAACTGATAGTCCAAATTACTTAGTGGAAAAGACAAAGTACGAGGGTAAGTTTTTAAGTTCGCGGAATGACAGTGAAAAAGGCGGGTAAACGCGCTCTTTTGATGCCTACCGTATTCAGTGACTCATAATTAGTCTGCATAGTAAAATTTGTTGTGATTGGATCATTAGTTATTAAACTATCGTTGACCAAGTATTTTAATCGGGAACGAAGTGAAAAAAATGGAGAAAATTGAATTCCGTGCGGTGATAAAGTTCCTTACTAAGCAAGGAAAGTCTGTTCAAACTATACTCAATGAGATGTCATCGGTTTACGGGGATTCTTGCCCAGGAAAAACAATGGTCTACAAGTGGCATAGTTTATTTAAACAAGGCAGGGAATCACTTGAAGACGACCCGAGGCCGGGGCGCTCCGTTGAGGTGACTACGCCAGAAGTTATTGCAAAAGTAGAAAAAATTGTATTGGAAGATGCTCGACTAAAAAAGAAACAACTCGCAGAAATGGTTGGAGTATCGGATACAACAATTTTTAAAATTTTACACGATCATCTTGGCATGACTAAGGTTAGCGCACGGTGGGTGCCGAGAATGCTCACGCCATTGCAAAAACAACAGCGCGTGGAATGTTCACGTGCGTTTTTGGACCTCTGCAATGAAGACAAGGATGGCGTATTGAATCAAATTGTTACTGGGGATGAAACTTGGGTTCATCATTATGAACCCGAGTCCAAACAAGACTCCATGCAGTGGCACAAAATGGGCACAGCACCACCCAAGAAATTTAAGGTTTCACAGTCGGCTGGGAAACTCATGGCAACGATTTTTTGGGACTCAGAAGGAATATTATTGATAGATTATAAAGATAAAGGCATTTCTATAACGGGGGAATACTACGCTTCAATCTTAGAACAGTTAAAAGAAGCCATCAAAGAAAAAAGACGGGGAAAATTAACGAAAGGTGTCCTGCTATTGCATGACAATGCTCCCGTTCACAAGAGCCGAGTCGCACTGGCTGCCCTGCATAAGGTGGGCTTCGATATTTTGAATCACCCACCCTACAGTCCAGATTTGGCTCCGAGTGATTATTATCTCTTTCCAAAAATGAAAAAAGAATTACGTGGTAAGAAATTTTCAACTGATGAGGAGGTTAAGGAGGCGGTTTCGGCGTATTTTTCAGACAAAGATAAAACTTTTTTTTACGAGGGAATAAAAAAACTAATTGAAAGATCTGAAAAATGTATTCGTGTTGCAGGGGAATATATAGAAAAAGAAAAATAATTTTGTGTTTTTATTATTACTCAATACCCTCCATTCCGCGAACTTAAAAACGCCCCCTCGTATATCTAGACTCAATACTGAAAGTAATATGATTTGTAAAAAATGAATCTGATTTGATTGTGTTAATTCCTCACTATTTAGAATTGGTTTCCACATGAAAGCTAATTTTTTGGCATTACGTTAAATTCATCTGTCATCATCATCTTTACGAACGGGCCGGCTCGACCGGGGCAGTACTACCCTCCCACAGAAGACCAACCTAAAGCGACAGCATCCGTGTTGTCGTGTTTCGTTGGTGAGTGTGAGACCGGAGGCCCGTTCATGCACGCGTGACAGTTATCGTGGTAACTGTGTAAGCCTTACACTGTCACGATGACTGTCATGCCTTATACGTCCCCAAGCGGGGTGTGAAAAAGCATCTCACTAGGCTGCCATAGTATGGGTCACCATACTGCATTGTCTGCATTTGCAATGAGTATGGTGATCACAACTCTTGGATTCTATTCATGCTTTCCATCAGGCAGAGCAGAGTGACTTTGGCAGGCTCTTAACAGAAAAAAAAAATTGTTGAGAGATCAGTTGCTGTAGTTATGCTTACTTGCTGTCTAATATAATTGAACTTAATAGCAAGTTCAGCCACATAAATGTCCGTGTGGGGTCTAAGAATACGGAGTATTGCCACCCTATTTCATTTTTTTTTACGTAAGTGTTGTAAGAACTAACTGAGAAACCAAATTACCCAGAATAACAGCGCAGTTAAATGATGGAAAATCTTAAACAGCCTCCTGCCTAAAAAGAGGCCTACATCCAGCAGACGACTACTCAAGGTTGTTGGTTTTACTTCTTATTTCATTTATTTAGGTCAAAAGACAGCTATACATTGCAGTCTTTACAAATAAATATATATACGTGTTACACCTACAGTATTATCTATGAGGTAATAATTGGATTACAAAAGGTAACGGATGTGCATTGTTCAGAAAAAAGGCAAATTATATACTTCACAACTGTTCGTGACAATGACATAAAACCAGGTCAAAAAAGTTGAATGATCCTTGGAAAGAGCATGTGTACGTCGTGGAGATAGTGTGTGCGGCAAGCAGATGGACAATAGTTGAATACCCATAGACGCCTGCAACTCGAGAGACCCTCAATATCCTCCACCAGGATTAGAGATGGATCTTGTGTCTCTGCTATTAACCAGTCATTTAAGCAAGTACAGTGTGGTGCTCACTGATCGCGTCCTAATTTTATTGTAAAAACATCATGTGATTTGCATAAGTAATAATGATGCAATCCTAACACCTATGTTGTATCGTAACAAATTTATTATATTCTTTCACTGAACCTAAATGATTGCACATCATTTTACTCCTCACGCAGAACCTCGTGCCTACAAGCATATATATAGACGCGATCTCCACAACCAAATAGAATCCCATTCCTGTATCAACGGTATATGTGCTAAATATTTTGTACTGTCAGTAATAATGGCACAAATTTCAAAGCCTTCCGTCAAAAATCTTGACGTTAACGGTACGTACATTCACGCTTTTTATCCTAAAAAGGTTAAGCAGAGGTGTTTGTACCCCATCCATATTTGGTGTTTGTAAGTGAATGGAACTGGAATTCTTATTGCCAACACCGCCAGAATTCTAATTTGATTCTCAACAACATAACTTATCCATTACTTTCTAAGTAATACATCATATCATATCACATCGACAATCTTTAATAGACCACTGCCGATCATAAGGCTCTCCGAAGAAAGCAGCTTTTGGTCTACTATACCACGCTATATTTTGGTCAGACGAGTTGGTAAACGATTCATTTTAACTTTTCCTTCTGTGTTAGCATAGTTGTCTTTAGTTACCTTTTACGATACCCAAGGGATGAATAGGGTGCTGACACTCTGTACTCTTAACCTCTTACTACACGGAGACACATATTATAAACAAATTAAACCCAGAAACTATATTATTAGGAGATCGACATTACACTCAAACAGTTCGAGAACAACAAGATACTGCTAAAGATGGAATTATCAATGAGCTTCTGAAGGTAGGTGAAAAGCCGTTCCTTAGAACATGTCGTTCTATCATACCAGGCATGGTTCAAAGATGTTGTTGATGTTTTTCTCCAAAAATGAGTGTGACCCGGCGGTAACTGTATGAGCCACGATGACTGTCATACCTTTTACGTCCCTAAGCGAGGCGTGAAAAAGCATCTCACTAGGCCGCCATAGTGTAGGTCACCATACTGTATTGTATACATTTGCAACTATTTGTGACCACAACCCTTGCATTCTATTCATACTTTCCGTCAGGCAGAGTAGAGTAACCTTGGCACGCTCTTAATGTAGAAAAAAATACTCATAAAAAATCTTTTTTACATTTATTTATTAAAGTAGCAGTGTACGTGCGGACTGTGTTAGACATGTTATTTTACAGTAAGTTTTTAGTAACATCCCAATTAAGATTTAATTGAGTAGATACTTAGTAAAATAAAACTCGTTTCTATTATTTAGAATTCCCACTGACTTTCTTGTCAGCTCTGCTCAGTAACCACGACGTCACTAAACCAGGAAAAAAACACATGTTTCGTGGGCACTTGTTTGCAGCAAGTTAACGCAAAACAAATGATATTTGAATTTTAATCAACAACATAATGTTTTCCATTTTACCAAATTAATTCTAATTTTTTTTTTGTTAATTCCTAAAGGTAAATGGTAGATCCTGTACCGCTGGCAATTTGTAATATATAATATGTAATGATGATTATGACATTTATACCGGTTACAAAATGAACCATCCTCATTTTATTCATAATTATCGTATTTCTATATGCGTACATCCTCTATCTATCTATCATGCGAATGATAATAATGAGCTACGAAACAACTACTAATCCTGTATTGCGAAATAGGTATTCGCATGGCAAATTAGCATATATAGAACATCCCAACATCAATCGTTGAGCCGTGGCCCGCCAGACATGATCACCTCGCCTGGTCGGAGGATCCTCCCTTTGTGTCGGAGGGATATGAAACCCGTTCCCTCCACACCTACTAATATATCATACTGGCCAGCCGGGTTGACGCAGAACTTGTAGCTTGCATTATTGTTGCACTGCGTAGATTTTTCCTTATTCAGTTATTCAGCTCACGTGTAAGTAGGGTTGGTGGGACTGTATTTCTAATCCCTCACCAAACGTACATATTATATTTTCTATTGAACTTGCTAATCGCAGAAACTCCGATTTGAAAACTCCTTTCAGTTGAAAAACCCATTTATTCAGGTTTTATATCGTCATTTTTTCAAATGTTTGACCCATTTTTTTTTTTTTTAACGTGTGGAAACCCCCTCGAGCCGTCACCCCGCCGGGGCTTACGGCGAGGTGGTGTGTCGGAATCGGACCGACTAAAACCACACGGTGTGCCACTCTGCGCCTGACATAGGAGGGATCCGGGAACAGCTGCTATTACGACATCCAGATCCCTCGTAGCTGGTCTAGTGGTTAAGGTAACCTTAACTATTAAAGTTGAAGGTCGTGGGTACGATTCTAACTGAATAGCGTGACTACAGCATTTGACACAATCACAATCAGGAAAAGGTTGAAACGTTGTAATTATATGACAATGATACAAAATAAAAAAGAATGTTCCTGGAACGTTAATTCTGCAATAGATGAAGGAACCTGACTATGCCTTTCAAATGCATTTACTAATAATTAAATCAAAGCTTGAACTGTATTCTGCATTTCTTTATTTTAAACTCTAAAAAGTAAAAAGAGACCAAAAACCAAAGAGTATTGTCTCTCTCATTAAATAAAAAAAAATGATAATAAATTTAAAAAAATACAACAGCTCCACAAGGTCCTCCTATTTTAAATTGAGTTGCAAATAGTACTTTTTCTTAAACATTCCTTTATATTAAAAAAAAAGTACTAACATCTGAAATAATGTATAACGCATGATCATGTAACGTACTTAGTATAAAAATAATTTCAATTTTTAAAAATTGCCTTTTTAGAATAGGTATGTTATCCAAAAAAAATTACTGCAATAATACCCATCTAAGAATACGGAGCGTCGTCACCTTTATTCATCTCGTTGGTATCGTAAGAGGTTATTAAAGCAGCAAACTGCGCAAGATAACGTCATTGCAAAGAGAAGGAAAATTTCAAATAAATCCCTCTGCTATACCAGCGTAATATCCGCGTGGTATAGCAGACCGAAACCTCCTTTCTAAGGAGAAGTCTATGATTAGCAATGGACTGAACTACAACAAAGCTTTAGAAGTCTATATTTACATATATGTCAAAACCAATAACTGACATAGTAAAATATGGTACGTTTTTCACAATTACAAAGTGGTAGTTATTTTTTTCAAAAGGCGAAGCAAAGGAACATTATTAAAAAGTTTGAATAGCATCTGTGTATTGCACTATTTTATACTGGCAATAATGTTGTAAATAATGTAGCGGCTTCTACATTACAACACAAAGAAAAATGTACAACAGCGCACATAAACCCACGTATTAAGGAAGCTGCATACTTTCACATTATCACGTACCATATTAGTATATAAGCATTAGCACAACTACAAATAGACAGACTAAAACAACAACTCGTGTCTCACTTATTCCTTGCCACACATATGGCAAATTGGTGACCCCGACGTGATTGGAATCAGCCTTCAAATCAATAGCAGCAGCGTCACTCCCACAACGATGGGCGGTAATCAAGTCTCAACCAGCCAGCAACCTCGGCCTCAACAGGAATACCACACGCAAGCAGCGACCGCTTCAGCCTGGTTACCCTACGGCCTCATCAGCGTCTAGGCATAGCACACTGCACCTACGGTCCATGTAAGCAGAGCATCTCCCTCCCGTCTATGCAGCAGCCAGCCACTACGCAGCAACCGCCCCGACTCACTGGGGACTTCACCGCAACACCGCGCACCGCATTCAATCCCGACTCACTGGGATCTGCGGACTTCAGCCCCGACTCACTGGGACTAGCGGCATTCAGTTCCGACTCGCTGGAACTAGCGGCACACAGTTCCGAATCACTGGAACTTCTCACTCCTGGCACTGGCACGCTCCAGAACGGTTCTAGCAGTCACGGAAGACATGGACATCAACAAAATGAGCCAGATCGCTGACAAAATATTAACGAATGCAAGACTCACAGAAGTGTCAGCTGTGGATGAAAACAAAACAGTCGACAACACAACGTCATTCATATTAGCAGAATTAGCACAAATGCAGTTAGAAATATGTGCAATTCAACGAGGCCGCAGAAACTATCAACGCAGCAAAAAACTTTAACAAACGACACACCATGTCGAGTACGTCAATTGGATTTTATCTCACAGTATTGCACTAATATTCAACACATAAGCGGACGTGACAATATTGTCGCAGACGCATTATCACGTATCGAGGAAACCAAGATATCATCGCCGATCAATTACGATGAATTATCAAAATGCCAACACAGTGATCAAGAATTAATTAGACTTCGTGACAATGGCAATTTAAAATTTATAAACATCATACTGCCGGGTTCTACGAAAAGTACGAATATTTGTTGTTGAAAGTACGAATAGTTGCGACATATCTTCTGGAAAAAATCGACCTCTGGTCTTGGAGGGGACTGATGTAGCGGCTTCTGCATTACAACACAAAGAAAAATGTACAACAGCGCACATAAACCCACGTATTAAGGAAGCTGCATACTTTCACATTATCACGTACCATATTAGTATATAAGCATTAGCACAACTACAAATAGACAGACTAAAATAAAAACTCGTGTCTCACTTATTCCTTGCCACACATATGGCAAAAATAACACACTTAAATTAATTTGAATGAGATATTTTGTATCTACAACTAGTCTGTTAATAATCTGCATTTTTAAAAAGTTTCAGTCAATTGAATTTAATCAAGAAAAACAACTGACATTTATTCAGGCTTTTCAGGAATATTTAGCGTGAGGTACTACTCTTTTGAGTATCCAACAGTAATCAGCCAACATGTTTGGACTCCACTTGCCTTGGTACCGTTTTTCCATGTTGGAAATATCCTGACGGAATCAATGGCTCCCAAATTTTGAGAAAAAAATCCAAGTGAGAGTATAAGAGCGACATACTGCACCCCATATTCTTGTAAGCTGATAAGAGGTTGTTGACCAACTCTTCATAGTTTTAGGCCTTGTGATTTCCAAGAAAATTACAAACAATATTTTGAAAACATGTCCATGCAGATTTTTCGATCGGATTAAGTTTTTGTTCAAATTCTTTATCAGACAGTAGATCTCTAATTTGTGGTCCTACAAATATTCCCTCTTTTATTTTAGCATCACTGATTTTTGGACATTTCTGTTTCAAGTAACAAAAACCATCTCCATTTTTGTCCATAGCTTTGACGAAGTTTTTTATAAGGTCGAGTTTGATGTGCAATAGAGGTAGCAATACATCTCCAGGATTTATTAATTGTAAATTCGGATTGTTCACAGTGTGTCTAGATTTGTGATTAATACTTTTGATAGAAGTTTGGCAGAAATAACAATCGGATACATGGTCTTTCTGTTCAGAACATATCACTGGAACTGCAAACAGCATATGACGAGATCCTTTAGCCCATTATGTTAATAAACTAGCACACTGTGCACAACAAACACTAGGGGTCAAGGTTTTGTCCTCGCACCAGAAAGCCAAAATAATTAAAATAACAGTTTTTAACTAACGGTGTCAAATTACGACGTTGACTTTAAATAGTATGTTGACCGCAAAAGTAACAAAAGTTATCGGGATGGTTTACACACACTCTAGGCATCGTATTACGATGTACAGAAACGACAATCGCAAAGAAAACGTTTTAATTTCAATAATTTAATATTAATTTATCGGAAACATACGTCGGTAAGCAAAATTCGCGTAATCAATTTAGTTTATGTGTAACGAAAACTGAGGGTAATTGAACAAAACTAAGTATGAGGTTTATATGCGGGTAGGTAGTAGTGTTTAAAAAACCGACTTGATTTTGTTTAACAAAAATACTGTTTAGCATTATTAGTCTTTAATATAACAATCAAAGAGAGGAAAAAAAAGAAAATATTGCTGTTAATTCCTCATTGCTATACATAAAAAAGTGAGGTTAAAATCTTTCTCTTCTTCTTTAATTGACAATAATGCACGAGACTCGAAAATGGACAAAATATTTTTATTTTTAAATTTTTCTATTAAAAGAACAATATCTATGTAATTATTTTTGCAATTTATTACAATTTATTAGTGAAATTTTATAATCAATAGTGTTTTTTTAAAGTTCCCTCGTAAATGTTTAAAACGCAACGCTATTGGTGGAACAAAATTTGACGTCAATTTACCCTCGGGTCTTTTTGTAAGATGGGTTATATTTTCGTTGAACTTTGTAAACGACACAGTATGTGCAGTTAACTAAATAAAAGATATTGGTATATGTATTATATCACTTTTTAATATCCTTACTTATGTTAAAATGATGTTCACAACTACTATATTATTTACTTTTCATTATATCTTTTTTTACTTTGTCACGATAAGAAGTTGATTAAAAAAAATAACTCGGTGTATTTTTGGACTAAATACTTCGTTGTTGATGTAAGTGTAGTCCGTCGTCACAGAATAAGCGCGCCAAATTGGTAGCGTTTAAATCGTTCGAAAATTCTAGTGATTTTTCATATATTTTTTTTTAGATTTTTTTTTTGGGTTATATTTTGGATGTGTTATATGTGTTTAGTTTTGGTTTTGTTATATCTAGTCGAAACGTTTAAAAAAATACAGACTTATTCCCTAAACATAGTAGTAACTAAGCATTTTTGTGTGATTTTTTATCTGTGGAAGATTGACACAGGTTTTCCACTAGAAAAAATATAGTTAATGAATACATTGAGATTAAAATCAAACAAATTTGTATGACCCTTATAATTATGCACGATTGGAATTAATATTTAGACCCATTGTTACATTTTTGTTCACATGCTTATGCATAGTATTAGAACTTGGATTATGTTTTGTATGAATGATATGAATCGTATATATTGTTTTTGTGTAGATTTTCACATCATATCACATCAACAGCCTTTACAGTCCATTGCTGGACAGGTCTCTCCATAGAAACGAAGTTTTGACCTACTATACTATACCACGCTGGCCAGTTAGGTATGGGATTTGTTTCAAGTTTTCAGTCTGCATTGATGTTATCTTGCATATTTTGTACCTTTAGTCTCACGACATCCATGAGATGAAAAGGGGTAGTGACACTCTATATTTATTGCATAAGGCGGACTTAATGCAGTAGACATTTTCTTCCAGTCGACCTTTGGTGATGCAGAGATGTGTGTAGCAGGTGTATATAGAGCTAGTAGTGTTGATTTTCTAATTTGCGTATAAATATTTTTTGTAATACATAATGATATATAAATATATATTTATATATATACACACATCTCTGCATTACCCAAAGGTCGACTGGAAGAAAATGCCTAGGGCATAAGTCCGAGTTATGCAATGTAACTATATATATAAAAGGAAACACACACCTACATACATACATATTCATACAATCATGGGTAGGCAAGTAATTATTCTGATGACTCCGTCAATAACTTAATCCGTAACACACAACACGGACATTACTATTCGTAGATTATGTTTCGTACTTTTTTTTAAAACCTCAATTCGAAGGAGGCTTTTAGCAGACCACTACTGGAGAGCAGTTGACTGTTAAGTACTGTTGATGATGATGATAATGATGATGATGTTGGTGATAAAGCTATTTTGTTATCGTGAAATAGATTAAGTTAATTGGTTATTATTACTTTTAATAATAATGACGATTTAAATTAATTTAGGAATTATGTGAGGTTATTTTTTTTTTTATTCTCTACTAAATATAATTAACAACTAATAGAATAATTTAATTAAAAATATGATTTAATGTTGATAATTTAATTAATGTTTGTCAAACAGTCAAATCACTAATTTAAGCTTCGGAACGGTCAAAAATATACGAGTATACATATAATTGCAATTGTATAGTGGAATTTACACAATTAAATAAATAAATAAAGTTAAATATTTTAAGTTTTGCAGTAATTTTAATTTTCCAACAAAATGTTTATTAAAAGAAATAAAATTTAACCTAAATTAATGCAATTAGTGAAAATTCTTAATTTATAAAAAAAGAAACTCACCGTAATTTTCAATTTCCGTATATGATACGAAATTTTTTTTCTTTAGTTCATTGATAGAAGCCTCAAATTTATTTTTCTCCAATTGAGCCTCGGCTTCATTCTCCTGATACATCTTTGTATATAAAAAATAAAATATATAAACTTAAAATTAAAAACCAGCTATCCGTCACTCCTTATAAAGATGCGGCAAGAAACTGGTTGCAAGCCAAAGTAGCTTTGCTACACAGTGTACTTCTGTTTGCATATCAATGGAGGACCTATGAACCAATTGAATTATTTAACAGGGAATACTGAAAGAAACTCATACACGCGCACTTGAATAAACTCAAATTGTATCAAAGTTTACAAATATAACTACTGAACATCGTTTGTAGTTCAACGCTTAAATAGGTAAGCGGAAAATGATCAGTGCGATAGCTTATGGTTGCGTCAATATTCTTGAATAATTTTATATGCTATTTTTATTTACAGTAAGTGATAATAATATCTTTAAAGAAACTGGTATCCTTTTAAGAAATAACTCTATCATTTGATAGTTCTTTACCGTAACATTATACGAATAAAATTTATGTTTGTTAACGAATTCATTTGAAAGACTTTCTAAACAATATGAAGAGTTAACTTTTATAAAAATTAATATTAATATTTGAATATGCTCTTCGAGGTACAACAGAAGGTCTCAATGTCTTAAAAATAGTCAATAAGAAGGTAATGACAGAAAGTGAATTGTAACGGTAGTAAATGTGACTGCTGTGCTCAAGGTCTCGGGTTCGATCCCTGGTTCTGACCACATGTTTGTATGATCTGCAACTATTTGTTTCGAAGTTTGGTTATTTTATATATATAATATGTATGTGTTTACTAAAAAAAGTATATAAGTATTCTATCAGTCAGTCTAGTTATCACAGCGCTAGCTCTGCTTAGTTTGAAACTAGATGACGTTGTGTGTCAAATGTCTGAGATATTTTTTATTTACTTATATGGGTAGATAGTAGACGCACTAGTGTAGTCTCAATAGTCAAGAACTCAAATAGATAAGATTTGCATAGCTCTAATAGGAAAAGCAGATTCTGACTATTGTTGAGAGGTCATGACCATAAACTAGGGCAATAATATAGCGACGCATATTATATGTAATTAGGCATCTATATTTTTTTTCTATGTTATGTGCCTTCCAAAGTGACTCAACTCTGCCTGCTGGAAAGCATGAATAGAATCCAAGAGTTGTGGTCACAATACTCATTGCAAATGCAGACAATGGAGTATGGTGACTCACACTATGGCGGCATAGTGAGATGCTTTTTTACACCCCACTTGGGGAAGTAAAAGGCATGACAGTCATCGTGACAGTGTAAGGCTTACACAGTTACCACGATAACTGTCATCCCTGCATCAATGGGCCTCCGGTCTCTGGTCAATATCTTGTTATGATCTCCATCACGATACATACAATCCCAAAAGACTGCACAGAAATGCCTAAATAGGGGTAATCCTAGTACTACTACACATTCTAACTGTTTTATTTTATGATCTGCAAATATTTGTTTCCAAGTTTGGATGTTTTCTGTGTATAAGATATGCTTTTATTCTCTACCAACAACCAACAACAGGTAATGTAAGTTTTATTTGTACATCATGCACTTTATGTACAAGGCGGACTTAATGCCTAAAGCATTCTCTACCAGTTGAGCTTTGGGTGATGCAGAGAAAATAAGAAGTAGGTGTGTTTCAGGAGTTGAATAAAAGAAGTAGACATATACAAACTTATTATATACTAAAATTTATATATATTATTCTACTATTACTTTTTATAAAGATTTTAATCTCGCAAGATAGTTAATACAAAATGGCAGCAGCCGTGAGCGCATATTTTTTATTTATGCATTTGATTAAAACATTATGTATCTTAGTCGTTAAGATAAGATACGATACATTGTCTATGTTCCTTAAAACAAATAAACTGTTACACTATTTCTTCCAACTAACACACACTATTACAAATTATTAAGTGTACAACATCAATTGGTAAATAATACGGCTTTTACAAGGACATACAAAAAAAATAAAAAAAAACAATTAAAAATTAAACTTATCTGACAAAATTAATAAAAAGAAAAACAAAGAGCAAAATGTTTTTAATTTTCGTTTAATTCAATCAATCAAAAACTCATTTATAAAAGTTCATGATGTAGACCTTGTACTAGGGTACTATAGGTATCTGGATGTCGTAATAGCAGCGGTTCCCGAATCGCTCCTATAACAGGCGCAGAGTGGCACACCGTGTGGTTATAGTCGGTCCGATTCCGACACACCACCCCGCCGTAAACGCCGGTGGGGTGACGGCCCAAGGGAGTTTCCACAAGTAAAAACAAAAAAAGGTACTATAGGTACTCTCCCGGGCTGGTCGTAATTTGTTTCACTGATAATACACTGGTTACAGCCTGGGAGTGAAACTTTTAAGACGCAGCACCTCTGGCCATCACGGTATTCTTTTTGGTGGTCGGGTACATTAAGGTGCTGGATTTACGGGTGGCCCTGGATAAGACGAAGGCCCTATTGTTCCATGAGTCCCGTCGTGGTCCACCCCCAGGCACCTCCATCTCCATCTCCGTAGTCTACGGTCCTCGTATCAGATCAGACCTAGATGAAGTATCTTAACCTGATCCTCGACGGCTTTACACGGGGTGAACCGGTCAATGGCACTGTATGTGGTTGTACTGTGGTTCTGACCGCCCAGAATAGGGCTCTGGCACCCTCAGAGGATGTTGACGGATAGAGTCATACCCGGTTATCGCACGGTGTCGACGGACGCGACATGACCGGAACTCCACCATGGGATTTGACGGCAGAAGTGTTCGCCGAAGTTTATCGGCGGACGGTTGACTTCCCGGCAGGTAGTGGCATTCGGCCCCGCCCAAAGAAGTACGTACGTGGAGCCACTGGCTCATGGCTCGTTGAAACCGACTGAAGGCCCACATGCTCCCGCCATCATCTATTTGCCACCATGGAGGCTCTCTCATCCTTTCCTTCCGGCTAACGCAGGACTTTCCGGGCATAATTACTTTGGGAAATATCTACACTCGATCGCTAGGAGGGCATTGAGTTCCGTCTGTCACCTTGATTCCTTACAAAGGCCAATTATGTACTCCTAAAATTGAGCTGCAAGTGTCTGTAGGCCTGGGTAGTCACATACTATAGACGCGAGTAATCGCTTACTATAGGTGAGTATAGTCACTTACTATTGACCCCTTCCTTTATACCACAGAATTTTATACAAAAGTATTTGATAGTATTTTTGTACACAATTACTTTGATATAGTCGTATACTATAATAAAATTTTAAACAATAGAATCTGATCCCGCCTAGTATCTATTCATCGACCGTCTGCCTGTCGTTTATTCGGTTTTAGAATTACGAAATAATATGTTTTTGTCCGTTTTTTTTAACAATGCAATTTTGTTATACGTGGGAATTTACGGTAAAAACGAAGTTTGGTCATAATAAAATATCACACATAAAATTATTTAGTAATTTTTTCATGACGAATTTAACAAAAATTAATTTGCAAGTCGCAGGAAATTAGTATTGTCAGTGTGGTGTGGTGACTATACCTCTGTTCACGCCATGGGTGTCATAAGAGGCGACTAAGATAGCAGATTATGCACGACAATATTATTGTAAAGAGAACAAAAATTTGGAACAAACCCACGACCTATTTGTCTAACCAGCGTGGTTTAGTGGCTAAAAAGGTCATCACACCGCTTCCTACTGCTCTAAGTCTTGTGGATTTAAGTCCCACATGGGACAATACTTTGTGTGATACACAAATTGATGTCCTTTGCGGTGTTTCCGTTTCATGCATGTTAGTAAATTTTCCCGCGACCCAGGATATATTTTAGGTGTAGGAGTTGTCTTTTAAAAAAAATGTAAGTAGGCCAAATTCTCCTTATTAAGGAGAATTTTATATTCAGTAGTGGACTATTAAAGGCTGTTGATGTTATGTGAAGTTCAGGGAGCATAATTCTTATGTCAGTCAGAGTAAATATCAAACAATTCAGTGTCTATGTAGTTTTGTATCAAAAGTTGCTTCTCAGTTCATCTGTTCCTGTAATAGATGTTCGGCTTCCTGAAATACAGGAAGAGAAACCTTGGCGCATGCTGTTCCTCTACGACATTTCCACCTCCTCTAATTAATGAAAAATCAAAAAACTGTCTGTGAAAGGGCTACGGAGGCATCGTTTACATAGAAATAACTATCGCATTGCAGAAGCGGATGAAGCGCATACTACCGCTGGGAATTATAAAAGTCATGTGTGTAAGGCATAATAATATGTATGCTCGACGATAAATCTGCATAACATCTTACTACTGTTCCGCTATCAAACGACACTATTTCAGGGGCAAATTCATGATCTGTCAAGCTACGTGAAACAAGACCTAGTTACATGTCAACACAAAGCATAATTCGTCTTGGGAATGGATGAGTCGACTGATGTCGCTGGTCAGATCATTTTGTTGGCCGACCAGCTGGCTTTTTATAGGAATATTGAAAGATGAATATCTTAATATCTTCATAGGCCATGACGGTGACTGATAAAACAGTATGCGCAGTATCACGAATAAAAAATAAAGCACCTAATTGTAGTTTCAGTCGATGTTTCTTGCATAGACAAACACTTACGATGAAGCAAATGCCGCCAAGTCTGAAATTAGTTCTGGATGAAGTGATAAAAATAATGTATTGTATCAAATTACAACCTCCACAATTTGACTTGTACTCCGTATTGTGTGAACATGAAATCAGCAAGCATAAAGCACTGCAGCTCCATGTATATTATCTCGGGGCAAAACTTTAACAGGACTATTTGGACTAAGAGCAGAGTTACAAAGGTTTTATTATGGATATTTCTTTTTATTTGAAAGACCATTCCTGTGGTACAGCTTGGTTGTTTCGACTGTCTTTTATGGCGGATATTTTGATAGTTTGTTTGTGGATACTAAATCCTATTTTACCTAATTTGCAAAAACCCAAAGTATGTCAAATGTGAAATATGAATTTTCTTTAGAAATGTCATTAGATACAGGTATGGAGTCAATATTCAAAATGACGTCTCTCAACTCTCAATCCAATGTTTGCCAAAAGACTGAATGCCATTGTGTTCCCAATAACATGCTTGCACGAAACAGGATTCTCAACAAATGCGGCCACGAAAAAAAATACCGAAATAAACTGGATGCCGAACCTGATGTGACACTCTTTTCTATTTGGTAGGTAGTAGAGCCACGCTGATTTCAGCACGAATGGGCCGGCTTGACCGGGGCAGTACTACTCTCCCACATAAGATCAACCTAAATCGACAGCATCTGTGCTGTCGTGTTTCGCTGGTGAGTGTGAGACCGGAGGCCCATTGATGCAGGGGTGACAGTTATCGTGGTAACTGTGTGAGCCTTACACTGCCACGATGACTGTCATGCTTTTTACGTCCCCAAACGAGGCGCGGAAAAGCATCTTACTAAGCCGCCATAGTATTAGTCACCATACTGCAACCGCAATGAGTATGGTGACCACAACTCTTGGATTCTATTCATACTTTCCATCAGGCAAAGTAAAGTCACTTTGGTAGGAAAAATAATATGAAACCTGTTTTCAACCAACTGATGAAAACAAAAAGCAGTTTCACGTCTCCTATTACATTATTTTTTCTTCTTATCTCTTCTATCCATTACATTGTTAGAAGTAACTGTTATATTGTATTGTATACTCGTATTATGATTATTCATAAATAGTAGGTAGTAGAGTTACACTGATTTCTCGTCGTCGTCGAGCCCAAAAACGTTATGGCTCTCGCATTTTGGGGCAGGCCTACGTACATCAGTGGACGTCAATAGGCAAGCAAGAAAGCAAATATTTTTCATGATGTGTGCTTTTATTCAGCGGGCTTCATTAAAAAGAATTTCCTACTGGTGAAATCAAATCAAATACTTCTAGCTGGCAATTATTATTATCTTGGAATAAATTGAATCTTTATAATTACTTTAAGCAACACTTTTTTATCTTCAAATGAAGTTCCACCTTCCATCTTAGGTATTACACTCACATTAGGTAGTAGAGTCACGCTGATTTCAGCACGAGCTGGCCGGCTCGATCGGGGCAGTACTACACTCCCACATAAGACCAACCTAAAATGATAGTATTCATGTAGCCGTGTTTCATTGGTGAGTGCGAGACTGGAGGCCCATTGATGCAGGACAGTTATCGTAGTTAGTGTGTGAATCTTACACTTATATAATATAATCTTATACTGTATTGTCTGCATTCGCAATGAGTATGGTGACCATTCGCAATTATAATTTGAGATTGTAGGTTTACACAAATAGGTAGGACTAAATCCGGATCGTATCATCATCATCACCATCAACAGCCTTTGACAGTCCACTGCTGGACATAGGCCTCTCCTTAATGGTGGCCAGATGTTCTGCTACGGGGTTCGTTTCAAGTTTTCCTTCACATTGCAGTGATGTGATCTTGGATTCTATTCATACTCTCCATAAGGCAGGCAACTTTGGCAGGTTCTTAAATAAAAAACAAAAAACAATGAACACGAAGACATTTTCGTTTTATTTTCGAGTTCCTTTATGTATTCGCTTTCCAAAGGGATTTCGTCAAGAAAAGGCTTTAGGGTTGCTGCACTAGACCAACATGTGACTAAATAAGAAAGAGGTAATTCTATTCATTAAATATTCCACTCAAGCATCTTCTTACTAAGTATTATCGTATAAGTGCGGTCCATGAATGATTATAAATTATAATCACTAATTATTGAGTGATTTATGTTTCTCTAACTAATTTATTTAATTTATTGTTTTAGAGTATGTTTTGATTGCATTATTTTGCTTCAGTAATTCAAGTTAGATATTAAGCTGGTTACGTAATAGTATAGGGTGCCCATCGAGAACTTTAGACCCCTTTTTTTTAACGTTCGGAAACCCACTCGGGCCGTCCCACTAAAGCCACACGGTGTGCCACTCTGCGCTTGAGATAGTAGGGATCCAGGAACAGCTGCAATTACGATATTCAGACCACTCCTAAGAAGTTAGGGGTCAAGCCAACCTCAACTGCAAGTGGTGCACTTGCGGATCGACGTACGAGGCTCTGGCAAATACAACATTTCGATTAGCGGTAGTAGGCACGCTACTTATTACGTGAAACTAAACCACTGTCGAAAAGTGGTCCGTAAATATGTCTCTGCCTATCCCGACGGGTAAACAGGTATGACTTTATGTATGTATGTTATGTAATTACATTAAGCTAACTAGCACTGATATGCAATAACAATGAAATACTTTTTTATAATGGTTCATTGTTAACGCTAATAATGTCCGAACGAAATAATAATAATTAATTATAATTTGAGATTGTAGGTTTACACAAATAGGTAGGACTAAATTCGGATCGTATCATCATCATCACCTTTGACAGTCCACTGCTGGACATAGGCCTCTCCTTAATGGTGGCCAGATGTTCTGCTACGGGGTTCGTTTCAAGTTTGCCTTCACATTGCAGTGATGTGATCTTGCATATTCTGTTCTCTTTACTTTTTTGTCTCGTATATTTGCCTGAAAATGGAAGTACCTGTTCGTTCTTTCTCCAAGCCTTTTCACCAAACTGGGTTAGGGTCGGCCCAAGTACCAGACCTGAGGCGGCTCATGTCGTGTGGTGTTCCGCAGGGGTCTGTCCTCGGACCACTTCTGTGGAACATGGGATACGACTGGGCCCTTCGAGGTCGTCTTCCCCCCGGGCTGGGTGTAATTTGTTACGCTGATGATACATTGGTCACGGCCCGGGGAGCGAACTTTCAAGAGGCGGTGCGCCTGGCCACCACGGGAGTCTCTTTGGTGGTTGGGCGTATTGAGGCGCTGGGTTTACGGGTGGCCCTAGATAAAACGGAGGCCCTTTTGTTTCATGGGCCCCGTCGTGGTCCACCACCCGGCGCCTCTATCGTAGTCAATTCGGTCCTCGTACCGGTTCAGGCCCAGATGAAGTACCTGGGCCTGATCCTCGACGGGAGGTGGCTCTTCGACGAGCATTTCCGACAGCTTTCTCCAAAGCTGGTCGGCACTGCCTCTGCCCTCGGGCGACTTTTGCCGAATTTGGGTGGAGCCAGCGTCGCGACGAGACAGCTATACACGGGGGTTGTCCGGTCAATGGCACTGTATGGTGCACCGGTGTGGGCGGCGACTCTGACCGCCCAGAATAGGGCTCGCCTCTGGCACCCTCAGAGGATATTGGCGGTTAGAGCCATACGCGGTTACCGCACCGTATCGACGTAGGCGGCATGCGCCTTGGCCGGAACTCCGCCGTGGGACTTGGAGACGCAAGTGCTCGCCGAAGTTTATCGGCGGACGGCTGACTTCCGGGCGGACATACGGCCCCCGCCAGAAGAGATACACGAGTGTTGTGAGGCCGCTCGTCGAGCCAAGATGGCTCGTTGATCGTTCCGGTTGGAGACTCCTCGTGTAGGCTTTGCCCTCGTGGAGGGTCTTCAGCCGGTCATCGCCGAGTAGGCAGGGTGGCAGCACGGGTCCCTTTCCTTCCGACTGACGCAGATCCTTTCCGGGCACGGTTTTTTCGGGAAGTATCTGCACTCGGTCGCCAGGAGGGAATTGAGTCCCGCCTTTCACCACTGCGACTGCAGTGAGTACTCGGCTCAGCACATGCTAGCGGTTTGTTCCGCTTGGGCGGCGCAGTGTGGGGTCCTCACTGCAGTTATTGGAGGAGATCTCTCGCTACCGGCCGTCATACGCTCCATGCTCAGTAGCGACAGTTGTTTTACCGCAGTCGCAACCTTCTGCGAAGATGTAATTTCGCGGAAGGAGGCGGCGGAGAGGGCCCGGGAGGACATTCTCCACTCGGACCTAATTTGCCACCGGCGAACCGGGCGGCGGAGGCACGCCTACCAGCGCCTCATGCCGCCTTGAGTGTGGCCGCGGATGGACGGGACGGGTTTTCCCCTCCATCCGCTATAGTGGCCAGCCGCAAGGAGGCGACGTCCGCGTATGCCGTACGTCGTCTAAATAGAGAATTTACCCGCAGATGGTGCCCGCGGCAGCGGGCAGGCGCTAGGAGGGATCTGGATGTCGTAATAGCAGCTGTTCCCGGATCCCTCCTATGTAAGGCGCAGAGTGGCACACCGTGTGGTTTTAGTTGGTCCGATTCCGGCACACTGCCTCGCCGTAAGCCCCGGTGGGGTGATGGCCCGAGGGGGATTCCACACGTTAAAAAAAAAAAAGCACTAGACCACTGCTAAAGGAATTTGTGAAATAAGTTTAAGTGGTGGTTTAGACATAAAAACGTCACAAACAAACTCATTTATAATATTTATATATTTATTAAACCTTCTGGAAAACCATCAGCTACAAAAAACCAATGGGCAGTTTTATACACAACATCAAACTAATTATAAATTTTCACGAGTAGTGACATTACAAGCTAATAGAGGTTCTGGAACACTAAATAACACAAAACTACAATCACATGAGTGTAACAATGAATAAAGAGAAACAAAAATAATATACAAAAGCAGAAACAAAAAAAAGAACTATCTACCTGTTGAAAAAAAGATACGATTCATCAATCTCCTAACAGTGCCGCAATTCACTGTCTATGAATCGAATAGTAATTGCCTGTGTTATATAATGGCCTCTAACCCTGTACTTTATACCTTAGTTCTAAGATCTAGCCTCTAACTCTGTACTTTGTACCCTAATTCTAAGATCATTTACTTTAAGTATATTACTTTACCCACTAGCTATGTAAGACCACATTATCATAACGACTATTTACTCATTTACTGTCTAAGATCCTATTTTTCCTTTAACTGTTTACTCATGAAAAATGTACGGCCATATTCTCATAACGATTTCCTTTGTTAAGATTGTCTACTCATTAGCTATCCAGATTCAACTTTCGATGTCCTGTAGCTAGAATTCCAATGTCTCCTGATTGACTAATGAACTCCAAATTATGTTTGTATACTATTTGGTTCCAACTCTGGTATTGACAAAACTCACATTATGATAATTGCTACATATAATAATTGTACAGTTACCATTCCATAATTACTATTTCATTTATATTGTAAAGTTATAAGTCAATAAACTATTTTTTTAAAAGAGCCTTGTTGCTTGTCGCATAACAAATTCATAACTCCTTAAAGAATTTACTCGCTCGCAACAAAAACGAATTAATAACATATTAATTAAGATGTCATATTACCTATTTACTTTATGTACATATGCAAAGTTTATGTGTATCTCATTAAGGCTAATTTATGTAACACATTTTCTTCATTGATTCATCTTATGACTTTTAACTATACACGTGTCACGCAGCTTTTCAAGGTTGACTGATAGAATATTCTAAAGACATTATGTTCGTGTTTTATTCATATTTGCAAAAGTTTGGCAAAGGCTTGTCCAAGACTTCTGAAGTCTGAATGTTTGAGTTAAAACTAGGATTCGTATTGAGCAGTTAGAATTCAGCTTATAAACTTCTACATTCTAGTTTTGTAATAAACTCGAATAACATACAAATAGTAATTTTAATTATTTTAAAGTAGATCACGTGGAGTTGGAAATGATTTGTTAAATTATTGTCCAGTAAAACTTGCTAATTTGGCATAAACTTTTGAACCATAGCCGGCCAATGCGCATATTAATGCTTATACTTGTATGTAGAGACATTTTCAAGGCGTAAATAAAGGCGTGCACGCACTGATTGACACATGGTGCAGGTCCTTGGGTGAATTTACCAAAGCAGCTTAGAATAGTTTCGTATTTAACATTTTCGAGAATATCTTTTGGATGAAGCACAATAACATAAACCTACACCAAGTGAATATAATACTTCTTATGATTCTACCATTCTGCACATTTTTAACGACAAGAAGGTATTTATACAATAGAACTGCCTTGTTGTTCTAGTGTATAGCGTACGTGCCTGCCTACCAGAAGTCTTGAGTTTGATTTTTCTCATATAAAACTGTCACATCACACAACCATTCATCCCTTATTATACCCTCTCAGGGGAAAAGTTTCTTTCTTAGTGGATGTCTTGAGCATAAAATATAAAACTTGCAAATTTTGTAACGACTTACGGTTTACATTGATGAATAAGTAAAGGTAAGTAACGTTACTTGTATAGATAATAATATTTAACAAATAGATATTAATATATCCATCGTCATCATCAGCCTTTCATAGTCCACTGCTGGACATAAGCCTCTCCTTACCATGCAGGTTTTAGCCTACTACACCACGCTGGCCAGACGGGTTACAATAGCGTATACTTGTATATCAAGTTTGCCTTCTTATCACAATTACTGCACGGTTGGCCTAGTGGTTTAAACGGTCGCCACGCTGCTCTCTACTATGCTAAGTGTTGTGGGTTCTAATCACACACGGGACAACACTTTGTGTGATCCACAAACTGTTGTTTTGAGTCTGGGTGTTTTTCGTGTCCGTTTCTTATGTTTGTAAAGTCCCCCGCGACACGGGGTTTATTCCTACAGAGGGCGTTGCCTTCTTTTAAAAAAAACAGTGCTATTTTCTAGCATAATTTGCTTCTTTAGTCACCTTTTACGATATCTATGAGATGAATTGTGTGGTGATGCTTCATATTCTTAATCCGTTACCACGTGGATGATTAATATATTATACCAGCTTCCGCCCGTGACTTTATCCGCGTGGAATAGTTACTTTGGGCTGACGTTTACTTTAACCCACGACTCTGTTTATATAGCTGAGTAAGGGAACAATTCTGTCATACACGATTTATGCGAAACGTTAACCGTTTACGCAGTGCAAACAGCGAAAGCTCTCAATAGGAACAAAGTCTCCCGATTTTGTAACATTCTTCATTGGTGTTCCGTTCCTATTGATCTTAGTGTGATGATATATAGCCTATAACCTTCCTGGATAAATAGGCTGTCCAATACAAAACAAAAATTTCAAAACCAACCTGTAGTTCCTGAGATTAGCGCGTTCAAACAAACAAAACAAACAAACTCTTCAGCTTTATAATATTAGTATAGATTAATATTAATATGTGCAGATAAAAACTGCTGCAGGGGTGGCGTACTGTTTTCAGCGGACACCTTTTTACACCGCTGAGTTTTGGATTCAAACCTCACATGGGACAGCGGGACTTTATATGAATCACAAATTGTTGTACTGAGTCTGGGTGTTCTTTGTGTCCGTTTTATGTATATTTGTACAGTCGTACGTGTCTCAGGAATATTCCTGGACAGTAAAAGAAAACTAAGCTTGCCAAATTTAAACTATTTCCAAATTTAAAAAAAAAACTGTGAATAAATTGTTTTATTATCACAGGTTAAACAAGTTAGTCCTACGTAAATGTGATTATATTACATTCTTGCAATAGGGATTTCCTTCTCTTCACAGAGCTGTTGTCCAGCATAATTTGCTCCCTTAGTCGCCTCTTACGACAAGAAATACGGATTAAGAATACAACGTATCGCCACTTCTATTCATCTGGTGGCTAGCAGCGGATGGATGCGGATTGCCCAAGACCTTGAAGATTGGTACTCCTTGAGACCTTCGTTCAGCAGTGGACGGCGATAGATTGATTTGATGACATTATTTATACGTGGTTAGACGATTGCACGTATTCCTTATGTAGAGATGCCTAATACAGTTTAATAAATTAAAATATTGAGTTTTAAATTAGTAAATAACAGAAGGAAAAATAACATGATCGCTCCATTTCCGTACACAGTCATACAAAACAGTTAAACAGTAAACTTAGTAAAAAGTTATAAAAATAAATAAATAAATATTCCAGGCCAGGCCGTCTAACACACAACAGAATCTAGGTTCAAAACTCAGCAGAGTTTGTACAATGAAGGCTAGATTGACTTATTTACTTGTAAAACACATATGAAAACACCTAAAGTCTGCAACAAATGTTTGTGGATCCCACAAATATTTGGTCCAACTCGTGACTAGCACATTGCACACATCCACAAGTTAAAAAGATAAAATAAGGGTGTCTAATCAGCTGAAGAGTGGTGTGTGAGGTTTACACTATCAGTTTTATCATTGAATTAACCCCATTTCATTAGGCATTACTCCGTTAGTTCGTGATTGTTCCATTCAGGAAATCGTATAGTAATCATTATATATATGGCCATTCCAGGTAAATTGACTCTCTTATGTTGAAAGAAACTCAAAGTTGTAGGTGACTTAGTGCGGCTCACCGTCATTACCGCTTTCCTCTACAACTACGGACTCCCCGAACAACTCGTATCGTCTAATCTTACTATGATAAGTATTAAAAAAATCTTTCATATCGCGATGTAGGTTCTCGATTCTGATTCGTTAGTTACTATGACGTCATTACATGTAGCGTCGATGGGAAAAGTAAGTAAGTCGATAAACTTAAAGAGTTAATGTTTAAGGAAATACGTGGTGCAATGGAAGTGCATGTGAATGCAACGTTGGTTGCATGAATGATCGCAAGTTTGATGCCCGCTCAAGATGAACACAAGTGATAGAGCTGGGTTTTATAGTGTAAGAAAACTGGCAAACGGGATGGTAAATGAATACCTGCAATCATGGTGATCTGCAACTCAAAAAGCACAAGTATACCGCCCTTCGAATACCTTGCAGGCTATAGGGTGTTGGCACTCCGATAACCTCACTCATACAGTGAAAAGCAACAAAATCATTGCTGAATACCAGTTTTCTGTCAGACCACTGTCTCCACCTGGCCACTGTGTCACTGGTTGATCTAATATTTTACAAACTATGTCTCTTCTACTGTATACTGAGAATATGACTATTGAAAGACGAGTTAGATTGGGTCTATTGTTTATTAAGCTTAGTGTCAAGCTTATGAGCAGTGTTGTCTCAATCATGCTTGAAGAGTTTTGACATTACCCAGGATATGAAGGATGGAACTTCATTTGAAGATAAAAAAGTGGTTCCTAAAGTAGTTATAAAGGTACAATTTACCCAATATAATAATTACCAGCTGGAAATATTTAACTTGATTTTACCAGGAAGAAATTCTTTTTAATGAAACCCATCGAATCAAAGCACACATCTTGAAAAATATTTGCTTACTTGCTTGCTTCAGTTTATTGAACTGCTGCCGTCACTGCTGTACGAGGGCTTCCCCCAAAACGCGCCAATCATCACGATCTTGGGCAATCCACATTCATCCGCTGCCATTTTTCTCAAGTTGTCGGTCCATCACAAAATATTTACTGTTGCATAATTTATTAGAAGTATTAACTACTAACAACATTTAGAAAAACCAGTTGTGTTATAACCAGGGCCATTAATGCAAGAGAGATAGTTGTCGTGGTAAGCGTGTTCAATACAATGCTACGATGACTGTCGTGTCTTTTACGTGAAGTGCCAAGTGAGGCGTCTAAAAGCATCGTAAAAGACCGCTATAGTGTGGGTCACCATACTTCATTGTCAGCATTCGCAATGAATATGGTGACTACAAGTTTTGGATTCTATTCATGCTTTCCATCAAGCAGTCACTTTGGCAGGTTATTGAAATAAAAAAAAATAACCCAAAAACTCTCATTCTTGAGCTGTAGTAGTTTCACAACAGTGACGCCCAGACGTCTAACTGACTGCAATGCGTCAAGTATGCCTTCCCTCGGATCGAACGTCACGTCTGTTTATTCCCAGTAGTTCTAAGTAGCTAGAGTTTCATATGAAACTTTTGCAACCTTACAATGTATTAAAAAAATCCCATGTAACCTTATCTATTTTTATAGTTAACATTAATTCAATTCTTTTTCTAAGAAAAAATGCAACAATGGGTCGTTGTAGGTCATGGCAAAGTACGTTTTAATTTTCATTTGAAATCTTATCTCTCTGTTGTGGATAATTTACTTGGATTTGAATTAAACTTTGGATTTAATCAGTTGTAGTGGTGTGTAACATATCGGAGCTGGGCAGGCAATATTTGAAGTTTGTACGAAGAAGTCCGCATGTAAAAATAGTAATAATAAGCCGTTCCTCATGACGAGAATCTCGTGAAAATTGAAAAAGAAAAACAATTGAAGTATTTGGATCTGTCTCACGAGATTGCCGATATGTGGAATGTGGATTCGGTGATCTTTGTTCCGATAATCATATCTGTTCACTGATTGATAGCCAAGAGCCTCGACCAACACCTTAAGAGGCTCACGTTGGAAGGTTGGGTCAACGCATCGTCCGGCACCTCTGCGAGGTGGGCCCCGATCTGTCGGACGCCCAATTTGGTTTTCGGGCGGGGCGTTCGACGGTCGATGCTGTGCTGCGCCTGAGGGCCGTTACCGAAGAGGCAGTGAGCTGTGGCGGCGTGCTGTTGGCGGTGTCGTTGGACATCGCCAACGCATTTAATAGTCTGCCATTTAGCTGCGTCAGGGAAGCACTCCACTACCACGGGGTGCCAGAGTACCTGAGGCGGCTTGTGGCAGACTATCTTGAGGAGCGTACCGTTGTGTACGAGGACCGAGATGGTATTCTGAGGCGGCGGCCCATGTCGTGCGGTGTTCCACAGGGGTCCGTCCTCGGACCACTCCTGTGGAATATGGGATACGACTGGGCCCTTCGAGGTCGTCTTCCCCCCGGGCTGGGCGTAATTTGTTACGCCGATGACACATTGGTCACGGCCCGGGGGGCGAACTTTCAAGAGGCGGCGCGCTTGGCCACCGTGGGAGTCTCTTTGGTGGTCGAGCGCATTGAGGCGCTGGGTTTACGGGTGGCCCTAGATAAGACGGAAGCCCTTTTGTTTCATGGGCCCCGTCGTGGTCCACCCCCGGTGCCTCTATCGTAGTCAATTCGGTCCTCGTACCGATTAAGGCCCAGATGAAATATCTGGGCCTGATCCTCGACGGCAGGTGGCTCTTCGACGAGCCGGAAGTGCTCGTAAGTAGCTCAGCTCGTGCAGCTTACTCCAAAGCTGGTCGGCGCTGCTTCTGCTCTTGGGCGACTTTTGCCCAATTTGGGTGGAGCCAGCGTCGTGACGAGACGGCTATACACGGGGGTTGTTCGGTCAATGGCACTGTATGGTGCACCGGTGTGGGCGGCGGCTCTGACCGCCCAGAATAGGGCTCGCCTCTGGCGCCCTCAGAGGATATTGGCGGTTAGAGCCATACGCGGTTACCGCACCGTATCGACGGAGGCGGCGTGCGCGTTGGCCGGAACTCCCCCGTGGGATTTGGAGGCGGAAGTGCTCGCTGAAGTTTATCGGCGAACGGCAGACTTTCGGGTGGGTAGCGGCATTCGGCCCCCGCCCGAAGAGATACGCGAGTGGCGAGAGGCCGCTCGTCGAGCCACGATGGCTCGTTGGTCGTCCCGGCTGGAGGCTCCACGTGCTGGCTTTGCCGCCGTGGAGGCTCTCCAGCCGGTCATCGCCGAGTGGGCGGGGCGGCAGCACGGGACCCTTTCCTTCCGACTGACGCAGATCCTTTCCGGGCACGGTTGCTTCGGGAAGTATCTGCACTCGGTCGCCAGGAGGGAATTGAGTCCCGCCTGTCACCACTGCGACTGTAGTGAGGACTCGGCTCAGCACACGCTGGTGGTTTGTTCCGCCTGGGCGGCGCAGCGTGGGGTCCTCACTGCAGTTATTGGAGGAGATCTCTCGCTACCGGCCGTAATACGCTCCATGGTCGGTAGCGACAGTTGTTTTACCGCGGTCGCAACCTTCTGCGAAGACGTAATTTCGCGGAAGGAGGCGGCGGAGAAGGCCCGGGAGGACAATATCCACTCGGACCCAATTCACCGCCGGCGAGCCGGGCGGCGGAGGCACGCATACCAGCGCCTCATGCCGCCTTGAGGGTGGCCGCGGGTGGACGGGACGGGTTTTCCCCTCCATCCGCTACAATGGCCAGCCGCAAGGAGGCGACGTCCGCGTGTGCCGTACGTCGCCTATATAGAGAGTTTATCCGTAGATGGTGCCCACTTTGGCGGGCAGGCGCTAGGAGGGATCTGGATGTCGTAATAGCAGCGATTCCCGGATCCCTCCTATCTCAGGCGGAGAGTGGCACACCGTGTGGTTTTAGTCGGTCCGATTCCGACACACCACCCCGCCGTAAACCCCGGTGGGGTGACAGCCCGAGGGGGTTTCCACACGTTAAAAAAAAAAGGGTCTGATACAGACTAGATGTCGTAATAGCAGCGGTTCCCGGATCACTCCTATCTCAGGCGCAGAGTGGCACACCGTGTGGTTTTAGTCGGTCCGATTCCGACACACCACCCCGCCGTAAACCCCGGTTGGGTGACGGCCCGAGGGGGTTTCCACACGTTAAAAAAAAAAAAAAAAGGGTCTGATACAGAAGGCAGTCCTTCTTGACACGGCCTGTATTGTGAGGAGGTCCTGGTTTTGGAGCTCTAACCACCGATGTCTTGGTCCCTGTACCCGACGGTGGTCTACTATTTTTTATATTTTGTAACATGTATTTTTGTATTCCTTTTGTATGTATTTAAAAATATAATCAATATGTATATATCAATGAATAAAGAGAGTAATAATAAAAATCACATTTCGCTTTGTTTTTACCCGGCAACTACAAGAGTGTGGCTTAAGATTGTTAAATTTTGGTTCGTTACGATCACTGATCTGTTAGACCCAGGATTAGTAATTACGGAGCAAGAATGTCGTCACTGCAATCAAGAACTTGATCTTAATCAAAGCAAACGTCACTTTAGTGTTCAATGTGGTGCTAACTAAGATTAACGTAGAGACCGGTGACATGTATGTCGTAATAACTCTCCTATCTCAAGCGTAAAGTAGCACACCGTGTGGTTTAAGTCGATCCGATTCCGACACACCACCCTACCGCAAACTCCGGTAGGGTAACGGCCCGAGGAAGTTGCCACATGTTAAAGAAAAAAGTGACAGGTGACATCGACAATCGTTAAAATAGGTATATATATAGCCTTACACTGTCACAATGACTGTCATGCCTTTTACGTCCCCAAGCGGGGTGTGAAAAAGCATCTCACAAGGCCGCCATAGTGTGGGTCACCATACTGCATTGTCTGCATTTGCAAGGAGTATGGTGACCACAACTCTTGGATTCTATTCATGCTATCCATCAGGTGGAGTAGAGTCACTTTGGCAGGCTCTTAACATAGAAAAAAAAAATAGTGGCTAAACTACTTTTCACAAGTAAATATATTATTAATGTGTTGACATTATGGCAAACAACGCTATAATCGAATTAAAAAGTTATTGATTACAATTTTGTAAACAGTGTTACAATCAAAACATCTTTTTCTACTAAATTGGTGGGAGAATTTATAATTAATAAAATAATTCTCCTTTGTTCTTTATTTTAAAATGCTTTGACAATAAGCATTAAACTCGTAATGCCGGTACATCTGTACATCAATGATAACAATCGCACTTGAACCGTTATGACTTAATCTATGAAAATAGACTTACATTACGTATTAAGTTTGACTACTAACTATATTGCTTCCACGAAAGTACGCAATGAACTGTATTTGCTTCGGAAATATTTTGAAATATTCTAAAGGAAAATATTTGGTAGAGTGAAGTAGCGTTCCTAGAACACAAAAATGCAAAAAAAACACTACTTTATCTAAGAGGCATATGGTTACATTTCGTAACATGGTAAGTGGCGTTTAGGTTTTATATTATTAAATCTTTTCAACACATTAACATAAACTTTTTTATGTGTATATAATATTATTAATCGTTTATGTGGGCGTGTTAATACCGGGTGGCAAAGTTCATTGTCATTATTATTATCATTTGTTTCTTCATAATTATTTTATTAGTTTGAGACACTACACTGCATTGTCAGAATTCACAATAAGTGTGGTGTCCACATCTGCTGGATTCTATTCATGCTTTTCATCAGACAGAGTAAAGTCACTTCGGTAGGCTATGAAAAAAAAACATACTGAAATTGTTAAATGTATGTTCTATACATTAAGGTAGAGATGGCCTTAACTATTGCGAGACCCGGGCAGATAATCATTTCGAGGCCCCGGATTTGTAATTATTGTGAGGGCCCGATTGGATAATCATTGCGAGGCCCCGATCGCGTAGTTTTCCACGAGGCCCTTGCCTTTGTGAAATTAGTTTAAATCATAATACTTGAAATAAATAACGCAATACAACAGTCGAAACTGGAAGTCTCTTTAAATGAGAGGCGAAATCAAACATGGGAAATCCCCGTTATTGATTGAGAGCGCGAGGCTTCTGCATGAGGAGGCCCCGGGCGGCTGCCTTGCTTGCCATTCACAAAGGCCGCTCCTGGATTAAGGCTGATTAGTGAATGCTATAAATAGAAAATAGAGCACAGACACGTGTCTCGAGTTCCATTTATAAAATATATCGCCCGTCGGATTGATGTCGCTATAATTTTAAATCAATATATATAAAACGACCCACTTAAAATTTATTATTTTATAGTATTTGCCGGGTAATTCATTTGTGATGTACCTACTTCTTGAAATTGAAGATAAAATAAAAAAATTTCAGTGCAATTCAATTAATAATAAGTAGTATCGTAATATTACCGTCAGCGAGAGTTATGTCGTCATATACGTGACGCCCTACAATAGCATCAGTCATGAACGACCACTTAGCTGATAAGCCACAGACGCCCTGGAAACAATAGAACAACTAGCCCCTTGTCTCCAACGCATAATCAGAATACTGTATTGTTTTATAAATAAAGTTAATCTTGGCATCCGTCATGAACCACCACTTAGATGATAAGCCGCAGACTAAACACTATAACAATTAGCTCTTTGTCTTCAACACATATCAATAACAATACTGTTTGAACTTTAAGAAATGGTTTCATAAATAAAGTTAGTCTCAATCCACTCTTCAAGCCGAACACTTGTCTTATTAAAAACCCTCTCGCCCTCGCTCACAACCTAACTGGCGCAGTCGGTTCGTCGCGATACTGTCGGTTCCTGCTGCAGAGAATACCTTTGCTAAGTGTCCGCGTTCGCGAATAAAAGAATCTACAGTGAGCGTAGTGCAAAGCAGAGGCAGACAAGCTGACCAGCTGAAGAAACGAAGACTCACCTCCATCTCAGCCTACAAATCGGCAATGCTCGTGGGGTAAGTATAAAACTCTACTACTCCCGAGACTCCTTAAACGATTTCCTGGACATCCCCATAACATTTGGTGTATCCAGTATCGTAAAAAACCGTTATAGCATTATTTTTTTTTAATGCAATACGGTACTTAGAAAAGAATTTTCTTTCGTTGTTACCATTCGTATCACTGTAGTTAAAAATGACAAGTGAAAAGAAGGTACTAATTGAAAAATCTTTCATAGACGAAAAATCGGTAACCACCGATTTCTCCACGTTCTCCACCCAGTTACCCAGTTATGATGGGAACAGGAGGACCTTATATTTTTATATTGAAGGTGTACAAGATGCACTTAACTTAATTCACAATATGGACGATCCGTCTATCACTTGTTTAATTAAAAACAAACACAGAACACAAAATACAGATCAATTAGTCCACATCCCATTATTAGACCCAAACCTAGAGAACATAGACATTCGTGACCTATTAGACTTACCAAAGACACCTGACACATGCGAACGAAATCACCCAACATAGCCGTAATTATAACATTACGAAAATAAGACAGATATATTTAGATATATGTAGCAATTATAATACAATTAAATTAAAAGTAAATGCCACAGTAGATATATACCTAGCCTTTAACCCTAACATGGATAGTATCCATCTATGGGAAAAAGCAATCACTGTTAAAGCTTATAACACCAATCAAACCCTTAACTTTATACTGGACATACCAATTGTTACCGAACATCCTTACAACCTATTACACCTATATTCTATCCCTAATAATAACAACACAGTACTTATACCTAGCAACCCCATCCTAATCTTGGGAAATAATGAGTTTGCCTACCCTCACGAGCCATACACATACATCACCGGGGACAACGTCATCTGCAAACACTTAGAATGGCAACCCTTACTGCACTCTACGGACTGCATAGCTCAACTAATACAACACGAAGATCCGCCTAACTGCACCTACGCCACTGCAAGCTACAATAACAATATTATACAACAAATCAAAGATAAAACTAGAAAACATAGAACTAGATAACCTGAAAAGTGCGCTGCAACAAACAGAAGAATTAAAGAATACAAGCGAAAACTTAACCATTATTCCAAGCACCCCCAGCTGGTTATCAATTGCACTTTACTTCATAATAACAGCAACAGGAATAGGAATTGCAGTCTACAAATTCTGGTGGAAAACTAGATCGGCGAAAATCTCGGCTGCACAACCGGAAGCCGTTGAACTTCAGCCTTCGCAGCCTTCGTGCCGCCTCCGTCTTAAGGGGGGAGGAGTTATGTCGTCATATACGTGACGCCCTACAATAGCATCAGTCATGAACGACCACTTAGCTGATAAGCCACAGACGCCCTGGAAACAATAGAACAACTAGCCCCTTGTCTCCAACGCATAATCAGAATACTGTATTGTTTTATAAATAAAGTTAATCTTGGCATCCGTCATGAACCACCACTTAGATGATAAGCCGCAGACTAAACACTATAACAATTAGCTCTTTGTCTTCAACACATATCAATAACAATACTGTTTGAACTTTAAGAAATGGTTTCATAAATAAAGTTAGTCTCAATCCACTCTTCAAGCCGAACACTTGTCTTATTAAAAACCCTCTCGCCCTCGCTCACAACCTAACTCGAGCCATGCTCCTTTTTTTTCTGTGCGGAAATCCCCCGGATACCACCTACTGGTGGTTATGTCGGACTCTAACCCACCAAAAACCGCACGTCATCTCAGGTACCAGTAGCCGGGGAGAAAGGAAATCCCTGGAACCCCGACGTACCTCAGGCCATCTATCTACGGCTTGCAGATGACTCTTTTTCTGCCCCAAATGAGCGTGTGCTCCGTAGCACGTCCCGCTGCCATCCTGGCCTGCTTCTGTTAGGGTGACGGATGGCCTCACTTGTCACCCCCAGAGTTGCACTTTTGGGGAAGAGTCATGCTCTTGTTAACAATTTAACAAAAAAACGCAAACCAGCGATATAAACCTACTTTCTTCACCAAAAATAAGTATTTGATTGAATCGGAGTTTTACAAAAGATTAAAATTGACGTATTTAACCATTTTGCATTTCTGATTAACAGAAATAATAGCATTTTAAGTATGCTTTATGTAAATTTAATGATAAATGAGTATTAATGATAATTGAGTATTAGTACTACAGCTTAACCACAAATTGACTCCGTTCGTTGAATTTGTAATTATGTAGTTCTAATATATTTGGTTCAAGATGATGTTCGTTATACACAATATTTTGTATTTTTGTAAGTAATATTTGCTATATTTCCTACTTGACGGCCATGTTGCCATAATTGTATACCACTTTAATTCGTTAGTCCAGTGGTTAGCGTATGCAACTGCCATTCTAGTTTTGTGTTCGATTCCCCGGTTCGAAACAAAAAGGGTTATTGAATTTTTCTAATTATACAAATGTTTAACACAGACCGGAAATAGGAAGTTGAGTTCTTAACTCCCGTGCTTAAGAGAGCTCATAAAGCCGTGAGTCTTCCGCCTCAGCTGAAAAAAAAAAGATTAGTTTATCACTTAAGTAACTTTACACGTTCTTTTTACCATTAAAAGTTGATTTACCGTAACGCGAGCTTGTAAAGTAACATATAATCATCATCATCATCATCATCATCATTATCATTATCATCATCACCACCCGGGTTATAGCCACTCCCTCTCATGGATAATATTTGAATACATATTTTTAGGTTTGAATGATTGGTGATGATGGTTTGATAAATTTGATTATCGTTAATAAATTATTGTACACTGAAAAAGTGTATTTGGTTTGTTTATTTATATGTTAATGTTAAAATATATATCCATATATTCATAGACGATGTAAAATAAGTAGTATAGCGTTATATTTTTTTTTATAATAATATTAAATGGTTTATTTCTCACCAAAAACCGAAATACAGTAACTATAAAGTTACGTAACAACATTAAAAATTTTATAATTTCAGTTTGTGGATCGTTAGTGCATGAAATAGAAAATGTTTCTGTTGTTATAAAACTATTACATAATAAAATATAATAACTAACACAAAATAAACAAAACGGTAATAGTAACCAACCAAAAAATTTATATATACATATATAAAATACTATAGTATGTGTGTATGTGTGTTTATTTTAAGTGTATAAGTACATATGTGTTGGGGGATTGCCGTTGTAAAGGTAAACATACGTGCCGACTTGCCGTATAACATACCCGTATTTAAATTTAATATTTTTATTTAGGTGATACATGGACTGATTAAACTATAATATATTCTCTTTCTGTCTCCCTCTTTATTCGCCGCCCACTGATAAGCAAAGGCTGTTCAGCAGTGGACAAAGTGTAAAGTGTCCTCCAAAAAGCACCAACGGTTTTGAGCAAATCGCATCCAGTAATAACATTCTCACACATGCACCAGCCTGTACTACCCAGACTGCTGATAAACATACTTATATACTTTTAAATACATAAATATCTTACATAAAATGCACCCAGACATAGAACAAGTGATCATGTTCATCACATAAACATTTGTCCTGGATGGAGATTGAAACCATGACCTCTTGCATAGCAGTCAGTCAGTCAGACCAACCGGCTCATCGTATATAAGGTACAAGCCAATTTTATAAATTAATTATACGGATGAAAAGCGTATTTCCTTTCAAATATTTTCTTTCCATTAAATTTAAACTATAGAAAGTGTAATGAATGTTGGCGTTTCGAACTTATCTGATACCTCTATCAGTCTACCATCGTCCTTTCAAACAATCCACAACTGAGAAACCATTCTTACTTTTCTAATTATTTATCTACAAAATTTTCCAGTATTATTCCCACCACACACCAAGGCTGGTATCCACGTTCAGGGCCACTTGGAAGTGGGTCAAGGTTTAGTCCAGTTCTTCAATGGCCTCGTGGAACAGTTCGGCATCAATCCAGAAAACGATAAGGCAAGTCTAAACGATCATTCAGAATCACCAGAAAGTGATGACCAAATAGAAGGCGGCAGTGGATCAAATAGTGTTGAAAGTTCTGATACTGAAGATCAGGAAGCTACAAGTCATGAAGTACTGGAGGATCTTGAGAGTAATCAGGAAGAGCATATACATTTATATGGGCACCATAGCTATGATAAGTTTAAGACGAAACCCTTGAACGATATTAATGCTTAAGTGATGTGTGTTAAAGGGATTTCTTTTAATCAGTACCCCCTTAACTTTCTGCAAGTTGACAGCTTGTTTAAAATTGAAGTAAATATTCAATTAAATAGATATATTGATAGAAAACGTAAAATATCATAAATAAAGAAAATGCAATTACCGATTTATTTTATTTTAATTGAGAAAAATAACACATAAATTAGTAAATTTGTAGTGATGCTACAATTTCTACAGCTGATTTGCCAATCAGCTGTCAAAATACCGAGGGTGACCCCTATTTCAAAGTATTTTGTGAGGTGATAGTTCACGACCTGTTCCTGTCTTACACAGTGTGTAGGGCAACATGGATCGTAGCGCAAAAAGTAGAGCCAATTTAGTCTCCTCAATGCAAATGGTTACGTTTCTACTAACTTCACAAATTTATAAAAATTTTATGTGACTACAGTGCTAAGTCTATACTTACACTTTCAGTAAATTGCCATACAATTTATTGTAAAGTAATCTATCCCAGTAGTCTTATTCTTCAAACGATGACATCGTACGCGGTCACTTAAGAGCTGAAGAACAACTCCCTTAAAAGCATATGTACAGATCGTTCGTGGTATTATTTTTATACATCTCTAGCGATATTTTCATCGTTAGTGCTTAAAAAAGTCTTTTGCTTTGAATTTGGTGTGGCTCCCAGGTAATCCCATATAAATTTCATTGGTATTGGACTCCAAAGGTGCATCAGAAATCTTCTCATAATCAATTAGAAAATGATCATTTTATTGCTATCTTTTACGTTTCTGTAGTCAAGAACGTGCTAGAATTTTCAGACCTGGACTATGAAGGCAGATAATAGAACTCCCTTATGATGTCTAGCATAAATACCTCATTTAAGTCGTTGTGGGTGTAATAAGTGAGCAAGTTGAAGTGGCAATGGGCAGGCCATATCGCTCGTAGAACCGACAACCGTTGGGGAGGAAGAAAGGTTCTTGAGTGGCGACCCCGTACCGGTAGACGAAGCGTGGGTAGGCCCCCCACTAGATGGACTGACGACATAGTGCGAGTCGTGGGGAGCCGATGGATGCAGTTGGCGTCCAGTCGTACGGCGTGGTGTTCTAGGGGGGAGGCCTATGTTCAGCAGTAGACGTCTTCCGGCTAATGATGATGATGATGGGTGTAATAACCATCCTATAAGGTAGAGGCTCCTAACTATTGTTGCAGATATGTTAGACTGAACTAGATTTGGACAACGAAGACAGACAACGGTCCTCCTTAATGACGAATATTATGAGTATCCTATTTAAGTGTATGTACTCGAAGATGCCTAAACTGATTTGGAAAATTCTTTTCTTGTTACTCAGGATGTATTGTTCTAGGTAGTTCCACTTAAATTTCATCGAAATCGGTCCCACCAACAAAAATTTAAAACAAAATAATTTTCAACTGAATTTCAAGAAAAGGAAGGTCTTTCGCAAGAGATTACATTTCTCAGTCGGTGCATTTCTTGCTCCTTCATTGTGAGGTTTTCTTAACAGTTTAGAGGGATTATAATTGGTACTTGATAGCCGTGTACGCTGCTAAGGATAAACCATTTTGTTCCAAATTTTGCGTGCCACATCAGCAAACACACATTTGCTGTTGGTTTATGCTGTTCAGAATTTACCAATCTTCTGTTAAAACGGGCATACACATTAGTGAGACGAACCGCTCGTCTTTTGCTATTTCGCTATACTTGACTAGATTGGTATCTAGCCAAAGACAAATGATGTATGCGCTGTTCAGATGACACTTTCAATAGAGTCATACGACGTTCACGTTCTATCACTTGACAATAGGGTTAATACGTAGTGTTACCACCCCTATTCTTTCCGTGGGCCTTGTAAGGTTTGACGAAGGGAATAAACTATTCAGGAAAATATCACTATAAAGAGAAGTAAAACTTGAAATAAGCCTTATTCCAACCCATCTGGCCAGCGTGGTATAGTAGGCCAAAGCCTCTCTGCTAAGGAGAGATCTTTGACCAACAGTGGACTGTTAAAGGTTGTTCATGATGGGACTGCCAAATGGACAGAAAAAAATATTTATTATATTATATTGTTTAGGCATGCAGGCAGTTGAGACAACTGACAAAAGCTTGCGTCCTGAAAGGTTCCAACCAGTTTTCTTAAAAACCATATTCATATAATTATTTTTGAAACTTATTACAAATTAATAGTGAAATTTAACAATCATGCACTATTTCCTTGCAAATTTTTAAAACACAACGCTACATATATGTGAAACAAAACGTGACGTCAATTTGCTCTCGGATGTCTTCTGATCAGTCAACAAGTTATTTGGATGGTTTCTCACGATTACATTTTTCTATTGTCTCGCGGTTTTTGATATAAAATATTTTTAGTTTTTTGTAGTAAATAATTAATTTTATGAATATGGTACAGTAGTCCTGAATAAATAGACAAAATCATATCAATTTTTCATAGTAACAAGTTATTTAGAAAAAATAATTTGATGCATTTGTGAACCATACACTTCGTTGTTGACATGAGTGTAGTCTGTCGTCACAGAATAAGTGCGCCGTCGTTCGTCCGAAAAATATAGCGCTTTTAATCTTGATTTAGCTTATTGTTATAATTTTCGGATGTGTTATGTTTATTTTAGGTACTACACCTTTTTAAAATAAAAAAATATACATGCATATTCCCTATTTACTTTGTACCTAGTTGTGTATTTAAGAAAAACTTCACGATTTTCGGGAGACTCTTCGACACGCTGTGCTCTATTTCTTTCTCTTTTGCGCTTGAGACGTTCATCTTTGTCTTTTTTAAACTTTAAAAAAAACTAAGTTTTCTCACATCAAATGCAACCATGGAAGGCCACCATCATATATCAACTATTCTAACCTACGCACCTATTTTATAAAACTAATAAATAATTTTATATAAAGAAATAAATTATTTTTACACAAAAAAAGGCCACCATAAATGTATTATAATTGTAGTACAAAATCAACAAAACTGAACACTCACCTATCTATAAACAGTTCACATTCAACCTTACTTACTATACTTACGAAAAACTATTTTAAAATCTAATTACGCTTTATAAATATCTACTTATACAGTGTGTCAATTTACGTCCACGCCACGTTTATATTATTATGTGGTAGATACCTAGTGATATGTTTGAAGTTGGCGCCAAGGCGCTACACATCACGTGTGCGACAGAACTCTCTTTCGTGAAAAGGAAACTTGTGAAGACATTCTACTTTTACAATACAGCGAGTAATCAAGCGTCAGGAATATTAGCTAATTAAAAAAGTAGTAATGCAGTAATTCAAAACCGATATGATATTTACACGTTCAAAAAACGAACGTACTCTTGCTCAAACTCTTAGTAAGTTAGTTATTAAAAACCAGTCACAACTAGAAGAAAACAAAAAAAACAGTAAAATAGAAGAAAAAAGAAAACAAAGAAAAAATTTGTTGTACGTAGGCGTATGTACACCTATGTAATCAACAAGCTCCATCCAGCTCCAACTGACTAAGTAAAGTTCTTTTTTTGAATAGAATTTTCATAATATTTTAGTCATTTATTGGATAAAGATAATGTCTATAAAACTGAAGTAATTTAATGGTTTTATACGTTAAAACTTTTTGCTAAGCTCAAGTTGATCACCAAACAAAATAAAAGCAAGTAACAATTATTAATGATTTCATTTTTGATTCTACATTTTGTAGGCAGTTCTAAGTTACATCTTATTGGAATATTATGAAGAACAGATTTGATATTCTACCAATGAAAATACTTGTCAATTTACAACAAACAGTGTAAAATTTAATGTGTTAGATTTAATAAAACTGACTTGTTGCTACTGACTCATCATCATCATCATTAACAACAGCCTTCAGCAGTCCACTGTTGGACATAGGCCTCTCTTTAGCATGGAAGGTTATGCTATACCACCCTGGCTATGCGAGTTAGTATAGTATTTGTTTCAAATTTCTGGATGTCGTAATAACACCTATTCCCTGATCCCTCCTATGTCAGACGCAGAGTGGCACACCGTGAGGTTTTAGTCGATCCGATTCCGACACATCACTCCGCTGTAAACCCCGGTGACGGCCCGAGGAGGTTTCCACACTATAAAAGAAAGAGAAAAAAAAAAGATTTGTTTCAAGTTTGCCTTCTCTTTACAGTTATGTTGTCCTGCGTATTTTCCTCCTTTAGTCGCCTCTTAAGCCACCCTTGGAATGAATACACTGTGTATTCTTAATCCGTCCCACACGGAGACTTAAAATTATTTTCAAGTTAACTAAGCGCAATAGTAGGCATCTCTAGACATAGTAATTTTTACTTTTTAGTTCATTTTTTGTTTGAAGTCGGTTTTAAACATTGTATATTTAAAGACAACGCCCACATCAAGAGCATTATCCTATGTCGCGGACACAACGGACACAAATATGTTACTCCCAGACTCAGAGTAACAATTTATGGATCACGCTAAATGTTGTTCTAATTGGGGATCAAATCCACAACACAGGACAGTGGAAAGCGGCATGGTGAACGGTTAAACCACTATGAAATCACACAGTCGTATATATATATATATATTATAACTACATGTATAGTAAAATAAATAAAATACAGAACATAAAGGTATTCTAACTAGCAATGTAAATTTATTTTCCCCATTTACTACGCATTTTATATTTAGTGCGTACGAGTATTTGCAAAAACATTGGCTTTATTCATACGAATTCAATCAATTACGTACAGGTTTTACATAAGCAAACCTCGAAAACTAATGTTTTCCAATATTGTGGCTATAGAATCATCATCACCATTTGCCTGACCAGTTCCCGATTCCATGTAAGGTCAGTCCAATAAATGGGCATGACTGGTTTCTTTTATGGCTTGAGCGACCGCTCACCGGAGCCCAACATCCTCCTTCGAGTCTTGTGACTCTTCAATTGTAGGTGTTCATGGGCAATGGTAGTAACTTTTTCTATTCTATTTTAAGAGCCTGCCAAAGTGACTACTCTGCCTGATGGAAATCAGGAATAGAATCCATTAGTTGTAGTCACCATACTCATTGCAAATGCAGACAATGCTGTATGGTGACCCACACTATGGCAGCCTTGTGAGATGCTTTTTCACACCCCGCTTGGGGACGTAAAAGGCATGACAGTCATCGTGACAGTGTGAGGCTTACACAATTACCACGATAACTGTCACCCCTGTATCAATGGGCCTCTGGCCTCACACTCAGCAATGAAACACGACAACACGGATGCTGGCGCTTTAGGTTGGTCTTCTGTGGGAGGATAGTATTGCCCCAGTCGAGCCCGTCCGCTCGTGCTGAAATCGGCGTGGCTCTACTAGCTAGAATGAAATGAACTATCTCCTCATTTACCCCATGTACCATAACAAAGTAAGGATTATATTTATTTGTGATTATATCCATATTCGCAAAATAAATAGATATTTTTAACAAGTAGGTATTGTAAGTTTATTCATTATCTATGCTTCCGACTCATTGTTAAATAAATACATTGAAATTATGCAAGTCCCTGTGCTTACCTGTCATGTTCTATATTTAAATTATTTCATTAGCCAACTGTATAATATATTTCTGTACGAGAAAACAAGAAAATCAAATATTATGACGAAGAAAACCAATTATCGTAATAAAATTCGGTCTAAATTCTCATCCGATCAAATTTCGATCTCGGTTTCGATCTTACTAATTCCGTAGTAAAATTATGCATCGTCACACACACACACACGCACACAAGTGGTGTTGATACCTGGCCCCGGTTATTCTTTTATAACTCTTGAACAACTCCATGCGGATATCCTGGCAGCAATAGTGTGGCAGCAATCCCAGAAGTACAGTATTACTTAGGTTGTATGTACTAACCACTATTCGTATTTAAATTTGGAATAATTAATGTAGAATAAACTATGATAGGTATTATTGGCCGAAAACGGTTACTGTTGGACATGACCTCTGCCAAGATTCGTCACTATAACATATCGTGAGCTGAACACATCCAATGGATTCGTGTGACCTTCACCAAGTCGTCAGACGATCTTTTAGGCAGCCTACCTCCGCTGCGTCTTAAAGTACGCGTTATCAATAAAAAAAAAATGAAGTAACTATTCCAAATTTAAATATTATTTGACTTTTTTAAATTTTGACTATTTTGTTTTTTTTAAATAAAAAAGCAATGCATTTGTAATAACACTTTATTTTTTACATTAAACGAATATCGTGTGCCATACAATGCGATACATAACTGCTGTTGCTATGGTAATGTATAATTGCGAAACTTTAATTATATATTGTATTATAGTATGCCACATTTCCCATTCACAAATTCTGTGGAATAAATAAGAATAAGGTTCCCACCAAATTGCAATTCATTTTGAAAATAGAACATTGTTGTCTAGTGATACGTCATACGATTTTTATTGCTTAATACTCAGGCTTTATACATAATAATATATTATACTAGTTACAGACCAAATACAACACTATACTTGCAAACTCTTTCAACGAATCTAACTACCCAAATGCTGATTGTAAATTGTTGAATTACCATTAAACGTCATTTTATTAATTGTAAAGACTGTTTATCATATGAATAATCAAATTTCTATTATTTGTTTGTGCCTAATAGTGTCTACAAGTTTTCAAAAATTGCTTATATGTTTTGCCATTTTATTTGTCATTTCTGTCAAAGTCAGATATGACAAATGTTTCCAAATCTGGATTCTAGCAGTAAAGACGTCTATGATTATTACTTCACGAGGTATCTTGACCACCACTAAATTTTTTGGACAAACATTTTCTCGTCACGACTACACCACTTTACATATCGTAATAAGAGAACGCATTAATATGATATATAATGGAAAATTCGTGGTACAATTAAATATATATTTCAATATTAGTCACAGATGTGGCGTACTACATATATATCTTTTACCAAAACTGTAAGCCTAATATTAAGGCGAATTTAGACATTATCATTGAACTTACAATAAACCTCGACTGTATACCGTACGATTATTTCTATAACACTTGCACCAACGCAAGCGCGAAGTTACTTTAGCTAATATATGAGGAAGGCGTTTAACCAACGGTAATCTTTTAAAATTAATTATTAATATTATCATTCGTTAAGATATAACTATCACGTTCCACGTCAGTTATAACGGACATGTCAAATGATTTGACAACGTTGTCAGATGTATGTCACTGTCAAATAATTTTGACAAAGTTCGTCAGTTACATCTCACATGTCAAATAATTAGACAAGCTTTGTGTAAGTTGAAGTGAAACCTTCAGATGTCAGAGTACGTTTTTATTAATTACCAACAAAGGAATTGTCACTATAATTACTTGTCTGTCACTTGAATACGTGTTATACTTAAATGACTTTTTAAAAATAGTAGCTGATAAATTCTATCTAAAGGCCAAAAGAAGAGACGAGGAGAAAAAAAACCTTCAAACAAATACTCAAAAGTTTTCTTTACCAATGTCTAAGTTGAGAATATTTTATATTACTTGCGATGGTAATGACACACTTCTTTCGAGGTTTTAAGCATTAATTCTAGCAAATTGAGTTAAATTGTTTAATTTTCTTTGAGTTTAATTATGTCTTTCGCTCGTTAGTCTCGATTGACAAAATCGAGTATACACCATATAGTATAATTAATTGGGTTGGTCTAAGATTTAGGAGACAGTTGTCAACCAAACAAAATGTAGATTTTGTTGGTGACATTCTAATAACGTAAAAAACAAATTGGTTTGTGCTAAATACATTATAGTAAGTTATTAGTTGTGTGTTCATGTTTACTCTGGATTGTTTAGAAAGGTTTTTACTCGCCCATTTTCATCTTCATGTAACATGAGTTCTTAATGAAAGGGGTGAAGAAACTACTGTGAGTAATAACCACAGATTACTGAACAACTTAATGTGTATCAATTAAAAAAAGAATACAAAAATAAAACTTATAAACACTGAACCATCTCCCAGATATTAATAAAATAAAATAAAATAGAAATTAAAAATATAAAATTTATTAACGAAACAAGACATTATTTACAACAACAAAAAATAAAATGTTATAAACATTATTTTTTAAATCTAAATGAGAATAGGCCCCATTACACATCACCTTTCATTAATCACGTTCATGGGAAATTGGATTTGAGAAGTGATAACGCCATGATGAGAACAAACTATTCAAAATATTCATATGCTTATATTATGTGAACACAATCAATAATAATTAACTTGTTTATACACTACTCAGAGTCAATTCGCGTTAAAAAAATAGTGACCTTTAACCCCTTTACCTTGACTAATCAGGTTTCAAGCCTACATCATTATTTTCATTTGAGATCGGTTACTAGTTCAACCGTTTTATTTTGGAGCGACTAGCATCAGATCGCTGCAACTTTGAGGGCGAACTGAATTCGAAGGTTAGAGGGCACTGACTTCCTAGATGACTGACTGATGTTCATGACAGTTGGGCCGGTTTAATGTGCTCTCTGTGTGATACACCGGTAGAAAAGTTTCTTGTAAGAAATACCCAACAACACTACTCAGCTTACAAACTAATTAAAGAACGGAACGATAATTTCTTGTACTCTGATTGGTCAGAGGCGGTGCTTGATTGATGTATCACTATTTTCTTAACGCGAATTCACTATAAAAGACATTTGAGGAATGTATTGATGCAGATTTAATTTTATTTGTTAACATTCTAAAGCCCTCAAAATACAATGACAAGCAGATAGTGTAGTTTAATGATGTACATAATACATAATATATAGAATTAATACTCTATGCGTTTTTTATCGTTTAAAGTTATCCGATGTTACAATCGAATTTTGGTCTTTTTGCGGGTAGTTGTTCGCACTCGTACTTCCCCAAGGGGCAATTCTATCGAAACGTCAGCCAGCTATAAATGGTATTGTACCTTATAATATTATCAGTTTAGAATCAAATGTTTCAAGCGATAAACCACTATATTTGACCTACAATTCGGCCTTATTTCATTTGAAGTTCACTTCAACTTCACAACAAAAGTCAAACTTGTAAGAGCTATCATGGAGGACAAATATACTATATATTATTACTACAGTTTTACCAACAATATTGAATAATTTATGAGATCTAGATACAAATCTTCTCTTTGTAAAGGATGATGCGTAACACAAAAAAAAAAACATTCGCAGTATTTTCAAAAGAATATTGAAGTACCAGATAAACTGTGTTCAGCTTACATCATTATGTAAATATGAATGATGTTAACTTTAAAAAGATATGATCTTGTGGAGGTCATTCACTGACAGAGGTTAGAAGAAAAGCGAACCCCGCATTAATCGTATATGCTTGTAACATCCAACATCTAACCTGCCATCTGACGGTCAACTCCAGTAATGCGACTTTCTGTTACAGACTTCCGTCCCATGGAAGGTAAAGGAGGGGACAGATGTTACACATAAAAAATATAACGCTGTGAATGTAACATTACATTACAGCAATTATCACTCTCAGTCAAAAAAATTGATACCGGGGACATTTAAGACTTACATTGAAACAATATTAATAAATATAATATAAATAACGTACATACTCAAATAACTGTCCTCCACACATAAAGTTTAACGCACAGATTAAAAAAGAAACATATTTCTATATTGATTATTTCCTGACTTAAATTCTAATTATATTCACTAAATCTTGAATACTAAATATTCTGTGTTACATTTTCACCTGAATAATTATTTTAAAATTGTACTTTAATTAAGATAAAATTCTAATATAACAGTTACGAAGTGATTTCTAAATATACTTAACAGTATCGTAAATAATATTTTTTTATATATCTTTCTTGTGGCCATTTTTTTCTGTTATTTTTTATTCTCAATCTAGTCAGTAAACATCAAACTTACAAGAAAACACCAAAAAAACTCTGCCCAAACAACTTTATACCTATCAGTCAATACCTACACCATTAAATGAATTATCAATTCAATTTAGAATTATAAAATTTTTACATACTACGTAAGAAGTTTAGGAAAGTTAACGACATTTTTTGTTGAATCATTTAGTTGAATTAGATATTTTATATGTTAACATACGACCACTATGGTACTGTTTGGTCGGAACTTAAGATCAGCCAACCATACATTGGTCGTCCAAACTCAAGACCAAATTACTATACTCTGGTTACTCAAATTCTGGTAAATACATAGAACAAATAGCCAGTATACTACTGCATCATGTATTCAATCTAATAAGGATCTATACATCAATGTACGACCAATAGACTAACTGCCGTCGGAAACTAAGACCAGCCTATCACGCATTGGTCGACCAAACCTAGGTATGTGGAAAGAGAATAACCATTTTTCTTTCTACATCATTTATTCAAACTAATGTACACAATTTTTCGTCGAAACTTAAGACCAACTAACTGTTAATTGGTCGTCCAAACTTTGAAAAAGAAATTAAGGCAAGAAAATATGAACAGTAAAAATGTAACACAGACTGATTGTCGCCTAAACGTTACAATGAAATAGGCATAATGAAATATACTACAGAGTTTATGAAAAAAGGAAATATAGTGTCATCCCCCGACGTCACCCACTCCGTTGTATTGCAAGTACATATTATACTGAGCAATTATTTGCTTCCATCATATTATTAGATACACTTTAGGGTATATTTAAAACAGCAGTATTTTTTCATTTCATTGTAATTCGAATACAAATAAACTAGGTGAAGCGAAATTTATATTTTAAACATAATTATCCACACGTTTTCATTTTGAACAAAATTAAGAGATTGCAGCCACTTTAATATTCAATATAATTACAATAAATAGTGACACACGACTGTAGTGTACGTAGGCCTAAAACACAATGACCAAATCCGATGAAAATATCAATTGGTTCCAAATTTAAATTTTAAATGTATATTTAGCAACACATACGGGGTAGAAAGGCTGTACGCGCGCGGCCGGAGCGGGCCGTCGGGGACGCCGGGGTCGCGGTGGCGTGACTCACTCAACGCAAGTCGGGGTTATCGTTGATCTGTTTCTTGATGCGGACCAACATTGTAGTGTACCACTGATCCAGTCGAGATATGCTGTCGTAAGTTTTAACGGCTTCGGTGAATGCATCTACGTTTTGCTCTTCAAGGTGTTCGATCAGTTCCTGAATACAAAGAAATTACGTAATGAAACTTCGAATGGGTTTTTTCCTTGAAATTATGGATGAATTTTGAAATAATGAAGTATCGTAATATATTGAGTAAGTTAATAATGTAATGACAGTTGTAAGGCAAATATTATTCCACTATGTTAGGGGATAACAATTATAATATTTTTAATATTTATACCAAGTAGATCTAATAGGTAAACCTAAGTATAACACAATTACTGCTAAAATAACACATCCCTGATCGTCTCCGGTGGAAAGGTGGCCATTATACTTGCAGCATTGCCACGTTGTATGGCAATAGCAAACCTTTACCCGTGAATATACCTGCATACCCGGCAATGGTACACCAAAAACGTTACCCGCGATTTATCATCTTAGACGATACTACTTTTTTCGCGATAAAAGTTACCTATTTGTTAAAAATATCTCCATATCAAATTTTATCAAAACTAGTCCAGCCATTTAAACTTCAAGAAGTTGCAAACATATAAACACAAAAACTTTCGCCGTTATAATATTAGTATGATGTGCTGAATTCCTGTACGTGCAACTTTGAAACAACAGTTGACGTTCAGGAGTACTAATGGATGTGTTAGGTGAATGGATTATTTTAATAAATTTATGAACCTAATGCCGCGTGGTGCAGCTCGTCACCAATATGCAAGTCATTGAATTCAACTCACCTTGATCAGTTTACACTCCCGCGTGTCAGCGAAGGCGGGATACAAGCCACAGTACTTCTCAAGAGCGTGCTGCGCGTTCAGTATGTCGACGCAGAGGTGGCAAAGTGCCGCTCGGAACATGTACTCCTTGGCGCTGTATTTCAACAGGCTGTTGTCTAGAGATGATTTGGCTATCTGTAACGTGATGATAACTAGGTTGTAGTTAATTTTGACGTGGTGGAAAATATTTCTGAGGGTAAGAAGGTATCTTATAAAGGAAATACAAAAAAAACACTGTTTGAGTCTCGTTTGCTGAAGCTGAAGTCAATTAGAGGGGTACAGCTTAGTTCTCTACAGCTAGTGTTACGAGGACTACTCCAAGAAATTGTTTGGAGTACCAGATTAAATTCCCGCCATCGTTTCACATGGCAAAACTTACATCAATTGGATGGTAATTTTCATGTATGTTATGTTCATAGTGATGTGGCTATGATCGGTACGATTGGGTTTCTATTCGATTGAAATACCAGGGGAAAAACAGGAGAGATACAGTAAACACAGTACAGTAAAGAATAGTAACCAGTACTGTAGTAATGTATTTTCTCTAGAGTGCAATGCAAACTATAAGTTAATACCATCAATTTGCCAACTTCCTGTAAGAGATTAAAAATGCTTCACTACAAACAAGTCATTTATTCAGAAGTATTTGTGTTAAACGTTCAAAATAAAGTAAGTACGGTACATACCTGCTCATAGATTTGTATCGCCTTGTCGTAGTGCTCGAGTTGGGCGGCGTACTGTGCCAGCTTGAGCATGCACTTGTTGGCAGACGAGGTGGACTCCTCGCCACGGAAGTAGTCTGCCGCTTGCTCGTAATGTTGCATAGCCCGCGACAAGTCCACGCATTCCGTCTCGTACAACTCCGCTATGTTCTGTTTAATTGTGTATTTCGTAAAAATCGTGGTCAATTTTAACTTTTTAATTAATATTATTAAGTTATTTATAACCTCACAGATTTAACACACGGCCATCTGATCTGATAAGAAAAGGTAGATCTCGATGATAATCAAATTGCTAATCAAGACAGAAGAAATGGTCGTGCTCATCCTATATTTACTTGTGGTGGGTGGGAATCGGAACCAGGACCTCTATCTTAGCAATCAGGGTCACTAACCACCAACCTAAAACAATAGCCTAAGTAAGACAGTGAGTTTTTAGGTTTGATGTGTTTTACGCTCATAAACAGTACCTTAAACTGTAAACCTTGTCAGCTATTTGCGTGCAAAACAGAACGTATCTATGTTTTCTATAGAATGAAAGTATCTACCTAATGTTTTTGGGGTCAAAAACAAAAAGTTTAACACAAGTGGCCAAGTTAGCCTATTGAGTTACGAGGTCGCCACGATGCTCTCAAACCAATGGGTTCAAACCCACATTGGACAACAGTTTGTGTGATCCACAAATTGTTGTTCCGAGCCTGGGTGTTCCTTTTGTCCGTTTCTTGTATGTTTGTAAAGTGCCCCGCGACACAGGATTTATTCCTAGTGCGGGCGTTGTCTTTTTAAAAACAAAAAGGTGAGTGCCTAGTTACAGTTTATGACAAAAAAATTTAAGATAAAAACTTGAAATCTATCATCTCATTATCATGAAAATGAGTATTTATTTGTTTATGTATTTGTTATTTATTTTAAATCATACATTGCTACGCGACGGAAATTATTACAAATGGATTGAGTACAAAGATTTGTTTACGCTAATTAATTATTATTTATTAAAACGCACGTCTACTGCTGGAAAAGGGCAGAGTGGTAACAAAGGCCCCGATACGGCATCACGTGCTTTTACGATAAGGGTATTGATCCCTATTGTAGTGTTTTTTTTCTTTTATCAGAAAGATTGCTTTATAGACCATTTTCTAGTTATATGTCGACTACAAAATATCTATTCATATTTCAAAATCTTTCTAAGGTTCTGTAACGAGAAATAAACTTCTTTATTTCGTTCGAGAAGGTGATAGACTTATCCACTGTTGGACATACGCTTCATAGGAGGTTTTGGTCTACTGTGCCATGCTGGCCAGCATGTTGGCAGCGCTGTGCTCCTGTGTACACAGGTGTGTATACGTTTGACACTAAGTATTCTTGATTCTTCAACACACAAACAGCTCTCTTTGTTAGCAAGTGTGCTAAAAACATTTACCTGAGTACTGAGTGGTTAACGTATGACTCATACTGAACAAGTGACGTCATAAATTACTTTCCGTATGAATATTCCACACCAATATGTTAGCAGATTACAGCTAAATATTTACCTGATGTTGTTTAGCGGCTACAGTGAATCGGCCCATGTCTGTGTAGATTTCGATGGCCTTCAATAAAAACGATACAGCCTCTGTAACAAGAATTATCAGAACATTAGAGTCAGAAAGTTCAAAAGGGTTTAAAAATCCGTGAGGTGAAGGATTAAGAATGCAGTGTCACCATCTATACCCGTTCCGTGGGTTTTCATTCACTCAACAGCGCCGCCAAGAAAAGGAAAACTTGATGCAAACCCTATACCAAGCCATCTGGCCTGCGTGATGTAGTATTCCACAACCTGTTTTCTAAGGAGAAGTCAATATCAGTTGACTAATTAAGGCTGTTGATGTGAGATCTCAGATGACGTCGTAAGCTTCTAGAGCTGTCCGTAAGGCATAAACGGGCTATCTTAACTGGACTAGCGGAATGATATCCGACTGCCTCAGTGGCGCGGTGGTAGCGTATGCGACTTTGGTCGGGCAAAATATTTATTTCGCAGTTTGGGTGTTTTCTAAGTATAATATGTATATTTTTACAAAGAAAAGTATATATGTATTTATATCGGTTATCTAGTACCCATAGTGCAAGCTCTGCTTAGTTTGGGACGAGACAGCGTTGAGTATCAGGTGTCCGAAATACTGTGATGTAATAAAGATGTAACAGGTCGTAAATCTCTGAATAGACTGAAGAAATTGCATGTTACATTAATGATTTTTATTACATACATGATTGAATCTAAGTGCACCTTATTAATTCAAGTATACGTGTATAGCAACGTACCTTTTTTTTCTGCATTAAGCGCCTGCCAAAGTGACTCTACTCTGCCTAATGGAAAGCATAAATAGAATCCAAGAGTTGTGGTCACCATACTTATTACAAATGCAGACAATGGTGACCCACGCTATGACGGTCTAGTCAGATGCCTTTTCACGCCCCGCTTGGAGACGTAAAAGGCATGACAGTCATCGTGGCAGTGTAAGGCTTACACAGTTACCACGATAACTGTCACCCCTACATCAATGGGCCACCGGTTTCGCACTCACCAACGAAACACGACAGCACGGATGCTGTCGCTTTAGGTTGGTCTTCTGTGGGAGGATAGTACTGCCCCGTTCGAGCCGGCCCATTCGTGCTGACATCAGCGTGGCTCTACTACCTACAAACGCTACACAATATATAAACGCTATGTAATCACTCAGAGTAGTACATTATGCCAGGGATTTCCTTTCTAGAGGTGCATCCTAGTTGGACTACTAGTACCCGAGCGTGCGAATTTTGGTCGGTTCGAGGACGACATAACCACCAGCCAGTATCCGGGGAGATTGCCGCACAGACAAAAAAAAGAGTAGTATATTACGCAAAAGCGGGGGACCCTCTAATTTTCTATATATTTTGGAGGTGGACTACAATTCTTTTTTATTCGTTTTTCTAGTTTTTCTTACGAATTTGTTACTTCTGTATAGTAATTACAAAGTCTACCCACTCACAGTTATAAATAACCAAGAACTAAACATGAAATGAATTAAAACTTTATCATCCAAAAGGTTAACTCATTTTACTTCGGATAACATAACGGAGACCGGGACATGTGTTTGTACTTGTTTCTATAAGTTCCAAAGTTCTTTTTGGGTAAGAAAGTGGTCTAATAACACGGTCAAAATAGGAGCAAATGACTATATAAGACGACTCACTGCATAAGATATAGCACTTTCAATTTTGATGCTAAATAAAAAAAACAGGTGACCCATTCTCGTTTGATCCCTGTACTACGCAAGACAAGTCTTAGAGACCCTGCATGACACAACACAACATACACAAGTCATAAGACATGTTAAACATGTTAAGAAACTGTCAAAGTTTAAATACCGAAAATCTATTTCGCGGTGCTAAAAGCGTTTAAGACGAGAACTGTCAGTTATAAATTTAGATTAGCTTATTGTTTACTTCCACAGTGTCAAAAGGTATATATTTGATTTTGTGATTAAATACATATATAGCGCCAATAATCCCGGTCTTGGGCAATTCGCATCCGCCGCCAGACATCTTCTTCAAGTTGATTTCAATTCAATTTAATACTTAATTATTTTATAATTAAGTATTGAATTTCTTATGTACAAATATGGATTTAGATTTAATCGATCTGTGTTTCAGTAGTTTATTATTTTGCCAAACCAGTATGTATTGTATGCTAGGAGTCAGTACCCAAAAAAGATGCCAACGGAACTTTTATAATTGTTTGGTTTGGTCTATTAACGCGTTTTATCACATTACTCCCTCCACTCCCCACTCCATACTCGTAAATAGATAAATAATAAGATAGTAGCAATTTTAATGAGTGTTTTATTCTTGCTACTTCTCGCAAGAGGTGGAAATTGTTAAGAAAAACCTTCGTCAACACACATTCAGACTTAGAATGTCCCTCTCCCAAAATAGCCCTTGGTTTCAAATAGTCTCTTTCCCAAAATCTCTCAAATGAGTACGGATTTCGGATGATTTGAAATATTTGGCTAATTAAATTAAAAATAATAATAATAATATTATTCACTCCAAGAACATTTCATTCATTAAATTCGTGGATAGCAGCATACGGCCCCAGGGGAGAAAACGTCCAATTATTTATTATTTTTTGCGGTCCTCGAATATAGCTTTCCTTGTTTCCTGAAGATAATTTATTTAACAAGTTGAGAAATTAAGATGCTGCCGAACCCACGCTGTGTTCCTGAAGAATTGATTAAGTTAGATGCAAAATTTAATTTAGTTGTCGTTTTTCAGTTGTTTACCCATATTTTGTTGTTGACTGCACAGTTGGCCAAGTGGTTTAAGCGGTCGATACGCCGCGTACTACTTTGCTGAGTGTTGTGGATTCAAACCCCATATGGGACAACACTTTGCGTGATCCACAAATTGTTGTCCTGAATCCAGACTACGGCCACAAAGAACATCCAGATTGTGTCCGTTTTTTATATGTCTGTAAAGTCCCCCGCAGCACAGGATTTATTCCTAATGCGAGCGTTGTCTTTTTAAAAATGAAATGAATGAAATATATTTTCAAATTATTTGTACTCCTTTTTAAAGAAATATAGTGACACGAAACATATCTTTCTGGACTACATAACGATTATATATCGAAAAAGTGCGGTCAGTAACAGGGGTTCTGCGGGGAGGTTTCGTTCAGCAGTGAACGGCTATAGACTGAAAATGATATGTTACAATTTTAATAACTGCTTTTTAGCAGGAATTTTGCTCGATTTTGCCAGGTTTTATACCATTAGTCCAAAAGAAAGAAATCTTATCCAATCTTCTCCAATGTTTTCCTTATGAACATTCATAAGATGACAAATGATTATTTCCAAAATATACACCTATTATATTTCAAAGATAATTAAAACTGAATGTGGCGTTTGAAATTTAAAATTTTCATTATTGTTATTCATAACTACTAAATAACATATACAAATATGTATTTGAATTTCATCGACTTGTATTTTGATGATGATGAAAAAATTGAGGAATACTTAACTAGATCCTTTGTATTTCCAGTTTCAGTCCAAGTCCGACTTATCAAATCCTCCATCTATAGAGTAATTTGTACGGAGATTTCGTTTGAGCAAAATCACTACTTTTTGCTATTACAAAACATTTTTTAATTTCTTTAAATTAAATGTGTTACTTGTCTAATTATATTTAAATAATTTTGTTTAGTATCTACTAGTCTAGCGTTGTACAAATCGCCCTTAGTGTTCTAAAACAACAGTGATTTTGAATTCACGCCATTTACACACTTACTTAAAGTATATTTTAAGATATATTTAGTATAGATAAAAACTGATAAATATTCGCCATGACAAACGAGATTAATAAAGATTTGTGCTGAGGGTCACCGCTGGTATCGGCGTGGTGCCGCGCCACCACGCCATATGATAATGTACGTAATATGGAATGTGTAGTGACGTCGCCATGTGCATGTTAATCTTTGACTCTTTAACGCTTTTTTTTTAAAGTGATTTTATACTGTTTATTTCTATTCATTATCATAGATTAATGTCTATCGTACCCAATTATTCTGCCGATCATCTTATATTATCATTATCACCATGACTCTTTTTCTTCTTGAATGATTCTTGGATAATAATCAAGTCATTTTCCTGTAGTTTACCTAGCTATTTAGTAAACAGATTATCACTTGATAAGGTAATATGAAGCTCTACCCTTGAAACCGAACGGTCGCTTATCAAAATATTTGTATTTTGCGCGGATAACATCATAACCATATCTGCAGATTACATTTTATTATGTATTGAAACAGTTTTTTTAATCGTGATTTTCAAATACAACATTTGTTAATGATTTACATACGAACCAGTTTTTTGTAAAGAGTAAAGCATCGTTGCTGCTATGAAAAGTGCAACGCTCGACGTTTCTCTAAGCATCGGGAATGACGTGATACGTTAGAGAACCAAGGTCATTGATACAGCCCACCGGATTAGCAAGCTTAAGTGGCAGTGGGCCAGCCATATTAGCTGCAGAACAGACAATCTTTGGAAAGACTAGAATTCTTTCTTTCTAGAGTGGAGACCATGTCTCGGTAAACGTAGTGTTGGACGCCCACAGGCTGGCAGGAGTTAGATACGAGAAGCACAAGATCGATCGGAGTGGCTTGCAATGGGAGAGGCCTGTGTCCAGCAGTGACATGCGATAGGTTTATGATGAAAGCATCATGCCGTGTTCAGCATCAAATCAGTTAAACGCAAAGAAATTTAAACAAGTTAATTTTGAATAACAAAAAACTGTCTGTCTGTGTCAAAATATTGACGTAAAACTTACTGTCACCCATTTCATGTCATTCTCACAATAAGACAAATCAAACGACACCTTCGAGCCTAAACTCATCAAGACGTTATAGACTACAAAGCGTACTAAAGAAACCGTCCGTCCGTTCGTGCGGTGACGGATTAAGAATACATACTGTTACCACCCCTATTCATCCTGTAAGTGTCGTAAAAGGCGACTAAGGGAACAAAGTATGCAAGACAACATCATCACAAAGAGATGGAAAAATTAAAACAAACCCTATTCCAACCCGTCTGGCTAGCGTGGTATAGTAGGCCTAAACCTCCTTACTAAGGAGATAGCAATGTCCAGCAGTGGACTGTAAAAGGTTGATGATGATGATGATGATGATGGCTAAAGAAATAAATAAATATTTCGGACATCTGGCTTCAAATTAACCAGAGCTAGAGAGAGCTAGACTGACTGATCGAATACTACTAATATACTTTTTTTTTAAATATTTGCAGATCGTACACACGTTTGGTCCGACACGGGAAATACATAAACGAAAAACATAATCACTTCTGGTGTAGTCGGGTAGGAAATATCCGATTAGGTCCATAACTAGTCGCGGGCATGTCTGAAACATAGCCATGAGCAAATCCTTATAATTTTAACAGTCATGAATATTGAAATTCATGACTGTTATAAATTTATATTATGGAAATAACAATACCGACCGTTATATACCGACAAATTTAAACGCTACATTAGTGGTTACTTAAAATTTTAATTACCTTTGAAATATAATAGGTGTATATTATAAAAATAATCGTTTGTCATGAAGATTAGATAAGTTTTCTTTCTTTTGGACTAATGGTATAAAGACTGCCAAATTTGAGCAAAATTTCTGTCAATAAACACAGATATTAAAATTATAACACATCGTCATCAGCCTACAGCCGTTCATTGCTGACCTACAGCCTCCTTCGAGGAGCACCATAGATTTTTTTTCTATATTAAGAGCCTGCCAAAGTGACTCTACTCTGCCTGATGGAAAGCATGAATAGAATCCAAGAGTTATGGTCACCATACTCATTGCAAATGCAGACAATGCAGTATGGTGACTCACACTAGTGCGGTCTTGTAAGATGCTTTTTCATACCCCGCTTGGGGACGTAAAAGGCATAACAGTCATAGTGACAGTGTAAGGCTTACACAGTTATCACGATAACTGTCACCCCTGCATCAATGGGCCTCCGTTTTCACACTCACCAACGAAACACGACAACACGAATGCTGGCCCTTTGGGTGGGTCTTCTGTGGGAGAATAGTACTGCCCCGGTCGATCATAACTCGGCAGCATCTTAATTCCTCAACTTGTTAAATAAATTATCCTCAGGGAACAAGGAAAGCTATATTCGAGGACCGGTAAAAGTATAAATAATTGGACCTTTTCTCTTCTGTGGGCGCCGACTGCTGCCCACGAATTTAATGGAAGAAATATTCTTTGAGTGAAAAATTTGGTTTTTTTTTTATTCAATTCACCAAACGTTTCAAATCATCCAAAATCAGTAGTAATTTGAGATTTCGGGCAAAAGACTAATTAAAACCGTGACATTTTGGAAAAGGGCCATTCTAAGCCTGAACGGTGTGGTTGTCGAAGGTTTTTGCTAATAATCGCCACCTCTTGCGAGACGTAGCATAAATATAACACTCGGTAAAATTGCTACTAATCTACTATTTATCTATTTACGAGTATCAGGATACATATGACTATTTAAACAAATGTAGAGATCAGTTGGCATTTTTTTGAGTACCGACCCCTAAACAAAGTACTGTTCGGGCAAAATAGTGAATTACTGAAAATTACAATAACACGAACAATGTTCGACGAAAAGCAATATCAAACTCATTACAATTATGCATGCGAAAATTTGTATGTTATTTGTTACTTAGTCACGTTAGAACGGCTCAAAAGATTTGCATAAAATTAAGTATACAGAGAGTCTGAAATAGCACATACGATAATTTTCTTTCCTGAAAACGAATTAACAGAATCATTAAAGTCAGTAAGAAATTAATTAAAAAAAATATGTTGTAGAAAATGTATTTTATAACCGTATTAAAATGAATAGGGCTGAATCACGAACGCGTAAAACAATCGCCTGCATAAATTGTCGTTTAGTTGGAGCCAATCCAGTTCTTATATATACCAACGGAACATTTAGACGTCTCACAATAAAAAAAAATGAAATTTTTTGAAGTTAGTATTTAGTCTAACTAGTTATAGACTCTGGATGTTTATTTTACAACAACTCGATCGATGGTGAACGTCTTCAGCGTGTCGTTCGGTGAAGAGTTCAGTGCGGACCAATCTCAAAACCGTAGCGTTCGACTTAGACGATAGTTCCCTGGTCATCTTGGACGAAAGCCAAATGATCGTGAAGGCTTGTACTCTTTGCCTTTTTTTCTGCGTCTACATGCCATGGATCATATATGACGTAAAATTCTAGTCGTGCGATTTCTAATGGCTCATACATTACGTCATGTAATGACGTATTTGGGTCAGTTTTTCTTTGTGATATAGAGGCAAAGGAGTAAGTTATTACCGGATAATGCAACGAATAGTTCTTTATTGAGGCTATCGCTTTATCGGTTAGATGTTAACGACATTTGTTCCCCAATTAATTTCTGCTAGAAAAAATGTTTCGACAAAAAAGGTAGACAATGTTAAAACCCGTACACAAAGATGGGGATACGACTTTTTACAATTAATAACAATCTGACAGTTTCACCTACTCAGCGATTTTAATTGATAGCTCTAATTTATATATCATAATCATTTTACTTAATAAAAACTATTCCAATTTTTATCGAAAATGTATATTTTTTTCTTGAAAAAAAGAATCAGTCTTAAGGGATGTTCGGTTGTCATTCCGTCCAAAAAAAAATTGTTTTATAACGCACTTAATAGCAGATTCAAAGAAGTTATATAACAGCAAAAAACAAGAAAATAAAGAGTTGATATTCAAATATTATCGGGCTTAATATTCAGTCTAGATGTGAATGTACCCGTCCTCGGGGCACCTACTCCATTCCTAAATATCTTATATTGAAATGGATGTGACATCACCTCTTCATTCGGCATCTTATCCTTTAAGATTTATTAACGTGAGTATGCCCTCATCTAACAGCTCTCACAGCTTTTATGAGAGATATTAACAAAAGATTATGTACTTGACAAAATTACACATTAAGTCATGTTTACTATATATACGATATTTTTTCTTTCGAAAAAAATTATGAATTTCTGATCTTCTCTAAGATGTATATTATATCATACTTTTTCACAAATCTCACCTGTTTTAAGCAAAATAACGCCTTGCGTTTTTATTTGTTTCGTTTCTATTACAGAGTTGAATAGTACTTTGGTGAGATGAGACCGAGGGGGTTTCCCTAGTACTGCGGGGACTTACCTTATAACCAATTAACTACTCGACTCGATAGATTGGCTATTGTCTAGCGAGAGTCATGATACTGTTATCAAGCATTTACGAGGTTAATTGATCAATATAAACAACTAAATATTTAAATATTTTTAATCGATTAAAAACCTAATTTTCATCGTTAGTTTCTCTTTTTACTGTCTCGGAAGAGTGTAAATGAACCATCGGTCTTCTGATCCGGTTCACCGTCGACAATAGAAGTAAATTGTGAATAAATTTCCATTGTGTTCCAACTTAACAATGGCAATAAACTTCCTATTGGGTTGAAAATCAAATCATTCTCAATGGCTGCTCAAAGAATACCCAATAAATAAGTTTAATGCCAAGGTAACCCTTTTCGTAAGTTCTATGATTTTTAAAGTACATTATCAGTGTTAATAGACAAATGTAATCTCTATTTGTGCTTATATTTATGTTGTAGTGTATCGATTTTGATTCGCTTAGCGAGTAATCATGATGCAAGTAAACGAGTGTTCGCACATGACCTTCTTGATGGAAAGTTAAGTAACTAGATAACTAGAATCCATAAATTCCAATCGTTTATTGGGATTTAAACTAAGTACCTACGAATTTAATTATTGTAAAAAGAAAACAAAACATACAGTGGAACATAGAACCTCCTCTTATTTAGTTCAAAAAAAGAAGGTTAAAAAAATCTTCAGAGCTTAACAGACAAATGTGTTTTCAAAAACAAATGAAAAACTTAACCCATGACTAGGTCAAATCTTGTATTTACCAGGAGATTCAACCATGTTACAAAACATAAAATTCATATGACGTACTAAATTGGGTAGATGATTCTATCGTAAATAAATACCAATGTCCACTTCATTGAAACTAATATCGCGAAACATCTCGGCAAATACAATTAACATGCCTTTTTTATTATTACGAATTTCAATCAAATATACAGTGAAATATGTTGTTCAATTGAGTAGTCTAAAACAGTGACGTCACAATTTTTTAATTACTACATTTTTCATACATAATTGTCGTTTTGACAGATGATAAAAAGTAACTAATTTGACTAAGGTGTCATCTAGCCTATTATCTTCAATAATAATAATAACATAATATAATATTACGGACATCTGACGCAGCGCCCACTAGTCGGTACTAAGCAGAGCTTGTTCTCCATGAACTATGGGTACTAGACAATGATACATAGAAAACACAAACTCCGAAAAAAAATATTTGCAGATCATCCAAACATTTGGTCCGAACCGATGTCGGCCGTGACAAGCATAGCAGTCGCATACGCTGCCATAACGCCACCGAGGCAGTCAAAATGACATCACACACCGATTTCTTGATTTTTTTTTTATTAAAAAAGACAACGCCCGCATTAGGACTAAATCCTGTGTCGCGGGGGACTTTACAATCATACAAGAAACGGACACAAAGAACATCCAGTCTCAGAACAATTTATGGATCGCACAAAGTGTTGTCCCATGTAGGATTTGAACCCACAACACTCAGCGAAATAGAGAGCGGCATGGCGTCCGCTTAAACCACTAGGCCAATCATATATATTGATAAGGGATTAAATTTAGTTTTAACAAACATTCATCAAGGCTAATTATGTAATAGCAGTAGTGTACTGCATAGATAAGCTATTTTTTTTCTAATCCAACAAAGCATTTTAGATTACTAGTCACTGTTGTTTAATTATCGTAATAGAACGTCGTGTCGGAATGCTACAAAACCTGTCATCATGATCAACAGGTTTTAACAGTCCACTGCTGGACATAGACCTCTCTTTAGCAAGGTTTTGGCCTACTTACAGACGGGTAAAAAAAAGCCTGTTATTACCTAAAAATCTATAATTGTCAAAATCTGTTCGTAAATGAAAGAGTTCTGAGGTAACAAAGTTAAAAAATACAGCCAATTTGAGAACCATAAAAGGGTGTAGTCCTTTATTACTTGCTTTTAAAGTCTAGACTTGAAGACCTCCCGTGTTAAACCTTACGGACTATAGTCCATACAGTTGCTCTTCACTAATTTAGCGCTTTTTTGAACCATTAAATGAGGGTCAGACCAGCATAACACAGCTTAGATGTTCCACATCTATCAGACTCAATTTTTTATGGTATTCTTGATTACACAATCGAAAAGTAAACTTTAGAAACTCTTATTAACACCAATACCGTTCAAATCGAAAGAAAACTCAATATAAAACAATCACCTAGTAAAACACTTGTGTCAGATAAGGCTCGGAGTGAGTTATTGCCTTCGGAAAAGACAATTACAAAACCAAACGCTCGACTCCGATTGCGCCAATCCACGACGGGCGCGTTGATATTTTCCACAGTCCTTTGATTAAATTATTTTAATTCCAGCTTAACGGTGATAAACTTACCGTTAGGGTCACACTTCTTATAACAATTGGAAGCGTCGACGAAGTTTGTAGCGGCGTCGTGGCGGACTCCAGCCTTTAGATGAAGCTGAGCAGCACTACAGAAGGCCTGGCCCGCCTGAGGCCATTTCTTCGCCATTTTGAAAAGATTCGCCGCACGAAGGTAGCAGTCTACCGCTTCTTCGACTTTAGATGAGCCACTGCAAAGGGGATTATATTTATACATATCAACATAAAAGTTGGGGTGTTTTAAGGGTTATTTTTGCATCTGTAGTATCATAATTTCTAAAGTGATAGACAGACTGTCGTTTAGCGTCTTTTAAGCGTAGCCATCTTGCCAGCGTTCGAGGTAGTGTCGAAGACTGAGACAGACTTTTACTTTTATTGTGTTGGAATTACAATTATACTGAAGAAATAAATTAAAGAGATGAATAGACACGGCTAGTGAAGCTTATTTTGAATGTGTAAGAATCTGATTGCACGGTTGATCAAGTGGTTTAAGCGGTCGCCACGCCGCTACCTACTGCGCTAAGTGTTTGCGGTTCAAACCACAAATGGGACAACACTGTGTGACCTACAAATTATTGTTCAGAGCCAGGGTGTTCTTTGTGCCCGTTTCTTGTATGTTTATAAAGTTCTGTTTTAAATAAAAAATCTTGCTGCTAATCCAGGTATATGATTTAATATAACCTGATGACCATGTTAATTATCATCATAATTATAAATGCCTAAATTATTGACTTTTAAGTATTCGCAAAATTCTAATCTTTTGACATAAGCACACATAGTTCAATGTGTGTTTAGAATTTTATAACTAGTACTAAAATGTGTAAATGTAATAAAAAGAATAATTATATATTACTGTTAATGAATAATGGATGTGAATTTATAATAGGTACTATGACTAAATGCTTCTGTGCACCGTTTGAAAAGTAAATAATCTATTGTTGATGTATTTTTGAAGCTTATCACATTACAATAAAGTTTAGAATAGTTTAACTGCTGTCTGCTGAACTAGATTGCACTATTTGCATACAATTTTCAACTTTATTGTTAACATCTAGGAATATTCCAATGCCTAAATAATATCCCCTTTCATTTATGCAGTGACTAAAACAAGGGTTATCTAAAAGTGTTTATATTTTTTTTTAATTTGTTGTCCCTGCCATAGAACTATTGTGTCATTTGAGAATATGAGTAATTACTAATGTTTTACTTATCTATAATGATGTTGCCCTTGCAGATTTCGTCTCAACGAAGGCCAGCCAGCTAGGCTAGAGATATTATGATACACAAGTGTGTGTGCAAACATAGGTACACTCTGTTCTTTTATTCTTATAATCCGATGGGATGGTTATCCGACATGTCCGGGCGCAAGGCAACATGACGGGATTAGGCGCAAAGCTTTACGTACTCGCTGAGATATGAGAGTTAAGCCCATGACTTCCAAACTCTGGGCTGTTACTTGCAAATGCAGTTGTTGGTGTCACATTTTTCGAAAAAAAAGTAGCCCAAGTGCTATTCCAGATTATAATCTACCTCTGCTAAATTTGATCCAAATCCATTCAGCCGTTTTTGTATCAAGAAGTAATGAACATTCATACATTCAAACAAACTTTCGGTCTTATAATATTATTAGGAGGAGCAGATTATGACATCAACCGCCTTTTACAGTCCACTACTGGACGTGGGCCTCCCTTAGCAAGGAGGTCTTGGCCTACTACTCCACGCTGGCCAGACGAGTTGGAATAGGGTTTGTTTCAAGTTTTCCGTCTCTTTATAATGCGCTTGTCTTGTATACTTGGTCCCTTAGTCACCTTTTACGACACCCACAGGATGAATAGGGGAGGTAACACTATGTATTATCAATCCATCACCACACGGACAAGAGAGATTATGTGTTGAACAGAATTTGTGATTTACAAGGTTGTTTGAGGGCTATGGACTTGAGATGAAATTGAGTCCCGAGAAAACTCACTCAGTAAAGGAAACAAGATAAATGGCTAACATAAGTTGTCAGAGCTTATCATGTTAAATATACAAACAAAGACATTGAGCTGTACAGAGAGCACATTAAATTACAACTTTAACTCAGCTTATTATAGTACCATTAAAAATTTATTCAAATAAGTAAAGTATCTCTGTAAACTATAGTATTGTAAACTAATGTATGTTAAACACAAAATCATTTCTGTTACATTTGTGTTTCTTATTAGCATTATTACACCTTCAAATAAAAACACTGTAGCTCTTTGTCATTATTTTACAGTCCTCTGGATTTATGCAAATTAAATATAATTTTATCAACTACTTTTTAGATTTAAGAACCTAATTACCAAGTATCAAACTATAACTTGACTAATTTAGATTTAATTTGTTTTTTTCTAGTCATACACTGTTTTATGCAGATGAATCATCAACAAGACCTAGTCTAAGTATACAAGGATTTGACGTCAGCGTTAATAGGATCAGAATGTAGATATTTAAGCATTTAAAGAGTATAGAAAGCTTTCCACGTTCATTAGCCCTTCACAGAACGTCCTTTTCACTAAGTCCTATTAGAAAAGTAGTACACAATAAAATCCATTTAATAAGTATTATATCCCAAATTATAATGGTATATGTTCAAAAACAAATAACGAGTGTTGTAATAGGTGCAAACGAATCTAATCAAGTCGTAATTAAACCAATATCAACAAAAAAATGAGTAATTCATTGTCCTCACCCGAAAAGTGATCCAAAAAATGTTTTCGATGAACTCAGCTTCTTTTCCGCTTCTGCAATTAACTGCATAGCTTTCTGTTCATTGTCTGCCATCTTCGTGGCTTATTTAACACTACACACTAGGATAACGTTTAGTAAATCCTCTTTAATTTTACAATTTATTGACAAAATGTCGTCAGCGACGAAATGTGAAAATCCGTCGCTGTCATCGATTGATTTTGTGTTGCTAGTGTAGAATTTTTAAGAGCACAGCCGCGTTCACAAAAATTCAATGAGATGACTTTTTAGTTTTTAGATGGCACACTACCCCCGCACACATGATTCACAATTTCAATGTGAAAGTATTGAAAAGTAAGCAACTAACAGAAAATTTCATACTAATTCTAATAATTTAATAATAAACTTTTTTACTAAACTAACCATATTTCTTAAAGAATTTTCTGTATAAATTTTACTACAGCGGGAACTATCAATATTACTATTATAGCACAAACTCTTATGAATCAGAATTAAGTCACATTTATCTAATTGTTATAGTATGTATATTACAATAGCTAAGCGAATGTATAAATAGTTAAAGCATTAAAAAACACTAAGTTTAAGAGGAGTAACATGATTCCTTTAAAAAATAATTTCTTATCTTTACGAATTTAATCAGAAACATGATGAGAAATTTTTGAAATAATATGCATTCCTCTGAAGCAATCCACAAGGTTGGTATTAACAGACAAGGCACAAAGTCAAAATATTTTATTTCTTTATTTCTTAAAGTTAAATAAGTGAACTCAAATATATATTTTTAGGAATAGATTTTCTAAGGTATCAATTACATAATTTTGTTTTCTACTTTAATAAATTGGAGAAGAATCTGGGCATTCCATCAACTTCTTCATGTTCAATACCAAAGTTTAATTCATGTGAACTCTCTTGCAATACTAGATTTATTAGTCAATTAAGTAACTATTTCTTACCTTCAACATAATGAACTTCCAAACAACAGTTTTTCCAATTTTTTTAACGTGTGGAAACCCCATCGGGCCGTTACCCCACCGGGGCTTACGGCGGGGTGGTGTATCAGAATCGGACCGATTAAAAACACGGTGTGCCACCCTGCGCCTGGGATATTATTACGATATCATCCAACTTAAAGCGACAGCATCCATTCTGTGGTGTTTCGTTAGTGAGTACGAGTTCTATTGATGCAAGGGCGACACTCATTGTGGTAACCGTGTGAGCCTTACACTGCCATAATGACTATCATGTCCTTCAAGTCCCCAAGCGGGGCGTGAAAAAGCATCTCACTAGGTCGTCATAGTGTGGATCACCATACTGCATTGTCTGCATTTGTAATGAGTATGGTGATCACAACTCTTGGATTCTATTCATGCTTTCCATCAGGCAGAGTTGTGTCACTTTGGCAGGTTCTTAAAATAGAAAAAAAAAACAAAATTCCAGACCTCTTCTAACACTTGCCCGATGGCGCAGGCACCATCTTCGGGTAACTCTCTATTTAGGCGACTTACGGTACACGTGAACGTTGCCTTCTCGCGGCTGCCTACTGTAGCGGATGAAGGAGCGTGTGCTGATTCAAGTCTCACTGCAGTCGAAACAAGTTTATCCCTTATTTTACCCCCTTAGAGGTGAAATATCCGAAAATTCTTTCTTAGTGAGTGCATACATATTTCATAAAAAACACAACAAACAATAGCTGCCAAATTGAAGTTTCAGTTTCTTAGACTCCGCGTTGATGAATCACCCAGTCAGTCACGGAAAGTTATTTCATATGCATATGTATAAACTTCATAATTCAATACATATATTACTTTCAAGCGAAATTTCTTAATTGTAAGTAAGTGTATGTATGGAATTCGGGAGGCGGGTGCAAGGAGGTGCACTTGCACCCCTCTGCTAAAAAAAAATACATAGAAAAACATATTTTAACATATTTCATAAAAAACCTCGGTTTCATAAGTATAATTTTATATTGGAATGCTTGCTTGCATATTGCAATTTAGATATATCGGTGGGCGCCGCCAGAATTATTTATAAGAAAGTGCATATAAATCGACACATACTTAATTACAATATACTTAATAGTACCGATATATCTAAATTGCAATATGCAAGCATTATGTATGAGATCTACTATATTATAAATTATCATCAACAGTCTATAACAGTCCAGTGCTGGACATAGGCCCCTCTGTAGAAAGGAGGCTTGTCATACGGCCCTAAAATATTACTATAGTTTTAAGACATATTTTTTAAATCATATTTAATTAGATAGAAGCCTAGGGTCAAAATGAATTACTTTGTTCTTTACAAAATTATAACTGAAATTAAACTGACGCCCACAAAAACCACTGATTTGTCATTGCTTTCCATCAAGTAAAGGAGGTTAACAGAGTCCCATACTTAATATTCCCTTAAAGCTGAGGATATACATATATATATAAAATCACGCCTGTTTCTGCAAAGGTGTAGGCTGAGGCATATTAAACACCCATTTTTTGTCAGTTTTGGTCCTACGTAATAGGTGGCGAGCTTATTGTAGCTAATCGGGATGCCGGGACGGCCAGCCGAATCGGTAGCGGCCTATAGGCCCATCGTGTTGCTGGACGAGGCGGGTAAACTGTTTGAGAGGATACTCTCTGCCCGCACCGTCCAGCACCTCTGCGAGGTGGGCCCCGATCTGTCGGACGCCCAATTTGGTTTTCGGGCGGGGCGTTCGACGGTCGATGCTGTGCTGCGCCTGAGGGCCGTTACCGAAGAGGCGATGAGCTGTGGCGGCGTGCTGTTGGCGGTGTCGTTAGACATCGCCAACGCATTTAAAAGTCTGCCATTTAGCTGCATCAGGGAAGCCCTCCACTACCACGGGGTGCCAGAGTACCTGAGGCGGCTTGTGGCAGACTATCTTGAGGAGCGTACCGTCATGTACGAGGACCGTGACGGTGTTCTGAGGCGGCGGCCCATGTCGTGCGGTGTTCCACAGGGGTCTGTCCTCGGACCACTCCTGTGGAACATGGGATACGACTGGGCCCTCCGATCCGGTCGTCTTCCCCCCGGGTTGGGCATAATTTGTTACGCAGATGACACATTGGTCACAGCCCGGGGAGTGAACTTTCAACCCACCACGGGAGTCTCTTTGGTGGTCGGGCGTATTGAGACGCTGGGTTTACGGGTCGCCCTAGATAAGACGGAGGCCCTTTTGTTCCATGAGCCCCGTCGTGGTCCACCACCCGGCGCCTCTATCGTAGTCAATTCGGTCCTCGTACCGGTTCAGGCCCAGATGAAGTACCTGGGCCTGATCCTTGACGGGAGGTGGCTCTTCGACGAGCACTTCCGACAGCTTTCTCCAAAGCTGGTCGGCGCTGCCTCTGCCCTCGGGCGACTTTTGATGAATTTGGGTGGAGCCAGCGTCGCGACTAGACGGCTATACGCGGGGGTTGTCTGGTCAATGGCGCTGTATGGTGCGCCGGTGTGGGCGGCGGCTCTGACCGCCCAGAATAGGGCTCGCCTCTGGCGCCCTCAGAGGATATTGGCGGTTAGAGCCATACGCGGTTACCGCACCGTATCGACGGAGGCGGAAGTGCTCGCAGAAGTTTATCGGCGGACGGCTGACTTCCGGGCGGATAACGGCATACGGCCCCCGCCCGAAGAGATACGCGAGTGGCGTGAGGCCGCTCGTCGAGCCACGATGGCTCGTTGGTCGTTCCGGTTGGAGACTCCTCGTGCTGGCTTTGTCCTCGTGGAGGCTCTCCAGCCGGTCATCGCCGAGTGGGCAGGGCGGCAGCACGGGACCCTTTCCTTCCGACTGACGCAGGTCCTTTCCGGGCACGGTTGCTTCGGGAAGTATCTGCATTTGGTCGCTAGGAGGGAATTGAGCCCCGCCTGTCACCACTGCGACTGCAGTGAGGACTCGGCTCAGCACACGCTAGCGGTTTGTTCCGCCTGGGCGGCGCAGCGTGGGGTCCTTACTGCAGTTATTGGAGGAGATCTCTCGCTACCGGCCGTCATACGCTCCATGGCCAGTAGCGACAGTTGTTTTACCGCGGTCGCAACCTTCTGCGAAGACGTAATTTCGCGGAAGGAGGCGGCGGAGAAGGCCCAGGAGGACGATATCCACTCGGACCTGATTCGCCGCCGGCGAGCCGAGCGGCGGAGGCGCGCATACCCGCGCCTCATGCCGCCTTGAGTGTGGGCGCGGGTGGACGGGACGGGTTTTCCCCTCCATCCGCTACAATGGCCAGCCGCGAGGAGGCGACGTCCGCGTGTGCCGTACGTCTCCTAAAATAAAGAGTTTATCCGCAGATGGTGCCCGAGGTAGCGGGCAGGCGCTAGGAGGGATCTGGATGTCGTAATAGCAGCGGTTCCCGGATCCCTCCTATCTCAGGCGCAGAGTGGCACACCGTGTGGTTTTAGTCGGTCCGATTCCGACACACCACCCCGCCGTAAACCCCGGTGGAGTGACGGCCCGAGGGGTTTCCACACGTTATAAAAAAAAAAAAAAAGCTAATCGGGATATTTTGTTTGCCAGAGCCTCGTCCGTCAATCTACAGGTGCACCTCTTGCAGGTGAGGTTGACTTAGGGCCTTAATTTCTTGGTGGGAACCACCATATAATACTAAATTTATTTAATTATAAGTTATAGATAGTAGTAGCAAGTACAAGGGAAATCATCAAACATAAAAGTTATGAAATAACGAAAAATATGTTTCAAACGAAATATAATCCTGCCTCTTCAATTAGTGTGACGTATATCTGAAAAGAAAATGTTCGCCTCGCAGATTGTTTACTTTACTTGATTTTTACAAGTGGACTGTGTCCTTATAGCATTAATAATATGTGTAACAACGTCTGCACATTTCTTTCCGTTTACAAAATTTTGGAATCTAATGTAACAGTTACTTAGCTAAGTCTGATTTTGTAGTAACATAAAAGAACTTGCTATTTACATGGTTAAGTTGATGCTTCTGAGATCATCTTTAATTTTTGTTGTTTGTTGCATAAAAACGTAGATTATTTGACAGCTTTAGATTCACTATTCAGTAAATTTAGTATGAAGTAAGTGTCATCCTCCTATTCAGCAAAGAGTGCCAGTTGAAACAAATGATTCACTTAAATTCCATTGTGTCTACAATAGCATCCTTGTGTCATCCACAAATAAAGCTTAAATTACTTTACCTAAAGACAAATTTTCTTTAACATCAACCAGGTCCTAAAGCAGGGCTAGAAAAAGCTCATTTCACAGCTTAATAAAAAAAAACGCCTAACAAAAAACTGTGACGAGAGCCACTGGGTACCCTCTTTATTTTCGTCATTTATTTTAAAATTCTGATTATTCTAGAAGAAACTGTAATAACTTCTGTTTGAATAATGTGTAACTAGCCCCTTCCCTCCCTCTAGAGAAGAAACACAAGTTTATTGCGTTAACATGGCCTGTCGAAACTTGGCTTCATGGAGACAGCGTGGAGCACTCACTAGTCCGTTCGTGACTACAATCATTTATACACCCACTAAAAACTAGACCACGACAGCAAGCTGATTGAAGCGTGGGGCATCCAAAACAGGACATTTTTCTTAGTAATAGAAAAAGTTCTGATGCGTCTAATACATGAGGGTAGTCGCAGATTGCAATTCTCAGTCTTCGTCATATACTCGTACTTGAAATTTTTTATACTACAAAAACTCAAACCAGTATTACTCAAAGCATTGCGTGATTTTTCAATTTTCAGTCACAAAAAAATCGTTTTTTTTTTCAAATCAGGTTCAGAAATAAAACTCCAGTGTTGCAACTTTAATTAATTTATTGTGTTTAAAGATAGATCAATCGTCCCACTATTTGAGATTCCACAAGTTAAGGACACGACTTCAGTAAGCATATTGGAGTAGTCCTAACGAAGTGGCTTCGTTATAATTAAATTATTAGCATATTACATACAGAGACTACTCCCGTTCTAACAAAAATATATTTTCAATAAAGTCCATTTTTAATTACTATACGCATTTAATCGAGAATCTAAGCAAAGTTAAAACCAAAGAAAGAGAACGATTCACTTAAAATGCATATTGTAATTAATATGTTACCCGAAGTTACTTACATCGGTTAAGGCTTTTAACAGCTATACAATAATCTCATATAGACACCTATATAGTGCTACTTTAATACTGTGATCTTGAATATACGACTAGGCTCTACTGGAAAGTCCTAGGAAAACGTGTGACAATAGGTTAGATGACAAAGATGTCATCAATTTGACTAAGGAGTCAGATTGATTATTTTTTGACACCTGTTAAAATGACATGGACTAAACTTGTGCGTCACTGCTTTAGACTACTCAATTGAACAATATATTTCACTGTATATTTGATTTAAATTCGTAATAATAATAAAAAGTTATGTTAATTACATTTTCTGAGATATTTTGCAATATTTGTAGTAATGAAGCGGACATTGGTACTTATTTACGATAATCATCTACCCTATTGCGATACAAAAGCATTCAAGCGTCCCCTAGGACAGACCAATATTTATTTCTTAGACAACAACAGGCCGCTACACAAATTCTTTGTATTGTCACAGGATTAAGAGGTAAACAGACACATATGTCATAATAGACAAACATTTTACTAGCTATCATTTTCTATGTATGTATGTACGTTCAAGTCTACTTAGATTAGTCCCACACACTTTTTGGGCCGTCTAAGTAGCCTTCAAGTCGATATCTCATTTCAACTTTCTACTAACAGAATTCTAGAACTTTTTGAACTGATGTATCCATTTTTGGACAGGCTTAACATGGACCCATGGGTTAAAAACTTAGGATGTAAAAATTAAATGAAAACAAAATAAAATATGAATTGATTTATTTATTATTTTCATAAATAAACTAAATTGAATATCTAAAGACAGGGCTAGTAAATAACATAGAATGGATATTTACATAAAACGTAACTCATTAGGTACATTCATAAAAATGAAATGAATAAAATTTACAACTTAAAAATTTCAAAGGCTAATGGCAAACTAATTCAAAAAACGTGGTTTACCTAGCATTCTCTTATAAGTGAAACTTATACGGTAAATTAAAAGCGAATTCCACTATTTCATTTCATCAGTTGAACCTGACATCACAGCACTCGACGAAGTACAGTATGGCCAACTGAAAAAACTACGTATTCAATGGCCTTCAAGTCGGTTACATTTAAAATCCATGATTACTATACGTGAAAATCCTGGCAAGTTTAAAAGAGTGTTGCCATTAATAAAATTTACAAAACAGATATTGCACAAAAATAGTAGCAATCATTTCGATTAATGAAATAATCAACAGATCTCATACAAATTGCAAATGATATCATATATCATTAATTTTGAAAGCAAATAACACAATAGCATTATTCAATGCTAACTTAAATACATCTATGTTACCATCTCAGACAACGGGATACACAAAACTGTGTTTCTAACATTTTAAAGTGCAAGTTCAAGTCTATAACAGATTAAAGAATTGACAATTATGACCAAAACAAAGCCTTAATGACGTAACATATAATGTAAAGTTTATTTATAAATTTATTAGCACTGTGTACTATGCAAACATCTATTTATTTACATATACTATCGAAACGCACAAGAGCTTAGCTGTTCACCATTCTCTTTTATTCTACTGCAATCAAGTTGATCGTGATACAAGATATAAATATATTCAAAGTAAATACATCTTTTATGGTTTTTAAACGATTAACTTTTATACAGATTATAAATCGCGGGTTTTTTTTATGATGGCAACATTATACAATAGCTAGATGAAAAGGTATTTCATAAATGATTTTGTATTAACACTTCGACAGGTCGAAGGTAGTCTAAAAAACTTATTTGGGATAACTAAAAAAAACACATTTGTACAAAGGGTGGTCAGATAGTGGTGTAAGTTTCATTTATTATTTTCATGTTTTTTTTTTCTAATTTAATATGTATTGATTTGAGTTTATTTTAAATGTTTTAATAGATTTTTTCCTATTTTATGTTATGTATTTATTATTTACCAATTGCAACAGGCAACCGTTGCAACTATAAAAACGATGCAGTACACAGCGTAGCAAATAAAAATACCATAATTTGCATTTAGTAAAGTAATGAACAGAATCTTCTGCATGTTGTTATAAAATGTTGCCAGTTCCAAAAATTACTAAGAGTTTTTAAAATTCAAAAGAACTATAGATACTGTACTTTTGGGTAATCATATTGACGTAAGCAAATAATAATTGTAAGTGCATTACACGAGTATTCGTAGCAAAATTTAAATCCCATCCACACGGGGTAATATTAGATAACTATTATCGTGGAATGGGGTAGCTTCAGTAGCAAGCACCTAGTTCATATATTCACAACAGCCATACATTTATATTTATACACCCGTAACATCTAATTTTATAACAATCTAATGCAGTAACCCTCTATACATATTCTATACGACAAATACAGTTTTTACATAACTCGAGGATATGAAAATAAGTATTTTTAACTGAATGGATTTTTACCAAAAGAAATGATTCTTTTTGGTCAAAACGACATTCGCTGTTAAAACACACAGGCTTAGTATATGACTAAATATGCAATTTTTTTTAATTTATACAGATGATATAAGTATACAGTTAAAGATAAGTGTTTATATTATGGGTATATATGTGACTTCCCCAATATAATAACACGATATCATTTCGCATCGGTCGGAAAACGATTAATATCGTTTTGAGCTTAGAAAAATATTAAAATTCACTTAAACCAATTTGTAAATGCTGATATTCGTAGTTAGGTAATAAGCTATCAAACAAATCTAGAAAACAACATAAATATTTCTTTTTTTTTTCTTTGTACAATTATGGAATGTGATGTGTTCAATTTCGAAAACTAAACGTATTTACGCACCTTTTTCATAAGACAATTTCATCAAATCATATGTATATAAATATTAATCTGTCACAAAGACAGTAATTTACTATTTCATTATGCATCATAAACAAAAATTATACTAAAGTATAATTTCTTTTAAATTTTATTAACTTGTGTTCATTATAAAACACAAATAATAAAATCATTTAATATTCCGTTCTTTTTAAATTTAATACTTTCGAAAGTTTTGCAAGGAACAAATAAATATAAGCTACCAAATTACGTTACATTCCTTAATCGACTATTCGATACAGGTAACATTTTGAATAACTAGATTTTAATTTTTAACTTGCAACCCTAACATAAAAATCGCGTTTGACATTGACAAATGTTCTGTTCGTTTAAAAATCGCAACCAAAGTTGTAAATAACGAAAATGTCACATTTTATATAAATGTCAGTTGTTTTTGACATTAGACCCGACTGCTTTGATTCGCTTTTTTGGATGAATATATTACGCATTTTACTTTTACGAAAATGAATATACGGTTCTTTCATTGTATTAAATATACTCAAGAATATAGTGTTGCCCTAAACTTTTAAAAAGAAACTTAATATTAAAATTATTAATTTCTCGTATATAATAAATTCAATAAAACTTGAGCTTAAAATAAGAATTAATTAAAAATTTCAATTCCAACAAGTATTATTATACAGAAACATTAATACTTTCATTTTAAATATATTTTTTTATTTAAATGATGTTTTTATTAATCATTTTGACCTCACCTTATCTTACTTCTTTTAAATGGTGTTGCCATACTAGTTTACATGTACCGATCTTAAGTTAAAACTAGGCAGTCGGGCCGCTTCAGAAAATAAAACCTCATAAAATAAGGGTGGTGTTTAACTGAACTGGTTGGTGGTAGGTTGGGGTGGCACGGCTGGTCGCATCGGTTGTGCCATACCCATTGGCATCATCTGCGCTCCTGGCATGCCCATTACCATGCCTGACTGTTGCTGTAGGAAAATATAATAATACAAATGTCAAAACAAAAAGTTGTATAGCTAACTTTTTAAAGAGGAATAATTCTCCAAAAAGTTCTTAATTCGACAAAGATCTTTCAATTTTTTTTTTACAGTTTATTTCTATTTGTTTGTTCCTTATTTACTGCTACAAAGGTTTGGAAGATAGTTCAAGTAGAATACAGAAAATATAATGCATTTTAACAAAAAGTAATCACACCGAATCACAAACATATAACATTCTCGAAAGAAAGTGTATGGTGAAATGATGTTCTATTCATGCAAATAAATCTTGCAGTCATACACACATGCAGACTTTCAAACTGTAACTATTTACCTTTTTAAGACTTCCTAAAGTGGGTAAATTTTGCGATGTATAATCTTAATCTCCCTTCTGAAGCTTCGAAATCGGTTTATAGAAAAAGTTTTGGATTTAAAAAAAACATTGTAACCTATTTAAAGTCGTTAATAAATAACATTTCGTCGAAAAACTCAATTCACTCAAAATTGCAATGAAATTGTAATCAAATGGAGATCAAGCTTTTGGCACAAATCAAATAAAATGGCTAAACTACGCACATACAAGCAAAAAAAAACAAAACAAAATATAGCAAACTTACCATCATATAATGCGGGGTATGGTATGTATGGGGCATAGTGTGGGGCAATGGCGGGAGAGGCATGCCTGGGCCCTGAAACGCAACAAAAAAGGATGCTGGCATGCTACGAAAAAAGAAAATAAAATAAAAAAAGAAACGGATTGAGCGGTTTCTAAGCCAACAATATAAAATGCGACACTAAAAGCAAAACAGTAGCTAACGTCTTTGCTATTAAAGTTCAGTTTTCAAGGACTTCATGGCTGCTGAAGCATTAAAAGGTTAACACTTGAAAGGTTTAGGTACTTCAGTAAATAAATCAAATATAGTGTGAGTGAGTCTTAGGAATTGCCGGCGTCTTCAAGCTGTAAGTCCGACTTGTAAAAACGTTTGTAAAGGCTTATTAACAAAAAGAAATTCATTTATTATTTACAGATTGAAGTTTAAGTACAGCAAAATTGCAAAATAAAATAATAATACAGGAAAAAATATATGTTTAGTAGTCCAGGATGGACTTTATAATATTACCCAATATTGTAATGCCAATGTTACAAGAGTTTACGTGTGATATACCAAACATATCTGTCTATCTTTATAATAATCTTAATAGGAACGAGCTAGACGAAAAATGTGAAAAAAAATGCTTTTAGATAAGGTGCCTTTGTGCTTTTTCCACTTTAAAAACTACTACTTATATAGAGGAAATAACTGGACTAGTTGATGATAAAATGATTTGCTATATTTTTAATGAAGAAGTCTAAAGCAGAAGAGAATTGGATGCGAGGGTGTTTAAAGAAATTCACTATGGTCCTAAATAAATTTTTAAATTTCGTGAAACATTTGAGGATACAATATGATAATATTGAAATTAGCTGGGCTATAGAAACATACAATCAAGTGTGATGACGAGACGACACGTCATGTCAAAATGCAGCTAAAATAACGAATGAATATTTGCCAAACTTAAAATCGTACATAATGAAGAAGAATATTAAGATAATTAAAAAAAATAAGGTACTATAGGTAGGTATAGGTAAATATTTATATGATTATATTGAAGAACTTTCCCACTGCCCACAATCAGTAATCTAATGTCGAAAATTATGACGAAACGATAGGATTCTAGAACGGATTTAGCCGTCGGTTTGACCGTACGATTCCAGATTAAGTTGTAATTATAATGCATTGTGGTACAGAACAATGAAGTTTATTGGAATAAAGACAAGGTCGAATATAGTTTGTCGGGCAGTTAGCTTGTTTACGTTTGAAAGCGTTTCTCGGAAGCGGTTGTGTCCGACTTTTTATTAAATCCAAATTTGTACAATACTATTTATCAAAGCATTTTATGTGTTTTTCTACCCCTTTTTTCTACTAGAGAGAGAAAAAACATTTAGTCTCTTCTTCCGTCTCCTACTTTGTCGTATCTTAAAAGGTGCACATTTATTATCAATAAGAATGCAATAAGAGTTGAACTTGTCATAATCTAAGAAGTCATTTAGCTCGTTCCTATGGAACTATCTCTATTGTTCTTACCATAGGTCGGTACCCGGCTCCGGTAGTCGCCTGCATGGGCTGTGGAGTCCACGTGGTGCCAGGTTTGGACGCATTCTTCGGCGAGTTCCACTGCATCGGTCTATCACCACAAGGGTGTGAGTACGTACTGTCATGCCCGACCCGGGCAAAAGCATTTAGGATTACGCTCAGGACTTACGAACAGCTTAACTTTGACTTTGTGTATGATATTGAAAATATCAAGACACTCAATCCTCAATGCTTTCGCTTACACAAGTAGCCTTTTTCTTACCGAAATAATTAATACACGAACGTTTTTTTTTTTTTTTTTTTAATGACAGTTTACGAATTTATTAAGGGGTTAATAAGAAAAGGCGACTTGTTCACGGTCGTATAAATAGTTCAAAAAGGGTGCTCGTCACGACATTTCAAAAAGAGCTGCTGTGACGTAACTAGCTATGTTCATCACGCGACGCCATTCGACAATATTACTGCGCATTGTTTCAGTCAAAAAGTAATAAAAAAATTAAAACAAGTGAGCTGATCTTCCCGTGTCAACAAAACTGCCGCTGGAAGTATTGCAGTAAGTGACATTATCAAAACAAATATTAAAATATCCACAATTAAAACTAAATTAAAATTAACTCTTAAAGCATGCATTAAGTAATTTTAATAAAATAAAATATATAAGAAACGGCATTAGAGTTAAAATTGGCACATACATGACAAATTTGACATATACGTTCATTGCTACGCCGTCATAAGTGTAATCTTTGAGGAATGCTTAAACAAAATATTTGGCGAAATTATCTGAGCACGCAGTTACACACATACATAGAGGCAAATTTATTAGAGTGGTAACCCCGATATTAAATATAGTTTTGTGCTGACATTAATACATATTCAAGTTTAAACTTTAATTACTAAGAATGATCCAATCACTATAAAATCGTGAACAAGTGAATAGAGACACAAGTTTGCACGAATTATACATTTACGTAAATTCAACCTTATTGGACAGGAAAATAAATTCAATTCAAAAAAAAGAAATATTCTTTCACCAGTACTTTTGACTGAAACAAAATACAAACTACTTAGCATATGATAATGAGTGTGACCAATATAAAAAAATAATTTAACAATAAATGTTGCCACTTACTTCGGTGCTGTGGCGCTCTTGTTGATCGTAAGATTGTTCGCCAAAGAAGCGAGTGACGAGTCCAGATCACCTGTCAGTACTTTGCCTGGCTGTTGTTGAGGCTGCTGACCTATAATGACCCCTATGTTAGTTAGAAATAAGGTTGAGTTTTTGGTATTGCAACAAAAACACAGTTCATCGCTAATACTTACAACTTTGAAGTAAGATCACCTCTTACATAAACTTAAGAGTTGAAATACTAATACTGATGAACTTAAAAATGGTTAAATAAATAAATAAACAATACAACACAAATATAACGTCATGCCAAGGGTCTGAAGACACAAAAAAATTAACAATTATTTCACTTTACTGAAGCCAATTATGATATGTAAAGAAGCATGATTTCTAAACGAAGGAATTTAAAAGCTAAGATATCATTTTTGTTATAGTTTTCAATGGTACATGGTGAGAAACGCGTAGATGGGTCACCAGGTGATGACGGTGCACTTCTAGCAGATTTCAGCCCTCGGTGGCCAGTTTCAATAGAGACCAGCCGCATGAGATATTTTACTGTCCAAGTGTGTGTACACAGGTGCACTCTCTGTTCTCTTAATCTCACAATCCGATGCCGCATGTATCCTACACGACCGGGGAGAGATCAAGCTCAAGACTGACAGTGTTATGTGCTCTAAGAGGCACGGGGGTTAAGACCCACACTTCCAAACTCTATGCCGTTATTTTCATAAAATGAAAAACTTAATGAATTTTTTAAACCAGCCCGGGCATCGCAGCTATGACCCTTATAATCGGCAGTTGCATACGTTAATCGGTAGACTAACAAGGCACCTCAAGTAAGTGACGACCGTCACCCTTGAACACTTACAACTTGAATGATAAGTCACCGTTTCTGGCCTTTCAGTCCCTCCCCAGATTCAGTTTGGGAGACAGAGGGGGAGGTCAATTTTCGGTGAAAAGCAACGAAAGAATTACCTACATTATCAAAAATTGCAAATTAAATATACTTTTTTGTGATATCTATCAACAAGCTATGGTATGAGTTTATTTAAATTGAAATGTAATTTTTGCAGTGTTACTAGGAAACAAATAAGACTATACACAAGTTAATACTAAATACTGGCTTATTTACAGATTATTGCCACATAAAACCTGTGCAGGGGGTAAATAAAAAAAAAATTAAAAGATGAAAAGTGATTTTTAGGCGCTCTCTTGTCTTTGGTATCCTTTATATTATATATAGATACCATGTTCATAATGTAGATATTAAATCCGGGTATGTCTAAGAGGTAGTAATTACTAGTAAGCATTTGCCTAAAAATGTTCTCTAGATATTATTTTCAGGCAAATGCCGTAACAGATATAGGGTACCAAACACAAAACGCGCCATACTTTTTGCTTATTAAAAACACGATGCCGACACTGGCTGCAAGCTATTAAAAAAAAAACAACAAAAAATTGATCATTCAAATTTTCAAATATCGAACCGGTGGCCGCCATCGGCATCATTGGTTGTCGCGCCGGTGAGCCGAACATCATCGGCTGAGACATCGGCATCGACATGACGTCACTGAAAGGTTGCGCTGCCATCGGTTGAGGCTGCTGAGTTATCGGCTGCTGGGATTTGGCTGGAGAGCCTCCGAGGGACATACGCATGACCTCTTCGAGATCATCGAACGCCGATTTCGGTTGAGGCGGAACGGAGGGAGGCGGGGGACGGGCCGGTGAGGCCGTGATCGGTTGGGTGGGGTCTCCCATACCCATGAAAGGGTTAGCCGCGGCAGCTTGCATGAGAAACGGTCGATACTTTATATTACAGTACATACAAATATACCCATAACCAGATAAGATTCATTAAAGCGAGGGTGAGGATGTCGTGTCGTTTGATTTAATCTGTTTTGTCACGCGAATTACAATTTAACACTAAATTTAATTAGCATATTTTTACAATTACAGTAGAATAAAAAACAAGAAATTAACATTTTTGTCAAATAAAATTAACTTTCATCAAGTAATTAACTGAAGTTTAAACATTTTGTAATATATGTAATTTATTTCACGAGGAAAAAGACTCTTCAAAATTCAAAGCAATTTTCCTTCCGAAATTTTCTTCTTATTTACAAATATTTGCTGCATCTACAAAGTCAAACGTCACGGATACTCGGCGAACAGTTGAGACCTTCGTACGCGGTGGACGGTAAGTCGATCTGAAAAGACACGACATCCCCAGCACAACTACAGTGTAAAAGCTCACCTGCGGTGTCAGTGTTATCGAAAACGTTAGAGAAGTTAGCCTCGGACACAAAGCTGTTGTTCTGCGGGAAGGCGCCGAAGCCGTTGGTGGGCGGCGCGGAGGGCGCGGGCGCGGGCGCGGGCGCCCACAGCGCGGCGCCGGGCGCGGGCTGCGCCGCTAGAACGTGCACGCGCTACTTACGCAACCGCCTGCGGCACACTCTTTGCTACCCTACCTTATAGCGTATTTGAGAGTCCCTCATTTACGTTAGGACTCCCGTCGATCTACATAAAGTCTTTTGGTTTTTTTATTTGCATCTCCGAGTACAGCCGGCTCCTTAACACACTGAGCACCCTTTCCTTCGTTCATGGTCTACTTCTGTTAAGTGTCGACGGCACAGTAAGTTGTATTAGCTATGACGCGATAAAAAAGTTGTGAAAACTCTAGGTATGAACCTGGTGTAGCAGAGCAAACGAATAGATAGGTTGCCTGACAGCAAATGATAACCGTCACCCATTACCACACGCTACTCGAGAATCTGGTACGTGTCGACAGCCTGGTACGTATCGTTCGCGAGGTGGGTTCAAACCACTTTCGACCGAAGAGCATTAGACGCAAGTCTAAGCTCACAAGTGAGACTTTAGATGCTATGAGGAAAAGAGGAAAGACAACAAATACCAGTCGTAAGGAACTGAATAGGCAGGTAAAGAGGCTGGTAAAACGAGACATTCGCCAAACAAACACTCGAGCGATTGAGAATACAATTGTCCGAAATAATGGCACAAAAGTCCTTACCGAGCCAAAAACCTCATGTCACCTGACTAAACTAAAAACTGCACAAGGCACCACCGTCACCTCTAAGGCAGAGGTTCTCGCTAAAGTCGCAAAGTTATATGAAGATCTATACACCTCACGAATCTGCATCGGCGGAATCTCTGCATGATCTGGAGGAAATGCTGAACAGGCTGGATGATTCTTCAAAACGAGTGGAACTAAGAATGAATATCGAAAAAACGAAAATAACGCATAATAGGCATGTGTTCCTGAGTCCCGTAACCGTAAATGGCGCTGTTATCAGGTTTGTGCAAGAATATATGTACATTGGGCAAATTATTAAACTTAGCCGCCACAACTTCGATCGGGAGGCCGATAGGAGGATTCGTCTGGGCTAGGCGGCGTTCGGAAAGTTTCGTCACATCTTCGAGTAGTCGATCCCAAAATCATTAAAGACCAAAGTATTTGACTAGTGCGCTCTACTTGTAATGACATACGGAGCCGAGATGTGGACACTCACCATTGGATTGGTCCATAAGTTTAAAGTAGCTCAGCGTGCGATGCTGAGTGCTTTCTGGCTGATAAAATACGTAATGAGGTTAATCGACAGAGAATTAGAGTAACTGACATCGCACAGAGAATCAGTATGCTGAAGTGGAAGTGGGCCGACCATGTCTGCAGACGAACCGATGGTCGCTGGAGCCGAAGTGTATTAGAGTGGATACCACGATTGAGCAAACGTAGTGTAGGGTGCCCTGCGGCGTAATGGACCGACGACTTGAATAAGGAGGCTGGCAGCGGATGGATGCGAATTGCCCAAGATCGGGATCGTTGGAGTTCCTTGGGGGAGACCTTCGTTCAGCAGTGGACGGCGATAAGTATATGAAGACTCGAGAATCAAAATTTCGTTGGCTTGAACACCCTCTCTCTTCAGAATGAGGGATTTGGTTCTGGTAACCTCTTTCACTCGGCGAAAAGAAACAAAACATCGATTTTTGTAAAGATGTGGCCTCTAGTCCAGGACGAGCTGGACTTTGTGAGCCGAAACTTTATTCTCCTGTCATCAAATTTTAAGCTGTCCTAATAATTCAAACCATTTAGGTGACATCGAACAAAGAAGATGCCAAAGATACATCTCTGACCTACCATGAAGTTTTTAATAAATTTCAAGATTTAAACCGTACACCATCTTAGGTAGCTTAAAAAAGCTGTCCAATAGATTCTATTATTAATCTGTAGTGGTTTTATTGATCTTGCAGCTACTATTTAATGTAGGCAAATTGAAGAATAATTTGAACATATTTCCAGTACAGTTTAAACCTTAAAGACGTCTGAATCTTTGGAATATACCCTATATCGTGGCAGAACTTACCAACATTCAGACTCGGCATGACAATTTTTGGATCACACAAACTATTGTCCCATGAAAGGATCAAATCCAGTGCACTTAGCGCAGTAGACAGCAGCTTCGTGAAATACAGTTAGTTAACATGAAAAAGTAAATCCTCACGACCAGACAAAGCCGTCAAATTTGTAAATTAAGACTCAGTAGTAAAATTCTTAGCGGAGGATTGGCTTGAGAGGCATTACAGGACCCTGTCATACCGGTTGACGCAGGTGATCACTGGAAAAGGATATTTCAGAGAGCATCTGTGTCTGATCCGTAAGGAGCCAACGCCTGAGTGCCATCACTGCTATGACTGGACCGTAGACACAGCTCTTCACACGCTGGCAGAATGCCCGGCATGCGTGGAGCAGAGATGTGACCTCGTGGTGGTTATCGGAGTGAGGATTCTCTCGCTAGGTAACATGATTGCGGCCATAATATGAAGCGAGAGCGTGTGGAACTCCGCTGTATCTTTCTATGCTATCGAGCAGGTTATGCTTGCGAAAGAGATGGTGAAGCGAAACCAGGATAGATTTAGAACTCTTCTGGTCCGCTTCTCCCGAGAACGGACCAGGTTCCGCAGAAGAATCAGGTGCTGGAGATCACTAAACGATCTCCGTCCTTTATAAGCACTGGCCTGTGGGTGAAGTCATCTGTCACCCTAGAAGAAGCAGGTCGAGGTGGCGATTCCAGCGCTAAGGACTGTGCACGCCCATTGGCGGCAGTAAAGGAACAACGAGATTCCCACATGGGAGGGGGTCATCTACAAGCCGTAGGTGACCCGAGGTACGTCGACATTACTTAGGCATCGAAACTTTATATTTTACAAAGATCGATCTGAGTAACGTTTTCGGGATTTGTGCGTTGGTACGACACAGACGTGGAAGGTCGTGTTTCTTTCTGGAATAGGTCCGCCCATCGAGTTTTAAGTTAGCCGTTTATAGACGAAATATACACGTGAATTAAACCTTACTGCCTTAATTAATTGTATTGTGAATTGCCGAAAGGAGCCTCTGTTACTTGGAGTTTCGTTTCAATCAAACTGATATTGTATTAGAAGTTTTTTTTTATGTCGTCAGTACAACTTAAAACTAACTTTTTTATACACTTAGAAATCGTAAATTATATACACAAACCATTGCCCAGTTTAATTTTATACAGTAAATTTCATATTGAACGCTAAATAGCACAGGTAGGTAGCAAAAGAGATAGCCTGTATGCAGTCACATTGAGTTTACATACCGAAACGTCTTGAACTATTTTTTTTAATTTTTTTATTATGTTTATTTTCTTGGTCCAGTGTTGTAGTCAGTATGTAAGCTTCAATAATAACAATGCAGTTCTACCAAATTGGTAGTTTTTTAATTAGGTTAAGTATTTAGTAACTGATAGAATACTGGAGTGAATGTACAAAATTTAAAACTTAATGTACAGTCAGCAGCGAAAATCGTTTAACGCAATTGGGTAGATGACTGTATCATAAATGTCTACTTCATTAAAACTAATATCGCGAAGTATCTCGGCAAACACAATTAACATAGCTTTTTATTATTATTACGAATTTCAATCAAATATACAGTGAAATATATTGTTCAATTGAGTAGTCTAAAACAGTGACGTCACAATTTGGTATTTAGTACATTTTTCATACAAAATTGTCGTTTTGACAGATGATAAAAAGTAACTAATTTGACTAAGGTGTCATCTAGCCTATTTTACAGAGCAACGTGGTGTTAAAATATAATTTATACAGCACCTTTTTTGGTGAAATTCTAAATTTACTTTTAGTTAGCATATGAAACTTGAATATTTAACTGTTTTCAGAGACTAACGAAGCTGACTGCACAGAATTAAATGTGTCATTATTATTATTGAAGTGAAACTTCTTTATCGGGGTTGGAAAAAAATTCAGTGTAACATTTTTTCGTTACGCGTCACATTTTTTCGTTACGCGCCATCTTTTTCTTATCCCTACCACGCGTGATTCGAAGTATACTTTCTCCAGCGGAGTAGGGATTGGTAAATGTCTCCAATGTATTTTGCTGCCCGTTTTGAGTATTTACATTTTTGAAATCCAGGTGGCGATTGCATCGACTTCGGACGGGTTTAAATTATTTTTTTGAAAAATAACGTCATAAAGAAGTTTCACTTCTTACGAGTGTACGCTAGTACACGTACACATTTTTTTATTTTTCTACAAGACACCAGTACTCACCCTATTTAAAAAAATACTGTATACATATTTATATACTGCATCGCTATTTAATTTCTACTCAATTTTTCAAAGGGTTATTCAATTATGTACTTTGTGTGTACAGAAATAGAGTGTATTGTGCTTCAACCATCCCTTTAGCTCGGGATGTGCTTATTATACAGTGTAAAGTCTATGTGTAGTGCTGTACCCATATCTCTTAACTCTACAAACACAGGAAAGATATTTACATTTTTTTTTTCTTATTTAGTATACTGTTGACCTGGTAACTGTAACTGTAGAAAGTCGGAACTTTATATCAGCAAAACAATGTAAAATGTACTTCATTACTTTTTAAAAAAAAAATTTAAGAATTTTTTTTTTAACTTTGGGATTATTTAAATTGAGATAAATATCTTTAAACTTGTTTGTTAGTAAAAGTACTGAAATAAATTCAGAATATATTTGTAAAAGCGTTGTGCAGAATTTCACAGGAATTACCTACATTTGAGAATCTCGGACTTTTATATCTTAAGACAATATTTAAGAGACAACAATTTAGTATCTTATTAACAGTTTTAGTAAACTTGTTAATTGTATTTAGTAGTTCTTAATTATTTACATTTTAGTAAGTGTTTTGGTGATTGTTTAAATAAACGGACTAAAACGTAGCAGGAAACTCCTACAAAGTAACGTCATGACTTTTAACGCTATGAAATAGAATAAATTAGATAATTTGCCAGTTCATGAATTCTTGATTTTAATTTTTCCATTTTTGAGTTGAACTAAATTTTTATTGGTAACTGTACATATTGACGTAAGAAGGTTGCGGTAAGGTAAGAACTTCACGCCTAAATTAAAAAAAAAAACACTATTAGCATTCGTGAACTGCCAAAATAGTTTTAAATATATTTGCTTACAAGTTTCTTACCTCCAAACATATCAGCGAAGGGGTTACTCAACGAGAGTAAATCCTCCGAAGCCTTGCTCGTAGTGCTAGCGGTATCCGCAGGGGTAGGTCCGAAGAGATCTACTATGGATTGGTTCTGATTGTTTGGTGCCGACGACAAGAATGGATTGTTCGCGGCATTCGTGGGAGATTGCACTTTATTCTGTGGAGAATAAGATTTATTTTCCATTATCTTTTTGTGTATTTGTGGGTTGGACCTCCACCAATCACACTAAAGGCGGTTTCACAATTGGGGTTTTGAAAAAAATTTTTTTTTGTGATTAATAGAAAGATTATATATTAGTTTTATAGCAAAACTATTTTTTTGCAATAATTCAAAAGTTATTTCAAAATAAAAATTAATTTTTGAATCCAGTACCGAAGACACGCCGACAACTCCCGAACAAACCCGAGCGCGTGTGACGTCATAATGTTAGTTTTCACTCAATGCAGTTGATAGGAAAATAATGAATGCAGTGTTTTGATCTATTTAATTTTGTTGTCACTATTAAATATTTAAATTTATATTAAAAATGTAATTAATATAATCTAAATAATATAAAGTATTACTATTATTATAAGTACTACTATTATTATTTATTACTCACATATTTATAATATTAATTTATATTAATCATAAATATATCAACATCAGGAATATTATCAGACTTTGCCTTAATAAATCCTTTATCACACATAGCTAATCGGAACCAACTAACAACTCGTATTTTAGCAATAAATTTTCAATATTCTTGTCTAGTCACGTGTAATAGCCGTAAACGCTGTACTGTTATTAAATAGCTATAACATTATGACGTCACAACTATGGTGACCAATCATGGCGCGTTTATAGTCCCGTGATTTTTATTTAAATTGCATCAATTTTTAATTGTTTATAATTAATTGAAAAAAAAATTTTTTTAAGTTTTTTGCATTAAATATCAATATTATTAATAATAAAGTTTTAAAATACATAAAAAAAATCAATAATTTTTTTTTTCAAGAACCCAATTGAACGAGGAAAAGAAATTTAGATTATTGACGTACAAGCTAATTTAAGACATAAAGATATATAATTAAAATTGAATATTGTAAGATAAAAACGATGATAGATGTCTAACGCAGTGATATGATTACAGTAAGAAAATTTTGAATATAGTATTCTGGAGCAGTGATAGACGAAAGATAGAGTATTGTCAATGGTAATTACTACGTGTACTTCCGATAAGAGTGTCAGAGACAGATAGAACTGAAAGAGTGGAAGGCAAATTTGTTACCGATATGTGATGTAGCCTCTCCGTCTTAAAGCAAGTTATACTAACCATTAATAAAGAGAGGGAAAACTTGAAACAAACTCTATTCCAACCCGTCTGGCCAGCGTGGAATAGTAGGTCAAAACCTCCTTGCTAAGGAGAGGCCTATGTCCAGCAGTGGACTATCAAAGGTTGTTGATGTTGATGATGCTAACTATTAATATTCAAAGATCTTATCTGCAATATTATATTCAAAAGGAACATCAGTATTTCTTAATATTTATGTTTAGGGGCCGTTCAATTATTACGTAAGCACTATTTCTTTGCTTTGCTTATTTTGGATGACATGGGGGGTAGGGGAGTCTAGATGATGATTACGTCATCGGTAGTTATTTTCTTCTTTACACGAATGGCAACCCACACATTGTCTTTGCTTGAAAACGAAAAGCATTTTCGGGGATTCCCGCAAGTAATACATACATTTAGTGAACAGTGCGCGGTAATTCCCCTACTCGCTGTAGAACCGAGTAAGGGAATTACCGCGCGCTGTTCACTTGTCTAAATTTCCTCTATCAGTGTATTGTTTCGTTTGGCTGCTATAGCGAGTAGACGTATTGTAAGCATAGTAAAGCAAGTTAACATTTGTGTTACCATTCATTCCATTATCCAAAGTTTAATGTTTAAATAAGATGTCATTTCAAATAGACAAATCTAAGTTATACCAAAAATTGTTTGAAAGTTTTAAAAAATCTCATACAAGTACGAAAGTACAAAATGTACAAAAGTTAGTTAACGAAGTGTGGCGAAATTATAAATTACAAGCAAAATCCGACAAGGAACTAGATATTATTGTATCTAAGAGAATCGAAGAAGAATTGCAAGCAGCGACTTTAAAGAATAAATCCAATTTACTACATTTTTTTTCTAAGGTGAGTGACGAAATCATTTTAGGTACCTATGAGTACCTACTAGAAATATTAGAAATCGCCAAAAAGTTTCTCTTTGCTAATTAGAAAATATTATGGCCTATCTTAAAGTATAGAGGTAATATTCATTATATAGATTTATTTCTTATAATTGATTCCGTCAATTGGTCACAAAATACAGGATGCCAGTTTTATACATATATATATATATATATATATACCTACAGAAAATTATACTCTATTCAAATAGGTATTTAACAGAATGTAAACAATCTTTATATGTCTTTTTATTGAAATATGTGGTTTAAAATTGTAAACTGTAAAATCTGTTGTGATTCATTTAAAAACTCAACCAATATTAAAAAATTGCTTTTCTGTAAGTACATAAAGGTGCGTACAAACATCGTGAGGCGTGCGCCGCGAATGGTTCGCACGTATACATGTGCCGTAGCATGCCTCAGATTGATGTATTCGAGACGAACCATTCGCGGCGCAAGCCTCGCGATGTCTGTACGCACCTTTACAGATATCTGATTTTATAATTGCATATTTCAATAAAAAGACATATCAAGATTGTTTATATTCTTTTAAATACCTACTTGAATAGACTATAACACACACTGTATTTTGTGACCGGAACGATTTGCTCGTTTAAAGATATTAGATTTAAAGCCATAGGGTTTTGTATTTACCATATTTATTGCCATACTTTGTATTTATGTAGCTTAATAAGAGAATCTTTAGCAGAACCCATAGAAAGTTTTTATTTTTAGGCAACCTGTAAACCTGCAGAAAAAACACAAATTACACAGCCAACTTCAAATATTAAAAAACAGGAAGATAAAATAAAAACCGGTAATGAATCACAACAGCAATGCGAAATTAATAAAAATACAGATAAACAGAGACCAAAACCTTCTCAGGAGGCTATGAAAAATAAGATTGCTCTACTCGAAAAAAATTTGAATGCATTGTATTCTGCTAGAGATACTATGTCAATCCGTGCTGAAGTTGATAAACAGATCATTAAGTTGCGCGAGGAAATAAAAACAGCAAAACAGTCTTTAAACAGGAAGGTTCAAAACGCAGTTGCCCAGAAGAAACACAGGGATGGTATGAAAAGAAAGTTAGAAGATATTTGTCATGAAAATCCAGAAATGAAAAACAGACTATCTCTGAGGGATTCAGTGGGACGTCCTAATCTTGAAAGCAATCAACCTTTACTATTGAAAACAATCGCGGATATAGCTTTATTTGGAAGTGCAGCAGATGATAGAAGACGAACGGAATCAATTCGCAGCGTAAAAACTCTTGATGAACTCACACAAGAATTACGTAAAATGGGATTCGACATTAGTCGCAGTGGGACATATCTTCGTTTGATTCCCAGAAAATCTAATTCTGCAGAGGGACGAAGACATGTATCGACAGTCCCTGTTAAGCTCATTCGGGCTCAAACTGATCACCACAAGAGCCACTTAGATAGCAAGTTCGCTGAAACATCAATCCATTATTTAGAGAACATAGCATCCATACTAGGACTAGATCAAGTATTTTTCATATCTCAAGATGATAAAGCTCGAGTCCCTATTGGCGTAACTGCGGCAAATAAGCAAGCACCTCTTCTAATGCACATGGAATATAGAATCAAATTGCCTGATCACGATTGGGTAATCGCTGAGCGTCATAAATTAATACCATCTGTTTATGCTGGTATCAAAATCACTTCCAATATGCTAGGACAACCGCAAGCCGTTGGATATTCTGGACCAACATACATCGCTATTCGAAGTGGAAAGCATAGTTCATCTACTGCTAATACTCATGCTCAGGATTTCGAGACGCTTCTCGAACTTGAAGAGTTTCGACCATTAGCTAAAACTGACCATGGACTAGTAAAACCAGTGGTAATCATGACGGTTGATGGAGGGCCAGATGAAAATCCGCGTTATCAAAAAGTCATAGGGTTTGCTATACAACACTTTAAGCGACATGATCTCGATGCATTGTTTTTAGCTACCAATGCTCCCGGAAGAAGTGCGTATAACAGAGTAGAGCGCAGAATGGCTCCTCTTAGTCGGGAACTGGCTGGTTTAATATTGCCTCATGACCATTTTGGGTCTCATTTGGATGAACGTGGCGTTACAATTGATGAACATTTAGAAAGATCTAATTTCGAATTTGCAGGAAAAGTATTAGCTGAAGTATGGAGTTCAATGGAAATTGATGGCTATAATGTTAATGCAAAATATGTTGGGGCAGGTGAACAAGATCTTCCTGATTTTCCAGACATTAAATGGTATTCAGAGCATGTGCGTGAAAGCCAATACTTGGTCCAAATTGTAAAATGTAGAAATACAGAATGCTGTCGTCCAAGAAGTGGACTATTTAGATTACTAGACAACAGGTTTCTTCCACCACCTGTAAAAGTAAAACAAACAGTTGATGACTTGGTTTTAGATGAAGGAGGGCAATTTCTTAATCTTCCAGTCAATTTAGCTCTACGCTTAAGTGCTTCACTCAAAGATTTCCTGCAAATGCCATACGATTATTTTTGTCCGACGGTACAATTGAGGCTATCAAGTCGAACATGCAAAACGTGTGGTCTTTATCATGCTTCCGTCAAGTCACTAAATCGTCACATCGAAAAGATCCATAAGAAAGTAAACACGCACACTGATAGGAAAGTTAGACCTGTAAGAGTCGCTGCTCGTCGTGCTAATGAACTGATGTGCATTATTCAAAATTTAGAGCACCATGATGTTGAATGGCTCGATGAGAATGACGTAGACATTCCAAAATCGGATGAAAGCGAGCAGACTCACAACACTGAGTAGCAATCAAAGCAATCCAATGTCATCGAAAACTTAGAATCATGGATTCGGGTTTCATGGACTGAAGACTGTTAATTTGAATTTAATATATGTACCAAAAATTTAAAATAAGTTTGTTATGTTAGTAAGATATAATATTTTTGTCCTTTACTCTATGTTGAATACCGTTTCAGTAAAATATAATCATCCTAAATCTATTTTCTTATTTTTCAAATTATAATTATAACATTAGAAAATTAAAAAAACAATACATTAATTGACAAATGTTTACGTAAGCATGGGGGGAGGGGGTAAGAGCTTTGCTTACTTTTGCTGACAAGGGGGATGGGGGGGTAAATAATTGCAATAAATCTGCTTACGTAATACTTGAACGGCCCTTATTTATTTTAATTAATCCTCTGGGTTTTTATTTCGGAATAGATTAAAATTAACGATGTATTTCTCTTTGTAAATGTAGGGGAACAAGCATCGTGTCCCTCCAATACAAAGGAAGGATGCTCCAACCAGGAGAGGTGATCACGTCTGGGTCGAGGCCCGACGGTTGATGTTAAGATGTTAATATACGCGAGAACTTTTATATCGTGATGCAGGATTAGTTAATTCGTAGTTTGGGTGTGCCTTCACTAGATGGCGCTGTAGTGTGTTTTTGTTGCCGTATGTGACGTAAGAGGGAGTCGTCACATGAAAAATAATTTAAAAAAACAAAACAGATTTTGCAATGTCTGCTTACATAACACTGATAATATGTTATTTAGTCTCTTTGGTTCTACTCTTTGTTTCATACATTTATAAACCAGTCAAGTTAAGCCTAAACACACATACACGCGTATTTCTAACATAAACAGTTATATAGGTAATTTAAAATAACAGTAAATAGATTATGATTATAGCAGTTTCGACGTTGTGATTGGCCCGCACCGAGGACTAAATACAAACACCCAACGCGCTAAACTTCCACTATCTGATACGTTAGTATAATATATATATATATATATATATATATATATATATATATATATATATATATATATATATATATATGAACATGTGTCTCAAGACCGGAGGTCCATTGATGCAGAGGTGACAGTTATCGTGATAACTATGTATGTATATACTGCCACGATGACTGTCATGCCTTTTACGTCCCCAAGCGGGGCGTGAAAAAGCATCTCACAAGGCCGCCATAGTATGGGTCACCATACTGCATTGTCTGCATTTGCAATGAGTACGGTGACCACAACTCTTTGGTTTCTATTCATGCTTTTCATCAGCCAGAGTAGAGTCACTTTGGTGGGCTCTTCATATAGAAAAAAAAAACACTTATGAATGGCAATAAAACTAAAAATAATGATATAATTACACAATGAAACAACACACATTTACCCAGAATAGTCAAATGACCTTGAACTACGATTCAAGAAATTTTTACTTAGCTTCACCCATAAGAATACTGATGATTTTTTTGTTCTGGAAGTGACGAGGACCCGGTTGTTAATGACTACGTCGCCCATAGACACTTGCAACTAAAGAGACTCAAATATGTTCTCATCCTTTAAATCCTTCCTTGAGGAAGGAGTAGGTGAGGAGAAGTGCCGGAAAAGTAAAGAATCGGTTTACTATGAGGCTGTGGTATCACCTGGTAGTCGAACTGGCCCGTATGTGCCCACGGCTCTACCACGTAACTTCTATAACTGCCAATAGGCAAGTTTTAAGAATTTTGTTTAAAATTACGTTACAACCTTGAGACCCAGAACAGTTGCCACTGATAAACCAAACAACAAACAATCACATTTTTACAAACCTATGGTAATTTTTGCCCCTATGACGCACACACACAAACATTTTCAGTATATACACAACAGAAGTCTTCATAAGCTTATACACAACACATTATATGCCGCAACCAAGCCCGATGAGAACTATCCCAAAAGCTGTACCCTGAATAGTTAACTATCTTACGACAAGATCAGAAACGTCCTCCTCGCCAGTCACTTCCCCGCCCTGGTATAATCGGACCTGTAATTTCCATTCTGGTATGAGTTATTCTACCACTGAAACTTACCTGATGCGTGGTCACTAAACTTAGATGTAATGAATATTTAGCTATTACTATCATATCATATCATTGAGCTAAAACTATAACTAGATGTATCAATCATCAACACACTATCATCATCTCAGCCAAAAGACATCCACGGTTGGACATGGCCTCCCCCAACGTTTTCTACAATAGCCGGTCCAGCAGCTTCCTGTGACCTTCACCAAGTCGTCGGACCACCTTATAGGTGACCACCACAACACACTATAGTTTGAGTGAAACCTAACATTACATTAGGGGGTAGAAACTGTTTCCAATCTCGCCGAGTTTGATTTTAGATTAGAAGGACAGGTGACAGTTATCGTGGTAACTGTGTAAACCTTACACTGTCACGATGACTGTCATGCTTTTTACGTCCCCGAGCAGGATGTGAAAAAGCATCTCACAAGGTCGCCATAGTGTGGGTCACCATACTGCATTGTCTGCATTTGCAATGAGTATGGTGACCACAACTCTTGGATTCTATTCATGCTTGCCATCAGGCAGAGTAGAGTCACTTTGGAAGGCTCTTAACATAGAAAGAAACCACGGTAAAAAAAGGCAGTGTATTGCAGTAATTCGTTTTCATATTTGCCTGTTACGGGGCACACTCAATTTCTGTCCAAATATATTATTTGCTTTTCATTATATATTGTAATGTCATAAGTTTTACTTCAGGCTCATGCGTACACGCATTTTTTTAATAATATAATTTATCTTTAATATTAATGTAGTCAGAAATAGTTAAGATTCAATTCGTGTGGTGATGGTTTCAGAACACGGGAGTGTCCCCTTGTTCATCAGATGGGTGTCGTAGAGCCGACTGATAAAGCAAATTAGACAGGACAACGTAGCTGCAGAGAAGGAAAACTTGATGCAAAATCTATATCACTCCGTTTGGCCAGGGTATATAGTAGGCCAAAAGCTCCTTACTAAGGAGAAGCCTATGTCCAGCAGTGGACTATCAAAGGCTGTTGATGTTGATGATGTGATGAAGTGGTTTGTTTATCAACAGTATGGTTGCCATAGCCTAGTCTGGAATCAGATCCATACTGCATTGTCTGCATTCGCCATTAACTCCTGGATTCTATTCATGTTTTCCATCAGGCAGAGTGGACACTTTGGCATGCCATAAAAAAAAAGACGGCTATGTGAGGTTCCAATTACCTTATACTGGTTCATGGCAGCTTCCTCTTCAGCCAAGGCCTGCTGCTTGAGGGTGTCGTCGATGAAGAGCGGCGAGGCCCCGTTGGGCTGGTTGTCGAGGCGAGTGGAGGCGGCCGCGTTGCCGAACGACGAGGACGTGGAGGACAGCGCGCCCATCACGCTCGCCACGTTCTTTTGGGCGCTGGATATTATAGATAGAGGTTTTGGTACTTGTTTGTTTGGTTTAGTCATGTATGATGGGAATATCATACCCCGATAGTAATGTAGAGCGATAAAGAAGTATTTTCTTTGTATATAAAACAAAAATACTTTAGTGTAATTTCATCTTTGGAGTAGAAAAGGGGTCATCTGCAAGCCGTAGGTAGATGGCCCGAGGTACGTCGGGGTTTCAGGGATTTCCTTTCTAGTGTACACCTGGTTCCCCGACTACTGGAACCTGAGACGGCGTGCGGTTTTTGGTCGGTTCGTGTCCGACATAACCACCAGTAGGGGGTGGTAGGTGGTATCCGAGAGGATTTTCGCACAGAAAAAAAGTGTAATTTCATCTTGTTAGTAACGAAATGAAATAAAACTTTATGTTAACTTTACAACATCATATCCAAAAAATAAACTTTGTATGTAAATAAACTTGCTTCCGATTTTCAATTATTATATTTTTCTTTTTTTACTTTTTTGACTTCACAAAGTATACAAGAAACGGACACAAAAAATCGTTTTCCAGTCTTATATAATTATATTGGATTATTAAATTAATAAAGTAACAAATTTTGTTTAACCTTTTAAAACAAATCGCACAGTTTTTCGATATTTTGTCGATCATTTATTCATTGTACGTACGTACATATTTATTCATATCAAGTACAAACCCTTAGCTAGGTAGTAGAGCCGCGTTGATTTCAGCACGAGCGGGCCGGCTCGACCGGGGCAGTACTATCCTCCCACAGAAGACCAACCTAAAGCGACAGCATCCGTGTTGTCGTGTTGGCGAGTGCGAGACCGGAGGCCCATTGATACAGGGGTGACAGTTATAGCGGTAACTGTGTAAGCTTTACACTGTCACGATGACTGTCATGCCTTTTACGTCCCCAAGCGGGGTGTGAAAAAGCATCTCATAAGGCCGCCATGGTGTGGGTCACCATACTGCATTGTCTGCATTTGCAATGAGTACGGTGATCACAACTCTTGGATTCTATTCATGCTTTTCATCTAGCAGAGTAGTCACCTTGGCAGCCTCTTGATATAGAAAGAAAAAAAAATACAAAACGCACCTAGCAGTCTGCGTGGGAGTATTAGCAGCTGATCCCTTCTTCCCTTCCAGAGAAGCGAGGTGTCCCTCTAGCGCGTCGAGTAAACTACTTGGCGCTTTCGTGAGATCTGGGATATCTCCTTTATCTATGCCCACGTTTTCGGCCACCTGGAAAAAGGTATAGAAAAGACATTTAAAAGAGAACGGCAGAGATAGACGAAGCAATGTCTAATGCTAAGTAATTTTATTTCATATGTTAAAGGAAAAAAGATAATTTAAATGATACGATAAAAAAAAAGGGATCTTATTTTTACATACCTAGATGTATTTTCGAGTTATTTTTGAAATAGCTTATGTAAAATACAACTCTTTACAAAAGAGACGCTATAGAAGGTCATACATCAGTATTTGTCCTTGTAGTATAACGAGTGTAAGAGTGAAGGAACAGAAAGTGCACCTGTGTTTGCGCACACACTATGGCTGGTCTCCGTTAAAATTGGCCGCCGTGGCTAAAATCGGCTAGGAGTACGTCATAAAGAGGTTCTCAAATTTACTGAACATCTTAAACAAATATTCATATTCCCCATCGAAGAATCTGACTGACGCATAACTTCTTTTTCTCAACCAAGGTTTTAAAAACCGATTCTAGAATGGATTATCACGACATATATTTGCCAAATTGCCACATATTTGTAATCCTAATCCACTTCAATTATTGGTACACAATACATACCTTCAAGAACTCTCCAACCCTATCCATTCTGATGAGGAACTTCTTATAGAGATCGAGAGCCTCGCGGCAGTTCTTCTTGTTCATATCAAAGTATTTCTCTAAGAGATTAATTATGCCGTCGTTGTAGCAGGCGAACAATCTGGAATATTACAAGTTTCGGTCGTTAGAATAAATTTCCATTTATAATTATAACCTACCCTTGTTTATTTATAGATAAATTATACCTGATCTCGCTGTCATCCTAAATGTATTTCAACTTGTTTGCGAAGCACTGGTAAATACCTTTATTATAAATTAGTTATACGAAGGTATACGATGCTTTGTAATGAAATACCAGAGTGAGACAAGAAACCAGTCCTTTGTGGTTCTAAAAGTCCACTTTTAAAGGCTGACTAACGATAATGTAATTCTAGGTGTACACAGTACATGAAATATACAGGTTCTGCTTTCGAATTGACTGTAGTGAGTATTTAAATAATAAAATACGATGTGCTACAGTGTATCGTATCCACAGCCTTTTACTATTCACTGTTGGATATAAGCCTCTCGTTGGCAAGGAGGTTTTGGTTTAATATACCATGCCGGCAATATATTTGCCTGAATAGTTGGTCCGACTCTTACAATACCCACGGGATGAACAGGGGTGGTAACACTATGTATTCTTAATCCGTCACCACACGGAGGGCTACAGTGTACTTTACAGCAATTGTAGTGACATTGTGATTTCTTCAGACGCAAGAATGTAAAGAAAACCGCTTACCTAATGAGATCCCTGAAGAGCAGCATGAAGCACATATTGATAACGCCATTGGTAAGATCATTGGCAGTGCAGTCGAACTCCAATAAACCATCCAGTTGTGCTTGCAGCACAGGCAAAGTTTTTAGCAGTTTCTCTGCATTCATCATACGGAGGGAGCCTTCTTCTTTACTGTTGGCAAATGTTTTGTAATTTAATATAGATATCAAAGTCAAAATCTGTTTACGTTGACTGCTAACTAATAATATTTTTTCAGCTTCCGACTAACCCTTAGATTAGTATTCAGTTAACCACTCTATATAGTTCATTCGCGTTAAGGAAATAGTGACGTATCAATCAAGCCCCCGTCCTCTGACCAACTAATACGGACTATACAGGCTGTAGTATACTTGCTCACCTCGGATTGGTTTTTGAATACAGATATTTTTTGACCCATTCATTAATGTATCCGCTATAGTACAAAATGCTTGTGTAAAAACATTCGCAATTCTATTTAGTTAAGTAGTTAATGATATGTTATTTATCGTTAGAATAACGTTTAAAAGAGGAATGTATAATTGCGACCCGTTACCACGATTATGGTTTAACATAACGACCTTCAATTAAAATCAAGGTGTTCCCCAAGTGTTGAGTACTTACCCCCTCTTGACCTTGCAGAAATCGAAGGCAACAGTTCTGTACGAGAGCGCCTTCTCGTTGAGGTACTTGGCGTACCGACGGATGAACGGAGACATGTCATATCCTACACATAGAAACAGTGTGAAATATGCCTTTTTGATATACAGGCTGTTACAAATAAGTGTAGTCATATTTTAAGTTCCCATAGTCGACTGCACGAAAAACCGAGAATTTTAATGCGAAATCCTGCATTAAACCTGTTGGTGCTTCAGTTTTTGTCTAGAAAGTCTGCATAAACAGGTAAAATAACAAAATCATTGATTGAAAAATTATAATACATCATTTAGAAATTAGCAGGCACATTAAGAAAGCAGTTTGCGTAGGAGAATATAAACTCTTTCCTTTCCGAATTAGATCTACAATTTATCTTTTGCAAGTCAAACTCTTAAAATTTGACCACACCTTTGTAACACCATGTATATCCAACGATGTTAAAATATTTGCAGTGCTAGTGCAGAAAAAAAACATGCATGGCTTTTATTGGCGAAATTGGTGAGCAATTTTTCTTTCCACTCTTTTAATAGTGACGAATTTCAACTACCCTCAAAAGGGTGTTTACTCTGCCCCTTTAATATTATATACAGTACTTTATATTGTTAATAAAATACTAAATTGAAATAAAAAATATTAAAAAAACAACTAAATTTACTATGGTGCGTAAAGCCAATCATAAAACGTGCAACAATAACTACATACCGGTGTAATTCTATGTATGTTCGAATGCTTTATTACTTTGCATTTTTAGTTACTATTACTGATAGGACATATGTAATGCAAATACTCGCAATTTTTGACAAACTTCAAAAAGGTCGTTTCATATTCTAATGTATGTATTTTTATGTACACTACCGGTCAAAAGTCTTCGCCACCCCATACTTCATTCATTAAATTTCAAAATAATACACTTTTAGCAAATTTCCCTTTCATGTTGTCAAGCGAAGGTTTAAACGATGTTATACAAACCAAAAATAATAGTGCCCATTAATTGTTTACTTCATACGAGCGCATGTTTATATTTTGTAGGTGAGTGCGTCTAGTTACAACTTGCGAGTACCCGCTGATTCGTTTATTATTCTTTAACTGTGAATTATTTCTTCGGTGTTTATAATTGCAGTTTAGTCCCAGTTAGCCTTGTGAGACGCAATAACGTACTATGATTTATACTTTTTGTACCAAGATATCTTTTTGTGAAGTTCGAATACGAATTGCTACCGTTTTCGCAAATTCAGACCTTTAAGTTTTAAAATGGGTAAAACCAAGGAACTATCAGTTGAAACTCGTGCTTTAATTACAAGTCTTCATAATCTAGGTAAAAGTAACCGTGCCATTGCCGCTGAACTAAAACTACCTCGACGTACCGTGGACTACAACGTGAAAAAATATGAATCCATTGGGAGCTTTGGCGATAGAAAACGTTCAGGGCGGCCTCGAAAAACCACAACAGCTGAAGATCAACGTATTATATTGATCAGTAAACGTGATCGACGACTCACTGGTCCAGAGATAGCAGCTCAGATCAATGTGTCTAGGGATCAGCCTTTGAGTACTTCTACAGCGAAAAGGAGATTAAGAGAAGCTGGCCTTTTTGGAAGGGTGGCGGTGAAGAAACCTCTTTTAAGACGTCAAAATAAAGTTAAGAGGTTGCAGTGGGTTAAAGAACATAAAAATTGGACGCCTGAACAGTGGGAGAGAGTATTATGTAGTGATAAGACAAAATTTGAGGTTTTTGGGTCTAAGAGAAGAGTCTTTGTGCGCAGGTCAAAGGAAGAACGGATGTTAGATCCATGTGTAATCCCAACTGTAAAACATGGCGGAGGCTCGGTGATGGTTTGGGGATGTTTTGGAGGGCGGGCGACTGGAGACCTGGTAAAAATTGAAGGGATTTTGAAGAAAGAAGGTTATAAAAAAATATTAAAGGAAAATGTAGTACGTTCTGGTCAACCCCTGATTGGAAGAAAATTTGTCTTCCAGCATGACAGCGATCCCAAGCATTCCTCGAAGCTGTGCAAAGAGTATTTGAAAGAATTGGAAAGGAAGAATGTACTGGAAGTAATGATTTGGCCGTCACAGTCGCCCGACCTCAACCCGATTGAGTTGTTGTGGGACAAATTGGACAGGGAAGTCAGAAAGCAGTGTCCTACATCCACTTCACATCTTTGGAATATCCTGAAAAACGAATGGAACCAAATAGACGACGATTATTTGTCCAAATTGTTACAGAGAATGCCAAGATTATGCGCCGAAATAATTAAATCAAAAGGGGGTTACATTGATAAAACAAAAATTTAAATATATAACAATTACAGACTGTGGTTTTATTATTACTATATTCTTATCTATATATGTTCTATAAAATAAAAATATCAAAATCGATTGTATTGTTTTTATTTGTTGTGTATCACACAAATTGTAAGGAGGGCAAAGACTTTTGACCGGTAGTGTACGTTCACCAATCACGTATTGAATTAATACATACTTCGTGATATTTAAAAAAAATACTTTCATATCAAGTAAATTTTTCTCATTCAGACAAATAAAGAGAATTCTTTCTATTGTTATTTCCAAGAAATAAATAATAATGAACAAAAGATAGAAATTTCTTCTATTTAAATAAAATAAAAAATAATTGGAGTTTATAACGGTCAATATATTGTTAGTAAACAGACAATGGCATAACTTACAAAACTTATATAACTTTAACTTAAGTCACTGCATTTAAATCTTGTGTTTGATTCAAGATCTAAGCGTTTACAAAATTTATTCAAACTTTGATCATTTGGTAATCACATCAGTCGAACATACGTAGGTACAAGTGTGAAATAGCATAATAATAATTTATCAATCTGCTAGGCGTGACCTAAATAGACCTAGTGATGAGTTGATTCAACTGTAAACTAGGTTTATCGACTAATTTATTATCAATCATATTTACTGTTAAGTGAATTGTGCAATATCTATTTCAATAGTTTATATTAATGTTGTTTATTGTCTTGATATTGCTATGTTTAATAAAATAGTATAATGAATGAAAGTACGATACTAGAACGTTAACAAAAAGCATGATCGTGATCGTGCTAATCATTGCTGGCCAATTATTAATCAAAACTAATAAAAAAAACAATGTTATGTCTAACCCAATTCGTCGGTATCATGTTTTCTTGTGATACCATAGCCAAGACATGAAATAGCAAGCACATACATGCCTATAAACAAAAAACTTACATAACTATATAATCTAAATTTAAAACTAACATTTATTCAAAATTTTACTTATTTGTAAAGTTTTGAATAATTGAAAAACTTACCTAATATTAATCTTAAAAAAAGCGTACGACACAAACCTAACACAAATTATGTGCAAAAGGAAACAACGAAAAATTGCACCCAATCCAAGCGTGAAGCTACGAAAATAAAAACGGATAGACGTTTACAAAAAGCCGCCATTTTATAGAAACTCACCGATCCTCGCCCCGGCCGCGCCTTTTCAAGCATTAGGGAAAATTAAACTCTATTAGATATTGTTTTACAGGCACTAATTACAAATCATTTAGCAGTATTCTCACTGTAAGAAGAATACTAAATTACGTAAAAGTTGTTTCAGATAAATTACTTGGAAAACCTAAATAGGATAGTTCCTACTCCTAGTATGAGAACTCAAGACCTTGAAAGCTCAGTTCAAAAAAAAGGGTTGTACCGCACTGAATTTTCACCAGATACGAGATATCTAGACAGTGTGACGAAAATTAAGATTAGTGTAAGGTTGAACTTGTCCATAGTGCAAGCTCTGTTTTAACTAAGCAGTTTGTATCTAAATAACTGTAACGTCATAAAAATCATTTTTATACTAAACCACTAGCCTTCGTAAAAATGTTAATTTATATTATTTTTTTTTTAAATTTACTTGGCAACAAAATTGCTGAAAAATAAAAAATGAAAGTGACACACTTTTGTATTCAAAACACGTGACGACTGGTACAGTTTACTTCGTACGGTTCTGGTGGGAGCTCAGTCTTAAAGCTCATAAAAATAACTTTCAGGATTTTAAAAGAGAATCCACCTGAATTACCTAAACAGTAATGCTAGGGTTGTCTACAAAAAAATATGTTCTGACAAAGTTGTATCAATAGTGTACACATTTTTGCTCTTGAGATCATTAAAATAAGGTCTAATATTCTGTACAACGTTCAACACGTTGAATTAATATTAGCACTTGAATAAAGTGCTTTATCTTTCTAGAACAATGTATGCTCGACGACAATTCAATGATTATAATCATTGCGGAATAAATCAATGCAGTTACTATATACGTAGACTGAATACGTCGAGTTTATAGAGAGATACGCAGATAATGTTGCCAATTGTGGCAATTGAAGTTGTAATAGTAAATGTTATGTAAATTGTACAGGGTGGGCCAAGAATTCGTTAACATTTGAATCTAATATCCTGCGCAAACAAATTACGGGAATTTGCTGGCTACAATCGTAACACATGGTTTCAACAAGATGAAGCCACTTTTCATATCCAATGAGTCCCTGCCGGTGGGCGAGACATGTTTCTGGAAAAGCTGATTTCCAGATGAGGCGACATTTCATGGCCACCCAGAAGTCCATATCTGTCCCCAGTAGTAGTAGTAGTTCTTTTTATGGGCTTATTTGAAGAATCGTGTCTACATCAATAAACCAAATACACTACGCTAACTAAAAGAAAAATCAGCGAAGAGATGTCGGCGATCCCGCAGTCTCTTTGCCGACGAGTATTCAAAAATTTTGGTGCTTGCTTAGAAGAGTGCAATCGTCGAAATGATGGTCATTAAGACGATGTAATTTTTTAAAAATAAAGTCCAACTAATTAGTTTTCTTGTAAATAAACAATTTTAATAATATACCAAATGGTATTTTTATAAGATTTTTTTCAAATGTTAACTAATTCGTGGCTCAACCTATATTAAAATGCTAGATATACAGTAAAATGTATCCAAAAGATTATCTTCTAAAATCTCTGTGTGAAGTTAAATATTCAAGAGTTGTATAAACAATGGAATTGTACATGAAATACCGTGCGTAGTACTAATTAGGTGTAACAAAGTTCGCATGTCAACCCTAACTATATCCTGCAAGCACCTAAGTATTTCCTTTTAGAAATATATTTAGAAGCAACCCTACTACGGTAAATATTTTAGAACAACCTAAGACATCAGAAATGTTGGTCTTTTTAAGCCATAACCCAAAAATACTTAATCAAAATACCTAATCCAGATACTGCAGGTCAAAATGACCCATTTGTGACCTCTTATAAATCGACACAATTAAATGCCGATTATTTAGATGAAACTAAATTGTTTCAGTATACAAATATCTACATTTAAACACTGCAAATGAAATCGTCTTTCAATAAAAAGTTATCAGTAACTAATTATAATCTTGCCGTGGTATTGCTAAGTTACGTAAAAAATGTAACTTGACAGCTGTCACTTATGTCATTTTAGAACTTACGACGTATGTTTTAGGTGTAAATTTTCATATTTATAATATATTGGACTTTATTTGTGATAAAATTAGCACGTTATGATTAAAAATATATGGGGTACAATAAAATTGTTTATTCAAAATCACTTCGTCGGTTTCGTAGCTATCTGTCACAGAGAGCAAGCAATATTTAAAGGAATGGGGCAATATTTTTATGTGCATTATGGTGGGTGCTGTGTTCCAACTTACGCTGGAATTGGATGAACCATTATTTAAAAGGTAGCTTTGATTTGCCTGAAGTTTCGACCAGATTGAGCTGGTCGCGATAAGACTGTCCGTCTCGTATATATATACATACGAGTACATACGTATAGTATATACGAGTATGCAATTCTTATGTAGTCTTATAGTATTATCAAACACATCATTAATTCTAAGTTTTTTGAAAAGTTAAATAAAATACTAACAGTTTAATTTTTTTTTTTTTTTATTTAGCGTCACCAACAAATGATACACACGTTGTTTTGTGCTCGTCCAACTATGGGCAATCACAGTAATTTTTTTGCAGAAGTACATTAGCAAGATTTAAATAAAAGGACCAAAAGAGATTATGACTTTCTGTGTATTTCGTGAGAAAAAAATATTCTTAAATAATTTAAGTAGGAACTAATTCCTAAAGTATATTATGACTCTACCAAGTCATGGTCCAAGAGCCCGTGAGTGCCAGACCTTCGTCATTTTATAAAAGCTGAAAGTTCTTCTATGTGTGTCCCTAGTACAGGTAAGAATGATCCCCAAACATGAAGCTGAGGCAGCGGTGGCTTTGGCAGATAACAGGCAACAAAGGTGTGTAAAATTCCATCTCAAATTCGTCATTTTATAAAACTTGATTTTTTTATATTTGATTCATAATAATATCAAAACTCGCGTTGCTCATTGCCAGACAGTTAGTATGGTTCCAACCCTCTGCCGGACACCCCTAAACTATTATAATTTATAATTATACTTACGTTATATTATAAAACCTAAGTTTCATATATAATTTTTTGGGAGCCTATTAAACTATGTTTACATAGTAGCCGGACAGTTTCGAAGGTTCTATCATCTTGCCAGGCGCATTCAAAGGCGGTCCGAATTGTACTCGCAGCACTTACGACGTTTAAACTGTATATTTTCATCATTTTCATCGTTATCGCGCGCTCACTAAATCGGTCCACACGTTAGCAGTTTAAACGTCGTAAGTGCTGCGAGTACAATTCGGACCGCCTTTGAATGCGTCTGGCAAGATGATAGAACCTTCGAAACTGTCCGGCTACTATGTAAACATAGTTTAATAGGCTCCCAAAAAATTATATATAAAATTTAGGTTTTATAATATAACGTTTAGTTACTGTATTCGCTCCTTGCTCTCCCGATTATTGCTCACTTTGAATGCGTCTGGCAAGATGATAGAACCTTCGAAACTGTCCGGCTACTATGTAAACATAGTTTAATAGGCTCCCAAAAAATTATATATAAAATTTAGGTTTTATAATATAACGTTTAGTTACTGTATTCGCTCCTTGCTCTCCCGATTATTGCTCACTTTGAATGCGTCTGGCAAGATGATAGAACCTTCGAAACTGTCCGGCTACTATATAAACATAGTTTAATAGGCTCCCAAAAAATTATATATAAAATTTAGGTTTTATAATATAACGTTTAGTTACTGTATTCGCTCCTTGCTCTCCCGATTACTGCTCACTTTGAATGCGTCTGGCAAGATGATAGAACCTTCGAAACTGTCCGGCTACTATGTAAACATAGTTTAATAGGCTCCCAAAAAATTATATATGAAACTTAGGTTTTATAATATAACGTTTAGTTACTGTATTCGCTCCTTGCTCTCCCGATTACTGCTTACTTTGAATGCGTCTGGCAAGATGATAGAACCTTCGAAACTGTCCGGCTACTATGTAAACATAGTTTAATAGGCTCCCAAAAAATTATATATGAAACTTAGGTTTTATAATATAACGTAAGTATAATTATAAATTATAATAGTTTAGGGGTGTCCGGCAGAGGGTTGGAACCATACTAACTGTCTGGCAATGAGCAACGCGAGTTTTGATATTATTATGAATCAAATATAAAAAAATCAAGTTTTATAAAATGACGAATTTGAGATGGAATTTTACACACCTTTGTTGCCTGTTATCTGCCAAAGCCACCGCTGCCTCAGCTTCATGTTTGGGGATCATTCTTACCTGTACTAGGGACACACATAGAAGAACTTTCAGCTTTTATAAAATGACGAAGGTCTGGCACTCACGGGCTCTTGCTCTATCATCTATGACTATGACCAAGAAAGTTCACCCTCACTTATGCCATGAGTAACAGAAAATAAATTAATTTGCGTAACTGTACTTTGTGACAACATAGAAAATTAAATTTTAAATTGCAGCTAACATCTGCAATAAACGTCTTTATTAACGTCGTAAAATCTTTTAGGACTAAGTGGCATTCGCGTTATGGCCCCTAACACAATACGCTGCTGAGGTCAAATCGGTGCAAAGAATCGAGTTTAATAATACAATGTCGAACAATGTTATTATACGAATTTCGAAGGAAAGAAGAAAATATTTTAGGACGGGATGGATTATCAGGCATATCTGATCTTAGAATTGGCAAAAGTTCACTAGTCCTCACTTTAACGGTTCTAAACGGTTTAACTTTCAAATAAAACTGATTTTTCAAAAAATATTAAAATATACACAAATTTATATGCATCATCGTCTCAGCCGAAAGAGATCCACTGCTGGACATAGGCATCCCAAAAGGATTTCCACAGCAATCGGTCCTGCGCTCTCCAATGGCTTACCGTACCCATCATGCATGCGTGTATAGTCATTAGTCATACTAAAATATTTACGACCCTCACAAAACTGGCAGTATCCTATGCTAACTATGACTGATTTACTAAATTTCTCAGGCATTTCCAATGTTCTTCTTGCACAAAAAATATGTAGGTAGTTCTAAAACAAACCATGTTATATTGTTAGATGCCCCATGTTAGATGCCTCAATGAACTTCAAACACCTATATCAATGTACCTAAATATGTATAATATGAATATTTGACCATCCACAAATATCTTGATAGATGCCATTGACATAATTTATTTTCATTTTTTATACCTAAATACAAATACACGATAAGTTGAATACTGTTCTTTAGTTTGAAGATATCCGAGGTTATCGTACCAAAGATGGCGTCAAACTTTTATAATGAAGGAACATTTTGTAAGGGAAAGTAAAATTGTTGCTTTTGCTATTTTCCTTGCGTTATGTCCACATTTTTACAGCTTTAAAACTATCACCTCACACATCTCGCACACTGCAGTCTGATCCTAGACCAAGCAAAGCCTTTACTGTGGTAATCAAACTTATATTTCTAAATACATACATCATCATGCCTTTAATAGTCCACAACTGGACATAGACTTCTCCTTAGAATTCCGCGGGGTATAGCCTAACGGGGCATGGTGTCAACTTGAGGGGGACCTGAAATCATATGATCCGGGTTCCCCCCAGAGTAGGGTGCCAGTGGCCGGCCGTCGAGGCGGTTTGAGGTGTGAACACCACATATTCCTGACTCTTGCACTCCAAGGAGCAGGAGATCCAGCGATCCGAAGGTATTTTCCACCTCGTCAACAAAAAAGAAAACCTCTCCTTAGAAAGGAGGTTTTGGACTCCTATACCGCATTGGCCAGACGGGTTGGTATCTTCTCTTTGCTGTTGTCTGTGATGTGCTGCATAATATGCGCCCTTAGCCGCCTCTTACGACATCCATGGGAGGAGTAGTTAACAGAACCTTAGTTTTATTTGGCTGCATATATGTTATAGATGAATTACACCCAGGAACAGAATGAATGGTCGTGTTCATCACAAAATTATTTGATATTCGACTCACTGGCCAGGATCAGCAACCACTAGACAACAGCTTTGATATATGTAGTTAGACAGTCCAGTAGTCTTATGCTTCTCAAAAGCAGAGAAAACAAAATAGTGACAGTTCAATTCAAAATATTTCTATATATGTATGGCTCCAGTAGGATAGGATCCATGGCAATCGCTCAATCAGTCAATTAGCCTATAGTAGTCTACTCTTGGAGATCGCCAGTCCTTAACGCACGCCGTAGGTCATAGCGTTTAAAAATAGCTTCAATTAAACTGCGTAACATTATTTCTTAAATAAAGATTATAAATATTCCTTTATCATCGTCATCATCAGCATCATCTCAGCCAAAAGACGTCCACTGCTGGACATAGGCCTCTTTCAAGGTACTCCACAACAGCCGGTCCCGTACCACCCGCATCTAGGAGCTCCCCGCGACCGTCACCAGGTCGTCGGACTACTTTGCGGGGGCCCTTTCTCAGTACGCGATCGCCACTCCAGAACTTTATAGCCCCAATGGCCATCGTTTCTATATATTTCTTTATGCATTTAAATATAATTTTTACTTCCCATTCTTTCATATTTAGGTATGTTTATAGAGCAAATAGAGAAGATAAAAATTCCTATGCATTAATCGACACACAAGTCCGTATATTGCAGTAATATTGCCCTCCCATAAGAAATATAAATATATGCAAATGTATGAAAATCACAATTCACGCAGCAGCCGTGACGAGAGGCCGCCGTGCCATTGACCCTAAAGGTCACTGGTCAACCAATACACCATATGTGAATGCTCTAAAAATGTTCTAACGTAATACGAAATCATATCACGGTTATGTATGTATTATAGTACCTACTCTTTATGCCGTAATTAAACCTCTAAATTTAGTAGGTAGTAGAGCCACGCTGATTTCAGCACGAGTGGGTCGGTTCGACCGGGGCAGTACTACCCTCCCACAGAAGACCAACCTAAAGCGTCAGCATCCATTCTGTCGTGTTTCGTTAGTGAGTGCGAGACCGGAGGCCAATTGATGCAGGGGTGATAGTTATCGTGATAACTGTGTGAGCCTTACACTGCCATGACTGTCATGCCTTTTACGTCCCCAAGCGTGGTGTGAAAAAGCATCTCACAAGGCCGCCATAGTTTGGGTCACCATACTGCATTGTCTGCATTTGCAATGAGTATGGTGACCACAACTCTTGGATTCTATTCATGCTTTCCGTCAGGCAGAGAAGATTCACTTTGGCAGGCTCTTAAAATATAAAGAAAAAAACTTTCGAAAGAGAGGTGTACGTCCACCAGTGGACTAAAAAAAGCTGTTGATAATTTATACCTTAATAATATTAATAATAAATTATATATTCGAAGATTAAGTAAGCTAAGATTTAATACCTTTTTAAACATACAAACAGCTATGAAGATTAGCGGATTACGATTCGTCCGCTATGATTCATTTTCGCTATGAATTAGGTTCGTACACTTGTTTCAGACAAAACCGCTAGATACCAGTAACCCATGCGGCAGGTTTACTCGTTAAATGTATCGTAAATATAATTAGCAAATTATAGTCAACTATTGAGGCATCATCGACACAAATGTGCTTAAATTATGATAAATGCAGCTCGACCGAGGCAATACCACTCTACCACAAAAGAAGAACAGCATCCGTGCTGTTGTGTTTCGTTGGTGAGTGCGAGACCAGAGGCCTATTTATGCAGGCCATTTCACCATACTGCATTCGCTGTGAGTATGGTGACCACAACTTTTGGATTCTATTTATTCTTAAAATAAAAACAACGCGATAATATTCATCCATAAACGTGACCTATAAAGTGTTTTTTTAATTATTTGAATTAAGAACATCGTTTTTCTTTCAGATTGGCGCCATATATGAAAGCAGGACGCCAATATCACTTGGCAATGTGTACACAGACTATCTTGGCAAGTATACGTAATGAGGCGGAAATAGTACACGCGCGATTCACTAGTTCCGTTACGTAATACCTTCTCAACACTACTATGGATACTCGAATGAAACTCGAGTGAGATTCGCATTTAGAATCACGAAGCTAATGTAAAAAACACGGCACTTTTACAAAATTATTATGATATAAAAAGTATAATAACTGTTGATATATTTTTATTGTTAGTAACGGTAAAAAGGATCTGTTCCTCTACTGACGGTCATAGAGGTTTTCAATGACACACCTCGCAAAGACATAACAGTAATAACGACACTGATTTGTTTATTTTATTTTTTTTACTATTATCCAAACGTATAATTTCAGTATTAATATAATCTTTTGATGATAACTGCTTTAAAATACAGTTGCAAGACTTAAAAAAATGTTTAATACCTATTAATGTAATGTCCGTGTGGTGACGGATCAGTGTTAGTGTACCACCCCTATTCATCCCGTGGGTGTCGTAAGAGGCGACTAAGGCAAGAAACTATTCGGAAAAATATCATTACAAAGAGAAGGAAAACTTGAAACAAACCCTATTCCAACGCGTATGGCTAGCGTGGTATAGTGGGCCAAAACCTCCTTGCTAAGGAGAGGCTTATGTCCAGCAGGGGACTGTAAAAGGCTGTTGATGTCGATGAATGGTTGTTAAAAGAGGTCACGTAATTTATAGAAAATTATGCTGGAAAAACCAAACGTAGATAAATGCTGACGAATTTGGGGAGATTATTGCTTATTATGTTACGACAGGGCAAAGATGCCCTTTCGGTAACGACAATAGAGCAAAAATTTAAATATAAAACGAGACAATCTGACATTTAGCAATTTTAATTCATTTTCTGACCTCGTTCTGAACGTTTTTGCGTGATTGGACTTCACAATTATTCCGTAGCAAATAGCTACCCCTTATTGAAACGGGTTTACGATTTCAAACCCTGGTTAGTGATGTGCCAGCTTGGTACAAAATTGCGGATATTAGTTTTTATTTGAGTTTTTTTTTCTTAGTGCACACTACGGATAAGGATAATCAAAATTCTAACAAATGAAAAAAAAATCCGCTGTAATAATTGAGAAAAAAAAATTTCTTAATTTTTTTTTCTCAATTATTACAGCGGATACAGATGTAGATAGAGATCGGCTATGAGTATCCGCTTCTGTATCACAGCACTATTTCAAACACAAAGACAGTGAAATACCAAAGTGAGAAAATCAAGTTAAATGGTTTTTTACGTGATCGGGATAATAGATTGCTTGTCGCACAGATTTTATCGGATTTTTATCCGATTAAATAAATTAGAATTTATAAATGTTCTGTGTAGCTTGATCTTGCATCCTTTGCATGAATTTGATTAATTAATTACTAAAACATACTAAATTTCGTTTCTAATTATGGAATAATAATGGAATAGGTGTTTGTCCTCCATCTCACCTGATGGAAAGTGTAGATGAAGACGAAGGTGGTACACGCCCATCCAGAAGAAACCTGTTCACTCTACTCTTAAATGCTCCAGAGTTCAACTCATCAGGAAAAATAGACCCAGACAGGTCGTTCCAAATCTTGGAGACTCTCATCAAAAACGAGCTGTCAAACCGTTTAGTTCGACTTTGGGTATGTCAACAACGTGTGGATGAAACTTTTGCCTGCGCCTAGTAGTCCGATAAAGAAATGAAGATGGCTTAATCAGCATTTTCAATTTAAGACCTAATTCTTTATTAACTTCAGTGTAGCGGGTTAGGGCGTGCCAATAAAAAAAAAATATTGCAAGTTGAACCCCAAACAAACTGCTGAGACAAGCTTATACATAGGCACGTCTTTTATCCCCGAATGGGCTATCAAACGCCCACATTTTGCGTACTGTAATCAATGCGGTTCACGTAATAGAAGGCAAACTTGTAATCAATCGGACAAAGACGAGCGCTTCCCTAGCACTTTGAAATTATTTACAATTAAAAACAATCAGACGAATTTGTTAACAGTAATTAAGATAAAAATATAAATTATTTTATTTAAGTGTAGCCATTATATTTTTATTACAAACGATTAAAATTACCCGCTATCATTAATAGCTTTCATAAGCATAACATTGAGAAGTATAAACTAAAGATTAATATTTGGACGTTCACATTATTTAAATTTAGATGAATATTATTTTTAATTTTCTCTATGGTATTTGTGAAATCACGGTAGATTACAATACCTAAGGACCAAGGAGATTTAAAGAAAAGGAGGTTATGAATTCAGGTGTTTTTTTTTTCGTTTGTTACCTCAACAAACCTTTAAACTCGCAAAATATTAAGAAAACTTATAATCGAAATAGTATATTACTTCTTTAAAATTTGAACATTTCTAACCTTATGGTTGAAGAATGCAGTTTATTTTAATTCAGCGCGTGGTAGCAACTGATATTTGTAAGGTAATTACTTTTTCTAATTATTCTCGATTCAGTTAATCATAATTCAAATACCGAGAATTTCCTCTTGTCAGTCTTACAGTAAAAGATTCAAGACTTGAGTTCTAAATACTAAGACAAACACGTGAACTGCTTGATCGTAACCATTTTAGGGAAGAGTGACCTATTTAGTTCTTTGCCATCATTGTTTTTCCTTAGGCCTTTGGACTCCATGCAATAACATACAGGCCATCTGATTATCCCAAGTTTTCTGTCTCCTATTAATATACTAGAATTGGTGAACTTATCAATCATACCTACATTATAAATGTGAGTTTGTTTGTCACAGTTTCACGCGAAAACTACTCAAACGATCATCATGAAATTTTGTACACATGTTCATGGAGGTATTGGAAGTAACATAGGATACTTTTTATCAAAAAAAAAAATTATTTAAAATGATCTGTTACGAAGCTTAATGTGACAGACCAAATTCCACGTGAGTGAAGGCGCGGGCAAAAGCTAGTAATAAATAAAATACACTTATCATCATCATCAACAGCCTTTAGCAGTATACTACTGCACGCTGGTTTTGTAATTAACTATATAGTTTTACATAGAGATTAAATGTAATAGTCAAATAAATAAACCAATATTGCTACGATGGTAGGGGAAAACGTGAGTAACTTGCGTATCGATTCCTAATATCGATAAACGTGCCACCGCTCACATACATAGAGCGACATGTAGACAATACACAGGTACTAATCGTCGCACAAGACTTTTTTTTCTATGTTAAGAGCCTGCTATAGTGACTCTACTCTGCCTGATGAAGAGCATGAATAGAATTCAAGAGTTGTGATCACCATACTCATTGCAAATGCAGACAGTGCAGTATGGTGACCCACACTTTTTTTTTTTTTTTTTTTTTAACGTGTGGAAACCCCCTCGGGCCGTCACCCCACCGGGGTTTACGGCGGGATGGTGTGTCGGAATCGGACCGACTAAAACCACACGGTGTGCCACTCTGCGCCTGAGATAGGAGGGATCCGGGAACCGCTGCTGTTACGACATCCAAATCCCTCCCAGCGCCTGCCCGCTAAAGCGGGCACCAATGGTGACCCACACTATGGTGGCCTAGTGACATGCTTTTTCACACCCCGCTTGGGGACGTAAAAGGCCTGACAGTCATCGTGACAGTGTAAGGCTTACACAGTTACTACGATAACTGTCACCAACGAAACACGACAACACGAATGCTGGCGCTTTAGGTTGGTCTTCTGTGGGAGGGTAGTACTTTCCCGTTCGAGCCGGCCCGCTCGTGCTGAAATCAGCGTGGCTTTACTACCTAGCAATTAATAGTGTTAACTGAATATGCTTAAGGTGGGAATCTATGTTCAATATATAAGTAGAACTAACTAGTGACCGACTTCCTCGTGGGTTTAGTGGTTCGCATTTGCGATTGCCGATCAAGAAGACATGGGTTGAATTCCTAGACTAGAGTGTTATTGAGTTGCCGTCCCTTAGTCCGTGTGGTGACGGATGAAGAATACATAGTGTTACCACCCCTATTCATCCCATGGGTGTCGACTAAGGGAACCAAATATGCAAGACAACATCATTACAAAGAGAAAACTTGAAATAAACCCTATTTGAACCCGTCTGGCCAGCGTGGTATAGTAGGCCAAAACCTCCTTGCTAAGGAGAGGCCTATGTCCAGCAGTTGACTCTAAAAGGCTGTTGATATTGAGTTTTATAGATTATAAAAATGCTTAACAACAGCGCGGTGTTTGAAAGTTGTGGTGTTAACCCCCGTGTCTCGAAGAGCCTGTAAAATCGTCGGTTCTCTGATCTCTCCCTGGTCGGATTATAAGAGTAAGGGAACAGAGAATGCACCTGCGTTTGTGAACTCACTTGTACACTATAATATCTCCTGCGTAATCGGCTGGGCATCAGACTCACGGCCGTGGCTTGGGATCTAGTTTCGTGTAATACAATGTTTTTATTATGGTTTTGGTATCAAGTTGTGTTGCCAGCCTTTGTGTGCACTCCTAAGAATTAATGGAGAGTGAAAGTAGGTCAGCTCTCTGGTAACCTCACTGGCTTGGTGAAATGCAAATTAAAATTAGTTTATTTAGTCTTAAATGTGAGGGACAAAATTGTTTTTGAAAATGATAATCCCATACTAGTGGTATACATTTTTTTTTTCGGGTCGGGCCGTCACCCCCCGGGGTTTACGGCAGGGTGATGTGTCGGAATAGGCCCGCCTAAAACCACACGGTGTGCCACTCTGCGCCTGGCATAGGAAGGATCCGGAAACAACTGTTATTACGACATCCAGATCACTAGTGGTACACCCAGGCAGGAAACGGATACAAAAACATCCAGAACAACAATCAATGGATCACACAAAATGTTGTTTAATGTGGGGATTCAACCCACCACACCACCTCTGCAGTCTAAGACTCACGCTAGCACACGAACGCCACACGAACTTCTTGCTTTATAGTGGGGTTATCAATAGTTATGTGACGGGATTCGAACCAGCAACCTCTAGATTGGAAGCCAAATGCCTTAATTACACTACCGTTAAACATCGTTATTGCATAAATATATTATGTAGTCTATGACTTGAAGCGTTACAAAAGCTATTTTAATTCCGGAAAAGGTACCGTTATTGTGGGAAGATTTTAAAGAATACACTAATAAGGTAGTAAACAATTGTTAAACAAAAAATAATTTGTAACATGGTAGCTTAACATTCGTTGGATGTTATATAAAAGGTTGAATTTCTTTTTTTTTTAATTAACTACAGGTGTAGCAAAGCCATGTTTTTTTTTAATACTCGTAATTAGCTTTGTTGTTAACGGGGTGGAATTTTTTAAGGGAGAATATGACGGGGGTCTGTCGGCTAAACACCACTCCGGTTTTGCTGAAGCTGGGACAGCGAGAATCGTTATTGTATTTAGCTATTTTAAAATTTCTTTGTATTAGACGTAACTTTAAGGGGGTTTTAGTGGGACTGTTAATGTAATGTGACGTCAAGCCCCAGAAGGGAGAGAGTGTACAAGAAATAGGGGCAGGACAAAGAGTTAAACAATATGTAGGGAGTCAAGAAAGGTCACGCGTGAAAAGAGCCCCGAGCAAGAAACGCGTGCCCTCTCCCGTGATTCGGCCCGTTATAATCGTGAGGTTGGTAGGGCCATCGGAAGGTGGAGGGTTGTTAATGCAGTAAGGAGATGGATAATAAGTCTTTCGAATCTCCTGTGATTGTCTAGTTATTGGGCAGATATTTTGCTGGAAACTTATTATAGTCAAATATCAATACATCCTGGATCCTGCATCATTGATAAAAAGGTTTTATGGGTATAGTCGTTAGACTGTCAAGTGAAAATGTGGATTGCTTTAGGGTTTAAGCGCGTCATAGTCATCGTGGGGGAGGTGGGTTTCTCCTTCATCCGCTAGAATAGGCCAGCCGCGAGGAGGTGGCGTCCGCGTGTGTCGTACGTCGCCTAAAATAGAGAGTTTACCCGTAGATGGTGCCCGCGGTAGCGGGTAGGCGCTAGGAGGTATCTGGATGTTGTAATAGCAGCTGTTCCCGGATCCCTTTTATGTCAGGCGCGAAGTGGCACACCGTGTGGTTTTAGTCGGTCCGATTCCGACACACCACCCCGCCGTAAATCCCGGTGGGGTGACGGCTCGAGGGGGTTTCCACACGTTAAAAAAAAAAGTCATAGTTTTCGTAGGTATCATACTATGAGTCTAATGTAGCCTATTTAATATCATATATTATAGAACGAGAAAGCGTAAAAGTATGTTTAGAAAGCACTCAACAAAAAATTGATTAACAGTTCCCATGAAATTAAAAATTTCATTGTGGTATGTCATCAAAAAACTGAAGAAGTATTCGTTCATGTTTTCAACATTCTTCTTATTCAAATGTTTTGGCAATAGTTCGGCTGTGACGTCATAGCTCATTATTTCATACAATACAGAACATACTGTTTTGACATTATATAGAGAGTGTTATTACTTGACAGTCAATTACTGCGTTAGCAATGTCATGATTATTAAGTTTATTTCAGAATGTATTTAACACATGTTTAATATGTCAAATATGGATGTTAGTTAGTTAGTTGGATAAACAAAGCAATTGTTTATGATCAAAAAACTCAGAAAGTTTTGCACCGAATTTTTTTTTTTCTCTTTTAAAAGCCTGCCAAAGTGACTCTACTCTGCCTGATGAAAAGCATGAATAGAATCCAAGAGTTGTGGTCACCATACTCATTGTAAATGCTGATAACACACTATGGCAGCCTTGTGAGATGCTTTTTCACACCCCTCTTGGGAACGTAAAAGGCATGACAGTCATTGTGACAGTGTAAGATTTACATAGTTACCACGATAACTGTCACCCCTGCATCAATAAGCCGCCGGTCTCACACTCACCAACGAAATACGACAGCACGGATGCTGGCGCTTTAGGTTGGTCTTCTGTGGGAAGGTAGTACTGCCTCAGTCGAACCGGTCCGCTCGTGCTGAAATCAGCGTGGCTCTACTACCTTAGAGTACCTTGAGCTCAAGTTTCGACACGATATACTCGTACTAACAGCTTCGAACATTCTTTTAATATATTTTGTTTCTTGTTTGAGTATTACGTCTCTGACAGTTTCCGTGACAGCTTCAATATTATATTAAAAATATCAATGTGCTACTGACAAGTCTTGACATCGATTAATATTTTATTGACACCCGATAGTACTGAATATATATACCAGTTTTCACACACCAGTAGAAATTAACTCATACTTTTTCTTTTTATAGTGGGGGAGCAGGCAAGCAAGTTGTCGCATCAACTGATAGCAAGCGACTATCGTGGTCCATGGACAATTGAAATTCAACAATCACAATATCACTAATATTCGCGTTATTTTAATTTCATAAATAATAATTATTTCTGTGACAAAACATTTTCTGTAAAGTTAAAAATAAAGTCCCAATTTTTTTTTAAATTATTAATTTGTCATTTTTTTTAAATGTACATATTCTTTGTCAAAATTTACAGCGCCAATATTTTTTAAATAAATAGATCTTTAGCCAAATATTAAAAAAAAAACCAATAGGTAAACATGGATTTCACCAAGTCATCATAACAAAGAGCCTAGAAAAATACTGAATAAATTTTAAATTAATTACTAATACGATTTCATTAAATCAATAAATTAATTACTAATACGATTTCATTACTTCATTAGGTTAATTACTAATACGATTTCATTAATTCATTAAATTAATTACTAATACGATTTCATTTGCAGTATCCGCATAATGTTACTATATTTATACATAATTAGTATATAATAATGCCGTACATACCTTGTACTCCACTTTTGTCTAGAAAATTACTAAGTTGAAATGTTGAATTACTCGATGCTAGATATTGTGTGAATCTCTGCAAAGTGAGAAAAAAACACATATCATTATATTATAGAAAGCAATTATCGGGAATTTTTGAAATGAAAATTAAAAAAAAAATAGTAGGTGGATAATTTTTTAGGAGGGGGTCATCTGTAAGTCGTAGGTGACGACGTACGGTACGTTGGGGTTCCAGGGGGTTACTTTATAGGGTACATATAGTTCCCCGGCTACTAGTAGTTGAGACGAAGTGCAGCTTTTGGTCGGTTCGAGTCCGACATAACCACCAATAGGTGGTAGGTATCCGGAGGGATGCCCGCACAGAAAAAAAAAAAGAAAAGGTGGAAAATTCCTATAGTTTCGCATCAGCAACATGTTTAAGCTAAGAGTATAGTTAATTTTATTGTAATTATTTTAATTTTAAATGTGACCATCTGTTTGAAATATCACAATATAGCTTTAAGTTTCCACTTCTGTCGGCCGTCCTCATGGCTACCTCTGTATTTTTTTAGGAGGGAGATGGAGGGCAAACTAGCACATATGTAGGTTATCTGATAGAAGCAACTACAGAAAGCAGCATTGCCGTCTTCGGAGTGCTTCCCCAAAAATTAGAGAACGGGCTTGGGTCTCTAACTCATTAAGTTAAAAAAAAGTTTTTTTTTTATTTGAGAGCCTGCCAAAGTGACTCCACTCTGCCTGATGGAAAGCATGAATAGAATCCAAAAGTTGTAGTCACCATAGTCATTACGAATGCAATTATTATTAATTAACGAATTTCAGATTCCATATTTATCACGTCATGATCACATCAACAGCCGTTAATACTCCACTTCTGGACATGGGTCTCTCCTTAGAAAGGAGGTTTTGGACTACTATACCAAGGTGGCCAGGCAGGTTAGTTTTCCTTCCCTTTGCAGGGCAGAAGTCCTACGTTGTTTACTATAGCTAGCTGTTACAACACCCACAGCATTAACATGGGTAATGAGTTATTACCCCCGAATAAAAACCCCACGGACAACGGATGTACAAAATGGACATTGCAGTGAGTGCATGAAATTCCCGTAAATATGACTCATATAGATGTCGTGTTACTCATCGTTATACTTTCTATAACTGGCGCCATACCTATTAACTTGTTACGACAAATTATACGAAAACCCTTGGCAAGTTCTAGTTTTAGTAAATGTTTAGATTAAATGATACAGAAGCATTTTCAGAACACTGCGCTAGTTATAATTATCATTTAAGTCTATAAATTATCAAAGAACGTATTTCTACTCGTATCTAAACAGTTTTAATATGGTTTACCTATTTTCTTAAAATATGATACCTAATCTATTGTCTTAACGTAGGCGACACACACACTGGTATTACATATCATCATCATCATCATCATCATCATCATCATCATCATCATGAACAACGGCTTTTACTGGTCCACTGTTGGGCATCGTGCTGAAATCAGCGGCCACCAATATACATATTCATTATACAGAACAATAGAATATATGCACGAGACTCTAAAATGGACAAAATATTTTTATTTGTAAACTTTCCTACTGAAAAAACATATCTAAGTAATTATTTTTCAAGTTTATTGCAATTTATTAGTGAAATTTAATAATCGAATAGTGGCTTTTTCTAAAATCTCCTTGTAAATTTCAAAAACGCAACAAAATTTGACATCGAGTCTTTTCGTAAAGTAGGTTATAGTTTCGTCGATTGTAAACAAAACAGTATGTGCAGTTAACTAAGCAAAAAAATATTGTTATATGTATTTTATCACTTTTTTAATATACTTACGTTAATATAATCTTTACAACTATTATATTATTTACCTTTTATTATATTTCTTTACTTTTCCATGACAATAGTTGATGCATTTGTAAACTAAATACTTCGTTGTTGACATGAATGTAGTCCGTCATAGAATAAGCGCGCCAAAATGGCCGCGTTAAAATGATCCAAAAATTATAACGATTTTAATATCTCTTTTTAAGCTTGTTGGTTTAATATTTTGGATGTGTAATATTTATTTTTGGTATTGTAATATGTAGTCAAGACGTTTTTAAAAATAAAAGATACATGTATATTCTCTATTGATCAGTTTTTGTATTGAATATGTTGAAACAATGTGGGTAGAATCGAAATGGAATGGGACCCACGAGCTCTGACTTCCAGACAAGGTTTCTCACCGCTAGAGCAACAGGCCAGTCAATGAGAGCTGATCAAAAAGACGAGTGTGTTTAAACAAACAATTAAATAAACTTTTCAGCTTCGCTATATTGTGTCGGTTGTCGCGGAAAAAACTATTTCATCATCTTTCCCAGAACTCAAATGATTATCATACCAAATTTCAACTAAATCAATTTAACAGTAATTTATAATCTATATTTTTCTTCGACTCCACTAGAGATAATTTCTGAGATAAAACCTATCTCGTTCATTATCAGAACTCAAACTACCTCTATACTAAATATCATCGAAATCGGAACAGTGGTTTATACGTATAGATGTAACAGACAGACACAAACATTAGTATGGATACAGATTAGTATAAATTGTTAAGAATTCAGTCTAGACACCAATCAACACTAGAATACATTTATAATCTTGGACAAATAACATCACGACGATAGGTTCGTGTCCCATATTTTTTGTACTGGATAAAAATAGAATGTTCCAGATAAATTTTTAGGTCGTTTACAAGATGGCGTTATTTAAACACGGGCAGCCTTCTGACTCTTCCTGGTTTAGTGTTAATATTACGAAACTTTAAGATAACATCAAGGAGTTACTGTTGATAGATGAATAAATATTTGTATACTTTATTTTTACATCCATAAGATGGCAAACAAACACACCTGTGACCTAATAACCACCCTTTCACTCATGGTATAGCGCCCGCGGCTTCGCTCATGTGGAATATGGTCTGCCACAATAACAGATCATTTCAAATAACAATTTTTTTTAATAGGAAGTATCCTATGTTACTTCTAATGCCTCCAAGAACATGTGTACAAAATTTCATGATGATCGGTTGAGTAATTTTCGCGTAAAACCGTAACAAACAAACTTACATTCATATTTATAATATTAAATAGGGATAGCTCTGTTTATCCTCTAGTAAGACAGGAAAAAATTACAAATTAAAAAAACAGATGCCTCAAATCGGAGTTCAATCTAATTTTCACAATTCGGTAATTATTTTCATTAGCGATATTTTGAAGGTGAGTGAACTAATTAACGGTGATTATGGTTTGTTAGCATAACGTGAGCCGAGATCATTGTTTTATAAAGGTTAAAGTACACAGATTTGTAAATATTTGTACACATTTCTTTGTTTAAACCTATTCCCAGTTCAGCTAGGGTCATACAATGTCTATATCGTACATACGACCCTAGCTGACATAGGGTGTACCAATACAATCGGTTTTCCTTCACTTTGCCTGCAATTGGTATTACTTTGGGCGATCCCCTGACGTCGTGATTTCGCATCCTGTCTACTCAGGTTTCTTTCCTGCCCATTGAAACATTTTTATTTCGTTGGTATGCAGTTATTGCTTGTGACAGTATATTTTTTTATACAAATACATCAACACGAAAAAATGGGATAGTTCTATGTTTTTTTTCCTTTTTAAAAATACTAAAAGTCACAAGTTTAATGTCTTTTAATATAACTAATGGAGAGACGGATGGTACACTTCCTAAGATAGATACTGAACCAAAATAGAGATGTGGACATTTTTTCTTTTAATTAGGACCTGTCTCTAGTGTCCCTAGTGACTACTCCGCCTGATGGAAAGCATGAATAGAATCCAAGAGCGTTAGTCACCATACTGCGAGGTAGTAACGATATTCACATGTTCTTGAACGAGCTTAAATGTGGAGTCATTAGACACCGAGTTTGACTATTGAGAGAGGCCTATGTGACTAATCCGCCTGATGGAAAGCATGGATAGAATCCAAGAGCGGTGGTCTTATACTCTGATACGGTGATGAAATTCGTTTGTTCTTAATTTGCTCGAGCTTAAATGTGGAGTCATCTGTCACCGAGTTTGACAATTAAGAGAGGCCTACGTTAGCAGTATGCATATTTTCAAATGACGAAGATTTATGCATACAGTGAAAACTGTAATGAAATTGTCACTGTAAATCTAAAGTCATTCGTGTATTACACTCGAAGCCAACCCTCAAAATTATCAGTTTATTGTGTTACATATATGATCTGTGTAGTAGTTCTATTCACGATATAAATAGCGGACCTTTAAATTGGCCGAGGTGATTTACCAATAACGTACTTGATAAACCAACAAAACATTATGAAGGACGAAATTTGGCAGTTATAAAAGGGCTATAAATGTAGGCTAGCATCCTCTTTTCTTTATTTCTAAAAGAAAACTCCCGTATATATCGTGTAGGAGGGAACTTCACATAGGTAGTAGAGCCACGCTGATTACAGCACAAGCGGGCCGGCTCGACCGGGGCAGTACTACCCTCCCAAAGAAGACCAACCTAAAGCGCCAGCATCCGTACTGTCGTGTTTCGTTGGTGAGTGCGAGACCGGAGGCCCATTGATGCAGGGGTGACAGTTATCGTGATAACTGTGTAAGCCTTACACTGTCACGATGACTGTCATGCCTTTGACGTCCCCAAGCGGGGTGTGAATAAGCATCTCACTAGACCGCCATAGTGTGGGTCACCATTCTGCATTGTCTGCATTTGCAATGAGTATGGTGACCACAACTCTTGGATTCTATTCATGCTTTCCATCGGGCAGAGTAGAGTTAGTTTAGCAGGCTCTTAATATAGAAAAAAAAGTATACATGAAACTGATACAAAGAATACTCAAAAAAATAATTTGTGGATCACACAAAGTTTTATCCCTTGTGGGGATAGCTCAGCGCACTCACTCAGCACAGTAGGGGGCGGTGTGGTATCTTTGCAGTACTGTACTTTTCGTTAAATGTAAAATACCATAGATTGATTCGTGATTTTTTTTTATGCCACGACGGTGGCAAACAAGCATACGGCCCGCCTGATGGTAAGCGGTGATATGATCAACAGCCTTTAACAGTCCAGTGCTGGACTACCCTTAGAAGATTTTGGCCTACCATACCACACTGGCTAGACAGGATGATATAGGGTCTGTGACACGTTGTCCTTCTCTTTGTAGTGTGGTTGACCTGTGAGGGTTTGCATCTTTAATCAGCTCTTTTGATACCCAAGAGATGAATAGGGGTGGTAACACTTCGTGCTATTAAACTGTCACGAAGAATATTTTGTCATGTAACAAGCATGTCAAAATTTAAATGACAAAGTTTTTATTAAGTTGAAAGAGTGAAAATAAGGATAGTAAGGAGTGTCATGGCGAGTTCAATTCAAAACCACTGATAAGACAGCAAACCATACCATCGTGTGTTGACCCTTATTAGTTTTGTTTTCTACGAAAAATTGATGTTTTTTATATGTAAACTGTAATTGTAATTGCAACAAAAATAAATAATAATAACTCCACACAATTCACATACAGCCGTCTCATTCCAAATTAGTTACGGTAACCAGACCGCTGATAAACATACTTGTACATTTCTAAACACTTACATATTATAGATAAATTACATCCAGACACAGAACGAATCATCGCGTTCATTACACAATTATTTGTCCTGGGTGGGTATCAAACCCACGACCTCCAGCTTCAGAGTTACCAACCACTAGACCAACAGAGCCGTCAAGTCAAATTAGCATTCGTTTATAACATTTTTATAAATTAAACTTACAAAATTTTTTATAGTCATTTTTCTATCGCTTTCTGACAACAAAAAGAATCTACAAAGAATCAAGGCATCAAAATACTGACGTACAGACAAATTTAAAACATCCCTTTTTAAGGTTTCGTACCCGTACAACCCTTACGATTTCGCTATGTCAGACTGTCGGGTTTGGCATTTACCCGGTTTTTTAGGTTGATTCAGAATAGTACTTCTAACATTTACATACCTATACACCGTCAGTGTCGTGAATATTTTATTTCAGTAAGTGGTACTGATATTCTATTTACGATACAGCATGAAAGTAAACCATGAAAGTAAAACTGCTTATTTGGAACAGCGGACAAAAAGGGCATACCTCTGTGGTCATTGTGACGATATTACAGTAATCAGTGAATACAAAGAAAAACATTGGAAGAATATTAAAGTGTTTGAAGGCCTCAGAAGCATAAACAAAGTTTATAATAGGACTGGCAGTGTTTTAACGGAAATTGAAGGCTGGCTATTTGACTTGGCTATTTGAATGGAATATTGTCTAATCTAACGACAACCGAAGTTGAACTAGCTGATTTAGGTTTAAGAACACAATGGTGTAGACTTATAAGGTAGTAGAGCCTCGCTGATTTCAGCACGAACGGGCCTGTTCGACCGGGCAGTACTACCCTCTTGCAGAAGACCAACCTAAAGCGACAGCATCCATGCTGTCGTGTTTCGTCGGTGAGTGTGAGACCGGAGGCCCATTGTTGGAGGGATGACAGTCATCGCGGTGTGTGAGCCTTACACTGCCACAATGACTGTCATGCGTTTCCCGTTCCCGTCACCAAGCAAGGTGTGAAAAAACATCTCACTAGGCCGCCATAGCGTGCATCACCATACTGCATTGTCTGCATTTGCAATGAGTATGGCGACCACTGGTCAATTCATGCTTTCCATCAGGCAGAGTAGAGTCACTTTGGCAGGTTCTTAATATAAAAATGTAGTTTTAAGAAATAGTAACTTATGTTTCGCGGCCTTCTTTTAATGTAGTCACTCAGTGACAAATCTTTTTGGTAATAAAAGAATATAAAAACGATTGACAGTATTTTGAAGAAATAAAATAGATGAAGTCATAAACAAGACCATAAACTGTCTTTTTATAGCTCTTTCCGATATTATGTCTTTGTACATAGAGCTCATAAACCGATATTACACCGTAAATAATAATTAAATATGTTGACAAACGACCCTAAAACACAAACTTAAACTTAAAAAAGCACAGTATAACGTATTATGGTTCCGAGTATACGAAAATAATTTCAAAAATGTATACTGCAATACTAAAATAATATCTATGTCTGTTTTCTTAAAGCAAGACGAATAAAAAATATTTAAATCTAACATCGTACTCAAAAAGAATCATTGTCGATCATGTCCCCAATATCAATTACGATCGATATGACCTCTGCACCTTACAAGGTACGATTCAGACATCAATCGTAATAAGCACTCGAGAGGCGGGGTTGCTACGTAAGCAACGACCGATTACATCGACAAGAAAATGTAGAAATATACACTAATGTGACGTCACTGCCTCCGTCTAAAGTGTTAAAAATAATATTGTTTACGTATTTTGGAACGTCGAACACGTGTCCGACGCGGTTTTTATTTTTTTCGATTACCTGTCAAAAACAACTGTTTAGTGTTTTGTTTGACAGCTGATTTCATGAGTGAGACGAACGACTATCTCTATCGCTAATGAAAAGAGAAAGACTGCACGGATGGTGTAGTGGTTAAGGCGGTTACCTCGCCGTTTTCTACTGAATGTTGTGGGTTCGAATCCCATACGGAACACCATTACACATTGTGTGTTTCATGTGGAGTTCGAACCTACAAATAGTTTTCTATATATGGCTATGTTTCATCTCGTCGGTGTTTCTTATCATTTGTTATGTCACAAATTATTAAGTACAGGGCGGGCCAGGAATTAGTTAACCATTTGAAAAATCATTTAAAAAATTATTTATTTACAAACAACTAATTAGTTAGAATTTATTTCGTTCGTTTATTTCGTTATATCGTTTCGACGTTTGCACTCTTCTAAGAGAGCACCGAAATTTTCGAATACTCGTCGGCAAAGAGACCGCGAGATCGCCGATATCTCTTCGCTGATTATTTTTAAATGACGTATTTGGTTTATTAATGTAGACATAATTCTTCAAATAACCCCAACGCCACACAAAAAAGTCTGCTAGGGATAGATCTGTACTTCTAGATGGCCATGGAATGTCGCCTCGTCTGAAAATCAGCTTTTCCGGAAACACATCTTTGACCACCGACAGGGACTCACTGCATGTGTGACAAGTGGCTCCATTTTGTTGAAACTGTTACGATTGTAGCCAGCAAATTCCCGTAGCTTCGATTCCAAGAACTCCCGTAACATGTTTGCGTGGGATGTTAGATTCAAATGTTAACAGACTCTTGGCCCAGGCTGTATATTAAACTATTCATTTAATCGAAACATTTCATTCCTATCACCTCTGTACGCTCCTGTACTTTGCTCTTAACTATTTTTCTGTTCAAAAACGAATTTTACGAATCGCCTGCACATTTCTAAATTGTTTATTCGTATGCTTATAAATTATTTTCGTACGAGTCGCCTACAGATATTTTTTTTCTAAAGTGGCTATTCGTCCGGCCTTTTCCAATTTAAGCAGTACGAATCAACAACAAACTCGCTTACATTCCTCATGCCATTCATGTGTATAAATAATGTCTCCTTTATTCCATTATCTTTGTTTCTTATCCACCTTTCTGTTTCAGGTTCTAATTTGCCCGCCTTTACTTCAGAAAGTGTCTAGTGAACCGTAATAGGCTTGCGTAATTACGCGCGTGGGATCCAATTAGGGTTGATAATAATACATGTATTAAACACTTACATAAAGTGATTAATACGGTTCTTTTTACCCTTAAGGGGATATATTTAGTGAAGGGTATATGTGTATATGTACTGAGCACATAATCGATGCTTATTCGTTGTAAATTACTCATTTTTAAATCAGTACTGAAAGCATATCTCCTCAAATTAGATTACCGTAATACTGAGGACCTAATATTGGGACGTCTAGGATGACTAAATTCGTACACAGAATATTATAGAGTAACATTATAGATATCAGTTAGTAGTTCAAAATAAAATAGTCATGGCGCACACAGACTCACAGACACATGCATACACGCATACGTACACAAACGCACACATACACAAACGCACACATACACAAACGCATATATACACACACACACATGCATACACGCACACATACACACACACACAGTATTGAACTACTTTTTAAGATATTTATTTATTGCCTTTTCTTGTTTTCCTTACATTAATGTTATGAATCATAGTTAAAGACTTACATTTAATAGTAAGGAGGTGGACGGGGGCGCTATCTGTCTGAAATACATGTATTTAAACCTAGTTCAAAACCTCCTTGCTAAGGAGAGGCCTATGTCCAGCAGTGGACTGCAAAAAGCTGTTGATGAAACCTAGTTCCGAGGACTGAGTTTCACTAGAAGTACATATTTTTAAGCCTTATAAAATTGTAATTGTGTCATATTTGTTTTTTCCCTGAATAAATTATTGTTATATTAAAAATTTACTTTCAACTCTTTCGATCATCCCTTAGTACCATAATGTCTATCCTAAAACGCTATATTTGTTGCTCTTCAAATTTTTATTCAACAATTACATATGCGTAATACATCGAAACAATATATTCACTATAAAATCATAAGCAAGTTGGGAAAACAGGCTTGCTTTCATTTCCACAGCAACGAAATCAATATTAAATATACCGTGTAAAATTATATTGTTGAAAACACATTTTTTATCGGCACACATTGCTTATCGAACATTAATTTTATGCGTCACGTCATGCCTATTAATTTTCACGTACATGATTATCGGCGCAAGCGCAGTGTGGTACTACTAACACTCCGATGATATAACAGTTTTGGAGACACGTGCTAAAAGTACACGCAAACAAAATTAACAAATTGGTACTAAGTGGTGTTTAATGCTATGAAATTGATTTGTTAGGCTTTATTGATAAGTAAAAGAAAGAATTAAAGTGAAAATCGCACGCAACATTAATACACGAACTTCTAATGTGCATTCACAACACTAATTTTGGTTGAATACTTACAATGAAGTGCCTATACAAATAATTTTACATCACGTTACGTTGACAGCCTTTAACACTCACTGGATATAGGCCTGTCCTTAACAAGGAGCTTTTCTTTCTCTTTTCAGTGATCTTGTCCTGTAGTTTGCTTTCTTAGTGACCACTTACAACACGCACTGAATGACTCGGGACACACTCTGTATTCTTAATCCGTCACCACACAGAAAATGTTAGCGACATAACCGAAAAAAATATCTTTTCTTACTTTCAAAATCTTTCAACACACCAAGTATCGAAAGCAACCCAGTGTTAAACAAGTAAGATCCAAAGATATTCTACAACGGCTTACGAAGTCACAGGTCAAGTTAATATAAAGGTCATAAAATCTTGCCACTAAGTATTCAGAGACAGATTCGTCTTTATTCGACGGTGGTTTTAATTACCAAGGTTATCAATACATATATTCGATTGCCACAGTCGCTTTTCAATGGTTTGATTTGGCTGCAAACTGATCGTAAATATCAATGTTCTATGGCTAATGGTGTGATCAAGTCAAGATTCCCAAGTCCGTTGGTGACCTATGAAGTCTACCTCTTTAAAGGTTTTAAGATTGTTTTCGTCTGAAAAATCCGCAGGCGACTTTTTCTTATACAAGTTCGTTGTTTCAGGTGATTGAAAAGTGATAGCACAACGCTATTTGAATAATAGGCTAGATGACACCTTAGTCAAATTAGTCACCTTTTATCATCTGTCAAAACGACAATTTTGTATGAAAAATGTACTAAATACAAAATTGTGACGTCCCTGTTTTAAACTACTCAATTGAACAATATATTTCACTGTTTATTTCATTGAAATTCAAAAAGCTGTGTTCATTGTATTTACCGTGATGTTTCGTGATATTAGTTTTAATGGAGTGGACATTGGTATTTATTTACGATACAGTCATCTACCCAATTACGGGAAGCTTTATCTATGGAAGTTTAGTTGCATTGCTCAATACTCAACAAACTATTTCTTTAGAAAGTAAATAAATAATAAATAAATATTTCGGAAATTTGACACACAACGTCATCTAGTTTCAAACTAAGCAGAGCTTGTGCTATGATAACTAGACTGATTGATAGAATACTTATATACTTTTTCTTTTGTAAATACATACATATTATACATAGAAAACACCCAAACTTTGAAACAAATATTTGCAGATCATACAAACATTTGACAACCCGACAACCCGAGACCACAAGCACAGCAGTCGAATTCACTACCGTTGCGTCACCGAGGCAGTTAGAAGTGTATGTGTGATGTATTATATGATGTACAAAACAAGTTTCTTATAAAAAAAACTGTCATAATAGTAAGGATATTTCAGGCTATCGTCGCAATTACTGCATGACACAAATATCAAATACACTTTAAATGCAGATAGTAACACAAAGTTGTATGAACCAGTGATAAACTGTTCGTCCTCTATACGTGATTTAATGATGCCAAATGATTCATTTGACCAATTATGATTGCTTGTTTTTAGCACAGGCGTTATTAATCATTTTAATGTGGCGAAACGTTATAACTGCCTTTCAATATGCAACATACTAATGTATATAAGTAGTTTACTGATAGCAGTTTTGGAGAATAAGTTATTCGAGGGCATCATCAACAACCTTTTACAGTCAACTGCTGGACATAGGCCTCTCCGTAGGTTTTGGCCTACTATGCCACGCTGGCCAGACGGGTTCGAATAGGGTTTGTTTCAATCTGAATGTCGTAATAGCAGCTGTTCCCGGATCCCTCCTATGTCAGGCGCAGAGTGGCACACCGTGTGGTTTTAGTCGGTCCGATTGCGACACACCACCCCGCCGTAAACCCCGGTGGGGTGACGGCCCGAGGGGGTTTCCACACGTTAAAAAAAAAGTTTTTCTTCTCTTTGTAATGATGTTGTCTTGTATATTCAAGGGCATTAATAGGTTATTATGATTGTCTAAAGTGAATTCAAAACAGACAAAAAAATTGCATACCGTGGGATAATAAGGCCGTGATACCACAACCCGCCTCACAGGAAACCGCTACTAGTATTTCTTTGGTTTTTACAACTTCATGACATTACCGGACCCCAAAAATGTCTCTTTCCCTGATTTTGACTCCTGATCTGACGTGATTATAGGTGTACAGCAGGGTTATTTTAAAGCCTCGTCATAATCCTGTGTGTTCATATGTGTAACTGTTTTAAAACTGTAATAGTAATAAAACTGGTAGATAATAAAGGTAAGGCTCCAAAAGCATAAGCGTGACACATTAATATATTCTTATATACAAAGCTGTAACAAAGTATACACAGCTGTCTAAACGTGGGAATAAAGCCGTGAATACATTACTGCACAATCAAACAATACAATGTTTATGAGATTTTAACTATACGTAAGTGAGAAAATTATAACCTTGATATTCTTGCTGATAGACCCCCATTCTAAAGACCACTATAAACTTGTTGGCGTAGTCTTTGAGATTCACGGCAAAATACGAGTGGTAGTTTTTAACTGACTTCAAAAAAGAAGTGGTTTCTATGTTATTACAATTTTTTAAAATATAAATATCGACGGCATCTGGTATTATTTTTTGGCGTAATCACACATAAATTATGACGAACGGTCGCATCTGATATTTAATACTACACAGTTGATAGTTATATCTGGGGTCTATGGTATATTTTTATATTCCATTTATATAAATATGTTTTGTAGACGATATGTTTAGCACGTTAACAATAGCACAACATCGTTATTAGTTCGGTAACCCTATTCATTGCAGAAACTCAATGCAGGGTTTTTTTTTGCGTTCTCTTTTAAAGGTACACACATCCTCAATCGAATAATTTCCATAAAACCAATGAAATAAACATGTCGAGGTCATGTGCTGACGGATTGAAAATACATGGGTGTCGTAGGAAACAACTAAGGTAGAGAACGCAGGACATCAGGACAGCAGTATTGCCACTGCAAAAAGAAGGAAAACTCGAAACAAAAGCAATTCTGCGCTAGCAAGCTAGCAAGCTGGCTTGAAAATCAGGTACGATGATTTCAGCACCAACGGGCCGGCTCGACCGGGACAGTACTACCCTGTCACAGAAGAGCTGCCTAAAGCAACAGCATCCATGCTGTCGTGTTTCGTTGGTGAGTGCGAGACCGGAGGTCCATTGATGCAGGCGTGACAATTATCGTGGTAATAGTGTGAGCCTTAAACAGCCACGATGACTGTCATGCCTTTTACGTCCCAAAACGGGATGTGAAAAAGCATCTCACTAGGCTACCTTAGTGTGGATTACTATGCGTCTGCATTTGCAACGAGTATGCTGACCACAACACTTGCTTTCCATCAGACAGAGTAGAGGCATTTCGGCAGGTTCTTAATGCAGAAAAAAAACTTTATCAACCCATCTGGCCGGCCTGGTAGAGTAGACCAAGACCCTAACTGACATGGTAATTGTATAGGTATAAATCTAAATAGATAGTTCTCTTTAATTATTTTACCACTGAACCTTAGTTTATAAGGATATCCTTAAAGGTATATATACTTCAGTGCAACATATATGGTACTTGAATAAGTCAGATCACCAGTATATATACTGTTTATTAACTTATACAGTATTATATTGTTATATGTAAATACTAAGTTATCGACATTGGATGGAATTATATAGTATCGCGTATTACGTAGCCTAATTTATACTTAGTACATAGAATCAAGCAAGGAGTTCAAAGGCAAGGACCACCTGCTCGAGTGACTGACCTAACGGCAGGTGCAGCCGCCTCTACGCACAAGTATATTTGTTTAAACTATAATCTCACATAAACTTTGCATATGAAATGAAAGTAAATAGATTAGGTACGTTGTCTCGCTACAATCTCCTTTCCAAGAGGTCTACCAGTAGACTATTAAAGGCATTCGATGATGAAACATATAGAGAAATAACTAGCCTACTGACATATCCATCAACCTATTGCGTAAGTTTTAAAAAATATATTATATAACGAACTTATAGCCGCCAAGTTCTCTAATTATATTACACTAATCCTCACGTTCGCACCAGAGTGAGAAAATAATACACATGTCACAGAGAGTCAAGATCGGAAACAAGATGTTTATCTCTTCCATATCTGTATATATACTCGGAATTCCCGAAGTCAAACATAGCGGCATAAATACATTCGATATAGCTCTAATAGCTCTAAACTTTGTCTCATGACGTATGGGAAATAACCGTTCGATCAATATCTATATAGAACGATAGAGAAGAATAATAAGAGAAGGAATTCCGACTTCATTTCCAGTTCTTTAAGTCTTAATATTGGAGGCGACTCCCTTGTAACTTTTTTTTTAAGACAATTGACGCACTATGAAGGTATCCTGTGTCGTGGAACTTCACAAATATCTAATCTACTACGACGAGGAATTCTTGTATATAGCCTATAGCCAATATAACCAGAATCTCATAAGCGGCTCCACGATTTTCATGAAGTTTAGTATGTTGGGGGTTTCAGGAGCGATAAATTAATTTAGCTAGGTTTAATTTTTAGGAAAAGTTGTTTTATCTGTGTTTTCAAGCAAAAAATGTTTAACTAATAAGCTCGATTTGACACTCATCTATGTGACGAAATTAGAGATGGGAACAAAAGGTGTTGGTAAATTGCGGATCGACTATCACACAATAGTACCGAGCAAAGCTCAGTTTTCAGGTATTATACATAAAACGGGCATAAAGATGAAATGACGATCACACAATTGTCTCACGTGAGTACCGAATCCACAAGACTCAAAGCACCAAAAAGTGGCGAAATGATCGCCTAAGCCACTAGGCCGTCCGTGCAGCAACTTTGGGTTAAAACACCTCTCGATATGTGTAATGGCGTTCGATTAAAAAAGTACGTTCGAGTTGTATAACCAAAATATCAAACCAATGCCACGTGATATAGATGTCACGCAATTAATATTGTAGTACACCTTTATTAGTGGTATTAAACGTGGCTTTCAAACGAATTATTTGCTCAGTTAGACGTTGTGGATTCAGATTACCACCCAGGACAAATTATTGTGTCCAGTGGGTATAGCTCTGATATGAGCGTGTGTAAAACGTGTTAAGTTATCATAATTACTGTAGATCAGTTTATATATAGTAAGAAACCTTTTCGTAATTATATTTTATAATATTTCTGTCAAAGTTCCTAAGCCGTTAAATAAAAGTATACTTAAATTCAATGTTTGATTGTTTTTTATAGAGTACCGTACAGCGCACCCGCTAATCATATAAGTGGCCAGGGATACAAAGAGATTAAGCGAAGCTATACTTTTCATGTAGTATTAAAATAAGTACAACTTTTGAGAGAGTTTATTCGGAATGCGTTTACCCAAAAGACAATGAGTAGTCACTATATACGCGTGGGAACCTACGACGAACTAATAACGTAATATGTAATGAGCCGCCACGTAACTCTAACCTATCAGACAAAATAGTAGGTACTATTACATAACTGTAATATTAAACACGTCCTTGTAACCGACAATAACCTACGTGACATCTATCCAATTATGCTGACTCATGCTGACTTTCAATTTCTGTTCGTACAACCGCAAAACTGTTGGAGGGTTGTTCTGTTTTACGGGCATTGTTTATTTATTAATAGAGGTAATTTTGCAGCTTATTTAAGCTTAAGTAACTTAGAGGTTCTTTTTCTAAACTAGGTTAACTTTTATATCGGTTATGGTACACAAAGTAAGAAATTTTAAGATCCTAAAGCTACGTAGACAATTGCATGCCGCTTGAATTTAGACGGATCAAGTTTAATTTATATTTATTGGCAAACTACGTCTTCCATTAGACCTGAGAACTGAAAAACCTATTCATTCTATAATATATGTATTTTAATGTAGCTTGTGTGATTTTTTCTTCTTTAAAAAAAGGCTTTATTTAGGTAGTAGAGCCACGCTGATTTCAGCACGAACGGGCCGGTTCGACCGGGCCAGTACTACCCTCCCACAGAAGACCAACCTAAAGCGACAGCATCCGTGATATCATCTTTCGTTGGTGAGTGCAAGACCGTTGACCCAGACCATTGATGCAAGGGTGACAGTGACTGTCATGCCTTTGACGTCCCCAAGCGAGGCGTGAAAAAGCATCTCACTAGGCCGCCATAGTGTGGGTCACCATACTGCATTGTCTGCATTTTCAATGAGTATGGTGACCACAACTTTTGCATTCTATTAGGGTAGAGTAGAGTAGGGTAGGTAGAGTAGTCACTTTGGCAGGCGCTTAATACAGAAAAAAAATATAACTCCCGGGATAGGAGTTCATTCTAAGTGATGAGGGACTCAAGAAACATAGAAACGCAAAAAGAACACCTAGACTTCGAATAACAACAATTTGTAGCTCATACAAAGTGTAGGGCACCCTGTGACGCGATGGACGGACGACTTGAAGAAGGTGGCTGTCAATGAATGTGGATTGCCCAAGACCGGGATGGTTGGCGCTCCGGGAGGGAGACCTTCGTTCAGCAGTGGACAGCGATAAGTTAATTTGACAACGTGTTGTCTCATGTGAGGGTTCCACTCGTGTGGCTATCCTATCTATTATTTATGCATGGTTTATTTCAACCCTAAGGCGACATATACAAAGAAAATACAATAGTTACCTCATTCCCATATGCTAGTAAATGATGAACGGTGATTAGAGCTTTATAAACGACCACCCAGTTCGTGTTCTGTGTACGCTCAACCAATAAGTTGGCCAGCTGTGGTATCGACACGTTGGGCTCGTTTGTGCAGTGGACTAGATCTGAAACAAGAAAAATAAGAATTTTAAAGTACGGGTTTATTATTCAGACTTGCGTTGGCGTGTTGATGGATGAAAAATACGTGTCACCATCCATGTCCATTCCCTGGTGTCGTAAGGCCTGACTAAGAGGGAAATATGCAAGACAATAGGCACTGTAAAGACAAGGAAAACTTGAAACAAACCCTAAAACTCATGTGGTATAGTAGGCCAAATTTTTCTTCTAAAGAGACCTACCAGTCTACCAGCAGAGTATTAGTGGTTTTTGATAATAATGTACGGATTTGGAGGTTAAATATGATTCTGGAAACCTTCATAAAGAGCTTTTTCTTAATACTGTGGCGAGTATGTGTAATATATCTAAAAAAGTTTCTAGGTAGTAGGGCCACGCTGATTTCAGCACGAGCGGGCCGGCTCGACCGGGGCAGTACTACCCTCCCACAGAAGACCAGCCTAAAGCGCCAGCATCCGTGTTGTCGTGTTTCGTTGGTGAGTGTGAAACCAGAGGCCCATTGATGCAAGGGTGTCAGTTATCGTAGTAACTGTGTAAGCCATATACTGTCACGATGACTGTCATGCCTTTTACGGCCCCAAGCGCGGTGTGAAGAAGCATTTCAGAAGGCCATTTCATAGTGTGGGTCACCATACTGCATTGTCTGCATTTGTGATGAGTATGGTGATCATAACTCTTGGATTCTATTCATACTTTCCATCAGGCAGAGTAGAGTCACTTTGGCAGGTTCTTAATATTAAAAAAAAAGGTGAACTGTTTAAAACACAAATTAAATGCTATCGTAATTACTAATTTTGGGTGAGAATTATATCAGTCGCATTTATTCAGAATAAATCAATATTTTTTTTAAAAAACACCTATGTTTTTAGCTTTCTGCGCAACCATGGCACCCATAGACAAAATAGATACAAGTTTTTCATATGTCACAAATCGCCTGGTTAATGTTTCGTTTTATATTGAGAATATATTGATTACTTAGAGTATTACTCGTTAAAATGGTATAATTCATAACTTCAGATTAATAGAAACTAGAATCAATATTGTTTTTATGTTCATCATTATCTTAACCAAAAGACGTCCATTGCTGGACATAGGTTCTTCACAACAGCCGGTCCCGTGCCGTCCGCATGCAGCAGCTTCCCGCGACCTTCACCAAGTCGTCGGACCACCTTGTGGGGAAACTACCAACGCTGCGTTTCCCAGTACGTTATTATTTAGGTATCCTTAATTTGGAACTCTACTAATTGTAAGTGTGATGCTTTGTTACCCTATATAGGTACACAAATACATGGTACTAACAGTATCGTTGGTTTAACGAAGAAAAATCGCAAACATTCTTGTACTTACTTACTCTCATATCTAACCACGACTCATCATCATCTCTGCGGAAAGAGGTCCACCGCTGGACATAGGACTAATGACCCAACTTTACATCTAAAACATTGCTCATCTAAATTTACATTGTTTCAAACAATTCTGAAATAGGGAGTGACAGTTGATAGGTACTTTAGAAGAAAAGTAATTCCAAACAATTAATTTCTCTAGATGTGAAACGCGTTCCAGTCACAGAATATTATAATAACTTTAAAATCATATTTTCAACTTTACTAAGCTGTCATTTATATGTTAATTTTTTTATTTTAATTGCAGACATTCTGTATCTAAATGGCGTAAAGTTGATTAGAGACACAGATGTGGACTAGTTTAGTAATATGACACGGCCAGATACATTGTATTAGGATCATACGATTATTTCATCCAACAGACTCGTATGGTTTTTATCATGATATAATATACAAATCATTAAAACAGGTTTTATTCATATAAACTATATAACATGTTGCTATACACCTGACTAGACGGATGGCATAGTGTTTTAAGCGGTCACCTCGCCGCATTCTACTGTGCTGAGTGTTGAGGTTTCAAACCCCGCTTGGTACAACATTGTGTGATCCAAGTTGTTGTTCTGAGACTAGATGTCCGTTTCATGCATATTTGTATAGTCTCCCGCAACGCGTGGGGTTCAACTTACGCATACATACATTACCAAAATGAGCACCATCGTGTCCTGTCCCTTCCCAATTTTATGCGAGGTCGTCGGTGTAATATGTAAGAGTTTTTCCTAGCTTAGTATATGGGGCACCGCATATTTAAGGCCCGCTTTTGGAATATAAATTATGTCAGACGAACTGAGATAAAGGAAACGAGTTACGGAGTTCGAGTTAGAGATATTGCAAGTGTCGTATGAGAAAGAGGGCTGAAACTGCAGAAACTCGTAGAGGTCTTAGTCGTCTGTTTTGTATATCCATTATATGACTACTGACATTACTAATATATGTAACCGTAGGAGCCTAGCTTCGGTACATATGAGCCGTTAACTAAAGATGCCAAGGTCATACGGCAAATCGGTGTTCACCAGTTATTTCATTGCATTTCACGGAGTAAGATATCCGCAAGCTGAGCTACATCCCTATATCTTAATATCGGTCAAGGCACTCAAAAGTAGGTAACGCACTTCGAATCTCGAGTTGTAGGTGTATTGAGGTAGTGATTTACCATCAGCTGACTCGACTGCTGGGCATTAGTTATTTTTTTTTTTATTTGGAAACCTACCAAAGTGACTCTATTTTGCCTGATGGAAAGCATGAATAGAATCCAAGAATGGTGGTCGAAATACTCATTGCGAATGAAAACAGTATTATGGCGGCCTAATGAGATGCTTTTTCACGCCCCACTTAAAGGACCCGAGATCGTAGTAGGAGGGAATTAATTTAGAGATTTCGTTATTGACACCAAACAATTGTTGTAGAATTATGCTTTTTCATAAATATTTGTCAATCAACATTTTCATTACTTGATTGACAAACTTATCATAACATTTGTTGTTAATCAATTAACAGTAAATCTATATATAAAAATGTACAGAAAAAGCGTTCACAAAAACTTTAAGACATAAGGAATGACACGTGATGTGGCAAAAAAATATGTGATGAATGGATAAGGAAAGGCATTGTATTGTTTGGAGTTATGTAATTTGTCATTTGAAGAATTAGCGAAAACAAACGGTATTGTTATGGCTAAGAAGTAACAACGAAGGTTAAAGGGTGAAGGATGCATAATTCCTTTTTTTTGACAATGTCCATTAGCTAGCGTATTTTTAAGACTGTTTTTACACAATTAGATGTGCACAAATATTTTTCTGAAGATAAACTATCTAAAGATCTGTTTCAAGCGTCAACGTGATGTTTCGGCACATTTTAACGTCACCTTAGTTGTATGTCAATCAGAGCAGTGGTAATCACTAACCGGTGACCCACTCTACAAAAGATCATGTCTCTGAGCGTCGCCAGAATTATTTTCAGGAGACGCATTTACCACACACTATTTACTCATATAAAATATGGAATTAACTAGCTTTTTTTTATTAAATGAGTTAAAAATATTTTTTTTATATATATTTTTTTGAAGAGGGATGTAAAAGTACACCGCCTTGCACCCCTACCGGTGCCCAAGCATGTGTCTCATATAAATTCCGATTTTTTTATTATTTTAGCTATCAAATTATGTATAATATCCTTCATTTAATAATTATTGCAGTAAAAACTATGCTACATCATCAGTTCATACAGACAGAATTCAGGTTACGGCAACAGACCGATATGGCATTTGCATTGACCTTTACACAAGGCTTAGATAATCATTCAAGACATCTTTTATTTCATAAAAGCGCAAATTATTTGCACATAAGTTCGTCACGATTCAAACTATCTGCCCGATGTGACTGACCCGTTTAATTTAGGACACGAGATACTGAAATATGAGAGAAATAAAATACTCAGACAAAACAACTTCTCTTTATCATCGGATCACGGATGACGTAGTGTCGCCACGTCACTTTCTACTACGCCGAGTGTTCAAACCCCATACGGTTTTAGTCTGGGTTTTTGGTGTTCGTTTCGTGTATGTTTGTAAAGTCCCACGCCACACAGGATATATTCCTAATGCGGGCGTTGTCTTTTTAAAAGATGAAAAAACTAGTCGTAACTTTGGATATTAACTACCTACTGCAGTTGGAAGCCTGATATCGGAAGGTTTGTTTTTTCTAATGCAACACGTTAGAGACTTAAGCTGTTTCAATACTATTCATACAAAAAATATATTTAAATGGCAACCTTTATAGGTAATTTAAGTATATTGAGCAGGTTTAAAACTGCAAACATATAATAATCGCTAGCACATCGGTTATGTTATTCGTCAATGAGTGGCCATCATCATAATCTACAGCTCTAGCAACCCACTGCTGGAAATAGGTCTCTGCTTAGAAAAGAGGTTTTGGACTGCTACACAGCTCTGGTCAGGTGGGTTAGATAGGATATGTGTCGAGTTTCCCTTCTCTTTACAGTGATGTCGTACTGCATATTTTACTCTCTCAGTCGGTTCTTACGACACCTATGGAATAAATAAGTGTTCTTAACCGGTCAATCGGTCCGTGTAGTGACGGATTAAGAATACATAGTGTTACCACCCCTATTCATCCCGTGGGCGTTGTAAAAAACAACTAAGGGAACAAAGTATACAAGACAACATCATTACAAAGAGAAGGAAAACTTGGAACAAACCTTATTCTAACCCGTCTGCCCAGCGTGGTATAGTAGGCCAAAACCTCCTTGCTAAGGAGAGGCCTATGTCCAGCAGTGGATTGAAAAAGACTTAATGAATCGGTCACCACACTGATTAACCATTACAGACATTTAACTTTGTTATATTCCAGTATTTGACAATATCTAGCGTATTAAAAATATAAGCACTAGTTGTTTCTTACTGTGTAAACAAACTTACTATATACACTGACGAATAAAACTTCATACCCTGATAAACATACTTATTGTACACAAAGTAGCTTTCTTTTTGTAAAGGAGTATTGTACACCAATATTACCGCAACTATATTTTTAAACTCAAAAATCAAACAACGCAATCACACACATAATATATATTCAACGGGGCTGACCTGACAACCAAAAATACGTTATATAAATAAAATCCAATAACCCACGTATCCATACATGTTTGATGTTGAAGCGAATTTGGAAGATAACCGACCTACGAAAGGTTAATCAAATCAGAAATGAGATCTAACGGATATAATTGAATCTGTAGTTGGACGTTGCTCTGATATTGGACGGCGTCCTTATGTCCCTAAAACTGAGGGATATCTATTACCGAGAATCTTTTAAGAGCCCTTAAAACGGATCGTGGCGGTTCTGGAGTTGAAAGCATTGTTGAAATTCAAGGCAAACGCTTGGTTTATGTTAAGCTTTCAACGGTGAATAATATTCTAAATAATAGACGACGAGTACGTTTCTACATTTGATGGTACTTGACCGGAGGCCCATTGATGCAGGGGTGACAGTTATCGTGGTAACTGTGTAAGCCTTATACTGTCACGATGACTGTCATGCTTTTTACGTCCTCAAATGGGGTGTGAAAAAGCATCTCCACTAGGCCGCCATAGTGTGGGTCACCATACTGTATTGTCTGCATTTGCAATAAGTATGGTGGCCACAACTCTTGGATTCTATTCATGCTTTCCATCAGGCAGCGTAGAGTCACTTTGGCAGGCTCTTAATATAGTAATAATATAGTACATTATCGTGTATTTATTAAGCGGGAGGTTTGTGTACCACATGGAAAAATAATTATGTGAAAGGCAAGATTAATTGCTCTAAGTGCCATAGGTCAGTCAAATCTATATTTTTTGAGTCTTTCGAGACCTCTGCCCTCTCAGAAATAGGTTTGGGCTTCGTAGCCTCACTCACTCGGTGAATAGCAATGAGAAAATTACTTAACACCCTTTTTCCGTAAGGCGTGTTATCACTCTGGTTATGTCGACATTTTCTGATTAATTTGCGCAACTTTTGCAAAATTTCGATAGAAGTTCACGATTTTGCAGATGGACACTACATCGATAATATTATAAACAACCTTTATTTACGAGCGACAATCCATTTTAAGCATATATATGTATATATAGAGGTCAAATTGGACAGCGTAGCAAAATTGCTATTATAACAGTGCACTTGACCTGGTAATGCAACTATTATTTTTGTTATGAAACACTAAAGTGTGTCTTAACCGAATATGTCTCGATTGGTGAAAGTCACGAATACGTGGCGACGTCACGATTCAGAGCGAGATATCGTCTTTGGTCGTGAAAAATTTAATTTTATTAAAATATGCGTATTTGTATACAAAATAAAGAAGATAAAGAGAATGAGAGATTAGCGTTCTTGATCCATACTAATTAATCAAGGCTATTTGTTTAGACACGTTAATAACTGCAACCACCAGAGAAATTTAGATAATTCTTTTGTATTGGATTTATTGAGGAATGACTATATGACATCCCGCAAACTCTTAAGAAGCAGAGCCACCATAACCAGACACTTAAACATTCAACAAATCCTTATATTATGCAAGCTGATAATTCAAGCCATGAAAATACAAAGCTAATTTTTTGATACTTAAAGTAATGTAACCTTTTATATGGACAGTATCAGACGAATAGAAATTACAAACTTTAATATAAAGCTATTCTAGTTGCTGTGATGGCTTCTGGAAAAGTGTACTTAGAAGCCTTAAAAAGCTCGGCACTGAGAAGACTGCTTGAAGTCAATCACCTGTCTTTTACGAATTTCAAAGGTTACTTAACCCTACCTATATTGCAAGTATTAGTAGAAAATTCTTAAGCAACCATAGACAGCGCTTAAAAAACTGCGAGAGAAGCAGTTCGACGTGCTTATGAACTTAAAACTGCCGGGGCTCTGTGAAACAAACATCGTGCTTATAATCGACCCCATTCGTCAATGCTGGTCACCTCTTGAAGTCAAGCGGGTCTGGCAGCATACAGATTTATATACTAGGTAAATACAATGAAAAATAAATCAAATGTCTAAAATATTATAGCCTGTTAGTAAGAAATAATAATTCTTGATCACAATCATCAAAGTCAAGATACATTTTGGGTCACGGGTCCACGGAGTAAGTATCATCATTAAACTTTAAAAATACACTGTTGGTCACAAGTTTCTCTCACGGGATGAACAGGGTGGTAACACTCCATGTTTTTAATCCATCATCAAATGGATATATAATAGTTATACGTATTTAATTTCATCCCCAATGCAAACAATGTATGATAAATAGACGCAAAATAGGAGAAACAATTTCTAACATTAAAACGATTACACGTGGGATCATGCAACACCTCAACGTGAAAATCTATGCTATAACGATTGTGTAACAATAGTGCAATGAGCAGTGAATAAACAAAGAAATGATGAATCGAATAATGCACAAGATTTTTTTTGTTATCATTATATGTATATTGTTAACTATACAGAAATAGTTCTATGGGGTACTTTACAAATATGCATGAAACGACAGAGCATCCAGACTCGTACTTTAGTAGAATGGATGGCCCCATAAATGATGTCAGACGAATTTCATGGATACTTTTACACCCCACCACCTCCTTGGCGTGAGAGGATGAGACGTCATATATTTTGCAATTATATATAGAGATTTATAATTAAAACAGTGGTTCCGAAATTTGTTTCTATCATTTTTTTACTTTTTAAATTATAAATTTCCAAAAATCAGCGACAAAAAAAAATTTTTTTTGTTTCTTGCATTTCAAAAAATGAAGCAAATAAAAAACAATAAACTGTAGAGTATACTTCTTTCGGCTCTATTTCGCACACATCAATGGCTGTCTAAATTATTATTAATATAGGTGCTAGGAGACATACTCCTGAACCGTTTTACTATTGACAAATAGAATTTCACGTTTAAATAATGTGACGTCACGAAACTTAGATCCACTCCCACTGCTTGTCACAGCATGTACTTCGTCGACCACCTCGCAACGTGTCTTGGAAATTATTTTAACATATTTCTAACGCATGGTCGCGTGCGCATTTTGAGAATGAATGACAAGTTTGTGATAACACTAAAATTAGGCATCTTTGAGCTTGTCTGTCGTAAGATAGGTAGGAGCTCTTCAGTGGCTATTAGTAAACCTTCCGACTGTAGGCTTTTATGATTCGATTTCACTAGTAGTTTGTTCTAGTAGTTAGTGCCTTGACTGGTAAGCTGAAGGCCGTGCAACGAACACGTAAGCACGATCATTAATTCTGTGTCTGGTTGCAATTTATTTATAATGTGTATATATTTGAAAATATGTAAGCATGTTTATTAGCAGTCTGGTTACTATTATTTTTTTTTAACCTGTGGAAACCCCCTCGGGCCGTCACCCCACCGAGGTTTACGGCGGGGTAGTGTGTCGAAATCGGACCGACTAAAACCACACGGTGTGCCACTCTGCGCCTGACATAGGAGGGATCCGGGAACAGCTGTTATTACGACATCCAAATCCAGCAGTCTGGTTACCATAGCACAGCCTCTGCTTAGTTTGGGATCAGACTGTTGTGTGTGTGACGTGGGAAATGTTGTATATTATTGATCTTAGTAACACGATGGTTTGATGACGATGCCAAGAGGCAGTTACTTTTTTATTTCAGCAAAAAAACTTTCACTACATAGAATAACGCTCAGAGTTCGACACCACGGTAATTAGACATTGAGTCAGGTCAGGGACTGCGTTGACCTTCAATACTACGCGAAACAGAATGACTTTTTAAAACACTTCTGCAATGATTGTGTGTAAGTAGCAATATTTTTAACACGCTTTTGTTGGCTTCACCTATTTCTTTATTTATAACCGACTATTTTAATCGTGTATTTCAGGTTTATAAACTATATATACTTATTTCAACATTGTCGAGATATTTTTGAAGTATAAGAAACTACGATTTTTTTTTAAGGCATCTTTTATTTAAAAAAAAAATCCCTTGAAAAGTTTACGACCAACTTATTATGCTATTACAATTTATGTGATACAAAAGCTTTTCACGATATTTTAGTATTCGTATTTACTTAGTTTGAAATTTAAAACCAACATACCTAAGTATTTAATTTTCTTATTTATCTACACAGGCAAATCTCACGACAAACTTTTATATCATATAATTGTGTATTTTTTTTTCTATATCCTATCCTGCCAAAATGGTAAAATCCAAGAGTAGTGGTCACCTTACTCATTGCAAATACAGACAACGCAGTATGGTGACCCACACAATGGCGGCTTAGCAAGATCCCTTTTCACACCCCGATTGGAGATGTGAAAGGAATGATAATGAGTTACCACGATAAGTGTCACTCCTGTATCAATGGGCCTCCGGTCTCAAATTCACCAACAAAACACGACGGCACGGAGGCTGTCGCTTTAGGTTGATCTTCTTCTTCTTGTGTAATGACACAACTTCTCAAGAAATCAAACGAGCCCAAATTCGATTGGATTTTGTCGTTTTAATAAGCACTTCCTATGACTACCTCCAGTTATGAAATCAGACCTTGGACCAAACTCGATGATCGTTTTATAAGGAAGTTCCTATGGCCACCTTCTAACTCTACCATCAGATCAGGTCCTCATAATATTGTATTGTCACGTGACATACATACGCCTGAAAATTTGAGCTCAATCGGTTGAAGATTGCTTCAAAATTGAGTTGCAAGATTCCACCTGGAGAAAAATAGTTACATACATTGCAAGTTAAGCAAAAACTTGTAATAGCAATAACTACACATGTGTTCCACAAGGTAGTCTGATCTACAGCTAAACATACTTAAACATTTCAGATTAAATACATACATATTAAGTATAAATTACACCCAGATACAAAAAATTTTCGTGTTCATCACACAATTATTTCTCTATGGTAATAATCGATCGAAATGCTTAGCATTCAGGGCCATCAACATCCAACTACTCGACTAAGTACTCGATAACGTAGAGATCGAGCCTTTAGTATGCAGAACAAATGGCGCTGGAAGTCTTCTACAGTGGAGTAATAAAATTTAAATCATCTAAAAAGAACATAGACAAAATGACAAAAGTTTGGCAAACTTTTTAGAACTCGCATAAAGTATATTTAGTCAGCTAATAAAAACTATTCAAACTCTAAAAGGTGTTATAAAACCTGCAAACCATTATTTGTTAACTAGTTATTATCGTATATCGATATTGACTCACTCAGAATTGGCAGTAAACATAAGAACTATCTTTATCATTGTGGATTGTTACATTGAATTGTAAGCAAATTATCTATTTCATATCTTCTGATTTAGTTCACATTATGATAACATTATCTTTTCCAAAATGACTGTCATCAATGTAATTTCTTTGTTATTCTCTCTTCAATATTTAAAACGGTCACATGGTGCATAGTTCCCAGTAAAAGTGTGTTCCGAGTCACAGGTATGCGAACCTGAATATTATGCACGCGAGTTTCTTAAAACCTCTTATACTAAACGTTTAATTACAACTCCCAATTTTTCCTATTTCATCCTTAGTTTCCGATTGATGGCAATAAACTGCTTTCTGATTACGTGGGTGGAAATAAAATTATAGTCAGTGCAGGTGTTTAACACGCCCCTTCTTTCCTCTTCGGGGATGTAAGCGCGAGCGTATCTGTATACAAGTCAAATAATATAGCCCCGCATAATGGTGTCAAAAATAACTCAACATAACGCTTGTATTAAAATTTTACGTGGTCGGAATAAATTAATTAAGAAAGGAACTAGGCGGCTATTTTCCCCCGAGAGACATTTGGAACGTTACCAACGGGGTATAATGATTTATGTGCCTAGGAATCTACAGAATGTCATTTTGGCAAACAAAAGGCTAAAAGCTGTAGGCAAAAAAAATTTTTGGTAAATTTGCTTTGGTAGTGGTTTTTATCGCATTTAATGTTACTATTGGGTTCAAGTGACCTGCATACTCCTTTGGTCTTTACATCATAAAAAACATACAAACCCTTCAAAGTAGACATCAAGGAAACATCATCAATGTTGTAATATTATCATCTAAATGAAAGAAAAACAAAACGGTTACAAAATATTTTCTAATGTTTTCAAAAAATATCAATTTTCTTGACAACAAAAGCAATGTTGATCGAGCATTGGACGAACACTAATTTCGCTTAAATGGACGATAAAAAAGCTAATTTATTGCTACTGTGGTCAGCATATCCTATGCCCAAGTCGTGGCATGGCATATAGAGTAATACATAGCTACGGTAAAAAGGATCTCAGGGTAGGTAGACTTATTCGTCACTTTCCAGGGATAGGCATCTCTGTACACAATGCCTAACGATTAGATGAAACTGAGTTTTAGGCAAACAGTGAAGTCACTCTTTGTATTTTCCTCGCAAAGCGTAACAGCACTATGAAACTGTTCATTAATCTTCTACAAGTCGTAATGTTGAAAGTCATTCGGTACAAATCAATATTGCCATTACAAAATTAACGAATTCACTGCGTTAGTGGTGAGCTGTCCGGATACAAATTTGCTAGAGAATATGCTAATGCAGTACAATGTATTATCCAATAGGGAAATGGAACGTACGCAGAGAAATATTTTTTCATTACACAATATGGAATCGCAATGGGAAAATGTTCATAGAAAAATGTGATTAAAGAACATTTTTTTTACACTGAAATAAAGGGTTATGTTTCTCATCTGAATTTTCGGTCTCTGCATAAAATAACAGAGAGTAGAGCCATTAAATTAAAAAGAATGTAATGACGTAAAGACAAAGATGAATCTAGAACGCTGGTTCTACATGTCTACCCATTGATGCATGGGTGAATTATCGTGGTAACTGTGTAAGCCTTACACTGTCATAATGACTGTCATGCCTTTTACGTTCCCGAGCGGGGTGTGAAAAGCATCTCACAAGGCCGCCATAGTGTGAGTCACCATGCTGCATTGTCTACATTTGCAATGAGTATGGTTGATAACTAGTCTTGGATTCTATTCATGCTTTCCATCAGGCAGAGTAGTCACTTAAAAAAATGCTAAACCCACTTCATCGGTTCTATGGTATACGGCAGTGATTATCTGTACATTTAGGGTTACAGAATGAATGGAATACCAGTGGGATGATCTTCGTTATAGCCAGACTTCAAAACGTTAAAACTAGTTCAACCTTTTGTATACCATACAAGCATTCAGATGTCCGAAAAAATATTATTGTCATTCGTACCATGTAAAAATCACATGACAAACAACAAAGACAGAAGAACAGATAACTCGCATGTCAAAATAAAAGCTTACGTATCCATCGCATTTTTTTTTTCTGAAGTAATGAGTTCGTTGTAACTTTTTCAGATGAAGTCTAGCCTTCCTGTTATACTTGACCGAATGATTAACTATTACATTATCAATTAAAATGGGCCCAGAGTCATGAATCCTGAGAATATTTCGATCAAGTGTTAACTGGAGCGACAAGACATGAACGACAGTGTACCTATGTGATTGAAGAAGAGATGGGTTATTTTATTGAGCTGTAAGCCTACTGTGGTAACGGCTGGGCTGTTATAAGCGCAGACACGATTTACGAGTACTTCCAGTATTTTTAGTAGTACTTCCAGATTACTCGTTATAATATTATTGGATACGGTGGCTATGTCGTCAGTTTATTCATGTGTGCTTCATTCTGATACATCAAACAGAGATGTTTCTAGAAGCTGCATATTGGAGAAAATATGCAATCATTTTTTTTAAATAAGTTTCTAAAAAATATGTACATATGTATACAAATTTCTCGCCAAGCTACGCAAGGACAAGGCAATCCCAATACCGTAAGTAGAGGGATGAAAGTGGTCTTGGGAGTGATCACAAAACAAATGTAAACGCATTTGACTATTTTCGAGAATATTTTACAAGAATTACGACACTGAATGGTCCTATTTCTAATTCTAACTCATCAAAAAACTAAAAAAGGGCAATACCAAAGGTGTATGTCATTTTGTAGACAGCATTAACATCTCTCTTTCCTATTTCAACTTTGTTGACATCGCATAACGCCATCGATCCTCAAACTAAGCAGAGCTTGTAGTATGAAAGCTAGATTGACTGTATATTTAGAACTTTTATAATTTTTATTGTAAATACATACATATTATGTAAAGAAAACATCCAAACTCCGAAACAAATATTTGCAGATTATACAAACATTTGGTCCAATCCGGGTATCTCCACCGAGACATCAGAGTACAGCAGTCGCATACGTTATTACTGCGTCACCGAGGCAGTCACAAAATTCACAGAAGCTATTTAGGTACCAGGACCATTATTGAAACTTGGCTCGCCATCTCAAAGCACATTAAAAGAGTGCTTAACCTCATTAAGTAAAGGCTTGAAGCTTAAGGATAATATGTAGAGTTAGATGATTGTCAATGACACTTAATATATTCACGATTTAGCACCATTCAGTAAATATAAATTAAATATGAATATCCAAGAGATTTTTGATATCTCGGTTGATTACCTACTTTATAATGTATTCCATTACAAATAAGATAATACATTGCATGGATTCCCATTACTGAACCATCTTACTGATGCAATACTGTTTCGTAATAATACCTTAATAAAAATACAAAATATCAACTGTGTGAGGCACTTGGATTACGTATTTTGAATCTGATTAACGCCACACCTCTTTGTAATAACCTGTATGCATGCGTGTATAACTAGTCGACATGTGCAACTTCGTCTTCGTTTCTCAAAATTTTCCAAATTTTTTGTAACATGTGTCATTGATACTCGGTTCTTATTGGTCATACCGTGATGTTATACAGGCTATAGAATTCTTCGATAAATGGCCTATACAACATTAGTGGTCGATCTAATAATTTCTCAATTCGAGTCAGTTCCTGAGATTAGCGATTTCAATTAAACACATATTAGTAGAGATTTTGCGCAGAATGAAGTTAGTGGAGTATTTTTGGAAGTTCCAAAAAAATTAAGTTTTAAATAAGCATTTGTCCAGTTTTACTAATCTTGCACTTATTGCCACCATATATTTTGTAGCTCGTCCAAAATTTGAATGTAGGTACATGACAAACATGTCATTAAAACCAGGTTAAAATGAACCATAATTCATTTTTTGTCTCATTCTATCTTCAGTCATGTTAAAACAGTGAAAGGAAGATGGATTCAAAATTACTTAATTCCTACTAGATTTCTGGGAAAACGGGGAGATTAAAATATAGATATTCAATATAATTATTATAATATGATTTATCTAGAATGCAAGTGTCATGGATGCTATACTCTTATTATCACGACAATTTGATATGACAACTGTACAGGAAACCGGCCTGTCCTGTTTATCATATTTCACTCCAATCATGCCAATTATCATCCAGACAGATACAATGTATTGTTACTGTATGGTGATAGAAACAGTTTTTGGTTTGTACTTATACTCCAATCTTTAATTTAAAAGTTCACAGCTGGACATATGTCTCTCTTTTGAAATGAGATTTTGGCCTGGTACAATTTTGCTCAATAATAAGACATAGTTAATTTTGTAAGGATTTAGCTTTTTCTAACTGAAATTACACAGATGAGCTCGCTGTTTCCTACTGGCTGCATGTTGTGTATTCGATCACATAAAACAACACTGTGTGATCCATAAATTGTTGATCCGAGTTTATGTCCAATTCATTTATGATTGTAAGTTCCCTGTTTAACAGGTTATATTCTTATTCCCGAAACAAAAGCAGACTTAAAAACAAAATTAAAAACACCAAAATAAAAAATGAGCTTTATGAATCATCTTGAACATGTATTATGGTTAAATCCTACGAAGTAAACACAAAACAATTAAGTTTTCCTTAGCATATGCTCTTTGGAATGAGAACTAGTAAACATGTATTAATCATTATTGTTGATCAATTGTGGTAGTTGTTCTATTTGAATATATGCTAATATTATGCAGCTTACGAGTTTGTTTGAATACACTAATCTCAAGAACCAATGGCCTGGTTTAAAAAACTTTCAGTGTTAGAAATCCCAGTTATCGAAGATGGCTATAGGCCATCAGGCTATGACCAAAAGAGGCAGAGTATCAAAGAAAAAGGTTCCGAAAATGGAGAAAATGATTCCTTTTGAGAGTTTCACTTGCGTGCATAAACGGTTACAGTTTTGCAAAAATAATGTATGAAAAAATTATTTTGCTTTAATGTTCTAAAAAAGTCTGCAACAGCTTGTCTCTGCCTATGCTTCCTTTACCTTTTTAAAGTAAACAAATTTGTTCATGTTGTATAATACTAATAAGCAGATGAGGTTGCACAGGTCAGCAAGTATAAAATTTAACTCGGCAATTGGTAAAGATGAAGTAGCCACATTTTGCTGGCCATATTTTTAGTTACTAGTTTAGTCAAGTACACATAAGCTCAAAATACCTATAAATTTTAGCCTGTCCTACTAGAAATTATGAGTCTGCTGACCACTAGACTTTATAAATAAATTTTATCACAACATAAGAAATTAAAAAAAAAAATTTGAACGCAAAAAGTAGTATATATTGTATAAGGAATAGTATGAGACAGGAAAGGTGTACCTGTACATTATAAAAATAGATCAGGGGGCCTAGTATACTGCCCACACTGAAATTTGTGTCAATTACACCAAATGTTGTGACAATCAAAATCAAGCAGATGTGAAATAAACTCACGCATACACACATAGGCAATTTGAGTAGTTTGGGGCAACTTTTTCTGAAATAATACATCTAAAGCATTGCAAATCATAGGCATAGCAATTCCCTATTAATATAACATTTAATAATACAAATAGTTATTAGACATACTAATTAAAATATGAGTCATAAATTGTCTCTCATAGTTAACTGTGAATGCTTGAATAAATTACAGAATTATCCTTTTGCAATTAGCAACATATATTCATATTAGAAAATATTTTTTTGCCTTTGAATCTAGTCAGACTTCCTAACGTTGACTGTATAGTAGACTCTGCTAAGTATTTGTGGCTATAGTAGAAAAATGTGATCAGAAAATATTTTATATTAATTAAGACGTGCAATTTCGTCTGTGTCGTTCTGCTGCTGCTTCATAATGATCATACCCTGATGTTATACAGCAGTTATAGTAAGAGAAACCTTTAAAGAATTCTATTAAACATTATTTGTGAAACATTAACAGTTAACACATCGCATGCAATAGAAGCTCTCAATAGGTATATTTTCTCCCATTTTTGTGAAAATTTTTATTAGTACCCCACTCCTATTGTTTGTAACATAATGATATATACCGCAAAACCTGCCTCAACAAATGTGCTATCTAACATTTCATTTTTCAAATCAGACCAGTAGCTCCAGTGATTAGCACATTCAACCAAGCCAACAAATTCTCCAGTTTTATAATATTAGTTTAGACGATAAATATAAGATTTACACACTATTACACTAATTACATACTATTATAATATAAATAATAGAAATAAATTTCCCTTTTTTTCATAGGTGATAATTAATACGAAGATCAGAGGACCGCTTTTAAGGGCCAAAATGCCACACACCTTTTAATTTTTTAAAAAATCATTTTTTTTAACACAAACAATATGGAACACATGTGAAATAATTTTAGTATATTTATAATTGAGTAATGCAGGTACTTGTATAGACATTTTTTCTTGATATGACTTATCAGATAATAGCAATAAAATTAAGCTTATTCCTTAGATATCCATTACACAAAAAAGTAATTGTACTGATAAGTTTCACTATTTTGATTGTTAAGATAAAAAAAAAATTTTTTTTTTAAAGCAAACGGAGTGCTTTGACTGATAGAAAGCATGAATAGAATCCAAGAGTTGTGGTCATTGCGAATGCAGATAATGCAGTATGGAGTCACTGTTGCAGTCTAGTGCAATGTTTAATCACACCCATATGGGGATATAAAAGGTAAGACAGTCATTGTGGCAGTGTAAGGTTCACACATAACAGCTGTCACTCCTCAATGAAAGGAGAGTGCATGGGTGCTGTTGCTTTAAGTTACGTGAAAACAGTTCGCCTAGGAATTAGACTGGATATAAACTAATTGTTAGTACAAATCCTACCTGTGTACAATAAACTCTTAATTAAAATACTGAACATAAATAGAAGAGTTTTAAAGAATATGTAGTATTACCTTGTTGAGGGTACTCTAAAATAATATCTCAAAAACGATTAACTAAATGATACTTCATGACATTCAATTTGAAACAAGGGTAGATGATTAGAGGTTGGATTATCAGTAGTAGAGCTGCACCTTACAATGAAGGGTGAAAAGGCTAGTTTTCAATGAGACATATATAATTTAAAAACTAGTTAAATTATTATAAAAAATAATATTAAAACATTAAACCTATTTGAATCTAAAATCTACCGTTTTCTTTTTTTGATATTTATAATTGATTTAAAACAATCCCATAATAATATCTATTCTGCGTAGATTTATTGAATAAAAATATTGTTTTGTTTTATTCACAATTAAATTGTAAATGAAACTCTTACAAAAACGCAACATGGATTAAAAATATTTCAGACAAAATGTTTTTTTTTTTCAGTACCTAATATTAAATAAAGTTTCATGTTCCCCAAAACTGCAATTTCTATATTGTAGTATATGTATATTAAATTTTATATATTTATCAGATTTATGTTATAATATTAATTCATTAGAGATTTATAAAGAGTGAAGAGTTAAAACAAATCCTATACAATCAACCAAGCCAGCTTGGCAGTCCATAACCTTGCTAAGGAGAAGCCATGTTCAGTAATGGACTGTTAAAGGTTAATGATGATGACAGCAAATAGTAATTTAAACTAGCAATTGAATATAATTATAAACAAGTAAAATTGAACTAATATATTCATGATTTTAGTAATCAAGTAAAAAAAAATGACTACATTAGACTATGTAGTCACTTTTTTATCAAGGTAGTACATTACCTTTATGACTTATGTTAAGTTAATCATGAAAGTAAATACAGCATAGATAATATAATCAGTCATACCTTTTATTTATTATTAACATGACTTCATAATGATGGATGAAAATTTTGAAGGATTACATTTGCTGTACAAATTAAAAAATTAAACTTGTGAGATAAGAATCACCTACTGGAATATACCCACAAAAAGTATGAAAAATTTGCTTTCTTGTCACAAGAAAAAATATTCTTTAAACTGTTATAATACTATAACAATAATAAATACAGAGCTTGTTAACTTACAATGCACAAGAAAACCATGTTAGACTAATTAAAAATCTTGATAAAACTGATACAAACCCGTTAGATTGGATATTATATAAAATCAATAAATGTGGGTAGACTTCATTTTTTATTAACTACTACATGACATAACTTTATACCATTTTGCCAAGCAATAATCGGGAGATTCTAAATACAGACGATTTCCTTTAACATCTTAAATATATATCGTCTGAATATTGTCATATATATGTTTAACGACAAAATTAATTTTATTAATCTGAGTGCGAACGTCACAGTTATGAACCAATATGAAAAATGTTATCGACCACTGGCCAAGTCACTGTGGCGACGTCGAGATTATCGAACGGAAAAAAGTTGTGTGACGAGGCTAACACTCTAGTGTTTAAATTTATAATAATAGTACTTACAATCTAAATGTTTCTTTTTGGGTGCTATCATTTCTTCGGTGGTGGCTTTACACACCGATTTTGCTAGTCCCTGCCCGGCGATGCTGTGACGGGCTGCTAAGAGCCTATCATTAATTGTCTGACCCGCCATCCTCACGTTCAGTCCTGACATAAACTATTTACACGGTATAACGACACTTATTTTCGCTTTTTTCCAACAAATTCACAAAATTACGACGATGACGGGTAAAAATATGTCACCGCCCCCCCGACTGGCACAATACTAAATTCAAGATGGCGGAACGGGCTAAGGAAATGTTGCTATCGAAAATTTTTAAAAAGTGCAATATAGATTAAAAATTCACTCCATCTTACGCTATTTTTCAATAAACAGTAAACAATAGTAAACAGTAAAAGTCAGAAACTTAACAGGTAGGCAAAGAGGACTATGAACCCAATGCAGGGATAGTTGACAGTCCTGGTAAATTCTTTTGTTCAACAGCGGATGGCAATAATAATGACGATGATAATAGACGGACAAAAAATAACAAATTGGATACTACGAAGCATATTTTACGACAGCAGATTGGAGCTATTGTCCCGTTGGTTATGTTTTAGATAGATCGGCCAACCTTTTCTATTAGCAGTTAAACTAAAACCTAATACCGAGGGAAGAGGGCCCGACTCAGCAGATCGATTCTGCTGAGTCGGACATTTATATACATTGTATACTATCCTATTATCTAGTAAGAGATGGTTTACCTTCTACTCTAACCGACCCAGCAGTAATAGTGAAACTCTGAGGACGATTTGTACGTATTTGTAAACGAATATATTCCTCGTTATATTACAAAATTAGAAACTCAAGTTGAGGCGGTTACAGCGAGTTCACTATGAATGAGTTTAGGTTGTCCTGTTCATTTTATATTGTATATCTGTATGCGAATAAGCTGAAAATTGGATTTCTATAATATGAACCGGAACTTCTAAATCAGGTCCGAACAATCGTACAGGGACAACACACTTGTACCGGTTGAGTTATAATAGGTGTCTAACTGTTCACTGTTCATGGATTATGGAAACGTAATTCATTTACTACCAGTCTTTTCATTTAACCCATATGTCACTCAATTTTTAAAATTTGCCATATGTATCTATCTGATTTCGTGTCTGTTAAATTGTGCATGATGCTCTATGGTACTATCATTTTGTAAAGAATAATGACAGGTCATTCGGCCAGCCAGCCATGTTGTTCTTCATTCATACAAAAATCGTAAATAAATGTGTTAAATGTTCTATTGGTTACATTAAAAATCTATTTTTATTAAATTAATGTGCTACGGTTTAAAAGTAACTGTTATTTAGTGATAATTTTTTTCTTGCATAAGACTAATTCTACTGGTTCAAACATTAGTTGTGAGTCAAAATGGCTAAGAAAAAATCTAAAACTAAGGGCAAACAAGTAGCTAAACCAATTGCAGTTGTTGAGAATATACCTAACGATGTGATAACAGCTGCTTATAGCGCCGCCACTCCCCCATTAATACCGGTATTCTTGAAAGTTTGTCGGCTTTGCGAAAGTAAAGATGGACCCTTCCTGAACATTTTCGAAGCTGATAAATTAACCGCGAAGAAGATTGATGACCTGATGCCTTTTAACGTAAGATTTTGATCATTTCCAAAGTATTTTTACTATTCTAAAACTTGCTACAATATGTACTTCAAGTAATTAATTTCCCTCGTTTGTCACAAACATATTGTACTAGTTTAGTATTAATACATTAATTTTCCAAAATCTTCCCTCGCACCTGAATATCTGTATCTATGTATGCAATAAAAAATGACAAATTTTGTTACACCTAACAGTAAACAGACTGTATAAACCAAAGAGTGGGCACACCTAAGCAAAGGACATTTTAAGAAATAACATTCTGATACTAGGGAACAATCCGTATCGTGTTAAAAGTACAGAGTGTCACCACCTTTATCCATCTTTTGGGTGCTGTAAGAAGCGACAAAGGGAACAAACTATGCAGGTCTACATTACTCCAAAAAGAAGAAAAACTTGAAACAAAGCTTATACACCACCCTGTCTCGCCAGCGTGATATAGTATGGCAACACTTTTTGAAGGAGAGGCTTGTATCCAACAGTGGACTATTAAAAGCTGACCAGGGAGCATTTTGAGCCTAAATTATTTCAAACCATCAATAAACCTATCGCTGTCCACTGCTGAATACCCCAAGGAACGCTCATGATCCCAGTCTTGGGCAATTCGCATCCATCTGCTGCCAGCCACCTTCTTCAAAGTTGTCGGTCCAACGCGCTGCAGGGCACCTTACACTACGTTTACCCAATCGGGGTATCCAGTCTAGTACACTTCGGTTCCAGCAACCATCGGTTCGTCTGGAGACATGGCCCAACCATATATAACCATATATATGAAACTAATTTTGTTTTAATTCTTACCAATGAGTATAGAGTATAGTTTGGAGTTATTGTTGGTCATGATTTCATTACCAACAACTTTGAATAGTCTCTCAGCTTTTAACGTTTACTACATCAGATTTGAAAATAATAAGTTTATTTGTTCTTTCAGTGATTTTAGTTCTAGGAAGCTTAGTCCTAGTGTATGTGACTGCTGTGCTTAAGGTCTCGGTTTTGATTACTGGGTCGGACCAGATGTTTCTATAATCTACAAATATTTTTTTAGAGTTAGGATGTTTTCTATGTAAGATTAGAAATAGTATTTGAGTATCTCTCAGTAAATCTTGTTGACATGACACAAGTTCTGCTTAGTTTGAAACTGGATGGCATTGTTTGTCTGATGTCTTCTTTAGCAGTCAGCCTTTAACAGTCCAGTGCTGGACATAGATCTTCCCTTAAGCATGGAGCTTTTGGCCTACTATACCACGTTGACCAGATAGGTTGATATAGAATTTCGGTGAAAGATACGACTAAAGAGTCCCTTTGCTCGAACTAATACAATTAGCTTTTTATTCATTTCAACTAGAGTACAATTAATTCATATCTGGTTTCTGTTCCCTATCTTGTAGGTTAAAATCATAGTGTTTTGCCACATTCTCCACAACATACAAAGCTATAGGTCGTGGTTTAGGGTAGCTTTTTTATTGTTGGCTTATCGTTTTCAACATGATCCACTACAAGTTCACTGTAACGATTTCATATTTATATTGCTACTGTAGATGTTATTTGTGCTATTTTTTTCTTTTCATTAACATAATTACGAAAAACATAGACTTTGCCACACAGTTCAGATTTTATTTTCACCTTTTATATAAAAATAAACATTTTTATAAATTATTAAGGCACAAATTGTAATATATTTAATAAGACTTTTGTAAAAGTTACCAAAGTCCACATTGCTGAATAATATATTAATTTTACAATATTTACATTGATAAATATTAATTATAGTAATATTTTAATTTACAGGTTACAGAAAATGACGATCTTCCGCACAAAATATGTTTCCGGTGTTCAGCCAAACTGGAAGAACTTTATGAGTTCATACAAAGGTGTATTAAAACACAAGAAAGTTTACGCAGTGCAGTAGGTAAGACAGGTTCATTTTTGACTAAGTCTAAGATGGGCAAGAAACTATGGGAAGAGAAATTAAATAAATCTAACATGTCAAACGATGACATATGCGACGCTTTAATTAAAAAAGCAATGGAGGGAATTAAAAATATTCCACAGGCCTCATCATTGGATAAAGAAGAATCTATCATAGAAACTAAAAGAGTCACGAGAAGTAAGGAACCAATTCCAAAAAATGATATAAGGGAACCCAATGAAAGTGATGAGATGACACTCAGACAGGTTAAACTTTCTTCAGAGAAAAATGATACAAAACTTCTCTCAACTAAAGTCACAAGATCTAATAAGCATGGTGTGATAGACCCTGAAAAATTTGAAACAGCTATAAAAGTAGAAACAGAGGCTAAAAAGTCATCTGTAACAAAATCTAAGAAATCAGATACAGTACATTCTATAAAGTTAGAATCTACTACACAAAAGGACAAAAATGTACCAACACAAAGTTCTTTCCCTTTAAATAGTCTTAGTTTTGACTATGATACATCAGCTGTAGAAACAGAAACACATAGCAATGAAGAAAAAAAAGAAGAGCTTCAAAAACCTTTTAATATAATGGATTACATTAGCATGATTAAAGTGAATGGTGTAGGTGTACTCTTTCAATGTAAATTATGCAATAGAAACTTCTTAAAACTAGATGTCGTCGAATCTCATAGTTGTGCCAAAAATGGTGTACCTAAAGTTGATTTACCTAAATCTATACCAGTACCAGAACCACCCAAAGTGCCTTCAGTTAAATACATAAAAATTGATAATGATATGAAGAAAACGCTCACTGAAAAAGTGAAATTAGCTGAAAAACATGAAAATGAGAAAAATGAAAATTTGGAAAACAATATAGAGACAGAAAAAACTATGGCTTCATCTAAAACAACATCAAAACCGAAAGCGGGTCCTGCCAGCAAAACTAAACGAAATTTTATTGATTCAGAATCGAGTGTGTCTCAAACTACTGCCTCACAATCAGCTATCAATAGCTCACCTGAGGTTTCAACGGTGCCATCTGTTCATATGCCATCAATGCCTAACCTTAACAGTCGTTTTAAGTTAGTTCCTGGCCCAAATAATATGTTCTCTTTAGTAGAAGACACTTCTGTTTCATTGCCTGCTAACACTCTAGTTGAGCCAGGTCAAGATACCAAGAAACAAGGTAAAAAACGAAAATGTGATACTGTAAATGATACAAAAGAGTCTCAAGACGAGCTCAGAAAGAAGTCTGAAAGCCCAGAAATAATTGATTTGGAAGATCCAACAAAACCATATCCAGTTGGTCTCTTCCAAACTGTTGATCATTCACAACCTACAGCAGCATCGTTTGCAACTCCTGCTATGAAGAAGCAGTCGTATACAGTAGTACAAACTGGTAATCCGAGTAAATTATTGATATCAACTAAAGCCAAAGCCGTTGAGGTTGATCTTCCCAAAAAACGTCAAAGAAAAGCTAAACATGAAACAAAAGATGATTCCAGCTCGAAGGAGCCCTTCACAGTCACCTTAGAGGATGTTGCACATCCAAAAGATACAGGGTTTTTCACATTCATCAATGTAGACCCACTCTTGCAGCCTTCATATGTATTGCCAACCGATAATATTATACAAGAGTCACAAATTTCCACATCGTCAGCTGTTCAACGGGAAACTCCAGAGAGTAAGGAGACTAAAGATAAAGGAAAGTATTCATGCAATATGTGTGACGAGAAATTTACTAGAGAAAAAAAATTGTTATCACACATACAATCTCATTACACGAAAATGGATGAGGAGGATCAGATGCGATCGGAAAGAACCACAAAGAAGAAAGTAAGGAAATAGCGAAGAGCCCCTGTACGGAAGAGTACAAACGGTAATAAAAATAGGTGCCGTTAAGATTTTGTGGCAGATACTGCTGTATTTGTGACAGTTTCTTGCTTGTTTGATATGTGACCCAGACTTTATGCCTTTAGTAAGTGTTACTAAATTATATCAAACGGTATTGGTTACTTTTTTATGGTGAATATATAAAGTAATAGTTATGCTACAAATGTAAATACTAGAATACACAGTAAGATATTTTAATTTGGGATAATTGTTGAATGACTTGAACGTAGGCTAGGTAGCATTGCAATTATAGGAGTAGATTTATCATAGTATTAAGATTTGTTCTTGTACAAAATTGTTATAGAAGTAAATAATGTAACGGGACAGCATTAAGTAAGATTTTCAGAATAACAGGCCTGTTACGTCAGTTATCTGAGATTTTTTGCAATTCTAGGTTTTCTTTACCATATCATATAAATATGTAATACACATATAAACATTCCTCTTGAATTACTCTCGTTATTGACAGAAACCGCATTAAAATCCATTGCGTAGTTTATAAGATGTAAGTGTACGACATCCAAAATTCATTTCATTTTATACTACACTAACTGAAACCGCGACTTCGTACACGTGGAATCTATCTATCAGTGAAAGTCCCGTCGAAATCGGTTCAGCCGTTCCAGAGATTAGCCGGAACAAACAAATAGACAGAAAAAAATTATAAAAAATGTTATTTTGGTGTATGTATCGTATGTATATTTATATGCATGTAGTAAAAAGTGGTTATTTTAATATTACAAACAGACACTCCAATTCTTTTTATATGTATAGATAAAGAAAGTATGCACCTCAATTTTATATAGTTTATTTCCAGAGCTACCAAGAAGTGGCAAAATCAATTAACAATGTTAATAAGATTCAATAAAAACAGAACTTTGAAATGTTAAGTTTCATTATTATCAGTTTATAACCTTACACAAAATAAATACTAGAGTCCTTCTAACGAATGAAGTCCAGCAGACACGAAGTTACTGCTCTGCGTCTGAATGTTGCCAGCCTTTACTGTTGGACTCCCCAAAAAGTATACAAAATTATATAAAAAAATTAACAAATTCTAAGGGGAAAGATCTCAAATGGAAATTTAATTTTTTTTTGTTGTTATTTGTAATAACATAAATGTGATGGGTTTATTTCAGACATATTACAGTCACTGACTGAGTAATTGTCATTAATATTACTGCCATAAGACTGTTGACTATGACTTCCTGTAGACATTGTAATGCGTTCTATTTCTTCCTCAACCAGTTTGTTGTGTCCAAAATACTCACCTTTAAATGCGTCACTTGTTTGCACTAAACAAACCGATTTTTGAAGTTACACTTGCAAACGCTTCTGCCGTTAATTTTAAAATTGTTATTTGTAAATGACGTAATCTTAAACAATAACAAAATACTTTCATCTAAATAGGTACGCAGACGCATTAAAAGTTTCAAGTAAAATGGTAAATATCATATAGTTGCCATCTTCAAATATGTATCTGTCATGGCGGCTACTCTCTTATAATTATTGTTTATGGTATCAAAACACCCAGATTCTACTGTTCTGCTTACAAAATTCTATCACTTTTAATGTTACTCGACCAGCATTTTTTACAGCTTTAGGCATATTAAAATAACAGTTTGACTATGGCTAATGACCAAAAAATGCAATGGCAACGAACATAATAACAAAAGATATTACCGACCTGTCATATTAGTTCCGTTTATCGCCAAGGGACTTTTTTGTGAAACGCACTATATATCGTTTTACCAAATGTAAATTATTAATTGAGCTAGTAACACTGTTGTCAACAAACACGCATCAGTAAAATATTTGGACAGCATTTTTTTTTCTATATTAAAGAGCCTGCCAAACTGACTTCTCTGCCTAATGGAAAGCTTGAATAGAATCCAAAAGTTGTGTTCACCAAACTCATTGCAAATGCAGACAATGCAGAATGGTGACCTACACTATGGCGGCCTAGTAAGATGCTTTTTCACGCCCCGCTTGGGGATGTAAAAAACATGACAGTTATCGTAGCAGTGTAAGGTTCACACAGTTACCACGATAACTGTTACCCTTGCATCAATGGACCTCTGGTCTCGCACTCACCAACGAAACGCGATATCACGGATGCTGTCGCTTTAGGTTGGTCTTCTGTGGGAGGGTAGTACTGCCCCGGTCGAGCCGGCCCGTTCGTGGTGAAATCAGCGTCGCTCTACCACCTAAAAGAGCTATATTGTATATTGATCAGTATTGAGTTCAAAGTTGTTAATTACTAGACTTAAGTCAGTTTAAAACTGTTAGCCTATATGGATTAACATGTTTACTTGTGCATATTCTTCTGTGTTAGGCGCTGAAACTTTTGCAGCTTTAACAATCACACCCCTTGAAAAAGATCCGATGTATTGTCTCAGATGAGTCTGGCATTATGGATAGAAACAGGTGAAATAAAACCGTTTAGTTTTTGTGAATATGGATCCAACTCATGCTTATAAGTATTATAACGCTAAAAAGTTTTTTTTATCAAGCACCTGTCAAAGGGACTCTGCTTTACCTTATTGAAAGCATGAATAAAATCCAAGACCAGTAAAACTCACACATTGCGAACGTAGACGATGCAGTATGGTGACTAGCACTATGGTGGTCTAGTAAGATGATTTTTCACGCTCCGCTTTGAGGACCTGGGATCATAGAGAGAAGCAAATATGTGCGCTGGTAGTGAGTTCCAGGTTTAACAGATGGCACAGGTAGAAAGAGCCGAACCAATTAGTAAGTAAGCGCATGTCTACCACTATTATACTTAGTTTACAACTAAGAAATCGACTTTTTTTTAAAATATGTTAAAAAAATGTGTTTTCTATGTATTTTTCTACTTGAGGGATGCAAGTGAGCAGAAACTAAATGTAAAATATGATGTTAATTATCAGAAGCTCTAAATGTTATTTATTGTGAATAATTGTTTTGTCAAAATACACTGGTAATTATATTTAAGTCCGTAAATAATATTTCTATTAAGGGTTTTTTAGTTTTATTTATTTTTTAGTCTAATAGTAATCTTGTAGCGCTCCCCTACTGTTTTCATTGGATAATTAGTTAATTATTTGTAATTATTGAAAAATAGATTTATACTTATATTTGAAATATTACAAATAACCGAAAAATGGAATATTCACTACCACTTTTCGGGTTTTCACCTGAGGAAAATTATTACTTTTATCATTGGAACGTATAAAATAATGCTAAGTTTTTAACGATAAATTTATTATCGTTAGCAGTGGATTACCATAGGTATGCTTATCCACTATTCCCGGATCCCTCCTATATCCGGCGCAGAGTGGCACACCGTGTGATTTTAGTCGGTTCAATTCCGACACACCACCCCGTCGTAAACCCCGGTGGGATGACGGCCCGAGTAGGTTTCCACACGTTAAAAAAAAAAGATATGCTTATCCATCCTCAGAAGGAGCTTAACAATTTCTGGTGACCTCTTCTTGGAGCAAAACAGTTTTCAGAAGCATTTCCTTTCACTATAACAATAACGTGACGACAACCTTTCTTGAGTTAATCCAAAAAAGGGTCTATAATCTGGTTTACAAAACCAGATTATAGACCTATAACTATAACAATAACGTGACGACAACCTTTCTTGAGTTAATCCAAAAAAGGGTCTATAATCTGGTTTTGTAACAAGAACTTTTTTACTAATTTTTTTTTTGTAAGGACCAAACCGAGTGGGTCACTGAAAAATTGAGAACTTTTTAAAAAGTGTATGTATAATACAGTGTCACAGTGTTATATGGTTGTCAGCTAAAGAAATGTTCAATAAAATAGAATAAAAATATTGTTGAAAACATATTAGTTGTGAAAAACTACAACAGAAAGATAATAAAAATACAAGTAAATTAAATATGACTTTCTTCATTGAAAGAATTTTAGTTTATTCAAATGCATGGTTTGACTTCACTGGATAATTATTGCGCTGCAGAAGAAAGAAGTAAGAAGATGAAAGAAAGAAGTTGAATATGAAGATTTTGGCTTTCTGGTTTAAAATAGTAAATAGAAACAAAAAAATACTTAAGCAATATGTGTGTCGGTCACACTTTAATTTAAATCACATTTTTAATTTCAGTGTATATAGTAACCATGTCTGGCTCTGCTCTAAGTTCGATTGGGACAAGAAATCTACGGTATTAAGGCCATCTTTGCCACATTAGCGCATAAAGATTTTTTTTTTAAGTACCCTCACAGTAAGCAGAGGTAATGACACTATGTGTTCCTAGCTATGGTATCATGTGACGGGCTATTTAAAAAAAACTATGAAAATAATTCTACCAGTTGGAGTCAACTGAACTTAGTGCATTTACCCTAAGAAGACCTGCCTTATTGCACGTTCACCGCATTTGCTGTATCACCTCAGTTTAAAAGCACCTCATCAACAGGCTCAGCCAGTTTCGGAATCCTGAGCATAGACATATCGAGCGGTGTTCAGTTTCACGGTCACTTAGTGTGAGATCTGATTATCCTCGAAGAAGTTCGAGGATAGTCAGACCGTTGTATTGAACCGATCAAGACCATCTCCAAAATTCGGCCTACTGCCTCTCATTCTGAGGTAGTATTTGAAATTCTATATCGGTTGCCCGCGACTTTTACCAGATTGACGGACTATCTTGTAGTAGCCCTACCCACTCTCTGTCTTAAGTTGCAATTATTACAACGAAGTTAAGTATTCGAAACGTAAGTAAATATATAGTGTAAATATCATTTTATTTCCAGCGTATCCGGGTAAATAGCCTAAATAGGTAGTTGAAATAAAAGACGAATTCAAGATGATTCATTTATTGGTTTGTTATTTAAGAACAATAAGCCATTCATTTATACTTAGTTCAAAACACATAATAGCATCTAACATAGTTGAAAGATCGCCATTTGTAGAATATTATAGTAGAAATCCGACGTAAGATAAAATTAACAACCTAACTACTAAACCATTGATATGTATTCATAAAAATCCACTTATACTAACTACGTGTAAGTAAAATATTAATTATGAGTTAAAATCTTACGAAGATATAACAACTATATAGTTTTCTACTGATAGGTAGGTACACTGAACAATGTGATTGAAAGACTAAATTTTGGCGATTGAAGTAATAAAATATTTATATCGTGTTACATAACTTCTGACAAATACAGGCTTGCCATTCGCAAAAAAGAAATAAGAAGCCGAAAAAATAATAATTGGCTCTACCATGTCACCAGATGTTGCTGACAATAAATACCACAGATTTTCTTATTTCTTTTTAATTAAAATTCTTGCAACTATTTTATCCAGCCTAATGATAAACATTATATTAATCATATGAAAGCAGGATATCATTCAAAAATATTAAATTAAGTTTTAAACATATAACAATAAAACTTTTTAGTTCACCTTTGAATTGTAAAAAAAAGAAAGTTTTTATGATGGCAACATTGAAGAACGAGAAAAAAAGAAGAAAACGAAATTATAAATGCCTCGAAATAATATCGTTTAACAAATTGTTTAAGCATATTGCAAATATGTTGTATTGTATAAAAAGAAAACATCTTTTCTGTATACTAAACTTTCAATATTATATAATGTACCTTCTATACTTCTCTTTTTCATTTGAAGTCGAGTCATTATTCTATTCGTTGTCTTACTAGCCCGCATTTGACAAAAGTTCCATTAAAACACCAATCGTAGTTCAAAGTTGTTTATAAGTGATAGAAATTGGATTCTAATGGAGTAGAGTTAATTATATCTATAAATTTAACTTTTCTACTTCTTATTCTAGAATATGTAACATACAATAAATCTAACATGTATTTAATAATCACATTAATTTTGATATGTTTCTGTGTAGGTGCAGCACCGTTTAAACTATGCTTTTCATTTGTTAAATATTTTATAATGACGAAAAAAGTATATACTAAAAGGGTCTATAAAATGTCTCGTACACTACAATACCGATTATTAAAATAATTGTACTTTATACGCTACTGATTATAATCTATGATATGTATTTTTACCTACGTCTAAGTTTACAATGATATGTTTCCATAGTCCTATTCTGGATTTACCCAAAAGCCAGATATAAAGCGCATGCATTCTTTCAACGATTCTTTATTTTTTCTTTTATTAATCTAAGGACATCTCAACTCAACCGATTATTAGCTTTATATCTCGCTTAGAATGGACGCTTAACGTTTCAATGGAGTCGCCTCTGATATTAGTCCAAGAAGAAAGGATAAAAAGTTAAGGGCGACAATCAGCACACACACATTCAATGATATGTCATCAGAGTCATCATGAAGTGAGATGTAAAATTAGCTTTACTTTAACTAAAATAAAATCTTAGCTAAAGTCCCAGCCTTTAATCAACACTGATGATAAACGCGAGTATTGGACCCTGATAACATCTAAAAAGGCAATCTAAACAATGATATTAGTTTGTAATCAAGCGTTGAGTATAAAAATATACCTAGCCTTCTCGAAAATTAATATCCTCTCTCTATCTTCACTGGTAGCAAAAACATTGTATGTCAAATAGAAATAATTTTAAGAAGCATTCGAGTCTACGTGGCCGGTTGTAGAAGTCGATTTTAGCTTCTAAAATCATTTCTTTAAAAAATATTCTTTTGGATTTCTGATTACAAGCATTCCAACAATCACTCAGGATATAGATAGGATAAGGGTTACTTTCTCCTGTACTTGATGGAGTTATAAGGTAGGTAGCTATAGAAGGATGAGCTTATGGGGGCAAATTGGACGACGTGATAGTATTCAGAGGCAGACTCCGGTCCTATTCAGTCCAGGAATCCAGTGTTGACTAACTTTTCCAAGAAGAACTTGACATCGCCAAGCTCCGAGTCTTTGATGCCGAGGGATTTGAGCATACCAAGGTCGCCGTTCTCCACAGCCATGAATACGGAGCGCAGGTGTTCCAGATCTGACCTCATTAGGTGTAAGGCAGCTCCAAAGTCTTCAATGGTTTGCGATTCTGGAAACATTTTTTTTTTATATTTAGGCGATATTTAGTGAAATGAAACAAATATATTAGGCTATTTTTATATTTTTCAAACAATAGTGACTGTTGGTTTGCAGAGCACTTGAGAGCATTATTATTTGATATCAGTTTACTACTTACATAATTGTTACCTACTTAGTGTAAATAAAAAAAAACTATTGAAAGTGGTGTTAGAAGTGTGATCAAGTGGAAGATACGTTATAGAAGTGAACCCACACAAAACAGTTACGTTTTGTTTAACTCATGAAGGTGCCTAAAATAGCTGATACTAGCCAACTTATAAAGTTCGATGTTTGATAAAAAAAATAATTCACGCAATATCACGAAGGTTTAAGAAAGAAAGATTAACCACACAATTCCAGAAATAATAATAATGATACAGAACAATAACTTTTATTGGTATAAGAATAGAATCGAATATAAATTGTCGCGTAATTCACTTGTTTTCTTTCAACAGTGTTTCTCAAGATTCATAAGAATGTTTGTAATAAAGTGTCTTTTAATCTAAGGGTTTATTTTTCAAATAAACCGCAGCACGTAACATTATTATGAACGAGACATTTATCATATTGATTTTCGGGCATTAGTTTTCGATAATTCGCAACATGCAAGCGGCATAATCAATGACCATGACAGTTTTAACCAAAGGTTTCGTGCTTTCTGTTTTGTTAAGTTTGTAGCCATGTTCCATGTTTGTAAAATTCTTATTTGCTAACCAAGGATAGAAGCCAAAGCTAGGTGGTCAAAAATATTCCAGATGTTTTATTCCGATGAGATCTGTTTTACATCTATTTCTACATCATGAAATAGACCAGGTAAATGCTTCTATTTAAGTGATTTAGAAAAAATATTTCAGCTAAAAAGGATGAAGGGTTCTAGTATCGGTCGTAAATATAGAATTACCTGAGAGAGCAATGGCGACCTTCTCGACTCCACCAAGTGGTTCCAAGGCATCTCTAGCCTTACTTCCGAACAATTTCTCCAAATAGTTTGGCCCGTGGGATGCTAGTAGCGATTGAAGAAATGATGCCGTTTCTTCAACAGGTGGCCTCTTTGCTGTAAAAGCAAATATTTTATATTATTACATGTGGAATACTTTCAGAGTAGTGCGGCTCACATAGTGTTCTAGTGGTTAGTAATCTTAGCTGCTAAACCAGAGGCCATAAGGTCGATTCCCACCTAAGTCGCTATTATAATTTGCACGATATGCTTGTATTAAGTTAAAAGGACCCTCGGTAATCCGTCCCCTGGCTAATCCGGACCCCCCTTGTAATCCGACATCACTCAAACAATTTTCGCTAATGTTGATCGTACATGATTGAACAGGTTACAACTTGTGCTCGACGCGTAGATATTGTTTCAATTCCGATTGCTTAGTGCATTACGTATACATACCTAGTAATGTCGTCACAAGCTCAGAAGACAACATATAGAATTTTATCATTTGTTTATAATTTGTCAGATTACAAGGTACTCTTTCGTAAAAAAAGCCGGACTATTGGGGGTTTTAGACAGTACTCTATAATCCGACTGCCCTGCACAACGTTTGACGAATAACCGCGGGTCCACTGTATTATTAAACACATTATATGCGCAACATTTTCAGCATAACATATGCGCACAATCCTGTATCCGGGGAGTAAGTAAAACAGAAGTGTATTAAAAACCACATTTTGCTAATTAATTGAGTTAGAAAGTAGGACAGAGCTTTATATTTAATTACACAACTTCAAAGAATGACGTACAGATCGATAATTTTCATTACATTACCCGACCTGTACTTTATTTATAGAAAATTTGGCAAGCCAGTATAATATACAACATAATAATGGCGATAATTTATTAAAGTCACGGTATTTGCTTCTGATATTATAAGGGACAGCCCTTATAATATATATGTGTTTGTGGGTTTTAAGTGTATTAAGGGAAAGCACATTGCTAATATGGATGAATATGCATAGCTGTAATTCGAACTTCTTCTAAATGTTACACTGGCTATATAGTAGCATTTTTTGTTGTTTTTCTTCGACTGGGTGAGGTTAGAGACAAAACCGGTCTCTCCGAATTCAGTGGTGGGGGAGACTCAAGGGGCCGTTACAAAATGAAAAGATTTTGACAATTCAGAGCTGTAAATGCTTGCTAAGCTGATATTAGGGGCCGTTCAAGTATTACGTAAGCAGATTTATTGCAATTATTTACCCCCCCATCCCCCTTGTCAGCAAAAGTAAGCAAAGCTCTTAACCCCTCCCCCCATGCTTACGTAAACATTTGTCAATTAATGTACTGTTTTTTTAATTTTATAATGTTATAATTATAATTTGAAAAATAAGAAAATAGATTTAGGATAGAGATTATATTTTACTGAAACGGTATTCAACATAGAGTAAAGGACAAAAATATTATATCTTACTAACATAACAAACTTATTTTAAATTTTTGGTACATATATTAAATTCAAATTAACAGTCTTCAGTCCATGAAACCCGAATCCATGATTCTAAGTTTTCGATGACATTGGATTGCTTTGATTGCTGCTCAGTGTTGTGAGTCTGCTCGCTTTCATCCGATTTTGGAATGTCTACGTCATTCTCATCGAGCCATTCAACATCATGGTGCTCTAAATTTTGAATTATGCACATCAGTTCATTAGCACGACGAGCAGCGACTCTTACAGGTCTAACTTTCCTATCAGTGTGCGTGTTTACTTTCTTATGGATCTTTTCGATGTGACGATTTAGTGACTTGACGGAAGCATGATAAAGACCACACGTTTTGCATGTTCGACTTGATAGCCTCAATTGTACCGTCGGAAAAAAATAATCGTATGGCATTTGCAGGAAATCTTTGAGTGAAGCACTTAAGCGTAGAGCTAAATTGACTGGAAGATTAAGAAATTGCCCTCCTTCATCTAAAACCAAGTCATCAACTGTTTGTTTTACTTTTACAGGTGGTGGAAGAAACCTGTTGTCTAGTAATCTAAATAGTCCACTTCTTGGACGACAGCATTCTGTATTTCTACATTTTACAATTTGGAGCAAGTATTGGCTTTCACGCACATGTTCTGAATACCATTTAATGTCTGGAAAATCAGGAAGATCTTGTACACCTGCCCCAACATATTTTGCATTAACATTATAGCCATCAATTTCCATTGAACTCCATACTTCAGCTAATACTTTTCCTGCAAATTCGAAATTAGATCTTTCTAAATGTTCATCAATTGTAACGCCACGTTCATCCAAATGAGACCCAAAATGGTCATGAGGCAATATTAAACCAGCCAGTTCCCGACTAAGAGGAGCCATTCTGCGCTCTACTCTGTTATACGCACTTCTTCCGGGAGCATTGGTAGCTAAAAACAATGCATCGAGATCATGTCGCTTAAAGTGTTGTATAGCAAACCCTATGACTTTTTGATAACGCGGATTTTCATCTGGCCCTCCATCAACCGTCATGATTACCACTGGTTTTACTAGTCCATGGTCAGTTTTAGCTAATGGTCGAAACTCTTCAAGTTCGAGAAGCGTCTCGAAATACTGAGCATGAGTATTAGCAGTAGATGAACTATGCTTTCCACTTCGAATAGCGATGTATGTTGGTCCAGAATATCCAACGGCTTGCGGTTGTCCTAGCATATTGGAAGTGATTTTGATACCAGCATAAACAGATGGTATTAATTTATGACGCTCAGCGATTACCCAATCGTGATCAGGCAATTTGATTCTATATTCCATGTGCATTAGAAGAGGTGCTTGCTTATTTGCCGCAGTTACGCCAATAGGGACTCGAGCTTTATCATCTTGAGATATGAAAAATACTTGATCTGGTCCTAGTATGGATGCTATGTTCTCTAAATAATGGATTGATGTTTCAGCGAACTTGCTATCTAAGTGGCTCTTGTGGTGATCAGTTTGAGCCCGAATGAGGTTAACAGGGACTGTCGATACATGTCTTCGTCCCTCTGCAGAATTAGATTTTCTGGGAATCAAACGAAGATATGTCCCACTGCGACTAATGTCAAATCCCATTTTACGTAATTCTTGTGTGAGTTCATCAAGAGTTTTTACGCTGCGAATTGATTCCGTTCGTCTTCTATCATCTGCTGCACTTCCAAATAAAGCTATATCCGCGATTGTTTTCAATAGTAAAGGTTGATTGCTTTCAAGATTAGGACGTCCCACTGAATCCCTCAGAGATAGTCTTTTTTTCATTTCTGGATTTTCATGACAAATATCTTCTAACTTTCTTTTCATACCATCCCTGTGTTTCTTCTGGGCAACTGCGTTTTGAACCTTCCTGTTTAAAGACTGTTTTGCTGTTTTTATTTCCTCGCGCAACTTAATGATCTGTTTATCAACTTCAGCACGGATTGACATAGTATCTCTGGCAGAATACAAAGCATTCAAATTTTTTTCGAGTAGAGCAATCTTATTTTTCATAGCCTCCTGAGAAGGTTTTGGTCTCTGTTTATCTGTATTTTTATTAATTTCGCATTGCTGTTGTGATTCATTACCGGTTTTTATTTTATCTTCTTCCTGTTTTTTAATATTTGAAGCTGGCTGTGTAATTTGTGTTTTTTCTGCAGGTTTACAGGTTGCCTAAAAATAAAAACTTTCTATGGGTTCTGCTAAAGATTCTCTTATTAAGCTACATAAATACAAAGTATGGCAATAAATATGGTAAATACAAAACCCTATGGCTTTAAATCTAATATCTTTAAACGAGCAAATCGTTCCGGTCACAAAATACAGGGTGTTATAGTCTATTCAAGTAGGTATTTAAAAGAATGTAAACAATCTTGATATGTCTTTTTATTGAAATATGCAATTATAAAATCAGATATCTGTAAAGGTGCGTACAGACATCGCGAGGCTTGCGCCGCGAATGGTTCGTCTCGAATACATCAACCTGAGGCATGCTACGGCACATGTATACGTGCGAACCATTCGCGGCGCACGCCTCACGATGTTTGTACGCACCTTTATGTACTTACAGAAAAGCAATTTTTTAATATTGGTTGAGTTTTTAAATGAATCACAACAGATTTTACACAGTTTACAATTTTAAACCACATATTTCAATAAAAAGACATATAAAGATTGTTTACATTCTGTTAAATACCTATTGGAATAGAGTATAGTTTTCTGTAGGTATATATATATATATATATATGTATAAAACTGGCATCCTGTATTTTGTGACCAATTGACGGAATCAATTATAAGAAATAAATCTATATAATGAATATTACCTCTATACTTTAAGATAGGCCATAATATTTTCTAATTAGCAAAGAGAAACTTTTTGGCGATTTCTAATATTTCTAGTAGGTACTCATAGGTACCTAAAATGATTTCGTCACTCACCTTAGAAAAAAAATGTAGTAAATTGGATTTATTCTTAGTCGCTGCTTGCAATTCTTCTTCGATTCTCTTAGATACAATAATATCTAGTTCCTTGTCGGATTTTGCTTGTAATTTATAATTTCGCCACACTTCGTTAACTAACTTTTGTACATTTTGTACTTTCGTACTTGTATGAGATTTTTTAAAACTTTCAAACAATTTTTGGTGTAACTTAGATTTGTCTATTTGAAATGACATCTTATTTTAACATTAAACTTTGGATAATGGAATGAATGGTAACACAAATGTTAACTTGCTTTACTATGCTTACAATACGTCTACTCGCTATAGCAGCCAAACGAAACAATACACTGATAGAGGAAATTTAGACAAGTGAACAGCGCGCGGTAATTCCCTTACTCGGTTCTAAAGCGAGTAGGGGAATTACCGCGCACTGTTCACTAAATGTATGTATTACTTGCGGGAATCCCCGAAAATGCTTTTCGTTTTCAAGCAAAGACAATGTGTGGGTTGCCATTCGTGTAAAGAAGAAAATAACTACCGATGACGTAATCATGATCTAGACTCCCCTATCCCCCATGTCATCCAAAATAAGCAAAGCAAAGACCCCCCCGCCCCCCCATAGTGCTTACGTAATAATTGAACGGCCCCTTAGATGTTCACTGCACTTTCGTGTCCCAGCGTTAACGGCTAATGGTTTACCCTTAAGAGCCATAACGTGATAAAATATAGCCCATGACTTTTCTGAGGATACGACCTATTAATAATGCAAAAAGGACATTTCAAGCCGGACTTGTACTGTCAAAAATTACTGCACGAACATTAATATTAACAATCAACTTTTAGTCGGGTTGCTGTAAAAGTTGCCTCTTCAAAAAAAGCTCCCGAATGAATGATACTTTTTCTTCTGGCAACTCTATCAAAAAATTATTAAATATTAATTTAACGGTTATGGTGCGCACTTTGATATTGACAATTGTCGACATTGCCGTTCCAAGCCATACAGAAAATAGTTAAGGTGTGAAAGAGAAAGATTGATCGACTATCTTTGATAATGTGATTACATTACTAAGAAGATGACGGGATCTAAACCCAACATGACAGCCTTGGCTCTATCTTATTAATCTCATGTTATTTAATTATTTCGTATCCGCTTTACATAATTTATGTAATATTCTAATCCTGACGGAACATGACATCTTATGTCAAACACGGGTTGCGTGCGATCCTTTGTAGGTTATGTCGTAATATATTAATACAAAATGCGTGTATATTGTGATAAAGGAGAGATTCAAAACACACGCTTAAATATATAACGAATATAGGTGTATTCCAGTACATTAAATTTACAGTAAATTTAATAGTTATAATTTCTCAGATCTCGTTACGGTGAAATCTGAATTTAAAATAGGCAGAGCCTGTATTAAGGTAATCATGTATACATACATCATGCCTTTTTACCCCAGAGGAACACACGCCCACTTTACGCAAGTATTTAGGTCCCACGTAGTAGGAGATGATCCCACTTATAGGGATGTTTTATCTGCAAGAGCCTTGTCCGTCGACAGCAGGTGCACCACTTACAGGTGAAGTTGACTTGGGGTCCTAAGTTCGTAGTGGGAACCCTATGTACCCTACATTTATACAGAATGATAGTCTTAAAGATTCTTATTTATCATTATCGTGAGTTACACCCTAACGTACTAAGACTGAACATTTGTATTTATTTCTGAACACCATACATCTGAGAGATAGACATACAGAACAACTGAATGTAATCATCACACAATAAAATACGTAATTGGATGACCTGTCAGTCTATTCATTAGTGATGTATTCGAGTCCCACCTCGGATAAATGATGGTGTATTTATGATAAGAGTACAGTATTTTCACCCTACAGATAAAATATTTTTTCAAATCGATACAACAAAATATGGATCACATTAACTAATGCAATAACTATACTGTGATGTGTGATGTCATGTGTGATCTACAAATTGTTGTTCCAAGTCTGGCTGTTCTTTGTGTCCGTTTCATGTATGTTTGTAACCCCCGCGACACAGGATTTATTTTGAATGCGGGCGCTATCTTTAAAAAAATAAAAATTAAAAAGTATTGTTAAATTCGGTTCATAAGTGGCAAAACAATCACGGAACTTATAAAAAACAATATTTATTTGAATTAAGAATTCTGATATCTGTTAAAAACAATAAATTAAAAATATAAAAGGCGTTGTTTTACGCATATTTGCATGGTTCTTTTTTCAAATAATGATAAAACAAAAGTTACTTCCATACCTATTTCAACATCGAGGCACTAAAGCAACGGCTAAATCAAGTACGGCAGACATACCCTGTGTGTTTGTGACCATTCGTGCGCTTAATTGCCGTATTTTTATGATACCAACTTCAACACTTTCTTTATAGACTTCCATAACGAATGGATAACTTTTATGTTCAAAAACTTTGTTAAAACCTTCATTTTTAATTACTAGGTAAGGTCAGACGGTTTTATCCGGCCAGAAATCAAGTTTGTGTCACCCATTGTCGTGAAAATGTTTGAAAAAATAAAAAGGAACTTCTAATTAGCATTTTAAGTGAATGTTACACGATGTCTTGCTAACGGTTAAGTTGAATAGGTCAATTTCCATTTTCAAATAGCTTCTGAAACTTTAAGAAGCTTTATATAGGTGCAACAAATTTCCTTGTGTTTTTCTAAAATTCGTTTTCATCAATTATTGAAGTGATAACCACTCTTAGGACCGTAAACCCTTCGTTACGTAACGCGTTACGTTGCCTGTCTGTTTCACTTCACTTTCTCTCACGTATACGGCAGCGGGAGGCAGGCTCCTCCTGTCTCATTCTAACCCGTAGCGCTGACCGTATTACGGATAAACGTTACTCTCTCCAAATTTATGTATATTAATTTAAAATATTATACTAACATACATAAAATTTAAGTAATAACCTACGCTTTTCTCAAGTTAAATAATTTCAATATTAAATAGTTCAAGTTAGATTAGTTTAAATTACCACGTCCCGTATCGGCGTTCCGAGACGCACGCGTTTTTTTATTAATGTCGATGTGTGTTTTTAGACTATCGTTGTTTTAAAGATACTCTATGTTCTTCTTCAAAATATAAATTAAATAAATATAAATTTCGGACATTTGACACAACGTCATCTAATTTCAAACTAAGCAGAGCTTGTGCTATAATAACTAGACTGACTGATAGATACTTATATAGTTTCTTTTTTGTAAATACATACATATTATACATAGCAAACACCCAACTTTGAAACAAATATTTGTAGATCCTACAAACATTTGGTCCGACCCGGGAATTGAACCCGAGACTTCAGCACAGCAGTCGCATTCACTACCGCTGCGTCACCGAGGCAGTTGAAATGGATGATGAATATTGAATGTATGGATTTCACACCAAATTGTATTAAAACTATTGAAACATTTTTGAGCCTGCTGTAGTGACTATACTCTGCCTGTGAGATGATTTTTCACGCCCCGCTTAAAGGATCTAGGATAATAGTAATTTTAGAAAATATTCAGGACATCGTATATGATTTATTTTTGATAAATAGACGGACAATCGCAGGTTATTGATAATTATGTTAAAAGTTTAACACACTTGATATTTCTAATCGATAACGCGTTCTTTGACTTCTGAACTTCTGAATTTGCCCGACGTTTTCTACGAAACGTGGCGAGGTTTTTGATTTCAAACCAGACAAAGCCTGGACTATAATATCCAGACTGCTGATAAACACGCTGGTATATTTCTAAATACATATATATTATAGATAAATTACAACCAGATACAGAACAAATGATCATATTCATCACACAAAGTTTCGAATTGGGTGGGAATCAAACCCTCTCGCTTACCAGTCTTGATCACTAACCACTGGACCATCAGGTTTGTCATTATTTAACAATTTTTTTTTTATATATGGACCTTTTAAGCGATACCAAGTGCCATAGTTATTTGAAATAAAAAAAAATCCCCTCTGACGATAAGAAATACAATCCGATAAAAAAAGTAGATTAATTCCCTCGTGAGCTCAAAATATTTTTTGATTATAAAATTGTCTTTTTGGCCAGACCTAATATAAATAGAGGTTTACTCGTTTAATTTAATCTAAACAAACTCTGATATTAATATGGACGAAATTCATTTCGTGGCCGCAGCCATGTTGGAATAATTGGTTTAACAAGAGAATGATACTTTTTAATAAAGGGTGGGCCAAGAATTTGTTAACATTTGATTCTACCATCCCGCTCAAACATGATTTTAACAAGATAGAGCCACTTGTCACACATCTGATGAGTCCCAGCCGGTGTTCAAAACCATGGTGCCGGGAAAGCTGATTTCCACACGAGGTGACATTCCATGGCCACCCAGAAGTCCAGATCTATGTCCAGCAGACTTCTTTTTATGGGGTTATTTGAAGAATCGTGTCGACATCAGTAAACCAAATACACTACGTCAATTAAAAGAAAAAGCAGTGAAGAGATGTCGGCGATCTCGCGATCTCTTTTCCGACGAGTATTCTAAAATTTTGATGCTCGCCTAGAACAGTGCAAACGTCGAAACGGTGGTCATTTAGACTATGTAATTTCTAAAAAATGAATTCCAACTGATTAGCTTTCTTGTAAATAAACAATTTTATAATATATGAAATGGTTTTTTTATATGGTTTTTTATTATTAATTCGTGGTGCACGCTATATAACACTTTTCATACAAAAATAATCTGGGCTCTAAATATTTAAGAAAACACTGTTATCAAGTCGAAAATTACTGAACCCAAGGATTTAGACAAAAAATGTGTGCGTGTACTAGCGTACACTCGTAAGAAGTGAAACTTCTTTATGACGTTATTTTTCAAAAAAATAATTTAAGCCCGTCCGAAGTTGATGCAATCGCCACCTGGATTTCAAAAATGTAACTACTCAAAACGGGCAGCAAGATACATTGGAGACATTTACCAATCCCTACTCCGCTGGAGAAAGTATACTTCGAATCACACGTGGTAGGGATAAGAAAAAGATGGCGCGTAACGGCAAAATGTGACGCGTAAGGAAAAAATGTTACACAAAATTTTTTTCCAACCCCGATAAAGAAGTTTCACTTCAAAAGATGGCGCGTAACGGAAAAATGTGACGCGTAACGAAAAAATGGTACACTAAATTTTTTTCCAACCCCGATAAAGAAGTTTCACTTCAATAATTTATTGTTTTGTATTTCTCTCTTATGAATGTTAAACTAACTGTCTGTTTCGATTAATAACCAAACCGATGAACCAATTTGGGTGTAACGTTACTTTTAATCGTGATAATCCAGAACATTATTTTGTTATTTACACTTTATGCACATAAAAAGTGACAAAAATAAACATATTGTCAATATTTTTCCATTATCTTGTCATCATCATTGTCCTTAGCCTTTAACAGTCCACTGCTGGACATAGGCCTTTCCTTAGCAAGGAGGTTTTGGCCTGCTATAAAATGCTGGCCACATTGGTTGGTACAGGGTTTCTTTCAAGTTTTCCTTTTATTTGCAGTGATGTTGTCTTGCATATTTTGTTTATTTAGTCGCCTCTGACCACATCTATAGCAAGAATAGAATCTCTTTTTATTTTTCTTGATATGAGTATCAATAAATGTATCATTTTTGTGTTGTTACTTGCGCATGAAAGATAAAGTTAATCTGTTTTACTTGAGTACGTAGTTTGTGGCTTTCGTTCTTCATTCAGATGAAATTAATGAAAGTCCTAGTACAATCAAATCAAAAACTCCTGTCTAAGAAGAGGTCTATGTCCAGCCGTGGACTATTGAAGATTATTGATGAATCAAAGCTGCTAGTGAAAGTGTCTGTAGGCGGTAAAAAGAGTTCAGAAAGAACGTTACGAACTTACCAGCGGTGCACAGCTTGGAATCTTCATCGTAACCATCGATGCAATCCGGGGCACCGTCGCAGAGGTACTGGATCGAGATACAGTTACCGTCCACGGGACATTTGAATGGCTCGTACGGGTGACAATACTCTGAAACCGAATAAAAAGATATTAATGGTTTTTGACTTCTTTATATCATTGTTTACGCATCAATGTATTTGATCAAGGAATTAAGTTGGCTCGTTGTCAGCACTGGACCGACCAGAAATATAGGGGGTTAAAGAGATGTAAAGTTGGATAAAGTATTGTTTATAGATAACATGCGTAGTCTTAACATATAAAACTGAGCAAAGATATTCATTTGTTACTTATGTCGTTATTCAAACAGTATAAATATACGAGGACGGCTTAAATCCTCGAAGACTTTAAAACTGAACACTAAATAGTTAATAAGGCATGAAAGAAAATCTTTTTAAAACTGTCTACCTTTCTTAAACTTAATAAGAATAAACTAAGTACTTTCCTTGTATTTGATTAAGTCAAGAAGACTATTTTCTACAAATAGCTATCAATTTAATCCATTTGTGATGCCACTTTAAAAAATTGCGATGACAACGAAAGCATAGGGTAACCCAAAAACACAGCTTTGGATAATATATTCGCCGAAATTGAGGGTACCTTTTTATATTTTTGTTCACTCCTAAGGTAAGCAACACTGTTTTTTACTGGGTTGTATGTATAATTAATGTTAAAAATACGCATATCTACGTTTTATCAAATAAAGTAGAGATATTTAGGGCTACTTTCATCAGTTCCCGATAAAGAATATTTAAAAAAGTAATTAATTTTATAATTGTGATAAAGAGAATAATAATAAATATTTCGGACACTTGACACACAACGTCATCTAGATTTAAACTAAGCAGAGCTTGTGCTGTGATAACAAGACTGACTGATAGAATACTTATATACTTTTTCTTTTGTAAATACATACATATTATACATAGAAAACACCCAAACTTCGAAACAAATATTTGCAGACTATATAAACATTTGGTCCGATCCGGGAATCGAACCCAAGACCTCAACCACAGCAGTCGCATTCACTACCGATGCGCCATCGAGGCAATTGAAAGTTACGGATGTATATAGTTAAGTGACATATTTGTCTCTATCTGAGACTTACTGAAGCCGAAATCTGTAATTATCTGCCAGATAAGTTAAAATAGTCAATCAGGGACTTTATCAGCAAGTGATGAAATTGGCTCTTAAGGTCAGTTTCACTACTTGCTGACAACGTTTCTGATAGTTATGGGATTAGAACACTCTTTAACAAACAACAATGACTGATATAAATATGAGTATCTGTCATACTCGTATTTGTCTCATCTGTCTGTCTCTGTCGGTCTGGCTTGTGAAACCGTACTCTATATCAATCTGTCTGATAACTTCAAAATACTATCAGATATTTTGTCAGTACGTGGTGAAACTGCCTCTTAACGTAGCAATCAAATATATACATATGTATATATATTGTGGCGACTTCCACATTAGAGCACAAAGAAAAATATAAAACAGCGCCATCTAGCGAAGATACATCGAACTAGGAAGTATGAACCAAACGTATGAATTTAATGTATTACGATGCAACTAATAATCCTGTATCGCGAAATAGAGATTCGCGTAGCAATTAGCACATATACAACCTCCCAATGTCAACCGCTGGGCCGCGGCCCGCCAGGCATGATCACCTCGCGTGGTCGGAGGATCCTCCCTTTGTGTCGGAAGGACATATGACACACGTCCTTCCATAATATATACGATTTAGAGCCAAATGAGCAATGGTTCACCAGATAGAGATTGATTATAGTCTATTATAATTAAGACGTGTCCGCAATCGTAATAAAACCATTTATTTTTATATTTCAATATGTCTAATTTTTTATTATATATGTGGCGCATCGCGAGAGACGGCCGAGGTGCGTCAGAAGGGTCGAGCTTCTGAACGCGGGACATCATTGAGCTCAAGGACGATTGCGTCCGAGACTGTACACTATAAGCCCACCCACCTATAAGCTAATCGTACATTATATACATATATAAGACAACGCCCGCACTAGTAATAAATCCTTTATCGCGGGAGACATTACAAACATACAAGAAACGAACACAAAGAACACCCAGACTCAGAACAACAATTTGTGGATCACACAAAGTGTTGTCCCATGTGGGGTCCGAACTCACAACACTCAGCGAAGTAGAGAACGGCGTGGCGACCGCTTAAACACTAGGCCAACTGTGCAGCCATTTTTAGTTTATCTTTAAGTTAAACAATACAGATACAAAACAATTCTACATATATGTATACAAAAACACATCCACATTCAAATTTTAAACCATTTCAAGACAAATTTAAAGTGAAAAGCGTGTATTTATTTTTTTGTTTTCCACAAATTAAACCCATTTTCTCAAATCAGATTACGAACTCGAAAAATCCGAAATTTGTGTTAGTCTTAACAGTATTCAAACGTCCTCGGCGGTGCTTGAGACATTTTGTGACAGGAAATTCAATCCATTTGGATTGGAGGAGCAATTAGACGGGTTTTACCTTGAATCGAGTTAAGTTCGCTGTTATTTCTAATGGCAACACTTAGGATAATACCCTTTCTGTTATTAGATACCGTTGGGACTTTTTCACACTCGCTAAGGCGATGTAATCCGTTTACATGGCTTATGAAATGACAAAAGACATTTGTATCTGGCGTTGAAGACATGCTGTCACACAATGGTCTGACTTAAAGAGGACAATAACACAGCCTTGAAGAAAACTAGCGGTAAGTTTGTTGTTTTTACTGAGTAAGTAACCCAAACTCAAACCTATTCCAGTTACCTCAATTCTGGGGTACGACTTTAAACAGAGGTCAGGTACCTTTTTTTTGACAGGTTAGAAAATCCCTTCGGATCTCCGGCTCCTCAGGGAAGCAAGTACCAGGAGCATGTGGTGTTTCCTCTAAAAACCACTCTGAAGGGGACCCGCAGCATATTATTTCAGGTTCCCTCTGTGATCAACACCGAGATCAGACCCTCTCCAGGGGGACGCTATAGAGATACCTCCGTTTATTTGGCTGTTATAGTTGCAATTCGATCGCATTTCTGCGACCAGGCCGCATTGCTGTCGCCGACTGCAGCGATTTATTCACCGCCAGAGGTCTCTATTCCCTGCCAACAGATTTTGGGTACCTAGCACATATTATAATAACATTTTATTTAAATCAATAGGTAATTAGATTTAGAAAAGAATTGTGATATAGTAATTTTGTAAATAAGTCACAGTAGTTTATAAATGCATATGATACATACTTGATAGTTTAGTAAAATAATTTTATATTTACGTTCACTTAGAATTTTGTTGAGAATATTAATTAACCTAAGATATAGAAAATGTCTTAAAAAAATGTCATCCATTGTCATATATACATGTATAATCATTCTTTTTGTTTGTTCAATAAAGTGTAAAAAGTATAGTTGAATCATTTTGTATTTTTTTTTTAACATGTGGAAACTCCCTCGGGCCGTCACTCCACCGGGGTTTACGGCGGAGTGATGTGTCGGAATCGGACCGACTAAAACCACACGGTGTGCCACTCTGCGCCTAACATAGGAGGGATCCGGGAACAGCTGATATTACGCCGACGACGACGACACGTGTTAAACTTACAATATAAACTCATTTCATTACTAAATAAACTTTTGATTTAAGTTCTTAGAAAAAGTTGTACATTTTTGAACAAATAAATAATTCAGTTTGTTTTTCGCTTTTAAGTGTTTCTAGGTAGGGAGATTCCGTTTGATTTTTTTGTTTTAGAAGTCGCTTTTGTTTTTTTTTTATTATTCCATTTTAATTGTAAAATAATCGTAGGTACTTACAGAAAAGGAAACACTTTCAAATGTTACTCTTGCTCTTGTAAATAACTGTGTTGGTTTGAAGCACGTATTAAAAGTAGTAGGCTCCAGAATTATGTTGAGACACAACATTTTTATTAATTAGGGTGTAGTCGACGGGGCAATAAGGATCGTTAATGTGATCAAATAGAATCGAGCAAGTAACTCCATTCAGCCTTTGAAAAATTGGATGACAAAAGCAAGTCATTGAGGGGTTAGTTGTCAGAACGTTTGTGTCAGGTATATGAAGGCTACACGGATGTTGAACAGAAAATGCTGCCACCACTCTTCAGTTAGGTGCTTATTACGACGTCCAGAACTGGTTCTCCATTATCTCCAACCACGACGCATCAGATCACTTCAAAAACCGTCCGTTTAAAGTATCATCCTTTAACGCCCAATCGTTAAGAAGTTTTACTTTGAATCATCAGTTCAATTGAATAACTTGAAAGAACACAAAAATCATCTTCTAACCCCTAGCTGTTACGGAGTTTTATCTTCTATTACCTGAACACCTAAAAAGCATACAAGTAAAGGTCTATACATGTTTATGATATTTAAAGAATTCCAACTTCTTACCGTTAAGGAGTTGTATCTTCCGTCATCAGTTCATCAACGTTAGATGATGATCGCCAAATGTAAATACTAGAATAGTTTCAGAAAATACATAAAAGACAATACGTGCCTATAAAAATGATTCTTCCTCCCCCATTACATCTGTCTTACTCTAGAATGGTCTTCTCCAGGAAATCAGAATGGCACCAAGGCGTAATTCGTTCAGGTTCGAGGTACGAGCTCTCCTTACCCAAACTATAGTAGAATATTTACATTTGATTTGTAGTGTGTATGTATTCTTGCATAAGTGCGCAGGTATACTGAGACCACCTCGAGAGTATATCCTTTCAAATACCAAAATAATTTTCAAAATTGGTCCACAATTGACGGAGTAATGGGTAACCATACATTAAAAACATACAGTGGAACATAGAACCTCTTCCTTTTTGACTTCAAGTCCACCAAACTAAAGTTGGTGAAAGACAGTGTACAGACTCAAGGATAAACTAATTTCATTATTATCTTCGTCGGTTTAGACCGAGTTTGAAAGAAGCTTCGATGTAATTACAGTTCGCATTCTGCTTTACTTTCAAAGAAAATGTTTTCTAGCTGAGTCCTCGTTACTGGCACCCGTCTGTAATTTATCGGATTCTAAATGTACTAATTGGTGTATTTACTATGTTAGCATTCTTATGACCCGAAGACGGGGATAAAAACTGGTTAATGGAGCTACGTTGGCCGAGTTAATGTATATTTCTGTTTTAAGATGAGGACTTTTAATTATTGTCCTCTTACAGGCTTACGGCGACAGCCAGGATAATCTGTCTCAGGGCTTTTTCATTTGGTCGTTTAATATGTATGACTCGTTAGAAAAGCGATTTTCTGTAAGAATATATTCACAAAAATAGCATAGAATAGAAGTCGATATTAGACATTAACATATTGTCGTGGAATAGGCAAAAATATGTAACTTATCTGCCTATAATTTGGCAATATAATGTTTAGACGTGGTCATAGAAGTTATGGCCTAACTATTAATCCTAATATTCCATTAAATTAATATAGAGTTTACATTCTTAAAACATTATGACAATATTGAACTCAAAGTTAGGAATAAGTTTGTAATTATTGATGTTTAAAAAACACTTTGATAATTTCAAAAACTGTGAATTGACCTTACGTAAGAATAAAAAGCATTTTTATTCGTCGAATTAAAGGTAAAATTCACAATTCTGTGTTAGAAAAATTGACTTCACATTTAACAGACTGGCAGTTTACATTCAAGACACTGTCGGGCCTTATTAACGTAACAAATTTAGTGAGCTCCCGACAAAGAAATGTCTGGGAAAAAGGCGAACAATAACAATTTGTAAAAGTTTCGTCCCTGAAGATATTAATGGCCCTAATTTATTTGGAAGTTGTCACAGACAGGGAGCAAACGTTGCAGACATTCCTAAAGATGGCACAAGGAAATATCGGTATCATTAATAGAATAAATTTGATGGTCTGAGGGTTGCCATTCACAAAAATACACGAACTGAAAAAAATATCTTCTATTTTACAAAACCTCAAAATCTTACAATACCTACGAGTGTTTTCATCATAGGTGCTCAGCAAAAAGCAAGTCTTGTGACCATATCAAGAACCTGGACATACCCTTGGTCTTAAATATTAGACTATCACATTCTACGATTCCAACAAAAAAATGCACTATGACGATCTTCGTCACATCTCTCGCTTTGGTCAGTACTCTTCTATGACTGATATGCCTTTCATCAGACTCCACAATATTACAGTTCTAAGCCCTAAACTTGACAACCCTGCTGTTTATGTCCGTATAACGATCGTAATAAATCATGATTGACGAGGTATATTTGCTGACTTACTGTTGGATCGTTATTCCAGAAATAACATGGGTATAAGTGACGGTTATTACCAGTTCTACTGAGGTCATATTAAGTCATGATTAAACGTGACGTCATACTGACTATGGTGGTGATGGATACATAGTGTCGCTACTCCTATTCATTGTGTGGGTGTCGTACGCAGGAGAGAACAGTACTACAACAACCCGTCTGGTCATAGTGGGCTAGAACTTCCCTTGTAAGGTGAGGCCTGTAAAATACTTTGAATATGCGTCGTGGTCTATACACATTTGGTGAATATTGAATAAGTTATCTCGATGGTGCAATTTGTTTTGCATGGGCAAGAACAATTAAATCTTGGGTTCAATTACTTAATGGACAGTGTATTATCTGATTATCATTACAAACGTATCGGTGTATAGGGTTCTCACAAAGAATTTAGATCCCCAAGTACTGCAAGTGGTGCAACTTACTGCGTGGAACCAAACACTGGCAAAAATTGGGCATTTAACATGCCTCTGCTCTATAGAAACAGACCTGCTTTATGTATGTATGTCCACAGACTTGAATACTAGCTACTGAAAAGTTTTTTTATTTCTTTTTTTAACATCAGATGTTCTAAGTTGCCAATTCACAATATTCAGTCATCAAAATCACATTTAATTTCGGTACGACAATTAGAAGTACCTTAAAATTACTTCCGATTATTAATTAACATTGTTGGTAGTGTAAAGAGAAGCTGTTAAATGTTCCACTTAGTGTAAAAACACCTTTACTTAGTTAGGTTTTCGATATAAATTGCGTTGTACGGTTTTATTACCTCGCAATTTAGTGTTAGATGCCATAAAATGCGTCCTTTTACCCATTAAGTGCGCACATAACGTGCTTAACTTAATACCAAGTTTGCCCACGGGTTTGAAACTGTAGTGGAAATCTACGCATTAACTAGAAATAGATAGTACAAGGGGGTTTTAGGTCGTCACCAACGCACTTAGTTTTATAATTAGGCGTATTCTCTACAAGAGCCTAGGTATATAATGGTTTTGCCTGCGATTTATTTAGCATTTATATAGATTTCGGCAAGTAATGCTACCCTCGGGTACTTCTAGCTTATTGGTGTCTAGCCAAAGGTTGTTTAAGATATATCGCTGTTTAAATTGCTGATACTGGGAAGGTCCTTCATTTACATACCGCCTACTTGTCTGGATGATGATTTACTAAAAGCTAGTTTGTATCCCACAAAAGTTGAACAGCTTTATTATTTAGATTCGTATTTCCGAGTTTATGTAAAAACTTCGTGAATCATACAATAAATATGTACACATATCCGTTTGGTTTCAAATTGAGCGAAGCCTGTGCTGTCGTAACCACGCTACATTCAACGTACTTGTATATTTCTAAATACACACAATGTGTATATTGAGAAATATTGTAAATCTTGTGCACATATTGTGTCACACATATTAAAGTTAAATATTCAGACATGGAACAAATGATTATACTGGTCACGCAATTATTTTTCCTGGTTTAAAACAATCTATGTCTTTAAACTTTAACATACCTCATTTTTGAGGTATTGTTATAGTGCTGAATTTAAAAAAGATAATTGTTCCAGTTATACCAACCAACTGTACCATTCCAAGTATCCTGCTTTAAATTTGAATGCTCTGTTTTCATACATTATTAAGCTAGTTTATAATTTAATTTCCCGGCGTACATTCCACGTGAGAAAACCTTTGAACGGTCCGAACCGAGCAAAGCGAGCGGAAACTCCCTAAATGTCACCCTAAAATACAGTGACATTTTAAAACAGTGAATATTTTTTTAGTCTTCGTGAAAGTCACTTTCTTTAGTTTTTGTGTGCCAGTTTCGTTCGTTAAGCAGACTACACTTTCTTATTTCTTTTATTTAACTTCATAAAAAGGTTGTTAATTCTACACTTTTCTATGTTGGCTGTCTCTGTACTACGTTTTTCATCAATCATTTTGGGAAGTTTTAAATTTTTATTTGTTTTTATACAGGGTGGGCCATGAATTAGTTAACATTTGAAAAAATCGTATAAAAAAATAAAACATTAAAAAAACAGTTTATTTACAAGAAAGCTAATTTGTTGAAATTTATTTTTAAAAATTACATCGTCTAAATGAACAGCGTTTCGAGTTTTGCACTCTTCTAAGGGAGCACCAAAATTTTTGAATACTCGTCGCCAAAGAGAGCACGAGATCGCCAACATCTCTGCGCTGATTTTTTCCTTTAGTTGACATAGTGTATTTGGTTTATTGATGTAGACACGATTCTTCAAAAAATGTCATAAAAAGAAGTCTGCTGGGGATAGATCTGGACTTATCACTGTCACCTCGTTTGGACATCAGTTTTTCCGGAAACATGTCTATGACCACCGACAATGACAATGTCTATGACGACCGACTCATTGTATGTGTGACAAGTAGGTCCATCTTGTTGAAACCATATGTTACGATTATTTTCACATATTCAACCGAATTAATAGTAGCTGAACGGCACCGAGAATCTTCGAAAAAGTAGGATCCAATGATTCCTTTTGCTGAAATTGCGGCCCATATCACACCATACATAGTTACCTTAAGATAATGAAGTGGAAGATATGAAAATGGGCTTAGTCAGAAAATAAAATGTTGTCAAAATTACTGAAACGTTCTAACATTGTTTCAGCATGACTTACGCAAATTTAAATCATTAGGTTTTAGTTCCTGCACTATCAGGATCGCATATGGATGTTATTTCAAATATAATTTCATAATACGGCGTGAGGATGTGCGGCATAAACATAATTCACCCGAACGGATTACGTCGAATAGAAGTAAAAACTTGCTGCACGTTCTCTTCGGTCCGAGAAGGCTGTGGGCCTGCAGTTTGTTTTATATTTAGAGTACACCCCGTCTTTTCAAATTTTTTCATCCATTTATTTATCAAAGGAGCACTCGGATACTAATTTAAGTCGTGTAAATCGTATTCAACGCGAAGTAATCGTCTCACAGTAATAAGTGAACTGTTGTTTAAATAAAACTGTTTCATACAGTAAGCCCGTTGCGTCCCCGTGAAGTGATCCCTTGTGACAAAATTTCCGTGAAAGCAGCTTGTGACCAGACCCCTCCCCGCGCCCCGCGCTTCATTTGTTTGCACGGGATGTTAGATTTAAATGTTAACCAACTCTTACCTCACGCTATACTTTCCGTGTAGCCAGTTCAGATTTCGAGATGCTCCTAAGAGTAGGAAACTAAAGAAAGAAGTCTATACTTCATTCAAATATGTCATGATGTAGGCATTTTGAAGTTGTTTTGTTTACCATATTAATATCTTAAAGAAGAAGGGTTTGAACTAATCTCAGGAACTATGAATTGTAATTGAATAATTATTGTAGCATTCAAACATCACGCTAGTACAAATAGAAGCCGAGCACACATATTACAAAAACGGGGAAAATTAATTCTCTTTTTTTTCAAATACAGTGTTACCAAAGAGAGGTACAGACGAAACTGCATAAGATAGTTGCATAGCCTAATTGCTAACAAAAAAGACGAAAATTGCCAAGTTCATATCTAACAAAGTGCTTAGGTGCTAACAAGGGCGTTTAAATGTCTCTGCTTACCCCTCTGGGGAAACAGTAAGGCTTTTACGTATGACTTTATTAAATAGCTAGTAATAATTGAATAAAATTGATACAATAAAATTTTGGCTCAGGAAATTTAATGATTAAACAAACAACAATCGATTAACAATATTAAAAATCACGGAGAAAAGAAGTATCAGTAAGAATTTATCTTCTTGCTAAGTAACATGGTATATTAGGTCAAAACCTTCTTGCTAAGGAGAGGCCTATGTCCAGCAGTGAACTGTTAAAGACTGTTGATAAAGTCCATAACCAATATGTTTTGAAATACATTTAAATATTATCGACAGCTTTTAATAACTTCCTATTGTATGTATGCCTTTCATTAGCGAAGAGGTTATAGTCTACTTTGCAAGTCTGATCAGATAAGTTGGTACAGGGCTTGTTATTTTTTTTAAAAAAATAAGAATTCAAGTGTTGTGGTAACCATACTCTTTTTGAATATAGATAATACAATGTTGCCAGTTTTCCTTCTCTTTACAGCGCCGTTGCCCTGCGTAGTTTTTTTAATTAGTCGGCTCTTACGACACCCACGGGATAAATATCACATAGACAGATACAAATAAAAACATTTTATGTCTAAAAAGGTCAAGAAACTAATCAAATGTATCTCCCGAAGATATGAACATAAATTTTTAATTTAATTCTGTTATTTAATGAATACTTTTTTTCAAGTCCCTAAGAGCAATTAGATTTTTACGCCGTCGGGTTTTTGGTGCTTCAATTATTTTTTTAGTTATGATATTTTAACTTGTGCTATTGTTATACAGAGCTTGTATTTCGGAGAAATAATGGCTAAGACTTATTTAGGTGACTGCCACCTTCCTCCCTTATTTTAATGAGTATTCTCAGAGAATGTTATGGTTTTCTAAAGTGTTTATTATGATTTCTAGATTAATATTAAAGAAACTTGATAACATATATTTAAAATGAAACACGGTCTTAATTTTAACGAAAATAATTATTATTTTATTACTATATCAAATTTAGTACCCGAAATTAACAGTGAGAAAATTAAAACAAAGATAAAGAACAACCCCTAAAAGATTTTATTAGCAGTTAAAAATTATGATAACATTACAATTAACATTACTCTATTTTGTCGAGATAATTAGACAGTTATTAATATTTGAATTAATGGAAATATTATCCAGTATTTTGGTGTAATTAGATGTATTTTTATTTCTCTATAATACAGATGTCTTTATTCAAGATTTTTTGAGTCCTGAGATAATAAACCTAACTCCATAAACCCCAGTAAAAACAATGTAAGAAATGCTTAATAACAATTTTCTGTGATCATGGTGACTCTGGTCAAGCTGGCCGAATATATCGAAGCATGACTGTTCAAGAATGAAAGAAATAACAATATCTATAATCGAAATCATATCAATAACATAGAATTAAGATTATGGAGGAACGAGAGTCATGTCCCTCCGACACAAAGGGAGGATCCTCCGACCAGGCGAGGTGATCATGCCTGGCGGGTCGCGGCCCAACGGTTGATGTTGGAATGTTGTATGTATGTTAAGTGCCACGTGAATCTCTGTTTCGCGACACAGGATACTAGTTGCTTAGTAGTTCATCATACTACGTAGTTCAATGTATTTTCGTTAGATGGCGCTGTTGTATATTATTGTTTTGTGTTGTGATGTGGAAATCGCTACAAGATATACTATATACTGTCCGTATGGTGATAAATTAAGAATGTGGAGTGTCACCAACTCTATTAATTCCTTGGGTTTCCTAAAAGGTGACTTGGGAAGCTGGACAACACTACACAGAGAAAGGAAATTATATAGTAAGTTGATATAGTAGGCTCATTTCTAAAGAGAGGTCTATACCCACCAGTGGAGTCTTAAAGGTTGTGGATGATACTGATAATTTATTGTAGAGATTTAAATATCTGTACTTTGTTGACATTAATTTTTCAGATAAAAAGCGTGCGGTTAAAGTCTATATACTCTTAGTACACTTACATAGAGGGGACCAAGAATTCGTTAACATTTGAATCTAACATCCCTCGCAAACACGTTACGCGAGTTCTTGGGATCGATGCTACTGGAATTTGCTGGCTACAATCGTAACACATGGTTTCAACAAAATGGTGTCACTTCTCACACATCTAATGAGTCCTTGCCAGTGGTCAAACACGTGTTTCTGGAAAAGCTGATTTCCAGACGAGGTGACGTTCCATGGTCACCCAGAAGTCCAGATTTGTCCCCAGAAGTCTTCTTTTTATGAAGCTATTTGAAGGATCATGTCTACATCAATAAACCAAACACGCTACGTCAACTCAAAGAAAAATCAGCAAAGAGATGTCGGCGATCTCGCGGTCTCTTTGCCGACGAGTATTCGGCAATTTCGGTGCTCGCTTAGAAGAGTGTAAACTTCGAAACGGTGGCCATTAAGACGATATAATTTTTGGAAAATAAATAATAACTAATTAGGTTTCTTGTAAATATACAATTTTTATAATATATCAAATGGTTTTTTCAAATGTTAACTAATTCTTGGCCCACCCAATATGTATATGCTTCACTATATTTATTAAAAAATAACTGGAAGAGATGTCACTCATATATCACTGTCGTGATGGTTAGAATATAATAACATTTACTAACGACCCCAAGGCACAGTGAAATATGAGCGAGAGCGTGATAATGCGACAGCTATCGGGTGTAGGAGCGTTGAGTAACTGTTTTGATTGATAGAACCATACATAGAGGTATTAAATCTAGACTTGACTGTGAGCTGGGGAGAGAGGTCTAGACACTTTTTTATGTATTATAACATTGACAAATGTCAGTGCACACGTTTTAGTTGTCACAGTAATCTTATCAAAGACTAATGTGATAATGTTATGGCTAGGGTGGATCATGTAAGAGACTTGGGGATTGTATTGCTTAAGATGCTTTTATCACACCACATATACACTATTACCAGGTGTTCAGAAATCTAGGTTTTGTTAGCTTTTAATGGTCCACTGCTGGACATAGACCGCTCCTTAAAAGGAGATTTTGATTTATTTTTCCACGCTGGCCAGACGGATTGTTTGTAGTGATCTTGTCTTGTGTAATTTGTTCCCTTAATCACCTCTTACGACATCCACAGGATGAATAGGAGCGGTGACACTGTGCTCTTAATCCGTCTCCACACTGATGTACACTGAATTTAAGAATGTTTTCTACCTCAAATCGATTTATCACGTATCGTATTGGACTATAGCAGCCCTGTTTGGTCTCCCCAATATGTTATGTACTAATGTCTTAATTTCAGGACCAGGAGGGGGTATTCATCAGATCAGAGAATAGGTGAGTGTTACTGGGCATAAATTTCTTATTCGCTATTTATATATCAAATCAACTTATCGCCGTCCACTGCTGAACGAAAATATCCCAAAATGAGCGCTAAATATCCCGATCTTGGACAGTCCGCATCCATCTGCTGCCAGCCACCTTTTTCCATCGTGCCACATGAGAGAATAAATTGATAAAACCCCCTTCAGACCCATTCACAAAGCTGACCTTTCCAAAAGCTACGGTCATTCTTGTAAGTTTAAATAAAGTTTTTTTTTTAATACTTTTTTTATTACTTTGAGTTCGAAAAAGCCGCACTCTGTACAATGAGATATGTAAAATAGCTGTAAATTTGCTAAATAAATCAAACAAGTAACTTATAATATCTAAGTTTTCTACTTTTTAATGTCCTTAACAAAAGGAGAAGAAAGTATTAACTCAATTGTACTAATTGTTTTTTGAAACTTAATTCCTATCCATTTAAAGTAGACAATATTTCACTTTTATCATTTAAAAATTAAATGCCTGTCATACTTTTAAAAGCACATAGTTATAAAATACATTATTAATTTACATAAAACAGACCTGCATAAACCGTAAGAATATTAAGCCCCTTTTCGGGCAGTTGCGTAAAACATAATTTGTCAGCCATAAACTTTTCCACTAAAACCTGGCTATAATTATGTCAACGAACTCTAAAACACTATTGTGTGATATTACCTTAAGTCAACACAATATTAGAGCAGTTCCAACAAAATGTTCATTATCTCTTTCGGTCACATATTACGTGGGTTTATGCTCGTTAGGAAATATTATTATACTGACGGTGTAACATAAACATACAGAAATGGATGGCCAAAAAGGTTTTGTCATATATGTGAGACTACTGCGATCAGGAAATTGTAGGTTTTTCTCTTTAGTTTTTTTACGATACAGCGGCAAATGAGTAGACGTGTCATTCTATTGTAAGTGACTACCGTGGCTCGTTAACTTACTGGTGGGGACACATCACTTAAGATTTCTTGAAAACGCTACTCTAAGTTGCAGTTAGGATACAAGTCATTTTTAAAGTCCTCTTTCTATAATCAGGAGAAAGAAGGTTTAAGTTTTGGTGACCTCTTTAACTTGGTTTAAAACCACTTAAAATTGTATAACAGTGTCTTCTGTGAGGCCATGATATCACTGCCATACACTCAGAGACGTAAACTATCCCTACCTAAATATCTACTACTGCTATCCGTAATGAAATAAATGATTTGTTCTGAGCATGACGATTTTAAAAAGTCTGTGGTACAAAATGGCTGCCTCGTTCGCCTTTGACGTGCCGCTAAAATGACAGCTGTCAGTCTAATCCAGCGTAACGAAGGTTGCCTTTGCCACATCGACAGACACATGGTTTATCACAACATTTCTCGTAATTAATAAACAGTTGGTTTAATAATGAAGAGCGTACAGAATTTATGAATTTGTTTACTGTGTTGACACGGGAATAATTACGAAAGCGAGCAAAAATTCACATATGTTTCAGCACTGTTGCGGTACTGAAATTTAAAAAGTAATTGAAAATATGACCCAATTTTATAGATACGTGAAAATACTTTATTGTATTATTATTATCATTTATATTCACAATATTATAAATGGCTGAATGATGACTGACTGACTGACTGAGTTTTCCTGACTTCTTGACGTGAGATAAGTATTACGAGTAATATGTGTATATTATATCATTGATTCAACAAACAATCCACCAGGCATGATCACCACGCCTGGTCAGAGAATCCTCCCTTTATGTCGGAGGGACATGACGTTCGTTCCCTTCACGTATATATATATATATACATGTCCAGACATAATCCACGTGTCCTGACAGTATCCTTGAAGACAAAAGATTGAAACTATGAATCTCCAGATCTTGTCATCAGTACTCAGTGAATACTCTTGTCCATGTATTTATACAATTAAGAGAATATGTATTTTTCGGTATAAGGATCGTTTGGATGAAATACTTTATATTGTTAGCTTGCCAGAAACAAAATTGTATATTCTTGTGTTTTTTTTCCCGTTTAGAAAAGTAAATACCAAAATTACTTACTTTACACCAGAGATAATAAACCTATTTATTATTATTTACATCTTAATAATTATTTAATTATTATTAAAAAGTATTAATGTTATTACTTTTTAGTATCAACGTAATAGAAACTAAATGTAACGTAAAATAAATGGTGCAAAAAATCTATTTTCATTTTCGTGATAATAAACGCCAGACGAAATGGCAACACTGTTCTAATACATAATGAGAAGATACAATGTCTTGAGGTTTAATTAGCAAGTCATATTATGAATTTCATAATACGATAGAGTAAATTTTAAATGTATTTTTTAAACTATGATTAAATTAGTAGCAATATACAAGATATTTATATAATATTGAACATTATTACAAGAGAAATGGAGCTTGTTAACATCAGGGCCTTGAGGATCAGTGATATTTACACGCGTGGGGACGGTAATTGCAGAACTCCTACTGTTGCCACATTCTACTACTCTGGCTCTAACTATTAGAGCATGGGTGGTGTGAGATCGATCGAATCAGCTCGATTTCATAAATATGTATTAGGTTATAACCTGGTCTAGTTAGAATCCTCACCGGCTGAATACCAAGCCGTGTATCTTAAACATCGCCATGAATGTAGTGCGAAAAGTATTGCCCGTGTTAAAAAAAAACTTCGACACATGTATGTAGGTGTACAGCAAGAGCTTTGATTGCGTCTGATAGGACTGCTTATGGCAGGTGCTGAACGGCGAATGTAACGGCTCTAAGGTTAGATTTGGGCTTTATTAGCTAGTAGATCAGATTACGTTAGCTCTAACAGCTCTGTTCAGTCGCTCTACAACAACAGCAACCGCCTCGAAGTTATTTTCGTTCCAAAAAGATGTGCACCCAGCCCACATATTGTCTCCGATTATATATTATTTTTTATATTTAATGTGATTGTATCCTTAGATGAGTGCTCGAAGACTGGAGCGGTGGTGGCAAGCTTTCCAACGTCTGATATGCAGACGGCACTACTCTCCTGACTGCAGATAAGGCCGAGATGCTTGCTTTTCTGAACATAATGGCAAGAACCATTTAAGTGGTTAGAATTAATAAAGCCAAAAAGAAGTCATGGTTGTTGACAGAATTGGGTACATGGAACTCACGCCCTCCCTTACCTTGAAGCGGTAGAGATTTCATCTACTTTTGTTCCAACATCACCAACACAATGTAAATAAAAAATAGACAGAAATGTTATGTTATAAATTTAGGCATACTGTTTTCGGCAGTGGCCTTTGCGTTGAAGGCTTTAAAAATATATTTTAACGCTACGTTGTTTTATGTGTTTATAGGACTAGTCTTTAATTTCGAGCCAGATAGAAGTCTCTTATCGTGACGCTATCACACCATTCCGAAGTCAAACGATACCCTTGTGTGTCTACAAAAATTATGAATTATGTATTAATCAGAATTACTATTGACACACTCAGTTCTTCTGTCTCTCTTTTGAATCTACTTACTCTAAAAAATATTTTAAATGATGCATATACTGGTGTGAGTAAGATTAAAGTAAAAACGCAAAACGTGAGCATTAGATTCGTCTCTGTCTACCCTTTAGTTCTTATAGGTATGTATGTAGGTATGATTTATTTACGATGTTTGAAAACCTGAAGCAACATACACACGAACAAATTGATGAACTCATTACACACTGAACTTTATAAGCTGAAATTATAGACTAAAGAAAATAACAATATTGTACCTCATAAATAAAATAAAAACTCAATAAAACTCAAGTTAAAACACATTAAATTACTTTTAACGGTATTGGGCTTCCTAAATGTTTGAACATATTTCAGTTATTATTTATATAGGTTTGAAATAGCCAATAACTATGGCGATGCCTAACCTATTTTCAATTTATTGTTACCTTTCTTGAAATAGCAAGAAACATTGGCTAGAACTCACACCTCTTATCAGATTCTTATAATTTTGATGAAATAATTGGATATTAACATTTATTCTCCATGTTTTTTTTTCTATATAAAGAACCTACCATAGTGACTCTACTCTGCCCCATGGAAAGCATGAAAAGAATCCAAAGAGTTGTAGTCACCACACTCATTACAAATGCTGACTATGCAGTGTGGTGACCCACATTATGGCGGCCTAGTGAGATGCTTTTTCACGCCATACTTGGGGACGTAAAAGGCATAGCAGTCATGGCAGCGTAAGGCTCACACAGTTATCGCGATAACTGTCACCCCTGCACCAATGGGCCTCCGGTCCGGCATGTGCATATTCATAGTCCGTCAGACTAAGAATATGTGGTATCACCGTCTCTATTCTTGCCATGGGTATCGTAAGTGGCGACTGAGGGACCAAATTATGCAAGACAATCACTGTAAAGCGAAGAAAATCTAGAAATAAATCCTATATCTACCCATCCGACCAGGGCTGTGTAGTCCTTAGAAAGTAGGTGAAAATTCTAATAGAATTAATTACACATACAATAGCGCTCAAAAGTATTTTGACAACTCAATTTTATTCCATATCACAAAAAATGATAACAAAATTGTTTCCAATTAAAGATTGTATTTGAAGTAATGATACGTTTCACAAATTAAGACACTTAAATGTAATGTATTTCTACACAAAAAGAAAACATAAAGTAAATTATTTACGACACGGCTCAAAAGTATTTTGACAAGGAAAGTTTTTTATTTTATAAAATAAAAAAAATATTATTTTTGATACTAACTATTAGTATTTTGTTGCATATCCATAAGCCTTCAAGACCGCTTCACAAGGCGCCGGCATCGAGTCAACTAGTTTCTGCAAACGATCAATAAATATTCGGCTCCATTCCTTACTTAGTGCTTCATATAAAGTATCTTTATTTGAATAGTTTCAATATCTTACGCGGCGATTCAGTTCTTCCCAAAGATGCTCTATCGGGTTTAAATCGGTACTTTGACTTGGCCAGTCGAGAATTCTGATTTTAGCGAGTTTCATGAAGTCGTTGACATGTTTCGATTTGTGCTTTGGGTCATTGTCTTGTTGAAAATATCAACCAGGTGCCATATTTGCTTTAGGATAGGGTAGCATTTGTTGCTTTAATATATCTGCGTACATAAAGCGATCCATAGTACCTTCTATCTTAAGTAAAGGTCCGACTCCGCGGCGAGAAAAGCATCCGCAGACCATAATATTGCCACTTCCATGCTTTACTGTGGGTATTTGGTATCGAACATCAAATCTTTTGTTTACAGGATGTCGCACGTACCGTATACCATCAGATGACACTAAATTAAATTTGCTTTCGTCACTCCACAACACCTTGGACCATTCTGAACTAGTCCATAATCTGAACCTTTTCGCAAACGCAAGGCGCAGCTTCCTATTCCTTGCAGAAATTAGAGGTTTCTTAGTTGGACGTCGTCCATGTAATCCGAAGTCCTTTAATCTGCGTTTTACAGTTGAAACGTGTAAATTCACGTCGTAATTTTCTTGTAACTCGTTTTTTATTTGCACAGCCGTTTTTCGGACATCACTTGTCGATAACCTCTTTATCAAATGGTCTTCCTTAGCGGATGTTTTTTTCGGACGGCAATTCGAGGCTTATTTTCAAAAGTTTTACGTTTATTATAAGCTTTGTTCGACGAACTAACAAGTTGTCGTGACACTTTAAAACTTCGAGCAACTTCTGCTTGCGTCATTCCACTTTCTAGGGCAGTTACACGTCATTTTTAATATCATTTGAATATTCTTTAGTCTAAGGCATGTTGATAAATGCGGAGTAATTATACCTTATAGACAAAAATATATACAGTGTGAGTAGAACCGCTGCCAGCAAGGAACTAAATGGTTGTCAAAATACTTTTGACTGCATGTATAGACGTGTTTTGTTTTTAACAAAGAAAGAAAACAAACAAGTTGCAATTTGTAACTCACAGAGGATGAAATACATCATAAATAATAATATTAAAAATACTAAATTTATTTTGAGGAACTCAATAAAAAGATAACTGCAAAAGTAGTCTTGTCAAAATACTTTTGAGTGCTACTGTATTTTAGTTTTAATACATTAATAACTGTTAATAACATTAAAAATTTTGATTAAAGTGTCAAGTTGTATAAAACCTTTGTACATTAAACTTATTTCATACAATTTTGAGAACGACAAACATATAAATACATGTCTCAGTTTTCTAACTATATCCAAAACACATTTCATTCCATCTGCATTCGACACTTTTCAAGTAACATTATTTATACACATTTTCCAAGGATATTGCAGCTGTCTTCAGCAATCTTTGGAATATCGCTTGAAATTCTATTGAACATTTTGCAAATTTTATTTCTGAAATCCACTTGTAGAAAATACATTTGTGAGTACATTATTTATATAAAATATATTAGACGGGGAAAATCACAAATATTAGTAAATATATATATTGTATATTATTATAAACATATGTTAATTAATTAGAATAGAATAGAATAGAATAAAATTTATGTTTATACGTTACCTTAGTATAGTTTACATGTAAGAGTGTATCAATTTAATGTTCATGTCTGAAAGGCGTACAATAAGTGTTCATTAATATTTAAAAATAATTTTAACCTGCTTTGAGAATTTAAAATACTATACAAAAACAATGAAAATATTTATAATATTTACATACAAGCGTCAATAAATTTCGCTTCTGCTTCAAGAAAGGCCATGAATTCGGCCAACACCTTCTCCATAGTATCAAAAATGGTGGGCAACGTAAGGGAGTTCCTAAACAGAGGAAAATGGCAATGGCGAGTTGGGTGATGAAAATACTTGAATTCGTACGCATGATTCCCACTCTTCCACAGCAAAGACACGAGTGCGTCCAGCGAGATTTTTTTTTATACACCAATAATAGTTTTCTATTTTAAATTCATAGCGGCGCGTCTTATTGTCTTTTAAAGAATGGATTAGCAGATAATGTATTATTGGGACAAACTATCTGCCAGCATCTATGGTATCGGCCTTGCATGACACTTTCAAATTAATCAGAGTCTTTATAACAATCTTAATTTAATGTTCTGTGCCATGGACACAAGCTCTTAACAGAAGGACAGAAGTTCTGAAAGGCTGACTTCTGTAGATGTCAGCTTCCAGAACTTCTGTAAAATTCTTGTCAGTCTTCTCTAAAATTGTAATTTTGCGTACTCCAAGACCTCCCAAACGAATGGGTATCTCAAAAGTTTATTTATACTGTTTTTTTATTGAATATTAATTTTCCAATTAATATAACTGTTTCATACCAATAATCCTATCCCTTATATCTCAATGTTATATGATATTTTGCATACTCATTTTCATCATTTTCTTGTACTGATCAAAATTTTATTTAAAGCTAACCAGATATCAGATTTCTCAAAGATTTTTTCTAAAATTGACATATGATAAATTGAAACGACGAGGGGGTTACGGAAAGGGACATTAACCGGCCAAATATCTATGTCATATAACCTATAGGAGGTCAAATTTGCCAAATTACATGTCTTTTTCTCAGCAGCAATTGTAATTGCGCCAATATAAAGATTGGTGTAATTTCAGGACAAGTCACTATGACGTCATAGCATATCTATGTGACTTATGAACCAACCAGTAACATCCCTTGTGAGTCATACAAAAACATACTCTATATACACAATGAGAAGACATAATATGGACTCTGTTCATTTATTACAGCAATATATTATGCTGACAGAACCGTGCGTCTAAGTACCACGGGGTAACATTCCGTAAGAAATATACGTTTGTAGATTAGCTGAGGCAAAAGTGCTGCTGGCACACTGTACCTCATATGGATTTATGAATTACTTAGTGGAGTGCTTTCTAAAGAGAACTCTATGCGTTGGCAGAGTGTTCGGAAAGCCACACAGTTCACATGAAAGAAACAAATTATAGTTTTAATTTACTTCTATGATTCTTTGGCAAATATTTTCAGTACTTTTTATTTTGTATTATAATTCAGAAAAATTGCAGCTAGTTTAATTAGTAAATAAATAATAAATATTTTGGACATTTGCTACACAACGTCATCTAGTTTCATAACTAAGCAGAGCTTGTGTTATGAAAACTAGACTGACTGATAGAGTACTTAAATTCATTTTTTTTTGTAAATACTTGCAGATCATATAAACATTTGGTCCGAGCCGGGAATCAAACCTGAGACCTCAAGCACAGCAATCGCATTCACTACCGCTGCGCCACCGAGGAGTGCCTTTTTTAGGATTTCCAATGTAAGATTTTGACATCGATACATTGAAAATATAATCATACCAGTCACAAAAATATTACGCCGTCAGTAGAAGAAAAATAAGAATTCATGTAGTTATGATAAAGTATCACATAAGATCTTCATTTGTACAGGACAGAATTATACGTGCGGGACGTCCTTACCATAATTGAGTTATACCTGTAGCTGATTCCGAAGGTAGGTACGTGCAGAAGCTTAAGCCTCCTTTTGTAAATGTATTACGATGATAAGACTACAGTTTTGGAATACTGAATTACGCAGTTTTCTGATAACATATCACTTTTATATCGTGTCTAAAGAATTCGAATTCGGGATTTCACTAATCCGAGGAAAACGGGATTGCTTAGACATAATCCCGGGATGAATGGATTACCTTTAAATCGCGGGTATAAAATTCAGTTATACAAAATATAAGCTATATAAAATCTAGTTAGTTCTTGCCTTATAACTATATTTAACAAAACACAGAAACCTGTGGAGCAGAAAAGAAATGTTATGAAAACACTTTTTCTTTTCTTTTTTACGATTTTAAACATTTTTTTTGGAATAAAAAATATTATTTACAACGCAAAAGCGCGTCTTATTCGCTCAAAGTTGAGTTCAGGGTTGTTATATATATCCATGACTGAGGTTTGTCTCAAATACATTTTTTTAATTGTAAAAATCGCCAGTGAGGCCAACTTCACAATTTACTATAAACGTAATATAGTACCTTCACCGTCACTATATATAAAGGGGCCGTCTTTAAAGACACTGCAGGGAAATCCCTATGAATTCGGACTCATTTAGAAATGCTATCAGATGTTGAAGCATTTAGACTTAACAAATGGGGTTCCTCTGAGAGATTAGAGAGCTCAGGGATACACATGGGATTATCGTCGCATATGAGCTGGCAAGTAAGGGATCTGTAATATCCCTAGTGGCAAAAATTGTTACTCGTAAAAAACTCTCCTATTTGGGCATGATATTAGACTTGCGAAATGCACAGTTATTGCAGTTGATTGCAGGTAGTCTTAACTGGTGCTGATAGACGTCTCAGTACGTTTTACATGTAGTCTGCTCAATTTTAAGTGACTATACACTCGAAATTTTGTTGGAACCATCACGGCCATTAATGTGACAGACATGAATGAAGAGATACGCATATACTCTTCATCTCGAATTTGACTTTAACATGAACTTCGAGATTAGTCGAGTAATTTTAACGAATACTTTTAATTAAAAACGAACATAAATTTAATTAAAGACTCCAATTTAGTAAGGAGTGAATAATTAATTTTGTTAGGTTCATTAGCGTGCGGTCATCACTGCCTTACGTTTTATCTCCCCTGGAGTTGGGGTGTTTGTGAAATTAGTCTTAATATCAAAATCGTACAGTATATCAAGATTATATTGTTATTATACTTAAGTGTATGAGATACATACACACATTAAATTATGCCCGTTTTTCTCGGAGGGGTAGGCAGAGGTATATTAAATGTCCAATTTTCGCTAGTGTTTTGGTCCCACGTAATAGGTGACGAGCCCGTTGCCGCTAATCGGGATGTTTCTTTGCCAGAGCCTCGACCGTCGATTAGCAGATGCATCACTTACAGATGATTTTGACTTGAGGATCTAAAATCTTGGTGAGACCTCAATGTAATTATGGTGATAACTTAACAATATTTTACGACGAGTTGATTTGTAAAATAATTTTCGATTATTTTAATGTATGCGTTTTTGACAAGTCTGTATATTTAGGCTGTAAAACATATTTTCTGAGGTATGTATGGTATAGTTCATGACATTGCTATAGTAAGTATTACACTATAAAATGTTTGAACATAAGGACCTGATAAAGTTTGAGATAGTTATCTACCATATAACTCTATGGAACAGATAAAAATTGCTGATATATGGATCTGATATTTATGTCTCCACCCAAGACTTCAAATCAACTCTCCCAGTCTCGCCCAAGGAGCGCCAACCATCTCGGTCTTGGGCAATTCGCATCCATCTGCTGCAAACCACCTTTTTCAAGTCGTCTGTCCATCGCACAGCAGGGCACCCTACACTACGTTTGTCCAATCGTGGTCTCCACTCTATTATACTTCGGTCGCAGCGACCATCGGTTCGTCTGAAGACATGACCGGCCCACTTCCACTTCAGCGTACTGATTCTCCGTGCGAAGTCAGTTACTTCCGTTCTTTGTCGAAAAACCTCGTTACAAATTTTATCAGCCAAAGAAACGCCCAGCATCGCACGCTGAGCTACTTAAAACTTGTGGACCAGTTTAATGGTGAGTGTCCACGTCTCGGTTCCGTATGTCATTATGGTCAAATACTTTGATCTTTAATGATTGTGGAATCGGCGACTCGAAGATTATGATCGATTATGTTTGTGTCCTAAATTCGAACTCGGTCTTCCCGGCAACAGTCCGTCAGATACTAGTCATAGATACGCAACAATGTTTTGTACTTAATATTCACACGTTTCAGTACCTATTTCCTTTCATCAACTTCTCTTTCCATCCTTCTTTGATCCTCTTATTTTCCTGATCTAAAATCCCTAAAGTTAGTAATCCTAGAATCACAAAAGTTGTACAATGTGAATGTGGAATACATTTCAGCGCACATTTTTTTACACAGACGTAACTTAACCTGACTCAACTATATAGTGTACGTGTTCTAGATACAGAAATCTGTAATGAAACTTTCCCACAGTTTTGTAGCATAAATCAAGAAAATTACACTGTTCTATAAGCTGGTAGATACGCGTGACGCTTCTTTAGCTAACAATAACGCAAAGAACTGCGTAACTCTTTAATTAACTTTAACTCTATTCCCTACAGATAAGGGCGGATTTCAACTAAATTATGCAGGCTTCCTTTTTAACCCTTCATTTTCTACCTAACAAAATGAAGAATAAAGTTGGCTGTTTATAAAGCTTTTTCTTCGTAACTTGTTAGTTCTGAGAAAGTTATTTAGATGAGGTTTGCCAGAGTCTAACCTACGACTGGTTGCCGACAGTCGTTCACTCGGTTTTTACATCAGTCAGCCTAGATAAAAATAATATCTTTTTCTTTTTTATCATGTAGAAGCTCTTACGTCAGTGACGTGCTCATCGTAATGTGGTAAGTTGTAATTGAAGCAATTAAAACTTCACGGAATTCCGCTACATGCGAGTCTATTGCAACTGATTCAGGTACTTTCTAGGTTTTCTTTCTTTCTTTTTTAAAAAAGGCAACATCCGCATTGGGAATAAATCCGGTATCACGGGGGACTTTACAAACATACAAGAAACGGACACAAAGGACACCCAGACTTAGAGCAACAATTTGTGGATCACAAAAAGTGTTGTCCCGTGTAGGATTTGAACCCACAACACTGGAGTGCGATGTGGCGACCGCTTAAACCACTAGGCCAATCGTGCAGTCGAGGTTTAGACTTATAAAGATCGTTCTGATGGCGACTTTGACCGCCATTTGCCAGAAACATTTACTGTAATAGACAATTTGACTTACTTTATCATTCTACTTTTTGATTTCTATGTACATAGAACCTAACCGTTACATACTGACCTTGGTCATTAGCTGACGAGATTCAATCCCTTGTAAGCACATAATTGTACATCATGAAACCCCGAAAGTTTCAAACTTAGATAACGGACATTTGAAATGTCTGAACTTTACTAGAACGACGTTTATGCTAACATATAAGTGTAATAAAGTGGTTTGAGGCTATTGGAAGATTAAATTATCAAAGACAAACACTTACTTTGAAACCTGAACACTCGATCGACCGTATATGGTTCGTGTTCATTTGTTGCGGTCACGATAGGACAGCAATAGTATCACAAAGCAAAATTCACCACGAAAAGCTATTGGTTGTTATCTCAATTTGAATACTATCGGGTTTTAATAAAGTATGAATTTCAAAGCATTGGTGAATAGGGTGGTTTACACTGATAGTTATCATGTGTGTAACTGATGTTGTAAAAGGCCTAGTGTCGAATAATGATTGGCGTAATGCGAATGATATCATATGATACAGTGAAGGTCCATGTTTTTGTGTTATTGATGTGATAGTAATCATCACAAATAGTATAAATTGTATGTGGGTATAATGGTTTCCCTGTATTGGCTTCAGAAATGGAAGGGATGTCCAGATATAAATATCTTTTAATTATGTTCGATTATGTTTGGGTCATCTGTGGATCGATTTTAAATATTAGTGGTGTGTGTTACTGTATTGTAATCTTTTAGTAAATTTTTTGATTAATAAATAAATAAATAAATATTTCGGAAATTTAACACACAAGGCCATCTAGTTTCAAATTAAGCAGAGCTTGTACTATGATAACTAGACTGACAGATAGAATATTTATATACTTTTTTTTGTAAATATTATACATAAAAAACACAAAACTTTTTTTCTGACCCGGGATTCGAACCCGAGACTTCAAGCACACTATAGCTTTCGCTACCGCTACGCCATCTTGGCAGTCAATAACGATTTTTTTACTTTTTAGTATGTCCATCTAATTAAAATTAATCATACTGAACATTTAAAAAGCGAAGAATGGGGCGCAAACACGCACAAATACTCACGCAAAGATGTAACTGAGAATTAATATCATGACAGCAAAACTGCCATTTCTGGAATTGCGACCATTGCCCGTTCGGTCTTCGTAAGACTTTAGTCTTACACCTTACTAATATTATGAATGCGAAAGTTTGTGAGTATGTATGTTTGTTACTCTTTCACGAAAAAACTACTGGACGAATTTGTATGAAACTTTACAGTGACATAGGTTATACATCGGAATAACATATAGGCTACAATTTGTAACGATTTTATGTAATTTTGGTCGTACTATAACGATAAATGTCACTTAAGACGAAAAAAAAATCTGACCGCCGAGAGTTATATTGGCGTACGCTGCCTAAACCATTGAAGTTACACGAAGATGATGTACCATAGGATTAAAGGTATTTTTAAAAAAATATTTATTTAAAATGATCTGTTACGAAACTTAATGTTGCGGACCGAATTCCATGCGAGCATATATATTTTTAATAAAAAGTATCTTATGTTAATTCTAATACCAAGAACATGTGTACAAAATTTCAGGATGATCGATTGAGTAGTTTTCGCGTGAAACCGTAACAAACGAACTTACATTCACATTTATAATATTAGTACGGATAAACAGAGAAGTTTTCTGCAGCGATGACATATCTCGAAAGTGACTTCTGACGCTTAGAAAATTGGTCGAAATTGTAAGCGCTGTGAGAAGGTATCGTTATATAAATAATTTTATTTCTAAAATACTAAATGAAAAATTTCTTTATCCTCTCCAGGGACAAAAAAAACACTTGAATATTTTTATTCTCCGTATGCAAAAATTAGGCTTTGTGTTATTTGAATAAATCAAACAAATGTGATCCCGTTACTTTCTCCAAGTAAAAACAGAAAGTATTCCCGAACGGGTTTTGTTAGTTGATCAGATGCAGAGTTACGTGGCAGAATATTTTATGTTTTTATTATATATTCCAACGAGTTAGGTTCATTCGTAATGAACATAACTCGTTGGAACATACCGTATTATTGAATATTGTATACCTGATTTCTGAATATATGTTATAACTCTATGATCTCTTAAATTGATGTATTCTGCACACGTTTCTCGCTAGTTTTATAAGTGTTAATGACTCAGGATTGTTTGAAAAAAGAATTATGCTAGGCCTGTCAGGTTACCGTAAGCCCTGGAGACCACGAAAATGTTTTATGAGAGTAATTTTGTTTGAAAAAGTCTTTCTGGGTGTATTTTTAACAAGATATTCTATAGAAAAGCTGTCTGTGTTTGTTTTTTTAAAGACAACTCTGACTCTAGAAATATATCTAGTGTCACAGAGGAATTTTGTGAAACGAACACAAAGAACACTCATAATAACATTTATGCTCACACAAAGCGGTAATATAACCGCTGAAATCATTACACCGTTACAACACGGTACTCCAGTAGTATTAGATCAGAAAAACTGTGACTGGTATGATCTGGTCGAATCGTCAGACGATTCTCATAGGTATAACACCTATTAATCCTGTTGCTCAGTAATAATTGTATACCAATAAACGTGGATATATAAAAATCAGTTAATTATGTATAAATATTTTGTCTTTATTAACCCACTACTGGCCATAGGTCTCTTAGAAAGGCCTGTGGCCTACTATGCCACGCTGGTCAGACGGTTTGGTTTATATTTTTCTGATACAAATTTGTAACAATAAACAGACTTTATTGAACATACGTGTTTGTAAAATCTTGTTGCTTTGTGTTGAATTTATAATCCGAAAATTCACCACAATTTATCACAAAATTTATAGCTTGGATTACTTAAATCCGTATTTGATATAATTTATTGTAAACCACCGCGTACATGGTTACAATATCAAATAGAACATATCGCTTGAAGTCCTTTTGCCAAAAAATTAAATAAAAAATGATAATGCCAACAAAGTCCACCTTTTTAACGCTTTTCAAAGCTTTAATTTACTAAATTTCCAGTGAAAATTGAATCAATTAAAGTATAATTGGGTCCGACGATTCGATAAAGTCCTTTTAGGAAATAACGTGACAGAAAGAATATTTAATTTTTCCTTTTAATGTTACCATTTGTTAAAATCTTTTTATCAAAAAGGTTGGCGGAATATATTTTTGTCAAAGGTAAAATATACAATAATAGTTGAAGAATACGACTCTATTTTCTTTGGGAATATATTTATATTACATTTAAATAGGAAAATAATTTTCAATATCACATACTTCGAGCGGAATAACATTTAAGGTCGAATTCCTTCAAAGCTATGGTTCCTTTGTTGGTCTCGAAGTAAGTTAAATAAATAAATTGTGTAAAACAAAATACAGCTTTGAAGTCGACATGTTTCTTAATTTACAATATACACTATCATTTTAGTCTTTCTAGTATTTTGTAGTCCTAACACGAAACCTACATAGTGTTGACAAGGTCCTATCTGCCTGTTTGTTCAATCGATTACCTTAGCCGAGAACTCTATATTACCTGGGTTAGTATCGAATCAATTGTTAAGTTGAAAATTTTGAAAAGAAAAGCTTAGGCCAGCCGTACACCGACTGCTTCAAGCAGTTGAGACCGACTGCTTGAAGCTGCGACCGCGCGGTGAACTATAGTCATTCATTCGCTGCCGTACACACGACTGCTCGAGCAGTCGCGACTGCTTCAAGCCACTGCTTCGACTGCTCGCGAGCGGTCGCGAGGCATACACCGATTGCTCGAGCCGTTGATTGCGCTAGAGCAACCGACTTTAGACTACTAGACTTTAGTATATTATTCAATTCATCAAACGAAGACATATACTAATAAAAGCAACCGACACACCAGCAGGGGTTCGGTACTGTAACTCCTTACCATAGGTAACATAGTTGCCTATCTAGGAGTACAGTTTTTAACCCAAGAGGTGAACATTCTGATAAAAAAACTCTGACCCTGTTTCCACGGCCAGTGTAATCTGATCTAATGCCAACATTACTTATTACGTGATTACATAAAAATAGCTGTATATCATTGAACACACGACATTAAAGTTGGAATTTTTAATCTGCTTTATAATTGTATTAAAACACGACATTATATATTATATCTATGACAGTTATTATAGCATACAAATTTGTATGTTCGTGATATTATTGCAGCTGGATTACGAGAAATTGTTAGCGTTGTTTAGTTTTTAAACCGTTTCACGATTTCAATACGTACCATAATATAATATTATGTAATATAAATAATTTAACTGTACCGTTAGCCTAGTGGTTTAGGCGGTCGCCACGCCGCTCTCCACTTCACTGAGTGTTGTGGGTTCAAATCCTACATGGGACAACACTTTGTGTGATCCACAAATTGTTGTTTCGAGTCTGGGTGTTCTTTGTGTCCGTTTTTTGTATGTTTGTAAAGACCACCGCGACACAGCGTTTATTATTAAAGCGGGTGTTGTCTTTTAAAAAAAAATGGGATTACAAAAAAATACTTTTAATAAAATACAACCTATTACTTAATTAACTTCCACAACCTTGTCATTACACACAGCATGAACAACATACAAGTGTATGTGTTCCTGCTGTGTGTATTTTTTATGTACATAATATTATTATAACGTATGTTTCATAATACAATGGGACTTGGAAAGGACTTACCGGAGCGCTTGGTGTGGTGACCATAGAGACGGTTCAGGTCCAACGCGAAGACTGTGTGTGGCAGCGCACAGCTTACCGCCGCTAGCGCAGCCACACATGCCGCTACACGGCATCTAGTCATGGCTGAAACAAACAAAAATAAACTTTAGCGTTGACGGTCATAAAGCTCAAAATTGACTGCTTAAGTCGAAATAATTGTTCGAAATTTAAACTATTGCGCTAATACAGTAAAACTTTATATCAGCGCTCAGTAGATGTATCGGTACGGTACGGTTTCGTTATATTACAATATAAATAGATAGTTTGTATAGTACTGTTATCATTACGAAATTACAAAACAATGGAAATACCTAAACTCTACAAAAATATAAATAAGGATAAAAAAATAATAGGTAGATATGTTGAAAAACGAGTGTTGTCTCGCCAACACAAAGGAAGGATCCTCCGACCAGGCTAGGTAACCATGTCTGGCGGGCCACGGCCCAACGTTTAAAGTTGGGATGTAGTATGTATGTTAATCGGCACGAGAATTTCTATATCGCAATACAGCTTCAGTAGTTGCTTCGTAGTTCGTTACTTCGTAGTTCGGTGTGTTTTCGATGACACTGTATGTGGATGCCGCCACAGGTATATATGATCGGAAAGATATAAATGAATCGCAATGTTTTCAATAATCAATAAAATCGTAAAAGATCTTCTAGCAAAAGATCTAGCAAAATAGAGGAAGAAAAAGGAAAATAAGAAAAAAACACCATGGTCACGGTAAGCTTTACTAACACTTACTGAGTTAATTCTAATTATATAGAGGGTGGACCAAGAATCCGTTAACACTTGAATCTAACAAACATGTTACGGAAGTTCTTGAGACCGATGCTACTGGAATTTGCTGGCTATTATCGTAACACATGGTTTCAACAAGATGGAGCCACTTAATAAGTCTCTGCCGGTGGTCAAAGACATGTTACCGGAACAGCTGATTTCCAGACGAGGCGACATTCCAAGGCCACCCAGAAGTCTAGATCTATCCCCAGCAGACTTCTTTTTATGGGATTATTTGTAGAATCTTGTCTATATCAATACACCAAATACATTACGTCAACTAAAAGAGAAAATCAGTGCCGGCGATCTCGCGGTCTCTTTGTCGACGAGTAATCGAAAATTTCGGTGCTCGCTTAGAAGAGTGCCACTCGAAATAGTGATCATTTGGACTACATAATTTCTAAAAAAATAAATTCGAACTAATTAACTTTCTTGTAAATAAACAATTTTTATAAGACATTAAATGGTTTTATCCATTTTTTTCGAATGTTTACTAATTCGTGGCCCACCCTAAGGCTTAGGGTATAATGATTGTAGGCTATTTTCAGTTTTAATTAGGGCGTTTAACCTCATTCACAGTTGAAAGCCTAAAATTTAGGAGGAAATTTTGTGAACCGTTCTTCATTTTATTATACGAATGTAACGAACGTAGCTGCTCTGTGCAAGTATCAAGTCGAAAAGCTTTGTGGCCCAATGTTATAAGTTAGAGAAACTTAGGAAACTTTGGGAAAGACTCGGGGGAGATATTAAAACATGAAATATTAATATATGTTACAATGTAAATGTTTGAATATAATTTTTCTTTTTGTTTTGTTTGTATATAGTAAACTAGCTGACCCGGCGAGCTCTGTTCGGCCTTAGAGGCAATAAATAAGCAGATTTTGTATTTTATTCAATTCATTTTTTATTAGTAAAAAAAGTAAAAAAGAAAAAGATAAAAGTATTCTATGTCCTTCTCCTGGTTCTAAGCTACCTCCTCACCAATTTTCATCTAAATCCATTCAGCCGTTCTTGAGTTATAAGTGGTGTAACTAACATCACTTTCTTTCATATATACTTATAGATATAAGGAGGTGTCTACATAAACTTTTTTTTTCATGTATTTTTCTTTTACAAAATGACTTTATTACTGTAGGTCTGAATGGATGATGTAGTAGTTTAAGAGATCGGTACGCTGCTTTTTATTACGGTGAGTGTTTTTTTTAAGTAGAAACCTACCAATATGACTATTCTGCTGATGGAAAGTATGTATAGAATCCAAGAACGTCATACTCACTGCGAATGAAGACAGTGCAGTATGGCGTCCCACGCTATAACGGCGTAGTGAGATGCTTTTCACGCCCCGCTGAAAAGACCCGAGATCGTAGTGTGTGTGAAACTAGAAAAACTAGGACTTTTTTTTGTGTTTGTGTGATCGACAAGTTGTTGTTCTGAGTCTGGGTGTTTTGTGTGTCCGTTTTATGTTTGTTTCTAAAGATTGTCACGATACAAAATATATTTCTAACGCAGGACAACGATAAAAATAGAACAACATACTAAATAAAACCATTGTTTACATACTAAAAATAGAAAATTAATAGAAACACAGTTACCCATTTCCGTGATTTTCAGAAATCTGAGTAAATTTGCATATAATTGTATGGTTGGACCTAATCCCTGGTGTATCAGTGAAGCTATTCAAATAAGAGTCTAACGTGGGTTACAAGGATTTGGAAACTACACGTTTTTAGTAAAAAACGCTATTTACATACTCATTAATATGTGTTTTTACACTACGTTAGCAAGCTTTATATTCACAGTCTCGGACGTTAAATGCTTGAGTAAGCTGTATATATGGAAGTATTATAGGATTGAGTTGGAGGTTTTTTTTCTATATAAAGAGCCTGCCAAAATGACTTTACTCTGCCTGATGTAAAGCATAAATAAAATCCAAAGAGTTGTGGTCACCATACTCATTGAAAATGCAGATAATGCAGCGTGGTGATCCACACTATAGCGACTTAGTGAAATGCTTTTTCACGCCACGCTTGGTGACGTAAAAGGCATGACAGTCATCGTGGCAGTGTAAGGCTCACATAGTTATCACGATAACTGACACCCCTGCATCGCAACGAAACACGACAGCCTGCTGACGTTTTAAGTTGGTCTTCTGTGGGAGGGTAGTACTGCCCTGGTCGAGCCGGCCCGTTCGTGCTGAAATCAGCGTGACTCTATTACCTATAGAATTTTAACTACCTACCTAACGGCGTAATTTGTTGAGCCTGTTGGTTTAGCAGTTAATGAGTTTGCAAGTATAAAGCCAGAAGTGGTAGGTTGGATTCCACTACTTACCCATGTCAAAGAATTGTGTTGAGTATTGTCAATTTTTGTTCAATATCTAGATATAATTTATCTATGATATGTATGTTTTTAAAAATATATAAATGTGTATTTTAGCAGTCTTTTTACTCATAGAGACTATTGCAAGTCTTAGTGCCATTTCCCCCATTCTTGTACCACCCCGAATCACATCTCCCGTCACTCTCACATGTAGCTCCATCCTTTCTTCTTAACCTTCACCTTCCTTCTTCTAAAAAAGATTATGTTTGACACGAGAAGGAGAGTTGACGTCGACTGATTATAAAAGAGACTAAACAACGACTTTAGCGACAAGCTTAAACAAATAATGGGCAAATAATGGTGTGTTTTTTTTTTGAACAAAAAAAACTTCTTAATGCAACAGCAACTATTTACGAAATCTTAACAAATTTTATCCAACGAAGTCAAGTTGAAGTAAGTATTTAAGTAAGTAAATTTTTTCCATAAGTAGTTTCTGCCTAACCTATAAACATAGTCCATTCAGTCCATAGAGAGCTAGTAGTAATCAAAAGAGAGAAACAAAACACACACAAACTGCTTGCGTGGTTCTCGTAAAAAACTCTTTTAATAAATCTGTACATAATTTTCTTTTTAAAAAAATGCACCACTGACTTTAATTAAAACTTGGAGCATTAATTTAGCAGTCTCATTACCCTCGGCATTGCAATGCCCTTTATTTTTTATGATGGCACTCCAGAGGGTAAATTATATGAGTCAATTCAAAACGAGGCAAAGAAAATGGCTTATTTAAAATCATTTTCCTTGTTTTCGTAGAGAACATTGCATATGTACGGTGATGGTCAGAAGTTCAATCTCACGTTTATGAAGTTATAAATTAGTTGGACTTACGACATTCTTTTCTTAATGTACTACATTCACAAGCATGTAGCCTATGCATGTGTGTGTAATCCAACGTCAAAAACAACAAATCTTTGATTCGGGATTTTCAACTAGAAGTTGAAATTGTCACATACGACTTTATAAAAGAGAAAAATTTCAATTCGACTAATACGACTTCCACATATAGCGCAAATACAAAAACATACTACAGCGCCATCTAGCGAAGATACATCGAACTACGGAGCAACTACTAATCCTGTATCGCGGAATAGAGATTCTCGCGGTGATTAGTATATACACGACATCCCAACATCAACCGTGGGATCGCGGCCCACCAAGCGTGACCACTTCGCCACTGACACTGATACACACTGACACTCATTCCTCCACACTTCAGAATATAAAATAATATAATACTTACCAGTAATAACTAAAACAACTTAAGTAGAAGATTATTTTAACACAACATCTCGTTACAGTTTGTGTTTTCCTTAACTGATTCTTTGTTTTTCTTATCAAAAAGGAAATGTTTTAAGGTATAAAAGAAACCAACATTTATTACATTTTACGCATAATAAATAGATTTGAGATAAAATATTTAAAACGACAAAGTCCATATAAGGCTATTCCGATAAATTTGAAAGTCAGAAAGAAATCGAACAAAGGAAGTTCGTGTCTAGGAATATTTTGTAAATCCAAATCAGTTTGAGTACCCACAAATTTAGCAAAAAAAAGTATTTTATTTCCAAAGAAGAGGGATAATGAAAAGTAAATGTTTACTCAGAGCCAGGGACAGAAATGTCAGCATAAATAAATTGGGAGTCAAAATTTACAGACGTAGAGTACATCTGAGCCCACAATGAAATAACGTCACAAAAAGCCTTATGAACACAATGTTATTCGAGCAAAAAGGCGAGTTAGCACAAATAATATTTCTCTTATTGTATTTTTATACCTATTTCTGATATTTACGGACATTGAATAAGTAGTTCAGTGAACTGAACCTTGAGTAAAATTAGATAATATATTTATTTCTCAAGAAATGACAAAAATATGTTAAAAATACATCTTGTTATTCCATTAAGTACTAAGTCTGGCCATGAATACTATTATAATAAATAAAAAAAAAACTAGCAGATTTGAATTTGGAATGTGCCATTCTTATATGAATATTCATTGTTTTAACCCCTATCCCCAACAAAAAGAAGGATGTTTAACTTTACACTACATATATTTATAAGTTTGATCGCTATGTCTGCTTGTCGCGTGATAGATCCAGAATAGATGGGCCGATTTGTAATATTATTGTGATAATAAAGTGGAAAAGAGTACTAAACAGTTTTTTTCTACTCTTTATTATATTTTAGGCTTACTGCGAATACCTGTCCCCCTGCCTTTTACGTCCCCAAGCGGGGCGTGCGTCTGATTCAGCTGCCATAGTGTGGTTCACCATACTGCATTCTTGCCTTGCCCTGTAAGTATGGTGACCACAACTTTTGGATTCTATTTATGCTTTCCATCAGGCAGAGTAGAGTCACTTTCAAAGGTTTCTATTATATACCTTAGAAAGTGACTGAAGAGCGAGTGAAGAGTCCGAAGAGGAAAGGACTGTTTAACGTAGGTTTTCTGAGAGGCATCTCTCCTATCTCAGGCGCAAAGTGGTACACCGTGTGATTTTACTCGGTCCGATTCCGATACACCACCCCTTCGTAAACCTTTGTGGGGTGACAGCCCGTGGGGGTTTCCACACGTAAAAAAAAAGGTTTTCTGCGAGATCTAGTATTATTTCGGTCAAACTGATTCATATGTTGCGAAGCACAGCTGTTCTACAATTACTGTAAGTACTAAACTACGATATTGTAGAGAGAATCGAACTTAAATTAAACTTGTGCTGGAGATGGTGTGAGTTGTTGAAGTTTTGAACTAGTTAAAGTTTGCTTAAACTGCACTCTGTACGCCAAGACCATAAGAAGACCTGGTAGATATATTGTTAAATAATTACTAACGAATGTGAGCAAAGTCTAAAATTAATATGTAAATTAAATTTTAAATATATTTAAATAAACATAAAAATAAAAAAAATAGTTAACCACCGACCTCAGTTTCGAAGACAGGAATTGCCCCACTATACGGACTGTGACAAGGGCCTTCTAAACAGCCTGATACAGCCTTCTAACGTGAACCTCTTAAGGTGTTGGTCGAGGCTCTTGGCTATTGGTTATTGAGCGACTATTGTAGCAATGATTACCGAATCCACATTTCGTGTATCGACATATCGTGAGATAAGTTCAAATATTTTATTTCTTTTTCGTTTTCATCTTTCACGAAGTTCTCGTCATGAGGAACAACAGTAGTCCTGTTTGTGATGATAGATGATAGATTTATGTACATATTGTTTACATTTTTAAATACATAAAAAAGTAAAACAAAAAAAAATTATAAATATATGTAATTCACATGTGAACTATTATAATTATCTTTATTTCATTGACAATATATGTCAATTATATATTTAAATACATTTAAATACATGTAAATATATAATAGTAATTAATTCATTAAGTATCAGTTATACATATAATAGTAATTAAGTATGTATTCTGATTTTATTTATTAAGCTGTTTAAGTAGGGGTTGCGATCTGTAAGTTGTAAAAATTTATTTTTAAAGAATTTGAGTAAAACATGTAGTGACGGCTGTCTAAATAAATAACAAATACATATGTAACACACTAGTAACTCACAAGTGTGTTGTTACCTAAGAAATGAGGGATAAGTGAGGTTTGGGGTCTTTACTCACTCGAAGAAGAGCAACAGATGAATTCTTTAGCGAAGGTTTGCTGTGAGGTATCGTTGGGGTTCAAGCAAGCCATTTGCGCTGAAGCATAGCTCTGCAACGGTTTTTACTAATTATTCAGGATCTAACCATTATTGTATTCTATCACCATAAAACGTTGCATAGTTTCCACACTAAAGAGTTTACCTATGTTCATTTAATACGCATGTATAATGTACGTGTGGGCGGTACAGAACCGGCAGTTTTGGAGGCCTTTGTCCAGCAGTGGACGTCTTTTAACTGAGGTGATGATGATGGTCAAAATTTACGTAAGCTAATGCAAGAAATATATTTTCAACTTATGATAATAGGCTGATTCTTCTAGACATTTTCATGACGTAATTCAAGAGCCGAGTTACAAAGTAAATTCTGCTAGGTAGTGTATATCGGTAGTTATTAACTTACATTATTACTTTGTAATGCAATATCTATCGATTAGTTACAACATACAATTTGAACTAGAAGTGCTCGTTACGCAGTACGTACTTATGTTTCTAATATCAGATAACCACATTTACACCAATTTGTAACTATATAAACAGAAACCTAGCAATTTGTCTTGGGGAAGCCATTTCGTGGAAGCTCTCATTACTGTTCAAGTTTCGTTTAACTCTAGGAAACTAGTTTAGCTGTGCGGCAGAGTTCCAATCAAGACTTAGATACGTGCCTTGAAGTTCGCAAGGATGGAGATGTTGGACCTATTAATTTAGTATTTGAGGGCGAAATTCTACTGAACAGTGTACTAATTTTAGAACAAGATTTAGTTCTTGTATTTAGTTTGTTCGTAACGTTACACTTCTGCTTTGTGTGTGTGTGTGTGTGTGCATGGACGTGTGTACGTATGTATGTGTGCATGAGCGTGCGTGTACGTCTGTGAGTCCAAGCGCGTGTGTATGTATGGGTGCGTAGTGTTAACTACCAGAAAATCGTGATATCAGACAGTCGTGTGTGATATGTGTCAGGTTATTATTTTTATTGTTGTTTGTTATTGCTTGTTATTAAAATTTATATGGAATTTAAATAAGTTCTTTAATAAATTAATACTATTATTGTTTGTATAATATTTCTGGTCTTTAAACATTTTTAATATCCTATAGTTATCTCAATACTAAAGTCTCACAAAACAGACAACAGTGTTTAGCAAAAATTGGTAAACCATTTGCCATTTATCTATCATAAGCATTGATTATAATGCTGTGTTTGATTTAAAGTGGTGGTGGAACTCAGAATCAAGAACGCATTTGTGTTTTTTGCTTTGTGAATTCTGTTTTGTTTCTTGTTTTTTTTTGATAACATCTGCATTAGGAATACATCCTCTGTTGCAGGGCACTTTACAAACATACATGAAACGGACACAAAGAATACCCAGAGTCAGAACAATAATTCGTGGATCGCACAAAGTGTTTTTTTTTCTATCTTAAGAGCCTGCCAAAGTACTACTCTGCATGACGGAAAGCATGAATAGAATCCAAGAGTTGTGGTCACCATACTCATTGCAAATGCTGACAACGCAGTATGGTGACCCACACTATTGCGGCCTTGTGAGATGCTTTTTCTCACCCCGCTTGGGGACGTAAAAGGCAAGATAGTAATTGTGACAGTGTTAGGCTTACACAGTCCTCTGTTGGACATAGATTATTCTCCTAAGCAAGGCAGTTTTGGCTTACTATACCACCCTGGCCAGATAGTTTATTTATAGTCTTTTTTCTCTTTATTTATTTATTTATTAATTTGTAGGATCACCTACAACTGTTAGACATTATTTAAAAATAATACACGCATGATAAACAAGATATAGATGTACGACATAAATCGGCAAACAGTTCTAACTAGTACTAACATCTGGTATTTATAGCATAGGTCTTCCTATTTTAAGTACCAGCTGAACAAAAACATTGTTTTAATCATTTCGTATACGAAACACACTGCTCTAGAAGTTGTAAACACTGTGTAACATATAAATAAATAAATAAATAAATAAACAATATTCATAGAAAATATTTAGATTCTACATAGTTTATTCTCTTAATCGTCTCTTATCGCTCGGAGACAATCTTTTACAAGCAATCATGGAATGGAGAGAAAATTTGATTGGGAGAAAGTGTAGTGTAGTGTCTGTAGTGTTAAAAGTAAATAAGAATGGGCAGTCAAAGTAGTGTAATGTATTATATAATGTGATAATACATAGTGTGGATTATTACTCATACAACGAAATATAAATAAAGGTAAATATAATGAATTACATACTTAAAAGAAAAATGTAACCTACATTTTAACATAAACCTAGTTATGGAACAATTCATTCAAGTCGTGCTATTTTCTGAATAAATAAAAGGAATATACCAACAGCCTGAAGTCCTAGAATATTTAAATCTAACCGTAGCCCACGTTCAGATGAACTGAACCTTTTCGTCTTGACTCGGGGTTTTCAACACAAAGACATTGTTAAACAAAGGGATGCAAAGGTGTTTCTTAATTAGCCTTTTGTTTTAAATATTTGAGCAAAAACGGAGAGTTATTTTAAGACTTGAAAAAATATTAGTATAATATTTTAGCGTTCTTTACCATTACAATAGAATATGTGGTGTTTGTAAAGAGTTAAATGACTCGACTTAAGGCTAAACTTGTAAACTGGGGTAGAAGTGTATACTCTGTTTAAAGGAAAGTTCAATCATTTAATAATAGACAATTATTTTCATAGTTTTAAAACTAAATAGTTTATACTTTAAATATACACGATTGTCTATGAGGTGGTGCAAGTTCTATAAAACTTTATTTCAAAGTTTTTAGGTAATAATTAGGACAAACGTAACTTTGAAAGAAAAAGTTGAATCGCATAAGTGAGTTAAATGTTATAAATATATTATTCGATTTCACATTATATATTGATAAAGTGTACCTTTTAATCTTATAGTAATTACATAAGTACTTACGACTTGTTTATTCCAAGCATTGCAATTTGAATAAAATAGATTAAACAATAGATTAAAATTAGCCTGTTTTAGTTAGCAATTAGCAGATCTCATATATTCGTATATTATGTTTTTCACATAATATACGAATACACATAGTTTTGTTTGAAAGATGATCTTCAATTGTGGAGTAACACTTTTTCCAGAAAAATCGAATATTTAGGCAAATACTAACTTATCACTTACGATTTGTAAATACAACCATAACGAGACGGTAGTGTTATTATCGTCAACAGATTTTAGTAGTTCACTAGGAGGACCTAGGGCACCTATGAGTAAGTGAAAACCTCCTCCTCTAAGAAACCTATTTTTTTTACTTATGTGCCTGACAAAGCGACTCTGTTCTGTTTGATGGGAAGCATGAATAAAATCCAAGAGTTGTGGTCACCATACTCATTGCGAATACAGACAATACAATATGGTGCCTCACACTATATTGACCTAGTGAGATGCTTTTTCATGTCCCGCTTGGGGACGTAAAAAGCATGACAGTCATCATGGCTATGTAAGGTTTACACTATTACCACGATAACTGTCACCCCTGCATCAATGGGTTTCCGGTCTCGCACTTACTAATGAAACACGAGAGCGCGAATGCTGTCGCTTTAGGTTGGTCTTCTGTGAGCGGATAGTACTACTCCGATCTAGCTAGTCCGTTCGTGCTGAAATCAATGTGGCTGTACTACCTACAGACTGTATTACTATGTCCAGCAATAATTATTTTCTAAAGGTCATTAAATCGATTTATCTGTGTGGATTAGGAATGCTGTGTCAACACCCCTATTCATCCCATGGGTGTAGTAAGAGGTAACTAAAGGAACAAACTGCGCAGACAACATCACTATAAAAAGAAGGAAAATTTGAACAAATCCTTTAGCAGCCCGTCTGGCCAGCGTAGTATTTTTTTTTTCCTGCCTGTCAAAGTGACTCTACTCTGCCTGATGGAAAGCATGATTAGAATCCAAGAGTTGTGGTCACCATACTCATTGCAAATACTGACAACGCAGTATGGTGACCCACACTATGGCGGCCTAGTGAGATGCTTTTTCACACCCCGCTTGTAGACGTAAAAGGCATGACGGTCATTGTGACAGTGTAAGGCTTACACAGTACCACGACAACTGTCAACCCTGCATCAATGGTGTCCGATGTGGGATTTAAATCTAAAACACTTGGCGTAGAAAAAAAACACGTGTAATCAAGTAAGTATTCATTTACGTAATATTTTGAGCATTTCTTCTCCAATTTATAAAAAAATGAAAAGTTTTTCTTAACAAATATATGTACAAAAAATTGTCCATAATTTAATAATTTTTCAATTTAACATTGTAGGCTATACTTAATTTATTTTAAAGAATTCGGGAGGAAAAGGGAAACTTAGGAAACACATTTGTTACAATTTGCCGTGACAAGCATAATTTATTCACGGTTCTCTGAATCTCTCAGTATTTTTACGAGATCTGAAACACAAGAATATTCCACTTTATTTATTATTTTCTTTTATTCTGTTATCAAACAAGTCTATAATTTTTTTCTAATCATAAATATTTGCCTTACGTTTTTTATAACCTATTAATATTTTATTTGTTTATTTATGTTATTCGCTATTTATTTGGTTTATAATGTACTAGCTTACTTAGTTTAGCTTAGCTTACTCGCGTAACATTATGTACGTCTTCAATTGCCCGTAGCTTACTATTATACAGTGAGAACAAATTTGTTTTTGTGTTTTTTATTTTCTTTTTTGTTTTTTTTTTGACGTGTGGAACCCCCTCCAGCCGTTACCCTACCGGGGTTTACGGCGAGGTGGTGTGTCGGAATCGGACCGACTAAAACCACACGGTGTGCCACTCTGCGCCTGACATAGGAGGGATCCGGGAACAGCTGCTGTTACGATATCCAGATCCCTCCTAGCGCTGCCCGCTACCGCGGAGCCATCTTCAAGAAATAGACGTACTCGTATACTTGACTCTACGCTTGCCCTAGTGGTTTAGGCGATCGCCACGGCGCTCTCTACTGCGCTGAGTATTGTGGGTTCAGGCCCCACATGAGACAACATTTTGTGTGATTCACAAATTATTGTTCTTAGTCTGGGTGTTCTTTGTGTTCGTTTCTTGCATGTTTCTAAAGTCCCCCATGACATAAGATTTATTCCTAGTCCGGGTGTTGCCAAAAAGAAAACTATGTATATACTACTATACTAAAATGGAAAATTTAACTAATTTACGGTTAGGAATTGGATGTTAATTCTATCAATATCATACGATTTTATAGTTCTTTAATTGTATGCTTTCAAGTTACTAAGGTGAGCTGATGAAAGCAAGTAAAACTCCTTAACAGTGAAAGGTTGGAGGATGATTATTTCAATAACATACATACGTAAACACATGAATTTATATTCTTTCAAGTTATCCACATGGGCTGATACTAGAAGATGAAATTTCTTAACAGTTAGTGGTTAGAGGATGGTTTTATAAATATTATATGCACGTATGATTAATTGTCCCTAGGTATATTCATTCAAAATTGTTCAAGTGACGCCGATGGGGCTTTAAAGTTCTAGAGTGGCGACCGCGTACTGGGAAACGCAGCGTTGGTAGGCCCCCCACAAGATGGTCCGATAACCTAGTGCAGGTCGCGAGAAGCTGCTGTACAGGCCTATATACAGCAGTGGACGTCTCTGGCTGAGATGATGATGACGATGATGTTCAAGTGAGCTGATAGGTTAGGTGAGGTAATGACGGTCTGAATTTCGTATTCATAGCTGTTCCCGGATTTCTCTATTCCAAAACACTCCCCAGCATAAACCCCGTTGGAGGACAGCACGAGGGCCTACCACACGTAAAACAAAACAGTTTGTATCATCATCACGGTGTGTTTTTAATCCATCATCACAAGAAAAGATTATTTTAAACACACAAATGTTTCGTCTAAAAGAATATACGTAAGTATCTTGTCTAGAACTGTACCGCAATAGTTTTATGTACGTGTATTAGTAAAAAGAGCTGCAATAAAATATTATCAAGTTGAAAGTAAATACTGTATATGTTATATGAACACAGTTGTTGTTTTGGTGAGAGGAGCCACGGCCATTTTCCTTTTGACAAATAACAAGCTGTCCGTGTGTATGCGATGTTCATTTTTACGTTTGAAAAACACCGAGTGTTGTCTTTGGTATTTCACTGTCAAGTACCCTTTATTAGAAAAAAAAGAACATTGTTTGTACCCTTTTTTGTTTATTTATGGAAGAACAACACGAATTTATTTTTAAAAATGGCGCCGGAAGCATTTCATATTTGGAATACTGTTTTCATATAGAAGAAGTGTACAAAGCTGGTGTACGACTACAATGTGTTTTATGGTATAGGATTTATTTATATTAGAGAGTAATAAATAAGTTATTCACATTAAAATAAGAACTATTTAATCAATTTATCAATTTTGTATTTGAATCAGCATCTACAGATATTATTTAAAAGGATAATCACCAAGAAAAGACTGAAAAATAAGTAACTTTTTGCGAAAAAGATATACAAACACTCGAGTAAAACCTCTGTCTAGTTATTCATAATCTATGGATATTAAATTACTTGCACCAGTTGACTGACTTAGCAATATAGACCCCAAACTTCTGAGGCAACACACTTTAAATTTTGGTAACTGATGTTTTTATGTCGTAGACATCCATCAAAACAGGATTTTTGGATATTTTACCCCTAAGTGGGTAAACTACGGGATAAATATTTGTATAGAAAGTTCGACATTTTTCAAATTCGAAATTAGAAATTCTGTGTTCTGAAGGAATAAGAACATGTAATGTCAGCAACTCTATTCATCCTGTGACTTTTTGTTGTTTTATTTTAATACGAGTAGCCTACAAAAATGACTCTACTCTGCTTAATAGAAAGCAGGAATAGTATCCAAAAGTTGTAGTTAGGCGGCCTTGTGAGATGCTTTTTTACACGCTGCTTAGGGACGTAAAAAGCATGACAGTCATTATGACAGTGTAAGGCTTACACAGTTACCACGATAACTGTCACCCCTGCATCAATAGGCCTCCAGTCTCACACTCACCAACGAAACACGACAGCACAGATGTTGTCGCTTTAAGTTGGTCTTCTGTGGGAGAGTAGTGTTGCCCCGGACGAGCCGTCCCGTTCATGCTGAAATTAGTGTAGCTCCACTCCCTGGTGAACGACTGACTTAAGACGACTGAGGGATCAAATAGGCAGGACAACATCAAACTCTATACTAACCCTTCTTGCTAACGTATAGTAGGCTAATATCTCCATGTTAAGGACAGACCTATGTCCAGCAGTGGCGTGTTGCAGACTGCTGATAAAGACGAGATCAGAAAAACAAAATAAGAAATTATCACGCGAGCAAGGGCGCTGTCAATAAAAAGTGAACAATGTTACTACATAAGTGAGTTTTTGAAAAAATAAAAAAAGTGATTAAAAAGAAAAAGTTCTTGGTTCCATTAAGGGTTAATCTGTCAAAACAGCTTCAACTTTTTCTAACTGACATTGACAGGATAATTGTAAATTGTTAAATAATTTTACAACAAAGTAGCGATTTCCATTAAAAAGTTACCTGCCTGACAGTTTAGTTTGGATGGATGGATTTCCAACAAATAATAAATGGCAGAAGGGAGATACGAAAATTAACTTTGTTGATAGAATTAAATAAAAAATGATTTTGATCCAGATATTCATTATTTTTATTCACTTGACTTGCTTTTAGAGTAGTATACTTTAAATTACAGTCCACTGCTTTACATAAACCTATCTTTCTAGAGGAGGCTTTGGCTTACTATACTAAACTATATATATATACTATATATACTATACTATACTATTATTGTGGTAACTGTGTAAGCCTTACACTGTCACAATGACCGTCATGCCTTTTACGTCTCCAAGCGGGGTGTGAAAAAGCATCTCACTAGGCCGCCATAGTGTGTGTCACTATACTGCATTGTCTGCATTTGCAATGAGTATGGTGACCACAACTTTTGGATTCTGTTCATGCTTTCCATCAGGCAGAGTAGAGTCACTTTGGCAGGCTCATAATATAGAAAAAAAAAAAATACTACGCTGGCCAGACGGGTTGGTAAAAGGTTTGTTGACATTTTCCTTCTTTTTACAGTGATATTTTCTGTGCAGTTTGTTCCTCCAGTCACCTCCTACGACACCCCTGGGATGAATAGGGGTGTTGACACAGTGTTCTTAATCCACACGGATATATCACTTTAATGACCTTTAGTAAATAATTTTTGCTGGACATAATAATACAGTCTGTAGGTAGTAGAGCCACGCTAATTTTAGTACAAACGGGCCGATTCGACCGGGGCAGTACTACCCACTCACAGAAGACCAATCTAAAGCGACAGCATCCGCGCTGTAGTGTTTCGTTGGTGAGGGCGAGACCGGAGGCCTATTGATGCAGGGGTGACAGTTATCGTGGTAATAGTGTAAGCCTTACACAGTCACAATGACTGTCAGGCCTTTTAAATCTCCAAGCGGGGCGTAAAAAAGCATCTCACTAGGCCACCATAGTGTGAGTCACCATTGTCTGCATTCACAATGAGTATGGAGACCACAACTCTTGGATTTTATTAATGCTTTCCATCACACAGAATAGAGTCACTTTGTCAGGCCCATAAATAAATAAAAATAGGTCTCTTAGAGGAAGAGGTTTTCGGTTAACCATAGGTGCCCTAGGTCCTCCTAGTGGACAATAAAATCTGTTGACGATAATAATACTGACGTCTCGTTATGGTTGTATTTACAAATCGTAGGTTGGACGTTAGTATTTGCCTAAATATAAGATTTTTATGGAAAAAGTATTACTTCACAATCGAAGACCATCTTCCAGACAAAACTGAATATGTGAGATCTGCTAAATGTGAAACTAAAACAAACTAATTTTTCTTTTCACTTTTCGATTCACTTTTAATTGTATCATTTTACCTACTCAAATTACAATGCTTGGAAAAAACAAGTCGTAAGTACTTATGTAATTACTATAAGATTAAAAGGTACACTTTATCAATATATAATTTGGAATCGAATAATATATTTATAACATTTAACTCACTTATGCGATTCAACTTTTTCTTTCAAAGTTACGTTTGTCCTAATTATTACCTAAAAACTTTGAAATAAAGTTTTATAGAACGTGCACCACCTCATAGACAATCGTGTATATTTAAAGTATAAACTATTTAGTTTCAAAACTATGAAAATAATTGTCTATTATTAAATGATTGAACTTTGTTTTAAACAGAATATCCTCTACCGCAGTTTATAAGTGTAGCCTTAAGTCGAGTCAATTAACTCTTTACAAACACCACATATTCTATTTTAATGGTAAGGAACGCTAAAATATTATACTAATATTTTTTCAAGTCTTAAAATAACTCTCCGTTTTTGCTCAAATATTTAATACAAAAGGCTAATTAAGAAACACCTTTGCATCCCTTTGTTTAACAATTTCTTTGTGTTGAAAACCCCGAGTCAAGACGAAAAGGTTCAGTTCACCTGAACGTGGGCTACGGTTAGATTTAAATATTCTAGGACTTCAGGCTGTTGGTTTATTCCTTTTATTTATTCAGAAAATAGCACGACTTGAATAAATTGTTTCATAACTGGGTGGATGTTAAAATGTAGGTAACATTCTTCTTTTAAGTATGTAATTTATTATATTTATATTTAAAATATATTTTGTTTATATGAGTAATAATCCACACTATGTATTATCACATTATATAATACATTACACTACTTTGATTGCCCATTCTTATTTACTTTTAACACAGCAGACACTACACTACACTTTCTCCCAATCAAATTTTCTCTCCATTCCATGGTTGCTTGTAAAAGATTGTCTCCGAGCGATAAGGGACGATTAAGAGAATAAACTATGCAGAATCTAAATGTTTTGTATAAATATTGTTTATTTATTTATTTATTTGTATGTTACACAGTATTTACAACTTATGGAGCACTTTGTTTCGTATACGAAATGGTTGAAACAATGTTTTTGTTCAGCTGATACTTAAAATAGGAAGACCTGTGCTATAAGTACCAGATGCTAGTACTAGTTAGTACTGTTTGCCGATTGATATTGTACATCTTTATCTTGTTTTTCATGCGTCTATTGTTTTTAAATAATGTCTAACAGTTAGTAGGTGATCCTATAAATAAATAAAGAGAAGAAAAACTATAAACAAACTATCTGGCCAGGGTGATATAGTAGGCCAAAACTTCCTTGCTAAGGGGAGGCCTATGTCCGACAGAGGACAATTAAAGGCAGTAGCAGGTTTTCTATGAAGTCATAGTATCACTCCGGTCATTTGTGTCGAAGCATAGTTCAAGTGGTCTCAAAATTTTTTCCTTTTTTTTAAAGACAAATCTTTCACTAGGAATATGCCTGCGACGCAGGGGACTTTACAAACATACATAAAACAGACACAAAGAGCACCCCAAATCAGAATAACAATTCGTGAATCACACAAAATGTTGACCCAAGTGGGATTTGAACCCGTAACACTCAGCGTAGTAGAATATGGCTAGGTGACCGATTAATCTTTATCAGTGCAACCTGATCGAAACATCAGATTATTCAAAAGTATCTATCTAGATCACGTTAATTCCTGTAAATACAGTTATCTAATGTTACATGCTATACCGAATTCAAATCTAAATGGAAAAATGGTATTTTTAAATTTTTTTTTCCTTCTGGTAGAAGTTTAATAATAAGACCATTAATAAGTTCTCGCTGTTTCTTAAAAGATGGCGTGGCGGCACTCTGTTCATGAAATTGTGTACGGTAACGCGTCAGCTAAGTAGTACTATATGTAACCTCAAACATGACACACGACTGGGGATTCGATTACTGCGAAAAAGATGGCAGAAAGTGATTTTTAACGATGAACAATATTATGAGGAAAGTTATTGTGAAAAAAAAACAGCGAGGGCTCATTCAAGGTCTTATTAACAAATAAATAAATATTTTTCGTAAATACAAATAATGTGAAATGCCATTTAAAGCTGTGTAAAAACGTAATTCAACTATTTCGTTTCGTGCTTACGTGCTACTAAAGAGCCTCGCGTTTGAACGATACACTCCTCATTTTAATTAATTATAACAAGAATTTGTAGAAACAGTAGTTTATTTATAATGAAAACCATTATTTATAAGGCCCACCTTACTTTGGTCTGGGTATAAACAATATTTAGGTATGTTTATTCGTTCTAGAACCTATTAATCAAGCTCTGATTATTTAAGACCTCAGTAGCGATGTGTATAACGCCACATAACATTAATTTCATTAAAATATATTATTCTCACAAAAATACATTTCAAAAATGAAGTGAACAATTAATACATCAAAAGTAACAAGAGGCAAAAGTGACTACACGGTAGACCTAGTGGTTTAAGCGGTTGTCACGCTGTTCTCTGCTGAACTGAGTGTTGTGGATTCAAACCTCACATGAGATAACACTTTGTGTGATCCACCAATTGTTGTTCTGAGTCTGAGTGCTCTTTGTGTTCGTTTCCTTTATGTTTGTAGAGTCCTCTGCGACACAGGGTTTATTCTTAGTATGGGCGTTGTCTGTTTCTAAAGAAAAAAAGAAAAGGTTGCAAATGTCCGCTGAATGCGTGCAGAAAGATTAGGGGAGGCTTTTTTCCACTAGTGGACGGCTTTCAGCTGTGAAGAAAAAGTTATAGATATTTATTTCTGGTAACCCCAAACTCCTACTAGAAATTTATCAACAAGGCAAACTTAATAGTTTTGATGAATGCAAGCTCTATTACGGTATTTTCATAGTTCACAGTCTAATCTCCTTTTATCACTTACCCACACTCGTACATTAAATTTTCACACAAATTCATCAGACACGAGTCTTAGATGAATAATATTAATTAATCAACATCTCGTTTCATCTCGCTTTGGGACGGGCAAATTAATTTACAAGACTTGACGTTCTCTAAAGGGTGTAAAGGAGTGGAATCAGAAGGGTTGTTTATTAAGTGACGCATGTTATTACGTAATAAACCTGTAAAAATGTTTGTACTGAATGCTTATTTGTTCGGTAGCTCACTAAATAAACTCACAAACGAGCAGTACTACCCTCTCACAGAAAACCAACCTAAAGCGGCAGCATCGATGCTGTCGTGTTACGTTGGTGAGTGCGAGATCGGAGGCCAATTGATGCAGGGGTGACAGTCATCGTAGTAACCATCTGAGCCTTACACAGCCACAACGGCTGTCATGCTTTTGGCGTAAAAATGCAACTCACTAGGATGCTGTGTCACAATACTACGTTGTCTGCATTTGCAAATAGTATGGTGACCACAAATCTTGTATTCCTGCTTTCCATCAGGCAGAGCAAGGTCACTTTGACTTGTTCTTAATATAGATACGGTAAGGTCATACTGAGAGGCTTGCTCAAAGTGTAAAAGTGTCTTAGCTAGCTTCTGTCATGATGGGCTGCCTGCACGAGTGACGCTCTCAATCCTATGGAATGTAAGACAAAAGTAGGATACAGACCGTAAACTTCATGCAAAACCAGTGTTTACACACATAGAGAACAAGTGATGCCTAATATTACGAGTGAGCTTACTGGAGACTCAACCTGTTTCACTTAATTTCTGGCGCTGGGCGACTAGAAGATTTAAAGAATGCGCTTCTGGCTCTTGAATTGCAGGTGTCCAATAGGGGCGGTAATTACTTACATACCATTAAGAGACCTGTCAACTCGTCTACACGGATAAAAAAGATTACACATCAACAACCTTTAAGAGATCATTGTCCAGCAGTGGCCGAGGCCTGTCCTTAGAAGGAACGTTTTGGTGCAGGACAGAAGGATCGGTATATGGTTGTTTCAAGTTCGTCCGTCCACCGTCGGTAGCACAGAGTTCTTTCCTTCCGACTAACGCAGGTCTTTTGCGGGCTCGGTTGGTTCGGGAAGTATCTGCAATCGGTCGCTAGGAGGGAATCGAGTCCCGCCTGTCATCACTGCCACAGCCGATCGTCATACGCTCTATGGACGTTAGTGATAGCTGTTTTACCACGGTTGTAATATTCTGCAGAGACGTCGATTTAGAAAGAAGGCGTCGGAGAAGGCTCGGTAGGACAACTTCCACTCGGATCTGATTCGCCGTCAGCGAACCGGGAGGCACGTTTATAAGAACCTTATAGAGCCCGAAGGGTTTCCACACGTTAAAAAAGGGTAATTTCAAGTTTTCCTTCTTGGAGTAATGTTGTCCTGCGAAGTATACTCCCTTAGACGCCTGTTAATAACATTTAGGATACAGTATGAATAGGAGAGGTGATGGTTTGTACTCTTAATCCATCACCATACGGAGAACTCTTCCAACACAAGAGAACTTCCTCTGGTACAGTTCACATTAATAATACATGAAGCCATGGATAATATTTAGTCTGTTTATAAAAGCTTTCAACTGCTGTGGAGGGGTGTAAGATTGGTGCTTTAGAAACGACGTAACCGCCTGATTCAATTTGAGCTCGGCGTTTGTGAATTTGCGAGCTTTTGTAATAAATACCCGACAGAGTTGCTTCAGCAATTTAGAGCGATATAACGAGAATAACCTTTGAATATCTTGTAAATTCAGCCTGTTGAGATTAGATGCTAACAAAGTTATGTAGCGCGACTAAAAGTGCCATTAAGATTTTGTTAGTTTTTTGTTGCTTATTTATTTAATTGCGTAAAATATTGTAGGTTAAGCATACTTCAGCAAAATGCTGGAAAGTAGTTCTATTGTTACTTTTCGATGAACACACCCCTTCACTCTTACACTTTCAGCGACTCAGAGCACAGCCATTAGCAAACTCACTTAACATCTGATTAATCTACGTGTCTACGTATTTGCGTTATTTCTGTAATATTTTGTATAAAAATGAGCTCCTAAACTATAAAAAACATTTTAAAAGATCAACAGAATTTGTGACGAAAGTGTACTCGTATATAAAACCAATGACTACAGAAAACTATAAAATCTACTTAGACAACATGTAAATTCGATTAGGAGAGTTCGTTTCAAATTAATTTATTATAATACTGAGTATGAACGTTTTAAAAGATTAAATTTGTGGTTGTTCAAAGTCAATATGCTAAAAGCCTAAACTTTACTGAAATTACGAGAATTAAAAAAAATGTTACAACAAACAAAAGCTTCTGAAATAATTGCTTTTATGACTCAAACCTTCAAAGCCTCGGGCGGAAAACGATACTGGTTTTTTTCTTAATCTAGTAAAGATTGTTTTTGTTGTAAAAAATTGTAAAGATGTTTCTGGAACTCATTAACAGCGCACGTGTTTCCCTCCCTCTACGGTCTCGGGTCCTTTAAGCGGGACGTGAAAAAGCATCTCACCGCCATTGCGTGGGTCGCCATACTACTGTCTTCATTCGCAGTGAGCATGACAACCACCATTCTTGGATTCTATTCATGCTTTCCATCAGGCAGAATAGAGTCACTTTGGTAGGTTCCTAAATAAAAAAAAAGTTTTTTTTACTCAATCGCGTCCTTATTAAGAAATGAATTTAGATTAAATTTGGCATACAAAGGACTTGTGGTTGAATAACCGTGGATAAAGAAACCATTACAAGCGAAATCCTACTGGCATTAGTGTTAGTGATAATCCTATTTATTTTTGCAATAAATCTTAGAATCCCTGGAACTATGGATTAGGAAATCTAGAGCAACATGCAAAGTCAATTTCTATGGAATAGTGTTTATAAAAAGAAGTGCAACTAAGAGAATGATTACATTTGTACATGTATCATCATAGTAATGATGATGATTGGCAGATTATATCATGCTGGCCAGACGCGTTGACATAGGATTTGTATCAAGTTTCCCTTCGCTTTGCAGTGAGATGTATTCCTGCGGAGTTTGCTTCCTTAGTCGCTCCTTAGAATACCCAGGGGTGAATAGGAGTCGTGATACTACGTGTTCTTTGTCTATCACCTCACGGTACATACATAAGGAAAGAGAAAGAGCGAGCCAAGCCTCAGATGAGAAACAAGACTGAGACAGCAGCTCCAAGAGGTCGGATGCATGCCATCTGTTTCATCAGCAGCCTTTATTAGTATTGCTGGACATAGGCCTCTCTTTAGTCAGGAAATTTTGGCCTACTATATCATCTTGTCTGTTTGCCTGTTCGCTTGTCATCTACTTATATATTACATTATAAAACTTGTTGCGCAAGTACATACAAGTACAGCTTTGAAGGTCGAAACCAGGGGGTGTCATTACAACTTTTTAAGACGTTGGTATGCATATCGTCAAGAATACATAATTGTACTTCCAATATTATTATTATTATAGTATATTACATAGACAGGCAGGCAGTTGAAACAACTGATAAAAGCCTGCATCCAGAAAGGTTCTAATTAGTTTGCGTTTTTGGATTCCACCAAGATATAATTGGGTAGATGACTGTATCGTAAATAACTACCAATGTCCATTTCATTAAAACTAACATCGCAAAACATCTTGGCAAATACAATTAACATAGCTTTTTATTACTATTACGAATTTCAATCAAATATGCAGTGAAATATATTGTTCAATTGAGTAGTCTAAAACAAAGACGTCACAATTTTATATTTAGTACATTTTTCATACAAAATTGTCGTTTTGACAGATGATAAAAAGTAACTAATTTGATTAAGGTGTCATCTAGCCTATTAAGGCATTCAAAAAACTAACACGATTTAGAAAATTTTAACAGCCTATAAGACACTTGATAATATTTAGACTGCAGACTGTCTTATCAATGAAACAAGCTCGTTAGAAGCGGGTAAAGTATTTTTACAACGAATGCATTTAAATGCCCTTATTTTCAATAACGTTTCTGGAACAAGAAACGACAAGCTCGGAGAATATTGGTAGCTTTGTCACATGTTGTAAGGATTTTGTCAGTTAATTATCACGTACCCATCTTAAAAAAGGCAGTAACTAGATATTTTTGTGCTATAAATTGATCTTCGTTTGAGGTTACAAATAACCAGTTATCTATATTACCGTTATAAAGGTGAAGAGTTTGTTTGTTTGTTTGAACGCACTAATCTCAGTAACTACAAGTATAATTCAAGAAAATCTTTCAGTGTTAGATTGTTCATTTATGGAGGTGGACGATAAGCCATATATCATTACGTTACGTACGTACGTACGTTACGTTAGCAGTGGAGTATCAATAACAAATGTTGCAAAAACGAGGGTAAAATACTTTTGAGAGCTTCTATCGCGTGCGCTACGTAAACATAAACATTTAGTTTTAAAAAAATAATGTAGGACAGAATTTTTCCCTAAAAAGTTCTAAACTAACCCAATAACCTAGGTAGTAGAGCCACGCTGATTTCAGCACGAACGGATCGGTTCGACCGGGTCAGTATTATCCTTCCACAGAAGACCAACCTAAAGCGACAGCATTCGTGTTGTCGTGTTTCACTGGTGAGTGTGAGACCGGAGGCACATTGATGCAGGGTTGACAGTTATGGTGGTAATTGTGTAAGCCTTACACTGTCACGATGACTGTCATGCCTTTTACGTCCCCAAGAAGGGTGTGAAAAAGCATCTCACAAGGCCGCCATAGTGTGGGTCACCGTACTGCATTGTCTGCATTTCTAATGAATATGGTGACGACAACTCTTGGATTCTATTTATGCTTTCCATCAGGCAGAGTAGAGCCACTTTGGCAGGCTCCTAATATAGAAAAAAGAAAAAACGTATGTTTATCGGTCCACTAGGTATGATCACCTCGCCTGGTGGCACTCCCTTTGTGTTATAGAAACATAACATCCACATCCTTTAAAAATATTAACATCACTCACGCAAGTTTGTTTCACAAAGTTTATTGTTCTAAAGGTAACCCAGGAATAGTTTTAATTGTGTGGTTTTTAGCTCAGCAGGGACCTCGGTAAGTTCTTCGCTAAAGGTCAAAGTACTAAGTATATATTCAGAAACATTCCCCTCTTAATTAAAATTCCAATTAATACAGACTATAAATTACATCAAAACCACGTTGCTGAAAGTATAGTTATAATTAAAATCAATGAACAAAATGTCGACGCTCTGAGAAGGAACTCTCCATTAAAACTTTATATAGCTTTAGGTTTGTGTTCAGAATAAAATGAAGAAGTTTCAAACGTTGATTAAGACAGTTTGACTTTTTTGATGTGTTGTAGAATAACATTTTTAACGAGATATTTACTTACTTCCTGAACAAAAGGAATTCATATGCAATTAAAAGAAGATTCCAACACATCAGCTTTGCAACCTTTTCTGGATTTTTCTGATTTGGGTTGGTAAAAAATTAATACACACATACAATGCACACATTGTCAAAGGTTTTGGTTCCTTTCTTTTATGCTTAAATTGTTTGACAGCCGGCAATTCAGTGGTTTTTGTATAGGAAAAATAAAACCGAAGCAAAGAAAACGAAAAAACTCGCCTCGATTACACTTTTTTTTTTAAAATTAATCTCATTATCATGTACTTTATAATTTTCTCAACCCGTGGTCGAAAACACATAAACACATGTGTAAACTATTAGTTATAATGTTCGGTGGATAGTTTTCAAGGACACCAACCAACTACGCAAGAGATATAGTGTACAAATACGCGCGCAAACATACGTGCACTTTCTGTTCCCGCTATCTCAGGCGCAGAGTGGTACACCGTGTGGTTTTATTCAGCCCGATTCCCACACACCATCCCGCCGTGAACCCCGGTGAGGTGACGGCCCGAGAAGGTTCCCACACGTTAAAAAAAAGGTGCACTCTCTGTTTGCTTACTTTCAACACAACGAGGGAGAGATCAGGCGCAGGATCAGCTTTACCTGCTCTCCGAAGCACGGGGATAAGACAACTATCAAACTTCGAGTTTTTATTAAGCATTTCTATAATCTGTCAAAACTCAATGACATTGTTCTGGAGCGACCCGGGCATCGAAACCAAGATCTCTAGATCAACAGTTGTATACACTAATCGCTAGACAAACGAGCCAGTCATTATTAGTTGTATTATTATATATTAGCTATTAAACCTGTTTGAACAGTTTTTATTGTAGATAGACTTATGACAAACTAGAATCATCATCGACAATAGCCTTTAATACTTTAATAATACATCTCAAAATGAAATGAACAAAACCTCGTAAATATAGTAAAATAGAAACGTAATTTCTACTTCAAATAAATATAATTTGCCGGCTTTTATCGTAAATCTTATAACGAATAAACACAACGTATTTACATTTTATTGCTTGAATTTATAGCTAACTTAGTTTTATTACTTTAATTAATCATTATGTTAATACATTACTTACAAAATTTTCGTAACAGATCATTTTAAATAAATATATATTTTTTAACATACGAACATTCTTACGGTAAATCATCTGTGTGTAACTCCAATGGTTTAGGCAGCGTACGTCAAGATAACTCTCAGAGGTCAGTTTTTTTTCCGACTTGACATGTGTCGTTATATTACGGCCAAAATTACGTGAAATTATTTCAAATTGTAGCCTGTATGTTATTCCAATGTATGACCTAAATTACTATAAAGTTTAATCCAAATCTGTTCATTAGTTTTTCGTGAAAGAGTAAACATCCATACTCACAAACTTTCGTTTATTACATTTACATTTATAATATTAGCAGGATGTAAGACTGAGGGCTGACGAAGACCAAAGGGGCAATGGTCGCAATTCCAGAAATGGCAGTTTTGCTGTCATGATATTAATTATCAGTTACATCTTTGCGTGAGTATTTGTGCGTGTTTGCGCCCTATTCTTCGTTTGTTTTAAATGTTCAGTATGATTAATTTTAATTAGATGGATATATTAAAAAGTTAAAAATAACTATTGACTGCCTCGATGGCGTAGCGGTTGCGAAAGCCACGGTGTGCTTGAGATCTCGGATTCGATGCCCGGGTCAGAAAAAATGCTTGTATGATCTGCAAATATTTGTTTTAGGGTTTTGGTGTTTTCTATCTATAATATGTATGTACTCGTATTTACAAAAAAAAGTATATGCATAAGTATTCTATCAGTGAATCTAGTTATCATAGTTCAAACTCTGCTTAGTTTAAAACTAGATGGCGTTGTGTGTTAACTGTATTATAAAGTTTCATCCAAATCCCTCCAGTAGTTTTTACGTGAAGAGTAACAAACATTCACATTCACAAACTTTCCCTTTTATAATAATATTAGTGGGATATTTATTTTACTACAAACTAAACGTAAAATAAATGTAGCGTGAGTTTCAATTGCAGTTTATCTGAATACGTTAAGCTTCTTAAACTATCAATTAACTTTATAGGTAGTAGAGCCACGCTGATTTCAGCACAAGCGGGCCGGCTCGCCCGGGGCAGCACTACCCTCCCACAGAAGACCAACCTAAAGCGCCAGCATCCGTGTTGTCGTGTTTCGTTGGTGAGTGTGAGACCGGAAGCCCATTGATGCAGGGGTGACAGTTATCGTGGTAACTGTGTAAGCCTTACACTGTCACGATGACTGTCATGCCTTTTACGTCCCCAAGCAAGTTGTGAAAAAGCATCTCACAAGACCCCCATAGTGTGGGTCACCATACTGCATTGTCTGTATTTGCAATGAATATGGTGACCACAACTCTTGGATACTATTCATGCTTTCCATCCGGCAGAGTAGAGTCACTTTGGCAGACTCTTAATATAGAAAAAAATAAATAAATAAATAATTTTTAATACGACTTCTGTTAGTCGATAGGGCAATCACTAAGATTTGGATTCATAACCTAAAATATGAGGATGACTGTTGAAGATATTTGAACGCCGTCAACTACAATTGCCTGTTTGAAACATTTTGATCCATTCTAAGGTTGTCTGGTAGAGATTGCTTTTAGCAATAAGACCACCCTTTGTTCACTATATATACCTCACATTCTATGTATTCTCTTGAAACTGTGTAATACGGTGTATAAATAAAGACTTTAATCTATTTGTCTATATTTGAAAGAATCATTGCGACTGGGAGCTTTATTGTTATCCTATACTTGACCACTAGGCCGAATAGTCAACCACGGATAGCGTTTTTACTTCGTTTGGCATTTTAAAAATATTATTTGATTTTAGTAGTCTTTTATACATACCTTACTAAATGTTATTTTGAACTTTAATTATAATAACAAAAGTTAGATCTAATTAAAAATAAAGACTTGAACTGAATATTCTTATAAACTAATCGAGATAATATTTTGTTTTAGTACTCCAACTTCGCAAAATAACTTTAGTAATTGAAGAAAATATTTTCTTTGAATAGTTTCAGTCGAGTTTAAGATTTACTTAATAAAGTGGTAATCGTAACATACAGGAAAATGTTAAAAATGCTTAGAAGAGGAATGCTTCGGCACGCGTGGATCGTTTATTATGACTCGAGTCAGTAAAACCTCACAGAATACCTCACAATAATATCACAGAAACTTTTTATAAAAACCAATCCTTCCATCGTATTTCTCCGAGCGAGACAGTAACAAACTACTCTCTTCTGCCTTCCTGATTCTAGAGAAGAGGAGAGGCAGGGGCGGGGAGATGGCAAAAGTAAATGAATGCTTTTGAGATCCATGCATTGCAAGTGTCCATGTGCAGCGGTATTAAATCAAGAACGCGCCTAAATATCAGCACAGAATAGAATAAAGAGTAACTTAACCATCATCCACATTATGCAGACATATATTTTAATGACATCGTGATGGCCTTGGAAGATATCGTTACAGAGTGGTAGAGACATGCTCTCAAACTTAATAGTTTTGTTCTTCCTTCCTGTGCCAATCAGATAAAACCTGAATTTCGCTATCGCAAGTGATTTCTGTCACAACGATCCCTAGCTAAGGCATCTCACTAGACCACTATAGTATGGGTCACCATGCTGCGTTGCCAGCATTCACAATGATAATGGTAACCACCATTCTTGGATTCTTCTCACGCTTTCCATCAGGCATAGTAGAGTCACTTTGGCAAGCTCTATATATAAAAAAAATACTGTACATTGAGCAATATACTCTACAAGTATCAGTACCAAAATATGGTAATAAATTCCTGGAATTTGTTGTATGTTTCCGATACATATCCCCTGGAGAATTAAAGTTTGACATGCCACGTAAGCGTAGGCTTTACATATAAATCGATAGTTTTCCAACAAACCTCAGCGCACCTCTTACAAATAATTTTAATTAAAAGCAACTAAACAGATAGCTTCATTAAAAATAAATATTGTTTAAACATAATTCAATACACAAAGTTCCTTTTTTGCTTCGTTGTTTAACAAAAAAAAACTTCACTTGAATAAAAAAATATTATTTTACTTTCTGTACTGTAATCTGACCCTTCATAGGTGCGAGGGGATTGAAAATGTAACAAAAAATCTCTGATATTTGCACAAAAAAATAAAAGAACTTATGTTTTCAGATATCTGTTTTCAATATTTTGATTTTTTCGCCCTGCCTTCGTGAAATATATGTACATATGAATACAATGTTAGGTTAGGTTAATTTCACTTTATAAAACAGTTCTTTGGTATGTGTTAGCTCACTAATTGGTGTAAGAAGGAGAAGATGTACACATGGAACACTGAAGACAATAGTATATTGTCACTCTTTGAGTCCCCTTCATCTAGAATTAGGTAGAGTGGGCGACGGGGTTAGGGCGGCTTCGGTAAGCTCAGCTACTTAGTGATAAGCAGACGTAGAAATATTTAACACTAGTTTCCTGCGAGTTCATGGTGTTACTCCAGCCGAGCCGTCTCATTTATACCAAAGCATATGTCATCCGTGGTAATTTATGTCTTCTTTCTCTTTTGTAATCCAGTAAATAATTCTCCTATATTTGTATCTGTATTCTCTATCTGAACCATTTACTTTCGTCCATTTGCCTAAGAAAACAAAAGTTAACTATTATATTTTTATCTTATTTTTGTCATATCATAAAAAACACTTCATTCATTAATTCATGTAGAATGCCTTAGATGTATGAAAATATTTTAGTAATATTTAAATTAATATAAAAATGTGAGAGTGTTTGTTTGGCATGTGAACGTTTACACCCTCACTTATTCTTACAGAAGAAAGAAGAAAAATTGTGGCTAAGGTTTTGGCGCAGTTTAGAGCCTGTACGCAGTTAAAGCACACAACTTTGCTTTAGTGGTTTAAAGAAAGAAAGAAAGAATTCTCTTGGATATCTCAATGGATTAATAAAATTTACATTAACGTCATGTGTAACGAAAACGAAACGCGTAAACAGCTCACCTGTTGGAAAGCGACACCTGTAAATGAGAAGGAGTCAGGAGAGAATGTTCCTTACCTAAACATAGGGAGGGTTGGGCTTCGGTAACGTCACTCGATGAAAATACACGAAATAATTGCTTGATACCTGTATTCTAGTAATGGTATCATCATCAACAGCATGACTCTCCCACGGTAGATAAGCAACCGAGCTTATATTGCCATAAAAATACATTTTATAAAACGGGAGGTACAAAAGAAAATTTACATAAAAAATAAAGTACCTAACCAAACAGCTTTTACTGAAAGGGTTCACGTCGTTTGTGAAGGTCGAAATTAATATTTTTGGGGCCGGTAATTCAATATTCGCAAGTTCCTAGAGTGGGAGGAAAGTTTTTGATGTACATATAATTGACATTTTTACTTAAACCGACGTGTGGTTTAGGAAAAATATTATAAAAAAGAAAGATATGTTAAGAGATATTACATACATCTCACACACGGCGCTGTTTGAGATTTAACTATATTAAACTACAGCTTTTGTAACCTGTCTGCAAAAAAATATATTTGTATATATCTAAAATATACCCAGAAACAGAATAAATGATTGTGCTCATCGCGCAATTGGTTTCAACAAGATGGAACCACTTGTTACACATCCAACGAGTCTCTGCCGGTGGTCAAAGACACAATTTCCGGAAAAACTGATTTTCAGATGATTCAACATTTCATGGCCACCCAGAAGTCCAGATTTATCCCCAGCAGACTTCTTTTTATGGAGTTATTTGAAGAATCGTGTCTATATCAATAAACCAAATACACTGCGTCAACTAAGTAAAAAAATCAAAGCAGACATTTTTAACGTATTAAAAAATATATAAAAGTTAGAATTAAATAAATTTTGAAGCATATAAAACTAAAACAGACAAGTTTTATTAGTTTTTCTATAAATATATATAACTTTATCCATTTATAAAAAAAATAATTAGTAATGTTACCAGGAGTCTCAATTTGCCAAAATATTATATTTCATCCTACCGACACCAAAATTCTGCGAAACTCAAACTACAATCAAGCAACTCCATTTTGAATTCAATCTTTACTTATAACTGTAATATCAAGTTCACAAGTTTCAAGTGTAATGTGGAAAGTCTACAAGTTCTACGCACATAGCAATAAGGCTACGCGGGCACGAAACCGCTACGAAAATCAATTTACTCGAGAAACTTGAGCGTACTTAAGCCGTGGCAATGTATCTTCTTTCTTATAATAAGCTGGCAAAAGTGCGGCAAGCGGAAAGTGAAGCAATTACTATTATGCCATTTATACCTAGTCTTGCCATAAATATTGTAATAAAGAAAAAAGAAAATTGTTAACTGCAAATAACATTTATTACTTTTACAGTGTGTCAGTTTAATACATAAATATAAAACAATTAAAAATATAAAAAGCTTATTCGAAGTGGTCTCCATTGGCTGCAATACAGTCCTTTAAACGATGAGGCCAGTTATCAATAGAAGCACGCACTCTTTCCATGGGAAAATTCTTCACTGCCAATCGTATAGATTGTTTTAGGGACTCCAAATTATCATGGCGTTTAGAGCAAGCTGTACTCTCTAAAACTGACCACAAATCATAATCCAGCGGATTAAGATCGGGACTAGACGACGGCCAGTCTTCAGCTCTGATGAAGTCCGAAACGTTCGATTCCAACCAAGACTGCGTGGACCGAGCTTTATGACCCGGCGCCGAGTCTTGCTGGAAGGACCATACTTGGTTATTGAACATGGTGATGTTAAGGGGCTTAACTACCTTCTCAAGAATGGTATCTTGATACACTTGTGCCGATGTTTTGATACCTTTTTCACAAAAATATGGCTCAGTCACTCCTTCATAGCTAACACCCCACCAAACCATCACTGAAGTCGGATAATGTCCACGTTGCACTCTGTCGACTAATTGGGAAGCTTCCTTAGAGCTTTGAGCATAAATACGGTCATTTTGTTTGTTAAAATGTTGCTCAATTGTAAAAATTTTCTCATCCGTAAACAAAATTTTTCTGTGACCTCCCTTTGCGTACCGCTTCAGTAGTTGTTTCGATTTTACCACCCTATTCTTCTTTAAATTATCAGTTAAGAAATGGCCAGTGCGTCTCTTATAGGCTGCAAGTCCTAAGTCATCTTTTAAAATACGCGACATGGTTCTAGGTGCTATCTTCATTTCCCGAGATAAAATCTTTTGCTTTCGGACAGGATTTCTTCGAATTCTTTCCCTTACTGCTTTGACCACCTTTTTCGTACGAACACTACGTGGACGGCCAGATCTTTTTCTGTCACAAACAGAGGAGGTCTCATTGTACCTATTAATAGCCCGGTACACAAACATTTTACTAATACCAAGTGTATGGAGAGTTTTAAAAATTGCATTTGGCTCCATACCTACTTTGTGTAATGCTATCACAGCGATTCGGTTCTCTTTATCACCCCACACCATTTTAATATCGCAAAATATTTTACAATGTATTGGCGCCAAAATGAGAAAACACAATGAACAATCGTATAAAAATGACAGATTCGAAATTCAAATGTAATATTTTTTTATAATTAAGTGTAACAGTATTTATGGCCAGACTAAGTATATATTATGTTCAAAGACTTGTTTACTTTCCTTTCGGATAGAAAACTTTTTAATGAAAAATAGTAAGGCAGCTTAGTTGCGTAGATACTTGATAATTTTGGTGATAAGAGATTGGGAATACTCACTATGTTCTCTAAAGCTTTTGTTTCCAAGGATATTTTGTACTTTAATGTAAGATAAAAATGTAGAAACCATGTTTTTTGTTTTAAATTCGTAAAATGAAAAGTATTAACAACTAAGAGTGATTTACATAATTTGAAAATATCGATATTAAAGGTAAGTATTTTTCTATAATAATCTAAATTGTACTCATTTGGGTGTTAATAGATAACAAGATGTTACTATGAAACAAGATTTTACAAAATCTAATCAAGAATAGGAGTCAAAGATATTAAAAAAAGTTACAAAATCTCTGATAAACTGATCTCAAAGTTACTAACGACTAAATCCATTACAAACTTTTCTGTTCCATCCCAAAAACTTCATCGCTCCTTCATGCTTATAACTTTGGTATTTCCTTCCCAAAATCCAAGAGTTTCTCTGCTAAAACTATTACTGTATGAAACTTTCGGGTAACGTAATTGCCGTGAGAACGCTTTATTTGAGCTAGTACAATAATTTGAACGTTTAGGTAAATGTAATTTTTGGTATTTTAGTGATGTTTTAACATTCCATTATTGCCTCATATTTTAATTTTTCACTTGCTTGTTCTTCCTCGTGGTGATGGATTAAGAATATAAAGTGTCACCACCCTTTGTTCATCCTGTGGATGTCTTAGGAGACGACTAAGGGCGAAAATTATTTTTCAAATGTTAACTAATTCGTGGCCTACCCTATAGTCGGTGGCAACCTCCTTTCAAAGAAGAGGCCTATATCCAGTAATACACTGTAAAAGGCTGTTGATATGATGATGTGATGATGATGTAAGCCTGTTTTAGTTCTAGTGGTTAGTAGTCCTGACTGCTAATCTGAAGGTGCCAAGTTCAATTTCAACCCATAACTAACAGTTGTGCGCTGAGAATGATCATTTGTCCTATGCCTGAGTGTAACTAATTTATCTATTGTATATCTAAACTGCCTTGTTGGTCAAGCGGATACCGTATGTGATTACCGATCAAGAGATCTTGGGTTCAGTTCCCGAGTCGGGACAAATATGTTATAGAGTTTTTCTGATAATGGAAACAGCCCAGAGTTTGGAAGTTGGAGTCTTAATTCCGTGCCTCGGAGAGTGGAAAAAGCTGTAGGTCCTGCACCTGATCTCTCCTCGATCATGTCAGATAGCTGTACCATCAGTGAGTGAGAGTTAGCGAAGAAATGCATCTGTGTTTGCGCACACACTTGTGCATTATCATTTCTTCTGCGTCGCTGGCTAGTTTTCTTTAAGACTGGCCGCTGTGGCTGAAATTGGCTAGTAATTAATCATCATGTCTATAATTAAGTTCATCACTAGTTAGGTTCATATAGTACAGCTTCTTACTCGGTTTGAAATCAAATACCATCAAGAGGGGAGATTTTAAAGCCATAACTGCTTGATTGTCAGTCCAACGCATCATTCATCAACGCCTCTACATAATTGTTCTGTATTAAGAACCTGCCAAAGTGACTACTCAAGCTGATGGAAAGTAGGAGTAGAATCCAAGAGTTGCGGTCACATACTCATTGCAAATGCAGACAATGCAGTATGGTGACCCACACTATGGCGGCCTTGTGAGATGCTTTTTGACACCCCGCTTGGGGACGTAAAAGGCACGACAATCATTATGGCAGTGTAAGACTTACACGATTACCACAATGTCTGACACTCCTGAATCAAAGGACCTACGGTCTCGCACTCGCCAATGAACACGACAGCACGGATGCTGTTGCTTTAGGTTGGTCTCCTGTGAGAGCGGTCGAGCTGGCCCGTTTGTGCTGAAATCAGCGTGGCTCTACTTTACCTGAAAAGTTATATTAAATTAAAATTATATTTAGTTCAACAATAGGTGAGGAGGAAACTTGGTTTTCGAACTATTGGATATAATTTGAGTAACAATTATGGTTAACTAAGCGTAATGAGTAATATAATCAAATTATAACCAAGTTCGGTGTTGTTACAATATCAAATTTCAAAACGATGTTTAATGTAAACTTTCACCTTTATATAGGGTGGGCCAAGAATTCGTTAATATTTGAATCTAGCATCCCACGCAAACATGTTATGGGAGTTTTTGGAACTGATGCTACTGGAATTTGCTGACTACAATCGTAACATGTTTGTGCGGGATGTTAGATTCAAATGCTAACGAATTTTTGTTTGGCCCACTGTTTAGATTTTTTATTTTTATTTTCGTTTTCTCTCTTAAGAGCCTGCCAATGTGACTCTATTCTGCCTGATGGAAAGCATGAATAGAACCCAAGAGTTGTGGTCACCATGCTCATTGCAAATGCTGACAACGCTGTATGGTGACCTACACTATGGCGGCCTTGTGAGATACTTTTTCACACCCCGCGTGGGAACGTAAAGGGCATGACAGTCATTGTGATAGAGTAAGGCTTACACAGTTAGCAAGATAACTGTCACCCGTGCATCAATAGGCCTCCGGTCTCACACCCACCAACGAAACACGACAACACGGATGCTGGCACTTTAGGTTGCTCTTCTGTGGGAAGGTAGTACTGAAGTAACTTTCTAACATTAACCATTGGACAGAGGGCATCTGGATATAATAATTTCTTCTACTAAGATGTTTCATCCCTTAGTGTTGAAGGGACAAAATTGCCGTTTTTCCGAACAGGCTTTAAGAAGCATCATCACCAGCATCACCACCATTCTTAGACTAATGAGCGGCAATGAGACTCACCAACTAGGACTCTTGTCCTCAATAGGAATAACAGGGAACAGCCTATTGATGTTATAAGAGTAGCCAAGAGAAGAAACTGCGCAAGATATATGCAGTGGCATATGACAGTATGTCAAAGAGAAGTAAAACTGAAAACAAACCATCTACTAACTCGTCTGATCAGTGTGGTATAGTAGACTAAATCCTCTTTTCTAAGAAAAAGGCTATATCACGCAATATTCAACAGTGATCTAATATATATATATATTTTATCTATATTAAGAGCCTGCCAAAGTGACTCTACTCTGCCTGATGTGAAGCATGAATAGAATCCAAGAGTTGTGGTCACCATACTTATTGCAAATGCAGACAATGCAGTATGGTGACCCACACTATGGCGGCCTTGCGAGATGCTTTTTCACACCCCGCTTGAGGACGTAAAAGGCATGACAGTCATCATGACAGTGTAATACATAGAACAAGAACCAAGAAGAACACGTTAGAAAAGCATCTCTTCTCGAATACGATCCAATAAAAATAATCATAAGATTCACGTGATCGAAATAAGATAGCGCCTGTGTAAATAATCTTAAAAGGAAACTTTAACTGTTGTAGGTGTTCGAATTTTACGTCTAGCTGCAAACTTCCCGACTTTATAAAAGCACTTTCAGGGTTATCATTTATTTATCTTGTACAAAAATATCAAATATAACAACACGAAGTCACCGTTTCAGAATGGTGGACATACGCTCCCGAACTAAACGGTTCGGCTCTTCCTTCCTGTGCAGATCGGTTAAGGTCTAGAATTCATTACCAGCGCACGTGTTTTCCTCCCACTACGATTCCGGGTTCTTTAAGCGGGGCGTGAAAAAGCATCTCACTAGGTCGCCACAGCGTGGGTCGCGATATTGCACTGTCGTCATTCGCAGTGAGTATGGCGATCACCGCTCTTGGATTCTTTTCATGTTTTCCATCAGGCAGAATAGTCACTTTGGTAGGTTAAATATAATATAAAAAAAAGAAAACACGAGATTCAAAAAACTTTTACATTTTTTGACCTTATTTTTTTCTGTCTTAATGGGTTACAGCATCAAAAGTCCATTAGCTAAGGCTTTACTTAAATATTGACGTGTTTTCAAGTTTCCTAATACAAGAAGGAATTCTTTTGTTTGTCCGTGAAATTTAGGAATACGTGTACAAAGTGTTTTAGACACTTTTGTTTCAGTAGCTTTAGTTTTTGTTTTAACTTGTTTTTCTTTGTTTAGTTATTTTTCTTTGAGATGCAATACCTCCAAAATCAGGGTGGTCATCAATTGTCACTTATTTAAAGTAAAAATAAAGACGTAATGGCTTTTGTCTATGGATAACATTAGGTAGTAGAGGCGTGCTGATTTCAGCATGAACGAGCCGGCTCAACCGGGGCTCGTACCCTCCCACTGAAGACCAACCTAAGGCGACAGCAACCGCGATGTCGTGTTTCTTTGGTGAGCGGGAGACCGCAGGCCCATTGATATAGGAGTGACAGTTATCTTACACAGCTACGATGACTGTCATGCCTTTTACGTGCTCAAGCGGGACGAGAAAAAGCATCCCACTAGGCCGCCATAGCGTGAGTCATCATACTGCATTGTCTGCATTTGCAATGAGTATGGTGACCACAACTCTTGGATTCTATTCATGCTTCCCATCAGGCAGAGTAGAGTCACTGGCAGGCTCTTAATCTAGAAAAAAAATATGTCTGTGTGTACGTCGGTCATCATGGTAAAGTAGCCTACGTTTTCTTTAATACCAAAGCATGCTCATGCCAAATTTTAATAAAAATGATTAGAGATTTCGGGAATTTAAATCATAACTCTGCGACCTACAACAGACCATACTTTTACAATGTCAGGTATTCAGATACATTTATTAATAATCTACTTGCAGAATGCTTATACAAACATACATATAATTAGAATTTTCAATAGATAATCTATTTCGTATTCTCAAGCGCTTTTCGGTGACATCAAACACGTACCTACAATCTACATAGATTGTGACTGACATACTGATATTACAAACAAACCAATTTGACATGTATATATGTATATATATGTCAAATTCGTATGTACGTAGAAACCTTAATGGTATTAGGATTTGTGTGATCTTAGCGAAACGTTTGTACCCGTTTCTTAGACTGTAAATTGAATCTAAGCAAGCAATTGAATGTAATGTAATTTAGTATATTATGAGTAGTTATTTTGCATTTTGTGAGTAGTTAGTTCTTTTTTTTTTGTATATTAAGAGCCTGCCAAAGTGACTCTATTCAGCCTGTTGGAGAGCATAAATAGAATCCACGAGTTGTGGTCATACTCATTGCAAATGCAGACAATACAGTATGGTGACCCACATTATGGCGGCCTAGTGAGATGCTTTTTCACACCCCGCTTGGTGACGTAAAAGGCATGACAGTTATCGTGACAGTGTAAGTCTTACGTAGTTACCACGATAACTGTCACCCCTGCATCAATGGGCCTCCGGTATATTACAGATATAATGTTAAAATTAATTGTTAGGTTACATTTCTCCAGGTTTGGCTAGGATAGATTTTTATTTTGTGTTAGAAGGTAAAAAAATCGTCTACGTCTGTAAATACGATAGTTCCCTTATAGATCGAATATACAGTACTTTCCGTATCATACGTTTGTGACCTTTTTTAAATACAAAGTTCATCTTCCTAAATAATACAGTTTTTTTCTCATTTCAGTTAAAATAACTTTAACTCAAATGTGACATATAACACTTGACAGTTTTTCCCCAAACAGTTTGCCACAAATAGTACGCTCAACACGTTTACAGCTTACCGACTATACGATATTAGAATGTTGGTCGTGCCCAAAGCGCCTATGTATACACACCTAGAATAATCTATTTCTAGGTAAAGTAAATATTTACGGACTCAGCACTTCCTTTGAACCTTCAGTAAAGCTATTTAAGTTGTTGGCCTCACGAGAAATTAGTCATTTTGTCATACTGTTTATTTAATATCGGATATTCATTGTTATGTCTTGTTTCTACTCTGTGAAAGGTATACCCTTTAAGATATATTTTAAAAGATCTTAGACCAATTTCGTATTTTGAATGAAATATTGCGTTTCAATCAATTATTTTTTCTGGTTTATTATCTGGATTAGAATTAGAAATTCTGCTGTGCCACTGCCAAGTCCAACGAAAAAACCAGAAAATTCAAAAGAACATCATTTTTTTAGTTATATTCTTAATTTTTTTTTTTTTTTTTGACATTGATTTATTTATTTTTGCTGTTTTTGATAGTTTTATATCTAACACTTTTCATTCTTCAATCATTCTACAAATTATTGTTTCTTTACTTTTTAATTTAAAATGGCACAGCATCCACTTATGTTAGTTGTAATTACTTACGAGTATAATTGAATGAGTACAAAATATGTATTTTGTATTTATATAAGACATGTGTATCATTTGTTGGTGATCCAAAGTAAATGAAAAATAAAATATTTGTAAGTGATTCTTCCAGTTTCAAATTAATATTGCAACAATATTTCTTTCAAAAAATCAAATATATACTCTATGTATGTCTCTCAAAGATATAATAAAAAAAATATACGCTTAATTTAAAATTTACTTGTCATAACAAGTTCTAAAATACCCAGAGTCAACAGTTTAGTAACATATTGGGGATAAAATTCATTCATAAAACGTATCTTTTCCTTTTTCATATCATTAAAATTATTAAAGAAATGTATTCAACCCTTTCACCCTTGTCCACAGCCTAGTTTTGACCCGTAACCTTTGTGCTTTTGTTATGAATATGTTATTGAGATGATCTTGAAGCACAATGGGAGTATTTCAGGGCTGTAACCCGAGGGATTACCTATATGTTTGTGAATAGTCTATAATTGTCTGAGCTGAGCTTTGTTTTGTTTGTGAGTATTAAGGAATATATATCGTTAATGAGTTCTTTAGCTTCACGTCTGACAGTAATATAGACGATGATTGCAAATAATACTGCTAAAAGACTCGCGACCTTTGTGTGTTGAAGTCTGAATACGTCTGAAATGCGTAATTTTTTCAGTATGTAAAAGAGAGCTGAATTATGTAGTAAAAAATGAATTTGGTAGAATATTTTATTACTCAGTACTTCATCTCTATTCGTAAAGCAGAGTGTGTTCCATGAAAAGTACGAAGTCTATTTAGAGTTCGTCCACGATCTTTATTCCACGAATTCGTTTAATTCTGTTTAGTAAATGAGATATTTTCAAAATGATGTATTAAATATCGTCGAGTATTAAAAGTTAATAACTATAATTAACTTAGTAACTCTCAAATAGCAGACTACACACCCTTGAGCATCGTCGTCGAGTTGCCAGCTCATCAGTTTTTTATAGGATACACTTTGGAGAGTGTTCGAAGGCTCTTTTCGAACTGATTGACCCATCTCTATTTCTTTATCGGACTACTAGGCGCAGGCAAAATTTTCATCCATACGTTGTTGACATACCCAAAAGTCGAACTAAACGGTTTGACAGCTCGTTTTTGGTGAGAGTCGCTAAGATTTGGAACGACCTGCCTGGGTCTATTTTTTCTAATGAGTTGAACTCTGGAGCCTTTAAGAGTAGAGTGAACAGGTTTCTTCTGGATGGGCGTGTACCACCTTCGTCGTCATCTACACTTTCCATCAGGTGAGATAGAAGACAAACGCCTATTCCAGTACAAAAAAAAAAAACTAAATCCACCCTTATAAGTGCCCAAATGATAATACTTTCTCGCCAAAATTAGTTCGTAAGAGGTTACAGATATATTTAATAAAGAAAGGGGTTTCAATCATGTGTGTATTTTAGTTATACCCAACTAGTTTGAATTATTTTTTTTATAGGGATTATCCTCCGTTCATTTTTATGCTTTCTTGATTTTTTTATTTCTATATAGTTATTTTATCTTTATTGTACAAGGAATAGGATTAAGTGATATGAACCAAGACGAGCTTAACCCAAACCTGAGTTTTCTTTCAGTGAATACTTCTAGTGAATAGAGGATGGAGAGCGTTCGGGCAAAGTTATGTGAACTCAGAAATAGGTAGAGGTAAAAGTAAGTCTTTGTTATTTCACCAGTTCTAATTAAACTACGTGTTGCATTGGTATAAAATCTTTCGCTGTGACGTCATATTTAGTTTAGAATTTCTTGAATAATTTTTATTTGTAAATGTAATCTAGGATTGAGAAGAAAATTCAGTACTAGACTTCAACTCGCCTTTCTGCATAATGCCTTGCATTTTTACAACTATGTTACTGGTTGTATGCAAGAAAATTTGTCGCTGGGACAAGATATTTAGTTTAGGTAATCTAAAATCATTTTTATTTGTAAATGTAATCTAGGATTGTGAACAAAATTCAGTACCAGATTTAAGTTTACTTTTCTGCATAATGCCTTGCATTTTTACAACTATGTTACTGGTTGTATACAAGTAAAAGTAACTGAAATGAAGCCCCTAACAAAGACACATTAAGCGATGAAGTATAATTTAGTACTTTATCACCAAGATTAATACTTTAATGTCTATTGTTAGATACCGTCTTTGATTGATTACCGTTGAGTAGCTGTAAAATTTGTCTGCGCTATGGTGATATATAGTTTGTGACGAGTTTGAATTTTCTAACACACAAATTTAGATTCCGGTCAGAACAAAGCTTGATTGACAGTTTTAATTTTGGTATTGTCGAGTATGTGTGTTCAATCAAAATTGTTGGTAACAGGAGACCAAAAAATTGCTTATTGATTGTCACATGCATCCAATTTTCGTTGTGCTACACGTTCATGGTTTTGGTTTTAACTTTTTAAGTAAAAATGGGATTAATCGTTATACTATGGTACTTTATATTCTTTTTTTGCTTAACGATTGGTGTAAATTGCATGAAAGTAGAGTAAAAAAAAAAAAATCATTATGCCGTTTTCTGATTTTCTAACACGTTGTTAAAGTTAAAGATAATAATTTTCAGTTTTTGTTTGTAACTTCTGATATTATAATTTTACTAAATTTAAAAAATCTCAAGACAAATTAAATTTTAAGGAGTTTAGTCCGTTTTAAGTAGAAACTGACAATTGTGTCGCGATATATAAATACAGAATACAAGAGAATCTGACTAACAATTTCAGAGATTACCGTGTTTAAATAAACGGAGCTGCACAACTCTATCATATTAGTATTGAAAAACGTCCTTTTATGTTGTACTAATATAAAATTTAATAAAATACTCCGTATGAGAGATCGTAAGGATCCCGACATCGCATATTATGTCAAGTGAAAGGAACATGACATATGGGATCAATAGTGCTCTTCACCATACAATTTTTATATTAATACTTCGGAATAAAAAGGTTAACAAATTTCAAATTGGTAATGTGTATATAGTAAAATGTAACGATGTTGTATTTATTTGTTAAGATGAAGTAAAAAGGAAATAGAAGGAAGAAAGTTAGAAGCAATTGATTGATCGACTATATCCATCTATTTCGCTGTGGGAAGGCCATATTTTACATATAGGGTGACTCTACTGGAATGATACTACGGTGACTGAAGTTACTTGATTCCAAAACTCTCCAAGACCCATAAGACGGCAACGCAATTGTGACTCTGGAGTTGCAAGTGTCCATGAACGGCGAGATTTACTTACCATCCAGTTAGGTAGCACGACGGCTGGGGCCTGTACGCTTGTTTGGACATTTCTTATAAGAGTGAGTCTAAGAAAATGCCGATATCTTTTAGCTATAATACCGACTTATAAAAATATCTGTCTGAAATTTACTTACGAAAATAATTATCATTTATCATCAGGTACCCGTCTGCTCCTTAAATATTTATACACTTAAGCACGACCCTATCTCTGTAATAAATAAAAGATCTTGTGGTTATCCTACCTACTTCATTTTGTAAACTTAAGTACCAATATCAATGTAAAGGAATATCAAATGAAACTGAGTAATACATACTATCCCCTGATAATTTACAAATCCTTTGTAAATCTTAACAGCAAAACTAAAAGTGAGATTACAAATTCATCCAGATGAGTTAATCTTAGTTGGAAAGTCAACTAAAACATTGATTACTCGCGATCAACGAACTGAACTTAATATCATAATTTCACTAAATTTATTCAAGTCTGTATTTATGAAAGTAATTCGCTGAATTAGATGTTGAAAATCTTCTTATAAGTTTAAATAAATTGTAGATTTTAAAATTTAATTCGTAAAGTACAGTTTCGATCAAAAAGATCTGGTCAGTATAAGAATACAATGTTGATGTACTATTATTAAGTTTGTCTACAATTCAGACATCTTGAAATATACTGCTTTCTGAATTTAAAGATTACACTTTATACATTTTATGTGTTATATAGTTACGGTTCATGTAATTCAATTCTTAGGGGTAGCAGAAGAATTTATTCCTGACTTTAGCATCACGATAGCTTCAAGTGTTCTCAATCTCTTCACTGTGTTTGCGTCTATTATTTTATTTTTACGACACCCCATGGTAGACTGAACGAACGCTTAAGATGTTAAGTGAGCCAATGAAACATTTTTATTTTCTATAATTATTGAAATTGAGGTTTTTATCAAACAGCATGTCAGCTAACTTAATATTTTAAAGTAAAAAACTATATGAATAAAATAAAATAACAAAAATTTTGTTTGTGTAAGAAATTTGTACCGATATATACTAGAGTGGATACCACGATTGGGCAAATGTGGTGTACGGCGCCCTGCGGCGCGATGGACCGACTACTTGAAGAAAACCACCTTCTTCAAGTCGTCGGTCCATCGGATCGGCAGTGGATGGATGCGAGTTGTCCAAGACCGGGATCGTTGGCGTTCCTTGGGGAAGACCTTCGTTCAGCAGTGGACGGCGATAGGTTGATTGATTTAGGTAATTTGCAGTCTCCAAATAGCCATTATTTAAGTATCTATGAATCCCACTAGCTTTAGTCTGTATAGAAGTCATTCAAGAGAATTATCTATGTTCTTTAAGTACGCTTTACTGTTGCGTAAAAATTAGCAGGAGTACAGTGACAAGCAGAAATTAGTTACTTGGTATGCATCATTAAAATACAAAAACATAGATGATACATTTTATAATTTGATAAATTATTTGGTTCCTTAATCATTCAACTAAGTTTTTTATTGCATTTCTTTACGACTAAGCATGCAAGCATGCTGCTTAGAGAACCTAAATATTTTTATATCAGTATTAAAAAAACTATAAAAACTTGTACCACTGGCGTACATTGTCTTTTTAAAGAAACAGTAGATTTGGAAGGATACAATTATTTTTGTCACCAACTTAATCTACAGGTTTATTAAATAAGACAATTTTAATATACTTCTATCAAAACCTGTTTCGCAATACAGAATTTCACAATTGACTCCCCAAGCGCACATCGTTAAATGGAACATCAAAATGGAATTTCGAATCAGCTATCAACTCGTAAAGCCCCACGTGGGTAATTTAATCGTATTGAAGCATCGCCTGTCTACTTATCATGATCGAATTTAATGTTTAAAAAGGTATCTTAGCGCACAAATGTTGTTGAAATTTCGCGAGTAATAATTCCGTAATTCGTACAGTTTTAAGTAGCATTGCGACTTAATCCTAATTTATTCTACCAGTATTAAACTGTTTTCAGTTTTCAATTCAACTCTTACTAGGTAGTAGAACCACGCTGATTTCAGCACGAGCGGGCCGGCTCCACCGGGGCAGTACTATCCTCCCACAGAAGACCAACCTAAAGCACCAGCATCCATGTTGTCGTGTTTCGTTGGTGAGTGTGAGACCGGAGGCCCATTGATGCAAGAGTGACAGTTATCGTGGTAACTGTGTAAGCCTTACACTATCACGACGACTGTCATGCCTTTTACATCCTCAAGCGGGGTGTGAAAAAGTATCTCACTAGACCGTCATAGTGAGGATCATCGTACTGCATTGTCTGCATTTGCAATGAGTATAGTGACCACAACTCTTGGATTCTATTCATATTTTTCATCAGGCAGAGTAAAGTCACTTTGGCAGGCTCTTAATATAGAGTTTAGTCAACTTTATTAATTAAAAAATAGCTAGAACAATTTCCTTATAAATCAGACAAATGAAGAGAGTCACTTGGTAGTAAATGATCACCACCACCCATAGATCTCCATCTCAAGAGTGCCAATTAGCAGGAAGGGAGGATTGAATGCTAATTTCTTTGACTCGGTGAAAGTTACGAATAAATTGTTCAACATTGGTTTCATATATTATCATTTTTAGCACTCCAGTTGAGTTACCTAATATGTGAAGAAGTGTAGCTCTCCTACAATCTAGTTAATGACAATAATGGCTAATAAAATCAGTTAATGAGTTATTAAGAAAGGTTTTGAATGTGATCATCAAGATTAACTACTTACTTCTGCTTAAAGGGATCACTGTCAAGTCTACCGATACAAAAGCTGGACAGAATTGGTGTAAGAGTGGTTCCTTTAAAACTACTGGAGGACTGCTTGACAGACAGGAGAGAAAGAGTAAAACTTGGTAACAGGTTAAGTTATGAGCTACATGTCGAATTCGGAATATCACAAGAAAATATTCTTGCACATTTGCGTGTAAGTGGAACCTATTGTCTCTACTTTATCTCACTATTTCGGCTACTATAAGTATTCATGGTCTTTCTTTTAACCAATGCCTCACTCTTCATAAGACTAAAAATGTGAAATATCTCGCGATAACGGCAGATCAATTTTTGACATTTAGTCCTCGGATAAATATCCTTGTGACTAGATTGCGAAAGCTTTTTCAGAAATTCTACGACATGCGGTAAATATTGTACCTATTATGAGGTTCGCGCCTTCCATTCACGCGAGTTCTCACACTCCAATTAATAAGTGTACGCAGCTACGCTCTCACTAAAACATATACAAGCGGGCTCCGGTTTTCAACTACATTTTTAATTTGCTTTATTTTTTTTTCTGTTTTTTAAATCTTTTATTTTGTCTTTATTTATTTCTTGTAAACTTCTAAATCCTTCATAAATAGCCTTGTATAGATTCATAGCTGCGGGAGGGACCTAGTGATCTGTAAAAATTTTTTTTTTTAAATCTACTTCAGGCACCAATCTCTCACGAAGTTACATGGTTATAAAGGCATTTTGTGACCAGCATAAGAAAGCCCTTAACAACAAATGTGAGTGAGGTGGTATTTATTTAATAAACGTCGTCTTTGTTCCTTACTTAAAAACTCGATAGCGTGCTTAATAGGTTTTAATAATATCGATTTGCTTTAGTATCATAAATACCAATTCAGAGTTAGAATACCAATGATAGTGTATCACGGTACGAAATAGACTATTATCTAAATAAATTTACATACAGTTTCATCATCATCATCATCAGCTTTTACCAGTCCACTGCTGGACTCAGGCCTTGCCTCAGAAAGGAGGTTTTAGCCTACTATGCCACGCTGCTTAACAACGTAACGATACCTAAAATTTGCTTTCAAAAAATTACAAATGCATTTCCTACTTTATACACTAACTATATATTTTTTACGGTAACACCACATACATTTTTATGCGTTTTTGAAAAGGAAAACACATACGAATTACCTTTTCACAGTCGTAAACAGTCGGTAAAAGTGTAATGCACGTAAAATAATATTTTATAACGCGATTTTATACACAGCATTATAGTTCAATAAACTTTAAGACAGTGTTTATGTGGTGGCTTCCCACTGTGCAGTTTTTATTTCTTTTAAACGTCCATCTAAGCGCCCGAGTGTATACTTAGTAATGTTATTTCAGTTTTATATCTCAGGAAGCTCGGGTTCAAAAACCTGGAGAGTAAAACAAATTAATAAATAGATTTTTTATGTCGAGCTTGTGATTAGTTCCATAAGAAACGGAATAATATACTCTTAAAGTTGTCTGAAGCGTTGCCTCTTCTTGTGATGTCCTCTAGAGTAAAACAATTAATTCTCAGAGCAATGTAATTTCGACTTTGTTTTTGGAGCCAAAAGAAAAGATATCAATCAAGATTATTACTAAATATTCTGTTTATTTACAGTTACTCACAGACGTCGATAGATCTCTCATAGTGACTCATTGTAAGTACCTAATTTGGACAATCTTTATTTGGTTGTACTTGCTAGAAGGTTTACTATTCTGATGGTAGAAGAAGTACACAGACTTTTCCTTTTAAGGAATCTTGTGTACCCCTGCTCAGTGTATTAATTATATCTTTTGATCTATTTCACAGTGTTAATGCCCAAATAGCCTAAAAAATGTTGTTCAATATTTGTCTTACGCCTTGTGATGGGGATTAAACGGCATAAAATGAAAAGTGTGTCCAATACTCAATTATTACCAACTTATTCTTTTCGATTAATAAATGGCCATACATATAATTTTACGCTTGACATAACCCTACAAAAGTGGCGTAGTTTCATGCCAGCGAATGATAATGTCTTGTGACTTTTGTATATTCAGTATGTAGTGTGCTTCACAATCAACAGTTCACTGAAATTTGTCATTACCTGCCTTTTAGGTCGTTTTTTTCTTTCTTCAATTTATGATTATAATTTTTTAATAGTATCAAACAGAATACCTCGTCAGTTGTACGAAAAAATTGTGATTTCTATAAACTACAGAAATTAAAACTATTAGCAAAATAGTTTTGAAACAACAATAATTTGTAAATAAATAAGTGAAGAAATGAGGCACTGAGTTATTACCTAGGCCAACCGGCCTCTTTGTAATGTCAAGTAATTTGGCACAATGACAAAAGAGACGTAAATTTAGCACTTTTCTAACAACAATCGTAAATTTTACTTCCTAAGAGTTGTAAAATTGTGGCTGCCACGGATTTCTTTTATATTAGAATGAAAAACTTGTTTATTGTCTCTGTGCTAGCTAGGATTTCGTGATTTTTTATGTTTGAGTTTGAATTACCATTTTAACAGCAGACGATGTATTGTTTATTGTAAAATATTTAATATTTCTGATTTCATGAATTGAAAAAACAGTCAACAGATTACTCCCGAAATTAGTTTTCGATCCTTGTTTGTTTATTTAGGACAATGTTCCAATTTTATCTTAATCCGTTTCGAATAGGAAAGATATAGCAAAAAAATAAGAAAGTAAATTGAATTTTTTATATAAACCTGCTTCGGTGGCAAAGTGGTGACTTATGTGACTGCTTTTTTTTTTCAACAGTGGGTTGGTGTATCGGAATTGGACCGAATAAAACCACACGGTGTGCCACTCTGCGCCTGACATAGGAGGGATCCGGGAACAACTATTATTACGACATCCAGAACTTATGTGACTGCTGTGCTAAGGTCTCGGATTCGATTTCTGGGTCGGACCTGCAAATGTTGGTTTTTTTTATATTAAGAGCCTGCCAAAGTGACTCTACTCTGCCTGATGGAAAGCATGAGTAGAATCCAAGAGTTGTGGTCACTAAACTCATTACAAATGCAGATAACGCGGTATGGTGTTCCAAACTATGGCGGACTAGGTAGCGTAGCTTTTTCACGCACCGCTTCGGGACATAAAAGGTATGACAGTCATTGTGACAGTATAAGGCTCACACAGTTAACACGACTACTGTCACCCCTGCATCAATGGGCCTCCGGTCTCGCACTCACCAACGAAACACGACAGCACGGATGCTGTCACTTTAGGTCGAGCCGGCCCGTTTGTCCTTATTTCAGCTTGGCACTTCTAGCCTAACAGTTTTCATGGTAAGTGTCTGATCCTTATACACACTGACTGTCATACCTTTTATGACGCCAAGTGGGGTGTGAAAAAGCATCTTACTAGACCGCCATAGTGTGGATCACCACACTGCATTGTCACATTTACAATGAGTATGGTGACTATAACTCTTGGATTCTATTCGTGATTTCCATCTGACAGAGAGAGTCACTTTGGCAGGTTCTTAACATAAAAAAAACTCGAAGACAATAATATGTATGTAGTCCAAACATCTAGAATCTTAAAACAAATCTTCACTATAACATTAGCCTAGCAAGAGAGGATTATTCTATGACTTACATTGGATGGAGTATTCACTTTGGCAGATCAAAAAGACGTCATTTCTACTGCTATCCATGACTTGTGTATGACGTATGATGTTATAATAAACTTATTTATACATTTAAAATATACTAATACAGTATACTATATAATATGTATATATGTTATGTTTTATATACGACTGTTTTAAGTTCAGTTGGTTATTTTAAAAGGAATTTTAACGAAATGAGTCAAATGGTTTTAATGTCGACTTGTCCTGATCTCACGTCTTAGGGGCCGTTCAAGTATTACGTAAGCAGATTTATTGCAATTATTTACCCCCCCATCCCCCTTGTCAGCAAAAGTAAGCAAAGCTCTTACCCCCTCCCCCCATGCTTACGTAAACATTTGTCAATTAATGTATTGTTTTTTTAATTTTATAATGTTATAATTATAATTTGAAAAATAAGAAAATAGATTTAGGATAGAGATTATATTTTACTGAAACGGTATTCAACATAGAGTAAAGGACAAAAATATTATATCTTACTAACATAACAAACTTATTTTAAATTTTTGGTACATATATTAAATTCAAATTAACAGTCTTCAGTCCATGAAACCCGAATCCATGATTCTAAGTTTTCGATGACATTGGATTGCTTTGATTGCTGCTCAGTGTTGTGAGTCTGCTCGCTTTCATCCGATTTTGGAATGTCTACGTCATTCTCATCGAGCCATTCAACATCATGGTGCTCTAAATTTTGAATAATGCACATCAGTTCATTAGCACGACGAGCAGCGACTCTTACAGGTCTAACTTTCCTATCAGTGTGCGTGTTTACTTTCTTATGGATCTTTTCGATGTGACGATTTAGTGACTTGACGGAAGCATGATAAAGACCACACGTTTTGCATGTTCGACTTGATAGCCTCAATTGTACCGTCGGACAAAAATAATCGTATGGCATTTGGAGGAAATCTTTGAGTGAAGCACTTAAGCGTAGAGCTAAATTGACTGGAAGATTAAGAAATTGCCCTCTTTCATCTAAAACCAAGTCATCAACTGTTTGTTTTACTTTTACAGGTGGTGGAAGAAACCTGTTGTCTAGTAATCTAAATAGTCCACTTCTTGGACGACAGCATTCTGTATTTCTACATTTTACAATTTGGAGCAAGTATTGGCTTTCACGCACATGTTCTGAATACCATTTAATGTCTGGAAAATCAGGAAGATCTTGTTCACCTGCCCCAACATATTTTGCATTAACATTATAGCCATCAATTTCCATTGAACTCCATACTTCAGCTAATACTTTTCCTGCAAATTCGAAATTAGATCTTTCTAAATGTTCATCAATTGTAACGCCACGTTCATCCAAATGAGACCCAAAATGGTCATGAGGCAATATTAAACCAGCCAGTTCCCGACTAAGAGGAGCCATTCTGCGCTCTACTCTGTTATACGCACTTCTTCCGGGAGCATTGGTAGCTAAAAACAATGCATCGAGATCATGTCGCTTAAAGTGTTGTATAGCAAACCCTATGACTTTTTGATAACGCGGATTTTCATCTGGCCCTCCATCAACCGTCATGATTACCACTGGTTTTACTAGTCCATGGTCAGTTTTAGCTAATGGTCGAAACTCTTCAAGTTCGAGAAGCGTCTCGAAATCCTGAGCATGAGTATTAGCAGTAGATGAACTATGCTTTCCACTTCGAATAGCGATGTATGTTGGTCCAGAATATCCAACGGCTTGCGGTTGTCCTAGCATATTGGAAGTGATTTTGATACCAGCATAAACAGATGGTATTAATTTATGACGCTCAGCGATTACCCAATCGTGATCAGGCAATTTGATTCTATATTCCATGTGCATTAGAAGAGGTGCTTGCTTATTTGCCGCAGTTACGCCAATAGGGACTCGAGCTTTATCATCTTGAGATATGAAAAATACTTGATCTGGTCCTAGTATGGATGCTATGTTCTCTAAATAATGGATTGATGTTTCAGCGAACTTGCTATCTAAGTGGCTCTTGTGGTGATCAGTTTGAGCCTGAATGAGCTTAACAGGGACTGTCGATACATGTCTTCGTCCCTCTGCAGAATTAGATTTTCTGGGAATCAAACGAAGATATGTCCCACTGCGACTAATGTCAAATCCCATTTTACGTAATTCTTGTGTGAGTTCATCAAGAGTTTTTACGCTGCGAATTGATTCCGTTCGTCTTCTATCATCTGCTGCACTTCCAAATAAAGCTATATCCGCGATTGTTTTCAATAGTAAAGGTTGATTGCTTTCAAGATTAGGACGTCCCACTGAATCCCTCAGAGATAGTCTTTTTTTCATTTCTGGATTTTCATGACAAATATCTTCTAACTTTCTTTTCATACCATCCCTGTGTTTCTTCTGGGCAACTGCGTTTTGAACCTTCCTGTTTAAAGACTGTTTTGCTGTTTTTATTTCCTCGCGCAACTTAATGATCTGTTTATCAACTTCAGCACGGATTGACATAGTATCTCTGGCAGAATACAAAGCATTCAAATTTTTTTCGAGTAGAGCAATCTTATTTTTCATAGCCTCCTGAGAAGGTTTTGGTCTCTGTTTATCTGTATTTTTATTAATTTCGCATTGCTGTTGTGATTCATTACCGGTTTTTATTTTATCTTCTTCCTGTTTTTTAATATTTGAAGCTGGCTGTGTAATTTGGGTTTTTCTGCAGGTTTACAGGTTGCCTAAAAATAAAAACTTTCTATGGGTTCTGCTAAAGATTCTCTTATTAAGCTACATAAATACAAAGTATGGCAATAAATATGGTAAATACAAAACCCTATGGCTTTAAATCTAATATCTTTAAACGAGCAAATCGTTCCGGTCACAAAATACAGGGTGTTATAGTCTATTCAAGTAGGTATTTAAAAGAATATAAACAATCTTGATATGTCTTTTTATTGAAATATGCAATTATAAAATCAGATATCTGTAAAGGTGCGTACAGACATCGCGAGGCTTGCGCCGCGAATGGTTCGTCTCGAATACATCAACCTGAGGCATGCTACGGCACATGTATACGTGCGAACCATTCGCGGCGCACGCCTCACGATGTTTGTACGCACCTTTATGTACTTACAGAAAAGCAATTTTTTAATATTGGTTGAGTTTTTAAATGAATCACAACAGATTTTACACAGTTTACAATTTTAAACCACATATTTCAATAAAAAGACATATAAAGATTGTTTACATTCTGTTAAATACCTATTTGAATAGAGTATAGTTTTCTGTAGGTATATATATATATATATATATATGTATAAAACTGGCATCCTGTATTTTGTGACCAATTGACGGAACCAATTATAAGAAATAAATCTATATAATGAATATTACCTCTATACATTAAGATAGGCCATAATATTTTCTAATTAGCAAAGAGAAACTTTTTGGCGATTTCTAATATTTCTAGTAGGTACTCATAGGTACCTAAAATGATTTCGTCACTCACCTTAGAAAAAAATGTAGTAAATTGGATTTATTCTTAGTCGCTGCTTGCAATTCTTCTTCGATTCTCTTAGATACAATAATATCTAGTTCCTTGTCGGATTTTGCTTGTAATTTATAATTTCGCCACACTTCGTTAACTAACTTTTGTACATTTTGTACTTTCGTACTTGTATGAGATTTTTTAAAACTTTCAAACAATTTTTGGTATAACTTAGATTTGTCTATTTGAAATGACATCTTATTTAAACATTAAACTTTGGATAATGGAATGAATGGTAACACAAATGTTAACTTGCTTTACTATGCTTACAATACGTCTACTCGCTATAGCAGCCAAACGAAACAATACACTGATAGAGGAAATTTAGACAAGTGAACAGCGCGCGGTAATTCCCTTACTCGGTTCTAAAGCGAGTAGGGGAATTACCGCGCACTGTTCACTAAATGTATGTATTACTTGCGGGAATCCCCGAAAATGCTTTTCGTTTTCAAGCAAAGACAATGTGTGGGTTGCCATTCGTGTAAAGAAGAAAATAACTACCGATGACGTAATCATCATCTAGACTCCCCTACCCCCCATGTCATCCAAAATAAGCAAAGCAAAGAACCCCCCGCCCCCCCATAGTGCTTACGTAATAATTGAACGGCCCCTTACCTACTTGATGAAATTCAAATATGTTGATATTTATGTGTTTTATAGTAAAACAAACTGTTTAGAATACGGAAAAAGAAAAAATATATTTCGTGTATAACGTATTTTACAGAGATCAGGAAGATTTTATAACTGTCAAAAAGTAGTAGTCCAAGAGCCCGTGAGTGCCAGACCTTCGTCATTTTATAAAAGCTGAAAGTTCTTCTATGTGTGTCCCTAGTACAGGTAAGAATGATCCCCAAACATGAAGCTGAGGCAGCGGTGGCTTTGGCAGATAACAGGCAACAAAGGTGTGTAAAATTCCATCTCAAATTCGTCATGATATAAAACTTGATTTTTTTTATATTTGATTCATAATAATATCAAAACTCGCGTTGCTCATTGCCAGACAGTTAGTATGGTTCCAACCCTCTGCCGGACACCCCTAAACTATTATAATTTATAATTATACTTACGTTATATTATAAAACCTAAGTTTTATATATGATTTTTTGGGAGCCTATTAAACTATGTTTACATAGTAGCCGGACAGTTTCGAAGGTTCTATCATCTTGCCAGACGCATTCAAAGTGAGCAATAATCGGGAGAGCAAGGAGCGTATACAGTAACTAAAGGTTATATTATAAAACCTAAGTTTCATATATAATTTTTTGGGAGCCTATTAAACTACAGAGCGCTTGGTCTATTGCAGGATTTCACTGCGCATCCATTGTTATTAATTTTAAATTGTGCAGTTTATTTTTTTCTTAATCCAGAAATTTCATTAATTAATTTTTACAATTTCAATAACAAATATTTAAAATAATACTGAGTAAAATTTTTCTCATACAATGTCAATCATGTCGAAAATCTAATAATTTAATTGATATTATTTTTCATTTTTAAGAAGTTTATTATTGTCAATGCCATTAAAATTATAAAGCCAATGAAACAAAGTAAATCAAATTTTAGTGTTTATTATACCAAAGGACACATTTTTTTTAAGATAAGAAATTTACAGAGAAATTAATTTATTTTAATTAAATCTAAATATTTTCATCATTTTCATCGTTATCGTGCGCTCACTAAATCGGTCCACACGTTAGCAGTTTAAACGTCGTAAGTGCTGTGAGCACAATTCGGACCTCAGCCTTTGAATGCGTCTGGCAAGATGATAGAACCTTCGAAACTGTCCGGCTACTATGTAAACATAGTTTAATAGGCTCCCAAAAAATCATATATAAAACTTAGGTTTTATAATATAACGTAAGTATAATTATAAATTATAATAGTTTAGGGGTGTCCGGCAGAGGGTTGGAACCATACTAACTGTCTGGCAATGAGCAACGCGAGTTTTGATATTATTATGAATCAAATATAAAAAGATCAAGTTTTATATCATGACGAATTTGTGATGGAATTTTACACACCTTTGTTGCCTGTTATCTGCCAAAGCCACCGCTGCCTCAGCTTCATGTTTGGGGATCATTCTTACCTGTACTAGGGACACACATAGAAGAACTCTCAGCTTTTATAAAATGACGAAGGTCTGGCACTCACGGGCTCTTGCTCTATAGCCAATATAACAAAATACAGACTATACAGTAATACCAACTTACAAAAGATAAGGTTGCGTTCCTAATTACCAACAAAATACATTTATACGTTATTGTAAATCTGACGGCTTATGAGCCAATTTATGACGAAAATTTTCAAACACTATTCTTAAAATAGCTTAATCTATAAATCTTATGTTGAAGCTAATTTTTTTTTTCAGGTGGTCTAGTGATGCTGTAGTTGTAGTATGCATGTATTTAGAAATATTTCAGTACGTTTATCAGTAATCTGGTTATCATAGCACAGGCTCTGTCTTATTTAGAGGCAGGCAGCCGTATGTGAGAGTACGAGGTTATATATTTATTAAATTTTAAGTAAGTTTACCATAATACATTAGTGAAAATTGCATCCAAATTGCGTAAGCCACTTCTAAACGCAAACACACAGATAACATAGAAATATTCTAAAAATTGTTATTTCGAGTTCTGTTTCGACATTGAACTCTTACAATTTAATTATAAGTATAGATAAAAAATATATAATATTCCTATTTTTGAGTTACTATAAAACTATTAACGTTTACTAAAAAGTACACTATTCTGTTAAAAAATTAGTATATAAGTTCTTACCATACTTTTAACGCATTTATTAACTTCTTCAAATTTGCAGTTAAAAATCATAAATCGTTTTCCCAATATTTTAATAATACTAATATATACTATTATGTACACCGTTTGCATGTACAAGTATATATACCATATGTACGAGTATTATTACGCATTTATGCGAAAACATTTCTTAATAAAAAGCGGGTAAAAAATAATAGGTTTCACGAATAAGGAAAACACATACGAGTTACCTTTTTACAGTCATAAACAGTCAGTAAAGCTGTTAATACTCGTACACATAAAATAATATTTTATCACGTGATTTTATACACGGTGTTACAGTTCAATAAAGTTTGAGACGGTGTTTATATGGTGATGTCTCACTGTGCAGTTTTTATTTCTTTTAAACATCACCTGAGAATGTGCTATGTGAAGTAATTTCAGTTTTATATCTCTAGAAATTCAGGTTCAAAAACCTGGAGAGCAAAATTTAGTAATAAATAGATTTTATATGTCAGGCTTGGGATTAGTTCAAAAAGAAATGGAATAATCTCAACTTTGAAAGTTATCTGAAGCGTTACGTCTTTTAATGATATTCTCTTGGGTGAAAAAATTTGTTCTTAAAGGAACTTCAGTTTTGTTACACGAACTCTTTTTTAGAACTCTAGGCAAGATCTCAATATAAAGTACTACAAATTTTCTTTTTCTTCATAGATTCTTTTTCCCTTTGAACCAATAAAAAATAATTTGGTTGTATTTTAAATCGTGTTCGACATTTTAATCGGAGATTTATTTTATCGAAGATTGACCAAGTATACTTTTCCTTATTTACTGCATTTTTTGCGCAATAATATAGTATAAAATATATTCAACAGTATAAGATCAGAGTTACCAACTTATTTCTAAAGATGTATAAATACTTGTAAATAGGCAGTCACGTTAATTGTAAAATATATAATACTTGCTTGATTTCATGAACTTAAAAAAATTGTCAATAGATAACACCCATTTCACGATTGTTGTCGTAATTGGATTTCGATCCTCGTATCAAGTAATTGTTTATTTAGGACAGTGTACCAATTTTATCTTATTCCGTTTAGATGAGGAAAGATTTAGTGAGATAGAAAAAGTAATGAAAAGTTTTTTTTTTTTAATAAAAATACTATTGGAATGGGCTAACATTATTATACTAATCTGTCTGGCTAGCGTGGTATCAACATTATCACCTCGGTAGAAAGTATGCCGAAATTGCCTTTCTAAGAAGAGGTCTTTGACCAGCAGAGAACTACGTTTAGATAGAGCCTTTGATGGTAATAATCACTTAGTAAAACGCTTTTATTACGAATTAGAAACCCATGAGAGTGTGAGGCGTGTGTGAACTGTGGTGTGAGAAAAAATTATGGTAAAAAAAACTAAAAGATAACATGCTTTTGGGTATTTACGTAAAAAAAAAATAACTCGTCTATGTTAAAAGAGGTCAAAAATGGAAGAAACAAGAAATTAATTCAGATAGAAATCCAGAAATGCATAGTTACAAACATGGTCAAGGTATAGCCGTGGTCGCACCCACTATATACCTACTATGTCAATAGATGTGTTCTTCATTAATATCAACAGCCTTCAATAGTCCACTGCGGGACATAGGTCTCTCCTTAGCAAAGAGGTCTTTGCCTTTTTTCCCTTTGAGGTGTTTTTGTCACCCTCATAATCAGAGTACACAGAAGTATATAGTAAGTGCCACGGCTCTACGTTAACCAATATTTTATACCTATGCATACCTTACCTGCCTTCATTTTTTTTGAGGTTAGAATTTAAGGTTTAAATTCTATCATGGGTTATGGCTTATTAAAAATCTATTAAAAACTTATTCATTAAAATCAGTACGGTGGAACATACAACCATACATACTGCCTAAACGATAACCCTTCCCTTTGACTTCACCATAGTCGGATAAAACGACATTGCCCCTATTTTTGTCAGGGTTACGTCAACAACGTTGACCATTAATTCTCAAGGCTCATTCTGAAAGGTCGGTAACTAATTACCATACAGACAATAATGTCTCCAAAAAAACATGGTAACTGGGGATCCATTGGTGATAAAATTTCGACCATTTTAAGTGTCTTCTTTAATTTTGTTGACCAGTAGACCTTGAACCCTTATCTCTACACATGTCATGACTCGACTAGCAATTAGCGTATGTAACTGTTGATCGAGAGGTCTCGGGTTTGATTCCAGAAAAGTATTTATTGAATTTTTTCTGATTGTAAAAATGTTTAATAAAAGCCCGAAGTTTAGAAGTTGGGGTTTTAACACCCGTGCCTCAGAGAGCACAAGCCACCCGTCCTGGTCTAATCTCTTCCCGATCGTGTCATCAGATTGCTAAAGTGGGGGAACAGAGAGTGAACCTGTTTGCGCTCTCTTCATCAACTTCATCAACAGCGTTTTACAGTCCACTACTGGACATAGCCCTCTCCTTAGAAAGGAGGTTGTAGCCTACTGTACCACGCTGGTCAGACAGGTTGGTATATCAAGTTTTCTTTCTTTTTACAATGATGTTGTCCTAGGTTGTGTGTTCCCTTAGTCACCTCTTGTGACACCTATGGGATAAATAGGGGCGGTGACTCTGTATTCTTAATCTGTTACCACACGGATGTTATATCTCTATTCGTACTGAATCCGAATCCACTTTTACTTATCGTAAACCTGATGGCTTACGAACCAATTTATAAAAGAAACCTTTAATCTCTTTTCATATATATGTGAATAATTCTTTAAGCAAATGAAATTACGTAAAATATGTCATGTGATGTTGTATATTTTTGATTTAGTTCTGGATCGAGATTAAACTTCTGTTTACGGAATATATATCAGGGATGTTACAGAGGTTCGACTCTGACTCCGATAAGTCGGAACTGCTGATTGATATTGTACCTTCAGTTCCGACTTCGGTTCCGAAATGTTTAAATCGAAGATTTTATTTGGAGGTCGAAACATAGCGGAGAGCGGCGGGGCGTGGACAGCACGTGTTTACAACAGGTTCAGACATGTCACGCATAGTATTCCCCTCTCCCCACAACTTTTCTTCTGGTCGTCGATTACTCTGGCTCACTGTTTGTTATGCAATATTTGTTTTGTTTTGTGTGGCGTGGAAGTAAAGTTGTCTGGTTCTAATTGGCACAATGAAGCCAAAATCGAGTGTTATTTGGAACTACTTTATTGAAGCTTGTGCAAATACAGCAAAGTGCATATTATGTAAGAAGATATGTACACGAAAGGGAGGTACGACTACTTCGCTAAAAGGTCATTTAAAGTCTGTGCATGCTACTGAATACGAAGAATTAATTAAATTAGAAACTGAAAAGAAAAATGCTGTACAGCCTTTGACTTCGACGCCTTTTCAAGAAACCAAAAAATAAATTTCTCTCAAAGAAATTTTGCCGAAAAATCAAAATGGTGTAGCTCTAATACTAAATCGATAGAAATAGACAGATTGATTTCAGAAATGATCGCTTTTCAAGATCTTCCTTTTAATTTTGTGGAAGGTATTTTATTTAAAAGACTTATGCAATTGATTGTGCCGAATTATCAGTTAAGCGGAAGACAGTTTTTACCGAAAATATTTGTGATGAGTTATATGCAAAATTGGCAACAAAAATAAACGAACTGTTGAAACAATTTGAGAAAATCTCATTTACAACAGATATTTGGAGCGAACCACGTTCGAATATATCGTTGTTAAGTCTAACAGCACACGGCATAAATGATTCTTTGTAAGGCCTACGTTATAATATGATAAAATATAACTTGTAGGCTTCTTACTTTTCTTTTATTAAAATTAAAGAGGATATCTGATTAAAGTTTGTATTTTGTAGATACTTTTTTATTTATTAGGCCTGTCCTTACACATAAGTTTTCCACCTTCAGCTCCGACTCCGAATTCGATTCCGCTTCCGACTTCGATAAACCAAATTTGAAAATGCCGATTCCGACTTCAGTTCCGATAAAACCGCTTTCGTAACATCCCTAATATATATATACATTAAAAGACAACGCTCGCACTAGGAATAAATCCTGTGTCGCCGGGAACTTACAAACATACAAGAAACGGACACAAAGAACATCCAGATTCAGAACAACAATTTGTGGATCACACAAAGTGCTGTCCGATGTAGGTTTTGAACCCACAACACTCGGCGCTGTAGTGAGCGACGTGGCGACCGCTTAAACCACTAGGCCAACCGTGCAGTCATATTTTAACTTGTATATGTGGAATGAAAATTCCACTTAATTTTGAAGGTTTCAAAATACCTTTATTGAAGCAGTAACCATAATTTTTCTAGAGTAAACAATAAAATTCATTAAAAATACGGTAATTATACATTGTTCGTAATAAAGAGAAAAATAAATTATTCAGTATATGAAGATTCCTATCAAAAATGTATATAAGTTCTTATCGTATTTTTAACACGTTTTTATTAGCGTCGCGTGCCTTGCGTGCCTCTGAGAGCACGTAAGGCCGTCAGTCCTGCGCTTGAATTCGCCCCGGTAGTATCGGATAGTGAGAGTGAGGGAACAGAGAGTGCACCTGTGTTTGCACTATACTATCACCTGCCTATTTGGCTAGTTTTTGTTGAGACTGATTACCGAAGCCGAAATCGGTTAGGAGGACATTAGCGTCTCATGTAAATTATTAATGATTCTCACGTGTTAGTTATGAAAACAAAATTCAGAGGTGTTCGAGACCAATAACAGCATAGTGCGATCAAAGTCGAAACCTAAGTATTAGTTACCATTACGTTCCCTAGAGGGAGCTGTTACAAACTTAGATCGCGCTATCGTTGTGTTACACGCGTTAGTGTATAAGGCTTACATGCATTTTGTATGACGAGAACAAAACTGGAGTTTAGTACAAGGTGATAACCAATTAAACCGTGGTGTCTTACGAACCCATAGTACTGTTCACAGTGGTTTCATTTAAATTCCTACTAGTGTTACATACACTTTTTTTTTTTTTTGTTTTTAACGTATGGAATCCCCCTCGAGCCGTCACCCCACCGGGGTTTACGGCGGGGTGGTGTGTCTGAATCGGACCGACTAAAACCACACGGTGTGCCACTCTGCGCCTGAGATAGGAGGGATCCGGGAACCGCTGCTGTTACGACATCCAGTTCCCTCCTAGCGCCTGCTCACTAAAGCGGGCACCATCTGCGGATAAACTCTCTATTTAGGTGACGTACGGCACACGTGCACATCACCTCCTCGCGGCTGGCCACTATAGCGGATGGAGGGGAAAACCCATCCTGTCCACCCGCGGCCACACTCAAGGCGGCATGAGGCGCTGGTAGTGTTACATACCCAGTCCAACGATACCACGCTTGGTATCAAACAAGAGGTCATTTTTTTCTGCTTTTTTATTGCGAATTTTTGCCCAAACTGGGTCAGTATCGTCTTCTAGCCTACTACAATATAACTGAACATTTGTAATAATTGCTAAAGATTTTATGGCAATCAGTGTCAACGGCTTAGTTTCTATTTTTGACTGCTTCAGAGGCGCATTGGTAGCGTATGCGACTGCTGTGTTTGAGGTCGCGGGTTCAATTCCCTTGTCAGATCAAATGTTCGTATGATCTGCAAATATTTGTTTTGGAGTTTGAATGTTTTCTATGTATAATATGTATGTATTTATAAGAAAAGTATATATGTATTCATATAAGTTGTTTAGTATCCATAGTACAAGCTCTGCTTAGTTTGGGACTAGATTACGTTGTGTATCAGATGTCCGACATATTATAATATATTATTATATATATATATTTACAAGAAAAAGTATATATGTAATCATATAAGTTTTCCGTGTGGTGACGGATTAAGAATACATGGTGTTACCACCCCTATTCATCCCGTGGGTGCCGTAAGAGGCGGCTAAGGGAACAAAGTATGCAAGACAACATCATTATAAAAAGAAAGAAAACTTGAAACAAACCAACCCGTCTGGCCAGCTTGGTATAGTAGACCAAATCCTCCTTGCTAAGGAGAGGCCTATGTCCAATAGTCGTCTGTAAAGGCTGTTGATGATGATGATCATGAAGTTGTCTGGTACTCATAGTACAAGCTCTGCATATTTTGAAACTAGATGGCATTGTCTGTCAGATGTGCGAAGTATTGTACTATTATATATTTAAATATACAGATATATTGTAATAACTTTCTCAGTGACGCTGAAATCAGTCATATAATAATAAATCTCTTAGAAGTAAAGTTATTATATCTGTCAAGTGAACCAACAGACACCGTTCAGAAACACAAATCGTAAAACAAGAACAGTTTAATATCTGTAGACGGAATGGATGCTGTGCTTGCAAGGATTTAGTTACTTGAATACTTTACTAGTACCATATGTAGAAGTGTGGTGATGGGTTAAGAAAGTGGAGTGTCATCACGCCTTTTCATCCCATGGATTTCGTAATAGGTGTCTAAAGAAGCAAACTATACACGACAACTTTATTGAAAAGAGTAGAAAAGTTGAAACAAACCCTTTATCAACTTGGCTGGCCAGCGTGGTATAGTAGGACAAAACCCCCTTTCTAAGAAAAGGCCTATGTACAGCAGTGGTTTCAGAGTTTTAGGGTTAAAAACACAAAGTAGAAAACATTCACGCTAGCAAAGCCACGTGCAATTACTAATAATGACGTTTTAACATCCTGTGATGACTTCCACATTACAAGCACAAAGAAAAATATGCAACAGCGCCACCTAGCGAAGATACATTGAACTATGTAGTGTGATGAATTACTAAGCAACTGCTATCCTGTATTGCAAAACAGAGATTCGCGTGGCAATTAACATATATGCAATATTCCAACATCAACCGTTGGGCCGTGGTCCGCCAGGCATGATCACCTCGCCTGGTCGGAGAAACCTCGCTTTGTGTCGGAGGGACATATGACACACGTCCCTCCACAGTCCTTTATAGAGCTCATTTTTTTTAAAAGAGAATTATTCTTGAATTGTGTTTTCACAAATATAAGACTAACTACAGCTCAAATGAAAAAAGTTTTCACGTGGGTGAAATTAGTTCCATATAAAGCGAATAGAATATTAACAAACTCTGTATATTGAATCATTAGACTGTGTCTTCCTTTTGTTTATGTAGAACACAACACTCGTTCCTGAACATGGCAATAAAACAGTTGTTACTCGTTACTGACTTTGTCAAGGTGAAAGAATCAACAATTTAATATAAAATGAGAAACACAAACACAAATTGCTAAGTAGTTCTATTTTCAAAAATGTTTTTAGTGTCTATTTTACTTGAATGGAAACACAGAAATGGTTTGGTATTTTAGAGTCATTGAAAAATTAGATTCGTTGATAATAATAAAAACTCTCTTGAATTTGGTAAACAGTAAGACAGACGACGAACACTTAAACGTCAAAAATCATATTATATTGGACTAAAAATAATACATGTATTGTCAGTATACACATTTTTAACCGCCGAATGAGGAAACAGAGGTATAATTAACACCTACATATGGTCAAATAACTAGTCCGACTTACATAATAGAAGCAACCTTATTATTTTTAGCTTAGCTCATTTCTTAACCTAGCATTAGCTTATTTCCATCAACTATTCACCTATATTTCTGAGTACTTACATAATATAGATGAATTATATCCAGAAACAGATTAAGTTATGAATGCCTTGGTGGTGTGGCGATAACGTATACGATTGATGTGATAGAGGTCTCTGGATACATTTCCGGGTCGGGCCAAAAGTTTTATAATCTGCAAATATTTAGTGCCATGTTTTTCTATGTGAAATATGTATATATTTACGAAAAAAATGCGTTATCTAATATGCGTAGTACAAGCTCTACTTAGTTTGTGACTAAGATATGGTGTGTCAGATGTCAGAAAAAGGCGATCGTGCTCAATACACTTTAACACCTCTCCTAACAATTCAAAACTGTCTATCCTATTTTCCATGGCTTTGAATAACTTTAAATCTTCACTAAATATCTACAAAAGTACACTGGCAGAGGATGATTATGGCATTAGGTCCATTATTGTGCAAACATAGTTAATAAATGTAAATAAAATAAACTTTATAGCAAGCTACTCTCTTGACTGAACAAGGCTTACCTAAATATTTGTGAGGTACACTCTGGCGTTTCATTTAAACCAGAGCTTATGAAACTGACAGTACATGAGAAGCAAATTATCTTACTACATATGTGTGTGTTTGGAGTCGGCTGATTCGTACGAGTGTGTTGAAACTTACCAGGATCGGTCTACATGTTTTAGGATTAAATATTTTAAAAGTTTGTATGTAAAAGCTTCGTTCAAATTTATTAAAAGTAATTGCGTGGTTTCTGTTTTATTTCTTTTGTTGAGACTTTGCGTGTTTGTGATAGAAACATAAAAAATAAATAAATAATTATTTCGGCCATTTGACACACAACGTCATCTAGTTTCAAACTAAGCAGAGCTTTTGCTATGATAACCAGACTGACTGATAGAATATTTAAATACTTTTTTCTTGTAAATACATACATATTATAGAAAAGAAAAATTGAAAACACCCAAAGTTCGAAACAAATATTTGCAGATTATACAAACATTTGGTCCGACCCGCAAATCGAACCCAAGATCTCAAGCACAACAGCCACATGCAGTACCGCTGCGCCACCGAGGCAGTTAATATATATCAACAGCACTGCGAAGGGCAGAAAAATTTGAAATAGACCCTTTTTATATTAGTAAAATTTCTGTGTATTAAAGTTATTTGTCCTTACAGACCGCACCTAAATGGTTGAAGCTGCAAACTTAAAATGTTGGCATCTGATTCTCTTTAAGTTATAAGCCCAGAAAGAAATTATTGGATTTTTAAATCTATGGAGTATAATCAGACATAATTTGTTATTTGGCAGTTCATTATTTTCAAAGTTAGAAACGAACGTTATTGCGAATCTGGTGGTAATGGTTCGTCTTACGCAAATGTCTTGCACAAATAAATTCCCTTTACAATTGAATAGAACAAGATTTTGAATACAATGTTTTTTACATTGCTTTTCATTTGTCTCTGGAGCCGCACGTATGGGTGGAGGTAGTTAAAATAATACTATTCTACATGTGATGATGGGACAAGAATACGTGTCACCATCATCCCACGGATGTCGTAAGAGCTGACTTACGGAGCAAACTATGAAGGACCACATCACTGCGATGAAGAAAGAAAATTTGACACAAAAATTTTTTTCCTTTTAAGCTATTGCATAGCTTTTATCGCGGGCTTCGAGCGCATCGATCGAATCAAGAAATTCCGTTACAAAAATAAATCTAACACCCCCCACTCCGACTGGCACAGTGATGCGGCGTTGAAAGCCGTGCATCGTCTAACGTCGTTTCAGTTCGGTAAACTTCGGCACAGTGTTTGTGTGCGTGCGACTAAACGTATGCGTGTAGACTGTACGAAGCTCGCCCGGATCGAGACGAGCTGCTCCGAAATATTATAATTGCATAAGTTGATAAAAAATGCTACGCAATAGCTTTACCACGCAGTGCCACACGTATTTTTTTTTAAGGGTGTGAATACACATGGGGGTTTGTGACAGGGTGGTGTATCAGAATCGGACCGACTAAAAGAACATAGTGTGCCATTCTGCGTCTGAGACAGAAGGGATCTGGGAACAGCTGTTATTACGACGTCCAGACCCTTCGTAACGCCTGTCCGCTCGCGCGGGTAGCACCTTCGGGTTAACTCTCTCTTTAGACAACGTACGGCACACACGGGCGTTGCCTCCTAACGGCTGGCCACTATGGCAGATAGAGGGAAAAACCTATGCCGTCAACCTGTTGCCACACTTAGGGTGGCACGAGGCGCTGGTAGGTACGCATCTGCTACCTGGTTCACCGGCGGTACTTGAAATAAACCCTTTTTTTTTAACATGTGGAAACCCCCTCGGGCCGTCACCCCACCGGGGCTTACGGCGAGGTGGTGTGTCGGAATCGGACCGACTAAAACCACATAGCAATCCGTCTATCCAGTGTAGTATAGTGAACCAAAATCTCCTTTCAAGAAAGGCCTATATCCAGCAGTAGACTGGTACAGGCTGTTGATGTAATTTGATGATGTACGTTAAATATAAGAGGCCAATCATTAATGGTTTTCCATATATCTAATGAGAATTAAATATATTTATAATTGTCGTGTCCTGATGGTATCGGGGCCGAAAAATACCTTGTTATCTACAATTGTTATCGTGGTGACGTGTAGACCTAACAAGATGGTATCACGTTTATGTGGAATGTCAGCGTTAATACTCAAGGCCAAGCGCTGACTAACAGGAATTAGTTACTAAGGGTACTACCGATGTTAACTTTTAAAGTTTTTCCAGAATTTTTTTACTTAATAGAATCATTCGACTGGCGTATCGGTTAGTAATGTCACTGTTAATTTATCATTTAACAGTGACATTACTAACTGATAAAAAAATATAATTTATCAATTATATTTATTTCTGCGAATAAATCTGTTACAGATACTTTTACATGTCGGGCTTTACGGATAGGAGGCGCCAGAATTTTCTAATTCTCTCTGGGAAAAATAGAGGTGTTCTGTTTTCTTATGTCCGTACTGATTTAATAAAAATTAAGCGAGTACAATATATATATAGAGAACCATAGTTTTGAGTCAGTCTGTCCATACAGACGGCATACGAGCCAGAGCCATTGTGTCACCTAGCTAGTCAAGATTTACGACCCAAAGCGCGACACTACCTCCAGCAGGACATTTTCACTGGTTAAGTTCACTGGCTACGTGTAATTTGTCTATAATATGTTTGTCTTCAAAAACATATGAAGATAAACTTACGACTGTGTTTCCTTAAGACTGCACGGTTAACCTAGTGGTTTAAGCGGTCGCCACGCCGCTCTCTACTGCGCTGTGTATTGTGGGTTCAAACTCCACAACACTTTGTGTGATCCATAAATTGTTGTTCTGAGTCTGGGTGTTCTTTTTGTGTTCTTGTATGTTTGTAAAGTCCCCCGTGACACAGGATTTATTCCTACTGCGGGCGTTGTTTTTTATAAGAAAAAAGAAAATGATAGCAATCTGGATACCATAATATAGTCTGCTCATGTTGAGATCAGATGATCACAAAATAATTAATTAAAAATCGTCAAATTATGGAAAACCGAAGCTGTGTCGTAAGTAGCACTAATTACTGACTTATAGGCGTCTATGTACAGCGGTGCTAGTTGCTTGTTTGGTTGAATGATTAAAGGAGGTTTTGTCACAATACTATACAGACTGACTGGTGAGATACCTTCAATATTTGAGGACGTGATAGTATGCGAACATATATCATGAAATAAAATAACATAAAAACGAAATATTAAATAACTTCTTAGTAAACTTCGTACACAGTACACCGAGAGCCCAGTATTTAACTGCGGAATACTTGGACACCGCGCGGATTTATTTTTTAGAGACATTTCGATAAAAAATAAGCACCTATCTTTTTTATATCAAGTTAACGAGAATCGAGTACCGAGTACTCTCCATAAGTATTGAAGGTATCTCACCAGTCACAGTGTATAGCCTTAGCAATACATGAGGCCATTTTGTTTTCCCCTAAATTCAATACTTTCTGATTAGTCTGTAGTACAACAATTTATTACACAACGCATAATAAAATATTATTAATGACAGCGTGTTCGTATGACCGTCCACCTGTAAATAATTTACATATTTACATATGTCATATATGTCATTTTTCATTTTAAAGTCATTATTAATGCGTAGTGTTGCGACTATTACACGGTAATTACTAATAACGAAATTGTGTGGTAGAAAATTATTGAGTCATTTAGTAAGTTTTTTAAAAGAGGTAATGTGTTGTTTTAGTGGAATTATTAACTACAAAAAAAGGGATTTTTTTCAATGAGAGTGGAACTGCTTGTACTGATATTAAGTATATTTCTTTAGGAAGAGGTAATAGTTATCCTATCATATTGACAGCAAATAAGATGGTTTTTAAATCCATAGGGACAAATATATTTTACTGGATGCAGGGTATGTCTATTTCTATACTCTTGAATATTAGCGACACAGAGTTGTTTTTTTTTCTGAGTTCCTAGGAACTCGAACACAATTTGTGACTAGTCACAAGCCGCCTGTGACTAGTCACAAGCTGATATTTTATATCATAATATCTTGTGACTAGAAACGAATCACTTCATTGATAGCCTTTAACAGTCCACTGTTGAACATAGACCTCTAATTAGCAAGGTTTTGGCCTCCTGTACCACGCTAGTCAGATGGGTTGATACACGGTTTGTTTCAACATTTCCTTTTCTTCAGAGCGATGTTGTCTAGCATGTTTTGTTACCTAAGTCGCCTATTATACCATTGGGAGGAGTGAAGGTCGTAACACTCTGAATTCTTAATTCGTTACCACAGGAGATAGTTCAAGTGAGGTAACTTTATTCGCCAATATACCTGTTCCTCAGTATTCATAAGTGCGTTTGTTGTGATTAGTTCATGCAATTCTTTATTTGGTAAGAAATTTCACTAATATTAATATATATTACTTAATTTTAACAGATATTATCAGAAAATCTACACTTTTCCTAAAGATGTCTGAAAATATTGTGAGAAAACGTACGTTTCTGGTTAGGACCACTTGTCATTGAAGCTTTACTACAGTTATCGGATCAACGAGTGACTGTATTAATATAATGTACAGTATTAGCGTTTCAATTAAGTAAACCTTACGTATCACAATTTTATTACTTATATGTCAGTAAGAAGGCCAGCAAAAGCAGCCATGTTTGTTATTTATAATCGCTAACCGCCCGCACGGGGACCTCTCTTCAAATGTGGCGAAACACTTTGCTGTAATGAAAAATGTTCGCCATTACATTGAGTGGTTTATAATCAAATTAATTTTATGTTTCTTTTAGAAGCTTACAGTTATGCATTTAAAATATTCATTGAAGGAAAACATTTCCGTCAGAACGATATTTTTGGATATTAAGTGAAAAGAATTTTAAGTAATGGATCCTCGTCTAAATATAAATAGATATTTAAGAATAATTTTCTCGCAATTATGTTTATTAGATGTTGTCTGTAGTCGTGTAGACTTCTGCGCATGGTGACGTATTATGGACACGAAGTGTTTACCCCTTTGCGTCCCGTGTCTTGAAAACTGTCTACGGCAGCAAATTGCGTAGGACAATAGCGTAACAAAGAGAAGAAAAATTTGAAACAACCTAATACTCGTATTGCTAGACCTAAACCTTTTCTTAGAAAAGAGCTTGCACCGATGGTCTAGTGGTTTAAGCGGTCGCCACGCCGCTTTCTACTACGCTAAGTGTTGTGGGTTCAAACCAGACATGGGAAAACGCTTTGTGTGATCCACAAATTGTTGTTTTAAGTCTGGGTGTTCTTTGTGTCTGTTTCTTGTATGTTTGTAAACTCCCCCGAGACACAGGATTTATTCCTAGTGCGGGCGTTGTCTTTTAAAAAAAAAGAGAAAGAGAAAGAGCTTTTGGCCTGCACGCTGTTTAGATGGGTTAGTATACCATAATTTATTCAAAACTGTTAAGAGTATAACCCATGTCAAATGCAGTTTATCTTAATAATGTCAAATGTTACGTCCCAAACGGAACCGTAGCCTCTTTCAACGTGCAAACACCTTAGATTTATCGGCTATAGTATCCGTCCCAATGGAACGGTTAACATTGAATTATTACCATAACGGATATCCTCGAAGTAAACATACTCCGACAGAGATGACAAGCTAAATGTATCGGAAATAAGACGAACAAATTTCTAGAATGAGATGGTAACGCCTTTGTCGTAATTAGATGTTTGAATCTTTCAGAAGTTTAGAAGTAGTTTTCTAAACATTATCATTACTATTTTACTATCTTCAGATTTTTACTTGGCATTAGTCCAATGTATAGGGTGGGCCAAGAATTTCTTAACATTTGAATCTAACATCACGCGCAAACATGTTATGGGAGTTCTTGAGACCGATACTGCTGGAATTAGACTTTTTTTATTATTATTATTTGAAGCATCGTGTCTATATCAATAAACCAAATACACTACAAAGAGATGTCGGCAATCTCGCAGTCTCTTTGCCGACGCGTATTCGAAAATTTCGGTGTTCACTTAGAAGAGTGCAAACGTCAAAACGGTGGTCATTTAGAAGATATAATGTTTACAAAATAAATATCAACTAATTAGCTTTCTTGTAAATAAATAAGTTTTATAATATATCAATTTTTTTTTGTTAAACGAATTTTTAAGTGTCTAATTCGTGGCCCACCCTATATAATTTGGTGAGAAGATCTTTTAGTTTCTGTTATAGCTCCGTTATTCGGCTACCCGATACAATTTACTTCTTCACACCTTTATCTAATTACGGATAATACTTTTCTTGAGAAAGTAATTGTTTTCAGATGGGAAGAATGAATGAGAAACGAAGCAGGTGGTGAAAAAGAATCTATACGTTATTAATATATATTTTCTGATTATAGAAATGATTAATAACAGCCAGGAGTTCGGCAATTGGGGTCTTAACACCCGTGTTTCGGCGAAAACGTAAACGCCGTCTCGTCGGATTGTAAGACAGAGGAAACAAAGAGTGCACCAATGTTTATACAAAGACTTGTATGCTATTATACCTTCTGTGTAGTGATTAGTCTCCGTTGAGACTGACCGCCGTTTCCGAAATCGGCTAGAAGTACTAATTGATTAGACTTTTCATCGGTTTTTAAGCTTTTTTACATTTTATTTATAAAAATAAAGATACATTTAACTTAGCTCTACGTACTTTTCCGAACAAAGGGCAAACTTATTGTTCTACATAATTGAGAAGAAATATTTAACCATAAGTGGTATGTATTCATTGTTAATTTATTAATACTAGGTAATCTATTAAATGGTTGTAAATTGTCACGTCAATTGTTTTATCGTTAATATTAAACTGAAAATGAGTTTGAACTTGCTTTTTATTATTGTCATGAATTTATGATACCGTATTAAAATCTTTACTAGATGGTCTTTTGTAGCGTGGGCCACGAATTAGTTAACATTTGAAAAAATAATCTATTTACAAGAAAGCTTATTAGTTGAAATTTATTTTTTAAAAATTATATCGTCTCAAACCACCGTTCCGAGGTTTGAACTCTTCTAAGCGAGCACCGAAATTATCAAACACTCGTCGGCAAAGAGACCGCGAGACCGCCGACATCCCTTCACTAATATTTTCTTTCAGTTGACGTAGTCTATTTGGTTTATTAAAGTAGACGCAATTCTTCAAATAACCTGCCATAAAAAAGTCTGCTGGGGTTAGATCTGGACTTCTGGGTGGCCATGGAATGACGCCTCGTCTGGCAATCAGCTTTTCCGGAAACATGTCTTTGACCACCGGCAGGGACTCATTGGATGTGTGACAATTGGCTCCATCTTATTGAAACCATGTGTTACGATTGTAGCCAGCAAATTCCAGCAGCATTGGTCCCAAGAACTCCCGTAATATATTTGCGCGAGATCTTAGATTCAAAGGTTAACGAATTTTTCGCCCACCATATATAATAATTTTGTTGTTTTAATAAAAATTTGTAGTGAATTTCAAATGAATGAGGTTGAAAAATTTATTTTTATTGTATCTATGTTATTTGTATAATTTCGGAGAAAACACAGAAAATAGTATTAACATTACTAGAGGTCATCGAAACGAAGCAAGTGTTCAATATTGTCTCAAGCGCATTTCTCCAACAATCATTGTACAAAGTGAATGCAAAATTGAAACAGAAAGCGAGGATGGAGGACCTTAAGGTTGTTTATTGTTAGCTGTTTTTAATAGGTAGTAAAGCTACGCTGATTTCAGCACGAACGGCATGGCTCGACCGGGCAGTACTACGCTCTCACAGAAGATCAACTTAAGCGACAGCATTGACTCTCGCACTTACTAACGAAACACGACAGCACGTGCTGTCGTGTTTCGTTAGTAAGTGCGAGACCAGAGACCCATTGAAGCAGGGGTGACAATTGTCGTGGTAAGTGTGCGCAATAAACGACACGACGACTGTCATTTAATTACATAAATATTCTTTTATTTTTAACTTTTTTATTTTTAAATTTAGCCTACAGATAAGACTTTGATAAGAGAGGGTTGGCATGGACTATTTTTACTGTGATAGTCATAATAAATAGATTAAGAATTATCAGTTGATGTAAGAAACTTTTTTAATTTATTGATAAGTAATTATATTAATAAATAAGCTAAGGATTAACACCAATAACCAAGGTGTAAATAGGCGTAAAACACTATCATTTTAAAGTTCAACATACGATCTAAAAAAATGTTCTAAACTTCTAAAAGACGCACGATTCATATGAAATTAGAACAATCTTTCATAGTCGCTAAAGTTATATATAAACAAACACAAAACATAAATAAACATATTAACCTTACAACAAACCAACATAATTTAGATTCAAGAAGATAAAACATTTTCAGAATGGTGACTGTACGCGTGTACAGAATTACATTTGCCGAGCAAAGTTCACCAAATCTCGTTAAAAGTTCTATCGTGGTATTTCTGGTGTGCTCCTGAATAACAATGTTCCGTTCAGTTATGATTCATATATTCGAATAAGGTTTTATTTAAAAGAAGAATTATTCATAAGAAATTATAGCTTCGATTGATGAAAGGAGACAATGTTTTTTGGTGGTGTACGTCTCTTTGTAGCGGATTTATATGTTACACATGTTATTGTATATTTTTGAGTACGGTCGATTGGTATCTGACCCGATGAATTACCCGTCAATTCCATCTTTATCATCATCAAAACCAACGCCAACATCCGTGCTGTCGTGTTTCGTTGGTGAGTGTGAGACCAGAGGCCCATTGATGCCGGGGTGACAGTTATCGTGGTAACTGTGTAAGCCTTACACTGTCACGATGACTGTTATGTCTTTTACGTCCCCAAGCGGGGTGTGAAAAAGCATCTCACTAGGCCACCATAGTGTTGGTCACCATACTGCATTGTCTCCATTTGCAATAAGTATGGTTTGCAGAGTAGAGTCACTTTTGCAGGCTATTAATATAAAAAGAAATCAACTACATTTCATAGTAGACTGCTGGAGAAATGTCTCTTTAGAGGTTTTGACCTACTATACCAAATTGTCAAAATTTCCTTCTCTTAACAATGCTTGTGTACTCCGTACTTTACACCTGGTTAGATCTTACAACATCCATGTGATCGGTAGTGCTGGTGTCGCCTTGTATTTATAATACTTTCAGCAAAGTTAAAACTACCTGCAGAAATTCGATGTTGTACGTCACTTTATATGCAACCACTCACACAAAATATTCAAATTAATATAACAACTTGTCTATCTGATAATCCGCTTATTTCGCAAAAACAACTGAAGTATCATATTGGAGTAAAACTTTAATCAATAATTGAATTTGAATAACAGGCAAAGCAATTAACATCATCACTGAAATTGAATTCGAGATAACTTCTAAGTTATTGGCCATCATACGAAACCAGTAGATTAAACACCAAATTTTGTAAACTAGAAAAGAAAATATAGATAGACAAATGACGTAAGCAAAAAAAAATAAGATTTTAAGTAACCACTTTGTCGGTATGATTACTAAATTACAGGTTACTTGGACTAATACGTTATTAAATATAGCATGAACAGACGGACGGACGGTTAGATGGAGTGGAACTTTAATGCCCCCTCTATACTACTTGCAAAGTTGGACGATGTTAAACGAATACAATAGTATAGAGAGGCACTTCGACATACCTCGTCTCGGGCGACTTTCTTGAGTACTTCGCCGAGGAACTTCGCGAGTAGTGTAGAGGAAGCATAACGGTTAGACTATTGTCGTCATAAGAGCATATACGTTACTAAATAACTATTCTTATACATTTCCAAATATATACTTAGGGCACATCGTATTTTCTCTACGTTTAAAAAATAGATAGCATTTTCTCTTCTCTATTATCACATTCACTTTATGTCCGTATGCGGTCTGTGCAGTATCTTATTTTAAATAAATTTATGTTTAAAAACTTTAAGAAAAGAATATCATATATATACATCTAACTACGAGATCACATTTTTTGATCTTCCAACAAATCGTTTGACCGTGTGGTGATGGATTAAGAATACATAGTATTACCACTCCTATTCAGCCTGTGGGTCTCGTAAAAGGCGACTAAGGGACCAAGTATACAAGACAACATCATTACAAAGAGGAGGAAAACTCGAAACAAACCCTATTCCAACCCGTCTGGCCAGCGTGGTGAAAACCTCCGTGCTAAGGAGAGGCCCATGTCCAGCAGTGGACTGTAAAAGGCTGTTGATGACTAATCGTTATAACATCGTAATAGAAGGTGAAATTCAATAGTTTAAATTTTATGATAATGTTACATTATCCGCGTGTGTCATATAAAATATGTAAATCTGAGTATTGCAAAAGATATCCTGCTTTTGCCCACTAAAACACTTTAACTATTTTCTTAGAGATTTATTTATTCTCAAGTCTTATTTTCAGTCTACAGTAAATATGGCTCAAAGAACGCATCTCATGAATATCTCGCACAAACTTTCGTTATGTCAGCTGCGCCCGACCTAAGGGCGTATTTATTTAAAGAAAATATACGTGGAACGTGGAAAATAGGTATTTCTGTCTGTTTATAGTAATAACGATATTTACTTCTATGAATAGGTATTGCTACTGAGATTTTATTATGTTTTCAGAGCTTTAGGCGATCCGTTTCACTGTGATAACAGTCGTATAGATTAAACAATGATTAAAAAAATAGATTCTAGTATTGTATACAGAAGCTAACCATAAACACGTAGACTAAATACGATTAAAAAGTTATTTAACCTTTGGCTGTTGGAATTTAATTGGCACATTGATCAGTTTTACCACCAAAACTCTGTTTTCACGATGGAATCGTTTTTGGTGTAACTCGTATTAAATAATTAAATTGATTAATAGAACATTAGTGATATATGATATAGGTAAAATTATAGTTGACACATCTAAAACGCTACAAAAATTGAAAGATCAACACTAAATCCTTTTCATTTTCAATTTTTAAATTGAGGACAATATTTAATATTTGAAATTCAAGAACATGATTGAGAAAAAAAACATTTTTTAGCCAAGAATCAGATCTCAGCTCTAAAATAAAAGTCACCGATGTGTGTAGCTCCAGAGAACTTCCGATCGGTTCGTTGAGGCACAAGTTGAGGCGTCCGAACAATCGCCTTTGATCAACGACCGGAAACCAGTCGGAGCCAGATCAATGACGGCGTGACGAGGTTTCTAAAAGCTGCACAGAACGCTCATCAATTTTATAGGTTGCACGTACTTGATACGTGTTAAAACACACATGAATCAGTCGTTAAAGAAAGGTAATATTATTTTAATGTGAAAATATTAAGAAGTTTTAAGAGCCTGCCAAAGTGACTGTACTCTGTCTGATGGAACGCATGAATAGAATCCGAAAGTAGTGGTCATAATACTCATTGGTGGCCTAGTAAGATGATTTTTACGACCTGCTTGGAGACATAAAAAGTGTCCAGTACCGTAAGAGGCGACTAAGACACTGCTGCAAAGAGATGAAGAACTTGAAACAAATCCTATATCAACCCGTATGATCAGCGTGGTATAGTAGGCCAAAACTTCCTTTTTTTTTCTCTATTAAGGGCCTGTCAAGTGACTCTACTCTGCGTGACGGAAAACATGAACAGATTCCAAGAGCTGTGGTCACCATATCCATTGCAAATAAAGAGAATGTAATATGGTGACTAACACTATGGTGGCCTAGCGAGATATTTTTTCACACCCCGCTTGGGACGTAAAAGGCATGACAGTCGTCATGGCAGTGCAAAGTACACACACTTACCATGATAACTGTCACCTCCATATCAATGGACCATCGGTCTCTACTATATACTGTCTAAGAGCAGAAATGTGTAACCGAACCAAAGAAGCTATAGTTTCTTTTTATAGGAACCAACTAAAGTGACTCTATTCTGCCTGATGGCAAGCATGAATAGAATCCAAGAGCGGTGGTCGCCGTACTCACTGCGATTGAAGACAGTACAGTATGGCGACCCGCGCTATGGCAGCCTAGTGAGATACTTTTTCATTTTTTAGTTTAATTAATCAACATTATTAAAGTGCAAACACATTAAAATACAAAGCTACATTAAAACTAACAGTAAATCGAATTTAGTTCCAGCAAAAACCAACAGTTTTTTGTTAATACAGATATTTGTAATTATTTTTTTCTCCTCAAAGTATTTACAGCAATTTTTGTCTCATGTGGAGATATTTTTATAATTTCTAGAAATATCATTAGAGTAAGCAAAGTAGTTTTTCTTATAATGTAGGTTTTGTTAGTCATCTAAATGTAATTTTCTCATCCCGTCGAACTAATTTTAATTAGGTAAAGGGTAAACCATGTTCTCTGTAACTCTGACAACCTGTATGCAAATTTTCATAATGATCGATTGAGTATGCAAAGTTAGGCAGTCCAATTAACTAACAAACAACTCCCCACTATACCCCAAACACTCTAACGAAGACAAGTTAGAGCTAGTCCTACACAACGTGATAGAAACTTCTATTTGCCGGAAACAACACGCTCAGTCCTTCATGCTTAAAATACTATTTATTTTTATTCTGTGGGATTCTCTTCTGCATCTCAACAATAACGTAGGGTTTTTATTTTTTTATTCGTTAAACTCTTACCACGCATGTAGATTTCTGTCCTTATAAATAGGGTGAATTAGGGTGTTAAAATGTTTGTTAAAGAGACTAAAGAAAAGATATATTATCTCGGAAGTGTAAAAACTTTTTTTCGATACAAATATAAATAATATAAAAACGTTATTAGTAGTTCCTTGTTGTGTATGAAATTCTGTATATTTTTTATGGAAACGGGTGTCATGTACCTCCAGCGCAAAGGGGGGATCCTCCGACCAGGCGAGGAGATCTAACCTGGTGGTGATGTTGTGTATGTTAATCGCTGCGAGAATTTCTATATTGCGATTCAGGATTAGTAGTTGCTCCGTAGTTTATTTTACTCCGTAGTTCGATGTGTCTTCGCTAGATGGCACTGTAGTATGTATTTCTGTTTTGCGCTGGAAGTCGAATTTATTATTTTTTAGTGTAGTTGGTGATTCCCTAAAGGATAAAGGGCAAGCATTCGGCAATAAGTCATTGGAAATAAATTACAGTTTAGGTTATTACTATTGGAACCACAGACGTAATAGAGTGGAGTACAAATACCCTTTTGGTGTATATACACAGGCTTCGTCAATATTGGGTGGTACGTGTATGTAGCTCTATACCTCGGGGACACCGAAAAAGAAGTAAATTAAATTAATTTCGTGGCCTTTACCTATGGTATGTACTCTTAGAATTAGGTTGAATATTCGTCATTTTGTCTACGTAATGATTTTCGTCCAAAAACATCATTCATTCGTTAAATGTTCCCCTTTTTTTTCCGTCGTCAGGTAACCGATTATGCCAGACTCGTTAGCAATAAGTCACAATTTAAAAAACGATTCATTTTCTATGTCTATCAAAGTAAACAATCCCAAAAAGCGGTTACTTCGGAACGGTATATAGAAACTGGGTCTCTCTACGCTCCGCAAAACAGTTGACGACTGAATTCAATGGATAGGCATATTGAGAGACGCCTATAGTGGGTTTTCTATAACACATATCCATAGACGGTGGTAAGCACTTGCCACCAGGTGACTCGTGTGCTAATTTGCCCCTCTATACCATATGTATTATTATGCAACGTAGCTATATTCTAGTCTTCCTAGTCTTTGTTATTTCTAATATGATTTAGGGTTGACTACTAACTCAACCGGTTTTAGCTGAATATCAGTTTCCCTATGAAGCGACTGACTTCAGACCTCCATAATCTAGAAGGAGAACTGAATTTGAAGTTTGAATTAGTTGTCAGAATATTTAAGGGCACGAACTTCTCAGTAAGGATTGATATATATAGACGTTCCTGACAACGGAATTATTTTAGAGATTTCTGAAAAATATTCATATTTTTTTAATAGTAACATGGTACGGCCTTGAAATAACCACATATTAGGCGTGGGTGTTATAGACCTGCTATTAAATTTTTCCTAGAACTAGAATAAACTTAGCTGACATTTACCTACAGTTTGTAGTTATTGTATTGATGATCTACCATGACGTCAACCGACAAGGTTATGACGTCAAAACGTCACCGTCACACGTCAAAGTAACATAAGTCATGACTATCAGAATCAAATTGTAATCGATTAATTACTTGTAACTTCTTTAATATTAAAATTGTGCGTCAATAAGTTCGACTAGATCGATAAATTTCATGTAATAATGAATTAAAGTTAGAGTTGCTGTAAACTATAATAATAATTATGATGTCATGACTCCTAATACTTCAAATTTTTGTCTGAAGCATACTGTTCTGTGACTTGGTTTCTTCACTATGCGAAACACACTCTTAGACTGGAACAAATTCAAAAATAAATCTTAAATCATTTAGCCTCGGCATTACCTGAACAACACGCTTTTAATAATATATCCTTTAAAACATGCAGAGTTACTTGCCCTTATGTTTTTATTTAAGCTTTTGAATAATTTTATAGATTACCTGCAATTAGCAGCAAAAATAAAGTTTTATATCCCAATCACGCAAAACGGTGCTTGGGTTTAGCTCTCCAATCTCTGGACTTAGCAGATTGCACAACAAGTTTGACAACCAGTTAGTCATTATTGGCTATTCCATTTACAAAATCAAAATCCAAGTGCACCGCAGAGCTAAAGTCCAATAGAATAAAAAAAAATACTTTATGGTCTTTTTTTAATTTTGTCTTCGCAAGTTTAATTTTTAATCATTGTTTTTTTTTTTACTATAATGTAACTTAGTATTTTAAGTTCCTGGTTTTATGAGAAAGCTCTTTGCCGTTTGATATTACACATTTAATCATTTATTGTGAGCGTGTGTTAGTTCTAAGAAAAAGTATAACAGTTGTTTGTAAACCAATAACTGAACAAAAAAAATACTTTAAGCTTACTATGGCTTACATATGTATGTCTACATACATACTATGGGTATGTAATATGTAAACCAAGTTCTACATGTACGTTTAATAACAGTATGAGTTATTGTCGGTGTTTCTACCTCAACATATTCAGGCTTGTATATTTAATACAAGGCGTAGAGTTTTTGCTCTATGGATAAATATTTGATTTTATGAGTCAAGTTTATTAAAACTTTTGTTTATTTTGTTCGAATTTTCTAAACTAAGTAAATGCTACGTTTATATATATGGTTTGGTTATTTCTTTTCTTAACACTGTTTTCGAGATTGTCTACAAGTGATTGCTAGACTTTACGTTTAAATATTTACTCATTAAGTTATTTTTTCTTTGTTCTTTTCCATCTACTTAATATCCTTCATGTATTTACAATGTATTGGCAAAATTTAATGCTACTTAATTGTAAATAAAGATAGGCTTGTTTGTCTAGCGGTTTATGATCATCAATAGACTTTAACAGTCCACTGCTGGACATAGGTTTCTTTATTTCCTTAGCAGTAGGTAGTAGAGGTACGTTGATTTCAGCACGAACGGATCGGCTTGACCGGGGCAGTACTACACAAAAGACTAACCTAAAGTGACAGCATCCGTGATGTACTGTTTCGTTGGTGAGTGGGATACTGGAGGCCCATTGATGCAGGGGTGACAGTTATCATGGTAACTGTGTGAGTCTTACACTACCATGACGAGTGTCATGCCTTTTACGTCCCCAAGCGGGGTGTGAAAAAGCATCTCACTAGGCTACCATAATGTTAATTACCATACTACATTGTCTGTATTTGCAATGAATATGGTGAACACAACTCTTGAAATCTGTTTATGCTTTCCATCAGCCAGAGTAGAGTCTCTTAATATTGAAAAAAAGGAGGTTTTGGCCTACTCTATTATGCTGACCAGACGGGTTGATATAGGATTTGTTTCAAGTTCTTCATCTCTTTGCAGCGGTGTCTTAGTCACCTCTTACGATACCCATGGAAAAAGTAGAGGTGGTACATATATTCTTAGTCCAGGACAAATATTGAACATGATCATTTTTTGTGTGTCTGTGTGTCACGCACATTGACAGATACCTAAAGAGAATGTTTTGTATAATATAATAGTGTGCATCACTTGTGACTCTTACAGGTATCCACGGACGGAGGATATGTGTGGATGGATAAGGTTGACTGGAAGAGAATGCCTTGGGCATTAAGTCCGCCGCTGTACAAAGTGCATAAAGTGTAAATAAATAAATAAATAAATAAGTGTGTTTATTTATGCTAATATTACTTAATTTGTGTCAATAAAATGTGGATATTTAATACACCTCTTTCAGCCCCTTCGAGAATAGAAAGGTTTGTATTAAATAAAATATTCAAATTTGTCTGATAAAGGTTAACATTTTCAACTAAAAACGCATAATATTTAGTTTACTTTTTTCCTAATAGTAAATATTTCGGACACCTGACACTAGATGGCATTGTGTGTCAATAACTACGCTAGACTGATTAAAGGAATACTTTTTTGTTGAAAATACATATACATCGTAAGTAGAAAATACCTAAACTACGAAATGAATATTTACAGATAATACAAGTATTGTTCGTTCGACCCGCAAATGTTATGGAACTAAATACAACTGCCTCGGTGGCGCAGTGGTAGTGAATGCGACAGCTGTGTTTGAAGTCTCGAGTTCAATTCCCGGGTCGGACCAAATGTTTGTATGACCTGTAAATATTTGCGCCGAAGTTTGGGTGTTTTCTATGTATAATATGTAAGTATTCACAAAAAAAGAATGTAAGTATTCTATCAGTCAGTCTAGTTATCATAGTACAAGCTCTGCTTAGTTTGAAACTAGATGACGTTGTGTGTCAAATGTCCGAAATATTTATTATTGGAAAGAAGTTCCTTATCGCGCGTTGCGAAGGAGGCTAGACGGAAAAAATTCAGACATAAAGTTGTCACGACACTTTGCTATAGCGTAGTAAGCCGTGCGGCATGCGCATGTTTCTCTGTCTGTCTCTCTCTCTCATAGAAAGCAAGCCAATTATTTTCGTTTCGTCTTTCTATTTTGCTTTGAACAGTGTAGTGTCGCGACGATTATTTCTGTTTTTTATAACTTAAAAGAAATAAAAAAATATATTACAATTCCTTTACTAATTAATCGAAAGGAACTTCGTTCCATCCGGGTGTCCCTTGACGTCTCTCAATTTTATTGTTATTTAAATAACTCCACAATAAACACCTACCGAAGATGAATATTCCATTTCAAAAAGTAAAATGGAACACCGTGTTTCAGTTTTGTTTTTTCAGCGCTAACAATGCAGCTGAAGGATTAACCAATCAACAACAAAACGGACGGGGTCACCCCAGTTTGCAAAGCAAATTTTTAACCCTACTTCTCGGGCAGTAGGCCAAGGGCGGGTGTTACAGGCCATTGTCAAAATTTATAAAATCAATAGACATTTGTGGGTTCTTTTATGAAATCAAGTAGGACTTGAAATGTTTAATGGAACTTTTGTTTGTTTGATTCTGATCCATAACTTAGATGTTTCATTTCTACTTCAATTAAAATTAAACAATAAATAATTGTGTTTAACAGAGGAGATTAATATTACTGTTGCTTATATATTTTTTACCTCAAAACTCTGTCATGTATCAACCAATAGTCTCTAAGTGTCTCTTCCTGATCTCGCTGTGTAGCCGCTATGTACACTCTTTTTTATGAAACAAAACTCTCGGATTAAGAATATACCACGTGTCGTGATGTCTATAATAATAATAATATTCTCATACATCTCACACACGGCCGTCTGATTTCAAACTAGGCAAAGCCTGTACTATGATAACCAGACTGCTAATAAACATATTTATTATTCATAAATTAGACTCTGGTATAGAACAAATGATCGTGCTCATCACGCCAAGATTTGTCTTGGTTGAGAACCGAACCCACGGTTTCTGGCTTAGCAGTCATGATCATTAGACCAACAGAGCCGTCTTTCAAATATAGATTCATGGAAAGACACAGAAAACATCCCGACGTAGAACAATAATTTATAGGTCACACAAAGTCTTGTCCTATCGATCGAATCCACAACACTCAGCACAGTAGAAAGCGGACGAGGTGAAAACTTGAACATAATGCTATCCGTGCAGTTAAATTGCACCACTACACGCATAGTAATGTTTATTTTAGCCGTTTTCTGGTGTGATAATCCATCTAAATATATGTAGAGAACCATAATTTATTGAAAACTACACCAATATCTTAAAGTTAAAGTTTATGTGGTTCTGAAACTAGTCCGACAAAAAAAATCTTCTATATTAGATAGCTTATTTATCGAAGTAGGCTTTATAACTAATAGAAAGCAAGCATCAGCGAAAAACGTTGCAAAAATATGGAAAATTTATACCTGTTCAGAAACACCGAAGAAGTTAGCAGGTCAGCTAGTTTTACATAAAGGCTGTTGGCAAAACTATTAGAAACTTTATATCTAAATATTTTCTCGTTAATGTATACTTCAGAAGCTTAATGCCAGCGTGGGTTTTCTCTTTGAAGTTTGAAATTCAATATTTTCGTCATTTATAGTTACAGTACATATGTGGATAGCATTGGCCGTGATCTTTTTTTCTAGGTTAGATATCAAAGATAAAAGTAATATACGAAATTATGCAGGTAAAATTTACGTCATCATTTATATATACTTTTTATGTGCTTATTTTAAAAGTAAGACCAATCGGTCTTTCTTTTAATAAGCAAATAAAGGGTTTCAACACTTTAACCGCCATGCATTAGACTCAATTAGAAACCTATTACGCGGTATCATTCAAAAACTTAATAAATAAAGAAAATTCAAAAATACTTAAGAATTTGCAACATCCATAAATAAACAATAAATGGTTAAAAAAAAATCAAGAGCAAGTAATATGTATTTGTTTATTATTGTATCTAACGTCATCTAGCTTCAAACTAAGCGGAGTTTGCAACTATGGCAGCTAGAGACTGATAAAATGCTTACCTACTTTTTTTGAAAATACATACGTATTATGCATTGATAACACCCAAACTGCGAAACACATATTTGCTGGTCTGACAAACATTTGGTCCGATACAGGAATGGGACTTGATACTGCATGTACAGCAGTCGCGTACGCTACCACTGCCCCACCGAAGCAGTCAATATTTTATCACACCTAGTTACAAAGCTAATTAACAAATATTTGTTTTTTTTATCTTTGCTTTTATGACAATCTTACTAGAATAGTCAACAATTTTGAACGATTCGGCTCCTGTATCCTCAATTATCGCCATCATAAACAGCCTTTAACAGTCCACTGCTGGACACTGGTCTCTCCTTAAGAAGGAGGTCTTGTCCTGCTTTAGTACGCTGGCCAAACGGGTTTGCTTCAAGTTTTCCTTCTCTTTTTTCGACATCCATGGAAAGTATAGGGGTGGTGAAACTCTGTACTCTCAATCCATCGCCACATGGAGAACCTCATTCCTTTAGAAAACCAACGACAGGGTTTCTTTTATTTTTTCTAGAAATGACAAAGTTTAAACCCGCAACTATTTGAAGCCTTAGCAATCACATCACCGATGTTTCAACTAAATATGAATAAAAAGGTGATGTTGGATAAATATAGTATTATACAAGTATAGGACAACGTGCTGGAGGGTGCGACCTCGCGTGACTTAGAGGACGATGTACAACGTATCACCTCAGACACGCAATGGTCTAATAGGGGCATACATATACACCTGTGTCTGTCGTCAATATTTCAGTATTTCGTATTATTATTCTAGGTGAAAGAGAAAGGTAGAAATATGTGAAAAGTTGGTTTCTGTTCGGATTTTAGACAACTAACCGATAGAGTATCAGAATCTAAATTGGTATTCTTAAAGGAAAATTTTGTAATACAAATTCTTTTAAATGTCAGTTCTGAATAAGGCTAGACCTCACAAATGTCATAAAAGATATTCTTCTAGTCTGTGCACTTCTAGACGATCTCGGCTACAGCGGTTAGTCTCAGCAGAGACTATGCAGGAGATATTATGATGCGCTGGTGTGCACTTTATAAGAACTTGGTTTAGTATTAAGTTATAATAAAGTATTACTAAGATTAGCAAAATATTAATTGAACTTTCGGTGACAGTTTTTATTTTTAAAGACAGCCAATGTGATTCTACTCTGCCTGATGGAAAGCATGTATAGAATCTAAGAGTTTTAGTCACCTTATTTATTGTGAATGTAGACAATATAGAATGATGACACACACTATTTCGGCCTAGTGAAATATTTTTTCACGCCCCGCTTGGGGATGTAAAACACATGATTGTCATCGTGACAGCGTAAGGTTCACACACTTTATACAATAATCATCGAACTTGCATTAAGGGACCAAATTAAAGTTAAAAATTAATCTCCTTAAGCCCAAATCAAAATCAATGAAGCGTAAACAGTTAAGAAGGAAAAATGATCTTGGCACGAAGTCAGGATTACGTGCAAGGTATTTATTTATATATAGGGTAGGCCACAAATTAGTTAACATTTGAAAAAATTGTAAAGAAAAACAAATATCTAATAATACCTATCTTTTATATCTGTCCCGCAAAAGCGGTTTCTTATTTTTAGAAATTTAACATTGCAGCGGACCATTGACTGAAAATAATTTCTTTACTTTCATTTTGAATACGTATATACTTATAATGATATTAGTGATTGAGTTTATTAGTTTATGTATTATTGTGGGTATGGAATAAAATATGCATTCCTGTTTGAAGCTTATTTAAAACTTATGAGAGTTCTCATAGATCTTAATACTTAAGAAACCAGTAGTTTTCCAAGATACATTCATTGAAACTATTAGATGGGCCAAGAATTCGTTAACCTTTGAATCTAACATGCCACCCAAACATGTTGTGGAAGTTCTTGGGACCGACGCTACTGGGATTCACTGGCTACTATCGTAACACATGGTTTCAACAAGATGGAGTCACTTGTCACACATCCAATGAGTCCCTGCTGGTTGTCAAAGATATGTTTACGGAAAAGTTGATTTCCACACGAGGTGACATTCCATGGCCAGCCAGATCTGTCCCTAGCAGACTTCTTTTTATGGGGGTTATTTGAACAATCGTGTTTACATCAATAAGGCAAATACACAACGGCGCCTAAAAAAAAAATCAGCGCTGAGATGTCAATGATCTCGCGGTCTCTTTGGCGACAGGTATTCGAAAATTTCGTTTAGAAGAGTGCAAACGTCGAAACAGTGGTCATTTAGCCGATATAATTTTTAAAAAAATAAATTGTAACTAATTAGCTATCTTGCAAATAAACATTATTAATAATATATCAAATGTTTTTTTTACATTTTTTTCAAATGTTAACTAATTCGTGGACCACCTTATACTATAAAAATAAGATAACAAACTATACGGTTCGAATCTTATTGAAATATTCAATACAAACAATGAATGATACAATATTTTATTTCGTTACAATATCAAGATAAAACAATACATCCATCTTGTATCAATCATAAAACTATGAATAACAATTGGGCATACAACTAATATCGAATTGGTACCAAAATACGTACGATACGAATATTGATTCGAAGACGTTCATGAAATATGTACTAATGTGACGTGCGATGTCTTGGGAGTACCTGAATATTACGTAGGAAGAGAGAAAGGTAATATACTTATGCGTAAGGGGGGAAGCACATTATATTGTAACCTGCTAATTGTAAATATATGTATATTGATTAGTTTTTTAAGGATATAGGAGTAAATTAGTCATTTCATAGTCAGTAATTATCGTAATCCATGGACGCCAGTGTGGGATGGATGGTTACTTATGTGTTCCTATTTTAAATCATCAATAAATCTTGTCTTTAGCAAGAAATCTAAATTCCGGTAGGGTGTCATAAAAAAAATTATAAACGATAGAAATAATAAATGGACTCCAATTGTTTCCGCTGATGAAATCTGATCAAACATGATAGCAACACATCATATGTTTCTCTTTTTTCTTTCAATAAAAGAAATACAACCTAATATAAGACTCTAAATGTTATTAAGAATAAATTAAAAAACAGAGACAAAAATACATCTGTTAATGTTTTATAAATATTTACAATAGAACAGTTTCCCTCGTCTAAACAAAGTTACCCATATAAGGGAGAAAATAGGGCTCCATAACATTCTTGCCGCTCCCAAGGGTACCGTAAAAGGGGAAAGGGAAAATTAAATACGTGCTTCAGAAGCAACAATCTGTGATTTCACTAAATATGATACCAGGAAACAGTCGTAAATTAAAACTGTATTCTGAAGATGCAAAATGTCTTACGGCTATATGATATGTACTTTACTATTTTTTGTCTGTGATGGATTGAAAATATGGAGTGTTGCCACCCCTATTCATCCCGTGGGTGTCGTTAGAGACGACGAAGGAAGCAAATTTTGCAGGATAATGGTACTTCAATGAGAAGAAAAACTTGAAATAGGTGGTAGTAAGTAGGCGTGGTAGTAGTTGACTATTAAAGGTTGTCAATTATGATGATACCAAACATGCTTCTACTTTGGCTATCAAATACTTACTGGAGTATACTTTCTTGACTTTTGATTCCGAATTTAGATTCACGTAACAAAATAGAATGTATAAAGAGATTTGACATATGTCAGGCTTTAACAGTCCACTGCTCGACATAAGTTTCTCCTTAGAAAGGAGGTTCTGGCCTATTATACCAAACTGGCCAGACGGGTTTGTATAGAGTCTGCATCAACTTTTCCTTCTATATGCAGTGTTGTTTTCCTGTTAATGATTTCAGATTTCCTGAGATGATGTCAGCACGAACGCTGGTTCGACCGGGGCAATACTGCTCTGCCACAGAACGTCAACCTAAAACGACAGCATCCGTACTGTCGTGTTTCGTTAGTGAGTGTGAGACCGGAGGCTCATTGACGAAGGGGTGATAGTTATTGTGGTAAGTGTGTACATTGTGTGTGTATTGCCTGCTATTGCCTGCATTCTATTCATACTTTCCATCAGGCAGAGTAAGGTCACTATACAAACTCTTGAAAAATAAAAAAAAATAAGCCAATTTCGCAGATTAGCTAAACTTCCAAATATTGCGTAGTACACTTTTAGACCCACTTATTGCCGTCAACTAGGCAATGAAAAAATTGAGATAGTACAATGGTAATGCATGTAGAGTGATTGTAAAATGTGTGCAAATTACACAGGGACAACTAAACTATTCATTAAACGAATATAAACCTAAAATTTACTGATGTAAGTTTTAAAATTGGACTACTCTTATTGGTCTGACTGACCAGACTACTGGCAATATTTAATGTCTACATCAGACTCTTTATCTAGACTGAAACAGTCGGGTCAAATTTAGAAGAATCAATAGGCTATTTCTATTCATAGTGGCACTAACCCGACTAAATCGCTAAGTTCTGATTCAATATTCAGATTGAATTGATTTTGTTACGATTATATCTCTAGTTGGTAGCTTTACTTTAAACAGAGGGTCAGTTACTAAAAATAAAACGACATGACGTTTTTGGGTAAAGAACAGTAAGGTTACTGTGTCGACTTCCACATACAGCGCAAACAGAAAATAGTCTACAGCGCCATCTAGCGAAAATAGATCGAACTACAGGGTATAATGAACTACGAAGCAGTTACTAATCCTGTATCGTGAAATAGAAATAAATTCTCGTGGCGATTATCATATACACGACATCTCAACATCAACCATTGGGTCACGGTCCGCTAAGCATGATCACTTTGCCTGGTTGGAGGATCCTCTCTTTGTGTCGGAGGGACATTGTAAAGAGGTTTTAGCCTACTATACCACAATGGCCAGATGAGTTGTTATAGGGTTTGTTTCAAGCTTTCCGTCTCCTACCAGCGAGGTAGTCCTGCATAGTTTGTTCCTAAGTCGGTTCCTACCACAACCATCGGGTGGTAGGAGTAGTCACTCTGTAGTCTTAATCCATCACCTCACAGATAGTGTCTATTTGCATGAGAGCGTTGCGTGACCCCCGAGTTATTGCATCGCCGAAAACTAAAGTCATGATCTGTACACACACACACACACAGTTTTGTTGTATAGCGGACTTATTTGCCAAATTTACCCGGGCCCACGAGCGGTGCAACCCGTTCGAAACGTCGGGAAATAGAAGGTATCGTAACCTTTTTAAGTAATTCTATTGCAAATAAGTCCCGCCGCACAAAAATCAATGCGTTATTAAGAAAATATACTATGTCAAGAAGGATTTTATAAATATGCATATGATGATACACCCAGACTCGTGTAAGGCTGTCTCATGAAATGCAAATACAATATAGTGCTATTAGCTTACAGCCTGTGATTGAGATAATGTGTACGATTCAGATAGGAGTCGCTCTATAGATTCTGTACAAATTCAATTTGTTTCAATGTTATCAAACTGCATTATGCTCGGCCGTGTGGTGACGGATTAAGAATACATAGTGTTACCACCCCTATTCATCCCGTGGGTGTCGCAAGAAGTGACTAAGGGAAGAAACTATTCAGGAAAATATCATTACAAAGAGAAGGAAAACTTTCCCAACCCGTCTGGCCAGCGTGGTAACTGGCAACACGTGGTAACTCGTCGTCAAAACCTGCTTACTAAGGAGAGGCCTATGGTCAGCAGTGGACTGTAAAAGGCTGTTGATGACTAGGGTGCTATAAATAATGTTTAACGTTTTTTATGGTTGGTATCATCTAAAAGAGTTTAATTATTGTCTTAAATTTTTTTCTAGGTTATTAAGTTTAATTCAGCTCCTTTTCTAACTAAGAAAATATTCTATGAATTCTTTAATTTGCTGCACGTAAAACTAATAATGATAAAAAACTAAATAGAAAAACTAAACAAATGTCATTAGCTTAACAAGATTCTTGTTTTAATACAAATTTAATCTTTGTTTGAAAGACTAATAAAAGTCTAATTAAATTTCTGAAATAAGCTTCTATAGTAGCGAATTGAATTATGCACTTAAAACGATATTATTTTGAATAGAGTCACGCGATATTAGAGGTAGTAGAGCCACGCTGATTTCATCACGAACGGGCTGGCTCGACCGGGGCAGTACTATCATCTAACAGAAGACCAACCTAAAGCGACAGCATCCGTGCTGTCGTGTTTCGTTGGTGAGGACGAGACCGGAGGCCCATTGATGCTAGAGGCTGTAGAGCCACGCTGATTTCAGCATGGATGGGTCGGCTCGACCGGGGCTGTACCCTCCCACAGAAGACTGACCTAAAGCAGCAGCATCCGTGCTGCCGTGTTTCGTTGGTCAGTGCGAGACCGGAGGCCCATTGATGTAGAGGTGACAGTTATCGTGATAACTATGTGAGCGTTACACTGCCACGATGACTGTCATGCCTTTTACGTCCTCAAGCGTGGCATGAAAAAGCATCTCACTAGGCCGCCATAGTGTGGGTCACGTCAGTATCACGTGACGTACGTGAGGTGATCACAACTCTTTGGAATCTATTCATGCCTTGCATCAGCCAGAGTAGAGTCACTTTGGCAGGCTCTTCATATAAAAAAAATAAATAAATTATCATATATGTATCACCCAATTTTCTCGTGAATTTTTAACTTTTAATGCATTAGTACACTACTTTAAAAATGTAACAGATTAAAAATTTGTCCATTGGAGTCGTAGGCCTACACCAAGTGTCCTTTGTGTACGTTTTTAAGTCAAGTCCCCTGCGACACAGGATTCGTATTCCTAATGCGAGTGTTGACTTAAAAAGAAATCCATCCGTATAAGTAATATTTATAACCATTCCTTGCCTGCGATATTTGCCTGATATCCCCAATTTCCCGTTCCTCATGTCCCAAGCTGTTATAGAAGTAAAACCCAGTTGTAATTTGAACAACGTGGTTTCTTAACAAATCGTAAAATGTGTATTTCGAAGTAATTAGTTTAATATGTAATTTAATATGTAATTAGTTTAATATTAAATTAAGTGTTATAGAATCATATTTTACTCGGCTAGTAATACTAAGGCTTTACAAAACCGCGTTCAAGCGTGTTTTTTCGTTGTTTTCTATCGACTGAGTATAGTAATCGGTGACCATTTTCCCCACCCTCCCCTGATGTTAGGAAGATTACTAAAAGAGTGGTAATGTATTTGTAATTCTAGAGTTACAAATTTGTGTGGGTGTTGGTAATTACTTACGATGACACATTGACTTGTGTGTCTAATGCCATAAAAAAAAAACAACACATCTCTATATCTTCTTCATTCTTTTGTTTCGTAAATACGTTTTTTGTTTGTTTAGTTAAATAAATTATTGTGTTTTCTCTTTTATGTAGTACTTCTACTTAATTGTTGTGGTTAATTAACGTATTTCCTTTCTATCTTTCTATATTTACGTCGAGATTTACAGTACACAGCTGAACTAATATAAAAACCGCATTAGCAATTCTGAGTTGTATTGTTTCGTGACTGTGACGTAGTGTTTTGCGAATTTAAGCGTAAGCGTAAAGATTGCGTATGAAAAACATGAAACAGAATACAAACACTTTCTATAACTCAGAAAAACAACAAAATGAAACTAAAGTGTTGACAAGTCTATAAAAAGCTGTGATATTAAGTGACAACGGACAAAAGATTTTCTTACAAGCTTTGAATCATTTAGCTGAAGTTTTTATTATTTAATTCAATAAGATAGACTATAGGGACTTTCAAACTTAATAGAAAGTGATTTATCAACGGCATTTTAAATATTTTATAAATCTCTCTTGTGTTAATTGCCTGAACGACGAATCAGGCATAGTGCCTATGGCTTTGTTTAACATTTAACATAAGGGCGTCTTGAATTCGTCACATAAGTTTATCAGTCGTTCTATGAACAGCCTGGAGATTATTAAATAGTGCTGTCTAACGAAAAGTAAGAATAAAATTCAGTAATTTAATCAAATACCCAAACACGATCACAATTAATCAACTGTCTAGACAAGAAATCACTATTTAGTTATAGTATAATTATATTTTTTTAAAAAAATACTACAAACATACATAAAACAGACACAAAGAACACTCCGACTCAAAACAACAATTTGTGGATCACACAAAAAGTTTGTCCAATGTGGGGTTTGAACCCACAACACTCAGCGCAGTAGAAAGCGGTTAGAAGACCACTTAAACCACTGCATCATCAGCGCAGTCAAAGTCAGTTAACCGTTACTGCAGTTTCTTTAGTATCTTCACCAGCTAGTTAGGTACTTGCCAGTCAGGTACTAAAACTACTTTACTACCCCATTAAATCTTATAATGTCACTGGCATTCACTGAATTAAAGTGACTGAAAGATGACTAAGTTTATCTTAGCACATATGAGACAGGCTCGACCGAAGTTTATGTATTTAAAAATATAATTTAATTGTATTTTAGTTAAATAAAGAGAATAATAATAATTAGTTTGCCTATTCTAAGTATTAACACAAAAATAAAAAAAAAACGATTGACTCGTGTACCAGAGTCCTCGCTACGAGGCTCACCACTGAGGTAGAAAGTCTGCAGTAACGACTCAGGCTGCATTTTTGTGCAACTTTATATAACACCACCACTACGTTAAAAACAGCTGATTAGCAATTGTTCTATCTCTTTCCAAAGAGTGAGAGAAGTTACTAGAACTCAAACTCTCCGTCTGCCTCCGATTCGTGTGAAAGGGTGGCAACTCACTGGTGACTTGAGTTGCATGACGACTTTGGCTCGTCTGCTGTAGGCCAAAACCTATATTCCATGGAGAAGCCTATGTCCAGCAGTAGCCTATTAAAAGTTTTAGATGCTGATGATGACTCGTCAGCTAGCCTGCTCCGTCATACAATGTTTTTTATTATTATTATAGAAAAACTACTAAAGTATTAACATTAAAAACACAACTAGTATATTTTACTGAATAAAAGCTTAACATTCACGGACACAACTTTATTGATATATCAAAAAATACTCGTAGTTACCCCACCCTCCCCCACAACCTAGAAGACCGACGACCTGGTGAAGGAAGGTCGTGGGAAGCTGCTGGATACGATCGGCACGGGACCGCCTGTTGTGGAGAACCTTGGGGGAGGCCTATATCCAGCAGTGGACGTCTTTTGGCTTAGATGGTGATGATGGTGATGACTTAACGGTCAGGACACGACATGTAATTCTCTAATAAATTGCCGATATCATACAGTTTGTTTAATTCTAAATTCATACTGACGACAGTGAATGGTGAATGAGTGAGTGGCTTGAAATAGCTTTGTCATTTATACTGAGTGTATTACATATACTTGCATATACTAAACCACAAAGAGTGGACAGATGTAAATCCACATTTTGCCACTATAATTTTAGTTGAACCAACATAATAAAAGGCAATCTTATTGCCATCAATCAATACATTAATAAACCAAATACACAACGTCGATTAAAAGAAAAAAATCAGTGAAGAGATGTCGGCGATCTCGCGGTCTCTTTGCCGACGGGTATTCGAAAATTTCGGTAGCACTCAAGAATAAAATATCTTTCTATCAGTGAAAGATTTTTCCAAATGGAAAATCAGTATAACCTAAAACGCCAGCATCCGTGTTGTCGTGTTTCATTGGTGAGTGTGAGACCGGAGGCCTATTGATGCAGGGGTGACAGTTATCGTGGTAACTGTGTGAGCCTTACACTGTCACGATGACTGTCATGCCTTTTACGTCCCCAAGCAGGGTGTAAAAAAACATCTCACAAGGCCGCCATAGTGTGGGTCACCATACTGCGTTCTCTGCATTTGCAATGAGTATGGTGACCACAACTCTTGGATTCTATTCATGCTTTCCATTAGGCAGAGTAGAGACACTTTGCCAGGTTCTTAATATAGAAAAAAAAATATAAATAGTATTCCACGGGATTATCCTCAACATATAAACTTACAAACTATATCTCTTTAGGACTAGCATAAATTTCTAAATTCGTAATAAATAATTTTGCAAAATTTATTTCGGATGGAAATCGAAACATTCTAGTGTAGTTGTCAAGATCGTTAACCGCTCCCAACATCCTGCCCTAAATATAGTGTGAAGGAAATATAATGTACCAACGATATAAAATTTCTATTCAGTAAGACCTCCAAGCTTATTAGCATAAACCGTTTTTATTGTTACAGTACAATAAAATCTAATTAATCAAACATGTCAACGTTCGGTTAGAGGGTGCGGGTTTTCCGCCACAGCAATACACACGTCACTACAAGTTCACGACCATATACTGCTCATGCTATGTACACACACATATACACACACACACACATATATATATAGGTACGAGTATATATTTACGTTCCAAAATTCATATATATTAGCTATATATTCTCCTACCGTACGGATCGCGTACACAGCATGCTAAGTGATAAACATTAGTTCATTTCACGCTATTTATTTGTTACACAAAATGGCTGATTAAAGGAATGACATAGAATTATAATCCATTACCTTTATATCTCACATATCATATCAACAGTTTTGCTGACTGAATAGGCCACTGCTGAACATAGCCTTTTCCTTAGAAAAGAGATTTGGCTGATTAAACGGGTTGTATTGTGTACTTTCTGCTCCTCCTAGGTAGTCTTCCCTTGGTCGGTTCTTACGACACAGATGTGATGATATATCGTCTATTTCGTCATGCCTTGTCTATCTTAATATATTTCCTATTTTTCCGCGTAAAACAGTATAACACTATGAAAGTGAAAGGCGTTTTGTAGCAAGCAACAAATAATGACTGAATGAAGATAGTATGAAGCTTTGATTCATCGTTCTTAGAATGCGTAAAACTTGATCACTTCATCGAGCTAAGAGGCAGCCGAGACTAGAATTCTACCGTCCTGAAGACCTAGCGCCTAGGAGTGCAGAGTTTTATCTATCATTGGCCTTAGGCTAACAGATTAAGCTGTTCATTAGAAAGCCATCTAACTTTGTCGCAATGTTTTCCATGCTCGCCTTTCTAAACCAGTCACAATCGTGGCTGCTGGTTCTGTCTACCGAATAGGATATTCTGCTGTTCTCTAGGAACGAGAGTTCTTTGCAGGCTTAATTGAGACGGAACGCTAGCTTTGATGCAGTGATGATCCGTTTGGCTTTTGGCTTGAGTAAGAGGTCGTAGATGAGTTTATAATGACGTCTCAATCAAGAGAGTTTGAAATTCTATAACTAGCAATAGTGGTGGGGAAAACCTTTGTGCAATTTGTTATATTATAATTTCTAATATGTTTTGTAATTACTACGTCAGGTTTTAATATAAAAAATAATGACAGCTAACGAATTTTTATATTGAAATATAAATATAATTTAATTACTACAGAGAAATACACTAAGTAAAACTCACTAATTTACTCAGCTTTAAAGTAAGGTAATTCTCAAATGGATTAAGCATTTTCATTTGTGTGTATGTTACGCGATTATTTGGTTCATCGACAAAAAATGTTATACTTTTTAAAAATCTGTAATAAATGGCTATAAATTGATAATATTAAAAAGAAAATAAGTCTGCGAGTGCAAGGAGGTCAACAGACATTTTTGCTAATGATAAATGAGTTTATATTAGCATGTAAACCTCCACAAACATTCATTAAAATTGGATTTACAGTTAGCTATTGTGGTAAGATTTAATTTCGTACTAAACATTATTGTAAAAATAACTTAAATGTGATACCAAACCACTTAACTTTTATTATATTCAGAATGCAAACTTTTACAATTTATGATAAAGTTTTATAATAATGAAACACGGAAAAAAAATCATGTAAGAATTTTTTGATACATCTGCCTTAGTTTTCCTCTGAAAAAAAAAACTTTACAAAAAGTTGTTCTTAAAACGTCATTTATTCTATATAAATATAAAAATAATTTCTCAATACGTATTTGCCTGTAAAAACCCTTTTGCTTTCTCTACTTGTTGATTACCCGCGCAACAGTTCCAGTTCTTTGTTCATGCTTTTGCTTCCATTTTATCGGTATTCCGCCTTAGCGTGTTTATCATTGTGCTTCTATTATTCCAGATTTTTTTTTTATAGCTGGCCACCAAGAAAAACGTAAACCTTTTTTTTACGATGTGATACAAAAAAATATAGCAAACTTTTTTATTTCGATGTTACTATAAAATTATGTTCGGTTTTCAAATCAACCGAAAGGCGGGCTCTTGTTCTAAAAACCTTTGTTGAAAGAAAAATAAATTTTGAAATACTATATTCTAGTCTTACCTTCAGCTGCTAGTCACCGAATTCGGCAAAGACGACGATCGCTCACAGTATTAATTTGTAAAACGTTCAAAAGACAAAAATATATTTTTTTTATTTGTTCTCGCGACCGCGCGTCCGTGCCTGTGGGCTGTCTGAACGACACTGAACGACACCATCGAAAGACTACTGTTGCGAGTACCTTTACCTGTTACATGTTAGGGATGAGTTAAGGAGAAGTATTAGGGGAGGAAAATATCTGTTATCTAGATACAAGTATTACTCGGTATTAATACCGATATCATACATAACTGACTTTAGAAAATGCGTTCGTCAATAGTGGTGATACCATTTTCATACGACTTTGTAGATGTTTTATGTGAAATAGAATTGTGGTATATTTATAATCAAAGAAAAAAATCTTTATTAAATGTAATATAGTTTTTTCTTCTTTAAACAGATTTTGTTGCAATTTAATTAATTACTAGTAGTAGCTAAAAGAAATATTTTATATTTATTATTTAATGGTGAAGTGTATCTCGTTTAGTTGTCTAATATCCTATTATAGTGCAAGCTTTCAATATTCTCTGAAGTAAATGTGGTATAGCATATAATATAACTTATTGCTTCTACTAAGATCTTTCATTTTCACACACTTCATCACACATTTCATACAAAAATATTTATTATCATAATAACATTCGATAAATTTGGAGTATTTTTAACAAGCCTACGCTCTTTGAAGTAAACTCATTAAAATAACAGTTCCAAATACGCAACGGGCTCATCGTAACGATATCATTTATCTTACGATGCCATCATACGGTGCTTTGCTGCCCTAGCCATATTTTTATTCTGTTCACGTTACATTTTCCCACCCTGTAATATAATTTAACTTAATGCCGTCCCACTCACACACACTGTTACCCTACAAATCATGAATAAGCGTAAAAAGGATAGATAGAAGTCGTAACTACTATTGTTAACGAGCAGAAGCGTGAGTCAGTTCCCGGTAGGGTTGTCACGTGTGGTTTTACCGCCCACGTAACTGGTTTTCCTAATTATATGAAAGTTTAGTAAGCTTAGTTTTTGGAAATTGAATTTTTACATTATTGTCATAACTTATATTAGAATTCCTTTTTTGTGAAGTACCTTTTTGTGCTGTTTATAAAACCATTTTATAGTTTATAAAGTACTTCTTAAGTACGTCTACAGTTTCGAGTCACCGATTCCACAATCATTACAAACGGAGCTGAGACGTGGACACTCACCATTGGATTGGTCCACAAGTACAAAGTGGCTCAGTGTGCATTGGATCGCGCGATGCTGGGTGTTTGTCGGGCTGATAAAATTCGTAACAAGGTTATTCGACAGAGAACGGGAGCATTTGACATCGCATGGAGAATCAGTACGCTGAACTGGAAGTGGGCCGGTCATGTCTCCAGACGAACCGATGGTCGCTGGAACTGAAGTGTGCTAGAGAGGAGACCACGATTGGGCAAATGTAGTGTAGGGTGAGGCGCGATAAATGACTTGAAGAAGGTGGCTGGCAGCGGATGGATGTGGATTGTCCAAGTCCGGGATGTTGGCGCTCCTTGGGGGAGACTTTCGTTCAGACGGCGATAGGTTGATTTAATTGATGATTGATTGATGACTTCCTTAATTTGACTGGCCCTTTGATTGGTCGTGGGTTCTTTTGCTGCCCATGACAAATCTATATAGAGTTGATGTTGTATTGTCGAGATGCTAGATATCACATGTGATATTTGTGGTCACTTTTCTTGTGTGGAATTTGGCCGTGATCGTATCCTGTTTTCTAGCTACTTAATATTAGTTTTGCATTCCATATATCGTAATACAATATTTCTTGATTTTTTTTATCGATGCTATTAAAAGAAGAATAACACATAACATTTAAGCTTAAGCACATCCCTATTTTACATATTGATATGTCAGGGCGTGGGATGAGAATTTTTCTCGTCATAAGCGTGAGATTAATTAATTACACAGCTTTAATTTGCGGAAAAATTAGCCATGTTTGTTCTCAGTAATAGCCATTAGCTTTTATTGCGTGGTCGCATGTACGTAGGTATTTTGATAACAGAATAAATGGGTTTGACTATAAAGTTTTTTGAACGTATTCATTGTGTTGCCATTTATAAAAAAATATAGTAGGTGTACAAAATTTTTCGTGTGGTGACAGATTAGAAGACAAAGTGTCTCCACCCCTATTTACCCCATGACAGAGATCGCTTTGGGGGCAAACCACACAGGACAATAGCATTGCAAAGAGAAAAAAAACTTAAAACGAACTTTATACCAACCCCTGTGGCCAGTGTGGTATCAGTTGGCATAAACCTCCTTTTTTAAGGAGAGGCCTATATCTCAAGGTGGTATTAAAAACTCTTGATGATAATGATGATATTAAATTTTAAGAATTTCAATTTTAAGACAACAGGTGTTGCTGTGACAAGTTTCTTGATGTTAGTATCAAAGGCAAATTTTTAAACTTTCAATACAATTTCTTTCATCAATTATCGTCATCATCAACAGGCTTAGCTCACTGATCGACATAGGCCTCTCTACCATGCTGGCGTTGATATGGAGTTTGTTTCAACTTTGCCTTCTCTTTGCAATGATGTTTTCCTGCGCAGTTTGATCCCTTAGTGGCGTCTCGACACCCATGAGACGAACAGAGGTGTTGACATCCCGTGTCAACACCTCTGTTCTTCCGTCTCTGAGTCAGAATCCGTCTCCGCACAAATTTTCAGTAATCTTAAAAAGTGTTTGAACATACTGATGTAGTATTTATTTGTTTATTATTAATGTATTACTTAGTATTTTTATTTAGTAGTAAGTTCATGAATATTATTAATATTTAAAGTATATTTATAGGCTCAGTAACTTTTCCAGGGATTTCCTTACTAGGGTGCACCTGATCCCCTGGCTATTGGTACCTGAGACGGCGTGCGGTTTTTGGTCGGTTCGAGTCCGACATAACCACCCTGCGGTGGTATCCGTGGGGATTTCCGAACAGTACAAAAAAAAAAAAAGGCTTAGTAACTTTGCATCTACAGCATGTGCGTGTGCTCTATCGTCTCTACAATGGGCTGTGTTCTGAAGAATTGTTTGATATGATGCCCACAGCCACTTTCTACCATCGCACCGCTCGCCATCGTCAGGGAGCTCATCCACATACATTGGAACCTAAATGGTCGCGCACAGTGCGGTTTCAGAGAAATTTTCTCCCGCGAACAATCCCGTTATGGAATGAGCTCCCTGCCGAGGTTTTCCCTGGAAACTACAGTATGGGGCTCTTCAAGAAGGGGTAAATAGGTCTTTAAAGGGTCGGCAACGCGCACGTGATGCCCCTGGTGCCGCAGGCGTCCATAGGCTGCGGTAACCGTTTACCATCAGGCGGGCCGTATGCTTGTTTGCCACCGTCGTGGTATAAAAAAAAAAATCTTGTTTCTGCATCACCTGAAGGTGGACTGGGAGAAAATGCTACATGGCATTAAGTCCACATTTGTACAACAAGTGCAATAAATTTAAATAAATAAAATAATATTGCCTTCTGCACGCATTAAGTGATTTGACCCATTTTGTTCATTTACATAGAACTAATACATTCACAGCACAGACGTGAAGGCATTCGCGTATAGTCGGTTGACTCAGACAACTTTAGATGATGCAGAGGAAACAGGAAATTAATTTTTCCTAGTTTTGACAAAAAATCATCTTTGAAACGAAATCTAATAATAATGTATATACAAATTATAAGCTTACATATACACGTATTGTGTACTTATAATGTTTTTGAGGGTAATTTTTGTATGTAATCATAATAAACACTCTCAGCTCACTAAAATGTATAGTTTACTCTTTCTGAAAAATTATAAATGATCCAAGCACAAGTCCACAACAGCGAGCTTCCAACGGAGAATGGTCCTCAACGTGAGATCCAAACTGTTACGACTCTGCACAAAAACTTAATATAATATAACCTAATAATACAATTATAGTATTACCCACTTTCAAAACAATACTTGAACTAACTGCCTCGGTTGGAGCAAAAGTTGTACCTATGAAACTTTACAACATAAAACAAACGATATGTTCATTGTAAACGATATTATAACGAGAAACAGTGAATTAGGTGTCAACGAGTGTCAAACCTTTTGTGTGTACGACAAACTTGACATACGATTTACGTTTATGACCCAATTTTAACTTGAAATGACAGAATACGTTGTGATATTGTGACGTAAATTTGAAACAATACAATGTTAACGTGATGAAGTTAGAAATATATTTGATAATATAGCTATTTTAATTGAGGAGATATATGAGCTGATAAGTGAAATGAAACTAGTTGAGGTAATTAAAACACAAAAACAACAACTAGCTAGTTTAAACAACCAGCTTAGTAATAGATCGAAGCTTCTTGTGATTGGAAGACCGGTCTTCTAGCACAGAGGGTTAGCACTGCCATTCAGTGTGCTACTGATGCACTGTCTTCTGTATACGCTGCTAATAGGCGAGGATGTGACGGATCTTTTGACACTTTTACGTAAATATTGTAAACATTTTTAATGTTTTATAGAAATATAGGGTGGGCCACGAATTAGTTAACATTTGAATAAATCTAATAAAAAAAAACAATGTGAATTTGGAAATCTAATTAACTCAAACTTATTTTTTAAAAATTAAATCGTCTGTATGACCACCGCGTTTCGATGTTTGCACTCTTCTAAGCGGGTATGGATATTTTCGAACATTCGTCGGCAGAGATCGTGAGATCACCGACATCTCTTCGCTGATTATTTCTTTTAGTTAACGTAGTGTATGTGGTTTATTAACGTAGACACGATTTTTCAAATAACCCCGTAAAAACAAGTATGCTGGGGATAGATCTAGACTTCTGGGTGGCGATGGATGTCGCCTCCCCGGGAATTCAGCTTTTCCGGAAACTTGTCTTTGACCACCGTCAGGGACTCATTGGATGTGTGACAAATGGCTCTATGTTTTTGAAACCATGTGTTACGAAAGGAGCCAGTAAATTCCAATAATATCGGTCCTAAGAACTCTCGTAACATGTTTACGTGGGATGTTAGATTCAAATAATAACGAATTCTTGGCCCACATTGTAATGACCCCCATTGTAACAACAAACAGTAAAATAAAAGTAATGAGAAAAAAATGTAAAAAGCAGTAATTTAGAATTAGAAGAATAATTTATTTAGTTTCTCCATCGTAGCATATTTCAATTACTTATATTATCTTTTTTTTTTTCTTTTTGTTTTTTTTATACGATTGAATATTCGCGAAATTTGAAGCAAATTGAAAGTTTGAAAGTTCTTGAAAGTTTTTTTTTTTGGTTTTTGTTATTTACCCACTCTCGCGTCCATAGACACTATAGTCTCAAACAACAGTAATGTCTTACGCTCATGGATACTCATAGATAATACTTTCCACAGCGACGAGTTGTCTTTAATCCCATCTAATTTAAAATGTGTCACTATTTGATTAGTTTTAATTAAATATATGGAAAGTTGATGAAATAATTTAGCCAAAAATCACGAGACGGCAGTTTAAAATGTTTTGGTTATTAAATGAGAATGTGTTAACTTCAGGTGAAGCAAAGCAAGTGGGTGTTAGCAATTATGGCTCAGTATTACAGTCAAATCAATCAAAACAAAACAAATCAAAATAAACTAGAAGATATATATTTTACGATAATGTCTACATATCATAGTGTTGTTTGATAAATCTAGTCTAATTATAACTTCGAACTGTTGATGCTTCAAACAAAATGGCCGTTCTCATTGTGTCGACCATTTTAAATTTATATATGCTTATTTTATATTATATTATCATTCTTTGCATTACACCAGTATATAAAATATCATGTTGCATTTTATTCCATACTACTTTGTTTAATACGCAAAGTAGTATATTTATCAAATAAAGAATTCTTTAATAATATAGATGTGTTTCTTAGATTTGTAGTGTAGAAACCAGGATTATGTGATTGCTTAGAGATAATTAAATATAATAATTTAGTTATTAGATCATCAACAGACTTTTACAGTCCACTGCTAGACATAGGCCTCTCCTTAACAAGGAGGTTTTGGTTTTTTGGTTTTGGAGTTATTGTATGGAAAGAAAATAACTGTAGTATGTTTTGAAATTATTTTATTGACAAATGTAATTAGTGTGCCTTGTGTTTCAAAAATAAAAAAATGAATATGTTTTTAGGACTACATGGTTAACCCAATTTTTAATATCGTACCCAAATAACAATAACAAATAAATAATGTGAAATATAGATAAATTTGATAAGTTTTTACAGTTAAGTAGTTGTATTAGATTTTGTTGCGATGGAGTTGTGAAGTTGTACTTGGATTGGGAGCCGCGAACGGCTGGACAGTAGAGATAAACAGTAGCGCGGGGCGGAGAAATATACAAGTCAAGTTCATTTCAATTCTATAAGTATAAATACACGTGTTTTAGTACTACAGATTTGATAATGGAGTGGTAACTCAAATTAATACACCCTACTGATATAAGCAAATTATGTTTAGTAAGTAATAGTTTTCACAGCTACTTCAAGCTTATTCTTAAGGTTTTATGTATTTTGTCCAACTATGCAACACTCAATACTTTATTGCTCACCATATCGTTACATAAATATTACATTGTAACCATACTATAACTGTAGTCAACACAGCTGGACATAATCCACTCCTTAGAATAGAGATTTTGGTCTGCTATACCATTCGGTATTACATCCAGCACCATCAAAACGGTGATAGCAAGCTTACGATACGAAGAGGACGCTTGGCTCACTCATCGTGGCAAACTAATAGCAACTGCACTACCAACGCTCAATAGAGGTTTAGTATATTTACTTGAAGCTTCCTTAGCGACGTATCAACCGTAGTCGAACTGCGGCGGCGATATTTTAGTAAATATACCTAAATAGCACGATTTTAAGCTTTTGCTTGCAGCATACCCTACCTTAGGTCAAATTCTGTTCTCTTTTTACGTCACAGATCCTAAATTTTTCTAAAATTTTACCTTTGCAAAAAGACTGAGGTGATGGTGATAATGATAATGTCTAAGTGTTGATGGATTAGAAATACGGAATATCACCACCCACCTCTATCTGTGAATGTAAGGGAAATTTGAAACAAACCCTATACTAATCCATTTGGCCAGCGTAGCATAGTACGTACAAGCATCTTCGCTAAAGCTGATGACCTACTATGCCACACTGGCCAGGCGGATTAATATTAGGTTGATTTCAAGTTTTCCTTTCAAGCTGAATAGGAGTGATAACACTCTCTATTCCTCATCACAACACGAAGAATTGATATTGTAGCACTGGTTTTTAATATTTTATACTTTGTTAGATTGAATGAATCATGTTTGATGCTTCATTTATTTAACTAAGTTGCTAAATATTGGCCTGTCTAGATAGTGTCCGTCTAGACTGACACTATCTAGAGATTATCATAATTGAGTCCCAGTTTATTTGTATGCTGCAACATATTACTTTGCATCTTTGTAGCTTTAGCTTAGAATGTTTCGTTGAAGTAGATAGACACTAATTTGCAGATACACAAAATATTGTAGAGGTTTAACTGGTAGGCACTTTACAAAAGAATCATTAGCATTTTAGTTTACCCTTTCGGGGATAGTGAGTGTATTTATGATGCGTATGTATAAATAAATAAATAAATATTTCGGACATCTGACACACAACGCCATCTAGTCCCAAACTAAGCAGAGCTTGTGCTATGGGTACTAGACAACAGATATAAATACGTAAATACACTTTTTGTAAATATTAGAGATAGAAAACACCTAAACTTCGAAACAAATATTGGCAAATCATGCAAACATTTATTTCGCCCATCGAACCCGAGGCCTCAAACATAGCAATCGCATTCACTATCGCTGTACCACCAAGGCAGTCGAAATAAAATGAAATACCATATGTACAAAATGGTATCATGATTTAAAAAGCACTATTACGGGAATAGTCCTGGATAATCATCAACAACCTGATATTCCACTCATGGATATGCTTCTCCTTAGAAAGGAGATTTTGGCCTACTATACTACGTTGGCCGGATGGCTTTGTATAGGGTTTGTTTGAAGTTTTCCGTCTTTTGGATGAATAGGAATAGTGACACTCCGTATTTTTAATCCATCACCACACATTGAGAATTAAATTAGAATAAAAATAATAATTAATCCAGGAGTTACTTGTTAACTTCAGAGCTTCGGTTAGATGTGGTTAGGTGCAAAAATAAAAGATTTTTCTTACTCTATTGTAAAACTAAGCACAAATATCTTAACATTAAAACCTTAGCACTTGTTTTAGTAATGGATGGTCCGAGTAAAATATCTTTGCTTCAGACATCCGGTAGGGAAGTCGTCTAACGGTAATTCCACAAATGCGGTCCCAGAATGGTTCCCTGAGGAAAACCCTAGTCAGGCTTTTGATGCCGGGTAAAAGGCAATGTCCTAGTTTTAGTTATATTACATTTTAAATAAATAAAGAAGTGAGTGTTGTGGCTTCGGAAGTTGGAAAAAATTTTTTTTTTCGTTTTTCTGTTATGGTGAGCAGGCAAGTCATCTGATAGTATTAGCACCTATTTGTACTTGCACCTCAAAATGGACAAGAACGTTGTCCTCCTTTGAGTTCTCCACAAACAGGAGTCTCCTCCTGGTTTGGGCTTCGGTTATCCGGCTCGTTTGGTGAAAAACAACATAATATTGTACATATTGATTTTTGGTAGGATGTGGTATCAAGCCGTCATTAAAATTATGAGTACGTTACGTTAGAATGTAGCACTTAGAGAGCTTAGAGCTCTTTTTAAAGACAACTCTTGCATTAGGAATATATCCTAAGTTGCGGGTAACTTCACAAACATATATGCAACTGAATCAGAACAAAAATTTGTGTGTCCAATGTAGGATCTAAACCCACAACATTCAGCGAAGTAGAAAACAATATGATTACCGCTTAAACCACTATACCATCCGTGTAGCAATATTCATCTAATTATATTAAACATCATTTTTATGATACATACATCATCATCATCAGGCTATCACAGTCTACTGCTAAGCATACAACACCTCTATCGCACCCCACTCGATTACATATATCGCAGATTTACCACGATCGTTGTCATGGTAACGAAAAAGTTAAAATGCGACTTTTGTAATTATATATATGTCAATAAAAATAATACATATAACAATTATTTGACATATATGTATCATCTCATCATCATTATCTCAGCCAAAAGGCGTTCACTGCTGGACATTGGCCTCTCCCAAGTTTCTCCACAACAGCTGGGCCCCCACCGCCCCCATCCAACAGCTTCAGTGGGAGGCCTACCAGCGCTGCGTTACCCAGTACGCGGTCACCACTCCAGAACTTTATGGCCTTGTATGTATGTTTCATATCAAAAATATATACATATAGAATATCACAAGCTATTACCAAAAATATACATATTTGTATAGTTTTTGATAATAGTTTATGATATTCTGACGATTGCAAGTCATAAATAAATTGAAGTATTTTAATATGCAATGTACTTCCATCTTTACGAGCCAGATAGCTACTAACATGAATTATTTAATTAGTAAGTAACAGTACAGTACTGTTAGTTACTAATTAAATAATTAGTTTTAATTTTTATTTAGTCGTACTCGTTTCTACGAGTAACACAATTAGCAACTACATTTATGAGCTTCATACCATTACATTTTATGGTACAAACACCACGACACACAAAGAGTACTAAAAACAACAACTGAACAAATGTTCTCGGTTAGTTTTACTATCAAATCAGCCTATCACCGTCCACTGCTGAACATAGGCTTTTTTAACGTGTGGTAACCCCCTCAGGCCGTCAACCCACCAGGGTTTGCGACGGGGCGGTGTGTCGGAATCGGACGGACTAAAATCACTCTGCGTCAGAGGCAGGAGGGATCCGGGAACAATTGTTATTACGACATCCAGAAACGAAGGTCTACCCCAAGAAGCGCCAACCATCCCGATCTTGGGTAATCCACATCCATCCGCTGGCAACCAACTTCTTCAAGTAAAGGTATAATAAACATAAACATAATAGGTTTTAATATACTGGAATATAATATTCAACGTGTAAAAATATCTGTAAAAACTTACTTACAAAAGTAAATTCATTGCTGCAGAACTATGCTGCAGGTGTAGAATTACTCGTATTTGTTATTTAGTTACTAAATAAGCAGCTGCTTTGATGGTATACTTACCACCAGCAAACTTAAAGTAGATTTCATTAAAATTGACTTCACCTGGTATAGTTTCAATGCTATTATCTGATGTCTTGTCCAAATCTTTTTTTAGGTAGTAGAACCACGTTGACTTCAGCACGGACGGGCTGGTTCGTCCGGGGTAGTACTACTCTCTCAAAGAAGGTCAACCTAAAGTGACAGTATTCATGCTGTCGTGTTTCGTTGGTGAGTGCGAGACCGGAGGCCCATTGAAGCAGGGATGACAGTTGTCGTGGTAAGGGTGTGTTATACAATGCCACGATGCCTGTCATGCCTTTTACATCCCCAAGTGAGTCGTAAAAAAGCATGTTACTAGACCGCTACCACTTTTGCAATATGTATAGTGACCACAAATCTTAGATTCTATTCATGCTTTCCATCAGGCACAGTAGAGTCACTTTGGAACATTCTTAAAATAAAATAAAGAAAACCTCTGAATACTACACAGATCTCTTAATCTAGAGGAGATTATTGCGTACGCTGGCGAAACGGGTTGATTTTAGGATTTGTTTCAAGTTTTCCTTAGCAGTGATGTTAACCTGCTTAGTTTGAATATAGTAAAGTATTTAGGGCCGTGGGCCGTGGCCCACCAGGCATCATGATTATGTTGGACGGACATGACACCTCGTCCCTCCATAAAAGTATACAAGACAACAATCATTACAAAGAGAAGGAAAACTTGAAACAAAACCTATTCCAACCCATCTGGCCAACGTGGTATAGTAAGCCAAAACCTCCTTACGAAGGAGAGGCCTATGTCTAGCAGTGGACTGTAAAAGGCTGTTGATGATGACGATGAAAGTATTTAGACTTTTACAAATATCAGGTTACTTATACACACTATATTATTCATTCTCAATACAATCACAATATTCAAATACATGACGTAATTACGTACAATTATTCAGAATATACAATGACTAAAATACTATTCAAAATTCAGAATGAATTTCAAATTGTGAAACATCGACGAACGGTAATAAGAGTATTCACGCTGAGTTGAACATTAGAGAAACATGCATTATGCATTTATTGGGAACAATGTGGTGCAATTTGAGAAAATGAAATTTCAACGGCGCTGAAGGATTTTCAACCGTAAGTCGATGGGTGAAACTTACATTTGGAAGACACGGCATACTTTTTGTGTACTGTGGCGTTTTCTCACAGGGTGCAGTATTTGGAAACAAAATTTTAAGGTTTACGGTAATAGGTTACACGTGGTTGTGTTAGAACAGAAATATTATTTGCGCACGAAATACGAGTAAGTGTATTTAATTTCAGGTTTGGATGGTTACAGATTCATTTGATGGTTGATGGATGATGATGGATGGTTTTTAACCTTAGGACATTACTTATGTTTTGAAAATACACAATAATTTATGTGTAATATCAAAAAGAATAATAATAATAATAGTGTAACTTGAAGGAGCCATGTTTGCGATATGGCCCGGTTTCACAGCAGTTATACCACGGCCTCATGACAAAAACTGTAAAACACTTATTTTATAATGTAAGAGGACTGGACTGTTTTATTACTAGCAAGTGTCACGCGTGCTCGTTGGTCTCATAAGCAATAAATAGTTTAAAGAATTAAAGAAACACGCTTAGAAAAGTCAAGGTTACAAACAAACATAAAGGCAAATAAAAACGTATAGAAAATAACTTGACACATCAAACACATCTACGAGTACTCTAGTCCTTAATTAGTCGTGTGTCCCTAAAATCTACTCTATCACGTCTATTACGACAGTTATAGACCAGATATATTACAAAAGTGTTGCCAACCATGTCCCCACCGCCCTGTCAATTGGCTGTCTACGAATTATACTCTCGTGCTACGCTTGTAAGCTTAGTGCTGCAGTGCTTTGTTCGTAGGGATGTGATGCTACGCGCGTAGTGTCTGCTACGCATATAGTACCTGTTTATTTATTATAGTATATACTATTGTTATTTGTATTGTTTGATGTCCACGGATGGTATCCATTGTTATGCGGACGACAATACTGGAGATGCGTATTACACGGGCCGAGCTAACATCCCTCGTACCGTTGTAGTAGAAAGTCGCGAACAACTCGTGTCTCAAATCGAGAGCACCTTACACAGGGTCTCCGATTGGGGTCGGGATAACCTGGTCCAATTTAACCTCTCTAAGACACAAGTCTGTGCGTTTACCGCTAAGAAAACCCCGTTCACTGTGGTTCCACAATTCCAGAATACACCCCTTACCATCTCACAGAGTATTGGAATCCTCGGTGTCGACATCTCCAGTAACGTCCAATTTCGAGCTCATTTGGAAGAGAAGGTCAAGCTGGCATCAAAAAAGCTTGGTGTTCTAAATAGAGCGAAGTGATACTTCACACCGGCACAAAGGCTACTACTTTACAAAACACAAGTTCGACCTCACATGGAGTATTGCTGTCATCTCTGGGCGGGAGCACCGAAGTACCAGCTTGAGCCTTTCGATTCAGTTCAGAGACGTGCTGTGAGAATAGTCGACGATCCTGATCTCACAGACGGTATCGAGCCACTAAGTCTTAGGAGAGACTTTGCCTCCTTGTGTGTGCTCTATCGTCTCTACAATGGGCTGTGTTCTGAAGAATTATTTGATATGATGCCCACAGCTACTTTCTACCATCGCACCGCTCGCCATCGTCAGGGAGCTCATCCACATACATTGGAACCTAAATGGTCGCGCACAGTGCGGTTTCAGAGACATTTTCTCCCGCGAACAATCCCGTTATGGAATGAGCTCCCTGCCGGGGTTTTCCCTGGAAACTACAGTATGGGGCTCTTCAAGAAGGGGGTAAATAGGTCTTTAAAGGGTCGGCAACGCGCACGTGATGCCCCTGGTGCCGCAGGCGTTCATAGGCTGCGGTAACCGCTTACCATCAGGCGGGCCGTATGCTTGTTTGCCACCGTCGTGGTATAAAAAAAAAATGTCAAATATACGTATTCACTACTCAGTGCGTATATATGCATATACAGGTAATTTGTAATACAGGGTATCCTAGAAAAGATACCAGCGTCTTACACTTCTATAATGTATTTATTTAGATATTACACTTAGCCTCCTTTTTTGTTGTTTTTTTTTGTAATATCCTGTGTGAGATAAAATAATTTAGTTTTGTTATATTAAAATAATAAATGAATTGCTTAGTGTACATTTGGTACATACCTATACATTAATATGTGAAGAAAATTTAATAAATATACTATGAAATTTTAACCGTTCTGATATTTGTATTTTATTTTGAAATCCAGCATAACTTGTTCTCAATCATCAACAGCTATTAATGACGACTGTCTCGTGTTAGACAGGAGGTTTTTGCTTACCATAAAATGTTGACCAGATGGGCTAGTGCCTTGGGTTGCGTAGTTTGCTCCCATACTCGGATGTTTGGTAAAATCATGTTCACTAATAATAATCATCATCATCAAAAGATCTCAGCTAAGACGTCCACTACTGGACATAGTTCTCCCACAAGGTTCTCCACAAAAGTCGGTCCCGTGTCGCCGCATCCAGCAGCTTCCCGCGACCTTCAGCAGGTCGTCGGACCACCTTTTGGGGGAGCTTACCAACGCTGCGTTTCTCAGTTCGCGGTCTTTATGGCCCCATGGCCATCGTTTCTGCATGTAACGTGCCCCGCCTTATGCCCCTTAAGTTTAGTAATTTTACCGGTAACATCTGTGACATTGGTTCGTCTGCGGATCTCCTCATTCTTGATTCGATCACGAAAAGAAACTCTGAATTGCTCTTTGAGTGACTTTGAGCCTTCTTATCAAGCCCTTAGTGAGCGACCACATCTGTGCTGTAAGTCATCACTGGCAACACACCTTGGTCAAAGACTTTTGTCTTGAAACAATACGATATTTGTATCGAGGAAACGTTACGTAGCTTCTCGAACGCTGCCCAACCTAGCTGGATTCGACGACCCTCTTTTTCGAAATTGGTTCGTAATAATAATACTTATTAAAAATATTTCATGTGTTAGTAAATATATAACTTCTACTCCAATTCGATTTAGCATCACTAGGCCACGGCCAGTAAAATTGGTTTTCTCTGATTCTTGTCTGTCATTTTGTCTCTTTTTAGGAGGACTATGTATCGTGTCATTTAAGTTATGTCCTTCTTCTATTAAAAAACATGCAATTAAATTTTCTTTAAGAAATCGGACATCTCTAATTACTAAAGTTATCCTAAAAATCCTCTTATTTCTCTTCTCTTTTAACAGTGATCAAAAGACAAATGTAGAGTTAAATTAATCTTTAATCATTTAATAAAGAGTATTGTCTACGTTCACGCAGTTTGTCACAAAATGAACCTTAACACAGTAAGTATAAGATATATTACAGCTCGGTGTGCACAGACGGGAATTTCTTGAGGACAGCAAAATATAGGTTATAAAACGCGTAAAAAGATACACTAACTATAACGAAGAAAGTACCGCCGAAGACGAAACTTAGAAAGTTGCCGTCTATCATAGTGGCACCTCGCAGGCTCTTGGCTTGGCCGTGGAATAGTTCCTTGGTACCAGATCCTGCCGCTTTCCGTTCTTCCATCATCCGCTTCATTGACGAAAGCCTCTGTTTTAGTTCGTCTATTGACTCGAGCATGTCCTCCGACGCTGAAAAATGATTTCATTAATTTTTGGATTCTATATTCAAATTTGACATAACGAGTAACATAAATAAATATTTCTGACATTTGACACACAACTTCATCTAGTTTCAAACTAAGCAGAGCTTATGCTATGATAACTGGACTGACTGATGGAATACTTATATACTTTTTTTTGGAAATATATACATATTATACAGAGAGAACACTCAAACTTCGAAACAAATATTTGAAGATCATACAAACATTTGGTCCGACCCGGGAATCCCGATACCTCGAGCACAGCAGTCGCGTTTACTACCGCTGCACTTCTGTGGCAGGTAAAGTAGGCATGGGTGTGTTTTTTTTTTGTTCGCATTGTTCCTTGCTTTTGTGTAAGAATCTTTTTGATCTCAACGTTTACGACTACAAGTACCCAAGTACGTTATAGTACAGATAATCTTCATGTTATCTTTCATATTTTCAGGTGGTTAATATAAATAGAGCCGTAACAAGGTCCTTCATTTTTGACCCATAAATGTGGCACCTACTGTAATCACTGATAGGACTCTTAAGTCTAGCGCCCGGTTAAGGACACCAGCATTGTTTCTCATTATCTGTTTAGGACCCAATTATATAAAAATGTTTCGGACATTTGACACACAACGCCATCTAGTCCCAAACTAAGCAGAACTTGTACTATACAACTGATATAAATACACATTTACTTTTTTTTGTAAATACATATATATTATACATAGAAAACAACCAATCTCCGACACCAATATTTGTAGATCATACAAACATTCGGTTCAACACGGGAATCGAACCCGAAACCTTAAGCAGAGCAGTCGCATATGCTACTACTGTGCCACCGAGGCACTATACTTGGCGTATTGCTACAATATGGTTGGTAATCAGACTTCTGTCTCTGTGAGGTTGTAGTGTGTATTATCTATGTATACAAAACATAATACTATTATACATAATCTTACATCCCGCGAAAATATGTTAGTTCGGGAGTTCTTGAGGCTGATGCTACTAGGATTTGTTGGCTACAATCGTAACACATGATTTCAATAAGATGGAGCTAATTTTCACACATCCAATGAGTCCCTGCCGGTGGTCAAAGACATGTTTCCCAAAAAGCTGATTGCCAGACGAGGTGATATTCTATGGCCACCCAGAAGTCTAGATCTGTCACCAGCATACTTCTTTTTATGGGGTTATTAGAGGAATCATGTCTACATCAATAAACCTAATACTCTACGTCAATTAAAAGAAAAAATCAGCGAAGAGCTGTGGGCGATCTCGCGGGCTCTTTGCCGACGAATATTCAAAAATTTTGGTGTTCGCTTAGAAGAGTGCAAACGTCGTCATTTAGACGATGTAATTTCGAATTCTTTTAAAAAATAAAGACAACTAGAGATATACACATTGTGATAACTTCCACATTCCCCGTTCGACCGTAGCCCGCTAGGCATGATCACCTCGCCTGGTCGGAGGATCCTCCCTTTGTATAGGAGGGACATGATACGCGTTCCCTCCACAACATATTTAAAAATTTTGCAATAAAGGGGAACTCAACTTGCGACCCTCGACATGCAGGTGGGCAGTCGTAGACGCTATAAAACTCACTTTTGTCATGCGACTGATAAGATCAACTCACCCATTACTTAATTAAACTACAATAGAGGTGATAGCTACCAGTCTATGAGTCAGTTTCACCATTTACTCATAAAGTACTTGATAGACTATTCTAAAACTATCTACCAGATAAACTACAAGTTTTAGTTTCACAATTCTTGAATAGAGATACATGTCAGATAAACATAAATATAGCAGCAACTTTTAGCTTTTAAATAATATTATATGCCAGATTACTATCTGGTACTTTATAAGAAACTTCTGAAACTCTCTTATTAGTCATAAATATAAATATATTTCGGACATTGGACACAAAACGCCATCTAGTTTAAAAATTAAAAGAGTTTGTACTGTCATAACTAGACTGACTGGTAGAACACATATATACTGTTATGTGTAAATACATACATATTATACGTAGAACACATCCAAACTCCGAAAAAAATATTTGAAGATCATACAAACATTTGGTCTGACCCGGCAATCGAGCTCCAGACCTCAAGCACAGCATTCACATTAGCTACCGCTGAGTTATTGAGGCAGTAGGTGAGTATAAATATCAGACATTTAGTCAGTTAACTACTTAATATCTTATATGCATATGTTGGGCTGTGACCCGCCTGGCATGATCACCTCACCTGATCGGAAATGGACATGACAGCTCGTCCTTCTATAAAAGTAGGCAAGGCAACATCATTGCAAAGAGAAGGAAAACTGGAAACAAAACCTAATTTTTTTATATATATAGAAGAATACATAGTGATACCACTCCTATTCATCCCGTGGGCGTCGTTAAAGGCGACTAAGGAACCAAGTATACAATACAACATCATTACAAAGAGAAGGAAAACTTGAAACAAACCCTTTTTTTTTTTTTTTTTTTTAACGTGTGGAAACCCCCTCGGGCCGTCACCCCACCGGGGTTTACGGCACGGTGGTGTGTCGGAATCGGACCGACTAAAACCACACGGTGTGCCACTCTGCGCCTGAGATAGGAGGGATCCGGGAACCGCTGCTATTACGACATCCAGATCCCTCCTAGCGCCTGCCCGCCAAAGTGGGCACCATCTACGGATAAACTCTCTATATAGGCGACGTACGGCACACGCGGACGTCGCCTCCTCGCGGCTGGCCATTGTAGCGGATGGAGGGGAAAACCCGTCCCGTCCACCCGCGGCCACACTCAAGGCGGCATGAGGCGCTGGTATGCGCGCCTCCGCCGCCCGGCTCCGAGTGGGGTCCGAGTGGATATTATCCTCCCGGGCCTTCTCCGCCGCCTCCTTCCGCGAAATTACGTCTTCGCAGAAGGTTGCGACCGCGGTAAAACAACTGTCGCTACCGACCATGGAGCGTATTACGGCCGGTAGCGAGAGATCTCCTCCAATAACTGCAGTGAGGACCCCACGCTGCGCCGCCCAGGCGGAACAAACCACCAGCGTGTGCTGAGCCGAGTCCTCACTGCAGTCGCAGTGGTGACAGGCGGGACTCAATTCCCTCCTGGCGACCGAGTGCAGATACTTCCCGAAGCAACCGTGCCCGGAAAGGATCTGCGTCAGTCGGAAGGAAAGGGTCCCGTGCTGCCGCCCTGCCCACTCGGCGATGACCGGCTGGAGAGCCTCCACGGCGGCAAAGCCAGCACGTGGAGCCTCCAGCCGGGACGACCAACGAGCCATCGTGGCTCGACGAGTGGCCTCTCGCCACTCGCGTATCTCTTCGGGCGGGGGCCGAATGCCGCTACCCACCCGAAAGTCTGCCGTTCGCCGATAAACTTCAGCGAGCACTTCCGCCTCCAAATCCCACGGGGGAGTTCCGGCCAACGCGCACGCCGCCTCCGTCGATACGGTGCGGTAACCGCGTATGGCTCTAACCGCCAATATCCTCTGAGGGCGCCAGAGGCGAGCCCTATTCTGGGCGGTCAGAGCCGCCGCCCACACCGATGCACCATACAGTGCCATTGACCGAACAACCCCCGTGTATAGCCGTCTCGTCGCGACGCTGGCTCCACCCAAATTGGGCAAAAGTCGCCCAAGAGCAGAAGCAGCGCCGACCAGCTTTGGAGTAAGCTGTCGGAAGTGCTCGTCGAAGAGCCACCTGCCGTCGAGGATCAGGCCCAGATACTTCATCTGGGCCTTAATCGGTACGAGGACCGAATTGACTACGATAGAGGCACCGGGGGGTGGACCACGACGGGGCCCATGAAACAAAAGGGCTTCCGTCTTATCTAGGGCCACCCGTAAACCCAGCGTCTCAATGCGCCCGACCACCAAAGAGACTCCCACGGTGGCCAGGCGCGCCGCCTCTTGAAAGTTCGCCCCAACCAACCATGTGTCATCGGCGTAACAAATTATGCCCAGCCCGGGGGGAAGACGACCTCGAAGGGCCCAGTCGTATCCCATATTCCACAGGAGTGGTCCGAGGACAGACCCCTGTGGAACACCGCACGACATGGGCCGCCGCCTCAGAATACCATCTCGGTCCTCGTACACGACGGTACGCTCCTCAAGATAGTCTGCCACAAGCCGCCTCAGGTACTCTGGCACCCCGTGGTAGTGGAGTGCTTCCCTGACGCAGCTAAATGGCAGACTATTAAATGCGTTGGCGATGTCCAACGACACCGCCAACAGCACGCCGCCACAGCTCACTGCCTCTTCGGTAACGGCCTTCAGGCGCAGCACAGCACCGACCGTCGAACGGCCCGCCCGAAAACCAAATTGGGCGTCCGACAGATCGGGGCCCACCTCGCAGAGGTGCCGGACGATGCGGGCAGAGAGTATCCTCTCAAACAGTTTACCCGCCTCGTCCAGCAGCACAATGGGCCTATAGGCCGCCACCGAATCGGCAGGCCGTCCCGGCTTCCTTAATAGGACCAGCTTCCCGCTTTTCCAGCACTCAGGGAAGCGTCCGGACGACAAGCTAGCGTCCAAGATCTCCCTGAGGCGGTCCGACATGTGTTCGAGGGCACGGGCCAGCACACGGGCAGGTATCCCGTCTGGCCCAGGGGCGGTGTTCTTAGAGCGGATCCGTAGAACAACCGCCCCCACCTCCGATTCCCTGACGGGCGGAACATTATCCTCGATTCCCCCATCGTCTCCAGCCATGAAGACCATCGACGGGGGTATGTGATCCACCCGCTGCGGGAAAAGGCCCTCGACCACTTCCCGCAGGAAGCTGGGCTGGAGGGTCTCTGTAAGGGGGGGGCCTGACGCGCGGAGCTTTTGTCGCGCCGCACGATAAGGGCGACCCTAGGGGTCACGATCGAGACCCTCCAGCATTTCCTTCCTCTTAATTTCTTTGGCGCGGCTGATGGCCAGCTTCAGAGTTTTCCGCGCCTCTCGGTACTCCTCATGAAGCCGGTCCTCCTCGCCTTCTTCACGGTGTCGCCGCCGACTACGGGTGTAGGACCTCCGGGCACGAATACAGGCCGCGCGGAGGTCCGCCAACTCCTGGGACCACCAGTAAACCTCCTTCCGTGGAGGCCGGCAACCTCGGATGCGAGGCATGGCCGCATCACAGATCTGCGCAATGGCATCACGGAAGCGACCAGCCCCCATGTCGACCTCTTCGGCCGGGGCCTGCGGAGACAGCCAAGAGTAAACGATGGCCGTCTCCTCTAGTAGGTCCCTATTTAATTTGGCTACAGCCCACCGCGGAAAGCGAGAAGAACGCCGCGCCGCGTGACCCCTACTGTGGTCCTGGGTCCGGGAGAGCTCAAATCGGATGTAGAGGTGATCCGAGAGCGTCTCAACCTCTTCCAGGACGCGCCAGTTCCTTACTCGTGCGGCGAGGGCAGGGGTAGCGAACGAAAGGTCCACTATCGACCCTCCCTGCTGTCGCACGCACGTGTTGGTGGATCCTCTGTTCAGTAAACAGAGGCCCACCGAGGCCGCCCACTCTTCTACGGCCTCGCCCCTAGCGTCCGTCCTGGGGGAACGCCACGCAATGGACTTTGCGTTGAAGTCCCCCAGCACTAAGACGTGCCCAGACGTTAGACGCCGCATCGAGGTTTCCAAGTTATTAAGGAAAACCTCGAAGTCGTTCAAACTCCAGTTGGGGGAGAAGTTTACACCATATACAGTGATCCCCCCCCACTCGGCAGCAACATATCCAGTGCCCTTGTCTCTTAGCGACAAGGGCGGGGAATGAGCCGCCGTGGAGCCGACGACTGCCACGGAACCGTCCCGGTCACCCAACCAGTTTGGACGGGGAGGAACATAATAGGGCTCCGCGGCTACGGCAACACCAATCGACCACTGTGCCATGGTTTGCAGGAAAAGGTCCTGCGCCGCAGCACAGTGGTTCAAGTTCGTCTGGACTAGGAGGCTGGAGACTTGGTCCATTACTGGACTGTCTCTACAGCCTCCTCCATGGGCGACGATGTCGACGTGCGAACGGCATCAGAGGCAGCCTGGGCCGACTGGCTAGCCCCCAACGTGCGCCGAGAATCGCGAGGAGGTTTGCAGCCCCCCTGCCCAATCTGATGACTGGCGGGCTTGTTACCCGCCGCACAAGCCGGGCAGTGAGGGGCGGCAGAGCACTCTGCCGCCTTGTGCCCCGGTCGACCGCAGCGGAAGCATAGTCCACTGCAGTCAAAACAACTCACGCACTTGGCGCGTGTGTGTCCGGATGCTAGGCATTTGAAGCACCTCATCGGTCTTGCCGCCAGAACAGTGACTCTGGCATTTACAAAACCGACGAGGATCCTGCCTGCGTCGCCCAAAACTTTGGCCGACGCTACCGGACAGCTGATCCACACTGCGCCAAGCCCTCCAGGACCGGGGCGGATGGTGCCGACCCTGATGTTATCCGCGTTGCAAGCCGTCTTCTCGCTAATTGCAACGCGGACATCCTCGGTCGTTACGGAGTCATCCAGGCCCGAAATGCGCAACTCTGCGCACTTGACAGGCCTGGCGATCTTCACACCATCCGTGGCTGCAAAGATTCCTCTCAGTTTCTCGGCGAACCTGTCCGCCGTCTTTGTACCTTCATCCCCGGGGAACTCGAGGACTCGAGCTCCCGTCTGGGCAAGGCGCAACCTGACCCCTTCAGTCCCGAAATCAGTGGCAAGACTATCCCGGGCCTTCTTAAATAAGGCCGCATAGGACAGCCCGCCACTAGCCGCCTCCGGTGTTACGGTGACTACTACAGCCGCGCTTTTAGGCACCTGCAGTTTGCGCGGCTTTTTCGCGGTAGCCACCGCAATCGACGGCGCCTGCGGGGTAGAGGCTGCTTTATCTGCAGCCTTTTACCCCGCTTTCGGGACTTCTTAGCTCCCCCGACAACCTGCCAACCATCGGTGCAGGGAGCACAGGTAGAGGTGCCAGGTACAGCGGTTGGAGTGGGGAGCGGAGGGAACTCCGCTCCAGCCTTTGCTACCGCCGTGGACCCTGACCTCGGTCTAGCCATCTTGGCTGCTGCCTTCGTCGCTCGTCGAGCTCTCGGAGCTGTTGTGGGAGCAGGAGGCAACGACGCCGCCGCCGCATAGGTCACGCGACCGCCCACAACGGGCAGCGCTGACGGTGCCAATGCGACCTTCGGCTTATGCACCGCGAGCGGCGGCCGTACAACGGGGGCTGGAGGCAACCTCGCCTCCAGGCCGGCGAGACGCCCGTCCATCATGCGCCACACTGCGTCTGTAATTCGGCGCAGATGGACATCAGAGATGGTACCGAGGTTGGGAGACGGAGCTGGCTGGGACGGAGACGGAGACGGAGCAGGCTGAGACGGGGACGGGGCCAGATCATCTTCCGGACGATGCGCCCGGAATTGAGCGAACTGAGCGCTCAGCTCAGCCACTTGCCCCGTCAGGCGATCGTTGGCTGCCTGGAGACGAGCCACGTCCCCGATGAGGCTCTCCACGACCCCCGCAATTGCGGAAGAGGAGTCCTTAAGGGCTCTCACAAAGGAGCCCTTGAGATTACTCGACTTGGTGGCCACTTTGTGAATAATGGCCACCGCCGCGTTTGCTATCTCCTGCTTGGAGGATGATGTTTGGGAAACTGAGTCCCCCACTATCGGCTCCCTGACTTTTAGCAGGAGATCAGCAATCTCCTCCTCCGCCAAGGTTTCGCCGTCTGCCCTTACTCGTCTATAGGCTTCCGCCTTACAGAAGACGGAGCCTGACGGGGCCGAGGCCGGGGTTCGTGACCTCCCTCTACGGCTGCTTGCTACCTTAGGAGGTAACATCTCCTGGGATGTGTCACTCTCCTCATCCCTGGAGCGTCCGCGTTTCCGGCTGTCGCACAGCTCCGTTTCCATGATGTCCAGTGCATCCGTCATCGCACTGGAGTGCGTGGTGGATCTTGAACGTATCCGTTCAGATGTTCTTCGGCTCCCAGTAGCCATAATGGCTTCTGGGAGCCCCACCGAGGTAGGCGTTTGAATCGTTACGCTTTCCACTTCGGACGAGAGGTCGTCCAACCTTGCTTTTCCCTCCTTCGTGTTTTTCTTCTCCTTCTGTCCTTCTTTTTTATTATTTGGTGTTGTTTTTAAATTTATAGATTCCATATGAGTCCCACGAGAGGGGGAGAATTGAAGGTCGACCCGGGCAGAGATCCCCCAATACCCGGGCAAGCGTAAATTTATGCCCAACCGAGGGGTCCGCAGGTGCCTCGGCTGGGAGTGCGCTTGCGACTGAACTACCCATCAGCCATGCATCCCCTGGTCACACACCAGAACACGGGATTCGGGGTATTTTTTTAGAGAGGTTTTCTTCCTCGCAGTCCGGGCGGTTAAGCCAAGACCCTCGCCCCCGATTGGAGTCGCGTGACTCCAACTCGGGACTACGATATGTCAACGGTGGCAAGGAGACTACATCTCCTGAGGCCTGCTCGGTGGCAGTGTAAGCGCACGCCGAGCCCGTCCTACCTTTTCCACCGCTGAGCGGAGGAACTCCGACCCTAGAAAGGGTCCCACCATCGTGATTTTTTACCGAGGTTTTCCTCCTCAATGCTCCGAAGAGCGAAGAACCAACAGAGGATCCGACGAACACGCCCGCTCAGTTGGACCAAGTCTCGGCCGAATTGCCGAAGAAATGGTTTCCTCTTCGTGCTAGAATATTAGCCGTTGGCAGTGATGAACACCATCGCCAACGTTACCAGGGTGCACTACGTGGAGGTTTTCTAGCCAAGCACCCGAACTTGAAACAAACCCTTTTTTTTTTTTTTTTTTTATAACGTGTGGAAACCCCCACGGGCCGTCACCCCACCGGGGTTTACGGCGGGGCGGTGTGTCGGAATCGGACCGACTAAAACCACACGGTGTGCCACTCTGCGCCTGAGAGAGGAGGGATTCGGGAACAGCTGTTATTACGACATCCTAATCCCTCCTAGCGCCTGCCCGCTTTCGTGGGCGCCATCTGCGGATAAACTCTCCATTTAGGTGACGTCCGGCACACGCACACGTCACCTCCTCGCGGCTGGCTACTATAGCGGATGGAGGGGAAAACCCGTCCCGTCCATCCGCGGCCACACTCAAGGCGGCATGAGGCGCTGGTATGCGCGTCTCCGCCGCCCGGCTCGCCGGCGGCGAATTGGGTCCGAGTGGATATCGTCCTCCCGGGCCTTCTCCGCCGCCTCCTTCCGCGAAATTACGTCTTCGCAGAAGGTTGCGACCGCGGTAAAACAACTGTCGCTACTGGCCATGGAGCGTATGACGGCCGGTAGCGAGAGATCTCCTCCAATAACTGCAGTGAGGACCCCACGCTGCGCCGCCCAAGCGGAACAAACCGCTAGCGTGTGCTGAGCCGAGTCCTCACTGCAGTCGCAGTGGTGACAGGCGGGACTCAATTCCCTCCTGGCGACCGAGTGCAGATACTTGCCGAAGCAACCGTGCCCTGAAAGGACCTGCGTCAGTCGGAAGGAAAGGGTCCCGTGCTGCCGCCCTGCCCACTCGGCGATGACCGGCTGGAGAGCCTCCACGGCGGCAAAACCAGCACGTGGAGCCTCCAGCCGGGACGACCAACGAGCCATTGTGGCTCGACGAGCGGCCTCTCGCCACTCGCGTATCTCTTCGGGCGGGGGCCGTATGCCGCTACGCGCCCGGAAGTCAGCCGTCCGCCGATAAACTTCGGCGAGCACTTCCGCCTCCAAATCCCACGGGGGAGTTCCGGCCAAGGCGCACGCCGCCTCCGTCGATACGGTGCGGTAACCACGTATGGCTCTAACCGCCAATATCCTCTGAGGGCGCCAGAGGCGAGCCCTATTCTGGGCGGTCAGAGCCGCCGCCCACACCGGTGCACCATACAGCGCCATTGACCGGACAACCCCCGTGTATAGCCGTCTCGTCGCGACGCTAGCTCCACCCAGATTGGGCAAAAGTCGCCCAAGGGCAGAAGCAGCGCCGACCAGCTCTGGAGAAAGCTGTCGGAAGTGCTCGTCGAAGAGCCACCTGCCGTCGAGGATCAGGCCCAGATACTTCATCTGGGCCTGAACCGGTACGAGGACCGAATTGACCACGATGGAGGCGCCGGAGGGTGGACCACGACGGGGCCCATGGAACAAAAGGGCTTCCGTCTTGTCCAGGGCCACCCGCAAACCCAGCGCCTCAATTCGCCCGACCACCAGTGAGACACCGGTGGTGGCCAGGCGCGCCGCCTCTTGAAAGTTCATCCCCCGGGCCGTGACCAATGTGTCATCTGCGTAACAAAGTACGCCCAGCCCGGGGGGAAGACGACCTCGAAGGGCCCAGTCGTATCCCATGTTCCACAGGAGTGGTCCGAGTACAGACCCCTGCGGAACACCGCACGACATGAGCCGCCGCCTTAGAACACCGTCTCGGTCCTCGTACATGACGGTACGCTCCTCAAGATAGTCTGCCACAAGCCGCCTCAGGTACTTTGGCACCCCGTGGTAGTGGAGTGCTTCCCTGATGCAGCTAAATGGCAGACTATTAAATGCGTTGGCGATGTCCGACGACACCGCCAACAGCACGCCGCCACAGCTCACCGCCTCTTCGGTAACGGCCCTCAGGCGCAGCACGGCATCGACCGTCGAACGCCCCGCCCGAAAACCAAATTGGGCGTCCGACAGATCGGGGCCTACCTCGCGGAGGTGCCGGACGATGCGGGCAGAGAGTATCCTCTCAAACAGTTTACCCGCCTCGTCCAGCAGCACGATGGGCCTATAGGCCGCTACCGATTCGGCTGGCCGTCCCGGCTTCCTCAATAGGACCAGCTTCCCGCTTTTCCAGCACTCAGGGAAGCGTCCGGACGCCAAGCTAGCGTTCAGGACCTCCCTGAGGCGGTCCGACATGTGTTCGAGGGCTCGGGCCAGCACTCGGGCAGGTATCCCGTCCGGCCCGGGGGAACTTGAAACAAACCCTATTCCAACCTGTCTGCCCAGCGTGGTATCGTAAGCCAAAACTTCCTTACTAAGGAGAGGCCTATATCCAGCAGTGGACTGTAAAAAGCTGTTGATGATGATGATGATGATGATTTATATGTTATCTATGAACTAATCAGTCTATTGGGTAACTAGATAATCAAACTCATTTGACAGTTGTAAATTTTAAAATTAAAATATACATCCATTTAAAAACAAAAAATCTAATCTAACTGTATACCATAGACAAAAGCATGACATAACATGCAATATGAATATATTTATTAGAATTATAATAGTATAATATACTATACTCGTATTAAATAATTAATAGTTACAAGTATCAACCTAAAGCGACAGCATCTGTGCTGTCGTGTTTCGTTGGTGAGTGCGAGACCTAAGGCCCATTGTTGCAGGGGTGACAGTTGTCGTGGTAAGTGTATGCAATATAATACTACGATGACTGTCATCCCTTTTACGTTCGTGAGGCGTATAAAAGCATCTTAATAGGCCGCCATAATGTAGGTCACCATATTACATTGTCAGCATTTGCAATGACTATGGTGACTACAACTCTTGGATTCTATTCATGCTTTCCATCAGGCAGAGTAGAGTCACTTTGGCAGGCCGTCAAGTGAAAAAAAATATAAAAATTGTCTATTAGAATATTATCAAAATGAGTATTCCTACTTAAGTCTTGATGTCACGGAAAAAAAACACTACGCAGGAGATATCGTGAACGTGCACAAATGTGTGCGTAATCCCAGGTGCACTCTCTGTTCTCTCACTTTCACAATCTGACGGGACGGTTACTCAACATGACCAGGAAGGGATTAGACGCAGGACCGACGGCTTTACGTCCTTATCCGGGAATCAAACTCAAGATCCTCTGATCGACAGGCGCATACACTAACCGCCAGACCAATGAGGCAGTCATTTTACTTATATGTTTATTAAAAATATAAATATATCACCACAATCTACGACAGACTTAAAACTAGGCAGAGCCCGTACTACGATATCCAGACTACTAATAAAAATATTAACACATTACTAAATACATACACACTATGGATATGGTACTCCTAAACATTGCACTAATAATCATATTTATCATACCACTATTTGACTTAGCTGAGAATCAAACCGCTCACCTCACACGTAACTCAGAAGTCCAGGTCATTAATCACCAAACTAAGCAAAAACTATCATTTTAATTTTCATATACACTATTATCTATTACAATGTTTTACTGCGATCATTTTCATTATTAGTTTCTTAAGTCGCCAATAATACCTTTTCTAAATATTCACCATAAACTTGTATCTTCAGTTAAGTCACAACATCACAGTTCAGTATAATATCAACAAGTACTACAGAGAACCACGGACACTCGCTGATTTAAAACAAGAAATGTTATACTAAAGTAGCGATTAGAAAGAAAACGATTCTGTACTCAACACATATTACATTTAAAAATAAGATATCCAGCCATTACAATAAAAATTGGTTTTGTTTTGATAGTAGCGATACAGTTTCTCATGATAATTACGGTTTTACGCTTGGCAATACGTTAACTGAATTATGAATTGAGTCTGGCAGAAGACGTTAACAACACTATATTTCCACTGCTTTCATTTAAATACATACTTAGTACAAATTTCACTTCTACTGCACCAAAACGTGACACAACTTAAGATAAAAAATAATTCGAAGAGGTTACTACATGCAATCAAGCAAAACAAAAACCAAAACACACATGAAATAACATGCAAAGAAAGAAAAATATATAATTATTGTAATTATAACATACATACCTTCTGAATCTCTTTCTGGAGTCATTTTTCTTAACTCAAACACACAATGTTTTGTTTTTAACGCTGCATAGACCGAGTCCCGGCTGATCTTGGTCCGTCCTGTTAAGATGGCGGCCGCGCCTGCGTAGTAGACCGTGCGGGATAGGCGGGAACTATTGATCGTTGGCCTGGGAATACCTGGAAATCTGAATCTAGACTTCAAGCACTAAGTTATTGTTTTCGCGTTGTTTTCATGCTTTTTGTTCGTAGAAATTACTGAAGTTCACTTTTACCGGACCATTTTGCATTCAACGTGATTATATGCTCTTGTTCTTTGTTTTATGTTGAAATATAAAAGTGAAAAAGACATTTTTCTTTTAAAAAATGTGCTGGTTTCATAGCTTTCAATATATAATTAAACATGAAATTACATAATAAAATAAAACAAAATATGTTGCGAGTGTGTTTAGACTTCTTTCTTTTGTGTACATGTCTTAGATTTACTTTCAGCTCTAATTAATTATTTGAAAGCATTACAAATTTGGGGATAAAACAATCAATCCAATTACTTTTTAAACCACTTTAAAAGAGTGTTGCAATTCGACAAAATTAGACTAGTTTGTGAAACAATTTCAATAAAAATAAAATCAGTATATTTGGTTATACCATAAAATAACACAGAATGTATTTCACTTTCATATTTTTCCTCTGTGGTTGCTGTATATATGTATATTATAAAATTCTCGTGTCACAGTTTTCGTTGCCATACTCCTCCGAAATGGCTTGACCGATTTTGATGAAATTTTTTGTGCTTATCCGGTATCTATGAGAATCAGCCAACATCTATTTTCACCCTTCTACGATCAACCCTTATTTTTTAATAGCCATTTTAGTAATTTAATCATTTTTCATCCCGCTCAAATTGCTTAGAAATAATTTATATGGCAAAGCAACGTTTGCCGGGTCAGCTAGTATGTATATATACATATCTGGTATAAGCGAAAAACTATAAGTGTAGTGGCACTAATATCTAGTTGTTTGATTAATTGTAGAGAATAAAAGAGGAAGAATGAAAAAAACAAGTAACTAAAAGAATACAATTTTAATTATACATATTTCAAATTTGTCCCAAAAAATATTTTGTGCCGATGTTATCACTGGCGAAATGTACGATTTTTATATTTTAAAAATGTAATAAATTCACGATTTCAAATATAAATTTTAGTCATCCATCAATTAAACAATAACCTTTTTTGTTGCTCCATCTTTACACCAAAAAAAGTGTGCGCTATTTGTAGCTAGATTCCTGGACATAAGGCATGGCAAGCATTGGGTATTGTACAGAATACTTAGGCAAAGCGTGAAATAAATAACAATTCTTACATTACTTATGGGTTTTGGCACTGCACGGTTGGCCTAGTGGTTTAAGCGGTCACCACACAGTTCTCTACTGCGTTGAGTGCTGTGGGTTGAAATCGCACATGGGACAACACTTGTGTGATTCACAAATTATTGTTCCGAGTTTGGATGTTATTAGTGTCCGTTTAATGTATGTTTGTAAAGTTCCCCGCAACACAGAATTTCTTTCTATGGCATAACCACCCTTCGGTGGTATCCGTGGGGATTTCGGAACAATACAAAAAAAAAAAGGGCGGGCGTTGTCTTTTCAAGAAAAGAAAAAGGTGAAATTGGTATTGTATATTTTTCCTACGTACTGTATAGATTACCTGATTATATACATATATGCTACCAGCAATCTGTGTAATCTGTGTATTTGGGGGCTGGCTTTTGGGGGGTATTTAAAGAGGTTCATCCCTATTTGCGATAAAATGCAATGTCCGTATATTTTTAAGAAAACCTCATATGAGTTTGTTGTAATGTTATGAAACCTTTGTGTAATGGTTCAGAAAATAACAATAGATGAAATAACGTGAAAGCGACTTTTCTCACAAGTATAAAAATTGTTTATTTTCAAAGAAAATATTGCTGTATATCTAGGTAGTCATCTTTCTTGCTAACACGTGTTTTAGGGTTAGATCTACTAGTTAAAGGACTTGTCGGTTTCAACTCTCCTACTTATTAGTAGTAACAATAGTAATATATCATAACATTTAATTCAGTAGAACATTTTACTGTCTTTCACATTTCGTGATATATTTTATGTGCTTTACAAAGTTTTGACCAGGACAGCACTAGCCTCACACAAGACCATCCTAAAGTAACAGTATCCGTGCTGTCGTGTTTCATTGATGAGTACGAGGCCTATTGATGCAGGCGTGACAGTTACCGTGGTAATTATATGAGCCATACACTATCATGGCTTTAACGTCCCCAAATGCAACGTGAAAAAGCATCTCACTAACCCGGCATAGTGTGAGTCACCTTATCGTCCGCATCTGCATTGAGTACGTTGACTATTACTCTTGGATTCTGTTCCTGCTTGCCATCAGGTAGAGTCGAGTCACCTCGATCGGTTCTCTAAATAATAATAAAAAATTGATATACCCAGGTCCGTTACTAATAATTACATTTTAGTAAATTTTGTTAAAATAGTAATATACAGACTGACTGGTGAGATACCTTCAATATTTGAGGACGTGAGAGTATGCGAACATATATCATGAAATAAAATAACATAAAAACGAAATATTAAATAACTTCTTAGTAAACTTCGTACACAGTACACCGAGAGCCCAGTATTTAACTGCGGAAAACATGGAAACCGCGCGGCCGCACGTGTCGCGCAGCGCGCTATCAACACAGAATACATAGGTACCTACACTGTACAGTTGTTGCCTATGTAGCGGGATGGAGGGCGGGGGTGGGTGCCGCCGCGTCGCTCGTGACTAGATCAACGTAAACAGTGCGGCGAGCTTAGGGAGTATAATATCCAAATTTCACTTATTTTTTAGAGACATTTCGATAAAAAATAAGCACCTGTTTTTTTTATATCAAGTTAACGAGAATCGAGTACCGAGTACTCTCCATAAGTATTGAAGGTATCTCACCAGTCACGCTGTCTGTAAAAGTGATGTTAAAACATCCATCTATGGTTAAAATAAATTATTTAATATTTTTTTTAGATCTAATGCTTAGATATTAGAAAGAAAAAAAAAATCAACTGAAAATCAAACATTAATTCTAAATGAATTGATTTAAGAAAAGTCACAGTTTCTTATTTCATACAATTTTCAGCAGAACCTATCCTTTTAACGTTTAACAACAAGGCCTGATCGAACTTCCGTGGTCAATGTATTTCTCAATGTTGCCATGTAAATATTAACAAGCTCTGCTTCTGAGAGCCTTAAAAATAGGAAAATTTTTCAGGTACCTAGGTATATATCAATTTAAAAATATAACGAAAATTCATTTGTGTAAAATGTTTTGGAAAAATAGTAGCTACACCTATCACATCAGTAGAATTAAAAGTCTAGTCTAGTCGGTTCTGGCCCTAGGGCAGGTCGATGGCATGGTATCATGGCACGGTTGCTTTAGGAAGTACCTGTACTCGGTCATCATCATCATCATCTCAGCCTAAAGATGTCCACTGCTGGACATAGGCCTCCCTCAAGATTATCCACAACTGTCGGTCCCGTGCTGCTCGCATCCAGCAGTTTCCCACGGCCTTCACCAGGTCGTCGGACCACCTTTTGGGGGGCCTACCAACACTGCATAGTGTACTCGGTCGCTAGGAGGAAATTAAGTTTCGCCTGTCACCACTGCGACTGCAGTGAGGACTCGGCTCAGCACACGCTTTCGTTTTACTCCGCCTGGGTGACTCTACGACCACCCACGACTGTCGTAGCGACCTCTACGACCTCTACTCGGATCCAAATCTTCGTCGGCGACCCGGGTGGTAGTGGTGCACTTGTCAGCACCTAATGCCACCATTCAACTGCACTGATGGCGTAGAGACTTAAACGGTCGCCACCCTGCTCTCTACTGTGCAGAGCATTGTGGGTTCAAACCTAGCACGGGATAGCACTTTATGTCAACCATAAATTGTTATTCTGAGTCTTCGTGTTCTTTGTGTCCAATTCATAGTAAATTTGTAAAGTCCCCTACGACACAGGATATATTCCTAATGCAGACGTTATCTCTAAAAAAAGAAAGAAAAAAGAGAAATGTCGACCTAAGTATGGCTGCGTGTAAGTGGGACTACATCCGCAGCAGTTACCAACCGCGAGAAGGTAACGTACGGCACACGCGGACTTCACCTTCTCGCAAAATCAAGAGGTCACCCGAAAGTGGTACCCATATAAACGAGGGCAGACGCTGAGAGGGGTCCAGATGCCTTAACAACAACAATTGGCGGTATCCTCCTATTTTCTGGAACCAGACGCAGAGTGTTACACTGTGTACTTTAGTCGGTCCGATTCCGACTCATTATCCGGGTAGAGTGACAGCTCGAGATGAATCCAGGGGTTTTGTTTCATCTATGTTTATGTTCTGCTACATCTAGTAGAAATTGAAGAATGTGAGTTAATTTAATTTGCTAAGGAGAGGCCTATGTCCAGCAGTGGATTGTAGAGGGCTGTTGATGATGAGTTAATTTACGGTGATGTGTTATTAAATGCGATTAGTAAGATCTAAAATAATTGCTTATATTATGAGCATCTTGTATCAAATTGCGATGTTTTCCTGTTCGTTTAGACAATCCTTTATAGGGAGAGAATTCTACAATTTGGAAAATAATCACAGTGGAATAAATCGTAAATGCTAAATAAGGTTTAACCTTTAGTGAGCTAAGTAAGAGAGTTTTAATAAGTTTCGCACCCCCAAGGCGTTTAAGTTACGCAAGAAATTTAAAAGATTGCAAAACTTAAGCTAAGACTGCGAATATATTACGATTCTTCACTTTACTTTATAATTGTCTATTATAACTATTATAGATGCAAGAAAAAGTTTTAAGATGACATAACAACTAACTCATATTTTCCAAATTTCTAATTATTTTATGGAATTTCTGTTTTTCACGATTTAATTATCAGATCCGAATTTCAAATTTTCTACTCTTACACCACTCATTATGTATTTTTCAAGTTATTCCGTGGATGACAGAAATATTACTTGTCTAACGATAGAAAAGACAAACAGCTGGATACAGAATTTCTTATATTCAGAATTAAGAATTCAGAATTCAGAATTCATCTCAGTATTCAGAATTAAGAATTCATATTCGAAATTCAAGAATTTTAGAAAGAAATTCTGTATCCAGGCCGAAGATAAAAAAATGAAAAAAATTAAATGCATTAAATTGATCAGCACCTGTCATAAACTTAAGGTCAAGCGTTTAGATCAAATTTAAACATTTTTGATGTGCATGTAAAGGGACGGCTGTCACGTCCCTCCGACATAACGGGAGGATTCTCCGACCTGGCAAGGTGATCATGCCTGGCATGCTGCATACCAACGGTTGATATTGGGATGTTGTGTATATATATATATAGATATATATATATATATACAAACTAACCCTGTATCTGCATTCACAATGGGTATGGTGACCACCACACTTTAATTCCACTCGTGATTTCGGTCAGGCAGAGCAGAGTTAATTCAGAAACTCAATTTAAAACACATAAATAAAACAGATATTAAGTATAATCTATGCCAGGTAAGTTTAAACAAGATGGCATCAAAACAACTGAGCGCACTCTAAATATACGCCAGGTAAATCCAAAGCCAGGATTATTAGTCCGTTAATATGTAATTAATGAAAAAAAAATAGGCAAGTCCTTTCCATACGTGACAGACGACAAACACATGTGGCGACACTTCCACATATAGCGCAAAAATAAAATATATACTACAGCGCCATCTAGCAAATACACATCGAACTACAGAGTAATGTACTACGGATCAACTACTAATCCTAAATTACGATATAGAAATTCTCGCATAGATTAGCATATACACAACATCCCAATATCAACCGTTGGGATGCAGCATGCCAGGCATGATCACCTTGCCAGGTCGGAGAATCCTCCCGTTATGTCGGAGGGACGTGACAGCCGTCCCTTTACATGCACATCAAAAATGTTTAAATTTGATCTAAACGCTTGACCTTAAGTTTATGACAGGTGCTGATCAATTTAATGCATTTAATTTTTTTTATTTTTTTATCTTCGGACTGGATACAGAATTTCTTTCTAAAATTCTTGAATTTCGAATATGAATTCTTAATTCTGAATACTGAGATGAATTCTGAATTCTGAATTCTTAATTCTGAATATAAGAAATTCTGTATCCAGCTGTTTGTTTTTTCTATCGTTAGACAAGTAATATTTCTGTCATCCACGGAATAACTTGAAAAATACATAATGAGTGGTGTAAGAGTAGAAAATTTGAAATTCGGATCTGATAATTAAATCGTGAAAAACAGAAATTCCATAAAATAATTAGAAATTTGGAAAATATGAGTTAGTTGTTATGTCATCTTAAAACTTTTTCTTGCATCTATAATAGTTATAATAGACAATTATAAAGTAAAGTGAAGAATCGTAATATATTCGCAGTCTTAGCTTAAGTTTTGCAATCTTTTAAATTTCTTGCGTAACTTAAACGCCTTGGGGGTGCGAAACTTATTAAAACTCTCTTACTTAGCTCACTAAAGGTTAAACCTTATTTAGCATTTACGATTTATTCCACTGTGATTATTTTCCAAATTGTAGAATTCGCTCCCTATAAAGGATTGTCTAAACGAACAGGAAAACATCGCAATTTGATACAAGATGCTCATAATATAAGCAATTATTTTAGATCTTACTAATCGCTTTTAATAACACATCACCGTAAATTAACTCATCATCAACAGCCCTTTACAATCTACTGCTGGACATAGGCCTCTCCTTAGCAAATTAAATTAACTCACATTCTTCAATTTCTACTAGATGTAGCAGAACATAAACATAGATGAAACAAAACCCCTGGATTCCTCACGAGCTGTCACTCTACCCGGATAATGAGTCGGAATCGGACCGAGTAAAGTACACAGTGTAACACTCTGCGTCGGGTTCCAGAAAATAGGAGGATACCGCCAATTGTTGTTGTTAAGGCACCTGGACCCCTCTCAGCGTCTGCCCTCGTTTATATGGGTACCACTTTCGGGTGACCTCTTGATTTTGCGAGAAGGTGAAGTCCGCGTGTGCCGTACGTTACCTTCTCGCGGTTGGTAACTGTTGCAGATGTAGTCCCACTTACACGCAGCCATACTTAGGTCGACATTTCTCTTTTTTTTTTCTTTTTTTAGAGATAACGTCTGCATTAGGAATATATCCTGTGTCGTAGGGGACTTTACAAATATACTATGAATTGGACACAAAGAAGACACGAAGAAGACTCAGAATAACAATTTATGGTTGACATAAAGTGCTATCCCGTGCTAGGTTTGAACCCACAATGCTCTGCACAGTAGAGAGCAGGGTGGCGACCGTTTAAGTCTCTACGCCATCAGTGCAGTTGAATGGTGGCATTAGGTGCTGACAAGTGCACCACTACCACCCGGGTCGCCGACGAAGATTTGGATCCGAGTAGAGGTCGTCGAGGTCGCTACGACAGTCGTGGGTGGTCGTAGAGTCACCCAGGCGGAGTAAAACGAAAGCGTGTGCTGAGCCGAGTCCTCACTGCAGTCGCAGTGGTGACAGGCGAAACTTAATTTCCTCCTAGCGACCGAGTACACTATGCAGTGTTGGTAGGCCCCCCAAAAGGTGGTCCGACGACCTGGTGAAGGCCGTGGGAAACTGCTGGATGCGGGCAGCACGGGACCGACAGTTGTGGATAATCTTGAGGGAGGCCTATGTCCAGCAGTGGACATCTTTAGGCTGAGATGATGATGATGATGACCGAGTACAGGTACTTCCCAAAGCAACCGTGCCATGATACCATGCTATCGACCTGCCCTAGGGCCTGAACCGACTAGACTAGACTTTTAATTCTACTGATGTGATAGGTGTAGCTACTACTTTTCCAAAACATTTTACACAAATGAATTTTCGTTATATTTTTAAATTGATATATACCTAGGTACCTGAAAAATTTTCCTATTTTTAAGGCTCTCAGAAGCAGAGCTTGTTAATATTTACATGGCAACATTGAGAAATACATTGACCACGGAAGTTCGATCAGGCCTTGTTGTTAAACGTTAAAAGGATACGTTCTGCTGAAAATTGTATGAAATAAGAAACTGTGACTTCTCTTAAATCAATTCATTTAGAATTAATGTTTGCTTTTCAGTTGAATTTTTTTTTTCTTTCTAATATCTAAGCATTAGATCTAAAAAAAATATTAAATAATTTATTTTAACCATAGATGGATGCTTTAACATCACTTTTACAGACAGCGTGACTGGTGAGATACCTTCAATACTTATACTATATATATATATATATATATATATATATTTAACCTATGTTTTTGGACAAAATATTTGTTGAAATACATGTATGAAATATATATCTTAATTTAGCTAAGTTGCTCATATTTTAATTCTTTAAATTAAATACATTATGTTAGGTTAAAAATTAAGATATAAGCGATTATTATTTTATTTTTCTTTAGAATATTTACTGCAACTTATTAACATTTAAATAACTCAATATTCATAAGACATTTTTCTTCATAAATCAGCTTTAGCTTGGCTTTTTTTCGACTTTATTGGAATCTATCCACCCATGTCGGTTGACAAAGAGACAATATTTGTTTGCGTAACTTTTAAATTGTTCGACATAATTTAGTAAACTAATAATAGTCAGGGTGTCATAAAAGACGACTAAGGGACCAAGTATACAAGACAACATCATTAAAAAGAGAAGGAAAACTTGAAACAAACCCTATTCCAAACTGTCTGGCCAGCGTGGAATAGTAGGCCAAAACCTCCTTGCTAAAGAGAGGCCCATGTCCAGCAGTGAACTGTAAAAGGTTGTTGATGTTGATGAATAATAGTCATATTTCGGCTACGTTACCTACCTACTATTCTTACATGGCTAGCAGCAGCGACAATGGTATAATTTTACCGACTTATTGTTCTTAATAAGTTTTTGTTAAGTTTCTGTTTTAATTTACAAAAAATATTTACTGTGAGTTTGAAAATGCTACTCCGTTACAAAAAACAACGAACTTTCATATACACTTCCAAACACCACTTTACAATTTAAGGTGTGGCATTTAAAAAAATCCTTTCGCGTACCCACTTATGTTACATAAAAACATTAATTTGTGCAAAAAGACACCAATTAATCTTGGTATGTAATAAATTATAAACAGTTATCATCAACATGACTGCACAGGCCTAGTGGCTTAAATAGTCGCCACGCCGCTCTTTACTATGTTGAGTATTGTGGGTTCAAACCCCACATGGGACAACACTTTCTGTGATCCACAAATTGTTGTTCTGAGTCTGGGTGTTCTATGTGTTTGTTTCTTGTATGTCTGTAAAGTCCTTCGCGATACAGGATTTATTCCTAGTGCGGGCGTTATCTTTTTAAAAAAGAAACAAAAAAATTGTTTTAAGTATTAAATGTATTATACTTTGTACTTGACTTTGTAGTTTTGTAGACTTTGTAGTTGCTTTTCTGTTTAAACTTATTTTATTACATAACTGACTTGATAATAAAGGTCTAAGACGAAAACAAACCTATAATTAGGTCCACGATGAACGTAGAACACAATAAAATTGAGTAACACAAGTGTTGTCTTTGACAACTAGATGGCGCTGTATCAGGTCTCTGAATGGCGATATTGTTTGTTTACCGGGCTCAGTGTAAAAGTTACCGCGAGTATATGTACAATACAACAATCAAATAAAAAGCTCGTCAGATCAGCAGATCAGTTCACATTGGTTTATTTGGAAAACAAGTAACCCATTAGTGTACACAACATGTTAAGTGCTAGTACGGTATTTAACACTAAGTTTTAAAAAATTAAGTTTTCTATTAGATATAGGCCACTGTAAAACAGTAATGTTAATAATAATTTTTATTTATTTCCTACCACAACTATACACGTGTGGATTTTTACAATTATGTCTTATAGATAAACTGAGTCTGATTATGGTGGGTTGATACTTGAACTAGATAAAAAGCTGTATCTGAAGTTAGCATCCCTTGACTTTACAGGTAGTAGAGCTACACTGATTTCAGCACGGGCAGGCCGGCTCAACCGGGGCAGTACTACCCTCTCACAGAAGACCAACCTAAAGCGACTATATCCGTGCTGTCGTGGTTCATTTCTGAGACTGGAGGCCTAGTGATGCAGAGGTGATAGTTATCGTGGTAACTGTGTGAGCTTTACACTGCCATGATGACTGTCAAGCCTTTTACGTCCACTAGCGGGACGTGTAAAAGCGTCTCACTAAGCCGCCATAGTGTTGGTCACCATACTGCATTGTTTGCATTTATATTGAGTATGGTGACCATAACTCTTGGATTATTTATGCTTTCCATTAGGCAGAGTAGTCACTTTGACAGATTCTTAATATAGAAAAGAAATAGTAGTGCAATATTTTTTATTATGTGTGTATCTCTTAAATTATTCTTCAATAATAATATAATGATTGTTGTGTTCTGATAGCGCGGTCAGCAATCTTATGCGTGTGGGCAGTATATTGGGCGTGTATTCAGAATACAAGGGTCGGTCTAAGTAACAAGAGATTGATACATGTGTAAAATATGTAGGATAAGGATTTTAAAGATTATCATTTATTTTTTAATTTATTTCGTGTAGGTAGGTACTTGTTTGAATATAATACATGATTTTGTTATTTAATTATTTGAGCTCAAGTTAAGCACCTTTAAAAGGTTTTTCGCTACTGACTTAATTTAGCATTTTTAGTTTATCTGGTAGTATAGTGTGTATTGAATTCCGATTTTTGTTGTGAATGGTACTACTTGTTAAAATATTAGTTTCTATATTGTGCCTAATATACTAAGTAACACACTAGTAATAGTTATATAGTCTGTGGTGTAAATTCGCACCTTTTTCAATGTTTGTCTATTCCTTTTTATACTCTGTGGGCATTATTAAAAGACTGTTGTTGTACTATAAAACTTTTCATTAATTTCAAATAAATTCTACATAATCCAATAACTCTAACAGGTTATGGGCCCAGTATAGCCCTGATAATCGAAGTGAAAGTCAGTGAACATAAAATTACAGTGAAAATTGTGAAAATATCGCACGCCGGTAAAACATAACCTCAAAGTGACTGTTGGTTTTACGGATCGAAAACACTGAACATTACAAATATTGTGTCAAAAATGTCGTCAAGCAATCCTCTCGTAATGATCGAAAAGCTTACTGGTCGGGAAAACTATTCCACATGGAGATTTGCAGTCAAAACATATCTCCAACACGAAGACTTGTGGGACTGTGTTGAACCCGCGCCCGGTGACTGTCGACTCAAAACGCGACATAAAAGCAAAATCTAAGATCATCTTACTGGTGGACTCTGTAAACTACGTTCACATTCAAGATGCAAAGTCTGCAAAAGAAGTGTGGGACTGCTTGGCAAGTGCATTCGACGACTCGGGGCTAACACGCCGTGTGGGATTACTTAGAGATCTGTGTACAACAAATCTTACTGGATGTCTAAATGTCGAAGAATACGTGAGCAAAATTATGACCACGGCTCACAAGCTCCGGAACATCGGCTTTAAAGTAGATGACGAGTGGCTCGGGACACTGCTACTATCCGGTCTACCCGAAACATACAAGCCGATGATTATGGGTATAGAAAGCTCTGGTATGAAAATAACTGCTGACTCAGTTAAGTCAAAAATTCTACAAGATGTCAAAATATGTGAAAATGACTCATCTGCATTTGCCGCCAACCATAACTACAAGAATAAGGGTAACAAGAAACAACCTAGAAGAGGCCCGCGCTGCTACAACTGTAATAGATATGGCCATTTTTCTGCGGAGTGTAAGTCGAAATCTTCTAAAAAGAATCAAGAGAGTTCAAGTTATGCCGCTGCTTTCATAGCTTCAACACATAGCCTGGAACAAGATCCTTGGTATATAGACTCTGGCGCTTCTGTACATATGACCAAACATAGAAATCTATTACAACAGGAAAAGGAGCCACTTATCAAGACTATAAAGGTAGCAAATGACAAGTTATTATCAGTTCACAGTACTGGTCAGTTGACATTAGATGTGTGTAATGATAAAAATCAGTACAACAAAATTCTGTTCCAAAATGTTTTGTATGTACCTGAACTGGCAACAAATCTACTATCAGTCAGTCAGATTATAAAGAATGGAGGTCAGGTAAAATTCAACAGTAAAGGCTGTTTAATATTTAATAAAAACAATGTTGTTGTTGCAAGGGCAAGCTTAATCAATAATATGTACAGGCTAGATATGAAAAGTGAACATGCATACATATCTGAAGTTGACAAGCAAGACATGTACCTCTGGCATCAACGCATGGGCCATCTGAATTTTGAAAGTCTGGAAAAATTAATAGATAACACTGAAGGTGTACAGTTGTCTAAGAAAAATAAGAATATTACATGTGTCACCTGCCTGCAAGGAAAACAAACTCGCTTACCTCTAAAACAAAGTGAAACCAGCACTACTAAAGTACTTCAGTTGGTACACTCCGACATCTGCGGTCCGATGGAGACTAGCTCGCTGAGTGGTGCAAGATACTTTATGACCCTAATTGATGACTACTCAAAGAAAGTTTTTGTTTATTTTCTACACAAGAAATCTGATGCATTTGAGAAATTTAAAGAATTCAAGAGCCAAGTGGAGAAACAACTAGAATGTAGTATAAAGTGTCTTCGCTCTGACAACGGTCTTGAATATATGAATGCAAATTTCTGTGAGTTCTTAAAAGCTGCCGGAATTGTTCATCAAACCACCACTCCATATACTCCAGAGCAAAATGGAGTTGCAGAACGCATGAACAGGACATTGGTTGAAAAAGCTAAGTGCTTGTTAATTGACGCCAAATTATCTAAAGGATACTGGGCTGAATCTATACACACTGCTGCTTATCTCATCAATAGATCTCCAATTAAGTCACTGAACTTCAAGACACCAGAAGAAATGTGGTCCGGAAGCAAACCAAATATCAGTCACTTAAGAATATTTGGGTGTGAAGCAATGATTCATCTTCCAAAAGAAAAAAGAAGAAAGTGGGACCCAAAAGCACAAAAAGCAATATTTATTGGCTATTGTGATAATACTAAAGGATTCAGATTTATTATTCCTGGCACCAAAACAGTAATCAAAAGTAGAGATGCAGTTTTTCTTGAAACAACTGTAGAGAGAAATTATGTTTCAGAGGTTTTGATACAGGACAGCACAATGTGTCACTCATCATCCGAATCAACTGATGATGACACATTTGAGAGCTCTAATGACACATTACAATCTGCCACTGCTGACTCTGATCAAGATCAAGGTACTGACAGTGACTACTCACCAAACCAAAAGGTTGAAATACCGTCTCACTCCAATATAACACTGAGACCAAGAAATAAAGAATTATTTTCAAAACAAAAAGATGATGAAGGAAAAGGTTACCTGTGCTGTAGTGAAGATATTCCTGTACCGCTGAACTATAGTGAGGCGATCTCATCACCTGATTCCGAAAAATGGAAATGTTCAATAGAAAAGGAACTAGAATCACATAAGCAAAATGGAACTTGGGTATTGGTAGAAAAGCCTAAAGATGCGAAGCCAATTGGATGCAAATGGGTTTTTCGAGTCAAAGATGAACCAACAGGCCCTCGTTATAAAGCTCGTCTGTGTGCAAAAGGGTATGCACAAAAAGAGGGCATTGATTATGATGATACTTTTTCGCCAACAGTCAGGTATGACTCCATTAGAGTTTTATTGTCCATTGCAGCTCAAGAAAAGTTAGAAATAAGTCAATTTGATGTTACTACTGCTTTTCTGTATGGGGAGCTAAAGGAAAACATCCTGACGACAGCACCTGAGGGACTAGACTGCAATCCTAATATGACGAAATACATTGATCAGTTGCTAAAGAAATTCAACATGCAGGATGCTAACCCTAACTGTATACCTGCTGATCCAAATGTGAAGTTGCAGAAGCCTGAGAATGTACTGAAGAAAGATTATCCTTACCGAGAAGCTGTAGGATCACTTGTACATGCAGCAACGGTGAGCAGACCTGATATAATGCTTGCTGTAAACCAGGTGAGTCGATACTTACATTCCCATGATGAACCCCACTGGAACGCTGTAAAGAAAATACTAAAATACCTGAAAGAGACAAAAAGTTATGGATTATGCTATACATCTAACTGTGACAGCACGGATTTAACTGGATACAGCGATTCAGATTTTGCTAATGACTTGGAAAACAGACGCTCAACGACTGGCTATGTTTTTTTAAAAAGTGGAGCAGCTGTCACTTGGTCATCACAACGCCAGCCTACTGTGGCCTTATCCACGACAGAAGCCGAATTCATGGCTGCTTGTGCTGCAACTAAAGAGGCTATGTGGCTTAGACAGTTACTCAGTGATTTAGGTGTATTCAGACAAAAATCCGTGTGCATAAACATTGACAATCAGAGTGCAATAAACGTGATTAAAAACAGTGAATTTCATAAGCGATGTAAACACATAGATATTAAGTATAACTTTATAAAAGAAAAATATTATAATAATGTAATCAGTCTGAACTATGTACGCACTAATAATCAGTATGCTGATATGTTTACTAAAGCCTTGTCTAAAGACAAATTTATATTCATGAGAAATAGTATTGGAATGTCAAAACTAAATTAATTTGTATGTGTGTTGTAGAGTATTAGATAGATTACATTATTTAGAAGTCTAGTAAACTTCTGTTGAACTTTTGTTACTGTATAAAACCGATGAAAGGCTTGAATTTGGTAGGAGTGTTAAAATATTAGTTTCTATATTGTGCCTAATATACTAAGTAACACACTAGTAATAGTTATATAGTCTGTGGTGTAAATTCGCACCTTTTTCAATGTTTGTCTATTCCTTTTTATACTCTGTGGGCATTATTAAAAGACTGTTGTTGTACTATAAAACTTTTCATTAATTTCAAATAAATTCTACATAATCCAATAACTCTAACACTACTGTTAGATGTTTTCGGACAAATCGGATCGTAACATGCGTATTTAGCATCCTAACACATTGTTTGTCTTGGGATCTTAGAGAAAGATCATAAGTTTTGTGTAGTCTTAAGATAGTGTTACGAATGTAAGTGTACAGTTTTTGTACCGTCAATATGTCAGCCTCCCGAATCGGTCAGAATTGAATCAACACTGCTTTCGAAGTATCATCTTGAGGGCCGCATATTGTGTTTTCTCTACTCCCAGTAGGCGCGGCTGCTACTCCACCACAAATTGGTATGCAGCACATAATGATCGTTTAAATCAGAGACAAGCATACATTTTGATAAGATCTTTGTCTGTTGCCTCATTTGGATTTCTGGGATTACCTTTCTCAGGTTTTGGCTAAATGAAGCTATGTGCAGTTGCCAAGTCAAATACTTTTCTTTTTTTTAAAAAAAAAACGCCCGCATTAGTAATAAATCCTGTGTCGCGGGGGACTTTACAAACATACAAAAGACGGACACAAAGAACACCCAGACTCAGAACAACAATTTGTGGATCACACAAAGTGTTGTGCCACGTAGGATTTGAACCCAACTAGGCCAATCGTGCAGTCAGATGTTTGTCAGTCAGTTGCAATGCTTGTTTAAGTGATGCCAAGATGTTTATGAGTTGCAGTTTGTTCTGATGAAGCATAACCGTAATTTACAATGTGTACAAGGCGGAACGAGGTGACGAGTTCGAAGATATTAGTTGTGCTCTCCATCTAGCTCTCGTTAACATTTTGGAATATCTCTAGTAAAATTATTGTTTTGTCATGACGTTTAACGTCATGTCTTAGGTAATAGATATTCTTTTAAAAACTCATTTTTATTGTAGTTTTATCCTGTTGTATTTCAATTATTTATTGCACAGATGTTCATTTTTGTTGTAGGTGACAATTGATAGTCTGTGATAACAAATTCGTAGTAATAAATTATGTATTTAAAAATGTGCGTGAAAAATTTGAATTAGTTTCAGTGTTGCTAGTTTTTTTATTATTATTCTCTTTATTACGTATAAATACACATATTGATTACATTTTTAAATATATAAAAAATAAAAAATACATATTTAAAAATATAAAAAATAGTAGACCACCGACATCGGGTACAGGGACCAAGATACCGGTGGTTAGGGCTCCAGAGACAGGAACCTCCTCACAATACGGGCCGTGTCAAGGAGGACTGCCTTCTGCATCAGACCCTTGATCCAACCTTCTAACGTGAGCCTCTTAAGGTGTTGGTCGAGGCTCTTGGCTATCAATCCGTGAACAGATATGATTATCGGAACAATGATCACCGAATCCACATTCCACATGTCGGCAATCTCGTGAGACAGATCCAAATACTTTAATTGTTTTTCTTTTTCAACTTTCACGAGATTCTCGTCATGAGGAACGGCGATATCGACAATCATTGCGCGGCGCTCTAATCGATCTATCACCACAATATCAGGCTTATTGGCAACAATAGTCCTATCTGTGATAATAGATCGATCCCAATATAACGTAGCACGACCGTTCTCGAGAACTGGGTCGGGCACATACCTGTAGTAAGGCACTTCAAAATTGACAAGTTGGTATTTAAGGGCAAGTTGTTGGTGTACAATCCTGGCTACTTGATTGTGCCTGTGCAAATACTCACCATTAGCAAGACGAGAACAACCAGAAATAATATGCCTAATAGATTCTCCAGGACGGTGGCACGCCCGACAAATGTCAACCGTACTATCTTTCAGGATATATTTCCGGTAGTTATTCGTCATGATAACTTCGTCCATAATTGCACAAACAAAACCTTCGGTTTCTCCGAAGAGATCACCATACCATAGCCAAGACGTCGACGCTTTAAAGTCTATATCAGACCCGTGTAGGGCCCGATAAAATCGACCATGAAGTTCTTTACCCTTCCATACTTCCTTGCGATCAGTAGTACTAAGTACTACAGGTTTGCGCCAATTCTCTTTAGCCAGAGCGAGCGGGGTAAAACCAGTATCCACTGCAACTACATTACGATGCACTCCCACATTCGTCTGTAGAAAATATTCTCTGAGATTGTATATCTCGCGATTGTGTAGAGTCTTGATATTTAATAGACCACGACCTCCAAACTTTCGCGGAATATACAATCTCATAACCGATGAACGTGGATGGTGCATACGGAATGCAGTCAGCAATGTACGGACTCTCCTGTCAAGGGCATCTAATTCGGTCTGAGTCCATCTAAGTACACCAAAGAAATACATCAGAACCGGCATGACCCAACTGTTATAGGCTCGCACCTTGTTACCGCCCGATAAAAGACTTTTAAGTACTTTTTTTAGGCGACCAAAGAAACGTTCCCGTAACATTTGTTTCACGCCAGATTCTGATATTCCCAAGGACTGTGAAAAACCTAGATACTTGTAAGTTTCGGGGGCAGACAGAGATCTGAGTTTTGTTGAATCTGAAAGTTCTATTCCTTCAGATTCTATAATCACGCCCTTCTTTACATACATGACTGCACACTTGTCTACACCAAATTCCATTTTGATAGAATTACTAAAGTTTTCACCGACCTTTAATAACGCCATCAATTGTAATTTTGTGGAGGCCAGTAATTTCAAATCATCCATATAAAGAAGGTGAGATATAACTTGATCATCTTTCTGCAACCGATAGCCTAACCCTGAACCCTCTAACAGAGTACTGAGAGGGTTCAAAGCTAGACAAAACCACAAGGGACTCAGACTGTCACCTTGAAATATACCTCGCTCGATCTTTATAAGTACGTCATTTATCGCAGCCTGCCGACATCCTGGATAGCGAAGTGTTGTGCTCCATTGACTCATACACGACTTTAAGAAAGTGCACAGAGTTGCATCAATTTTATACAACTCTAGCACTTTCAAAAGCCATGTGTGTGGAACTGAGTCATAAGCCTTCTTATAATTTATCCAACATGTCGCCAGACTCTTACGATTACGACGTACCTGTTGGCTAATGGTCCTGTCTATGATAAGGAGCTCTTTAGTGCCACGGGCCCCACTTCTACATTCATTTTGAGAAATAGAGAGTACCGAATTATTAATTATATGTGTAGTAATTTTGAGTCTCAAAATAGATATTAGAAGTTTATATGTAGTTGGTAAACAAGTAATGGGTCTAAAATTTTTGGGATCCATGGCACTACCAGATTTATAGAGTAAATGGGTTACACCAGTGGTTAAAAATTGTGGTAATGAACCAGAATCCAAAGCTGCTTGGAATTGTGATGCCAAACACGCATGTGAGCTTCGAAACCACTTAAGCCAAAAGTTGTGCAGTCCGTCAGGACCAGGTGATTTCCAATTCGGTAATGAACGGACTGCACAACTTACATCATCTTTATTAATAACAATGGGTTCCATAGCTATTATAGACTCACACACATTTATTATTATCTTTATTACATTTATGTAATATTAAAAAAAAATATTCCCTTTTCAAATATATAAATGTCTTGTTATTGTCACTACTAACGTCTATCTCTTTTATTATCTTCTAGCCAATTTCGGCCACGCCTATAAATTTTAACACAGGAAATATTATAGTGGGCAAGTGTGTGCACAAACAGGTACACTCTCTGTGCCCTCACTTTCATAAACCAATGGGATGGTGATCCGACTTGACCGCTTAGAGATAAAGCGCAAAATCGACGGCTTTACGTGCTCTCCATGACGCTGGTGTTAAGACTGTCAAACTCCGGGTTGTTATTAAGCATTTCAATATTCAGAAATATTCAGTAACAGTTTTTGACCCGATCCCCGGGAATCGAACTTCTTGATTGTTAGTGCTAAACACTAATCACCTTACGTAAAACTTTAAAAATTATGGAATGGGTTAAAGATTTTTTGAAGTGAAACTTCTTTATCGGGGTTGGAAAAAAATTTAGTGTAACATTTTTTCGTTACGCGCCATCTTTTTCTTATCCCTACCACGCGTGATTCGAAGTATACTTTCTCCAGCGGAGTAGGGATTGGTAAATGTCTCCAATGTATTTTGCGGCCCGTTTTGAGGAGTTACATTTTTGAAATCCAGGTGGCGATTGCATCGACTTCGGACGGGTTTAAATTATTTTTTTGAAAAATAACTTCATAAAGAAGTTTCACTTCTTACGAGTGTACGCTAGTACACGCACACATTTTTTATTTTTTTAAAGTCTTGAATTGCACACGTAGTAGATATTGACTCATGTTATATGCGGAATTCAGTAGTAAATAAGTCGTGTAACTACCTAAAGAAATAAATAAGTTAAAATTGATATATACAATTTATTACGCACTATATTAAGATTAACGCTTTTATTGCTTACGAACATGTTGCGGATATAAGTTGTTTACAATTTGATTACAAAAATATCTGTCACTGTGTATCTTATCTACACCTGCACGATCAACAGAAATTAATGTAACATTTGTCTTTAATAGTACACTATTAGACATAAGCCTCTTCATAGAAAGGTTTTGGATCACCCGATATACCAGCAATTCAAGAGTCCCAAGTGTGTTGTAGCCTTTTAACCCCCCCCCCTCTCCCCCTCCCGTCCTAACGACCTAAGACAACGTCACCCATTCGGTAAAATGCAAAGAGAACATTGTTGGCAACGGCTTATTGTAAGGTCGTGACATCCAGAATGAAAAGATAATACAACAATGCGTTAAGAATAAACTTTTTAAATACATTATGCCTTTAAGACTTAAATTGCTTTGATTTGCGAATGACAATGAGAATGTTTGCAATATTATCATTAAACTACACCCATCCAAGGACTAATCTTACTTGTTATATAAGATAATTGCATTATCTAGTTATCATATATAGGTTTTGTAATATAAGCTAATCGATTGTATCATCATCATCATCATTTCAGCCAAAAGACGTTAACTGCTCGTGTCGTCGGATCACCTTGTATAGACACTGACCTAGCTCCGTCTTTCGGTACGTGGTCACTACTCTAGAACTTTTTGACCTCAGTGATCTTCTTATCTACTACAAAGCGTGACCATATTGGGTGAATTAATCAACAGGAAAATTGTAGATAGAATACGACGTCTAAATATAATATACAATAAATTTTAGAAAATTTAAAAGACATTATTAGACAGAACATTCATAAAACAACTACAGAATGTTATTCAAAAGTAGTCTACGAAGTCAAACATGGAAGTTGATGAAAAACCTTTTACCAATAAGACACGAGACCGAACATTTCTAAGCTAACTGTAAACACTCGGTGGTTACATAATGAATCATTATGCAACCTAGGAACATTTTAATGATTTTTTTGAATGTGACTTTTACTTTAGATAAAATCAAAATCATATCTCTTCATAGACCGCATTGACAAAATTTAATTGGCATTTGGGAGAATAAGGTAATTTAATTAAAATATTGTTTAAATGTGATTTCCTCACACCCACAAATATATTGTGAGAGGAAACAAATTATCACGATACAATCTGTGTACTCGAAATATGCGCGTCCCAGTACTATTTGCTGCTTGCTTCTGTAAGATTTTTACAGGCATCCTGTGTGTTATTTTGCGTATCTTATTACCAAAAAAAGCAAAAAAATGTTTAATATTGTGATTAAATGTGTTGTATGAAATGATTTGATATCTCAAAGTACGCCAAAGGCTATCATTTTTTGCGTGTATGAGTTTAAACTTTCGCATGTTAGTGAATTATTACTACAAAACTTTATGGCTAATTAACATTTCTCAAACCTTAATGCAACCCAAGATTTCACTTCAAAACACATTAAACGAAGTTTGTAATAAGAAAATACTTAAACCACCATTATTACTGAAATGATTTATTCAAAGAATTAGAAAAACAAAATACGTCGCTGTCGTTAAATTTTTAGTAAAGTCTGGTAGTATCAATGATCCATGTAACGTGATTGCCGATTGCTTCAGCTATAATGGCTTTCTCATTGTTTGCAGCAGAGGCACCAAAGGAGGCAACTCCATAAAGGTATCCTTCGTAGTGGATGGGAGCTCCAGCGTCGCTAGCGTCGAAGTCACGGCCAGGCCTACCAGCAAGACCAAAACACACATTGCCGGCGTTGACTTGGCCGTCGTACTGGTTTACGCAGTTTAGCAACGACTTGCTTTCTAAGACAGCTCTGTGCAAGTATTGGTCGGGAATGAGTCCTCCTTGCTGTTAATAAAAAATGTATGCATATAAATTTTTTTGTGAGGATAAATACTCTGCTAAACACAACTACAGAATAAATCATACGATTTTCCAGCAAAACCTAAAATTTACCAAGTTTTGATAGTGAAAATCCAAACCGTTCTGTGATAACAGTTTATTTCGAACCACCATTCACTTTATAAATCTTATGATTTGCCTTACAGACACGGTAAATGTTGAAATGAACATATCAAAAGAACGTTGTCATTGAATCACTAGGTGAATTTAGATCAGCAGTTGGGAAATGTTGGTTTTGAGAATAAAACAATCCAATCTAACTCATCTAACCCAAGTGATCGGAAATCGTTACTAGTCACTATTTAAACCTTACTTAACTTAAATGTTAATAACAATGTGTTTGAGGCAAAAACTAAAACTTACCAGTGTAAATGGTGGTAAAAGATTGAAATAAATGACGATCCTAGAATAATTCGGACTTTTAACATTAGTATGTCCAACAGTGGACTGTTAAAAACTAATGATTATACTTACAGCTGTAACACCCCATCCAGCAATAATCACTGGGATGTGAGGAGGTAAGAAGTAATTTGCAGGCACGAGACCTACGTTGTGAATCTCGGGTCCGCCGAGTTGCCAGCTGCTGGCTGCTCGGATAATAGCTAAGTCTACATAAACACCGGCGGGCGAGGTTTCGGGATGAGTTACGACAATTGAAATCTCACGGACGACACCACCAAAAGCTCTAATGGCGCTGCCTACTCGAATACGACGGTTGCTAGAGCTGAAATGCGAAAGGTCATTATTAAAAATATTTCCAATAAGTATTAAATTTTACTGAAGCTACACTAATATTGTAAACGCGCAGTTCGTACGTGTGTTTATTTGATTGTTACTTAATTCCGCATTTCCGATTAATACAGAAACTTTTAGCTCGATAAAATTTAGTGTTCGCATGAGATGAGCAAGGGAATTATAGTTGCTACTATTGGGATAACACTTCGGGACGAAGCTAGTAATTTATAATAGGCAGTTCACAGTCGATAGTAGGTACACTTACCTGGTTTGTACGCAGGAAGCAGCGGTCAAAACGTGATAGTTAGTGACGATGCTAGCGACACACTGTTGCCTCCATGTTGAAACGAGACGGAATTCAATTTGAGCAAGGCTGCGCAAACTGCTTATTGGTGTTGGTGACCCAATGGCATGGGTATAGGTCAAACCTGAGGAGATGCGGTCAGTAAGTCAACTTATGCTAGTGATAATGAATTAGTTACACGGTAATAGTATTTTCTCATACTCGACAGTACAAGTGACCGAACTCTTGGATTCTATTCATACTTTCCATCAGGCAGAATAGTCATTTTCGCAGTCTCTTAAAAGAAAAAAAATTTCTAATCATCCCATGGGTGTCGAATGAGGCGACTAAGAGAGCAAACTACTACAACATCACTGCAAAGAGAAAGAAAAACTTGAAACAAACTCCATTTCAAATCATCTGGCCAGCGTGTTATAATAGGCCCAAATCTGTTTCTACGGAGAGGCCTATGTCCCGCAGAGGACTGTTAAAGGCCGTTAAGAATCATGATGACAATAAAACGATATTAGAAAAATATTACCTGCTAGGAGCAGAACAGCAAAGGTAGACAAGGCCATTGTAACTTACTCGTATTACGATAGTTAGACAATGGATGTTACCAAATGTCTGAACCTTTTATACGATTTTCTAATCGCGTGGGGTGTAATTATTAATATAGATAAGTTCTTTATATTTATCAATGAATGTAATCCCGTCAATTTCATACTTCGTTTCATACATTAGTTTTACGACACCTATATCGTTTTCTATCAACAGTTACGACAGTTGTAAGTAATTTATAACTTGGATAAAAACTATAGGCATAATGACAAATTATTAGAAAGTGTTTTATAATGTTGGGATATACATATAAATTACAACAAACATAATATATCTGCTAAACATTAAGGTTGAGTATTTAAAAGTTAATTATTATTTCGTGAATTTAAATTCACGTTAAAACTTTTCAATGTGTCATGGCGTCCCTTGCCACGTCACTTTAGAGTACAAGGATCAATCGACAGTTGTAAACATTGAGACGCTCCTTATTAATTTTGAAATTACAGTTATATATATATATAATTTGGTTATAACCGTGTACTAACACGTCTATAAAAACTCCGGAAAAATTATATACTTTCCTTTCAACAAGAAAATTCGAAATAACTGGCTTAAACTTGCAAGACGTGATTTGAAAGGAGTATTACCAACTACTCAGCTCTATTTTTGTGAAGAGCACTTTGTCATAAGTACTTATTTTACATAAAGTATCTATTTATTTTAAGTTAAATATACAAACATTGATTAACCAACTTTTTGGAGGTCAGGAATCTCTTACTTTAGTTACATCTTCAATGAGGTATTGTAAATATATTTTATTTCAATTTCAGTTACCAAATGAAATGGAAAATTATATAGAATATCATGTGATGGGGTCAGTGTTCCAGATTTGTATGGAACGTGGGTGTGTTCCCTTAAAATTTGAATGTCAACTTGATAGAAGAAAACGAGCTTCTGATTCAAACGAAATACAATACATTGCAAAAAATAAGAAAAGAAGTAATTAAAGAATTTGAGCAAGAATTACAGAATAGAACAACTACAACTATAGCTACAGAGCCATTGGAACTTGAAGACCCTTCACCCGAGACATCAGCAATGCAGGAAAATATTACACAAGATGCACCTAAGATAACAAATAAATCCATTCAAATGTACAAGTAGATCACATTTGATTTACATAAAACAAAATGAAGTTGATAAAAAAATAAAAACGGCGTATTTAATGGAAAAAACGAGGTGATGTACAATTACTTATTGAGTTGCAAGTAAACAAAGAGAAATCACTCTATTGTAACGTCATGTGTTCTGATTGGCGTTCAAATTTTCATGATGGATTTGCATATTTTGTGATTATGTTTTATCGATAAAATAATCGAATCGAAACGAATCAATGTTTTATAATCAACTATTTAGGCTTACGAGTATTGTACACACAAATTATTCCAATGAAATTTAACTGCTGTCCTCATGTCTATTGGGGAACACGTGTAATGTCAACAAGCAGAGAAAAAGTAAATCATATAAATCGTTCGAAAGTAAACTCACGAAATTGTAATCAAATCAACCTATCACCGTTCACTGCTGACCTAAGGGCTCCCCCAAGGAGCAACAACGATCCTGGTCTTGTGAAATTCGCATCCTTCCGCTGCCAGCTACCTTCTTCAAGTCGCGGATACATCGAACCGCAGGGTGCCCTATAATACACTACGTTTGCTCAAACATGGTCTCCACTCTCTCCACTCTTCGGCTCCAGTGATCATCGGTTCGTCTGGAGACACCACTGGCCCACTTCCACTTCAGCGTACTGGTTCTCTGTGCGATGTCAGTTACTTCAGTTCTCTGTCAAATAACTTCGTTACGAATTTTATCAGACAGAGAAACACCCAGCATCGCACGCTCTATTGCACGCTGAGCTAGTTTAAACTTGTGGACCAGTCCAATCGTGAGTGTCCACGTCTCGGCTGCGTATGTTATTACGGGTAGGACGCACTAGTTAAATACTTTGGCTTTCAACGATTGTGGAATCGGTGACACGATGATGTAACGCAGCTTCCCATATGCTGTCTAACCCAGATGAATCCTTCTATCAGCCTCCCAATCCAAGCTGTTCCGGCTAAGTTTTCGTGAGGTGTATAGGTCCTCATAAAACTTCAGTAAAAGCTTTTGATTTATATGTGACGGTGGTAACTTGTACTGTTTTGAGTTTGGTAAGGTGAAAATAGGAGGATTTTGCTTAGTAAAGACTTATTTAATTATTTTTATTTTTAATACTTCCCGTATTACATTTGCATGAGGTGGACTTAATGCCGTATAGCATTCTCTACCAGTCAACCTTTAGGTGGTTCAGTAACTGACATGGCAGGTGCACGTGTGTCATTAAGAGAATGATGAGTTGGTAGTTGGAAGCAATAGTTTACCATAAATTATTTAATGAAAAGATATAAACATTGATAACACAAATAGATATTTAAACAATAAACATATAAAATGATTAGACTATGGGGGAATATCTGCTAACTGTTTCTTACATTATTCTTTGAACTTGGCTTTAAAAGCATTACGATCAGTTATTTTTCTGATCTCGAGTGGGAGCGTGTTCCATAATAGAATCGATTGGACAGTAAAAGAAGAATGAACAAGAGAAAAGGTGTGTGGTGGACATAAGAGTAGAAGATTATTGGTGGAGCGAAGATCTCTGTCATGGTTAGAAGATTGTAATTTAAGTTGTGAAGTAAGATAAGTGGGTGCTGTAGTATTATTAAGTAGAGAGTGAAGGGTAGTCAGGGCCCGTAAGCTACCATCCCACCTCGCGGATGACACGTACCAGGATTTTGCCGGCGTTGTTTATGTCATGTACGGTTTCTAACATGGTGAACTGGTTCTGAAGCTCTAGCTGGAAACTTTCGTACCTAGTTTCGACCTGCTGCAGAGTTGATCTAACAGTCGATTTCATGACTTCAGATGCATAGACTTAGGAAACCTCTCACGAGTCGGTGATCCCTTCCTGTGTTGAACCTACTACACAGAGACACCCCTAAATATCTGGCGTTTGTTTGTGATGAGGAATTCAATTTCGTTCTTCGTAACTTCATCGGGACTTAACCTGGTCCGCTTCCTTTGAGACTTCTTCTGAAAGAAGAAATTTATCAGATAGAGCCTCTGGGTCTCGAGGAAGTTTACCAGCATTTGACCCCGCTGATTTCTGTGCCCATAGCCGAACGGTCCTACCCCTGTGTCGCCATAATCTTGTTTTCGTATTCACGTTTACTATTAACCAGGTATAGTATTTATTTGTGCAGTGTATTACGCAGGCTGTCTGAAAATGTGTTTGTAAAATCAAGAAATAGCCTACAGATCTACAAAGAAATTGTAAATTCTAAATATCCCCCTCAAAACTCACAAACTCTAGTACAAAATTTATTATGTTACATTGATTAATCAAAAATAATGTGTAGGGAAAACTCAGCATGAGGAAAATTGAATGATTGCCACAGTGATGAATTGAATTTCATATATATTTTGTTTGTTAAATTTATTGCATACATATTAAATTGTATTTCTTAGTAGGTAGTCCACGAATTAGTTAATATACATATAAATTTATTTATTTATTTGTTTATCTCACCAACAGTTGTGTACGTTGTTTAATGTTTAAAAAGATATTTTACAGAGTGGGCCACAAACTAGTTAATATTGGAAAAAAACGGAAAAAAAAACCATTTGATACATTATAAAAATTATTTATTAACAAGAAAACTAATTAGTTGGATTTTTTTTTAAATTACATACTTTAAATGACCACCATTTCGACGTTTACACTCTTCTAAGCGAAGAAATTCTAACGTTCAAACCTGAAGAGATGCGGTCAGTAAATCAACTTATAGTGAATTAGTTACACGGTAATAATATTTTCTCGCACTGTCGATACTTGTATGTGCTTCGAAGAGCACGCTAAACTGTCGGTCTCGATTGCCACACAAACAGTAAGAGTGGAGTAGCGTTGGTAGTGGAGGTCTGATGATAGTCTCTACACGAACTGCAACCTAAATTGTCCAAAAAACTCGAAGGAAAAATGTGGAGCGACATTATGTTATTGATGTGTTGTTTTGAAATTGAAGTAGTTAGCAAACTGCTACGATTTCTCCTTGCGGTGGATGAATTAAGAATACGGTGTGTAAATAGCCCTAATAATCCCATGGCTATCGTAAGAGGCTACTAAAGACGTATACAATAAAGAGAATGTTGTCCAAAATTCTTGGATTCTATTCATACTTTGCAAGAGGCAGTGTAGTCAGTTTGGCAGGTTCTTACATAAATAGAAAAAGTATTTAAAGCTACGCAAGATAATACCACTGTGACAAAAAGGAAAACTTGAAACAAAGCCAATATCAACTCGTCTGGCCAACGTGGGGGTAGGCGTCTCTTAGGCCCAAATATTTTGCTACAGAGAGCTCTATTACTATTAAAGGTCATTGATAAAAACCATAACGTCAATAAAGCGATATTAAAAAAAAAATTAGGAGCAGAACAGCAAAGGTAGGCAATGCCATTGTAACTTATTATCATAGTAAGACACTGGGTGTTACTGAAACTCTGAACATTTTGTACGATTCTCGAATCGCGTGGGGAGTAATTATTGACATAGATAAGTGCTTTATATTTATCAATGAATGTAATCCCATCAATTTCATACTTCGTTGATTTTATTTTGCGACACCTGTGTTGTTTCCTATCAATAGTTACTAGTTATAAGTAATTTATAATTTGGATAAAAGATAAATGGCGAGCACGAGTAATGTTAACAAGCAGAGAAAAAAAAAACGTCTAAAAAAAAATCTAACAAATTCTCGTTTACTGTTGCCAAGGCAGATTGAGCAGTGTGTTACACGGTCTGTCTAAAAACGTGTTTTGTAAAATCAAGAAAGAGCATACAGATCCTCAACCTTTCTAAAAAGCAAATCTTTCTTTCTTTCAAATTGCCTTCTAAAAAGGAAAAAATTAAATATCACTGCATTGATGAGTTTTATTTAACCAATATTATTATTCCAATTTGCAAAAAAACTTTTGTTCGCTTTATGGATAAAATAATTTTCCTTGAGGTGTAACTAGTCTGAGAAAGTTGTTGAAACAGATAGCGTCGCATATAAATCGTAGAAATGTCATAACAAAATGAGAAATTAAATAGATAAACCAAATATTATTTATGCTCGATCTCTTTGTTTAAATAAAATTTTCAATTCAGAAAAATGATCGCCAAACATTTTCCTTAGATGAAACATGGGTCTACAACAATTTAAGGCATAAAAATATTGGCGAGATGATAAAATAAACACAGTATTGACAGATACGAGCTCTTCTAGTAGATTGATTTTAGTCAATGCGGGATTGAGAAACCGCGTTTTACCATAGATAGAGCTGAACTGCTTTTTAAAGCTGACGTCGTTACCGGGAACAATCATGGACAAATATATACTGTAAACTTTGAAGGATGGGGTATCGAAATTTTATTATCGAACTACCGTTAAGACAACGTTTTAGGGATGGACAACGCCCTCTTTTTTTAACATATGGAAACACCCACGGGCCGTCACACCGTTTATGGCGGAGTAGTGTGTCGGAACCAGACCGACTAAAAACCACACGGTGTGCCACTCTGCGCCTGAAATGAAAGGAATCCAGTAATTGCTGTTATTAACGGTGTTATTAACTACGACGTGGGTACCACCTACGGGTAAATTCTTTATTTAGGCGACGTACGGCACATGTCGATGTCGCCTCCTCGCGGCTAGCCACTATAACTGATTTAGGGGAAAACCTGTCCCGTAAAAACGCGGCCACGCTCAAGGCGGCATGAGGCGCTGATAAGCGTGCCTCCAACCGGCGCCCGGTTCGCCGGCGGCGAATTAGGTCTGAGTGGATATCGTCCTGCCGTGCTTTCTCCGTCGCCTCCGTTTGTGAAATAACGTCTTCGCCGAAAAATGCAACTGTGGTAAAATAGCTGTCTCTACCAGTTGAGTCGCAGTGGTGACAGGCGTAACTCAACTTTCTCCTTCAAAGGGAAGTTTTGGGTTACCAGACGGGTTAGTTTAGAGGATTTATTCAAGTTTTCTTTCTCTTTGCGGTGATGTTATCCAGCGTAATTTATTTCTTCAGTCGCTTCTTACGACATCCACATGATAAACAGCAGTAATGATACTCTGTTTTCTAAATCCATTACTTTAATGATATGCTGTAAAAAAAATTACGTACATTAAATGCACAACATATCCAACGTATTCAATTAAATAAGGATTAATATTGTATTGTCCAAATTACTTTGAATAGAAAACCTACACACATATTAAAATCTAAAACATAAAAATGATTGCTGTTAATTATACATAAGATATATACTACAGCGGACTTTTTTGTACATATTTTTAAGATACGCAATTCCATAACACATCATTTTGGTATTTCTAGTAAAATTTAACCAGTACAGTGATACCCCGCTTTACGCGAACCCGTTATGCGCGTTTTCATTATAAAGCGAAGTTCAAATTTCGCTCTCAATTGCCTCGCATTACGCGAAAGAGTGCGTATAAACATAATGCCGTCAAAAGACAATAGATGTATTTTTCCGTAAAAAATAATTAATAGAAAGTATTGCATTAAATTTTCTTAGAATGAAAGTGATTGATTAAAATGATTCGTATTTTTTGTACATATTGAATTTTGACTATGTTTAATCTTAAACCTCGATATACGCGAATTTCAGTTAACGCGATTTTTTTTCGGAATGTATCCCTCGCGTAAAGCGGGGCATTACTGTATCAGCAATAAAAGCATTTAAAATATCTATGTTTCATGTAACATCGATATTTTTATATGTTCTGTTAATATAACGTGGATGTAAACATGTATACCTTTCTTAAAACATAAACTGATGGTAAAAATTCTAGTAAAGTTTGAAAGATGTGAAAGCTCTCTAATGTCTAACACTCGAGCACAAAATCGAACACATCACAACTTTAATCGGTTAAGTCAACATTCCTTCAGGTTCCTTGGAGCTCGCGTGCGGAGAGTACTTATGTAGTTTTAATAGCTTCAAATTTGTGTGCTGTTAAACCTCATTTAAACGTAAGATAACTTTATTATCAACACTCGCCTCAAACATAAACATATCCTCTCAAATACACACGCATCATTAGACACACTCACACTACACGTACGCACACACATCCTCAGACACACATCACTTTTCCTTCTATTTATTTTCATATACTTGTCATATATTATATAGGGTGGGCCAGGAATTCGTTAATATTTAAATCTAATATCATGCGTATACATGTTACAAGAGTTCTTAGGACCGATGCTACTGGAATTTGCTGGCTAATTGCGTAATACATGGTTTCAACAAGATGGAACCACTTGTCACACATCCAATGAGTCCCTGCCGGTGGTCAAAAGCATGTTTCCGGTAAAACTGATTCCAGATTAGGCGACATTCCATGGCCACCCAGAACTCAAGATTTATCCCCAGCAAACTTCTTTTTTTATGATTATTTGAAGAATCATCATCATCAATAAAAAATGTTTTCATGTAAAATTCACGGGAACACTAAATAAGATAAACTCTAAATACTATATAGACAATGACAGAATAAATGAAGTTGATACTATCCGGGACTTAGGAATTCTTTTCGATAAAAAATTGCCACGAATGGGCCGGCTCGATCAGGGCAGTACTACCTTCCCACAGAAGACCAACCTAAAGCGCCAGCATCCATGTTGTCGTGTTTCGTTGGTGAGTGTGAGACCGCAGGCCCATTGAGGTAGGGGTGACAGTTATCGTGATAACTATGCGAGCCTTACTGCCACGATGACTATCATGCCTTTTACGTCCCCAAGCGTGGCGTGAAAAAACATCTCACTAGGCCGCCATAGTGTGGGTCACCACACTGTATTATCTGCATTTGCAATGAGTATGGTGACCACAACTATTTGTATACTATTCCTGCTTTCCATCAAGCAGAGTAGAGTCAACTTGGTTGGCTTTTCATATAGAAAAAAGAAAAAAACATTTGAACCACATTTGGATAACAACATTAAAAAGGCATCTATAATGTTAGGTTTTGTTTTAAGAAACTGTAGAGCTTTTCGCAAAAGCAAAAGCAAAATTCTTATTAAGAGCAGTTTGGTTAGGAGCATCTTGTGATACGGTAGCGTAGTCTGGAGGCCACATTATGCTGTACATACATTACGCATTGAACGTGTACAAAAGCAATTTCTCTGGCACCTTGCGTTCTTCAGTGGTATCACAAAGAAAGTGCATTCCTATGAGGGTCAAATGAAACACTTTGAATAAAGTCTCTTGAAGGTCGTATAGGCCTAAATGGACGTAAAATTCTCTACCGAAAAATTGATTGTCCTCAGTTGGTAACCCTTTTTAACTTTCACGTTCCTTCCGGACTTCCGCGTGGTCCAGTGACGCCACTTTGTCCCCCTTTAAGACGAGCAGTGCTTTGTGCCAATTCTCCCTATGCAAGAATGTGTAAAATGGTAAATCGCTACAGCTATCTCATAGATTTGCATTTTGATACCATTCGGAGGTTGCAGTTCGTACTCAGTGGTTGCCTATGAGTAAGACGTAATAATTGTAAAATTATAAAAAATGTATTAAAACTCTACCTACGTGAGCGTTTGTGTGTATGTGTGTGTGTGTGTGCGTGTATAAAATATGTGTAATCTCTTGCTTTAATTTTTAATTTAATCCATTTTTATAACACAAGTGGTGTTTACCTATAAGTAGCTGTTGCATTTTTTTTTTATGACGTGAACATTTATAGGTTTAAGGAATTGATGTAAACAGTTGTTGGAGAACCTTAATAAACAAATAATAAACCTAATACATAATGTCAACTAAAAGAAAAAGTCAGCGAAAAAATGTTGGCGATCTCGGGGTCTCCGATGACGAGTATTCCAAAATTTCGGTGCTCGCTTGGAAGAGTGCAAACGTCGAAACGGTGCCATCGTTTTCACTCTCTCTCAGGGATGAGCGCTAACCAAATCTCAGCCAGACAGTAACGTCGATCTCAACAGAGACGCCACATGCAGGTTGTGATCACTCCAGCCTGGTTACCCCAACTCATCAGCAGATTTCACTCACTGGGTCCAATGGCACTCAGATCTGACTCACTGGAACTACTCACTACTGGCACTGATATATTCCACAATAGAGCATAGATAGCTGGCTCATCATATATCGACCTCGAGTCGTAGAGGAGAGTGATGTGGTGACTTATGAATACAGTGACGTCTATCGAAGGTACACTGAACTATGGAGTAACTATGGACTAACTCCTAATCTTGTAACGTGATATAAATTTTTGCGCCGATTAGCATATACGAGTATACAACTGCTCAACATCAGTTTTGTGTTGGAGAAACATTCTTCACTTAATATTTCAGTATATGCCAAGGGTAACATTTTCATTTGTTTATGTGTGTTTAAATTTTCTCATGTATGCAAGTGTCAAGTCCTTATAGGAATACAAAATATGTGAAACACCAACACAACCCACGATCTTACTCCAAAACAGGCATTAAATGTATGACAAAATATTTAAACAATCATTATTATTGAAATGATTTATTCATAGATTAGGCAAAAAAAGTGCGTCTTTATAACTTTTAATACTGTCTAGCAGTCTCGCTAATCCATGGACCGTAAATGGATATTGGTTGAGCAACGATAGCTTTACCGTTGTTTGAAGCGGAGGCACCGAAGGAGCAAACTCCATAAAGGTAACCATCGTACTGCAAGGGAGCTCCAGTGTCACTGGGGTCGAAGTCACGACCGGGCCAACCAACAAGACCAGCACACACCATATTTGGGCTGACGCGGCCAGGGTGTTGATTGATGCAGGCTTGAAGAGCCTTTTTTTCTAAGACGGCACGGTGCAAGTATTGATTGGGAATGATGCCACCTTGCTGTAAATAACCAATGTATAAACATTAATATTTTACGATTTTTTTTAATTAGATTTATTAAATGTGTTTCGAGCATATATTATAAAACAGACGGATCAATAGATCAATAGATCTAGTGGTTGGCAATCCTGACTGCTAAGCTAGATATCTTGAGTCTGATTCCAACCCAGGAAAAATAGCGCATTAGAACGTTTGTTCTATGTCTGAATATATTTTTGGTTGACGACAAATGACTCGCACACAATATCGTAAGTAGGACTAAATTTGTAGTGGCCAAACGGCAAATTATACATTATGTCCAACAGTAGATTGTTAAAGGCTGGTGTTGATACTTACAGCTGTAACACCCCATCCAGCAATAGTCAACGGGATGTGTGGAGGTAACTCGTAGCCGAAGGGCACAAGAGCAACGTTATTAATCGTGGGTCCACCGAGTTGCCAGCTGCTGGCTGCTCGGACAATACCTATATCTGCTTCATTGCCACCGGGAGAGTAATTGGGGTGAGTTACAATAATTATCACCTCACGGACGATACCACCAAAACCTTTCGTGTCACTGCCTACTCGAATACGACGGTTGCCAGGGCTGAAATGAGAAACTTCATTAAAAATATTTGCAATACGTATTAAGTTTTACTCAAACAACATTAAAATTGTAAGAGTGAAAGTTTGTACGTGTGTTTACTTGTTTGTTACCATCACCATCAATAGATACATTTTGATAAAATTCGATATAGAGGTAGCTAACGTTCTGAATTAACACATAGGGACTTGTATCACGATAAAGTACAAACAAAGCTAGAAATTTTTAACAGGCAGTTCACAGGTGACAGTAGGTACACTTACCTGCTTTGTAAGCAGGAAGCAGCGGTCAAACAGTGATAGTTAGTGATGATGCTAGCGACACACTGTGGCCTCCATGTTGAAACGAGGCGGAATTCAATCTGAGCAGCGCTGCGCTCATTGGTTATCGGTATTTGTGACCCAAAGGCATTGGTGTAGGTCAAACCTAAAGAAATGCGGTCAGTGAGTCAACTTATACTAGTGCAAGTGCATTAGTTACACGGTAATAATATTTTCTTGTGCTGTCGATAGTTAAATATGCTTCGAAGAGTATACTAACATCTGTCCATCACTACAGGTATTTAGAGACCTAAAACGTCTGACGACAGTCTATAGAGAACTTTGATGTGGTCTAGTACTTTGATAATTTAGGTTTGATGACAGTCACTTCACGAAAAAATTGAAGTCGAAACGTAGACTGAAAGACAACCGCAGCTTAATTTAGAAAAAACTCGGAGACAGAAGAAGATGGAGTGATATCTCGTATAATATCTTGATTTATAAGAGCACAGTATAGTCGTTGACAAATTACTGTGGTAAAATAAGTGAAATAAATACTTTTTTAATATATTACCTGTTAGGAGTAGAACGGCCCAGGTGAGTAACGCCATTGTGACCTATTATGACAATAAGACAATGGATATTACTGAAAATGTGAACCTTTTATACTACTCTCTAATCGTATGGGGTATAAACATTAAGATAGATAAATTCTTTACATTTATCAAGAAAATAAAATTATATTATTACTGACTTACAATGAACTGCACTTTTATTGTGATATAATAAAATGGATTTTGTTAAAAAGATGGCAAAAAAATTAAATTTTTTCAAGTTAAAAGATAACACAGAAAAATCTGCATACATGGTCACACTAGATCAGTTTTACATATGCTTAGCCTCTCGCCATAGTACATATAAACTTGTATCAAATTAAATAAGCATCCCTAATTCTGCCTTCTAAATTTTCGGCAACTGTCTTTATGAATTTTCATTTTTTTACATGTAGATACCACCAAGGTTTGCGGCAGGGTGCTGTGTCGGAATCGGACCGACTAAAACCATACGGTGTGCCACTGTGCGCCCGGAGAGGTAGGATCCGGGAACTTCAGTTATTAAGCCATACAGACCCCTCCCAGCACCTGCTCGTACCGACACAGGTACCACAACTAGTAAACTCTTTATTTAGGCCAAGTACGACGCGGAAGCGGGGCATGGTCGCATCGCAAATATACGAGTACGTAAACACATTACGAAAGCGACCAGCCTCCGTGTTGACCTCGGTCGGATTCTGCGGCGACAGCCAAGAGTCAATGATGGCTGCCTCCTCTATTGGGTCCCTATTCAATTTGGCAACACCGCAGGAAGTGAAAACATCGCGTGCTGCATTACATCTAGTAGAGTTTTGGCAGGAGTAGTGAACGGCAAGTCCACTATTAATCCCCTCTGCTGTTACACGCATGTATCGGTGGAGCCTCTGTGTGTAAACAGAGGCCCACTGAGACCGCCCACTCCTCTATGGCCTCGCTCCTTACGTCCGTTTTCGGGGAATATTTATTTGTTTTAAAAGCTTGCCAAAGAGACTCTACTCTGCCTGATGGAACTCGTTTGGACCAGAACGTTGGATACTTGATCCATTACTGGACTGTCTCTTCGCGTACTTTGTAGGCTTGGTGATCTTGACACCATCCGTGTCTGCAAATATATTACGTAGCTTCACGGCAAACATGTCTGCCGTCTTTGTGCCTTCAGCTCCGGATAACTCGAAGACTCGATCTACCGTCGGTGAGATGCAACCTGATCCCTACCAACGAGGAATCAGTGGCGAGACTTAGAGCCGGGGCTTCCTTAAATAAGGCCGTATTGAACAGGCTACCATAAGCCGTCTTCAGCGATACGGAGATCACTATAGCCGCCGTATTTGACGGTCGTTTAAGACCCTGCGACCGATGCAGCCGTCAGGGTTGCTGTCTTGACCGCCTATCGTACCCTCGTGGCAATTGCAGCTGCAGATGACTCCAGTATGAATATAGTGTATTGGAGCTACCACCATTCAACGAAATAGCGGACCTGGAATACAATTGTTCCGATGTTCTTCGACTCCCAGTAGCTAAAATGAGGTCTAGGAGCTCCATCGAGGCAGGCGTTCCAAGTATGACGTCCTCCTCGTTAGATTAGGACTCTTCTGCTTATCTGGGCTTCCCCTTCCCAGAAGAACTACAAGCCAACCCTGGCAGAGATGCCCCGATTGCCGGGCAAGAGTAAGTTTGTGCCCAACCAAGGGGTCCACAGGTACCGAGGCTATAACGAGGTTTTGCTCTTGATTGCTACAGAGAGTGAAACGTCAACAGAAGAATCAACAGGCGCACTCACTCTGTTGGGCCAGACCACGACAGACTAACCGAAGAAATGTGACCTCCTCCTCCTGAAATTAGCTTAGCTTAAGTTTAATAATCACATTACATGGAGATATTGCAAATGTGAGAATTCTGATAATGTCTTAATATCTTTAGAGACAACCTGAAATGAATGCGATCTTCTATTTTCATATAAAATAAAAAAAAATCAAGCAGGATTCTCTTATCTTCTAAACAGGATAGGTTTCGGATGTCCTCGCTAAAATACTGAACATAAAACCTTATTTTTTGTTCCCCGTGCTAGAAATAATTATAGAAACAAAATCCTGCTCTTCGTTTAACATTGTCATTTATAATTGTGATTGTAATAATTTCATGTTACACCTCTCTCAACTCAATTTTAAGAAATTAATTCACGTTAAACTTATCTTAACAGCGATTGCAAGCTCCAAAACGAATACCTGAGTCAAATGAAATAAGTATGTACATTAGTTTGGATAATTAGTGTGTGATTTCTAAGACTCAAAATTTGAACCTTAGAAAAAACAATATTTCTTCTTCATTAATTTTTTTCTGTTTATTTTGTGCTAAATAAAAAAATAATTGTGGCAACTGTGGCAAAGAGTTTACATAAATTATTTTTTTTATGCCAGTTTATTTATTAATCGAGTTTTGTTTTATATTAGTGTGTAAATTACTTGTATCTTAGTTTTTTTTTTACATCTGTTTGTTACCTTAATGAACGAAATTAAAAAAAAAAAAACAGATTTTAGTCATACCCTTAATACAAATCTAATTTTAGATAGTAACGATAACATATATTGAAGTAAATATAGATAACTCGTTGAAATTACTAAGTATTGTTAATAGTGCATTCATATATCTGATAAAAAAATTGCGCCACCTCTTAAATTTTTTGCGTCCGATAACATATCACATTTGAGTTACTTCATGGTTATATGCAGAAGTGCACATAGTGCACACTTTTAAACAATATTTATTTTAAATTATGTAATTAATAATATTTTTTTTTTTAACTCGGGGAATTCTTTTCGCACCATATCCTCCGGAGCGACGAAGGGTGTGTGTGGGAGTCCCGAAAAACCGGCCTACCCACTAAACCCCGCGGCGGCCTACCTCAGCAGTCGGGAAGAGCTCTAGGAACGCATTAGCGGCATCTGGATTCCTTCCTGCCGTACCTCACAATTGAGGTACATCCCGGGCACCTCATGCCCCAGGGCAAGACGCTATCGTAGCCCTCGCCGCTCTACACAGTAAGAGGCGGAACAGCGACCCGCCCCAGACGACACCCCCGGCCGCACCGGAGTGTCACCTGTCTCAGGAGGTTTGCAGCGGCCACATCGCCCCAAGATATGGCCACAGCGACCCTTAGGCAGTGATTAGGGGACTAGCGACTTCTACCGCGTCCCCTTCGCCGCCTCCTTCGATCGGGATCGGCCCTTGCCCGATCTCGCTATGCGGTCTCGTTCTGGAGCATAACATGTTCACAAAAGGAGACCGCGGTTTCCCATCCCTCACCACTCGCCAGCATTGCCGCGATCAATGCTGACGGTGACAGGTTTCGTCCGATCCGTCCGACCAGGACTCGACGCTCAGACTCCCATGCAGGGCAATCCTCCAGCGTGTGATGGGCGGAGTCCCGTTCGGACTCAGAGTGGTGGCATTGTGTCGTAGCCTCCCGTCCTATTCGATTCAGATACTCACTGAAGCAGCCGTGCCCGGTGAGTATCTGAGTCAATCGATAGGTAACACAGTCGGTCCTCTCTACCCACGCTTCGAAGTTCGGCAGAACGGCTCCGACAGCGCGTTGGCTAGCACTGCCCTGAATTTCAAGCCGTGCCTGCCACTTCACCAGAGCTTGCTTATGCGCGTTCTGCCGTAGCATTCCGGGCTCATGATCTGGCGCAGTCTCTTCGTCATTCCGACCGACAGAACGAATTTGGTCATAGACTATCGCGTCCATATTGGCCAGAATGTCGGAGGGCGGAGATCGCGCCAAGATCGTCGCCGTCTCATAGGAGATTGTGCGGTAGCCCCGCACGATCCGTATGGCCATCAACCGCTGCAGTCTCCTGAGTAGGGCCTGGCAGCGGGAGGCACCCGCCAGGTCGTTAAACCAGATGGGTGCCCCATAGAGGACCATGGATCTAACAACCCCCATGTAGAGGCGGCGAACTTCTTCCCGTGGTCCCCCAAGATTGGACAGCAAACGATGCAGTGCACCTGCTACCCAATACAGTAGTAAGTAGAACAAAACGTTGATTTTTACTAAATAATACTTGCATACGCTTATAGATGAAAAAACATTAGCACATACCTACATTTTATGTCACTAACAATGTTCCTAAAATTTATAGAATATAAGTACTCACAATTAAGACTGACGAAAAAATTAACACTTTGTATGAGAATTAACGCCGTTACAAACACAAAATCACACTTAATACACATAAATGCATTCCAATGATAATAATGATTTAAGAAACAGAATACGGAAGGTAGCAATAACAGTTTCACACAGTACTACCCTCCCACAGAAGATCAACCTAAAGCGACAGCATCCGTGCTGTCGCGTTTCATTGCTGAGTGAGGCCCATTGATGCAGGGGTGACAGTTGCCGTGGTAAGTGTGTGCAATACAATGCTACGATGACTGTCATGCTTTTTACGTCCCCAAGTGAGACGTAAAAAAGCATCTTAACAGGCCGCTATAGTGTGGGTTACCATACTGCATTGTCAATATTCGCAATGAGTACGGTAACTACAACTTTTAGATTCTATTCATGCTTTTCTTCAAGCATAGTAGAGTCACTTTGGCATACTCTTGAAATAAAAAAAATAAAACAAAAATATATAATGTAGATAGAATATGCAACTATAACATACTTTGAAGACTAGGCGATTTGTAGTTACCTAGAACTATTGGTCTTAGTCCTCTCCAGAGGAGGACGTCTGAGGCAGACTGTTGTGGTAGTATTTAGTAGAAACATCACATATTTCTGGATAATGTGGGATTTGCAATTTTAAGATGCCATAAGTTTCATGCCATTATGATGAGAAAATTCCAGAAGTTAAACTGTAGTTGATAATGTGGGTGATTACTTTTAAAATATTGTCAACGGTTGTCACCATCAAGCGTTGGCTGATTTGATTAGGACCAAAAATGTCAAATGTGATAGAGACTGCTAGTTTTGATCTCATGTCTTACAATCCACTGCTTGACACGGGCCTCTCCTTAGCAAGGAGGTTCTGGCCTACTATACTGCGCTGGCCAGACGAGTTGGAATAGGGTATGTTCCAAGTTTTCCTTCTCTTTGTAATGATGTTGTCTTGTATACTTTGTTCTCTTAGTCGCCTTTTACGACACCTATGGGATGAATCGGGGTGGTAACACTATGTATTCCTAATCCATCACCACACAGACAATCGGACGGACATCTTATGTAACCAGAGATGATAAGAAGCGATTTATGTTAGGTCAAGAGATGATACCTGGTTTGTTAATCCGAATAAATGAAAACGAAAACGAAACGACTATTTCCTGCAAACTACGTGATCGCTGATTACCAACACTTAGAGTTTTAAGAAACTTTCAAATATTGACGAGGTAGGAATGAGTGATATTGACAAAAATAATAATAACATAATATGATATCTTATGATCTGGCAACACTACAAGCATTCGATATTTCTTTTTTTTTCCAAATAATAATTATATTCACTATGTTTAGAATGCAAAACAATTGTAACAAATTAAAAGCATACGAAGTGGCTCATTATAATAAAAATAATATTAAGAAAAGGGAAAACCAATTTATGAAAAGAAAATACCTACTGACATTTAGACATCATGTCATATCAATATTTTATTATGAGGAATTCGCTGAAATATGCAAACAAGAGTTAGGTTAAGAACACTTTTAACATCTCCAGACTTGTCTATTCACTCCGCCTTGCCGTCACCGGTGGCAACTACAGAAATTCTGGCTGTTGCAGTAGCGTCGAGCTCTACTTTAAGTGATGAGGTTTTCTCTCTATCGACGTCCCTAACACCTGTACGCCAGCAAGGGAGTAACTGGCTACCAATAAGCTTGGAATTCCGAGGACCACTGACCTCGAACAGGGTCCCTGCTACCGGTGATGGTGCGCCATAGACGAAGGGGACACATTCTATAAATGAGTGCATCATGCAGACGTATGTTTGGGTCACAGAGTTGGGAACGAACTTAACTACGTACCGTGTTCGACTAGCCTCTCTTTTTCAGAAGCTGAAGAAGCAGTAGTTAAGAGAATACGTTATGACATACAGAAAAGCTTAACTATCCCTTCTTCGTCACACACTGTAGAGGCCAACAGCATACCTCAGTTGGTATTATGTAATGAAGATATTGATGAACTAGTGGAGAGTGAAGTTAAATCCCTAAGTACCCAATATAACGATAAGATAAGGAGTGCTTTGGAGGATGTGATTCAGAAATACCCGTTTTTAAAATGATAATCATTGTCACCTGCTAGGTGATGCAGTATTTGAGAGGATAAGCTCTGACATACGGAGAAGTCTAATTATTCCGTCTTTGTCACATTGTGGTAGCCAACAGCACACCACAATTGGTACGAGGGGGCGTTTTTAAGTTCGCGGAATGGAGGGTATTGAGTAATAATAAAAACACAAAATTATTTTTCTTTTTCTATATATTCCCCTGCAACACGAATACAGTTTTCAGATCTTTCAATTAGTTTTTTTATTCCCTCGTAAAAAAAAGTTTTATCTTTGTCTGAAAAATACGCCGAAACCGCCTCCTTAACCTCCTCATCAGTTGAAAATTTCTTACCACGTAATTCTTTTTTCATTTTTGGAAAGAGATAATAATCACTCGGAGCCAAATCTGGACTGTAGGGTGGGTGATTCAAAATATCGAAGCCCACCTTATGCAGGGCAGCCAGTGCGACTCGGCTCTTGTGAACGGGAGCATTGTCATGCAATAGCAGGACACCTTTCGTTAATTTTCCCCGTCTTTTTTCTTTGATGGCTTCTTTTAACTGTTCTAAGATTGAAGCGTAGTATTCCTCCGTTATAGAAATGCCTTTATCTTTATAATCTATCAATAATATTCCTTCTGAGTCCCAAAAAATCGTTGCCATGAGTTTCCCAGCCGACTGTGAAACCTTAAATTTCTTGGGTGGTGCTGTGCCCTTTTTGTGCCACTGCATGGAGTCTTGTTTGGACTCGGGTTCATAATGATGAACCCAAGTTTCATCCCCAGTAACAATTTGATTCAATACGCCATCCTTGTCTTCATTGCAGAGGTCCAAAAACGCACGTGAACATTCCACGCGCTGTTGTTTTTGCAATGGCGTGAGCATTCTCGGCACCCACCGTGCGCTAACCTTAGTCATGCCAAGATGATCGTGTAAAATTTTAAAAATTGTTGTATCCGATACTCCAACCATTTCTGCGAGTTGTTTCTTTTTTAGTCGAGCATCTTCCAATACAATTTTTTCTACTTTTGCAATAACTTCTGGCGTAGTCACCTCAACGGAGCGCCCCGGCCTCGGGTCGTCTTCAAGTGATTCCCTGCCTTGTTTAAATAAACTATGTCACTTGTAGACCATTGTTTTTCCTGGGCAAGAATCCCCGTAAACCGATGACATCTCATTGAGTATGGTTTGAACAGACTTTCCTTGCTTAGTAAGGAACTTTATCACCGCACGGAATTCAATTTTCTCCATTTTTTTCACTTCGTTCCCGATTAAAATACTTGGTCAACGATAGTTTAATAACTAATGATCCAATCACAACAAATTTTACTATGCAGACTAATTATGAGTCACTGAATACGGTAGGCATCAAAAGAGCGCGTTTACCCGCCTTTTTCACTGTCATTCCGCGAACTTAAAAACTTACCCTCGTATCTTACACTGAAGATGTTGGTGAACTAGTGGAGAGTGAAGTTATATCCGTACGCTTTGAAGGATGTGATTTAGGAATACCAATATGTAAATGCTAAGAATTCAAATAACATACTTCAATTGCCCCGTTTGCCAATTGGTAAATGAAATTTAACACTGGTGAGTGCCCTGAATTCGTTGATACTGAATATTAGATTATTAGAATAATACTGAACTTATTTTGATAGTAGTAAGGATTTTAGTAATACACATTCTATCTATACTGTGTGGTTATTACAGTTTGTCGAGTAACTAGTGTTAAGTGTATTGAACTTATCACTGTTAATCGATCCATAAATAGTAAAGCAAGCTTGGCAGTACAGATTTTAATTTTTTTATTAAGTTATATATGTATGTTTACATAAAAATTGAGAGGTGTCAAGGGACACCCGGATGGAACGAAGTTTCTTTCGATTAATTAGAGAAGGAATTGTAATATATTTTTTTATTTCTTTTAAGTAATAAAAAAACAAAAATAATCGTCGCGACACTACACTATTCCAAGCAAAATAGAAAGACGAAACGACAATAATTGGCTTGCTTTCTACGAGAGAGAGAGAGACAGACATACAGAGAATCATGCACACGCCGCACGACTTGCTACACTATAGCAAAAAGTGTCGTGTCAACTTTTCGTCTGAATTTTTTCGTCTAGCCTCCTTCGCAACGCGCGATAAAGAACTTCGTTCCAACAAGTACATCGATATGTGAAATCCCAGCTTTTGACCAGTGTTACAGAAGTCGATGTCTTCTCGAGGTGAAGACGTCAGACGAAGTGAGATGAATGTGAGTGTGTGATAAAAGTGCTTAGTGTGGTGTGTACTGCAAGTTTGCGGTGTGTACGTAAGTGTCGGTCGTATGGTTCTCAGACGGTAAGGAGATTCCTTCTTACGTGGATCATAGATACAATGTGCTGTGCCTTGACACTGACGAAGCCTTAGGGATAACCAGGCTAGATTAGTCACTATCTACTTATGGTATCCCTTGCTAAGGCCGAGGTTGCTGGCTAACTGAGATTTGTAGTAGTATGTAGCACATCTGCTAATCGGTGCGACAACCTTTATATCACGATACAGGATTCCGTAGTACCGAACTATGTGTCGTGTCTTTGATAGATGGCAGTGTAACATGTATGTATGTTTATCAAGTGGTATGTATATAGCAGGTCTTTTATGATAGCATTTTTACAAGTTTATCATTGCATATAGCATTCAACTAGTTTCTTAATTGAATATTGGTTTCGTGATTAGATAGGGATGAATGGTAATTAATTAATTAGTTTTATTATTTCAGAGAGTAGATATGAAAACATGTTGCCGCCTAGTAGAGGTTATACAACAGGTAGCACACACATTAGTAATGGTACGCTTTTTATTATAATTCTCAGCCCGATAAGGTGTATTTCTGTGTTGCCACACGAGCAATCGCAGTAAATGCAGTTGCCTTGTTGTTAATACTTCACATGTTGAATACAGAGATTTTGTTGACAATTTTAAAGGATCTTTGTGCTCTTTGTAACCGTATCGTAAATGTCTTACACGCACCACCCCAAAACATAATACGGTAACCTAGAACCGACACAACTAGAACGTAGTACACAGTGTGTAATAAAGAAAACTCACACACATGCTTCAATTGCCTGGTATGGGTTGTTACCAAGTCATAAGGACACCAACTCACTCTCTTCTACTAAGATATCAAGATTCATTCATAGCTTTAGTCATGGATGGACACTAGCAGCTTATATTCGGTAAGTTGTTATAAATGTACATATATGTATCCTTAAATCAACAGTCATTTGTTTGTTTGTGGAAATAGAGTATAGTAAAATGTGGTTTTTGAAAGATTTAGTGTTAGTAAGTTGGTTCAAGCTATTTCTCAAGTCTATAGAGACCTCTTTCAGCGATACACTTGACTTCAAAAGTCTCCATGGGAGACTAGGTAAATAGTCACCACCTACTAGCACTACACTGCACAACAATATGCCACAGTTGGTGAACATTGAAGCCGTCTAAAAATCTCTGGAGGAGTCCTTCACCAGAAGAATGGTGGAGCATGAATCACAGCTTCAATGCACAAGTACCTCAAAAGACACGGTTACGAAAGTTGCTGAGGAGTGCCGAACCTTTCGAGAATTATTTAGGATTAAGGAATGCACTCAAGCTGTTGATGCCGTAGGGACAAGACATCGTCGTAAAGCACTCCTACTCATGGGGGCTGCGGAGTCTGACGGTGAGGACTGTGGCAGAGTGGCATATGACATAGTGAACAACAAACTGCAACTGAAAACATTCACTGAGGACTCCTTCACTGTCTGTTACAGGCTTGGGACACCGGATACAGATCATCACCGACCCATTTTGATGAGATTTCGTAGCTTGGAATTCCGGTCGGCGGCCTGGAGGGCTAAATCTGTACTTAAAGGTTTCACTGTTTCTATCTGTGAGTTTCTCACCAGGACAAGACAGACAGTATTTGCCAAGGCCCGAAATCACTTCGGCACTCGTGTATGTTGGACTAATGACGGCATAATTGTTATTAGGGCGCTGCTGGCCTCCGGTGTGAGATCACTACCGTTGAGGAGCTGTCGGACCTGATGTCAAAACACCCAAAAGCTCTTTAAGCAGTGGGACCCCATGGCAGAAGCGGCAAAGAGAATAAGTCGCCAAGCCCGCACAAGAAAAGTCCGGTCAAACTAACAAAAAGTTAACATTTTCCTGAACGTAACTCGTTGCCTAACTGGCAGGTAAACAATATAGTCTTATTTTATTTGTTCCTACTTAGCCTTGTCAATTGTCTATAATTGTTTACTTTACATCAACAACACATTTAACTCATCACATTTAACATTCGTAAAGTGACATTGCATGACGGGTTTGCGTTCGGAAATACATTAGTGGACAACGTAGCGTGTTAATGTTACTATGTTTACACTATCACTATTTGATACGTTTTATTGCACTTGTATTTTTTTTTTCTGTAGTTCTTTATATGATTTACCTCTGTAGATGACAGTTATGCCTCTATAACTGAGACATCAGGTATACGCTTACAATCTACATTCAACTATCAGTCAGAGCACTTGCTTACTGTATGTCACCTTAATGCACAGAGCGTACCCAGTCATCATAGTGATTTGACTGAGGCTTTTAGTAACACCAACGTTCATGCAATCCTGATATCGGAGAGTTGGCTCAAACCTAATCTTCTTTCTACTTTCTATCCTCTCACTGGCTATATCCTTGTTCGAAATGATAGGGTCGCCAGGAGGGGAGGTGGAGTTGCCATTTACATACACAGTTCTCTTCCTCTTAAAATTCTGGCTTCTTCTCCCCTTCTTCGTTGGCTGCCGTAGAATTCTTATTTCTCGAGGTCCTTGTGAGAGGAATCAAAATAGTCCTGGGGGCATAAATTACTTCTCTAGTCTGGAAACAGTGCTGGAATCCTTAGGGTCTGTATACGCTCATCACATCATCATGGGAGATTTCAATACCGATCTAACCCGCCCTACCTCACGTGCCTGCAAACTACTTCAGATTATGGAGTCGACCGGTATGCATGTTTTACCTCTACAGCCAACTCATCATAACAGCCTGGGAGGTGGACACTTGGTTAGATTTAATGCTGGTATCGGCCCCTGCGCTTGTCCATAACCACGGTCAACTTGAAGCACCGGCATTCTCCAACCACGATCTAATCTTCCTCTCCTATGCCCTTAAACCACCTAAACCTCAACCAAGAGTTTTACGCATGCCTTGTTTTGCTCATATAGAGGTAGACGAGCTACTTAGGGATGCTGCCTGTCTGAATTGGAATGTAGTAACGTCGGTTACAAACATAGACGAGAAGCTACATAACTTTCACCACCTACTTCTCGCTCTATATGATATCCATGCACCCATCAAAAGTTTTAAAATAAAGAGATAACCTGCTTCTTGGATGACAAAAGAGGTGCTTTTGGCTATGCGACACAGAGATAGAACTTTTTTCAAACTCATAAGGGAGCGTACCGAGGCAAAGCGCACTTTATACATTTTTGACATCATCTATTCTTCTCCTGCCAATATTTAGAAGTTCCTTGGAACTCTAGATATCGGTAAGCAGCGATCAGGTGGTCTACAGGGGACGGTTAGTTTTGAGGATTTGAACCACCATTTTTCTCTATCTGCTCATTTGGATTCCCAAACAGAGTATCGCACTGTTGACTACCTGACAAGTTTAAATAGCCCTAACATAAATGCCTCTCGATTTTCTCCAGTTGCGTCGGGTGAGATCAAAAAGATAATATTCTCTATCAAATCCAACGCTGTTGGTTGTGATAAAATCAACCGGCGTATGATTGTAACAATTATTGACCACATTTTACCTATAATCACTCATATTATAAACTACTCCTTATATTCTGGAATTTTCCCATCACTGTGGCGCAAAGCTTATATCATCCCTTTACCTAAAATTGCAAATCCCACACACGCCAACCATTTCAGACCAATATCCGTTATCCCTTTCCTCTCCAAGGTCCTAGAATCCTGTGTGCACAAACAGTTTTCTGAATTTGTCTACAAAAATAACCTATTGAGTCCGTTTAAATTGAGTTTCAGGCTTGGTCATAGCACTACTTCCGCTCTTCTTAAAGTGATTGGCGATATCAAGGCAGGTATGCAAGACACTGAAGTTACTGTTTTGGTACTAATCGGCTTCTCTTGTGCCTTCAACACTGTCAATCACAATATACTCCTGTCTATTCTTTCCTATCTTGCGGTCTCACCTGAAGCACTGGGTTGGTTCTCATCATATCTTCGAGGACACCAGCAGTCTGTTCATGTCGATGAATCTTCCTCGAGCTGGTGTGATTTCTTTAAGGCGGTATTCTTCCTTCTATGTTACTTTCTGTGTATATTAACCTCCTATTCCTGGAACTTCTTTGTGCATATCATCTGTATGCCGATGATCTACAGCTCTACTCATAGAGTAAAACGTAAGAAATTTTGATAGATATAAAAATTATGAACAACGATCTAGAAATAATTAACATATGGTCTCAAGGGTTTGGTTTGTCACTAAACCCCACAATATGTCAAGCTATCATAGTGGAAAGTCACCGATTGATGAGCAGAGTAGACACTAAGACTCTTCCTATTATGTTTAATGGGACTATCATACCTGTGAGTGGATCGGTGAAAGATTTAGGTTTACACCTCGATTGTACACTGAATTGCAACCTAATAATAAACCTAAATCTTTCACCGATCGGTTTACACCTCGCTTGCACACTGACTTGGCGTGAACAAGTTGCAAAACAGTGCCGGAGGGTTACTGGGATACTTCGGGCTCTAAATTGTCTGAGAAATTTCCAGCCCGTAAAAACCAATACTTTGCTCGTGCAAACTCTTGTCTTCCCCTTGATCGACTATGGTGATGTGTGCTGCTATGACCTGAATGCAGATCTTCTCGATAAATTAGACCGTCTTCTTAATAACTGCATTCGATTTGTTTATAATCTCCGTAAATGTGACCATGTATCCTCTTTCCGTTCGCAGGTCAATTGGCTACCAATTCGTCTACGCCGAAAATTATGCGCGCTCACTGTCCTTTACTCTATACTTAATAACCCACCTTCGTCAATATATTCAAGCTGCTATTGCCTATTCTTATGTAGCAATCACGACAGAAAGCTTCAGTCCTCTAACAATCTTCTCCTTCGTTGCCCTTCCTATACGTCTGAGTTTGTTGGCTCATCTTTCTTTGTGCAGTGCGTTCTTCTCTGGAATTCGCTTCCCCTCGAAGTTAGGTTAAAAAAAAGTGAAGCAGTATTTACTGAAACAGCTGGCAGAATCAACCAATACATGATTATCATCTTATACTTGTTATATATTTATTTTTATATGAATGTATATATATAGATTTATATCAATTTAAATATATATATGTATGTATTTATGTATTTGTATAAATTTTTGTATATAATAACTTTGTATATCTCTACTTCTTTTATTCTACATCACCTGAAACACACCTACTTCCTATTTTCTCTGCCTCACCCAAAGGTTGACTGGTAGAGAATGCCTTAGGCATTAAGTCCGTCTATGTACATAAAGTGCATGATGTATAAATAAATAAATTTCTAAGGACACTCATCAGTAAACTAGTTAATTTTAAATGTGGTAATATCCGGCTGCGCTTTGTGAAGCAGACTCTCTCTCAGTACTCCCATCAGTCCTCAGCTGTAAGTGTTATGAGTCATGCAACACCTAAACTTTCTAAAGTAAAATGTATATAAATTAAATCGAATTCTAATAGAATGAAAAGTGGGTGTATCGGTAATAAGAGTACTAGCCAAATGAACGTGCCACAAATACAATTCGTCATAACATCTGGTTGGTGCCTGTTACTGATACAGAAGGATTTTGAAATGTCAAACGTTCATGTGAGTCTATAACAGCTACAGAACTCATTACTATTGATATTGCAGAATTAAAAATCACTTGATCCAGACGTACTGCACGACGTTTAGCTTAAGTGGTTTCGAAAGACCCTTTTGCTAAAATCTTTATTTTGGATTCGTTAATTATTAATCATTTAGCCATAATATTTGTGCTGGCACGTAAAATAAAATGAAATTACAGCCATTCCACTCTGATTTAAGTTAAGTATATGTGACTGAACCGTTTTCGATCACTTAAACCTTAGTTAAGACAATACTAATTCGATATATCAGAATAATCTATACTAATATTATAAAGAGGAAATTTTTTTTGTTTGTTTGTACCCTAAAGGCTCTGAAACTACTGTACCGATTTTAACTGTTCTTCCACTAATAGACAGCTACATTATCAAGGAGTAACATAAGCTGTAATTTATTTATTTAAAAAACAGAGATCTGTATTATAAATCGAAGTTTGTAAGCCAAGGTATAAAAAAACTTCAAAAAGGAAACATAATTCGACGTGTGTTACTAAAATAGATGATTATCTATACTAATATTATAAAGAGCAAAAATTTTTTTGTTTCTTTGTTTGTACCCTAAAGGCTCGCCGGACGGACAGTTAAATTTAATACAGAAAAAATAGGGATCTGCGTGAAAATTTCGACAATGTAGCCCGACGTGTAAAAAAGTACCAAAAGAATCCTTATATTTATTTATTTACACTTTATGCACTTTGTACATCGGCGGACTTAATGTCCAAGGCATTCTCTTCCAGTCAACCTTAGGGTGGTTTGGAAATTTTGTAAGGGAGGTGCACAGAGGTTATATTGACAATTAAAATATACAATACATAAGTGCGTATACATACATGAACACATACAATACATAACAAACGGTACGACTGATCCGTTAAAGATGATTGGTGAGATTGATACAGTATCGAGTCTGCTCATAATGCTTTTGGTGCCTACTATGATCGCCTGACACTTGGTTGAGTTAACTGTCAATCCGAATTTCGTCGACCACGAGTTTATGATCTCCAAGTCTGTGTTGACCACGTTAACAGCTTGTATTATGTCTTCCACCCTTACCTGTGAATACACTTGCAGATCGTCGGTATATATGTGATACGCACTCTGAAGTTGTTGAGTTATGAGATTAATAAAAATTAAGAATAAGAGAGGAGATAGAATACCGCCTTGAGGGACGCCAGCGAGGAGATCGCACCAGCTCGATGTCGAGTCAGCAACGTGAACACTCTGTTGTCACCCCTAAAGATAACTGCAGAACCATTCCAGTGCCTCAGAGGTAACCATGAGATATTTAAGCATAGATAAAAGGATTTTATGACTGCCGGTATTAAAGGCATTAGAAAAGTCAACTAGTACAAGTACCGTGACTTTGGTGTCCTCCATGCCCTTTCTAATATCGCCAGTCACTTTAAGGAGAGCAGTAACTGTGCTGTGACCGGCCCTAAAACCAGATTGTAGAGCGTTTAATAGCTGGTTTCTGTGAACGAATTGGGAAAGTTGCTTATGAACACAGGCCTCGAGTACTTTAGACAGAAAGGGAAGAATAGAAATAGGGCGAAAGTGTTCAGGGAGAGAAGGATTATTGTTTTGTGGAAGAGGAATGATATAAGCTTTTCGCCATAGAGAGGGAAAGGTGCCGGAGTCGAGAGAGAATTTGATGATGTTAGTGATAGCTAAGAGAATACAGTTCAGGATGGTAACAATCATGCGACGGCTTATGCCATCGCATCCTACAGCATTACAATGAATAGATAGAATATTTTTTTGATATCCTCAGGAGGCACCGAAAAAAATTCGAATACCGGAGAAAATATATCGCGTATGCTGTGGAAATTATTGATGATAGAGCAAAGTGATGTACTACTAATCGTGATATCTATAAAAATGTCCGCGATCCCATATGTCTAACTATTACAGTTATGCCACAGTAGCTCCGTTTTTGTCCACCTATGCGAAGCCGGGACGGGCCGCTAGTAATATATAATTATACAAAAAAAGTAAAATTAAACTCTAACAATTCTTCGATAGACCTCCGTCACTTACAGTAATTATTGTAATAATCTTCTAAGCTAAAAATGTGCCGAATTAGTTCAAAAATACTAAATTATGAAATTTATCCAGATATCCTTGAGAATCATTTAATTTTTTAATGCAAATGCGAATGCAATTTTGTCAAAGAGACGTATCTGTTCAAATAACGTAGCACAAATCTTCTCACCTTTGACGTGAAAAGATTCTATGGTTCTATTTGATATGAATCAGAGTGAGACTGAAGCTATAATAATGGATCTTAAAAATGACTGCGGTACCGGTGCACCCAGTGTAGACGATATTCGAAATCAAGTAATCAAAAGGTCAAGAAGTTTCTTAATTCTGCCTGTAACTTCCCTATGATATATATTTTCCAAATATTCTATAAATAGCACTTGTACACGCTATTCATAAAATAGAAACAGAAATATTGCAAGCCATAATAGACCTATCTCTCTGCTAAAAACAGTGCCAAAAATGTTAAAAAAAATTCTATATATCAGGCTAATAAAATTTCTAAGTATCATTCGTGTAATTGCTGAAAATCACTACGGGTTTGAAAAAACATGATTCAGTGAAGATGCTACTCTGAAAAATACTGAAACGGTTTTTAAGCATTTTGATAATATCAATAAAGTGAAGTAAATATCTATACATATGTATACTCAACCATACAATATACACATTTGTCCAAAAACGTTTTAATCTTGCCGTGTTAGAAAAAATCTCCTTCAGGTTATTGGGAAGTCTATTAAATATCTCCATTGATTGATACCGGACACATTGCTTCGTTATATTTAATTAAGATTCTTCTTTGTTTTTTATTGTTTTACGTACAGATTGGAAACGTTTAGAATATCAACTTCTTCAAAAGATCCTTAGAGATAAGATTCAAGTTGTGACATGCATACAACAATTCTGCATGTAATACTAATAACTTTTTCCCCAACACATGATTCTGTACTTAAGTTTCGATTAAACTAATGTGCAGTAAATTACCTTGAGCTGGTTAATTCCAATATCATCTCTGAGATTCCGTAAAACATAACATGCGGCAGAGATACATGAAAATAGATATTCTAATCCTGATTGCTAGTTTAGTTGAGAATCAATAGCAGGGTCTGACAGAAAAAAATAGTTCATAGCAAAAACTCAATATGATACTTACTCATGTTTAAATTCACACATAAACACACAAACAAACTACAAACAAACGGTTAATATTTACATAAGCACAACGAAGTAACCAGAATCTTTCACTTAAATATCATTTTGTGACTTTGGCGGTTACATACCACAGGCACATGTCCGCCCCGTTCTCGAGAATGACCACGCTACGTTGTATTTGGATGGATCTATTTATCACAGATAGGACTATTATTGCCAATAAACCTAATATTGTAGCGATAGATTGATTAGAAGGCTAAACAATAATTGTCAATATCGCCGTTCTTCATCAAGGATCTCGTTAGAGTTGAAAGAGAAAAACAAAAAACAATTCGATTTGTCGAATGAGAATCCGGTGATCATTGTTCCTGTTGTGTGTGTTCCTTGTTAATGCGTGTGTATTATGAATACAGCCACACGTTGATCGACTTACACCGACACAGTTGTTAATGGATTAAAATGGTTCCCATGCATGGTCAATTTTTTACAGAAAATTCATTCAAAATGAAGTACGGGTTAATCGTCTCTTTACGAACTTTTAAAAAAGATTTTAACTGCTGCACCTAAGTAGAGTTTCGTTTTTAATAGCAAAGAAATTTTAATGAAAAACAAGAACGTTAGAACATTTTGACATGAACAAAGAGTCGAATCTTATCGGTGGATGTCAGCGTGGGTCGCGAGATGGATGCGGCATACAAGTCATGCTTGTAAAACGCGAGTTGAACAGTATGTAACACGTAGTCGCATACGCCACGTCCTCACCACACATGAGATACATTATCCACAAATTGACAAGGAAGATTTGACAACCATTTTCGCAATCGATAAATTTCGCCAATAATTGTGTGGTAAAATTTATACTTCGGACTGACCATAAGCCAGTTATAATCAGTAATTCTAAACATAGTATAGGTATCACTAGCGCATCAGCTAATCACCTACAACTTTAGGCAATAAAATTACTGAAATACAGCTGACGTCCTTTCGCGTTTAATCGACTAACAGAGAAATGAGATAGTTTTAAAAGAGAATCACACTTCGTGGCCGAAATTTTGTTATTAGACTATTTTATTATCAAAAAGAAATCAAGGCGTGATCGACCTTTAAGTCGTGTTCTAAGGTACGTCATAGACCGAAAGTCGAAATTAAAGAATTGGAAATTAAAAAAATGCAAAATGGGATCTTTATGTGGGGTCATCGTATCGGTATACCATTTTCATATTTGGAAAAGGTGATAACACAACTAGACGACTCATATATGGCAATAATTAAGAGTAAAACGCTAGCTGGCGCTTCGTGGCCTTGGCCTTTGCGGCCTTGGATTTTATGAATCTAATAGACAGGATAAAGTGTTCGGTTATTGTAAACTCGTGTTCAAAATGGATAGAAGCAATTAAGACTAACAGAACAACAGCACAAAGTATTATTGCTGCTTTGTGGAACTTGATATCACAGTTTGGTCTACTCAAACAAACGGGTAGTGACATTGGTCCACCATTCTCAAGCGTGGATTGCCAAAATTGCTTTAAACATAACGGCGTTCAATTTATTTTTACAGCATCATATCACCCCACGTTCAACGGTGGCGATAAGACTGCGGTAAAGATATGCGAACGTGCTATTAAAGACGCACACAAACGGTATATATATGTACAAATAGGTTTGCGTAGACTTTTGTTAGTCTACCAAAAAGTAGAGAATAACAGTCCAGCTAACATCTTACAAGGCCGTATTCTTCGTAAGAGGTTAGACTGTTTAAAACCTGCACAATATTCTTGAATCACTGTGTATGTTAACAGGTGCGTAGTATACGAGACGTGGATGGGGTCCAGTGCGGGTTTGAACTGGTATGGTATCACGATTATAGAAGCTCTGATAGATGGTAGCCAGGTATTGTTAGTAAACAGGTAGGTCATACAGATTACTTTATAGGATCCAAATTTGGAATCGACACCAACAGACACCTTGGTCAGTTGTGGCGAAGGGTAAAACTTAGACTCGTTAGCAAAAAAGCTAAAAATCAATGAACATTCACGTAAATATTTGCCTTTTCCAAAATCAGCGGTGACGAACCAAATGGAGTACGGCCTTTTTCGAAGAGGGTAATAGTGAGAAGGTAGTCTCACCGAAATACCTCCACATAACGGGGGCCAGTTGCTCGCTACAAGGACCTAACGTGTCGATGAATGTGGGTACATGTACTGGTGAGAATAATGATGGTGATAAATTTAAGAAACCCGTAAAAAGCTACTATGATACAGATTTAAATTAAATTATTCCACAAATTAGGTACCATTAGGAACGTATAAGTAGTAAATATAGTCAAAAAGATTATTCTGATTCAAATAAAAATACAATTGTGTAAATTAACTGTTAATATGTAATGTTTGTTAACTTCTGTTACACTTGTTAATGTTTGTAAATTCAAACAATCGTAATAATCACGAGTTATTTAGTTTTTAGTTTTATTCGACAGCGAACTGGAGTAACTGACATCGCACGGAGAATCAGTAAGCTGAAGTGGAAGTGACGACGAACCGATTGTCGCTGCAGCCGAAGTGTGCAAACGTAGTGTAGGGTGCCCTGCCGCGCGATGGACCGACGACTTGAAGAAGGTGGCTGGCAACAGATGGATGTGAATTGCCCAAAACTGGGTTGGTTGGCGCTCCTTGGGGGAGACCTTTGTTCAGTAGTGGACGGCGATAAGTTGATTTGATTTGATAATTTATTTAACGTTATATAATTTGTATGTACTGAACTGTGCAAGTAAATGTTCAACTTTTTTGTTTTTGCAGATAAGTCGTATCCTAATGTAGGTATGTATAAAAATACGTATCTATATTCTACTGCTTACGGTCTATTATTACTTATTTATTACTCTACTGATATTTATTTACGTCACATCGTTTTTTATTTAGCTAATAAGGGTGGAGGTGTTGTGTACTTGTTACTGTGTGCGTACCATGAATATCGTCATCTTAGTCTCGTAATAAATGGTTGTGCCGGACTCACGTGTTATTATTGAACAGTTGCGATAGTCGTATCTGCTTACGGACTGATTGCCAAGAACCTAGACCAACACCTTAAGAGCTTCAGGTTACAAGGCTAGCCCAAGGGACTGATGCAAGAGGCGAACACACAGCCCGAATAGTAAGAAAGTTCCAGTTTTTGGATCCCTCACCACCGGTTGCTTGGTCCCCGTTCGTGTACAGTCCGTGGTCTACTATGTTGAAGATACTACAAAGTTGAAGAATATTAATAATATTTTTTATCAATTTTTACCAAAAAAGGGGATTACACTTCACTGTACGCCCGTGATTCCCAAAATAGAGCTAAATAATTCCTTTTCAAAGATAAGGACACTAATGTAAAGTTATAAAACTATAGTAGACACAAATTCGTTAGGTTTTATTTATTTGGAAGCGTTTGGGTGTGAGTGTGAGGTTGTGACTCAGGATATGTGTGGTGAGAGAGACACTATTCTAGTTTTCACTATTTCACTAGGTATTCGTAGTTGGCTTTCAACATCAAATACCATATCTGTAAGCTACCATTTAATGATACATTTTATTTTAAAGTTAGTTAAGTTTTTAATTTTATAAGTTAAATTTAGTCCCTCAGTCGAAGTACAAGATCACTATAGTGCTGCTGGGCAAATTTGTTTGCTACTCTTGGTACTAGGCAGTTGTCAATCGTATTGCCTGATGGTTTTAAAAGTAGTCAAAGTATACCAAAGATTAACGTTACCTGTCATTTCTCGAATTTTTGTACTCTTTGTCGCATAACCAAAAGCACCTCTATTTTCTACCTTGTCATCAAGGGAAGATAATTTGGTAAATAGTTATTCGCTTAGGGCTAGATACCACGTTACGGTTTCAACTCATCTATCTGCAAGTAAGTCGTGATGAAGCTTTAATAATTTTGGAATGCCTTACTTTGAGTGTGTTTTTCCACTTCGATTACCAGCGTCACAAATACGTTATCTCACCCAGGGGCGAAGTAGATTGCAGGGTACTGACGATGATATGGCTAGTTCAGTAGTTAGCGTAGCCGAACCTCATCTTGTCAGCTCATCTGCGTTGTCGATCCCATGTGAAATGTTGTGCACATTGATATGTAAAGTGTATTGTATTTTATGTTGCGAGAGAGGATGGATTTGCGTGGAAACCCACACATGTATAAAAAATATTTACGTCATAAGCTCTATGCATCTTTAATCGCTCGCACCACACGGTTGCCCATAATTCTGTAAAATGTACAATATATATTTTATTACACTTAATATTAGGATTAACTACGTTTATGAACGCACACTGAGCATTCATTTTATGAGTAAATTACAATAAATTTAATATCTTATCTCTGTAGATAGAACTCATTCATTGGTTTTATTATATGAATGTTGTATTTGATGTCATATACCAATACCTGATGAAAACTTGGTAATTTCTTTGACTTAAACCAATATCGTTCAATTCTTTAAAAAGTTGTTCTTTGAGGTGAGTGATACAAGCATCAGCACATAGAATCATCTTTTTCCTATATCTACCGGGACAACACTGTGTATGATTCATAAATCGTTGTTCTGAGTCTGAGTGTCCGTTCTTGGTGTCCGTTTCTTATATGTTTGTAAAGTCCCCCGCGACACAGGATTTATTTCTCGCGTTGTCTTTTTTAAAGTGAGAAGTGAGAATATACAACTAGAGATATTTTATCAATTCCTATCTCTACACTATTAACAGTCCTGAATAGTCCACAGTCGGACATATGTCTCTTCTTAGTAAGAATTGTGACTTGCAACATCATGTTGGCCAAACAGTTGGTATAGGATTTATGTTAAACTATTCTTTGCAGTGCAGTTGTCCTGAATAGTTTGCTCCGTTACTCTACTCTTACGACACCCATGGGATGAAACTTATGGGACGAGATACTCCAAATTCTTAATACAATTTCACATGGATAAAAAAGAAGCTATTTTACTAAGAAATTTTTGTCGACTTAGGTTAGGATGTTCCAGAAGGACATTTGTTGGGGACGATTCCAGTATGATCAGCAACTTTTTTGGTAGATAGCGGTGTAGGGGCAGACAAACATCTTTAGCGGGACATTGGATGGTTAGTGACTATCACCTCCGTGGGTTACTGCATTGTCTGCATTCGCAATGAGTATGGTGATCACAACTCTTGGATTCTATTCATGATTTCCATCACGGAGAGTAAGATTATTTTGGTAGATTTATAAAAAAAAATCAAACATACATGTAGATTAACGCAATACAGTTGTTGTGTGATGCCAGGAACTTTATTTTGTGATAAGTACGATCATTTGTTCTGGGTGGATGTAATTTATCATTAAGACGTCTGTATTTAGAAATATTTTAGTATGTTTATCGAGAGATTGGTTACCATACTACAGGCTCTACGTAGTGTGGGATAAGACTACCATATGTGACACTGTGAAGTTATTATTATAATTCACGATATTCACGTTTCGAGGAAGAAAATCAGATAATTTTTCATTCTCAGTAATAAATAATTAAACTATTATCTTGTGCATGATTTTTTAACTTATAGGTACGTTTATTTATTTTATATTTGGAGGGAACGGGTATTATGTCCCTCCAATACAAAGGGAGGATCCTCCGACCAAGCGAGTTGATCATTCTAGACGGGCCACGGTCCAACGGTTGGGATGTTGTATATATGCTAATTGCCACGCGAATCTCTATTACACGATACAGGATTAGTAGTTGCTTCGTAGTTCATTACATTCATACGTTTCGTTAATACTTTATAGTTCGATGTATCTTCGCTAGATGGCGCTGTTGTATATTTTTGTTTGTACTGTAATGTGGAAGTCGCCACATCATGTTATTACCTATCGAACTTATTTTTTTCTTAAAGTAAACTGAACTGAGAACTGAGTTCGAATGTATACATGTGGTTCTCGAGTTGCAGGTGTCTATGATCGGCAAATGTGAGTGTTACCCACATGCACACTTTTTACGTTTTACTCCCAAAGTGAGGAAAAAGGCAAATTGAACGCCAATGGTCCTTTAGTAATTATTTTGTAAACAAATCCATATATAGACGTATGGCTGTATGGCTTGAATAAAAAATAAAAAAATATTAATGAAGCTTGAGCCTTCAGTTACAGAGGAATGGAGAAGATGGAACTAGTTGGAAGAGCTTATCAGGACACTATGATAAAGGCGACAGAGGATTGTCATAGAGGCGATACCACTTTGCAACTGCTCACTGTAACCGACGCTCGGGCGAGAAGAATCGTCTCACCTTGTTCAGTACACCTAGCTTCCAAGAGGCTGCCTCAGTAAAGCTCTCGATGCACTCACGTGGGTTGAGATCCCAAGTATCCATATTATATTCAAAAAAACTTACCATAACCAGAATACCGAGTTTATCTTATAGTGGTAGTTGATTATTCTCTCTCTTTCCAAAGTGGGGAGGGGAAGGAACGAAGACTGTTTGATAGAAAATGCGCACACCTGTGTTTACTTGGCAATGGACTCCACTGGATTTTCGTAACTCTTTTGAGACATACAGTCCAGAATCAGGTCGAACTCAGTGACAAGCTCCTGTTGTTTAAATCTAATATATAAAATTCTCGTGTCACAGTTTTCGTTGCCATACTCCTCCGAAACGGCTTGACCGATATTGATGAAATTTTTTGTGCTTATCCGGTATCTATGAGAATCGGCCAACATCTGTTTTTCATCCCCCTAAATGTTAGGGGTAGTACAACCCTAAATTTTTTTTTTATTTTATAGACAAAATTTTTGATTTCTATTTTTTATGATACAACATACAAAAATACATACAATCCTCAATTTTCACCTTTCTACGATCAACCCTTATTTTTTTAATAGCCATTTTAGTAATTTAATCATTTTTCATCCCGCTCAAATTACTTAGAAATAATTTATATGGCAAAGCAACGTTTGCCGGGTCAGCTAGATTATCAATAAAATTTCACCTGGTCTATTTAAATATTTCCTTTAAATGTAATAGTTTTGTGTGATTCAAACTAATTAGTTTTTGTTCTTAAAAAATCATTTTTATAATTAACTAGCTGACCCGCACCCACTTCGTTGGGTGGTAAATAGCCCATGTCACTGTCCATCCTTTTATTTAACTACTATCTCCACTTAAAAAAAAAACATCAATTCATCACTCCGTTTTGCCGCGAAAGATGGACAAACGACATCATCATTATCCACAGGCTGCATAGATTGTCTTTATGAGGATGTTAAAGTTGTTAATGATGAAAATATTTAAATGTAATTAATACTAAGTTTTCACTTCTGCCGGGAGTCCCGAAGTGTAACCCGGTTGTTTTAGGATAGATAAATAAAGCGATTATTGTAGAGCTTCTCTATAAACAACATTAGACGTTAAATTATTTTCTGGTAACAAAATATACTGATGGTCGGGAGCCCCGACCCGTGATAGGGCAACGTAAAGTTGCCCATGCGTAAAACATTCTTTTCGTAAATCAATTCCTACTAATTTGAATGTTTGGCCCTGGGATTTGTTTATCGTTAGTGCGAAAGAAATTTTTACTGGAAATTGGAGCCTTTTGAAGGGTATAGGCAAATCAGTAGGAATCATGGGTATTCTTGGTATATGAGCTAATTCACCAGCTGCAGGGCCGGTGATAATCTTCGCTACTATTAAATTATCTTTTAGCTCCTTTATAAGAAGTCTCGTGCCATTACACATGTTAGGGGGGTTTAAATTTCTGAGAAGCATTATCGGCGTGCCTACTTTTAACGACAGTTCATGAGGTGGTAGCCCAGCGAGGTTCAGAGAATTTAAAAATTCCTGGGGATAGTGTACTGCGTCCTCGATGTTAGTGACGGTGTCTATGGATTTATAGCACTTAACTTCACCCGGTACTTTCTGCATAATTAAATTGTTTATTTCGTTGACTGTTTCATTCCTGGGAGAAACTATTGCTCTACAACACAGCCAACGAAAATCATTTTGATGTAAGTTTTCGATGTCAGGATATATAGCATTTATCAGACTATCTAAATTATGGACTATTTGGCCTAGAGACTCATCTAAAGTAACTGCATAATTGGTGCCCAAATTTAAAAATGGAAAAATTCCTTCTCCAAGTTTCAGCAGCTGTTGTGGAAAATTGCTATGCGCATTTCCATGTAAGTGAGCTCTCATGTTGGTGCGCAAATACAAATGTTGAACAGATGTCCAAAGTTGAGACGATTTTAAACATGCCTTCATAATATCTGCTCGCGTACCTCTGTTGACGACTGGAAGCGTTTGTCGGAAATCTCCAGCAAATACAAAAGTGATACCACCCATAATATTAGCAGAGCTTCGGAGGTCTTTTAAAGTACGGTCCACGGCCTCCACATGAGCTCTATGACTCATGGTGCATTCATCCCATATTACCAACGACGCGTCTTGCAGTAACTTACCAAGAGGCCCATTTTTCCGAATAGAGCACGTAGACCGTTGATCTAAAGATACAGATAGCGGGAGTTTAAACGTAGAGTGAGCAGTTTTTCCTTCGTTCAAGAGAGTTGCAGCAATTCCTGACGAAGCTACTGCAATCGCTATCTTCCCTGATTGCCGTATCTTAGCAAGTATCAAATTTGCGAGAAAAGTCTTTCCGGTGCCTCCTGGTGCGTCCAAAAAAAATAATCTCCCCATGTTATTGTTCACGCTATCCACAATAGTCTCATAAGCATGTCTTTGATCTGGTACTAATTTTGGCACATTGTCATTTACAAACGCTGTTAGATCATTTCTGTTATACTGTTGTACCATTGTGTCAATAGTATTATTCTGGGTACGAACGGGAGAAGGTAATCCAAAATCACTTAAATTTTTGTCGTTTACTTCTAGAAGTTTGTTTTCTATTTCAATTAATCCTTCATTATAAATTACTTCAGTAAAGGGTAAAGTGTTATCCTGATTTTGTTGTCTGATACGATGTCTAATATCTTCACAGAACTGATCTTTGAAAGTATGCCATAACTTCAATGGTTCCGATGGTTGACAAAATAAAAGTATGACTACGAATAACTCCCTTAGTTTTTTTGGACAATGTGATAACGAAGCTTCGCTTAAAGTATTACCCCAATGGTCATCGTTTTCAAGTAAACCTCGGTCACGGCAAGCTGCTTGATACGTCTCTTTGACAAAACCGTTTACAGTTTTGAGGTATGCAAATGAGGTCGGACCGCGTACGTGGTGCAGTAGAATCCTAAGATAAAAACACTCCGATTGTGATGGATGTATCCCGTAGACTCTACCTAAAGCGGCATCTTTTTTTATCCCCGGATGTCCAACTACATCTTCACCACGCCTCCTTCTAGTGAATTTATTATTTGCCCATGTATAGTACTGCGGGACTTCATGATACAGAAGAGTTTTCGCGAATTCATCTTCATTACAGAGAGCAAAAAATGCCAGTAATGTGGTATTGCGTGGGTTTTGGATAACTTGATGAGCTGTCCCTGGTGTAAAATACACCCTTTGACCGTTCTCTAGATGAACAGCCAAATGCACTACAGTAGGATACCGGTCGTGAATGGGAAATTCAAATAAGCGCCAGACAGCTTCAGATGTGCTTATGTACCTGCCATTTAAATAGTTTTCGACCTCATCTTGTGGGTTCCTAAGGCTAAAAGTTGCCTGATCTGAGCCTTTATTTATATATTTACATATATACTTAATGGCTTGGACAGAGTGGCAATACTCCACGTTTATATGAGCGTTAAAAGTCTTACATAGTAGCGGGGAGTATGGAACAATCCACCTATTATCTATCGTCACCATGTTGCCCCTAATTTGTAGCGTAGTGCTCCGACCGCCATTTTCTGTATCGCGCCTACGATAAACTGGATACCCATCCTCTCCGGTTTGGGTATCGTTCATGAAACGGCGAGGGTATTTTTTTGTGCAGACACCGTTCTTCATGCATGGTGCAGCTAAATTATGCTCTCCGCAGGGTCCATGTACCATATTTTTAGTTATAATATTGTGTAGTACCGGATCAATGTCTTGATCGGGTAGCTCCGCAACTATGACGCTGTCGATCTCGTCTGGTTGTATTTTACTTTCTAGCCAGAACAGCAAATGACAATGAGGTAAACCGCGCTTTTGCCATTCCACACTTGCCATATAACATTTTGTTTTACCGAATATCTGTTCTTTGACAAATAATTTGATGAATTTCTTCATCTTTAAATGAAAGACACGGGAAATTATATCATGACGGTCGAAAGACCGTTGTCCTGGTAGTAGCTCCGCCTTAATCTCAGGCCATTTAGGGTTACATGTAAAAGTGACAAATAGGTCAGGTCTACCATAATTTCGGACGTACGTCATCGCGTCCTGCGTTTTCTCGTGCATGAAACGCGGAGAACCCGTAAATGAAGATGGCAATATGACATGTTGACCAATGTTTGATGGGTCAACATTTGCGTCATGATTTAAGGCATCTCTGAGATGAATGTAGTCATCAGCCCTCAGTCTTTGTTGATTCCGGGAAATATAATTTAATCTTTCAGATATCATTTTCGCCATCATGTCAACACAATATTGACTAAATAAGTCTCTGTAATTATGTAACGGATTAAAAGAGTTAGTTCTAAACATTAATCTAAATGCATAAAATTGCATACATGAAACAGTCTTATTACGCGCAGAACCCTGCTGAGAGATAGTCAAATAATAACCGTCTTCTCCTGACACAAACATTATGGGATACTGTAGTGGATCATAGGACCGATGTAGCTCAGAAACTCTCTTGAGCTGTCCGTCTCTCCCGTGTAAGACTATATCCCTGGGACCTTTGTCTTCATCGACTAAGAGAACGGCTACCTCGTTTACAGTAGGAGCATTATATCTGCCTCTGTGTGCTGTCTGTGGAGTGCGATCTGAATGAATAATTAACTTTAAATTATCTGAGGAGTTGAGTTCTAAATTTTGTTTAAAACTTTGTATATACGCGTTATGATTATTCAGAACGGTCTGTAATTCGCGAATTAAATCCATTTTTAAGGTTGGTGCGATGCTTGATCGCAACGATAATTGGTCTGCATCCGAAATAAAATATATTTGCAAGAACTGTGGGTTTTGGCCTGATGGTGGTAAAAGGCTACCAATGAGATGATACACCTGTCCTTCAATTTTAAAAGTGGGCATAAAATGACCTTCCCTGATTTCTTTAGCCCCAAAAGAAGTCATTTGAAAAAGACTATTGTATTTACGTGTATTTGTTAAAAAATGACCAGATAATGGATGGTTATTAGTTAAAAGATTTTTTATTGGTTGTGGCGGCTCCTGAAGGTTAGGAAGACAAACTTTACCTGAAGCACAGCACATACCATTAGGTTCATCCGCCCATTTCTTGGCAGAACAGTTAGAGCAGATCTTATTCATGACTCCGATTTGGACGGACGCTTGTTGTGCATAATCAACCTGCGGATCATATCTGAAAGCCAGTCTGTTGCTGTTAGCTAAACTTCGATTGCGAACTCTATTTGTGGACAACTGCTGTCTCTCTGCCTGAGCTCTAAGTCGCTGCAAACGCTCGACATTCGACTCGCTTTCGCGCAACTGAGAGGTCCTTACATTTTGTTCACGAAGACGTTGGGAACGCTCCAGCCTCGACTCTCGTGCACGTAACTCAGAGGTTCTCAGATTTTGTTGTGCAAGGCGTTGCGAACGTTCGACACTCGACTCTCGTGCGCGAGCCTGAGAGTTTCTCTGATTTTGTTCAGCAAGGCGTTGTGAACGTTCAGGTGAAGATTCTCCCATACGACGTATTCTTGCTGCCCGTGCTTGAGAACTATGGTTAGAAAGTTGGGACCTGGCTCTCTTAGGCATTTTCAAATGTTTAAGAAAATGTTAATAGCCTGTAATATTCTAGCTCTGAAAAGAACTGTTGTTTAGCCCTGAAAAGAACTGTTGTTTAGTCCTGAAAAGAAATGTTTTTTAGTCCTGAAAAGAACTGTTGATTAGCTCTGAGAAGAACTGTTGTTTAGCTCTGAGAAGAACTTTTGCGTAGGTGTAGTTTTAAGAATGAAGTCTAATAAAAATCGAATGAAAATGATTAGACTTCGCGCACGACCGCTGCGTAGGGAGCCGACCGCGCGACTGAGCCGCGCGGGTACCTTACTCATAGATCTAAACTCCCCTCCCGCACTCGCATCCCCGCCTTGGTGACGCCCACTTCGCAACGCAGAAATAGTAATATTTTAATTTCGCCATAACTTCAAAACCAAACGTCCAATTTTAATCTTTTAAATACCAAATATTATCTACATAAACTGTACTTAGTGATGAAATAATTTATTTTGATAAGGATTAATAGCATGAGTAAAATAAATGCGTTTAAATGTAGTCCAAAAAAAAATTAAGATTTTTAAATAAAAAAATGGTTGTTGTGCCTCACTCGACATAGATAGGTATAGTGTGTCGCGGACTTTTTTGTAGATATTTATAAGATCTCCAATTAATTAGAACATTTTATGCTTCTATCTTTTATAGTTTAGGCAGCGTACGCAAAATAAGTAACTTTTCTGGTTGATTTTTTACACTTTGTGTCCGAAAAACCCAAATATTTTAAGGAACCCTATTTTTTTCCAAAATAAAATTTTGCCTATGTTACTCGTGGATAATGTAGCTTTCGAATGGTGAAAGAATTTTTAAAAACGGTCCAGTAGTTTTTGAGCCTATTCATTACAACCAAACAAACAAAGTTTTCCTCTTTATAATATTAGTGTAGATTAAGAGTTTTTAAAACTTTTAAGTATCAAAACAAACATTAAATCCTATGCTTTAAGGCTCTAACGTCTAAAGTGATTATTGAGAAATTTTGCGTAAACGTCGTCAGGAGTGCAGAAAAGGACGTATGTGAGTATTCCATTGGATCTCAAACTATGTGTCGTCTCCTAGCTAAAGAAAAACCTTAAAGCGAGTGAAGCTAGGCTCAAAATTTGGTATATACATTAGGCTAGTCATATAAATTAAATCAGACTATCAGAAATAGTAGGTATTCACATTTGGATTACTTCTCTCTTATTTCACTTTTTACGCCTCCAGCTAAACCAAAACTGTTCTGATTGGTCGACAATAATGTACTAAATGACGTTCCGACGAATTTTCATTTATATTTTATTTTAGCTATAATACTACAGGTTTCTTAAAAATAAAATGCAATACCAATAACTTTAAAATATTGTAATATTCACCGTGCTCAATTGCCACTTCACCAATTACCACCAATTAGGATCAGAATATAATCGGATCCAGTCGGAGTATGAACCGACGTTCGTGGACACTATCGGGCTTGCGTCCTGACCGTGGGGAACACCGAAGGAGACGATACCAACTAACACATTGAAATATATAATAGGAGCGCCCGCATCCCTTTGGTCCCAATCACGACCACCGTAAGTGCTAAGACCGACGCAGAGCATGTTCGCTGTAATTACGCGAGATCCGTACAGGTTCTGGCAATCGGAGTAACTCCTCACTACGAGATTAAGGCTGTAGAGGTTGTTGTTACTAAGTAAATTACCTTCCTGTAAAAAAAATCTTAATTTTATTATCAACTTCAGGTGCCTTCTATAACAGTCCATTGTTGGATTTAGACCTCTCCTTAGATAGGAAATTTTGGCTTGTTATGCGACGCTGGCCAAGCGGGTCAGTAATTAGGGCTTATTACAAGTTTTTATTCTTTTTCTGTTGATGTTGTTTTGTGTAGTGTGTTCCCTGAATCGGTTTTTACAGCATATACGATATACGAGTATATGGAGGTGGTGTTTCCATCTCTATATACTCGGGGGGTTGTGGATATTCACTTAATTAAATATTTTAATTTAAAAGTTATGAAAATGTGTTACAGTTCTAATTTTCTACAACTAATATTTTAAATTACATTTATGAAAATATAAAGTTTTACTCTTACATACATGATCACTTTAGTGCATAATTCTGAGATTGACAAAGAAGGACGATTGATCCCTTGAAAAAAATATGCCATCTGGTTCAAAACTAGTCAGACATTTTCGAAATATATGTGTAAGTAAAACCTTTTTAATTTTTGGTACTCAAACATACAGGCGGGTCACCCATATAAGTGACTAACGCCAAAACATGGGCACTTAACTCAAAAGATATCACCATCAGTGGCCTAGTAGATTGGCGACAAATTTCATAAACAGTTGCACGATATTCTACTGCAAAATGATGATGAGTAGGCTGGTGAACGAATCAAAACATGGACACTTACCGCAGTACTCCCCCAACCAACAAGGGCTACTTGTTCTTGTGGCACAAGCACGTAGTCTTGAGGAGCGATGGGAATAGGAGTGAATAGAGGTCCAGGCGCGAAATAAGGTTGCACTCTAATCAGAGCAAGGTCTCCTACAAATTCATTTGGATCAAAACTGGGGTGATCGCGAATGCTAATGATTTCAGAGATCAAACCACCAGTTCCACGGACTTCAGCTCCAGCACGGATACGGCGGTAGTTGTAGCTTCTACATTGGTGGAAAACAAAACGAACAGATTATAAGATTATTGTATAGTTGTATTAGTTTATCATTAATCATCAATTAATAATACAGTGGTATACTTACACATTTACGAAACAAGTAGCAGCAGACAAGACGACGTAGCTATTAATCAAATTCCCAACACACTGTTGAGACCAAGTGTTATAAACACGAAATTCAACCTGGACCGTGCTGGGGCGTTGCAGAAGGCTGATTCGTGTGCCTAAAGCATTAGCGCAGGTCAAGCCTAAATGTTAAAAAAAGAAAGTTAAATAAATATGAATATTGAAAGGTGATATTAAATTTGAGATGATGGAGTGTTTATGCAGATATTTTCGCACCTCAGGATTTGGACTGTAAATAGATTTGTAACATAAGATGCTCTACTACAAATAATTATAAATCAAAATCTAAAACTATCTGCTAAGTAAGTTACCTGTCCCCGTGTGGTGACAGATTTGGAATATAGAGTGTCGCTGGGCCTATTCTTCCCATGAGTGTCATAAGACGCGACTAAAGTAAAGAGAAGGAAAGCTTATAATGGAAAATGACAAATAAACAAGAATATAAAACTCGTTATCTAAAAAAATAAAGAGCGTAAACGAATAATATTAAACAAAACAAAAAGTAAACAATTTTCTGAAAAATTTAAATCAAAATGCAACTTGAAACTGTTTGTTCATAAGTGGTTCATTTAAAAAATATATATTTCTTGCAATGATATGACTCATTAACTACTTGTACCCTTCACCGCCAAATCTTTGGTGACGATTACAAATAGCAAAAAAATCAGTGAGAATTTGAAACCTCCGAGAAATTGGAAAGTCACCATTATCTGAATATTAAACAGGTATTAAAAAAGCTCATACAGAAAAAAATATATTAAAAACGGGCTTATTCTCTAGGCTTATGGAGTTCAATGGTATCGTGCTGATTTTTTAAATTTTTAGTTAAAAATTAAGCTATTATTTTACCTGCCAGCAAGATGATAGACCAGGCTAGATAAGCCATTATAGCTACTAGTTAATGTGAAACGTTTCATAATTTAGAAGCTTATATATATATAGTTCCAGTATTTATTTTATCTAATACGTAAATAATCTACCAAACATCGTAATGTAATTAGAGATAAAAGTTTATGGATTTCGTTTGATATATTGGGTTATTTACGTTTACTACCCAATATATGTTGTCTATAACCAATATTTTCAAACAATAAACATATGACAAGTATATGATGTAAACAATAAACTAATGCCTTACGTGTTTACAAGATAGTGTTCAATTTCAGCAAAACCTGATCTTTCTCTGCCAATATTATAGTGTTGAAAAATATTTAGGAGGCAAGGGGTATTTTGTTTAATCACATTTCCTCATTAAATCAGTCTGATTAGCCAAAGTTAGCCTAATCTTTTAATATTCTTCAACTGTATAGGATACAACAAAACTATATTGCTATTTATGAAGAATAAATCGTTCTCCAGATATAATGGAATTACCGTATACCGTTTGTGGTTAGTGGAGCCACGCTGATTTCAGCACGAACAGTGCGACAGGGACAGTGCTATTCTCTCACAGAAGACTAACCTGAAGTGATAGCATCTGTGTTGTAGTCTTTCGTTAGTGAGTACGAGACCGAAGCCCCATTGATGCAGTGGTGACAGTTATAGTAGTAAGTGTGCGAGCCTCTAAGGTCCTCAAGCGAGGCGTCAAAAGTATCTCAATAGGCCGCCATAGTGTGGTCTGCATATCTGCATTCACAATGAGTATGGTAACCGCTACCATTAGGCAGAGCAGAATCACTTTGACAGGGATTTAAAAAATACATAATTATACAAAGTTTATATCACGCTTGTACCTAACATTGCCAATCCTCTTCCTAATCGTAAATATTTTTTATTTACCACAACCATGAGTGTTGACTCCGTCATAGATTTATTTTTGAGCTAATAATAGCAGTGTTTGTACTTACCACAAACTGACTTACAATATCAGCTAATTTCTGAAATACTTTCTATACTGTCAGTCATAATATTCTCTTATCCTTCTTTTTTCATCTGATAATTTCGTCGGACGTACTGCAACGGTTTTCATCTTATCTTCAGGATCGCCAGAAACATGTTACTTCGTTATCAGATGATTTCATAACATAAAAATAAGATCTATTGCTAGTATTTTATTTACTTAGGAATTGACATCCATTAGACACGGTTTCAGTATTAGGCTGCTTAAGTTTTCTTTGTTTAGTATTATGTAAGTTAAATATTGTATTTTTACGTTTAATGTAAGCTTGAAGTGGATGGTGCAGGACCGATTATTCTAATGAAACTTAAGGGTAGCCTATATTCTATATTTAGGTTGAAAAATGAAGAGTATAAATTACTTCTAAAGAAAACAGTAAAGCGAAGTGAAATAACAATTTGTTTTATAAATAAGAGAAACTGATACATCTAGTAATTGTGCATGCGATATATATATTATATAACATGCAAGAGCCGAGCCCTTGGGCCGTCACCCCACCGTGGCTTACGGCAGAGTTTTGTGTCGGAATCGGATCGACTAAAACCACACTGTGTGCCACTCTGAGATAGAAGGGATCCAGGAATATGTTATTACGACATCCAGATCAATCCTAGCCTCTACTTACTAGCGTAGTCACCATCTGCTTTCTATTTAGGTAACGTACAGCACACGTGGATGACGCCTCCTCACGGCTGGCTACTGTAGCGGATGAAGAGTAAAACCCGTCCTGTCTATCCGTGACTACACTCAGGGTGGCATGAGACGTTGGTAAGCACGCCATCATCGCCCGGTTTGCCGGCTGCGAATTGGGTCCGAGTGAAGATCATCCTCTCGGACCTTTTCCACCACCTCCTTCCGCAAAATTACGTCTTCATAGAAAGTTGCAACCGTGGTACAACAGCTGTCGATAGCCGATAGCGAGAGATCACCTCCAATTACTGCAATGAGGACCCCACGCTGCGCCACCTAGGCGACACAAACCGCCAGCGTGTGTTGAGCTGAGTTCTTACTGTAGCCTCCACTGTGAGGGACAGGCGGGACTCAATTCCCTTCTAGCGACGGCGTCCAGATGCTTCCCGAAGCAACCGTGCCTGAAAAGAATCTGCGTCAGTTGGAAGGGTCCTGTGATGCCGCACTGCACACTCGGTGATGACCAGCTAGAGAGCCTCCACGACCACAAAGCCAGCACTCCAGGTGTCTGGAGTCTCCAGCCGAAACTACAAACGAGCCATCGTGGCTCGACCGGCGGCTTCACGCCACTCGCGTACCTTTTCAGTCGTAGGCCGAATGCCGTCTCCCTCAACACTGTGTACCATACAGTGCCATTGACCGGACAATCTTTGAGTACAACCATTTCGTTGCGACGCTGTCTCTACTCACATTGACCAAAAGTCACCTAAGCGCGGAAGTAGCGCTGATCAGCTTTGGAACAAGCTGTCAGAAGTGCTCGTCGAAGAGCCACCTCCCGTCGAGGTCTGGGCCCGAACCGGTACGAGGACCGAATTGATTACTATGGAAGCGCCAGGGGGCGGACGACGACGGGACCCATGGAACAATAGGGCCTCCGTCTTAGCTAGGGCCACCCGTAAACCCAGTGCCTCAATGCGCCGGATTAACAGAGAGATTATCGTGGTGGCTAGTCGCGCTGTCTCTTGGAAGTTTACCCGCCTGGTGGTGACTATTATGTTATTGGCGTCAACTTCAGGCGCAACACAGTACCGACTGTCGAACGTCCCGCTCGAAAGGGCGTCCTACAGATCGTGGCCCACCTCGCCGAGGTGATGGCCAATGTGGGCAGAGATTATCCTCTCAAGCAGTTTACCTGCCTTGTCCAGCAGCACAATGTGTTTATAAGCCGTGATTGAACCGGAAGGCCATCCCAGCTTCCTTAATAGGATCAGCTTACTGCTTTTCAAGCACTCAGGGAAACGTTCGGACGCCAAGCTAACGTCCAGGACCTCCTTGAGGAAGTCCATAATTTTTGTGAGGCCTCGGGCCAGCATTCGGGCAGGTATCCCGTCTGGCCCGAGGACGGTGTACTAAGAGCGCTGCGTAGAACAACTACCCCTACCTCCAACTCCCTGACAGGCGGAACATTGCCCTCGTTCTCCCCGTCTTCTTTGACCAAGAAGGCCATCGACAGGGTGATGTGACGTTTTGGTTCACTATACCAAACTTTCCGAACAGGTTGGTAAAGGGTTTATTTCGAGTTTTCAAGACATATTAGCAAAATATTATCCAAATGTAATCCAATAGCTGCATATCAATAATGAAAAATTGTGCAGGAAAAGCTGCTGTAACTGCATTGAGTTTTTTTGAGTTTGCTCGTAAAACATTATGTTATTCATTTGAAACTCAGTTCCCACTATCAGAAATATTACATTTTTCATTCTATTTCCTAAGTAACAATAAGAATAATAATGATGAGTACTTTTTTAATGATTAGACAAATCTAAAATCACAATTAATTATTCGACATGTATTATCATTAGTAAGTATTAACATTAAGATATGTAAATATTAAATTATGAAGGTTTGCCAAAACCAAATACTATTTAAAACCTAAATAACTAAATATTTTTAGACGTGTTGAATTTTTACGGTCCGGTAAAGCAATCTTAAAGATAATATTATTGTAATTTAAAATATCGATACGAAACTAAAATGGTTTAGCTTGCAACTGATGTGCGTAATAAATGTGTTTGCGGTGTTAAAAAGTAGACGTGTCACATGCAATAATTTATATACACGAAAACCTAATCATGAACGTTCGGTGAGATTCTTGGTCGAAGCACCAAATATTTGGTAGCTTAACATTAGGGCCGCCATAGTGTGTGTCACCACACTGTATTGTCTGCATTTGCAATGAGTATGGTGACCATAACTGTTTGGATTCTATTCATGTTTCCCATCAGACAGAGTAGAGTCACTTTAGCAGGCTATTCATATAGAAATAAAACGTATACTATTTTCTGTTGAAAACAAATTTCATTCTGTATCTGCACAAGTTACTAGTGCATCTGAATTTTTAAACGACATAATTGAAAAATGGCTCTTATTTCTCATGTTCTTCTTGCAGTGAAAACAAGAAACAGGAAGATTCTTTTCGTCTGTTATCATTCGTAATTCGATTTTCGACCGATTAGTTCTCAACGTTTAGCCGAATACCAAATAGCTGCTGAAAATTCATCATCTTTAGTAAAAAGCGTAATAAGATATGATATTCTGTCAGTTTTCGTAAAAGTTAATTAAAACTTAGTAAAAGAAGATACACTTCACTTCAATGTGTTTAATTTACAGTCAATGCCATTTTTATGATAAATGTAACAATGAGGTCAGCAATCATAGATCAAAGAAAAACAAGCGAATGACTTTAAAAAAAATGTTTTTAGTGGCGAATTAACACAAACACGTGTTATGAATGAGCCAATTAAATCATATTATGTTGATACACTATCGGGTAATGAGCTAATAAAATGGTATTATTCCTGAAATTTGTAGATACGTTATTATATTATTATTATAATTCATTTTATTATTTAGATGTATAGTTGTTATTCTGTTTATAGAAACTAAATCAAAGAAATTAGACCTGCGAAAGAAAGAAATGAGTCTTCAGGTATTAATTGTTAAAATAATAAATATAATTTAAAAAAAACTAAAAAATACGCTTACAGATGTCGCTTATAAACTAACAAATTGAGCTTGATTGCCTCGATGGCGCAGCTTGAGGTCTTAAATTCGATTCCCGGGTCGAGCGAAATGTTTGTATGATCTGCAAATATTTTTTTCGGAGTTTGAGTATTGTGTATATGTGACATGTATAGTCAGTCAGTCAGTCTAGTTATCGTAGTACAAACTCTGCTTAGTTTAAAATTATTTGGCGTTGCGTGTTAAATATCTGAAACATTTATTATTTAATTTATTATTCAGTTTTTTGTTATCCCAAAATGTTCAAAAAAATATATTTGATATATAATATGTTAATTTACCTTAAACTAACATTTGATAATTTAGCTTAATTTTGTAATTAACATTATAATTGTAAAAATAACAATGTAATATATTACATTGTACACTTGTACATTGTATAAAGATGGTCAATTAAAAAAATGAAAATCCCTTAAAAATAAAATACTTACATAAGTATACAACCACAAAACAAGGTTAAATAAAATAAAAACTAAAAACTTTAGAAATAAAAATAGGTTTATGGAGAAAAATATAAAATGTTCTAAGTAAAATACAAATATTATTTATGTCTAGCATAAAGACACATTCTATTTTTATTCCAAAATGTTTAAAAACTTAACGTCCACCGTGCGAAGACGAAGCGGTTTGCTGGTGAACAGTAATTTGAAAATAACTGTTTTTGTCCAGTATAAGTTTATGCCAAATGTTTAAAAATTAATATCGAAGATAAGAGACAATTTATGCATATTTTTAATTATTATTTTGTCATAATAGGGTATGTACACGAGACACCAAAATTGACAAAATATTTTTATTCGTAAACTTTTCTACTGAAAAAACATGTTCACGTATTTTTTTTTTAATTCATTACAAATATTAGTGAAATTTAATAATCAAATAGTGAATTTTATCAAACTAAAAGACGACGCTATTGGTGGAACAAAATGTGACGTCAGTTTACCCTCGGATCTTTTCGTAAAGCAGGTTATACTTTCGTCGAACTTTGTAAACAAAACAGCTTTTCCTAAGTAAAAAATATTGCTATATACTACTTCATTTTTTAATACCCTTAGTTATGTTAAAGTGATCTTCACAACTACTATATTATTTAATTTTCATTGTATTTCTTTACTTTTCCATGATAATAAGTTGATTAGAAAATAATAATTCGATGCATTTGTGAACCAAATACTTCATTATTGACATGAGTAGTCCGTCGTCATAGCATAAGCGCGCCAAAATGGCCGCGTTTAAATCGTCCGAAAATTATAGTGATGTTAATTTTTTTTTTACTTCTCGGTTTATATTTTGTATGTTATACTTATTTTTGGAGAAACGCTTCGTTTGAATGAAGGAAGATGGACTTTACTTATGCTTATTTTAAAGTTGCCTAAATGTCAGAGTTTATGACACACGTTGCATTAAACGATGCAATACAAATAGATAAACATAAAAATTAAAAAGAAAAGTGGTAGCGATAAAATGATAGTTAAGAGAAATATCGGAGCACTAAATATGATATTCGCGTATAAACATTTATATGTGTTGTTAAAAATAATGTAGTAAATAAACCATTAAATTATCCATGTGACAAACTACGTCACGTATATGGAGTAAACTTGATAAATTAAAGTCGCCTAAAGTCACGCAGCAACCAATGGCTTTGTTGTTTTTCACCGAATGAGTAAGGTGGTTCAAACCCTATGGGGTGCGGCGCCACAATACTTCCACGTGGTGCACCCTGGTAACGTTGGCAATGTTTCTTCCAGTGCTATTTGGAAGAGGATATCACCGCCAAAGGCTAATATTCTAGCACGAAGAAGAGGAGGCCATTTGGTCAAGACTCGGTCCAACAGAGCGGGCATGTTTGTCGATTTCTCTATTGGCTCTTCGCTCTTCGGAACAATGAGGAGGAAAACCTCGATAAAAAAATCATGAAGGTGGGACCCTTTCATGGGTCGACGGTTCTCAACTGTCAATGGTGGAGAAAGAAGAACGGGCTCGGTGTGTACTCCGAGCAGGCATTGGAAGATTTAATCTTCCTGCCACGGTTGTCATATCGTAATCCCGAAAGCAGTGTCGTGGTTATGTCTTGCGACTCCGATCGGGGGCGAAGGTCTTGGCTTAGCCGCCTGGACAATGAGGAACAAAACCTCTATAAAAAATTACCCCCCGTCCCGTATTCTGGTGCGTGGCCAGGGGATGCATGGTTGATGGGCAGTTTAGTCGTAAACGCAATCCCAGCTGAGGCACCTGCGAACCCTTCGGTCGGTATTGGGGATCTCTGCCCGGGTCGACCTTTGTTCTCCCCATTTCGTGGGTTCAAATATGGAATGAAATTTAAATAAAATAAATACTTATATAGTGAAAGAAAGAAAGAAAGAGATGAATTATAGGAAGGATAAAAATACAAGAACAGAAGACTTCTCTTCCAATGAAGAGCAGAAGACTTCTCTTCCAAAAAACATTAATTGGAATGCCTATCTCGGTGGGGTTCCCAGAAGTCATTATGGCTGCTGGGAATCGTAAAATATCGGAACGATTACGTGCCAGAACCGCCGGGGGCGGTAACTCCAGTTCGAGGGAGGACATACTGAAGCTTATGGAAACGGAACTATGCGATAGCCAGAAACGTGGACGCTCCAGGGACGAGGAGAGCGACACATCCCAGGAGATGTTGCCTCCTAAGGTTTCAAGCAGTTGCAGAGGGAGGCCACGAACCCCAGTCACGGCCCCGTCAGGCTCCGTCTTCTGCAAGGCAGAAGCTAATAGACGGCGAAGCACTGGTGGAACTGGAGATTGCTGGAAATTAAGGAGACGATAGTGGGGGATTCAGTCTCCCAAACACCCTTGTCCATGCAGGACAGAGCGAACGCGGTGATGGCCATTATTCACAAAGTGGCCACCAAGTCGAGTAACCTTAAGGGCTCTTTCGTGAAAGCCCTTAAAGACTTCTCTGCCGCTATTGCGGGGGTCGTGGATACCCTCATCGGAGACATGGCTCGTCTCCAGGTGGCCAACGATCGGCTGACGGGGCACTTGGCTGAGGTCAGTGCTCAGCTCGCCCAACTCCGGGCGCATCGTCTGGCTGTAGATCTGGTCCCGTCCGCGTCTCAGCCTGCTCCCTCTTCCAACCTTATTGGTATTCCTGATGCCCATCTGCACCAAATTGCGGATGCAGTATGGCGCATGATGGATGGGTGTCTGGCTGGCCAGGAAGCTAGGTTGACACCGGCTCCTGTTATACGGCCACCGCTCGCGGCGCATTGAGCGAAGGTTGAATCGGCGCCATCATCGGTTCCCGTTGCGACCGATCGCGTGTCCTATGTGGTAGCGGCAACGGTCTCTGCTGCTCCTGCAACTGCTCCGAGGACGCAAGCGCGGCTAAGGCAACAAACCGGACGCCTGCACTGAAGTCAGGGCCCAAAACAGCGGCAAAGGCTGGAGCGGCATTTCCTTCGCTCGTCACTCCAACCACTGTACCTGGCACTTCCACATATACTCCCTCCACATCTACCCCTTCCACATATGGTTGGCAAGTAGTCGGGGGGGCTCAGAAGTCCCGAAAGCGGGATAAGATGGCTGCACAAAAAGTAACCTCTACCCTGCAGGCACTGTCGGTTGCAGTGGCTACCACAAAAGCCACGCAAACTACAGACGCCTAAAAGCGTGGCTGTGGTAGTCACGTGACGTGCGTGACGGTCCGAGGGGATTTCCACACATTAAAAAGAAAAGACTCAAACCCTATCATTAGGCTTTTGCCGTCTACTGCTGAACGAAGGCGTCTTTAAATCATCAGTCGATGGTGCCTACACAACTTTGACCATATCTAGATCACCACTCTAACACTTGCCACTCGCAGGCTCAAATTTCCTCTCTATCTAATTCAGCGAGAATATAACTACCGTAAGTAATCTTACCATTGGAAAAAATTTCGCGCTTACCCGTTTGCTTACTACAGCTTAAAAAAAAATTAAGCGACAACTGCTTTGTGACAAAGTTGATGTATAAGTCGAACAGGATTTTTCTCATTAGTAATGATAAATTTAACCTTCACGACATCCCAGTTTACATATTGTTGCCATTTTTAAGTATGATAAACATTTTCTAGGACTTAAAAAATGATTGTCCAGACATTTGTATACGTCATCCGTGATTTTTTACAAGTAGCCTGTTTTTTTTAATATGCGGCAATTCCTCCGGATACCATCTACTGGTAATTATGTCGTACTCGACCTTTTACGATGATATTAAATTATATATTCAAAAAAATAAGAAAATATAAATTTTAGGGAAAGATGGTTGAATCAAGAACGCCTACTACATTACGCTTAAGTAAAACGTGATAAAATTGCAAAAGTATTGATATCCTATTGATTGATATTCAGTCATGCAATAAATTGTAAATAAATATTTATCAGAACTTATCAATTTTTATTATCATATAAGTAATTGTGACCAATGAAACTTATCATGAACAATCATTTATGACACCTTTCGTCGCCTGAGCGGAAATGTTCTGTCTTCACCAATTAGACAGCTTAATTGTTTAATGTCATGAATGTTTTAAATTTGTTCCTTTTTAGCAGTCTGTTTTATTTAAATCAGAACACTGTATAGGCATATTGCCCACACAAATAGACCAGATCCATTGCAGTAATACCACAGTCTGTCAGGTATCCAATATAAAATAAAACTTTCATTGTTGTTTACTGATCCATTGAAGTAGCTGGAGCTCCACCTCACTTCAATTTCTTACTCAACGGCAACTTTCTTGTGATTCTTAATTGCAAGCTCCATGGGCGGTGATTCCTACCTGCCATCAGGTAACTCATCTGCTCATTTGACTTGTTTAGCAAAAAAACATTGGTAAATTTAGATTACGTGATTGTGATCACGGAGGAACTGATCTATACATCCGTCGTTTACAATAGTGCTGAGATATTGGAATCTAATGTCGGAAAATAAACATGTGTGTATTTCGAGTGAGAATTACCATGGTATAGTTTGAACCAAGAATTCGTTAACATTTGAATCTCGCGCAAATATTTTATGGGAGTTCTTGGGACCGATGCTACTGGAATTTACTGACTACTATCGTAACACATTATTTCAACAAGATGAAGCCACTTGTCACACATCCAATGAGTCCCTATCGGGGGACAAACGCAGGTTACCGGAAAGGTTGATTGCCAGATGAGGCGACATTTTATGGCCATCCAGACGTCCAGATCTGTCCCCAGTAGACTTCCTTTTATGGGGTCATTTGAAGAGTCGTATCTGCATCAATAAACCAAATATACTACGTACACTATAAGAAAAAAATCAGCGTAGGGATGTCGGCGGTCTCGCGGTCTCTTTGCCGATGAGTATTCGAAATTTCGGATTCGAAAAATTTCAATTTGATGCTCGCTTAGAAAAATACAAATGTCGAAATGGTAGTTATTTAGACACTGTAATTTTTAAGAGATAATATCAACTAATTAACTTTCACGTAAATAAACAATTTTATAATATATATATGTTTTTTTTACACGATTTTTCCAAATGTTAACTAAGTCGTGGCTCACCCTATAATTTGAATCAATAAAGGGCCGATTTAGTTGACAATATATTTAAGTGACTAGTTTTAAAACTTAACTGTTACGGAAAATGTTACATTGGTTTATGTACACTTCAAAAACTCGTAAAATTTTGCATTTTGCGAATGAGTTCAGTTTTTAACCTACTTCAAGTACAAACTGCTTCGCATGCATAAAATATATTTGTCGTCAGCTTTGATTCTTGTTTCTCAGCAATGCAACCACAATGAACCACAGCAAAGCGTAACAGAGTACAACTTATAGCATAAAAAATATATTATCAATACAGATTGCTTACAGTTCTAGAAAATGTTGAGAACAATAAAATACAGTAATAACGATAAAAGATATAGTGATGACGTATGTCCCGAGTCTTTGATTATATGTTTATTTACTTAACAATGTCATAGTTCAGAGTTGTTTTCATAGTCAAAGTTTGTTAGATCTGCTGTTTATCATATTTAGGAATAAATCCAAAATAATTACGATACATGTAAGGTCATCATCATCATCATGATCAACAGTCTTAACTAAATCACTGTTGGATAGAAGTTTCTCTTTAGAAAGAAGTTTTTGGTCTACTACAATACGCTGGCCACGCTAACATGTAACTAAAAGCAAAATTAATTCAGTACAGATATTAAATACAACTTGTCCTAAATTCAAACAATCATGAATATTTAAAACATTTATTAATAAAAGTAAAGGAAATATTGAACACTTTCCATATCTTCAAAACGCCGAGGTAATAAGCTTTCCTTAAACCGCAGACCGTACAATCCAATCAGTGTAAGCGCCAACAGCCGTGTTAACTATTGGCAACTCATTATTGCTATTAGACGTGCCAAATGAGGCCACTCCAGCTAAATGATTTAAGAAAATGATAGGAGCTCCAACATCACTGAAATCGAAGTCACGACCAGGTCTGCCGACGAGGCCGACACACAAATGAGCCATAGTGATACGGCCGGGGTACTGAGCCATGCATACGGCGATAGGTTTGCTTTCTATATTAGCACTATAAAGGTAGTCATTTGCCACTAAGCCTCCTTGCTGAAAAACAAAATTTATATTATTAAATGAAGAAAAACTTCTCAGGTAAAGTAATAATTTATCATGAACCTATAGATCAGAAAAATAATTTTTATCATCTTATCAACAGCCGTATTGTCCGTGTGGTGACAGATTAAGAATATATAGTGTTACCACCCCTATTCATCCTGTGGGTGTCGTAAAAGGCGACTAAAGGAACAAAGTATACAAGACAACATCATTACAAGGAGAAGGAAAACTTGAAACAAACCCTATTTCAACCCGTCTGGCCAGCGTGGTATAGTAGGCCAAAACCTCCTTGATAGAGAGAGGCCTATGTCCAGCAGTGGACTGTAAAAGGCTGTTAATGATTCATGATGATCAACAGCCATTAATAGTCGACTGTTGGACATATGTAAGCATTTCCTTAGAACGAAAATTTTGTCCTGATATACGAAACTGGCCAGACAGGTAAGTATAGGGTTTGTAACAAGTTTGTACAATGTTATCCTGCCTTGTTACCCCTCACCATACGCACGGGATGAATAGGGATGGTGCCGCTCCGTGTTGTGAATCCGGCACCACCCGGAAAGTCACAACTTTGAGGAGAGAATATGGCAAAATATTGTGGTCAAGTCTTTTATTTAATATTCTACATGCTTCTTAGTACGCAATTCAGTTCAGTACATAAATCCATACATTTACTTAACGGTCATTAAGGAGACTGGTGCTAAGGAAATCTTTCGTTGCTCACAACTGACTGAGATTATCAGGGAGCCCAAAACAGCGCCACTTCCTCATCTGTTTATTTGCCTATTCCATAAAAGTGTTAGCATATGAAATACTTACAGCGGTAACACCCCATCCAGCTGTAGACAATCCGACGAATGCATCTATCCAATAGTTCTGAGGTACGATTGGAATGTTCTGAATAGTGGGTCCAAATACAAAGAAGAAGTTTGTTCGGACAACACTCAAACTGCCATCAGGATGGTTGGTGATAGCGTCTATTCCATAAATGATACCCCCAAACCCGCGTCTGGCACTACCAACACGACAACGACGGAGAGAGCGACTGAAATGAGACGAGAGTTCTCGATAATTTCAGGATGTATTAAGGAGATGTACTTTTAGTATGGACGTTGGTTTTTTATTCACACACACATTTTACACACTGATAAATAGTAGCTGTATCGTATTATTAATAATGAAGGGAATTAATTGGATAAAAATATTAAAGCCTGTATTTGAGATAAAAATATAAGTAGCTATATGTTAATATGGCAATTCTTACACTTTGTGAAGATTATGCGGTGGCGTACGTGTTTATGTACAAAATCAGAAAGAATGAGTTGCTCGGGCTTAAGGGTGCCACTAAATGCTATGCCAACATTCTGAAGGTAACAGTTTGTGATACTTTTCTAATAGAAGTTACACATTTTAAGAACCCGGATCACAGGATCACGGATGATCTAAATGATAATGAGGACTTGGAGAGAGAACGCAGAGCGTTGGCTGTGCACTTTAATATGTTGATTCGCAGATTTATGTAGTAGAGTAACAAGTAAAAGTAATTATTTTCAGAGCTCACTGTATGTAATGTTACACGTGCAGTGTGTAGGTTAAATACACGCAGGGGGCATATAACGCTCTGCGTATCCTAAACAACAATTCATTCAGGATGCAAATAAGGATACCGCGTTTTTTTGCAGTAATGCCAGGATGTTTGCAGAAGTGTGGGCTGATAATTTTTATTTTTACTTTATTTGCTGTATGTATTTTGTATCACCTTACTAACATTAGGTTAATATTCCTGTAACTAATAATAGAATATGAACCCGAGTCTGAAATACATGATGTACTATGTATTCTTTACTAACAAGACAAAACAATAGTAGATAACGTAGACGTAGTCTATCAATTTCTCTTCATATTTGTAGAAATCTTATAATTCTTCATAACATGCTCCAAGTAAACATTATCATACACAATATGTCACGAAAATCACATCAGTAACTATTGTAGTTTTTATCATTTTATGTTTGTTTGCAAGGAAAATAAGGATTCATTTTTATATAATAAGTAGTGTACCTTGCGCGCGTTGCTACGCCAGCAACTACAATAAATTTTAAAGAAAAAAAAAATCCAACTCAGAAACCTTCCCTGGCTCATGCACAACAACTTTCCTGAAGATAACCACACGATCAAGTGCATAGATTACGATTCTATAAAGGACATATAGACGAACATTCATTCTTATATACAGGCTGACTGGTGAGATACCTTCAATATTTGAGGACGTGATAGTATGCGAACATATATCATGAAATAAAATAACATAAAAACGAAATATTAAATAACTTCTTAGTAAACTTCGTACACAGTACACCGAGAGCCCAGTATTTAACTGCGGAATACTTGGACACCGCGCGGCCGCACGTGTCTATCAACATAGAATACGTAGGTACCTACACTGTACAGCTGTTGCCTATGTAGCGGGATGGAGAGCGGGGGTGGGTGTCGCCGCGCCGCTCGCGATATCCAAATTTCACTTATTTTTAGAGACATTTCGATAAAAAATAAGCACCTATTTTTTTTATTTCAAGTTAACGAGAATCGAGTACCGAGTACTCTCCATAAGTATTGAAGGTATCTCACCAGTCAGCCTGTATAAGAAGATATGAGATTTTTTTTTATATTCAATAATATACAATATATGAGATTAGTTTTTAGGAAGTTTACCTACAAAACATTTAGTGCCCGGCTACTGAGTTTTTTCAAATGTAAATATTAAATAATATAACCAATTATGTTGATATAATCGGCCTCTATATCAGGTCGTATTATCCATAACATCTATAGATAAATATACTTAAAAAAATATTATAAGAATACATTTTTATCAGTGTTCGTCCCATCCCTAACCTTTATTATTTCCAAAATTATTGCCATAGATTAATTATAACGATTGCCATAGATGTTCAAGACAACCAAGGCCGATGGCTTAATGTGTTCTCTGACGCACAAAAATGAGAGTGCTCGTCACAGAATGATTATCCTGGATGGGAATCATACCCATAATCTCTGACTTAGCGATCAGGATTATTGCTAGACAAACAACAGACCCATTTGCACTTACTCGGTAGCGAAGCAGGAAGCATGGCTTACGAAGTGGAAATTAGTGATGATACTACCGACACACTGTTGTCTCCATAGGCTAACTAATCTAAATTCTACCTGGACTGCGCTAGGTAAATCCTGTATTGGCGTTTGGACTCCCACAGCATGGCATGTGTAGGCCACACCTAGAAAAATAAAACAGTGATTCATGAACTCACGTATATTCACTCAATTTCAGTATAACATATACATAGTAAGTAGAAAAAAGATTATTATTATAGAATTTAGGCAAATGGTCATATTATACATACTATTTTGGTTTACATGGGAATCGAATTCAAATAAGTTTTAAGCATTTACGTCAAATGAAGTAAGAATTAGATATTATCTTTCCACATATTATTGATTAAAAGAACCGACTTAATGTTCTACATATCTATACATATAAATATTACTTTATCTGTAAATGTGCTTATCAGAAGAGATTTTTTATTTTTGCAGTCCATGTGCCACTTACCTACTGTGATATTTAGTAAAAATCCGGGATTATCAGATAGGAATTGTAAAGTAACTACACTTACAACGTGAAAGTATGGATTAATAAAAATGTTTGTTCTAAATATATAATATTTTATATAATAAATATAAATTACTAGTACTCGTAGAACTGATGATAATTGTATGGATGCTATGACCAAAAGTTAATAATAATAAGAATTAAGTTTAAGTCTTTTATCAGGGGGTAACAAAGTGCGAGTCTGTAATAGTTAGATCATGCCGGTTCTGATGTACTCCTTTGATGTACTTAGATGGACTCAGACCGAATTAGATGCTCTTGACAGGAAAGTCCGTCTGTCTTGACAGAGAACCTCCACTAAATTACAATTGACGGCGTTATTAAGGGTTACTGAAAACTTTAGTAATTCGATGAAGATGGAAATTGGTGTAGACAAATGTACAGTCATGTATGTAAAGAACGGCGTGATTGTAGAATCTGAAGGAATGGAACTTTTAGATTCAACAAAACTCAGATTTCTGTCAGCCACTGAAACTTACAAGTATCTAGGTTTTTCACAGTCCTTGGGAATACCAGAACCTGGCGTAAAACAAATTTACAGGAACACTTCTTTGGCCGCCTAAAAAAGTACTTAAAAGTCTTTTCAGGTGGTAGCAAGGTGCGAGCCTATAATAGTTGAGTCATGCCGGTTCTGATGTATTTCTTTGGTGTACTTAAATGGACTCAGACCGAATTAGATGCCCGTACATTGCTGACTATGTTCCGCATGCATCACCCACGTTCATCGGTTATGAGTTTGTATATTCCGCAAAGGTTTGACGGTCTTGGTCTATTAAATATCAAGACTACACTATCGCGAGATATACAATCCCAGAGAATATTTTCTACAGCCCCAAAGAGAATTGGCGCAAACCTGTAGTACTTAGTATTACTGATCGCAGGGGAGTATGGAAGGGTAAAAAACTTCATGGTCGATTTTCTCGCGCCCTACACGGGTCTAATATAGACGTTAAAGCGCCAACGTCTTGGCTATGGTACGGTGATCTCTTCGAAGAAACCGAAAGTTTTGTTTGTGCGATTATGGACGAAGTCATCATGACGAATAACTACCGGAAATATACCCTGAAAGATAGTACGGTTGACATCTGTCGGTGTGCCACCGTCCTAGAGAATCTATTAGGCATGTTATTTTTGGTTGTTCTCGTCTTGCTAACGGTGAGTATCTGCACAGGCACAACTAAGTAGCCAGGATTGTACACCAACAACTTGCCTTTAAATAACAACTTGTCAATTTTGAAGTGCCTTACTACAGGTATGTGCCCAACCCAGTTCTCGAGAACGGTCGTGCTACGTTATATTGGAATCGACTTGTTACCACGGATAGGACTATTGTTGCCAACAAGCTTATTGTGGTAATAGATCGATTAGAACGCCCCGCAACAATTGTCAATATCGCCGTTCTTCATGACGAGAATCTTGTGAAAGTTGAAAAAGAAAAACAATTGAAGTATTTTGGTGTGTCTCACGAGATTGCCGATATGTGGAATGTGGATTCGGTGATCACTGTTCCAGTAATCATATCTGTTTACAAATTGATAACCAAGAGCCTCGATCAACACCTTAAGAGGCTCACGTTAAAAGGTTGGACCCGACGGAGGCGGCGTACGCCTAGGCTGGAACTCCCCCGTGGGATTTGGAGGCGGAAGTGCTCACCGAAGTTTATCGGTGGACGGCTTATTTAATAGCGGCATACGGCCCCCGCCCGAAGAGATACGCGAGTGGCGCGAGGCCGTTCGTCGTGCCACGATGGCTCTTTGGTCGTCCCGGCTGGAGGCTCCACGTTCTGGTTTTGCCACCGTAGAGGCTCTCCAGCCGGCCATCGCCGAGTGGATGGATCGCCGAGTTCTTTCTGGGCACGGTTGCTTCTGGAAATATTTGCACTCGATTGCCAAGAGGGAATTGAGAATAGTAAGGACGTTCCTGTCTCGGGACCACCGGTGTCTTGGTCCCTGAACCCGATATCGGTGGTCTACTATTTTTTATATTTTTAAATACGTATGTATGTATGTTTTGTTTTCTTTATAATATAAATAGATATATAGTATAATAAATGCACACACCCAGCAACCAAGAAAACAAATGGTAATAAATTGACCTCTGAATTGCCTAACGTTTGGATCAGATTACGCTAGCCGTAGTCACAGATTGTGACAATTTGCATTTATAATTAATCATTAAATATCATAGAACGTTTAAGTTTAAGGCTACACATTTTTTTTATTTAAATTAATAGAAATATCCATAATCGATCAGAGTGGCGTGCAATGGGTGACGTCTATGTCCAGCACTAGACTGCAATAGCCTTATGATGATGATGATGATAATGATGATTGTCATCGTCTTATTTCAAGTACAGTTAGCATCTAAATTCCAGTAGAAAAAAAAACTTATTCTATCGCATTATCAGTTATTGTCTGAATTATTTGCACTTATTTGCGTACGTAACACGCCATGAATGAATGTCAATAATTGATCAAATTTTACATTTTTCCTTAGTTACTGAAATTCGTTGAGAGTCGGCATTGTTAAAAATTAAGATTTCAGTGGCTGGATACCGAATATCAATACAACTTTAAAGTTTCTATCAAAATGATAAAAAGTTTGAAATAAATTCTTAAAGCAGCAATGGAAGAGTCAAAGAGAGCAAAGAGTCACATTTTGCCCATTAACAATGAGATTGTTAACGTAAAGATGTACAAAACCCAAGAACGTAGTTTTGAAATAACTTTAACCCCAAAGTGTCCTGGCACATCTAAGACTACAAAGAAATTGCAAGGAATTTGGAAATATCTAAGTAAATCGGGCATCTCAGGAAAGTCTAGCCATCATTGGCAGTTAACTGTTGTAAAAGACAAATGATAATGAAAAATGATTGAAAAACTGATTTTAACTTATGTGTAAATTTAAGAAAAATAGTAATCTCCATCAATTTAATTTAAGAAATAAAAATAAACTTGCCTTGCACACTACTAGGCTCCATAAAATATCGAATTCGTTTGTGGGTCAATGTATACAATTTTATAACAAATTACCAAACAACATAGTATTATTATCTATTAGTAAATTTAAGAAATTTGTTAAGCTGAGGTTGTCCAAAAAGGCTTATTACTCAGTTTCAGACTATGTCACAGATTTAGATGTTTGGAAATGAATTGCTCTTTTTTTAAGACCTATGGTTGTGAATATAACTGCTATTTTAATATTTAAAAGATTTTGAGTTAAAAGAGTGGTGGTGAGTTTCTTTCCTGGGTTCTTTTCTCACCACTCTACCATGAACAATCTGCGAACCCAGCTAGCTGTAATTTTAATCGACAGATTGTTCATCTTTCATCTTCTATTGTTTTTTTTTTATGACGTTCATAAGTGTCTTTTGTGACCTAAATGAATAAATGAATTTGACTTTGACTTTTGACTTTGACTTTGACTTTGACTTTGACTTTGACATTTGATATAAAAAAAACCATTTAGTTTTTTTAGTTAAAAAGTAAATTATTAACATTATATATAATCAAATTAAACCTGGCGCCTGGACGCGCGCGGGACCTGGCCGGCGCCGCGCGACACGCCGACGTGAAGGTGGAGCGCGCCAGGTACGCCACCGCCGCACCGGCGAGGCGCTCTGTGTTCAAATACCCTACGCGCCTTCTACCCTTATTCTTAATTTGAGACCGTTTCACAATTACGTACTGAATAGTCTCTGCCGTATCTCATAGTCCCTAACGAATGATATTCCTTTTTAATAATGTGAAAAAGAAAATGATAAACGACTCGAAGGTATATAACCGCTACCGCCTTAATACGTTTGTAACTCGACTCGGGTAACGGTTAAAATGCATTACCACCCTTAAATACCCTCCCAAAGGTAAGAGAGAAATTTCATTCGTCATCGATGTTCATCGATAAATCCCTCGCTCAGTAACAAACAAAAGAAATTACATGACAATTATCTATGACTACCTCATTGATCTACCGATTAACAGTTAGCGATACCGATAAGAGGTCTCGCATTCGATTCCCGAGTCGAACCAAAAAGTGTTGTTGAATTTTTCTCATAAAGAATTCTTAATAACGGCTTGGATGAGTAAAATTGATGGTATTTCATGCTCGTGTCTCAAAGAGCTCGTTGGACCGTCAGTTCGAATTGTCATGAACGTCCAAGACAATCGTTATTGGAAAGTCAGCACGCTCAAATATACTAAAAATTAATTCAACCTTCGAACTCTGCTCGCTTCATAGTTACTGAGTGGATATTTAGTAAAACCGATTTAGCAGTCGACTTTAAATAATCTTGGAAATAGTAAAACCTAAAATAATGATAATATGTTCATAAGTCAGTAACGTTGTAAATAAATCTTATTTGCAATATTTCAGCGTTGACATACAGCAACTGAAAGAAGAAATCGAGTCACAACCGATGACCGTGGAACAACACACCAAGTTGCTGGACGAAATCGAATATGCTGTTCGCGTTCAGGAATCTAAGAGGAACCTTGCAGAACAAATCTCTAAGGTGGGTTTTATTGGTTTGCGGAACTCGTTTGTTGTGTCACTCATAAGCCTCATTAGCGGTAGTTATATTAACAATTACTAATTTATTGCATGTTTTATTAAATAGAGTGAAGAGTGAATTTCATCAAATAATTGATTTGGATGGGAAAGTATCCGATCGGATATTACAATATGTACCGAGCTGATTGTCTGTCCCAGCATAATGTTGAATGTCGCGCACGGTGTCACGGTTAGGTTACTTGGCGCGCCTAGATAATGTAAACTTCAAATACTGTGTACTATTTTAAAATTTGTTGCATATATGGTTTTACTGGATGCTATTATTAAGGTCTTTTTTATTATATTTATAGGGCAATTTTTGTTTTTATGTTAGCCGTTAATTTGTTTAATTAACATTATATATCAATAACTAATTATTGTCGTTAAAGTTTAAATAAAAGCGAACTTTCGTCCGCAAATAGCTCTTGATAAATAAATCTCCTGATTACTTCTTATCAAATTGGGACAATAACGTGCATTGTCATTATTAAACACACTCAGTACTCTGGAAAGTTGGAGATAATTCTGCAGTCTCCTCAACCGGGTCTATTACTTTCAGAGAGAAATCCCAATTACTTTACGAAGTAGTCATAGCTGGTCTGCACCTGTATTAGCCAATTGAAGAATATGCCATGCTGTCTCTTAAGCTAAATTCTATAATGGAACTTATCGCCAGAATTGTGACATATCCTAATTTTCCTGGCTTAAAACTATAGACCATATCGACGATTATTTTCAAATTTATGAATTTGACTGTATTATTGGTTTGTATGACGTTTCATGGATAAGCAATAATACTGAATTAACTAACTAAATGCATATGTGAAAAAATGAATTGAATGGATTTAAAGATTTCAAATTAATTACCTGCCAGGAGCAGAACAAACGAGGTGAGTGATGCCATTGTAATCGATTCTGACAATGAATGATAATGAAAGTATTAGGCCTTATATATATCACCATTGGTGGTAAAAAGATACGTTAATGCAGTTGATTAATCCTTCATGTAGATAAATTTAAGACACTGAACTTTAAATAAAATTCGTTTGATAGATGACCTGCATGTAACCATGCCATTATTTAAGAAGTAATTGCATTTAAATTTGACAAAAAGATAGAAAGATACCTTTCTTTTTTCCATATTTGATACGCGGTTCTTTGACCTCCAACTAAGCTTAACCAGTGCTCAAGGGGCGAGGTCGAAGGGGAGTGGGTGGCCTCGGTGGGTCTCTCTTTACCACACCGACAGCAGAGGGGTCGCTAGTCGAAACGAAAGTCGAAAAGTCTTCGTTCGCTACCCCTGTTCTCACCGCACGAATAAGAAACTGCCATGTGTTGGGTGAGGTTAAGACTCTCTTGAATCACCTGTATGCCCAATTTGAGCTCTCCTGGATCCGATTTTGCGATACGGCCATGAGCGGCATCCGAGGTCGTCACCCTATACGGAAGGAAGCTTACTGGTGGTCCCAGGAGTTGGACCTCCACGTGACCTGTACTCGTGCGTCTCTTTTCCTAACTTTCAAGAGGTAGCGCTTTCGTTGGTCTTCCTCTACTTTATATTAGTACCGAAATAAATTCAATGTATTTAACATAAAGTTTTCTACGCTATATTTTTCTCATACCTATGCACGATATGTTCATAATAGGATAACGTGTTATTTCTTAAACTTCGATCTACATTCACCACCAACATTCGTATTTCTGTTCCATTAGTCACCTTCCTCTCTTGAATTCACAATACACCTTTTCATGCCACTACAGTCGCAATCCTATTTCCTTTTGTAAGACATACGACATTCTTTACCCTAGCTTTATCACTCACCCTTTTTCTTTACCCCAATTTACTCTTAAATTCTCTCTCTTTCTCGTTATATTGGGAACTGGATTGTTTTTGAGATTGTCTAGTTTGATGTCTAGACTACATCTCCTTTGTCCTTCAAAACTGTAGACAATCTTTTGAACCATTCGCCTCCATCGAGATCTATCCCTGGCTAAATTCTTCCAGCGAAAAGGGTTCATATAGCATCTCATATGTCTTTTCTGAACATCTTTATATATGAAGAACTGGCTGACTCGCTTCCGCTAGCCGTCCTTGAGTTCAGAGTAAAAAATGCGTTCAGCGACTCTTACGTCAGGTACCCTAATAACGTCAAGCATCCAGACCTTCGTAGCGGACGATGCATCAGGTAAGTTTCACTGCCAAAAACATTAGCTCTCCGCAGAACATCCATATTTCTAGCACGGTCAAATTACTTTGCATTCAGAATGTCACGAAAACAATTAAGATAGAAACAGTCTGAAGTATGTATGTATATGTTTCACATGTTATCACCATGTTTCTGAAGAATATAGAATGTTTGGCAAGACATAACCATGTATACACTAACCTTTGTCTGTAATTTGAGGTCATGTGAGCGGAATACTTTTTTTTTTATTTTTTTTTTATTTACAACCTACTAAAGTTACTCCATTCTGCCTGATGGAAAGCATGAATCCAAGAACGGTGGTCGCCATACTCACTACGAATGACGATAGGATAATATGGCGACCCCCGCTCTGGCAGCCGAATGAGATGCTTCTTCACGCCCCGCTTAAAGGACCCAGGATGCTACTGGGAGGAAAATACGTGCGCTGGTAATGAATTCCAGGTTTTAGCTGATTTGCACGGGAAGGAAGAGCTGAACCGTTTAGTTCGAGAACGTATGTCTACCATTCTGAAACGGTGACTTCCAAGGCCAGCACGAGTTGTCCTGTAGAGGAACGGAGAAGATGGGATCAGTTGGAAGAGCTCGTTAATAGATAGAGGTGACATCTCTTCACAACTGCAGAGACTCAAGGGATTCAGTGACTTTCGGGTTATTGATAATCCGGACTGCTCGCCGCTGTAACCGATCCAAAGCGTCCAGCAAGTACTGCGCGGATCCATTGTAAAGATGAGAACAGTACTCCACGAAGGAGCGTACCAGGGTCTTATAAAGAAGACACAGATACTCAGGCGTAAAGAATCGTCTCACTCTGTTCAGTATACGCAGCCTCCGCGAGGCCGCCTTAGTAACGCTTTCAATATATTCCCACGGATTGAGGTCCCGGCCAATATTCATACCCAGTATACTGAGATTTTGCTGTCGTCGGCATAGCAATGTATTGCCAAGGGTCAACATGTCATCAACCTTCAACCTACACATGGATTCTACCAAACACTGCTGGGCCATAACCAATTCTACTTTAGACTAGAGATCACCTTTACATGTTAAGGTGCTATCCGAGTATTTAAACTTATCCACCTGCTTTAGAACAGCAAAGTCGAGTCGTATATTTAGTGGGAAATGATTCATAATATCTACTGCAATGACTTAAATCTTGGTAATATTGAACTTTAGAATAAATATGCGACATGCAAACTCCGTCAGGTCTTCTGGGGATTCCACCATAAGACACAGGTCATCAGAGCACATACCTTTGGCCATAAAGCTATTAGAAACTTTGATGTGTGTTTTCAAACAGATTATATTAAAAAGATTTTTTAAGAAGGCTTGTGGGACCATAAGATAGGAAAGCCAAAACCATTGACAATGAAATTTGTCATCATCAACATCAATAGCCTGTAATGACAAAAAGGGGTTCGATAGTGGACTTTTCGTTCGTTACTCCTGCCCCCGCCACACGAGTAAGAAACGGGCATGTTTTGATATAGGTAGAGATGCTCTTGGATCACCTGTACATCCAATTTCAGCTCTCGTAAACCCCATTTTGCGAGGTGGTTTTGCTCCGCATCCAACGTCGTGTACAACTTCCAGCCTGTAGCTATTGGACATATAATAAAATTTATACGTAAATAAATAAAATAATTAACTTGTACTACATATTAGTAACGTGTATTTTTTTATGCCTTATAAAGTAAGCTGGTGTAACAAACAAAAAAGTGAATTTCTAACATTTTTTTTTGTTTGGTACGTCATTATCATCATATATCATCAACAGTACTTCTATTTATAAACATGCACCAAATATTCGTTATATTAGTGGATAATATTGTAATTTATCATTTAAAATGAAAAAATATCTTATCTATCCGTCACTATGCAGGTCTTAACATAAATGCTGGTATCATATACAGTGTTTTGTTATAATTTACATATTTTATTTCTTTTAAGTGGGCATTCAGTCGCATCAAACTCACTGAAGCCAGACTTGATGGTTAACCTAGTAATGATGAAATCCGGGGTACTGGGCTAGAAAACCTCCACGTGGTGCACCCTGGTAACGTTGGCGACGGCACTGTTTCTTCCTGTGCCATTTGGAAGAGGATATCACCGCCAACGGCTAATATTCTAGCACGAAGAAGAGGAGGCCATTTTCTTCGGCCATTCGGTTGAGGCTTGGTCCAACAGAGCGGGCATTTTTGTCGATTCCTCTGTTGGCTCTTCGCTCTTCGGAGCAATGAGGAGGAAAACCTCGATAAAAATCATGATGGTGGGACCCTTTCATGGGTCGACGTTTCTCCACTGTCAATGGTGGAGAAAGGAGAACGGGCTCGGTGTGTACTCACACTGCCGCCGAGCAGGCATTGAAAGATTTAATCTTCCTGCCACCGTTGTCACATCGTAATCCCGAAAGGATTGTCGTGGTTATGTCTCGCGACACAAATCGGAGGCGAGGGTCTTGGCTTAGCCGCCCGGACTGCGAGGAAGAAAACCTCTTTAAAAAATTACTCCGAATCCCGTGTTCTGGTGTGTGGCCAAGGGATGCATGGCTGATGGGTAGTTCAGTCGTAAGCACACTCCCAGCTGAGGCACCTGGGGACCCCTCAGTTGGGGGGGTATTGTGGGATCTCTGCCCGGGTCGACTTTTAATTCTCCCCCACTCGTGGGTCTAACTATGGAAACTTTTTTAAATAAAAATAATAAAGACGACAAGAAAGAGAGGAGTAAGAAAGGGAAGCTGGGAACTGACTTCTCGTCGAACGAGGAGGAACCCATACTTGGGGCTTCTATTTCAGTAGGGCTCCCAGAAGTCAATTTGGCTGCTAGGAGCCAAAAAACAAAATCGGAGCGATTGCGTTCCAAGTCCGCCCATCCGTCGGATGACGGTAACCCAAGCACGACTATGGACATACTGGAGTCCACAAAAGTGGAAATCTGCGACAGCAGAAAACGCGGACGCTCCAGGGACGAGGAGAGTGACAAGTCCCAGGAGATGCTACCTCCTAAAATGGGAAGCAGCCGCCGAGGCAGGTCACGCACGACCATTTCTACCCTTTCAGGTTCTGTCTTCTCGAAGGCAGAAGCCTATAGACGGGTTAGAGCGGAGGGCGAAAGTGCAGCGGAGGAGAAGATTTCAGATCTCCTGCAGAAGATCCGAGAGCCAGTGGAAAGGGGTTCTGTTCCCCAAACAACGGTATCTTTGCAGAAGACAGCAAATGCTGGGGTGGCCATCATCCAAAAGGTGGCTACCAAATCTAGGAACCTTAAGAGCACCTTCGTTAGGGCCCTTAAGGACTCCCCCTCCGCAATTGCTGGGGTCGTCGAAACCCTCGTTGGGGACGTAGCTCGCCTTCAGGCTGCTAATGAATGCCTGACAGGGCAGGTGGCTAAGCTGTGCGCCGAGTTTGCCCAGTTTCGGGCGCAGGTGGGTGTCTCTAAGCGACAGGTGACGGCTTCGAAGCAAACTGCCCCCACTCCCGGTTCAGGTGACGTCAACGATGCTTACTTGCGCCAAATTACGGAGACAGTAGGGAATATGCTAGACAGACGTCTCGCGAGCTTGGAGGCGAGATTACCCCCAGCTCCCATTATCCGACCACCACTCGCTGCAGATAGGCGAAAGGCCGCATCAGCACCGATTCCGCTTTCTGCTACAGGTGGCCGCAAATCATATGCGACAGCGGTGTTAGTGTCTGCATCTACTGGTGCCACGAGGACACAACAGGCGGCCAAGGCAGCAACCAAGACGGCTGCACCGGTCGCTGGACATAAAACGGCGGTAAAGAGTGTAGCAAAATTTCCTCCGCTCCTCACTCCAACACCTACGCCTGGTCCCTCCACATCTGCCCCCTCCAATGACGGTTGGCAATTAGTCGGAGGAGCTAAGAAGAAGTCCCGAAAGCGGGGTAAAAAGGCTGCCCAGGAAGCAGCTCCAACTCCGCAGTCGCCATCGGTGGCAAACACCACCAAGAAGCCACGGAAGCTAAGGCCGCCAAAAACCGCGGCTATAGTGGTTACCGTATCGCCGGAGGAGGCAAGTGGCGGACTGTCCTACGCGACTTTATTCAAGAAGGCTCGGGACAGTCTCGCCACTGATTTCGGGACGGTAGGGGTCAAGTTGCGTCTCGCCCAAACGGGAGCTCGAGTCTTGGAGTTCCCCGGGGCTGAAGGCGCAAAGACAGCAGATTCGTTTGCGGAGAAACTGCGAAATATGTTTGCAGCCACGGATGGTGTCAAGATCGCCAGGCCAACAAAGTGCGCGGAACTGCGCATTTCAGGCCTGGACGACTCAGTAACAGCCCAAGATGTCCGTGTTGCAGTTCAAGAGAGGACTGGATACAACACGGATAACATCAGGGTTGGCACCATCCGCCCCGGTCCAGGGGGCCTTGGTGCGGTGTGGGTAAGTAGTCCCATAGCGTCGGCCAAAGTTTTGGCCGACGCTGGCAAGATACTCATCGGTCTCGTAAACGCCAGAGTCACAATTCTGGCAACGAGACCGATGAGGTGTTTTAAATGCCTTGGTGAGGGACACACTCGTGTCAAGTGCGATAATAGTTTGGACTGCAGCGGACTTTGTTTCCGCTGTGGTCGACCGGGGCACAAGGCGGTAGAATGCTCTGCGGCCCCTCACTGCCCAGCGTGTGCGGCGGGTAACAAACCCGCCAATCACCAGATAGGGCAGGGGGGCTGTAAGCCATCCCGTTATTATTGGCAAACGTCAAGGGCCCGCCAATCGACCCAGGCTGCCTCTGAGGTCGTACGTGAGACGACGTCGTCGCCCATGGAGGAGGTTGTTGAGACAGTCCAGTAATGGAACAAGTCTCCAGCCTTCTTGTCCAGACGAACCTGAACCACTGTACCGTGGCGCAGGATCTTTTCTTACAAACCATGGCACAGTGGTCGATCGGTGTAGCTGTAGTCGCGGAGCCCTATCATGTTCCTCCCCGTCCAAACTGGATGGGTGACCGGGACTGCTCCGTGGCAGTCATCAGCTCCACAGCGGCTCATTCCCCGCCCTTGTCGTTAAGAGACAAGGGTACTGGATATGTTGCTGCTGAGTGGGGGGGGGGGATCACCGTATACGGTGTATACTTCTCCCCCAACCGGAGTTTGAGCGACTTCGAGGCCTCTCTCAACGACATGGAGACCTCGATGCGACGACTAGCGTCTGGGCACGTCCTTGTGCTGGGGGACTTCAACGCAAAGTCCATTGCGTGGGGTTCCCCCAGGACGGACACAAGGGGCGAGGCCGTAGAGGAGTGGGCGGCCTTGGTGGGCCTCTGTTTGCTTAACAGAGGCTCCACCAACACGTGCGTGCGACAGCAGGGAGGATCGATAGTGGACCTTTCGTTCGCTACCCCTGCCCTCGCCGCACGCGTAAGGAACTGGCGCGTCCTGGAAGAGGTTGAGACGCTCTCTGATCACCTCTACATCCGATTTGAGCTCTCCCGGACCCAGGACCCCAGTAGGGGTCACGCGGCGCGGTGTTCTTCTCGCTTTCCGCGGTGGGCTGTAGCCAAACTGAATAGGGACCTACTAGAGGAGGCAGCTATTATTCACTCCTGGCTGTCTCCGCAGGCTCCGACCGAGGAGGTCGACATGGGGGCTGGTCGTTTCCGCGATGCGATTACGCAGATCTGCGATGCGGCCATGCCCCGCATCCGAGGTTGTCGGCCTCCACGGAAGGAGGTTTACTGGTGGTCCCAGGAGTTGGCGGACCTCCGTGCGGCCTGTACTCGTGCCCGGAGGTCCTACACCCGTAGTCGGTGGCGACACCACGTAGACGGCGAGGAGGACCAGCTTCATGAGGAGTACCGAGAGGCGCGGAAAACTCTGAAGCTGGCCATTAGCCGCGCCAAAGAAGTGAAGAGGAAGGAGATGCTGGAGGGTCTCGATCGTGACCCCTGGGGTCGCCCTTATCGTGCGGTGCGACAAAAGCTCCGCACGTCGGGCCCCCCCCCTTACAGAGACACTCCAGCCCAACTTCCTGCGGGAAGTGGTCGAGGGTCTTTTCCCGCAGCGGGCGGAGCACACACCCCCGTCGATGGCCTTCATGGTCAAAGACGACGGGGGACGGAACGAGGATAATGTTCCGCCCGTCAGGGAATCGGAGATAGGGGCGGTAGTTCTACGGATTCGCTCTAAGAACACCGCCCCTGGGCCAGATGGAATACCTGCCCGAGTGTTGGCGCGAACCCTCGACCACATGTCGGATCGCCTCGGGGAAGTCCTAAACGCCAGTTTGGCGTCTGGACGTTTTCCTGAGGGCTGGAAGAGCGGGAAGCTGGTCCTACTACGGAAACCGGTAAGGCCGGCCGCTTCGGTCGCGGCTTATAGGCCCATCGTGTTGCTGGACGAGGCGGGTAAATTGTTTGAGAGGATACTCTCTGCCCGCATCGTTCGGCACCTCTGCGAGGTGGGCCCCGATCTGTTGGACGCCCAATACGGGTTTCGAGCCGGGCGTTCGACAGTTGATGCTGTATTGCGCCTGAGGGCCGTGACCGAAGAGGCAGTGACCTGTGGCGGCGTGCTGCTGGCGGTGTCGTTGGACATCGCCAACGCATTTAATAGTCTGCCATTTAGCTGCATCAGGGAAGCACTTCACTACCACGGGGTGCCAGAGTACCTGAGGCGGCTTGTGGCAGACTATCTTGAGGAGCGTACCGTCATGTACGAGGACCGAGATGGTATTCTGAGGCGGCGGCCCATGTCGTGCGGTGTTCCACAGGGGTCTGTCCTCGGACCACTCCTGTGGATTATGGGATACGACTGAGGCCCTTCGAGGTCGTCTTCCCCTCGTGTTGGGCGTAATTTGTTACGCCGATGACACATTGGTCACTGCCCGGGGTGCGAACTTTCAAGAGGCGGCGCGCCTGGCCACCGTGGGAGTCTCTTTGGTGGTCGGGCGCATTGAGGCGCTGGGTTTACAGCTGAAGTATCTGGGCCTGATCCTAGATGGCAGGTGGCTCTTCGACGAGCACTTCCGACAGCTTACTCCAAAGCTGGTCGGCGCTGCTTCTGCCCTTGGGCGACTTTTGCCCAATTTGGGTGGAGCCAGCATCGCGACGAGACGGCTATACACGGGGGTTGTTCGGTCAATGGCACTGTATGGTGCACCGGTGTGGGCGGCGGCTCTGACCGCCCAGAATAGGGTTCGCCTCTGGCGTCCTCAGAGGATATTGGCGGTTAGAGCCATACGTGGTTACCGCACCGTATCGACGGAGGCGGCGTGCGCCTTGGCCGGAACTCCCCCGTGGGATTTGGAGGCGGAAGTGCTCGCCGAAGTTTATCGGCGGACGGCTGACTTCCGGGCGGATAGCGGCATACGGCCCCCGCCCGAAGAGATACGCGAGTGGTGAGAGGCCGCTCGTCGAGCCACGATGGCTCGTTGGTCGTCCCGGCTGGTGGCTCCACGTGCTGGCTTTGCCGCCGTGGAGGCTCTCCAGCCGGTCATCGCCGAGTGGGCAGGGCGGCAGCACGGAACCCTTTCCTTCCGACTGACGCAGGTCCCTTCCGGGCACGGTTGCTTCGGGAAGTATCTGCACTCGGTCGTCAGGAGGGAATTGAGTACCGCCTGTCACCACTGCGACTGTAGTGAGGACTCGGCTCAGCACACGCTAGCAGTTTGTTCCGCTTGGGCGGCGCAGCGTGGGGTCCTCACTGCAGTTATCTCGCTACCGGCCGTCATAGGCTCCATGGCCGGTAGCGACAGTTGTTTTACCGCGGTCGCAACCTTCTGCGAAGACGTAATTTCGCGGAAGGAGGCGGCGGAGAAGGCCCGGGAGGACGATATCCACTCGGACCCAATTCGCCGCCGGCGAGTCAGGCGGCGGAGGCGCGCATGCCAGCGCCTCATGCCGCCTTGAGTGTGGCCGCGGGTGGACGGGACGGGTTTTCCCCTCCATCCGCTATAGTGGCCAGCCGCGAGGAGGTGATGTGCACGTGTGCCGTACGTCGCCTAAATAGAGAGTTTATCCGCAGATGGTGCCCGCTTTAGCGGGCAGGCGCTGGGAGGGATCTGGATGTCGTAACAGCAGCGGTTCCCGGATCCCTCCTATTTCAGGCGCAGAGTGGCACACCGTGTGGTTTTAGTCGGTCCGATTCCGACACACCACCCCGCCGTAAACCCCGGTGGGGTGACGGCCCGAGTGGGTTTCCACACGTTAAAAAAAAAAAAAAAGTAATGATGAAATCCTGGCAACCAAAAGTGTATTACTGATATTAAATTAAACTGCAACTGGTAGAAGGTGTTAAAACAATGTCATAAATGCAAAAAGGTATAACAGTTATAGTGAACTTTAGAGTATTGATTTTAAATAAGTAAGTAGGAGCTATTTTGGTTACAGACTTATTTTGTTTAAGTTGTGCATAGGGTGCATAGGATTCCCTCCCAAATTTAAGGTCCAAAGTTAACCTTACCTACAGGTGACGTACATTTTGATTTACGGACGAGGCTCTGGCAAAAAAACCTCCCGATTAGCGGCAATTGGCTTACCACTTATTGCTTGGGACCAAACCATTGGTGGAAAGTGGTCGTTAACATGCCTCTGCCTACCTCTCAGAACAGGCGTGATTTAAGATGCATAAATCAGAGTAGGCAAACGTAATGTTGTAATCATGTTCTGCGCCTTTGAGCGATGCAAAACGAATAAGATGATATATTAATTAATTCATATTTTATTGTATCGTAACTGCATTTTAATCAATCCGTATATACTGACTATAGATATCTCTTCGAGTGCTCTAATCTTTTCTCAGAAATTATTGTGAATCAAGAATAATCAAAGATTAATGAGGTATCGCCATTTAATTTTCTAGCTACATATTATATTTTAGTATGATGTTTTTATAATTATTAATGGGGTTATCTTTAACAATTTTTAAGAGCTTCTAAAATATGAAGATTCGTTATTTTCCTCTTCTTCAACAGATTAAAATAATCATCAAAATTCCCAAAGTTGTATAACACATATGATTAAAAACATAACCTATACAATAAACTTGTAAGAGGTCGATATCTGGACATTAAATATTTAAAAAAAAAACTAGTGAAAATGTTCTTTATTAAAGTAACAAAACTAAAAACAACAGTTTCAAGAATTTTTGTCTGTTTGTCTGTGTATTTATGTGTGCTGTGTTCAGAAACGGCTTAACCGATTTTGATATGGTTTTCACTTACGTATGTCTCGTGGTAAACTTCATTTATTATTCAGTGTTTGTACTATTTAAATCGATAGACAAATAAAACAGTTACATAAGTTTAAATAATTACCGCGAATATCGATCTACATGCGGGTTGACTCGTAGCCATACACTTACAATAACAAATATGAACTTCGGACATTTGACACACAACGCTCTTTAGTTTTAAACTAAGCAGAGGTTTGTACTATAATAATGAAAGTGTGTTAAAAACTACATTGACTAATAGAATATTTACATACTTTTTTATTGTAAGTATTTACAATAATGTAAAGATGTATGTATGAGTAATGCTCATATAAAATAATATAAACGAACTGTTATTTAAATAAGATTCTTTCACACAATAAGCGCGCTGCGGTCTTATGAAGCGATTCATTGTGACAAATTTTTCGAGAAACGAGCTAGTGGTCAGTGTGGCATTTGTTTGCGCGAGATATTAGGTTCAAATGTTAACGAATTCTCAACCCATCCTATATTTAGTCAACCAACCAGAATATATACCTTAAAAACTAAAAGGACTAAAAACAGTAATGTTGGTACTGTCTTAATAACAGAAAAGAAATACTAGGTATAGTTCGTTCGTTTTAAGTTATCACTAACATGTATCACAAATGTGAAGCTCAATCACAATCGATACTGATCATCTAGAAAATATAATGTTTAAGGTATATTCAATTAGATTCTTCTTCTTATTTTACCTGAATACCAGAGTCGTTTTTAAAAGTTTCGTATTTATCACGTTAACGAGCACTGAAATGATGAAAATTAGCGGGCTTAACACCTAAACTTATGAAAACTATAATTTTATAAAAACTTAGGAGAGATATATGTCCAGCAGTAGACATCTTTTGGCTGAGATGATGAGATAATAATGATGATAAAAACTGCGTATAGGCTAGATTCGTATCTTTTCCTAGTGCTTGAAGTGTTTAGAAGTTAATGTATTTTATTTTTACTGATGTGTCAAAAAGAAAACTAGTATTGTACGATTTCAATGATTAGTAGAATGATTGCACATCCACAGATTTCCTGCCAACTTTTTTTCTTTTATCACGTAAGCACTGATAATAATATCAGAATATGTTAAATCCTCTAATTGACCTCAAACATGTGTTGAGTTTGCTTAAAATTGTATTGAAAATAAAATAAATTTTAAGTTATATTTTGTTTTGTATGTTTTTTTTTTTCATATTTCGATAGTCGAAAAATCTAAATTTAACAGGAGAAAAGATTTGTTGATTTTTGATTGCTGTATCAAGTATAAAATATTTTTTTTGTTGAAACTTGCTACTTGTACCAATAATATTATATGCAATTCTTGTTATTCAAACCCTTGTTATTTACGAAAATAAATAATACTTAAAAACTATTCGTATAAAAGATTACAGTAATAGTACTTCCTGGATTATTGCAGAAAATTAATGAAATAAAATATTTTCGTATCATTTTAATTCATACTTCTACAGCGTTATTCTTATTTTAGGGAACATACATTAGTGCATTAGTGTGTATTATCCACAATCCAATTAGAGAAACTACCGATAGCATTAGAAACAACGGGCTTCTCATCGTTATTAGCAGATGCACCGAAGGAGAGTACACCAACGAGATGGTTACTGTAAATAACAGGACCTCCAATATCACTAGGATCGAAATTGATACCAGGCCTGCCAATACGACCGACACACAACATGTTTACGGTGACGCGGCCGGCGTGTTGATCCATGCAGTCAATGATAGGCTTGGTTTGTACGCCAGCAAGGTGGAGAAGGTCGTCCCCAATTATGCCTCCTTGCTGTGGACACGAAGTACATGATATTAAATTAAGAAAATTGATTTGAGAAACTAATGTAACAAGTTGGACAATATATCTGTACTTATACAATAAGTACGCTGCCATTTGTTAGGTTTGTTAGAAAATACGGCTATATTTCAATCATAAAACAAATACTCTTCATGTTTGAATATATCAATAGTAATAAAGTATTGCTCGAGGACTTTCAAGCAATAACTTATGTTTGTCTTTATTATTAACTCGATATTTGGAATTGGTGTCTTAAAAAAAAGTTAGTTTGACACTAGGATAAAAAATCTAAAAGGCCACTTCTCTTTTTCTTCAAATCCTTCTCAATATAATCTTCTGAATCCTATTTCAAATTAATTTTGAGAAAACCTATAGTGAGCAAATAGCGCTATAGTACTTAAGAGATAAATGATGATGGTTAAAGTTAGTGCAATTACAAGGAACGATTTACTTAATATTTATATATATCGTAATAAATTATATACTTACAGCGGTAACACCAAATCCAGCTATAGCTACGTCAAAGTTTGCAGGTACGATATAGCCTTGAATTACGATAGGAATATTAGCGACTGTTGGTCCGAATCCCCAGGGCGAGGCTGCCCGAACAAGGCTTATGTCTGCATCGTTACCGTTTTGACTATAAGAAGGATGGTTGCGGGCCGCAGCTATCTCACGAACATTACCACCGAACGCTCTACGATTAGTACCAATACGAAGACGACGGACTGTGATACTGAAATCATAAAATAAAATATAATATTTTCAAAATTTTAACACATTTTCAAAAAAAGCAATTTATTTTTAAATAATTAATTCGAATCCGTTTTATCTAAAATGAGATTAGCTGACAGGTTACTCACGGAGCTTGGAAACAGGAAGCAGCGGTCACAACGTGGTAGTTAGTGATGATGCTACCGATACATTGTTGCCTCCAGGTGGTAACAAGTTGAAACTCTATCTGGACCATACTAGGTACATAATTTATTGGGATCGGGTCTCCCACGGCATGGGTGCAGGTCAAACCTGAAACTTCCAAAAAGTTATTCAGTCTATTTCAAATCAATTTTAAAATAATATTGTAAGCCAGTAAAAAGAGTGTAAAGCGAATTAAAATTACTATCATCACGGAGGTTTAAAGCAAACCTTTCCTTCCTTATCAACGCCCCCTTATGAATCTAGAGGATGTGGTTCAAAGGGCAGGAGGTACTTCTAATCGAGGACTAAGGACGTCTACAACTCGAGAGTCACAAAACCATTGTCCACCTTCTTTCTAAGGTGTGGCTGTGGACGAAGTCCGTTGTTGAGAGTCCTCTCCAGAATTGCTTAATAACCGGTTTTCTGGGACGTCATGATATCATTGTGGTTTATTTTACAGAAACTCTCAAAGGTTCTTGTCCATTTTCTTACGAGTGACCTACTTCAATTAACCGCTGATCACTCAATCATTGCGTTTGCCTTCATCATTTTTTAATTTCATTCCTTTATAGGCAGGCAAATAGACAGACGGACAATCCTAAAAGTCCCAGATGTATTTCTATACCACTAATCAGATTACGATGGAAATTATTTATAGTCTTCTAAAATGTCTTTGAAGGTTTCGGAACAAAACATCTAGCCTTAAAAGATATGCATGTGTTTATCTCTTTTGGAACATATTTTTAGAAATTAACTCAACTGGACTTTGTGGCATTTCAACCATATCGCAAGCAGTTAATACCTAACTTACGATAATAGTACAAAATCTTATCTCATTTTTATTGTATTATTAATCACTACTATAAGATGTTGTACAGATTCTTATCAGATATCGTAATATATCTGTAAAATAATTTGATAAAACTAAACAATGCAGGACAATATTACTGTAAGGAGAAGAAAAATTTAAAACAAACCCTCTTTTTTTTAACGTGTGAAACCCCCTCGGGCCGTCACCCCACCGGGGCTTACGGCGGGGTGGTGTGTCGGAATCGGACCGACTAAAACCACACGGTGTGCCACTCTGCGCCTGAAATAAGAGGGATCCGGGAACAGCTGTTATTACGACATTCAGATCCCTCCTAGCGCCTGCCCGCTAACGCGGGCACCATCTGCGGATAAACTCTCTATTTAGGCGACGTACGGCACACGCGCACGTCACCTCCTCGCGGCTGGCCACTATAGCGGATGGAGGGGAAAACTCGTCCCGTCCACCCGCGGCCACACTCAAGGCGGCATGAGGCGTTGATACGCGCGCCTGCGCGACCCGGTTCGCCGGCGGCGAATTGGGCCCGAGTGAAGGTCGTCCTCCCGGGCCTTCTTCGTCGCCTCCTTCTGCGAAATTACGTCTTCGCAGAAAGTTGCGACCGCGGTAAAACAAATTTAAAATAAACCCTATACCAACCAATCTGACCAATGGACAGGCCGAAACCTTCTTTTTAAGGAGAGGGCTATGTCTAGCAGTGAACTAATAAAGGCTAACGATGATGAACGTGAACAAGTTGAAAAATTATATAAGTTGTAAATTTTAAGTATCCGTGTTGTCGTATTTCGTTAGTGAGTGTGAGACCGGCGGCCCATTGTTGCAGGGGTAACAGTTATCGTGGTAACTGTGTAAGCCGTACACTGTCACAATGACTGTCATGCCTTTTACGTCCCCAAGCTGGGTGTAAAAAGCATCTTACAAGGCCGCCATAGTGTGGGTCACCATACTGCGTTGACAGCATTTGCAATGAGTATGGTGACCACATCTCTTGGATTCTATGCATGCTTTCCATTAGGCAGAGTAGAGTCACTTTGGCAGACTCTTAAAATGGAAAAAAAAAATACCAGACCGAAATTTGTAATAAAAAGGCAATATATCATTCGAATCATACTATTCGTTGCTGAATACCTAGTCCGATACATATTCACAAGACTGTTATCAACAGTGTGCTTTCGGAAAGAATTGTAACCACCACGGGAAGAGCAGGTAAGATGGTTGAGGCGATAGGGTTATCGTTAAAGATAAATTTTCACAAAATCCATTGTCCACTCCATTCACTATATTCAGACTGCATAAGGAAAGAATTGTTCCGAATAAAAGACACTTCGAGTATGGACATGATAATTTTAGCTGAGAGAATTGTCTTGAACTTCAAATTGGAAATGAAAACTACTATTTCTACACTTAAGTTTAAAGGTGCAGACGCTGTTGTTATAGCCTTCTGATATTTTTTTCTGAATTGATGAAATTGACCCCACAAAAATGAAAAGAAATGCGTTACACCTCATTTTCGTAACTAAGAAGCTAATATATTGAAAATGTGTATTATGTGTATTTTAGAGTGTTTAAATAAATTACCTGCTAGAAGAATAACAGCCCATGTGAGTGATGCCATTGTTACCGATAACGACAATGGATAATAATGAAAAGTGTTAAGCTTTTATATGATCCTCAATTCACGGCAACACAAGATACCTTAATACAGGATAATCCTTAAGATAAATTAATTCTTAACATTTATCTATGAAGCGATTTAATTTTGTTATTTATTTGCAATCACCTATGTTGTTTTCAGATAATAGAACCGCTAGAAAAATTCACAATTTTATACAAAACACTTTGCTGGCAAGATATTTTCTTTTCTTCTACCTCATCATTAAACTTTTGGTTTATTCTATTTGCAGTCGTTCTCTTTACCATAGTTTACTCCAACCTAGGTACTTTCTGTTAAATTTTCATAAATAAAAGTTTTTTTGGCAGATTTTACTTAACAATCTGAATAAATCACGCAAACACATGGAAGCAGACGATGACAAATGGGCATTTACCCAAGTGATGACAGGATCCATTGAATGAATTGATGTTATATAATATTTCCGCTTTCAACAGTGCGATAAACACCTACAGCTTTTGGAAATTGTTAAAAAAAAACATTATTTGCAAATACATGTTCATATCAGTAACACTTGGTTAGATGCTCCAAAGTGCTTTTCTTAACAAAAGCATGTAAATATGCTAACTTGCACGTTGAAGGGGAAGCAGTAGAAGGAGAAAAATTAGATGTTAAACCTAAAATACTTCCAAATAAATCCCAAAAAATTTATAATTTGTAAGTGATAAGTTGAATCTCCAAAGAAATTTAAAAATGCCATTTTCAAATAAGATCGATGGTTCAATTTGATGCCCCAGACGTACTTCTCAAAAATCTAACTATTATTTGGTGGTTATTTTATATCTGACAGTAAGATATAAATATTTTTAATATATCATTTCAATTATAAAATGTGATGAACAAACACCTGTTCTCAATTTTTTTAATTTTCACCCTTGTCTTCAAACTGATCCAATGGAACTTGACGATGAATACGTACATGGAACAGATCTATCGTAGGGAAATTAATGCTGTTTACTCTTAAACATTTTGAGAATAAGGTGTCTGTAAAAACGAATGCACCAAGGAACAAATCCAAACTCGAATCGTAAAATTTGAACGGCTGTCTGGTGTACGATTAGAAATAATAATGAAAACTTATAGAGTAAATTATGAAATATTGCAACAAATAACCAAAATCCATTTAAAGTAATTGTATATTATATAATTGTTTACTATGTAATATACATATGTATGTATACTAGAAATTATTTTAAGGTCACGGGTTCCTCAGCCAACAGATGCCAAAGTGCATCTTAAAATTAAATACAGAACTCTAAGCATAATCAAACTTAAGTTGTATAACTATTAAATAGTTATTCAGAGTTGAAGTATCCTCGAGATGATTGGTGATCATTTTTTTTATCTTAATTTAATTTGTGGTTTTGGTTCAGTAAGTATATACCAACCCCATCGTGCCTTCATCATCATCATCGTGTCAGCCAAAGGGCGACACTACTGAACATAGACCCCCCCCCAAGGTTCTTCACAACAGCCGATCCCGTGCCGCAGTCATCCAGCGGCTTCCCGCGACCTTCACCAGGCTGTCGGACCATCTTGTGCGGACCTACCAAAACCGCGTTTCCTAGTACACTGTCGTCACTACAGAACTTTATAGCCCCATCGGCTATAATTTCTGCGTGTAATGTGCCCCGCCCACTGCCACTTAAGTAACTTACTCCTCTTATCTTAATACGTAGGAAATAAACATAATTAAAGTAACAACAGTATGGTACATTGTACCATTGCTAAAGTATTGTAGGTAAAGATACGGACAAAAATACATTACTGAAATAACTCTTAAGTCTTTCGTAATAGAGCTATTGTCTATTGATTTCGTACTTTGTGTTCGAATTCGAATACTCTGTGTACTACTAATTCATAGAATATTTGAAAGTAAATTAGTAAGTACGTGCGATATTAAAGTTATATTATTCAGATTAACCATGATTAGCTACGTTATTATGATCGTACCCTGATATGCCTTTTAGTGTATATAATAAACATGTATTAATTAGATAATATTTTATATACGCATAAATATTAATACTGTATTACACATTCGTTGTTTAATGAAATTTTTTTTGTAAGGCTATAAGTATTCTATTAGTCAATCCAGCTATTATAGTAACAGCTACTCTGAAACTAGATGGCTTCCATGTGTTAAATGTTCAAAAAATATATAAGCTAATTAGTTATTTGATTTTATACTTATTATAGTTGAAATTGGGGTGGTTTTAACTCAGCTTTTATTCATAATCAACAGCTATGATCATCACAGTGGCATCTCTTTAATTCGCCTTGAGCAACAGGGTATCACGATTGTCGCGCAATTCATTTAATGCTAACGCTCATTTCTAGTACTCGTAGTGTTCGCATTTGGTGGATTGGATTTAAGTAAAATGACGTCAATATTCTGTTTGAACGTTTTCGCATCGCTTGCTGGAGTCAGAACCAAATCATTTGATTAAACTACATGAACTGCAGGTCCACAGATCGTGATCAAAAAATGTAAAAATTTGCTACGACTATCAAAATCATGGAGTCCTGTCATCAACGAGTGCAATCACCATCGTAGGAACGAAAAAAGTAAATAGACATAACCACGTAACCAAGTGCGGGTAGTCACATCACGAAGGCGTCGTTAAGCTCACACCAGTCTACCCGTAACCACGAGCACTGTTACTCGTTCGAAACGTCGTGAAATAAAAAGAATCGTAACCTTATCTGATAATTTTATCCCGAATAAATTTGGCTGTACAACAAAATCTAAAAAAGCTAAAGTCCAAAAACTTATATACATGATATGAATTGAAAGGGGTAAGCAATAGTTATTAGTTTGATACAAAATAGGCCTCTTTACGGATAAAAAGGTTTTGGCTACTGTATCATGCTGGCCAGACGACTTAGTATACGGTTTCTTTCAAATTTTCCTTGTCTTTTTGTAGTGATGTTGTCTTGTGTAGCTAGTTTACTTAGACGCCTTTTACGACACCCACGAGACGAATAAAAAAACATGTGATAGTGAATTTTGTTGACGCCTGCACAGCTCAACTATTAAACCGAAAGATAAATACCTCCATTTATGTTTTTCCGATGCTTTTGAGAAAAAAAAATGTACCTAAAATTTTATTTCCAAGAAAATAAAACTGCGGACAAAAGCTAGTTGTTTGTAACTGATTTATTTATTAGCTTCGTTTTATCTGATTATAGTATAACTGATTAGATGAGCGAAAGGTTGACGTCACAGGTTATTCCATTCAAGTTTCGTCATTCCCACGTGACGTGAAATCGTATTAAGCAGAACCAACATTTTTCAAGATATTAAGATATCTAAGACATAGGATGCATAGGTTTCCCACCAACAACTCAAGGCACCGAGCCAACCTCACCTGCAAGTAGTGCACCTGCTGAGGGACAAAACTCTGGCTAATAAAATATCAACGGTAGCGATTATATGATCGCCACATATTACGTGGGACAAAAACACTGTCGAAAAGTGGGCGTTAAACATGCCTCTGCATATCACTTCGGGGAAATAAGTGTGATATTATGTCTACAAGAGTAAATGCAAAGTTTGAATGACAAAATTATCGCTGTTGATACGTCGAACGCAATTTCAAAACATCTTAAGAGATGATTAAATGTCAATAGACAGAGAGTGAGTTGACTGACAGTATTGAAGGCATACGAATAGTTAACACAATCGAACGGATGTAGATAAAACCTTACAGTAATATAGTTCATACATCAAGATAAGACATAGGTTATAGTTTGTTAAGATTTTGTGAAATTTGGCCTTAATATAACTATAAGTATCAGCGCACGTGTTTCCCTTCCACTGCGATCCCGGGTCCTTTAAGCGGGGCATGAAGAAGCGTGTCACTAGGCTGCCATAGCGTGTGTGGCCATACTGCATTGTCTTCATTCGCTGTGAGTATGCTAACCACCACTCTTGGACTCTATTCATGCTTCTATCAGGAAGAGTATAGTCACTTCGGTAGGCTTCTATAAAAAAAAATCAAGTAACTCGAACAAATTCCTGCCATATGAGAACTATCTTGACGTGCGCTGCCTAAACCGTTGCGACAGGATATATCTATTTTTTATATGAAACTCAGTATATTCTCAATAGCGGGCCATAAACACAATTACATTGGATACTTTTTTACAATGTATATTTTAGAGTATTTATCATATCATAATATTTGATATAGAAGAACTTTGTCTCTTATACTAAGCAAGTATAAAAGTTATCACGACAAGATTGACCTGTATGAAGCGTTATTAAGCGCGACACGGGGTGGCTGGGTGTCCATGCAATGTTTGTTTTTAATATAAGTATAAATGAAAAAGTAACTATCTGTCTGTTGATACCTTCACAGCTAAACTGCTTTACTCAACTTAATGTACTTTAGCGTGGAGATAATTTGGTTCTTCAGGAATGACATACCTACAAGCGACATCCGGGTAGCAAAAGCCAGTGAAATCATTTAAGAATTAGATGAAAAATGGACATTGAATATAAAATAAAATAATTTATGTTTTCCTTTTCAGTTATAACGATCTGAGAAGAATTAATTTGCCTTGAATTCTCATCAATCCTTGGAAAGCAGACTCTGACCTACTATACACACTTTGCTTGAAATTTCATTTTTTTTCTGTGATGTTGTCCTGTGTAGTTTGTTTCCTTAGTCACCTTTGATAACATCCACAGGATGAATAAGAGCAACACATTCTTGATACGTCATCACACGGAGTGCTTTTGTAGTATACTTACAATCTGTGTCACAACGATGTTTATGTTGCGTCATGTTGGTTATTTGTGTATATTGACCACGCAGTAGCCGTGGGCAAAGAAAATTGATAAATGTATAAGATATTACATCAATAAATACAATAAAATATATATTGTATGTCGTAAGGTACGACAGAGTTGTATTTATAAATGTGAATGGTTTATATTTTATGCAACAGTAATGTCAAGCTACTACGACAGAAGGGCTTGGCAACGTTCAAATATTGGGTTACATTACCCGTTATATTTATTATATTATATATACTTAATTTATTCTGTTTTATCATTGTTTTACTATTCGTCTTCACACAAATCTTCTCCACAATTCACTTATCCTTATTAGAAGATAATAGTTACGCTAATTTCAGCACGATCTGGTCGGGTTGACCGGGTCTGTACTACCCGTCCACAGAAGATCAACCTAAAGCGACAGTATCCTTGCTGTCGTGTTTCGTTGGTGATTGTGAGACCGGAGGCTCATTGATGTGATAAGTGTGTGCAATACAATGCCACGATGAGTGTAATGCCTTTTACGTCCCCAAACGAGTCGTGAAAAAGCATCTTACTAGGCCGCCATAGTGTGGGTCACCATACTGCATTGTCTGCGTTTACAATGAATATGGTGCTCACAACTTTAAGATTTTACTCATGCCTTCTATCAGGCAGAGTATAGTCACTTTGGCAGCCTTTTAAATTAAAAAAATCCATTTGAATCAGATGTGCGTATGAGTCCTAAAGTTTTGCCCGTTACAACAGAATCCATCTCATCTGTGCGTTCCTCACCTGCCTGTGACACGCTATACTTCCATTTCAAAATTTTCTTTTCAAATACACACATCTGTTCTATCGTTAAAACTTACGAGTAGTTTTTTAAACTTCTTCAAACAGATGTTAACGTGATATAGTTGGTCAAAACCTCATTGCTGAGGAGATGCCTATGTCTAACAGTGGACTGTTAAAGGCTGTTGATTTGATGATGTACTTAATCGTGTAACCGGTACGTCCTACCGTTGGATTTGGCCACAAGTTTAAAGTAGCTCAGCGTGTGATGCTGGGTTTATCTGTCCGATAAAATTTGTAACGAAGTTTTTCGACAAAGAACTGGAGTAACCGATATCGCACACTGAAATGGAAATAGGTTGGTCATATCTCCAGATGAATCGATGGTCACTGGAGCCGAATTGTGCAGTGTCGAGTGGTGACTGCGGTTAGGCAAACATAGTGTAGGGACGATGGGCAGACGACTTGCGAACGTTGTAGATGGATGTGGATTGTCTGAGATCGGGATTGTGTGTACTCCTTGGGAATAATCATAGTTCGTCAGCGGACGGTGATAAGTTGATTTGATAAAGATTTTATCACAATGACAAATCTGTTTGGATAATAGTCTAAGAATAGCTTGGAAATCTCGTGATACCCCATTTCTGGTAGCTGATGGATGCGGATTGTCGAAGATAAGATGATTGGTGCTCTTTAGGAGAAGACTATCGGTCAGAAGTGAACAGCAATAGGTTAATTTGATGTTTCCTTTTTCGCTTAAAAAATATCTAAGTAGAGAAATTAGTCTGTATTTAGATAATTTTACAGGAAGGCCTAAAATTTATTGGTCTTTATTTAATAAAAGATATTTTTTTTACATCTCCCACTCCTGTCTCTTGTCGGTAACTTACTTTACGTTTCTACATATGTTTTTATTATTCTCAATCTCACATTTCTGAATGCACGAAATTGTCCCAAAATACGTGTGATGAAACCTCCTGACGGTATACACATTACGTATCTATAAACACTGTTAATTTTATTGAGAGTTGAGTTAATTTATTGCATAATTTAAATCACGTTCAGTTTAATAAGCTTACCGGAACGAAGAAATTGGCCAGAGCGACATCTATAGACGATTGATTATAATTTTTGAACCGCTGAAGTACTAAATTCGTAATCACGATGTTAGTAGCTATAACTTGCACTAGATGGCAGTTTATTCAAAAAAAGTAAGCAAAATGATACCCACCCTCTTTTTCGAAGTTAAAAATAAATTTTGTCTGTAGCAAAGTTAAATAATCACAGAGAAACACTGATTAATAATAAATTGAAGCCTAAATTACCCCTAAAGCCTCCAGGATTGCCACTTTCAGGTATATTTTAAATTTTATTTCTAACAATAAACTTTTTTAATGAGTACTTATAAAAAGTTCACAAAATCACTTGTTTATAAATTACGCTTACATATAATTTGGAAACTGGCTTTTCGTCAAAATACTTTTGTGGCTGGCTCACCTAGTCAGTCTTTTCTGGATTAGATTCAATTGGAACGGAACGAAACTAAATGGAATCAGAGTTCTCTAACACAAGAAAACAATTTTATGAATACTACTATGTTTAGTCCACATTATATCATATCAACAGCCATTATTAGCCCAGTGCTGGACTAATCTCACTTAAAAAGAAGTTTTGACCGACTACATCACACTTACCACACGGATTTGTAAAGGGTTTGGGTTAACTTTGCCATCTTTTTGCAGTGTTGCCAGTTAGTTAGTTGTGTAGCTAGTTAAGTCGGCTCTTACGACACCCATGGGCTGGATAAGGATGGTGACACTCAGTATTCTCATTTCGTCACCACACAGAGTGAAGTAAAGTGAGATTACCAGGGGGTCAGCGTATTCGTACGTCGCCTAAATAAAGAGTTTATCCGCAGATGGTGCCCGCGTTAACAGACAGGCGCTAGGAGGGATCTGGATATCGTAATAGCAGCTGTTATCGGGTCCCTCCTATGCCAGGCGCAGAATGGCACACCGTGTGGTTTTAGTCGGTCTGATTCCGACACACCACCCCGCCGTAAACCCCGGTGGGGTGATGGCCCGAGGGGGTTTCCACACGTTAAAAAAAAGGGGTCAGCCTATTAGAAGTAGACAGAGACTGTTTATGGAATGAAGAAAACCTTTATTTTTTATTTAAGTGTAAAAATAGTGAGAAATAGTGACGTCATGTTGTATTTTTTTGTAAATATCTGTGTAATAAATATATAAGATTATTACGTCAACCGATGTTAAGATAACAAAATAAACCTTCTGAATGGAAAACATTTAATTCTTAAGACAAGATTTTGTTGATAATTTTATCTGTACCTATACAATCAATCTTTATTAAATTATAATTGTAATATTATATAATTTTAAATGAAAGATTAATATTTTGTTTTTTTCCAATATCTGACACACAACGTCATCTAATCCCAAACTAAACAGAACTAGTACTATGGGTACTAGACAAGTGACATAAGTACAAATATACTTTTTTTATAAATACCTACATGTACCCAAACTCTGAAACAAATATTTGCAGGTCATACAAACTTTTGGTCCGACCCGGGAATCGAACTATACTATTACTTTTCTGACACATGCAATTTGGGGTTTCAAGTTTTATTTTAGAGTGTAAAATAAGATTAATATTGCAACAAAAACTGTGTTTTAACTTTATCGCTATCAGTCTGTCTGTATAGAAACCACACAATCGAAAAGATCCAAAAGTCCGTTGTACTGGGTAGACCACTCGCTCTACTCTCAGCACTACACTAGCTCAAGACAAATAGGATCTTGACCTTGGCGGAGCAAGACCGAGAGGAAAATTCGACTCAATAATTATTATCAATATAAACCCAAGCGAATTAATTACTTATCGTCGCTTGATAAGTAACGATAAATTAATAATATGTTTACCAGATTAGATATCATTAAGTCCTATGCACACCAAGGTCTACGGGCCGTTGGGTTTTTCCGTCGGGTTTATGTTGGGGACTTTGCCGGTGGTATTAAGACATTATAAGCCGGACCAACTTTGCAGACGCGGACGGCAAGAGAGCTGCACCGTCAGTGGCTTATGTAATTCAACAGTTAGTGATTGCTGAGATTATGTGTATATGTTTTTGCTACACATACCAGTGTGATCATTTTGAATGTGTAGTTACAGCGTTGTGCTATTGTGGCGACTTCCACATTACAGCACAAAGAAAAATATACAACAACACCATCTAGCGAAGATACATTGAACTACGAAGTATGAACGAAACGTATGAATGTAATGAACTATGAAGCAACTGCTAATTCTGTATCGTGAAATAGAGATTCGCGTGGCAATTAGCATATGTACAACATCCCAACATCAACCGTTGGGCCGCGGCCCTCTAGGCATGATCACCTCGCCAGGTTGGAGGATCCTCCCTTTGTGTAGGAGGGACATGACACCTCGTCCTTCCACACTATAATTATGGAACTATTATTACAGAACGTTTGGGTTATTACCGGGAAACGAAAGCAAATTCGATTAATATTTCTATGGGAGCGTATCGTATCGTTTTGAACTCTTTTTATGGTCACTATTTTTAGGTATTCCATTATAATTGTTTATGCATTGAGATTAATTTATAGAGAAGCAACTTCAGTATTTCTTGTTGAAAAAGTGTAACCAGTCTTAAATAAATTTGAACTGTGACAACGTAGATTTGTAACCATTAGACATTTGAAAGTAAACATACGTCGCCACAAGAACAATATAGTCGCTATGATGACGGCAAACCTGTGTTTCCTACGATATAAAAATTTACTAATTAAAACCGATAATAAACAGTTTATATAAACTATATAAAATATAAATTATATATTTTATATTTTGTATTTATAATTAAATGAAATAATTGTAACTAATAAAATAGCTCTTTTTTAACGCTTTTGATAAGTTTTAGTTTACACTGTTTGTTTAGATGCGAAATAAATTGAATTTGTCGATTGATCAACAATTTTTCTCACAATTTCTGAATCACGGTATCGTTTGTTTCACATGGAGGTTTAAATAGACTAGATATATATTGCTTGTTTATCTTTCAAGGCATACGTATTGGTTTCTATCTTTATGTAATATATACAGTATAGTGCGATACGGTGGTTTTATTCGAATCACCCTAAGTGACGTGACAATGGTGTCAAGGAGTACCCTGCGCACAGTTTATTAATTGCAATTATTAACTTTTTATTTTGATTATAGCATTATTTACCTTAACATCACTACATAAACAATATATTTAAACGAAATAATGTAGTGAGCCGTGTTTCCGCTTGATTTATGATAGTGTTGTGACATCTGTCAATCACTGTGACATACACAATAGAGTCACTGTGGTAACCTCGATTGGCGTCATTGCACACTACATTTATATGTATTTTAATCAAGATCAAGTTCTTGATTTCAGTGATATCTATCTTGGTCCGTAATTACTAATCTAGGGTACAATAGATCAATGGAATTGTACCTCACTAAGGAGTAGGTGCCGACTTAGCCCGCCGGCATTAAAACCGTCGATTCGGAGGCTTTAGTGTATAGACTGCTTTAGGTTGAATTTTTGTTATGATATTATTATACACTAAAGTATTAAAGTAGGTAGTAAGAAAACGTTCTGTTCTGGCAAAATGGCGTCAATGTTTTTTTCAACTTTCACTCTTTTAGCAGGTAATATTTCTTTTTATATTATATATATATAAGTAATATAATTGTAGTGACCCTAACTGCTAAGCTGGAAGCCCTGGGCTCGACTTCCACCCAGATCAAATATTGTGTGATGAGCGCGAACATTTGTTCTGTATCTAGGTGTTGTTTTCTGAGTGTGTGAGTGTTCATCATCATCAACAGCTCTTAATAATCCATTGCTGGACATAGACCTCTCTTTTAAAAGGAGGTTTTGGCCTGCTATACCACGCTCGCCAGACAAGTTGGTACAGTTCTAGGTTGCATGTTTGACTGGATTGTACTTTGACCTCATAAAAATCAGGTTTAACCAATTTATAGATTATATATCGGAAAAACATATAGGCTACAATTTATAATGATTTTATGTAATTTTGGTCGTAATATAACGATACATGTCAATTAGGTCGGAAAAATATGACCTCTGAGAGCTATCTTGACGTACACTGCCTAAACCATTGAAGTTACACAAAGATGATGTACCGTAGGATTGTTTGTATGTTAAAAACATATATTTGTTTAAAATGGTCTGTTACAAAACTTAATGCAGCAGACCAAATACAACGTGAGCGAAGCCACGGGCATAGCTAGTATTGCCATAAAATGTAATGCCACAATGTATCTGTTAGGTTTTTGCCACTGCAATTTGAGGTTGACAGACTTTAGGGACCGGGACCTCGGTCCCGAATTCTCCTTTTAATAAACTAATTATTTTTGCGTAGCATGTACAACAGTTTTATCTCATGAAAGTACGGTTAAAAACTGTTTTTAGATTCGAAATTTCACAAACAAAGCTTTTCTTATTTAAGCAAAATTAGTATTTTTTATTCTTCAATCTATTGCCGTTCACTGCTGAATGAACGTCTCTCTCAAAGAGCTACAATATTTGACTGATATTTATAAAAATCACTTTAGCAATTCAAAACTGTGGTCCCAGTCCCAAAAACTGCGCGACTCAAATTGGTTAAAATACAAACTGACGAAAAGTGGACGTTTAATATGTCTCTGCATACCACCTCCGGGGAAATAGGCGTGCTTTTATTTAAATATGTACTTACGAATAATATCGACACCATACGATTATTATCATCTTACTGCTATGTTTTCTGTTCTTTATAACGTCCGCCCAATTACAAAATGATTTTCGTTGGTTATTGATTGGTTCCTTTGAAATGTCAAAGGAACCAATTAGAAATTTTTATTAAATTATACTTTAATAAATTATATAAAGAAATTGAAATAAATATAAAATTGACGACAAACACCTCAAATTTCATAAGCTACCAAAAAATTTTAATAGAAACCAGAGTTTTTTACTTACTCTTCTTATAAAAAGTCAACGCCCGCACAAGGAATAAATCCTGTGTTCGGGGGACTTTATAAACGTGCAAGAAACAGATGCAAAGAACATTCAGACTCAAAACAACAGTTTGTGGATCACACAAAGTGTTGTTTCATGTGGATTTTGAACCCACAACACCCAGCGCGTAGAGTGCTGTGGCGACCGCTTAAACAGACTGACATTACAATAATTCGAAGGGACAGAAATCAGACATTCGTACGTCTATCCAGGGTGACATTTTTTTGATAAAGTTTAATAATAATAATTTTAAACATTTCACTCACAGTCCAAAATAGGTAGAGTACAGGCTCTAGGTATAGCCAGACTTCTAAAAAACAAACATATTTCCAATTATAGGTAATGTATACCCAAATATACATGATCGTACTCTTCAAACAATTATTTGTACTCGAACCGTACTCCGGGCTTGCAGTCAGGGTCTCTATCCACTAGACCAACTGGCCATTCAAGTATTAACATTCTTTTGTCGAAATATTATGTCTTTTTCCAGTTATTACCTTGGTTTCGGCTCGAGCCCCATCTGAGCGTACCTTGGCCACTTCAGTAAACAGGTGGCCTTCTATCGTGCAAGTGGAATTAAGAAATCCACCTGGTTCATGGGTCCACTCTTGTTCCGGTGCTATTCTTCGTTCAACTTATATTCTATCTGCTGCTCAGTGCTTTTCTGGGAGGTAAGTAATCATATATTTTGATTCTTGTGGGTTTGAACGCCACATAGGACAACACTTTGTGTGATCCACCTATTGTTGTTCTGTGTCTGGGTGTTCTTTGTGTTCGATTCATGTATGTTTGTATAGTCCACCACGATATAGTGTATATTCCTGATACAAAAATAGCCTTGATAAACAAAAAAATATATTATGAAACTGATTATTTTACACTTGTAATATTAATTACTATAGTATCCATAAAAATTGGCAAATAGTGTCAACAGCAATTAAAACTTAATACAGGTGGGCCACGAATTAATTAACATTCGAAAAAATCGTATGAAAAGGTCATTTGATATGTTATAAAAACTGCTTGATTACAAGAAACTTAATTAGTTGAAATTATTTTTTAAAAAATTACATCTAAAAGACCACCGTTTCGACGTTTGCACTCTTCTAAGCGAGCACCGAAATTTCCGAATACTCCTCGGCAAAGAGACCGCGAAATCTCCAACATCTCTTTGCTGATTTTTCTTATAGTTAACGTAGTGTATTTAGCTAATTGATGTAGACACGATTCTTCAAATAACCTCATAAAAAGAAGTCTGCTGGGGATAGATTTAGGCTTCTAGGTAGCCATGAAATGTCGCCTCGTCTGGAAATCGACTTTTCCGAAAACATGTTTTTGACCACCGGCAGGGACTCATTGGATGTGTGCCAAGTGGCTTCATCTTGTTGAAACCATGTGTTACTAACCTAGCCAGTAACTGTGTCTTACACTGTCACAATGACTGTCATGCCTTTTACGTCCCCAAGCGGGGTGTGAAAAAGTATCTCACAAGGCCGCTATAGTGTGGGTCACCATACTGCATTGTCAGCAGTCACAATGAGTATGGTGACTACAACTTCTGGATTTTATTCATGCTTTCTATCAGTCCGAGTAGAGTCACTTTGGCAGGCTCTTGAAATAAAAGACAAAAAAATATAAACGAGTTAAGGCTCACCCTATAGTTTTGTTTTCACCCTATAGTGAAAACTAAAGTGTCAAAACAGGTGTTCTTAGGTGTTTTTATATGAGATTGCACGACGTCACAAAATCGAGTATTTATGGTATGTCAAGTATATGTACATAAAATAGATTCCAATAATAGAAAATCTAATAAAAATGTTCTTTTACAGTCTATATATACCAAGAAATCGTCGTGTCCGCGCCGGTTCTGCACACAGTCGCGGTGGAGGATCTCTACATAACGTAGATGGGGCTTATAATCATCCCTCCTATGGTCATTATGATTTGAACGGGGACATCACTATTGTAAAATTGATAGAACCTTTGATTTATAGCCCTACAGTTCAACAGGGGCGGTTCATCACTCACGGTGTAAGAGTCCCTGATAATTTGTTAGTACGAGCTGTTGGTTGGAATTTCATTTGGGTACGTATTAAAAAATATTCCATGAATAGTCTAATACTGAATGTAGAGCACGACTTAGACAAGATATTTTCAACTGCCTCGGTGGCGCAGTGGTAGTGAATGCGACTGCTGAGTTTGAGGTCTCGGGTTCGTATCCTGGGTCAGACCAAATGTTTGTGTGATCTGTGAATATTTGTTTCGAAGTTTAGGTGTTTTCTACGTATAATATGTGTGTATGTATTTACAAAATAAATCTATAAGTATTATACCAGTCAGTCTAGTTATCATAACACAAGCTCTGCTTAGTTTGAAACTATGTAGATGACGTTGTGTGTCAAATGTCCGAAATATTTATCGATATATTATTATTTATTTTGGTCTACATTGCTAGCCAGGGGAGTTGGTTATTTCAAGTTGTTCTTCTTCTTGCAGTGTTTTCTTTTTAATATTTTGTAAGTACTTTTACATGAACTGATAAGAAGAATATGTGTATTTACAAGTATACATAATATATACCTAAGGTCTGTGCTCCATTTCGACACTATATTATATTAAATTTGAAAATAAAATAACATTTTTTTTTCAAATATTTTCTATTGTTCAACAGAATACGACTCTTTTTCCCACACTTTTGGAAACGGAGGTTATCACAGTCAATAATCACGTATGCGCAGTACGTTACCTCGCGTCAAGCAAACCTCTGGGCGTTACTGACAATATGATATGTGCAGAACTTACTTACAAAAACAATGCTTACTGCCAGGGTGATCCAGGTTCTCCTTTGTACTTCCAAGATCCTAATCAAGGAGACATTATCGTGGGATTGTTTTCCTTTAACAAAGGATGTGCGATTAATAACTTGCCTGGTGTGTACACTGCTGTATCTCCTTACATTAACTGGGTCATCGCCAATGCCATTTGAGATTTGAAGAAGAAATATTGGATATCTATGTTGTTCGTTAAATAAATCACTATTCACAATATACTTTTCTTTTTAAATAAGTGCCTCCTTTTCCTTTTCAAACTGTTCAGTATCCAATATATCTTGGTAGCAAAGTTTAAAGGTTTACTTGTTTCGGACACGGAGAACCATTTCTTATTAATATCGGCCACACAGCCTGATGATGAATGGAAATGGTATAAGGAGTGTAGAGGAACGGGTGTCATGTCCCTCTGACAAAAAGGGAGAATTATTCGACCAGGTGAGCTGATCATGCCTGGCGGGCCGCGGCCCAACGGTTGATTTTGGGATGTTGCATATATTACTAATTGCCACGTGAATCACAGGATTAGTAGTTGATTCGTAGTTCGTTATACTCCGTAGTTCGATGTGTCTTCGTTAGATGGCGCTGTAGTATATTTTTCTGTTTGCGCTGTATATGGAAGTCGTCACAATGAGCATGCTCTTACAGGTTTCCATAGGTTTTCAACCCTTCCAATGATAATTTTACTTTTAATGGGATTTCTAGAGTGTCATAATTCGATTTGTTCGTAGAGTCACTAGTCTTAATAAAGTTGAACAGGAGTTACTGTAGTGAGCATATCTTAAAATATTTGTTAATACATGAATAAAGATAACCATTATATATGTGAGTGAGCTTTAGAGAATTGTATATAATTTAGTATTAGATTTTTTTTATATATATTTTTAATAGAATAGGCGTTTGTCTTCCATCTCACCTGATGGAAAGTGTAGATGAAGACGAAAGTGGTGCACGCCCATCCAGAAGAGACCTGGTCACTCTATTCTTATGTTCTACTCTACTATTATGTTGGTATATTGTGGTACGCTAAATTATTAGGGACGATTAAGTCTTAGAATTCATTAATACGTGTAGACAGATATTGCCATGGATATTCAATCAGGCGCCAATATAGCCTATACACTGTAAAAAGGGACAGAAAGTCATTATTACTAAAGAGGTTAGCGGTTGGTTATTCCTCTATACTAATATTATAAAAAGAAAGATTTGTATGTAAGTATGTTTGTAAAGAATTGGTTCAGAAAGTACTGGACAAATTTTAAAATTTCTTTCAGTATTTAAATGCCACGTTATCACTGATTAATATAATCTATCCTAATTACGAGAAAAAAATAAAGATCCCTACTAAAACCACATTACTGATACTAAGGGTGTAAAAATGTCTATTAAATATCTTTCATCGCGTGTGCTGCGAAAACTATTGATGGTAGAACAAAAAAATGTTCTACAATATTAAAAAACATCATATTGTAGTTATGTTACTATAACTATTTTTTAATATTTTAAAAGTTGATAGAAATTCCGACAAAAATCAGATCAAGTTATTCATAACTTTGCCTTAATCCTTAACTTAGTAAATGATTTCTCAAGCAAGATTGTTTAAATACATGTAAATGTGGCAACACTGTTCTGACGACGTCATTTTTTATACACAGAGTTGGGTACACAAAAATGTTAAGTGGCAACTCTGATTAACCAAAGTGTAATTCAAACTTCTTGGAGACGAATACTGTTAGTATTGGTGCCACCTGAACAGTAAATTCATTTTGAATATATACTGTGTTTAAGGGAAAAAATAATAATATATTGTGGAGTAACACAAACATAGTAACTCCAAATAAATTACCTGCCTGGGTCGGAGTGCAGGAGAGTCGCGCATCTATGAAATAGGTAACTGCGTGGCTCATTAGCGCAGTCGTCTCCCTACAAAGTGGACGTAACCAACTTTGAGTAATTATGAAGAAATATTTCCTGTTTTAGCATGTTTTTAATTCTTTTTGAGAACTACTAAGTGCTTCTTGCCACCATTTATTATTAGAACTACATATTTCAACCTTCCAATTAAAAAGTTCTTATCAGAACTATTTCAACCTTTCAATTACAATTAAAAATTTTGTTTCAGAACTATTTAAATTTTCCGATTAAAGATTCTTTTCAGAACTTCTTATAAATTAATTTATTCAAACTTTTCTATAAACAGAAACAGAAACGAAGGCCCCATTGATGTAGAGGTGACAGTTCTCGTGAAAACTATGTGAGGCTTACACTACCACGATGACTGTCATGCCTTTTAAGTCCCCAAGCGTGGCGTGAAAAAGCATCTCACTAGGCCGCCATAGTATGAGTCACCACCGCTGCATTGTCTGTATTTGCAATGAGTATGGTGACCACAACTCTTTGGATTCTATTCATGCTTTCCATCAGGCAGAGTACAGTGACTTTGTCAGGCTCTTCATATAGAAAAAAAAACTAACAATATGCATAGAAAAAGAAAAACGCAGCTATTTGAAAATAGTTTCCAAGCGAGATTATTAAAATACATCATATCGGCGAATCTTTTTCTGAAAATTCAGGTTATCTCGCAAGTTGAGATTATGTATTGCAGTCGTGAGTCAGAGAATGTAGCACCGAACGTTCACAGCGCCTTACTGAAAACCGGGCCAAAATCTCACGAGCACGTGCCAGGTAATACAGAATACTTGCAGCGCGTTGTTGAAAATACAGACAGAATCTCACGAGCACGTGCAAGGGAATCTACCACTGAACACTCGCAGCACCTTGCTGAGATTAGAGTTAGAAATTCGCAAACGTGTGCACTGGAACCTAGCGTGGAAAGCTCGCAACAGCTTATAGCACAGAGAGATAGGCAATAGTCATTAACAACCAGAACGCGCAATAGAATATTAGCCTTTTGTTCATTCCAATCCAGAGGCCATACAACCATTGGATTGTATGGTCTCTGGATTGAAATATTTTGTGTGAAATTTTGCTCCTCTTTATAATGCAGTGCGTCTCCTAGTTTTCTCCCGTAGTCGGTTCTTACAACACTCATGGCATAACCAGTGACACGATGACACTCGTTATTCTAAACTTGTCACCACACGAACAGGTGAACTATAGAATAATGTTACAATATTATTTTTTGTTTCAATAAGTGGCTAAGAAGCAGACGGGTCTCCTGAAAGTAAGTGATAATAGCGGTCCATAAACTGCAACTCAAGACAGCTGTCAAGGGGAAGAGGATATTTGAAGAGTTTTTTAACAACAGTTTTTAGAGTTCTAACAAATAAAGAAAGTTAGCGTGTCACGTTTTCGTAGATTGCTGCTATTATAATAGAAGGCGTAAACAGTGTCTGTTGAACGTGACTATGTTTTAGGCTGGCAACTTCTGTTAAATCTGTATAACAACAAGTATTCCATTCTATGGGTTACTATTTTATGGACGATTCTGAAACTTGTGTTGACTGCATTCATTCTTCTTATGCTTGAGAGGAACACCGATGAAATTTTGTAAATTTATGTATGATTTCTTGAGTTATGAGGGTACTCAATACACGAAACAATCCTGCATTTTTTCCTCTATGTTAAAAGACGCGGTAAATACTTTATTTAATTTCGTTATATGTATCTCTTTGCTATCACTTCCACCTTAATTTGACATTAAATCCTTCTGTAATACCGTCCAGTATTATCATTACCAAACTTGAATTAATATTTTCTTGATAACCAACCAACTGTCTAATTTGATTTTGATTTTTGAAGTGAAAACTTCTTTAGGCGCGTTGAGCGTTTTGGTAGAGGGTAAAATCCTCGGTTCGCGTCACCGACATGCTAATGATAATAGTATATCTACAGCTATGGAGAATATGATATTATATATTATATATGAAATTTATTATTATTATATATTATATATGGTATTATATATTATATATAGCTATATATGAAACATAAAAAATTTCATATAATTTTTGCATATAGTTTTAATTACTCTCAACTTAATAGTTTCGTTTTCACTTCTATCGGCAGTCCCACGACTGCTACTGTTTTTTTTTCCGTCTACTGCTTTTCCCACCGTCTCTGTCTCTGGTCACTCTGCGCAGGACCTCACCAGGTATCGCCTGGTGTCTCATCTGGATTGGGCTGACCGCCGAGGCGGTGTGAAGATCACAACAATCTTGCCTTGCAACACAACGTCGACCTACACAACCCGAGGATCTGCCCCTTTTTAATGGTAGCGATATACGAGTAGATATCGCTGGTAATGAGCAAACCGCCCCAATCCAGCTTCCACGCGCCCCTTGTGGGACGGTGTGAAAATTACTGTTTTTTTTTGTCTAGACCTTAACATTTTTTTTCACTCTCGCAATGTACGCTGCAGTCAGTCAATTAAATTACCTACTTTTAAAAAACTCGTCAACAATTACTCGTAATAACTGTGCATTGTATGTGTGTATGTTTATATACGTATTAATATATACATGTATGTAAGGATATGAATACGTTTCATGTATATATATATACCATGAAATGTTAATTATTTGAGTGTGTAAATGGTTCCCACCAAGAACTTAAGGTCTCAAGACAACCTCACCTGCAAATGGTGCACCTGTTGACGCACGAAGACGAGGTTCTTTTAAAATAAATAATCCTGATTAGCAACAATAGGTTCACCACCAATTACGTAGGTGAAAAGTGAGCGTTTAATGTGTCTCTGCCTACCCTTCTGGAGAAACAGGCGTGACTTTGCGTAGATATATTTAAGGAAAACTATAAGTATTTCTATACAATATGGTTTAAAGGATGTCTGTAAGAGATCACAAACTGCTATAATGCTTATACTGGTTTTGTTTGTATCCTGCATTATATGTTTATACCTCTACGAGTGTATTATAATCTGCATATTGCAGTCTTTACAGGAATTGTTATGGTGTTCCATAACAGAAGAGAAACGACTGCACGGATGGCGTAGCGGTTCAAACAGTCATCTCGCCTCTTTCTATTGTGCCGAAGTGTTATGTGTCAGATCTTGACATGGGACAATACTTTGTGTGATCCACAAATTGCTGTTCTGAGTCTGGATATTTTTTGTGTTTCTTTTATGTTTTTTTTTTCTATATTAAGAGCCTGCCAAAGTGACTCTACTTTGCCTGATGGAAAGCATAAATAGAATCCAAGAGTTGTGGTCACCATACTCATTGCAAATGCAGACAACGCAGTGTGGTGGCCTTGTGAGCTGTTTTATCACATCCCGTTGGGGACGTAAAAGGCATGACAGTCATTGTGACAGTGTAAGGCTTATAGAGTTACCACGATAACTGTCCCCTGCATCAATGGGCCTCCGGTCTGACACTCACCAATGAGACACGACAACATGGATGCTGGCGCTTTAGGTTGGTCTTCTGTGGGAGGGTAGTACTGCCCTGGTCGAGCCGGCCCGCTCGTGCTGGAAATAGCGTGGCTCTACTACCTATAATGTATGTATAATGTATGTAATACATACATTACATAATATGTATGTTTTTACAGGATTTATTTCTAATATGGTCTTAATAAAAATGACAGTAGTTATGAGGACTTTCGACAGAGGTGAAAACTTAAAACTGTATTTGTGTGTATAACAATAACTACCTCGCTCGCTACAGAACTTTGATCCCTCCGAAGACTTAGAAGTACTTCACATTCAAAAACTAAAAAAACATATGGAAGTGATCAATAGAAAAACATTATCTTTCTATACTATTTTATCTACATATATATAACTCAATTTGAATGATGTTAATCCATGACCTACTTAATTACAGTGCACACGTCGCGTCGTTCCAGATAAAAATGTAATAAATCATAAATCTTTTGTACAATTGTAGTATTCAAAAAGGATTAAGCCAATATATTTTCTGGTCAATACTGTTACATTCCACTATATTAACACAACGCCATCTGGTTAAAAACTAAACAGAACTTGGACTATGGGTACTAGTCACCTGAAATATATATACTTTTAAGTACATATATTTTATACAATCAATAAATATTTGACTTGGGTTAGGTTTTATGCACACAAATGTTTCCACAATCACAACATACTACACATCCACCGCTACAGTCTGTGACACAAACCACTTAGACATCTGACTGTCAATGTCATTTTCAAACTTCACGTCACTTTATTTTCAAAAAAAGATAAAGGAAGAAAGGAATTACTTTTCACAGAGTGATTAAGATTATCTGACCCAAAAATCTCTCAATTTAGGGAGCAAATACTTATATGTCTTAAATGATTAAGTGTTAATAGATGGCAGTAGCATAAATAAATAAGCCAATAAGGTATTGAGTATATTGAATAAAAAGCAAAATAATCGATCGTGAAATCGTATATTTAATAACAAACCTGTATTGCTCTCAGAATTGAAAGAATCTAACGTCACACAAAAATCATCGATACAGAACAATTTTAAGTTAAGACTGCAATACCCTAAAATTTCGACCAACCTTTCCTGTCATAGTTGGGTAAAAATTCACTCTCTGGTTTTTACGGACGACCTTAACACAGGACATTACAATGCCTTCTGGATGTCGTAATAACAGCTGTTCCCGGATCCCTCCTATGTCAGGCGCAGAGTGGTACACCGTGTGGTTTTAGTCGGTCTGATTCCAACACACTACTACGCCGTAAACCCCGGTTGGGTGACGGCTCGAGGGGGTTGCCACACAATAAAAAAAAGGACATTACAATACCTTAAAGAAATCTACTGTCCTTTCCGTAAGTGATGGGAACTTCAAATTTTAATCTTTCGAGATTATCTTATCATTACTACTAACTTGACACACATCTTTTATCATCAATTAATGCGTAGGTAGACAATGATAATATTCAAATACTAAACCTACATAGATTTCTTAATCTTTACAGTGTTAACAATTATATCATTTAGTATAAATTAAAAGTGTGTGAGAACAAGTCCAATAGTTAGTATACAAAATGTCACCTGTAACCATCCTCGCTCTGGCACTTCTAGCAGGTATTTCATTTTAAATCAAAAATATTAATAAATTAAGGTACGTAGCATAAAACAATTCTGTGTGATGACGGATTAAGAATACCAGTGTTGACACCCGATGGATGTCGGAATAAGAAACTAATTGAGCAAATTTTGCAAGACAACATCACTGCAAAGAGAAGGTATATAATAGTAGGCCAAAACCTCCTTACTAAATATGGACGGCCACAGTGAATATTGATGTGATACAAGAACGAGACGAGAACTTTACCGTGTCAGCACTTCTGCAGATAAGGGCCGACTGCACTGCAGTAATATCCCGTTCTCACAGAAAATTAGTCTTAAACAATATTTTCATAGCTTTAAACTGAATAAATGAGATTATCACCGGTCCTCACTGCTCAGTCAAGGTGCGTCTTGAAATGTAAATGATCATAGATGGCGCTAGTCACTTACCATACCAATAGCGTTACGAATTCAAAAAAGTATTAAACATCTCGCCACATTAGATCCCATAGTCATTACTTATATTAATATGATTGCAATTGTTCTTGTTTTCACAGGCTTAGCTTCTTCTGCACCAAATCGCATAGTTGGCGGCTGGAAAACTACAATAGAAGAGTGGCCCTTTATTGTCCAAAGCGATGCCTTTAGTATGTGGTCAGGCATCTGGTCCCAATCATGTGCTGCTAACATCTTAACTAAGAATTTTGTTTTGTCTGCAGCACATTGCTACGGAGGCTCGTAAGTAATTATATTGATATATATTTTAGATACCATCATTTTATCAAAACTTTAACTGAATCTTACACAGTTCTCTTCAATAGAAGTTGGATATGATGTGTTTAAATATACGACAGTGAAAGAATTTCATTCCTTTTTCAATGGCGTTGTATCGGGTTCCACAAATCACCAGAATGCATTTTTTGTGATTTGTGGCCCATTTGACTACAGCTACTGTAGTAAGAATTTTACAATTCAGGAGAAAACGCCCCTCCCCCTCATTTGTGCCGAAACTATGTATTAATTTTTCTATCTAAATTGATTCATACGCTCCCAATTCTAGATTTTTTTTTTTTTTATTAAATTGATTAATTTAATTTTACTGCTGAAGTTGAAGGCGCTTAAACGAACACTAATGTATTTTTATTCAACTTATACATAGGGCTTCAAATCGTCGAATTCGTGCTGGCAGTGCTTCCCGTAACATCGGTGGTTCAATCCATCTGGTAGAATGGTACCTTAACCATCCGTCTTATGGCCAAGGATTAGGATTTGATGGTGACATTTCCATTGTGAAGTTGGTGACCCCGTTGGTGTACAGCGCAGCAGTTGCTCAAGCTATTATTCCTCTCCAAGATTCAAAAGTGCCAGATGGTTCTGCTGTCAAACATGCCGGCTGGGGTACTACGTCGGTATGTATCTTTATCACATCAACAACTTATAATAGTCCACTACTGAACGTAGACCTCTCCTTAGAAAGGAGATTTAGGTATACTATGATGATGAACTCCTAACAGATGATATAAGACAATGCGCAAGAGATATTATAGCGTACAAATGTGTGTGCAAACACAGGTACACTCTCGGTTCCCTCACTCTCACAGTCTGATAGAACGCCTATCTAACGCGACCAGAGAGGCATTAGGTGCAGGAACGACGGCTTTCCATGCTCTCCAAGGCACGGGGGCTAAGATTCCAACTTCTATATTCAGAAAAACTCAACAACATTTTTTGTCAGACCCGGGAATCGAACTCCAAGAGGTTTTTGATCGACAGTCGCATACAGTAACTGTTGAATCAACGTAGTAAATAGAGATTAACTATATACATATTCTACATTAAGTTGAATTTAACATTAGTACTATCAGAATGATACGTTACTGAATATAAGAAAACAATTTTTATTATATTATACTAGAATTCAAAATCGTTTACAATACCAGAGTTAGTTAGTCATTGCACTGTAACCAAGTTCAGTAGTCTAGTAATCCAAAGTCCTAGTCAAATTAAAACTAATTGCAAAGAATCCACTTTTGCTGCATCGACAAAAAAATTAAATCCTCCACCGTTTTCTCCTGCGCACAATGAATGTTCCTCAAGGAACGCTAATCAATAATACTTACTGATTGACCTTAACTTGATACTTGATATAGCATAATTATGAAGATGTTATGATACTCTGTTACTGATCTGTTTAAAGACTTACAAATATGTTTAATTTATATTTCACAGCAAGGAGGCGCCGTAAACCCTGAGCTCTTAGAAACCAAGATCTACACAGTCAACAACATACTTTGCAGGGACATCTACGCAGGTGCTGGAACCGTCACTGAAAATATGATCTGTGCGATGTACCCAGAAGGTGGTCGTGATGCATGCCAGGGTGACTCTGGTGGTCCTCTCACTTACGGTGATATTTTAGTCGGTGTAGTGTCCTGGGGTCGCGGTTGTGCTAGTGCAATCTACCCAGGAGTTAGTACTGCTATTGCTCCATACACCCAATGGATTCTTGACAACACCGATTGAATCATTATCAGAAGACAGAATCTGACAGAAATATGATTAGAATGTAAGGTCAAATATAAGTTTATGATAGATAAAGATACATTTGCGAATATGTTAAGAATAGAAATAAAATATTGTATTGACATAGATTGTTTTATGCATGCTACGATGTCTACATGCACGTTTTGGAGTGGAGAGATTTAAAGACGCCCCCATTTGGTAAGGTTTATATAGAATTGAGCAATGATGTACACGTCATTCTCATTGCAGGTTTGCTCTCTTTCAAAATTTTTTTTTTATATTTTATGTTAGTGATTATCATTATACTGAAGAAATTATACAAGGAAAACTGGTTTTATTGAAAAAAATATAATCTTGTTGGTAAGAAAGACCCTTTTTTTTTGTTTGTTGACGGGATGGAAAATTCCTTCGGATCTCCGGCTCCTCAGGGACGCAGGAGCCAGGAGTATGTGGTGTTTCCACTAAAAGCCACCCCGGCGGTCGGTCTTAGGCGTCCTACTCTGAAGGGGACCCTGGCCATGTTATTTCAGGTCCCCTCCAGGATCAACGCCGTGCCTGGTCAGACTCTCTCCTGGGGGACGCTACAAGGTACCCCCGCTGGTAAGAAAGATTCTATTTTAAGAAATGACTATCCAGTAACATTAACGTTTCATTGTGTTCATTATCAACGCGCCTGGCTAAAAATTAAAATGAGACACAACACAGAACAGAAATACACGTTTTTCTCTCAACACGCATTTTCTATTTTATTTTTAAAACGCTTTTATTAGCTTGGGTTGTATCTATGTATGTATATAACGGAATCTTTGAGCTTAATTTTCACCGGTTTCTAAAAATCTGATCAACTTGAAACTTTGCACACGTCTCAAGGACCGATGACAATGCGATAACTTGATAATAGATTTATGAGTTTGTCACAGACTAAAAAATTAAAAATAAATAATAGTTTAAAAAAATTAAAAAAACACGCTTTTATAGCTAATCGAACTAAAAACTAGAAAATAATCTTTAATGACAAAGAGTCTAATATTACAGTAGTAGAAGATCGAACAATCAATCATAGTGAATCGCCTCAAAATAAAATTATAATAAAATTTAAGTTATTAACAGAATAATTAAATTCAGAGTAAAAAGCGTGGGATGCATTTTACTGCGATTCATAACTATCCTCTCATAGATAGTTGCCAATTGAATGATTGTAATATTTAAAATATCGAGCACCCCACAAAAGCGTGTTTTTTTTGTTTTTTTTTAAACTATTATTTATTTATTTTAAGAATCTACCAAAGTGACTCTACACCGCCCAATGAAAAACATGAACAGAATCCAAAAGTTGTAGTCACCATACCCATTGTGAATGCTGACAATGCAGTATGGTGACCCACACTGTGGTGGCCTATTAAGATGCTTTTATACACCTCAATTGGGGACGTTAAAGACACTTACCACGACAACTGTCACCCCTGCATCAATGGGCCTCCGGTCTTGCACTCACCAACGAAACACGACAGCACGGATGCTGTCGCTTTAAGTTGATCTTCTGTGGAAGGACAGTACTGCCCCAGTCGAGACGGCCCATTCATGCTGAAATCAGCCCTACTACCTGGTACGCATCATTTAATTCAATTGATAATTGTACCTTATACAATTAAAACCATTGTTAAATGCTGCACTAGCACTTAACGTGTTGTATACACTAGGGCGTTACTTATTTTCAAAATAAAACCACTGTGAACTGATCTACTGATCTGACAAGCTATTTATTTGATTGTTACATTCATACACTCGCGGTAACCTTTACACTGAGCCCGGTAAACAAACAATATCGCGATTCAGAGAACTGATACAGCACCATCTAGTTGTCAAAGACAACACTTGTATTACGTACTTGTATTGTGTTCTGCGTTCATCGTGGACCTAATTATAGGTTTGTTTTCATCTTAGACAACGAACTACGCCACCGAGGCCTTTAAAAGTATGTTTGTGCAAGTTTTGCCTATAAACAACATCAATTAGAATTAACTACACAAGTTAACTTAGAAGACCTTTCCAACTCCGAGGTCGAATATTCAACTACAAAGGCAGAGGTCGCTGGATTAATTACCGTTCATAGCAAATTTGTGTAAATCTAAGTAAATTATTCACAAAATAAGTAATATAACCATGTCCCTGGTGACTTAGTTATATGTATTGTGTTAAATGTAATTTCGTTAGTATCAAATCTATGTCCATATATTGTGCTTTCACGTCTGAATTTCGACCTATCGTCGTGAAAACATACGTTCAAACTGTTAAAGGCAAAGTTACTTTTCAGGTGAAAAAAAAAAACAATTCTCAAAGATGGATCGACAAAAATAAAATTAAAGAAAATGAAAAGCAACTAAAACTACGTCCATCATTAGTTATTTCATCATCATCAACAGTTTTTAATAGACCACTGTTGGACATAAGCGTCTCCTTGGCGAAGAAGTTTTGACCTACCATACCACGCTAACCAGACCAATTAGTATAAGGTTTTTTTCAAGTTTGCCCAAGACAATGAGAAATCCAAGACAAGACAGTCGCGAAGAAGCGACGTCCGCGTATGCCGTACTGGCTGGATGTCATAATAACAGCGGTTTCGGATCCCTCTTCTGGGATAAGAGGGAAAGTGTTACACCGTGTGGGTCACGCCACAAACACCGCTGGGGTGACGGCTCGAGATGGTTTCCACACGTTAAAAAAAATAATTGTTTGAATTTTTCTTTCTTTTTGCAATGATGTTATCCTGTGTAGTTTCATTCCTCAGTCGCTTCGTACGACACCCGTGTGATGACTAGAAATGGTGACACTTTGTATTTTTAATCCCACATGGATACTGTTACGTATTTGCTATATTATAGTACTCAGCAAGGATGAGAGCCTCTGAAAAAAAATCTTCACTATTCTGCAAGCTGATAGGGTCATAATATTATAAGCGTGCGTTCGGCGAGATTGTAACAGAAGTTTTAACATCTAGACATGTAGATAAAATTGACTTTTATCAGATGCACAGTTATTGACTTAATTGACTTTTAATTAATCACTAACTTCTTTAGTAAAAAGTGTGGAGATACCAAGGCCTTACAGTCAAAAGTAATTTTAGTGTGTATAAGTTACTATTTGTATAATTACTCGGTATTTTCACTGTTGTTGTTCATATGAGTACAAAAGAAATGCATTTTCTTTGTTCGTTTTCTTCCTTTCATATTGAAAGGTCTCAAAAAGCTTTAACATTATACGAATATAAAAGGGTGTGTTCAATCTTTTCTCATTTTTAATGGAATAGCATAAGTTTTTTCAAATCTCAAGCGTGATCTTTTTCTTTTTTTTTTTTTTTAACTTGTGGAAATCCCCTCGAGCCGTCACCCCACTGGGGTTTATGGAGGGGTGGTGTGTCGGAATCGGACCGACTAAAACCACACGGTGTGCCACTCTGCGCCTGAGATAGGAGGGATCCGGGAACAGCTGTTATTACGACATTCAGATCCCTCCTAGCGCCTGCCCGCTAACGCGGGCACCATCTGCGGATAAACTCTCTATTTAGGCGACGTACGGCACACGCGCACGTCACCTCCTCGCGGCTGGCCACTATAGCGGATGGAAGGGAAAACCCGTCCCGTCCACCCGCGGCCACACTCAAGGCGGCATGAGGCGTTGGTACGCGCGCCTGCGTGACCCGGTTCGCCAGCGGCGAATTGGGTCCGAGTGAAGGTCGTCCTCCCGGGCCTTCTTCGTCGCCTTCTTCTGCGAAATTACGTCTTCGCAGAACGTTGCGACCGCGGTAAAACAACTGTCGCTACCGGCCATGGAGCGTATGACGGCCGGTAGCGAGAGATCACCTCCAATAACTGCAGTGAGGACCCCACGCTGCGCCGCCCAAGCGGAACAAACTGCTAGCGTGTGCTGAGCCGAGTCCTCACTGCAGTCACAGTGGTAACAGGCGGGACTCAATTCCCTCCTGACGACCGAGTGCAGATACTTCCCGAAGCAACCGTGCCCGGAAAGGACCTGCGTCAGTCGGAAGGAAAGGATCCCGTGCTGCCGCCCTGCCCACTCGGCGATGACCGGCTGGAGAGCCTCCACGGCGGCAAAGCCAGCACGTGGAGCCTCCAGCCGGGACAACCAACGAGCCTTCGTGGCTCGACGAGCGGCCTCTTGCCACTCGCGTATCTCTTCTGGCGGGGGCCGTATGCCGGTACTCGCCCGGAAGTCAGCCGTCCGCCGATAAATTTCGGCGAGCACTTCCGTCTCCAAATCCCACGGGGGAGTTCCAGCCAAGGCGCACGCCGCCTCCGTCGATACGGTACGGTAACCGCGTATGGCTCTAACCGCCAATATCCTCTGACGGCGCCAGAGGCGAGCCCTATTCTGGGCAGTCAGAGCCGCCGCCCACACCGGTGCTCCATACAGCGCCATTGACTGGACAACCCCCGTGTATAGCCGTCTCGTCGCGACGTTGGCTCCACCCAAAATGGGCAAAAGTCGCCCAAGGGCAGAAGCAGCGCCAGACCAGCTTTTGGAGTAAGCTGTCGGAAGTGCTCGTCGAAGAGCCACCTGCCGTATAGGATCAGGCCCAGATATTTCATCTGGGCCTTAATCGCTACGAGGACCGAATTGACAACGATAGAGGCGCCAGGGGGTGGACCACAACGGGGCCCATGAAACAAAAGGGCCTCCGTCTTATCTAGGGCCACCCGTAAACCCAGCGCCTCAATGCGCCCGATCACCAAAGGGGAGGTCGTGGGAGTCTTCCCACGGTGGCCAGGCGGCGCGCCTGTCAATGTGCCTGCCTCTTGAAAGTTCGCCCCCCAGGCCGTGACCAATGTGTCATCGGCGTAACAAATTACGCCCAGCCCGGGGGGAAGACGACCTCGAAGGGCCCAGTCGTATCCCATATTCCACAGGAGTGGTCCGAGGACAGACCCCTGTGGAACACCGCACGACATGGGCCGCCGCCTCAAAATACCATCTCGGTCCTCGTACATGACGGTACGCTCCTCAAGATAGTCTGCCACAAGCCGCCTCAGGTACTCTGGCACCCCGTGGTAGTGGAGTGCTTCCCTGATGCAGCTAAATGGCAGACTATTAAATGCGTTGGCGATGTCCAACGACACCGCCAGCAGCACGCCGCCACAGCTCACCGCCTCTTCGGTCACGGCCCTCAGGCGCAACACAGCATCGACTGTCGAACGCCCAGCTCGAAACCCGTATTGGGCGTCCGACAGATCGCGGCCCACCTCGCAGAGGTGCCGGACGATGCGGGCAGAGATTATCCTCTCAAACAATTTACCCGCCTCGTCCAGCAACACGATGGGCCTATAAGCCGCGACCGAATCGGCCGGCCGTCCCGGCTTCCTTAGTAGGACCAGCTTCCCGCTCTTCCAGCCCTCAGGGAAGCGCCCGGACGCCAAGCTGGCGTTTAGGACTTCCCCGAGGTGATCCGACATGTGGTCGAGGGTTCGCGCCAACACTCGGGCAGGTATCCCATCTGGCCCTGGGGCGGTGTTCTTAGAGCGAACCCGTAGAACGACCGCCCCTATCTCCGATTCTCTGACGGGCGGAACATTATCCTCGTTCCGTCCCCCGTCGTCTTCGACCATGAAGGCCATCGACGGGGGTGTATGCTCCGCCCGCTGCGGGAAAAGACCCTCGACAACTTCCCGCAGGAAGCTGGGCTGGAGTGTCTCTGTAAGGGGGGGGGCCGACGTGCGGAGCTTTTGTCGCACCGCACGATAAGGGCGACCAGGGGTCACGATCGAGACCCTCCAGCATCTCCTTCCTCTTCACTTCTTTGGCGCGGCTAATGGCCAGCTTCAGAGTTTTCCGCGCCTCTCGGTACTCCTCATGAAGCTGGTCCTCCTCGCCGTCTACGCGGTGTCGCCGCCGACTACGGGTGTAGGACCTCCGGGCACGAGTACAGGCCGCGCGGAGGTCCGCCAACTCCTGGGACCACCAGTAAACCTCTTTCCGTGGAGGCCGACAACCTCGGATGCGGGGCATGGCCGCATCACAGATCTGCGTAATCGCATCGCGGAAACAACCAGCCCCCATGTCGACCTCCTCGGTCGGAGCCTGCGGAGACAGCCAGGAGTGAATAATGGCTGCCTCCTCTAGTAGGTCCCTATTCAGTTTGGCTACAGCCCACCGCGGAAAGCGAGAAGAACGCCGCGCCGCGTGACCCCTACTGGGGTCCTGGGTCCGGGAGAGCTCAAATCGAATGTAGAGGTGATCCGAGAGCGTCTCAACCTCTTCCAGGACACACCAGTTCCTTACTCGTGCGGCGAGGGCAGGGGTAGCGAACGAAAGGTCTACTATCGACCCTCCCTGCTGTCGCACGCACGTGTTAGTGGAGCCCCTGTTCAGTAAACAGAGGCCCACCGAGGCCGCCCACTCCTCTACGGCCTCGCCCCTGGCGTCCGTCCTGGGGGAACCCCACGCAATGGACTTCGCGTTGAAGTCCTCCAGCACTAAGACGTGCCCAGACGATAGTCGCCGCATCGAGGTTTCCAAGCTATTAAGGAAAACCTCGAAGTCGCTCAAACTCCGGTTGGGGGAGAAGTATACACCGTATACGGTGATCTCCCCCCACTCAGCAGCAACGTATCCAGTGCCCTTGTCTCTTAGCGACAAGGGCGGGGAATGAGCCGCCGTGGAGCCGACGACTGCCACAGAGCCGTCACGGTCACCCAACCAATTTGGACGGGGAGGAACATAATAAGGCTCCGCGGCTACGGCAACGCCGATCGACCACTGTGCCATGGTTTGCAGAAAGAGGTCCTGTGCCGCGGCACAGTGGTTCAGGTTCGTCTGGACAAGGAGGTTGGAGACTTGGTCCATTACTGAACCGTCTCTACAACCTCCTCCATGGGCGACGATGCCGACGCGCGGACAATATCGGAGGCAACCTGGGTCGATTGGCTAGCCCCCGACACTTGTCGAGAATCGCGAGGAGGTTTGCACCCCACTTGCCCCATCTGGTGATTGGCGGGCTTGTTACCCGCCGCACACAATAGGCAGTGAGGGATGGCAGAACACATTGCCGCCTTGTGCCCCGGTCGACCGCAGCGGAAGCATAGTCCGCTGCAGTCAAAACAACTTACGCACTTGGCGCGTGTGTGTCCCGATGCCAGACATTTGTAGCATCTCATCGGTCTCGCCGCCAGGACTGTGATCCTAGCGCTCACGAAACCGATGAGTAGCCTACCGGCGTCGGCCAAAATTTTGGCCGACGGTACGGGACAGCTGACCCACACTGCGCCAAGCCCTCCTGGACCGGGGCGGATGGTGCCGACCCTGATGTTCTCCATGTTGCAGCCTGTCCTCTCTATAACTGCAGCGCGGACATCCTCGGCCGTTACGGAATCGTCCAGGCCCGAGATACGCAGTTCAGCGCACTTGGTAGGCCTGGCGATCTTAACACCATCAGTGGCTGTAAAAATTCCCCGCAGCTTCTCGGCGAAAAAGTCCGCCGTCTTTGCACCTTCAGCCCCGGGGAACTCGAGGACTCGAGCTCCCGTCTGGGCGAGGCGCATTCTAACTCCCACCGTCCCGAAGTCGTGTGCGAGACTGTCCCGGGCCTTTTTGAAGATAGCCGCATTGGACAGTACACCCTCATCCGCCCCCGGTGACATGGTGACCACCACTGCCGCGGTTTTGGGCGCTTGCAGTTTGCGCGGCTTCTTTGTGGTGGCCACTGCCACCGATGGTGACTGCGGGGTAGAAGCTACATTTTGGGCAGCCTTTTTACCCCGCTTTCGGGACTTTTTAGCCCCCCCGACTACCTGCCAAGCATCCGTGGAAGGGGCAGATGTGGAGGGAGTAGATGTAAAGGTGCCAGGTGCAGTGGCTGGAGTGGGGAGCGGAGGGAATGCCACTCCAGACTTGGCTGCCGTTTTGGGCCCTGACCTCTTAGCACCCGTCTTTGCTACTGCTTTAGCCGCCTGTCGTGTCCAGAAACGGCAGACGCCGACGCCGCAGGTACAGCAGTCACCGATGCCGCAGGAGCAGCAGACACCGACGCCGCCGCCGCTTAGGACACACGACCGCCCATAACGTGAAGCGACGTCAGCGCCTTTGGTCTATGTGCCGCGAGCGGCGGCCGGACGACAGGGGCTGGAGGTAGTCTCGCCTCCAGGCCAGCGAGACGTCCGTCCATCATGCGCCACACTGCGTCTGTGATTTGGCGCAGGTGGGCATCAACGATGGTACCGGGATTGGCAGTGGCAAGCGACGGTGACGGGCCTTCTCGCTCAGGGCGATGAGCCTGGAATTGGGCAAACTGCGCGCTCAGCTCAGCTACCTGCCCTGTAAGATGGTCGTTGGCCGCTGGGAGACGAGCCACGTCCCCAATAAGGGTCTCAACGACTCCCGCAATCGCAGAGGAGGAATCATTAAGGGCCTTTACAAAAGCACCCTTAAGGTTACTCGACTTGGTGGCTACCTTGTGGATGATAGCCACCGCTGCTTGCGCTCTCTCTTGCATGGACGATGGCGTTTGGGGAACAGAATCCTCTACCATCGGCTCCTTGATCTTAAACAAGAGATCTACGATCTCCTCCTCTGGAAGTGCTTCGCCGTCCGCCCTAACCCGCCTATAGGCTTCCGCCTTACAGAAGACGGAGCCTGACGGGATCGAGACCGAAGTTCGCGACCTTCCTCTACGGCTGCTGACGACTTTAGGAGGCAACATCTCCTGGGACGTGTCGCTCTCTTCGTCCCTGGAGCGCCTGCGTTTTCGGGAGTTGCACAGCTCCGTTTCCATCAGGTCACCTCCCTTGCCATCCGACGAACAAGTAGATCTGGAACGCAGTCGTTCCGATGTTCTGCGGCTCCCAGCAGTCATAATGACTTCTGGGAGCCTCATCGACATAGGTGTCCCAACCGATGCGTCCTTTAAATTGGACGAGAAGTTGTCCACTCCGCTTTTCTCCTTCTTCTTCTCTTTCTCTCCTTCTACATTTAAGTTTTTAGTTTTAATTTGATCAGATTCCATATTAGACCCACGAGAGGGGGAGAACTAAAGGTCGACGCGGGCAGAGATCCCCCAATACCCGGGCAAGCGTAAATTTATGCCCAACCGAGGGGTCCGCAGGTGCCTCGGCTGGGAGTGCGCTTACGACTGAACTACCCATCAGCCATGCATCCCCTGGTCACGCACCAGAACACGGGATTCGGGGTAATTTTTTAAAGAGGTTTTCTTCCTCGCAGTCCGGGCGGCTAAGCCAAGACCCTCGCCCCCGATTGGTGTCGCGAGACATAACCACGACACTCCTTTCGGGATTACGATGTGACAACGGTGGCAGGAAGATTAAATATTCCAATACCTGCTCGGCGGCAGTGTGAGTACACACCGAGCCCGTTCTCCTTTCTCCACCATTGACAGTGGAGAAACGCCGACCCATGAAAGGGTCCCACCATAGTGATTTTTTACCGAGGTTTTCCTCCTCAATGCTCCGAAGAGCGAAGAACCAACAGAGGATCCGACAGACACGCCCGCTCTGTTGGACCAAGTCTCGGCCGAATTGCCTAAGAAAATGGCTTCCTCTTTGTGCTAGAATATTAGCCGTTGGCGGTGATGAACGATACCATCGCCAACGTTTCCAGGGTGCACCACGTGGAGGTTTTCTAGCCCAGCACCCCAAGCGTGATCTTCACCTAACCTACGTATCGCGCAACAGCCGTTTTTGTACGCTTTACGTATTACGTTGCAGATATATGACTGTACGTTATTCGTACTTAATATAAATCCTGAAAATAGTTCATTCAGAATTTGAAATAAAATCGATTACCATTTAAACTCCATTATATTTTCATTCGTTTCGTTTTAATTTCGTTTGTTTTTGTTTTTTAAAAGACAACGCCTGCATCAGGACTATGTTTTGTGTCGCGGATGACTTTACAATCATATACGAAACAGACACAAAGAACACCCAGACTCAGAACAACTTCTGGATCACACGAAGTGTTGTTCCATTTGGGATTTGAATCCACAACACTCAGCGCAGTAGAGAGCGGCGTAGTAACTGGTTAAACTATCCGTGCAGTCATTTTATCTCAAATATTCGTCAAAAATAGTTAAAATAGGACACATTACTTAATAAATGAAATACAAACACCCGAAAAATGACAGTGGCTACGATATTTTATCGAACAATCGGCGTAAATCAGTGTAATCATTCACAAACATACCTAAATGCTTAGATCATTCTATCCATTCAGTGTGCATGGTGCACTGCAACCCGCATCTCCGTCTTGTCTACGTCATTCGTCCAAAATATCATAATAATATTCTACGAGTACCTTGCGCAAGCAGCAAACGAGGAAGAGAAGTTTGAAACATTGGACAATTGCCGAGGACAACGATGTTACTAAATCTGGTGCTAGCAATTTTTTTTTGTTTCTTAATATTATTTGTTATTCTTTAATTTTATTAATTATTAATATTATTGTCTAAACACTCGTGTCTTACCCCTACACCCTGGCAATTCCTTGGAATAGGTAATCGCTAATAGCTAGCGGTTTGTTCCGCCTTGGTTGCGCAGCATGGGGTCCTCACTGCAGTTATTGGAGGAGATCTCTCGATACCGACCTTCATACGTTCCATGGCCGGTAGCGACAGTTGTCTTACCGCGGTCACAACCTTCTGCAAAATCGTAATTTCGTGGAAGGAAGCGGCAAAGTGTGGAAGTAAACTAAACACCTTATACATATTACCAAATATATATACCAAATATAAAATATAACCTTATACAAAGTTATTCTTACTTTACTAAGAATATCTCTATAAATTTGTGGCATATTAATTCGTAAAATACATTTAAGGGTCAAATGAGTAGGCGGCTAAGGAAAGCGAACACCTCAGTCAAGATCATTGCCACTACTCGTATTTAAGCCCTCTCCTCCAGTATCAAGGGTATGGGCTCTGGTAACCTCAATATAAAAGTTTAACTTCGACTTTCTAAGAAGTTGTGGTATCACTCCAGTCAAGAAGACTCATGTGTGACAAGCATGGCTTCCTCGTTATAAATTTTAATGGGAGCAACAAACATTGTGTTTAAAAGAATATGTCACAAGATTTTGGAACCAATTACAAGGTTAGGGTTGGGATACAGATACGCTACCAGCGCCTCATGCCGCCTTGAGTGTGGCCGCGGGTGGACGGGACGGGTTTTCCCCTCCATCCGCTATAGTGGCCAGCCGCGAGGAGGCGACGTCCGCGTGTGCCGTACGTCGTCTAAATGGAGAGGTTATCCGTAGAAGGTGGGCAGGCGCTAGGAGGGATCTGGATGACGTAATAGCAGCTGTTCCCGGATCCCTCCTATGTCAGGCGTGTCAGAGTGGCACACCGTGTGGTTTTAGTCGGTCCGATTCCGACACACCACCCCGCCGTAAACCCCGGTGGGGTGACGGCTCGAGGGGGTTTCCACACGATAAAAAAAAAAAAAAAAAAAAAATGGGATACAGATACGCTGGTAGAGCCACGCTTACTCTATGTAGTAGAGCCACGCTGATTTCAGCACGAGCGGGCCGGCTCGACCGGGTCAGTACTACCCTCCCACGGAAGACCAACCTAAAGCACCAGCATCCATGTTATCGTGTTTCGTTGGTGAGTGTGAGACCGGAGGCCCATCGATGCAGGGGTGAAAGTTATCGTGGTAACTGTGTAAGCCTTACACTGTCACAATGACTGTCATGTCTTTTACGTCCCCAAGCGAGGTGTAAAAATCATCTCACAAGGCCGCCATAGTGTGGGTCACCATACTGCATTGTCAGCATTTATAATGAGTATGGTGACCACAACTCTTGAATTCTATTTATGCTTTCCATCAGGCAGAGTGGAGTCACTTTGGCAGGCTCTTAAGATAGAAAAAAAAAGCCGCGAGTGGCGCAAGGGCGCTTGTCGAACCACGATGGCTCATTGGTCATCCCGGCTGGAGGCTCCACGCGCTCGCTTTGCCGCCGTGAAGGCTCTCCAGCCGGTCATCGCTGAATGGGCAAGGCAACAGCACGGGATCCTTTCCTTCCGAAAGACGCAAGTCCTTTCCGGGCTCAGTTGCTTCGAGAAGTATTTGAACTCGGTCGCCAGGAGGGAATTGAGTCCTGCCTGTCACCACTGCAACTGCAGTGAGGATTCGGCTCAGCACACACTGGTGGTTTGTTCCACCTGGACGGCGCTAGGAGGGATCAGGATATCGTAATAGCAGCTGTTTCCGAATCCCTCCTACGTCCGGCAAGTGTGCCACATATACTGTGTGTACACAATACACACAGTGGTGTGGTTTTAGTCGGTCCGATTCCGACTATCACCCTGCCGTAAACCGCGGTGGGGGACGACCAGGCGTCCACGCGTTTTCCACGCGTTAAAAAAAAGTTACTATTTGTTCGACTGCCTCTGTGGCGCAGCGGTAGCGAATACGACTGCTATGTTTGAGGTCTCGGGTTTGAATCCCGGGTCGAACCAAATGTATGTATGATCTGTAAATATTTGTTTCGAAGTTTGAGTGTTTTCTATGTGTAATGTATTTACAAAAAAAAATTACCTATGTATTTTTTCAGTCAGTCTAGTTATCATAGTACAAGCTTTGCTTAGTTTGAAACTAGATGACGTTGTCAAATAGTTGAAATATTTAGTTATTTTTCTATTATTTCTACATCTTTTCCATATTTTTTATTCTTTTTCTTTGTAAACTACCAATTTTCACAAGAAATTGTACTAGCAATACCTGAAATCTCATCAGTGTTAATACAAGAATTGAAATGTTTTCTATAAATGTCGTGTTTGCCGATTGATGTTACACACCTATGCGCGACTGCGCGACGCGACTGCACGATTGGCCTAGTGGTTTAAGCGGTCGCCATGCCGCTCTCCAATTCGCTGAGTGTTGTGGGTTCAAATCCTACATGGGACAACACTTTGTGTGATCCATAAATTGTTGTTCTGAGTCTGGGTGTTCTTTGTGTCCGTTTCTTGTATGTTTGTAAAGTCCCCCGCGACACAGGATTTATTCCTAATGCGAGCGTTGTCTTTTTAAGAAAAAAAAAAGAAAAAACACCTATGTCTCAGTTATCGTGCATGTACTATTTTTAAGCAATGTATAACAATTGTAGGCAAACCTAGAAATAAATAATTTTCTAAACAAACGCAGTCCATACTTGAAACAAAACAACGACATCTCTTGGATAAACACTGCACAGGGTCGAATGAAACAATATGTTACGTATTACAACATATTTATTACATGAATATGAATAAATTATTTACCAACTTATAATATAAACAGTATTCTGCACACGTTGGCTGTGTTTATGTAGAAACATTAACTGTTATCAGCAGTTTTCTGACATAATGTTTACCAAAAACATGTTCCGAGATTTCATAAGTACGTAGATATAAAATTTGTAACTTATATGTAAAAAATACAGTTGTTTATTTAGCTTTACACTTGAAATCATTATCACACATTAGTTGAATATCTTGTTTTGTTATCTTGTTTTTATAAAATGGCGAACAGACTTAACGTTAAGAGGGTCAGAATGAACCTTGCCGAAAACTGGTGAGAAGTAATATTTTGTTGTTTTTCCCCTATTAAGCTAAGTTATTGGAGGTCCATAACAATCACATGCGGGTTTATCAAACCCTCTGACCCTGTAGGGTTGACAGGGTGACAACACACTCATATCTCCCAAGTTACAAGCGGCAACGAACAGCGATAATCTGCTGTTGTCTGCCGGCTTGCAACTTAATACATAAAAACAAAACTATGAAGAGTGAAAACCACTAAATCCATAGATATTCAGTTTATGATTTGACGTGTTATAATTTATATATACCAATATTAGGTAAAAATAGCTACATAGTTATACAGCTTTAAAAACCCACTATTATATAAAGTAGGCCAAGAATTCGTTAACATTTGAATCTAACATCCCGCGCAAACGTATTACGGGGGTTCTTGGGAGCGATGCTACTGGAATTTGCTGGCTACAACCGTAACACATGATTTCAACAGGATGGAGCCACTTGTCACACATCCAATGAGTCCCTGTCGGTGGTCAAAGACATGGTTCAAAAATTTCGGTGCTCGCTTAGAAAAGGACAAACTTGGAAACAGTGGTCATTTAGACGATGTACCTACCTAATTTTTAAAAAATAAATTCCAATTAATTCTTGTGAATAAACAATTTTTGTAATATATCAAATGGATTTTAGATGATTTTTTCAAATATAAAGTAATTCGTGGCCTACCCTATATAATTTTAAAAGCATGTATTGTTACGTACGCACTACCTCTATGTATTTACTTAAAACACGTACGTACGGAACGTGATATCATTCTCCGGTCGTGTGATGGAATTCTCCTTAATTTACCTCACGTTTAAATACAGTGATAGTCTTTGATAAGCAAATAAAACTAAAAAAAATTAGTATGTCGACTCTTTTGTAGTCAAAAACAATGACATAATAATGTTTTTCTTACATAACGTTACATTGATAAACAAATTGTGGAAACAATAAGACTAATTTAGTTATGAAAATTTACAAAACACGTTATGAAAACATACACCTTACACTACACTGTAGCAATAAATGTGTTTTCAAGCCAACACAAGAATACGAATGTAGGTTGTACACACATAGACACAAAACAATCAAATTTATGCATCACACTAAGTGTTTCTGCATGTGGAGATTGAACCCACAACACAGTGCAGCAGAAAACTAGGAGAGATGATCGTTTAAACCACTGCACCATTTTTGCAATCAAGCGGTTAACGATACCTTCAATAAAATACGTATTAAAAAAATATTACGATGATCTAAAATCACAAAATAAAGGGGCAAGGCTTATCTTCCCGATGCACTAATCTCGACAGTATAATTAATGATGCCAAAATTAACCTTGACGTACCAGATGCCATCAAAAGTAATATTTTGGAAAAATTTTAACTAACAGAATCAGAATGATTTAACCATAACATATCCTACAGTTTCCATTTAAATGATGGGCTATTTGAACATGACTGACAAACATGGGCGAAAAACAAAAAAGAATATTGCGATTTAATATTTATTTAACTTTCAATTTCTTACAACTGTCCAAAACTATCTAACTCATTTACAATCTAAAGAATTGGGACTTGATATTCCAGAATTCAATTGTTAGAAAAACATATGTCTCTTATTGTATCACAATTACGTAAACAGAAATGCTTAAAACAAATACGTAATTTATTATCATTTGACTAATTGATTTGACTATTTTATGAATTCAAAATTTTCTGCGCAAAATTATCAAATTATATCTTATTACAAAGTATAATTAGAAAAATCTCTTAATTCTTTAATCCAGTTGTAATGTTATCTCAAGAAATAAAGCCACAAAAAAAATTTACTTCACATTGTGGTGAGATAAAAATGTAATTCATCTTATGCGATTTTTGCCTTATATTTCTATTTAAAGTAACATAACAGTAGAAAAAACAATATTACAGTCTTCTTTAAAGAATATTTCAGATGCCTTTGGAATTTATGCAATGCAGAAATCACTTGGTAATGTCTGCAACGTTCGCTGATTGAAATACAGGTGACTCTATAGCATAAACTGGCGTGGCGACATGATTAGATTTGTATGGCATTACCTCAATATACTTAAAGACATTGGTTAAAAGATTCTGCTGGCTTATTAACAACGAATTTAAATGACGCATCTCTTGGTCTATTTTCTTTAGGTTAAAAGTTGCTTGATCAATTTTCTCCTGCATCCCTCTTATTTCCAAACCAAAGTTATGCTCGTCGTTTTTTAATTTTGATATGTAATTGTTTTTATGTAATACTTCTTTCACAGACCGTCCAGCTTTTACTCTATTCAGTTGTGCCATTTCGTATGCAGCCATCATAATATCAGTTGGCAATCTTCTTTCTCGAGGATTCAATGGTTTAACACTTAGAATTACCTTACCAGCTTCGGGTGATACTAATGCCGTTCTATACACATATTTATGCAAACAATTTGGTAGCCAAGCGCTAAACAAACCCATTTCTACGAATAAAATCAACTTAGTTTGTCGTACCAACTTTGACAATCCAGCCGTTTTTCGTAAGCCTTGAATATCATGAACGGCGATACCAACAAGCAAGTTCATTAAAATGATGGTTACAAACATAAGAAACAAAATAAATATAATTTGCGACGATATCTCCAAAACTAAAGGAGGGTCTTCTTCTTGTGGATCGTTAATCAAAATATTTAGGTTTAGCTCACCAACCATCATAGATAACGTAGTGATAAAACCCACAAGAGGATTCGCAAACATCTCTTCATTAGGAAAAACAATACAAAAGCAAATTGTGAAACCAAGTAATAGGCACATATAGGCTAGTAATAATTTTAAAAATTCGGATGATACTTTTTGATACATTGCAACATAGTCACCAAACATAGGCAACTGGCCCATCATCAACATAAGGTTGGTCCAAGCGCCTAGCACAGCGTATCCTCCTACATGATTTTGCCAGCTGTAGTTCTTGTCAATATGATACAAAGAAAATACTGACAGTAACACGAACCACTCCATCAGGTTTTCGAAACTAGTAAAATAATGATAAAAACTCGAAAAACCTGTTATACTTGTTAATTTTCTAAGAATTTCAAAAGCTGTTATTGCCAAAAGAACCCATCTTTCGAATTCAATGGGATTTTTTTCCAGCATCATTCCTAAATACGATTGAGTTTGACAAAGTTCATTGAGAACTCCATATTTCTTATTAAATGTACCCTTACATGTTTTTACTACGGTAGTTAAGACATAAATTGATAAAAATGATACAAAGAGAAAGGAAAATATAAGCCTGGCCAAATAAAACTTTCTTATCTTTTTCCATTTCATAAACAGAAAAGCGGAACAAAGAGGATGGAGTAATATATCTTTTTGTCCTTCGTCTATCAAACTATTTAAATAAGTAATTTCACGAGGATAAGAAAATTTTAGAAGCCGTCCAAAATCAAACTCTATTTGCACTTCCTCACTGGTGTCTGATGCCTGATTAAAACATATACCTAAATCCAAATGGTGTTTGACGATAGCTAACGATTTTGGCATCTTTCTTGCAATAACACTCAACGCCGTGTGTCCTTTTTTGGATTTAGAAGTAACATCGGCACCAAGAAAAATTAAAGTCTCAACACATTGACTCAAACCATCGGTTGCCGCTAAGTGGAGCGGTGAATAACCATACTCATCTTTCTTATTGACTTGTGCACCCCAACTGACAAGAAGATCGATGACATCACACGCTCTCTCGGATCGATTAATAGCTGCATGTAATGCTGTTCTCTTATCATAATCTTCCACGTTTGGATCAGCATTGCCATCCCTGAGGAGCACTTCCACACTTTCGATACTTGAATATCTGGAAGCTAGATGTAATGCTGTAAATCCTCTGTAATTTTTTGTGTTTACTTTAGCACCTTCTGATAAAAGTAATTCCACACATTCTGTATAACCTCGAGCTGCTGCTAAATGTAATGCAGTACATTCCTTATCTCTTTGTTTGGTGAGACTGTTTACACTTATCTTTGTTTCTTTAAGTAAATATGAGAGACATCTTTGTGCACCTAATTCAGCGGCAAGGTGCAACGCATTCAACCCTGATGAAGTAGTATAAGCAGGATCCACGCCTCTTTCTATGAAAAGTTCCATACACTCTACAGCGTCAGCTCTCACTGCACAATGCACCAAATTATCTTCACAACCTGCTCTCTGGACGACAGCATGTAATGAAGCACCACTGAGTATTAAAATCTCTGATGATTCTAAAGAATTACCAAATGCAGCGGCGTGAAGAGGTGTAAAGTATTTGGGGGCGAAGTCAATATCTGCACCTCGTGATATTAATAAACCTACAGCCCTACCTGCACCGTTGAAGGATGCTAAATGTAACGCAGTTAATCCAGGTGCCTCATAATAATGAATATCGGCTCCAGCCAACAGTATAGCCGGCATCAATTCATCTCTTCCTAGAAAGGATGCCCATAATAAAGTTAAATTCACAACCACTTCCGGTGCAGATTTGAGGTGCTCTTCAATATTTTCTAAAGTTATAATACCACACTCAACGTCATCAAAAAATCTGGCTGCTCCAAGCACTAAAGCCCTTTCACGAAGACTACGTCTGAGTGCCTCTTCGGTCAATATTGCTTCTGGGTCTGGTGCCATAATATCGAAGCTGTGGTACATATTTGGTGGCTCTTCAGCTGGTGGAGAAGGACCCACAAATAAATACTCTTTTGTTTTTTCCGGCTCCTTAGCAGACTCCAAAAGATCGATATTCCGGACATATTTGTAAGCCAGTGGTAATTCTTCAGGTTCCTTAGTTCTTGATTTAATACTGCTAGATAAGCGAGATCTTGCCGGTGTCTGAACCGGAGAGTGCACAGGTGAACCCCAACCCATTTCGCGGTACCCGAAGTTGTCCATGATGGTTGTGTGACTGAATACAAGCGCATGTTTTTATCTTATCTTTGTTTTATGAGAGCTTAGTCTCGTTGAGATACGTCTGACATGATGATGATTTATGAAGCTATTTTTATTATTATGAAGTTATTAAATTATTTTCATTACTTTTACTGATTACGAAGTTTTTGTTTGTTTTTCGTAGAATTATGCAGTATTTATTACGCAGGCATATAAGTACATTGTTGTTATAAAATCTTTGTTTATTATGCATGCATGCTGTTTAGTAATTATTTGGTTGAATAATAATCTTGCAAAAGGTTTTAATGGTAAAATTATGGTTCTTCAAGTTTTCTCAGCCAGAAAAGGCTTCGATACTCTTCTGAAAACTATTGTGAGTTACAGTTGTGAACAACCTGGATGGTCTGGTTTAAACGTGGTAAACATTTGTATTACCAATGTTTCTTTGTCTGGATCAGCAACCTTACCTTTTTTTAAACTTCTTATCAGCCGTATTTTTTTCCAATCTTCATACATCTGTAAAATTGTTATTATAGTTTTAAATGTTTGACTGCTTAAATTCGCGTCACTTACATTAACTCACTTATTTTTTACTTTTAAATCAAAGTAAATACAATAGAAATAGAGCAGACTGATCTGAAGGTTTCGCTGTTTGCCTTTTTTGTCACTTTTATGGGGTCTGTAAAAGTTTTTTAATGGCAGACGTTGGAAGTCTGTTACACAAAACTGAGCAAAATGAGCACACGTCCAAAACAAGTGAAATGTCAATTGTCATTACCATTAGACTAGCTTATCTTTTTCACTTGCAGGATCTACGGGACAATCTTTTCATTTGAGATCATTCAGTTTTTTATAAACTTATTCTAATACATTTTACAGCTGAACATTTCAATTACATTTTTATCTCATACACAAATATTGTACATTCTTTTATTTTATCTTTGTTTGCTAGAGCTTAATATTACACACCAATTAAGACTTTTTCAGGAATTGAAATTGAACGTCAGTGCAAAAGCAAGTTTTATACTAGTGTTGTGAGTGTGAGTGTTTGTGAAAAGGTGTTTGTGCGTATGTTAGTTTTAACCATATTTACTGAAGTATTATATAGGGTGGGTAACGAATTAGTTAATCTTTCGACGTTTGCAATCTTCGCAAGCGAGCACTGAAATTATCAAATACTCGTCAACAAGGAGACCGTGAGATCGCCGACATCTCTTCGCTGTTTTTTTCTTTCAGTTGGTTTATTGATGTTGACACGACACTTCAAAAACCCCACAAAAAGAAGACTGCTGGGGATAGGTCTGTACTTCTAGGTGGACATGGAATGTCGCCTCGCTTGGAAAACAACTTTTCCGCAAACATGTCTTTGGCCACCGGTAGGGACTCATTTGATATGTGACAGTGGCTCCATCTTCTTAAAACCATGTGTTACAATTGTAGCCAGCACATTCCAGTAGCATCGGTCCCAAGAATTCCCGTAACATGTTGGCGCCGGATGTTAGAATTTAATGTTAACGAATTCTTGACCCACCCTATATTTGTATATTAAAGCACCATTTGGCCAAAATGAGTATAACCATAAGTAAGAGTTATAAACATACAGAACAATGAAATTAATATTCGTAGATACTGTCACATAATTTGACAATAGCATATTTAACGTGCTATACTAGGTCACAAAATTGGTCAAAATCTTGTGTACAAAAATGAAATGCTGTTCGTTAGTCTTACTAAAACTGGGAATGGCTGGACCGAATCGGCTAATTTTAGATTAAAAATTTTTCCTATGGAAATTTCAAACGATGAGGTAAATTGAAGAAAATTAAATATTTTCATAAAGTTCACGCGTACGAAGTGGTTAGCGTAGCTAGAGTACTTAATGGGGTGCTGGGCTAGAAAACCTCCACGTGGTCCACCCTGGAAACGTTGGCGATGACGTTGTTTCTTCCTCTGTTATTTGGAGGAGGTCGTCTCAGCCAACGGCTAATATTCTAGCACGAAGAGGAGGCCTTATATCTTCGGCCATTGGTTGAGGTTTGGTTCAACAGAGAGGGTGTATCTGCCGGTCTCTCTGTTGGCTCTTCGCTCTTCGGAGCAATGAGGAGGAAAACCTCGGTAAAAAATCACGAAGGCGGGAGCCCTTTCACGGGTTGGAGTTTCTCCACTGTCAGCGGTGGAGAAAAGCGAACGGGCTCGGTGTGTACTCACACTACCACCGAGCAGGCAGTAAGAGACTTATCTTGCTGCCACCGTCGTCATATCGCAATCTCGAAAAGAGTGTCGTGGTTATGTCTCGCAACTCTACTCGAGGACGAGGGTCTTGGCTTAACCGCCTGGACTACGAGGAAGAAAACCTCTTTAAAAAATTACCCCAAATCCTGTGTTCTGGTGTGTGGCCAGGGGATGCATGGCTGATGGGTAGTTCAGTCGTAAGCACACTCCCAGCTGAGGCACCTGCGGACCCCTCAGTTGGGCACAAATTTACGCTTGCCCGGGTATTGGGGGATCTCTGCCCGGGTCGACTTTTAGTTCTCCCCCACTCGTGGGTCTAATTATGGAAACCATTTTAAATAAAAACAACAAAGACGACAAAAAAGAGAGGAGTAAGAAAGGGAAGCCAGGAACTGACTTCTCGTCGAACGAGGAGGAACCCGTACTTAGGGCTCCTATTTCAGTAGGGCTCCCAGAAGTCAATTTGGCTGCTGGGAGCCAAAGAAGAAAATCGGAGCGATTGCGTTCCAAGTCCGCCCATCCGTCGGATGACGGTAACCCAAGCACAACTATGGACGTACTGGAGTCCACAGAAGTGGAGATCTGCGAGAGCAGAAAACGCGGACGCTCCAGGGACGAGGAGAGTGACACGTCTCAAGAGATGCTACCTCCTAAAGTGGGAAGCAGCCGCAGAGGCAGGTTACGCACGACCATTTCCACCCCTTCAGGTTCTGTCTTCTCGAAGGCAGAAGCCTATAGACGGGTCAGGGCGGAGGGCGAAAGTGCAGCAGAAGAAGAGATTGCGGATCTCCTGCAGAAGATCCGGGAGCCGATGGATAAAGTTTCAACCCCTCAAACACCGGCTTCTTTGCAGGAGAGAGCAAAGCTAGTGGTGGCCATAATCGAGAAGGTGGCTACCAAATCCAGAAATCTGAAGAGATCTTTTGTAAGAGCTCTGAAGGACTCTGCTTTGGCTATCGCTGGGGTCGTTGAAACCATTACTGGGGACGTGGCTCGCCTCCAGACAGCTAACGAACGATTGACAGGACAGGTTGCAGAACTTAGTGCTCAGTTCGCTCAATTTAGGGAGCGGGCGGACTGTCCTAAGCGACAGAACTCTGCTCCACGGCAACCCGCCCCTACTTCGTCTCTCGATGGCGTCCCCGATGCTCAGCTACGCCAAATTACTGACGCAGTCTGGCGTATGATGGATGGGCGTCTCGCTGGCCTGGAGGCGAGGCTACCTCCTGCTCCCATAGTTCGGCCACCACTCGCAGCAGATAAGCCGAAGAAAACCGCAGTGCCGACTCCACTCCCAGCTACGGGTGGCCGCGTGACGTATGCCACGGTGACGTCCCAATCAGCAGTTACATCGAAGGCGACACCAGCGACCAAGGCAGCTGGAAAGAAGATTAGACCTCCACCTAAGACCTTGGCAAAAACAGGGGCAGAATTTCCTCCGCTGCCCACTCCATCACCTAATACTCATCCCTTTTCTTCGGCTACCGCAAACGATGGGTGGCAAGTAGTGGGAGGAAATGAGAAGTCCCGAAAGCGGGCTAAAAAACCTGCGAGGGGAGTAAGACCTACACTTCAGTCCGCGGTTGCAGATTCCACCAAGAATAATTCTGGGAAACTGCGGACCCCTAAGACAGCGGCTGTGGTTGTAACTTTGTCACCGGAAGCGGCTAACGGTGGAGTGTCCTACGCAGCCGTCTTTAAAAAGGCACGGGATAGTCTGTCAAAAGAATTCGGAACGGTAGGTGTCAAATTGCGTCTTGCCCAGACGGGAGCTCGAATTCTTGAGTTCCTTGGAACTGAAGGGGCAGAGACGGCAGACAAATTTGCCGAGAAGTTGCGCGGAATATTGGCAACCACGGATGGTGTCAAGATCACCAGGCCTACTAAATGCGCGGAGCTGCACATTTCAGGCCTGGACGATTCGGTGACGGCCGAGGACGTCCGCGAAGCGATTCGGGAGAAGACCAGATGCAACGCAGACAACATCAAGATCGGCACCATTCACCCCGGTCTGGGAGGCCTTGGTGCGGTATGGGTTAGCTGTCCTGTAGCGTCAGCCCAAAGTCTGGGCGAAATTGGCAAGATCCTCATCGGTTTCGTGAACGCTAGAGTCACGGTTTTGGCGGCGAGACCGATGAGGTGTTTCAAATGCCTGGCTACGGGACACACTCACATCAAGTGCAACAGTTATTTTGACTGTAGCGGATTATGTTTCCGTTGCGGTCGACCGGGGCACAAAGCTGCAGAATGTTCTGCCGCCCCTCACTGCCCGGTATGTGCGGCGGGTAACAAGCCCGCCAATCATCAAATGGGGCAGGGAGGTTGCAAGCCTCCCCGCAATTCTCGGCTAACGTCGGGGTGTAGCCAATCGGCCCAGGCTACCTCTGACGTCGTTCCTGCGTCGAAGGCGTCGCCCATGGAGGGGGTTGTAGAGATGGTCCAATAATGGACCAAGTCTCCAACCTCCTTGTCCAGACGAACCTGAACCACTGTGCCGCGGCGCAAGACCTCTTCCTGCAAACCATGGCACAGTGGTCGATCGGCGTTGCTGTAGCCGCAGAGCCTTATTATGTTCCTCCCCGTCCAAACTGGTTGGGTGACCGGGACGGCTCTGTGGCAGTCGTCGGCTCCACAGCGGCTCATTCCCCGCCCTTGTCGCTAAGAGACAAGGGCACTGGATATGTTGCTGCTGAGTGGGGGGGGATCACCGTATACGGTGTATACTTCTCCCCCAACCGGAGTTTCAGCGACTTCGAGGGTTTCCTCAACAGCTTGGAGACCTCGATGCGGCGACTAACGTCTGGGCACATCCTAGTGCTGGGGGACTTCAACGCAAAATCCATTGCGTGGGGCTCCCCCAGGACGGACGCTAGAGGCGAAGCCGTAGAGGAGTGGGTGGCCTCAGTGGGCCTCTGCTTGCTGAACAGAGGCTCCACCAACACGTGCGTGCGACAGCAGGGGGGGTCGATAGTGGACCTTTCGTTCACTACTCCTGCCCTCGCCGCACGAGTAAGGAAATGGCGCGTCCTGGAAGAGGTTGAGACGCTCTCGGATCACCTCTACATCCGATTTGAGATCTCCCGGACCCAGGACCCCAGTAGAGATCACACGGCGCGGCGTTCTTCTCGCTTGCCGCGGTGGGCTTTTTCGAAGCTGAATAGGGACCTACTAGAGGAGGCGGCCATAATTCATTCTTGGCTGTCTCCGCAGGCCCCGACCGAGGAGGTCGACATGGGGGCTGGTCGCTTTCGTGATGCGATTACGCAGATCTGCGATGCGGCCATGCCCCGTATCCGAGGTCGTCGGCCTCCACGGAAGGAGGTTTACTGGTGGTCTCAAGAGTTGGCGGACCTCCTTGCGGCCTGCACTCGTGCCCGGAGGTCCTACACCCGCAGTCGACGACGTCACCGCTAAGATAGCGGGGAGAACCAGCTTCATGAGGAGTACCGAGAGGCGCGGAAAACTCTGAAGCTGGCCATTAGCCACGCCAAAGATGTGAAACGAAAGGAGATGCTGGAGGGTCTCGATCGTGACCCCTGGGGTCGCCATTATCGTGCGGTGCGACAAAAGCTCCGCACGTCAGGCCCCCCCCTTACAGAGACACTCCAGCCCAGCTTCCTGCAGGAAGTGGTCGAGGGCCTTTTCCCGCAGCAGGCGGATCACACACCCCCGTCGATGGCCTTCATGGTCGAAGACGACGAGGGGAACGAGGGGCATATTCCGCTCATCAGGGAACCAGAGGTAGGGGCGGTTGTTCTACGGATCCGCTCTAAGAACACCGCCCCCGGGCCGGACGGTATATTTGCCCGTGTGCTGGCCCGAGCCCTCGAACACATGTCGGACCGCCTCAGGGAGGTCCTGGATGCTAGCTTGGCGTCCGGATGCTTCCCTGAGTGCTGGAAAAGCGGGAAGCTGGTCCTATTGAGGAAGCCGGGACGACCAGCCGAATCGGTAGCGGCCTATTGGCCCATCGTGTTGCTGGACGAGGCGGGTAAACTGTTTGAGAGGATACTCTCTGCCCGCATCGTCCGGCACCTCTGTGAAGTGGGCCCCAATCTGTCGGACGCCCAATTTGGATTTCGGGCGGGGCGTTCGACAGTCGATGCCGTGCTGCGCCTGAGGGCCATCACCGAAGAGGCGGTGAGCTGTGGCGGCGTGCTGCTGGTGGTGTCATTAGACATCGCCAACGCATTTAATAGTCTGCCATTTAGCTGCATCAGGGAAGCACTCCACTACCATGGGGTGCCAGAGTACCTGAGGCGGATTGTCGCAGACTATTTAGAGGAGCGTACCGTCATGTACGAGGACCGAGACGGTGTTCTGAGGCGGCGGCCCATGTCGTGCGGTGTTCCACAGGGGTCTGTCCTCGGACCACTCCTGTGGAATATGGGATACGACTGGGCCCTTCGAGGCCGTCTTCCCCCCGGATTGGGCGTAATTTGTTACGCAGATGACACATTGGTTACAGCCCGGGGGATGAACTTCCAAGAGGCGGCACGCCTGGCCACCATGGGTGTCTCTCTAGTGGTCGCGCGTATTGAGGCGCTGGGTTTGCGGGTGGCCCTGGATAAGACGGAGGCCCTTTTCTTCCATGAGCCCCGTCGTGGTCCACCCTCCGGCGCCTCCATCGTAGTCAATTCGGTCCTCGTACCGATTCGGGCCCAGATGAAATATCTGGGCCTGATCCTCGACGGCAGGTGGCTCTTCGACGCACTTCCGGCAACTTTCTCCAAAGCTGGTCGGCGCTGCTTCTGCCCTGGGGCGAATTTTGCCCAAATTGGGTGGAGCCAGCATCGTGACGAGACGGCTATACACGGGGGTTGTCCGGTCAATGGCACTGTATGGTGCACCGGTGTGGGCGGCGGCTCTGACCGCCCAGAATAGGGCTCGTCTCTGGCGCCCTCAGAGGATATTGGCGGTTAGAGCCATACGCGGTTACCGCACCATATCAATGGAGGCGGCGTGCGCCTTGGCTAGAAGTCCCCCGTGGGATTTGGAGGCGGAAGTGCTCGCCGAAGTTTATCGGCGAATGGCTGATTTCCGGGCGGGTAGCGGCATACGTCCCCCGCCCGAAGAGATACGCGAGAGGCGAGAGGCCGCTCGTCGAGCCACGATGGCTCGTTGGTCGTCCCGGCTGGAGGCTCCACGTGCTGGCTTTGCCGCCGTGGAGGCTCTCCAGCCGGTCATCGCCGAGTGGGCAGGGCGGCAGCACGGGACCCTTTCCTTCCGACTGACGCAGGTCCTTTCCGGGCACGGTTGCTTCGGGAAGTATCTGCACTCGGTCGTCAGGAGGGAATTGAGTCCCGCCTGTCACCACTGCGACTGTAGTGAGGACTCGGCTCTGCACACGCTAGCAGTTTGTTCCGCTTGGGCAGCGCAGCGTAGGGTCCTCACTGCAGTTATTGGAGGTGATCTCTTGCTACCGGCCGTCATACGCTCCATGGCCGGTAGCGACAGTTGTTTTACTGCGGTCGCAACCTTCTGCGAAGACGTAATTTCGCGGAAGGAGGCGGCGGAGAGGGCCCGGGAGGACGATATCCACTCGGACCCAATTCGCCGCCGGCGAGCCGGGTGGCGGAGGCGTGCATACCAGCGCCTCATGCCGCCTTGAGTGTGGCCGCGGGTGGACGGGACGGGTTTTCCCCTCCATCCGCTATAGTGGCCAGCCGCGAGGAGGCGACGTCCGCGTGTGCCGTACGTCGCCTAAATGGAGAGGTTATCCGTAGAAGGTGCCCGCGGTAGCGGGCAGGCGCTAGGAGGGATTTGGATGACGTAATAGCAGCTGTTCCCGGATCCCTCCTATGTCAGGCGCAGAGTGGCACACCGTATGGTTTTAGTCGGTCCGATCCCGACACACCACCCCGCCGTAAGCCCCAGTGGGGTGACGGCTCGAGGGGGTTTCCACACGATAAATTCTTAGTGTTAAATCAAAACTACACATTATAGAGGAAAGTTTAACGTAAATACGATCTTACTGAGTGATTGTGTCAGAAACAAACAGTTTCACGTCGATATTACAGGTAGGTACTTCGGTTGCCTGAATTTTTCAACCTACGTTCCTAATATCTTTTTAACATACTTCAAGGAACTTTATTATGACTGTTGTATGGATGAAGATTTCAGATCAGTTCACACGTTGTCAATTGGATGCCAACAATTAGAACTTAGGTATTTTTGGATTCATATAACTGTAATATGAAAATGATAATTTGGAGATTGTAATATGAAACGAAAAAAAAGTTGGTAAGACGATATGAAAAGACTTATTCTGACCAGAAATCGGCCAAAGTAGTGTATATTGGGAGAGGTCCATGGCTAGCTATGAGCTATAATATACTGACGATGATTCTGAGCAGGAGAAAATCAAAAGGCAACAAAGTAATTGTGAGTTTTGAATTGAAGATGTCTATCGGCGATTGTAGCCGCTTACCATTCGTTGGACCGTCCAATAACTTCACCTATACCATAAAACATATAATATATACATTGACACTGGCACACTCAAGTCACATAGAAAATTTTGTCTTATCACCTCAAGTAATTCTCTTCTATTGATAATAATAGGTACATTTATTCATCAATTCTTATAACTTTACTTGGAACTGTCACACTACAGTTGACAGTACATCAACCTCGTTGAGACTCTTGCGCAAATATTTGTATACAACCTTTATTTTATGTTGTGTGTAAGGCTGTGGTCGCACTTTTGCAAATAATGTGTTGTTACTGTCTTAGTAGTTTAGTGGTAGGTTTTGTGCTGACATCTCAAGTTCGATTAACAGGTCAAACCAAATGTTTGTTCATACAAATATTTGGTTTGACCTGTTAATCGAACTTGAGATGTCTGATGTGATGTGTGTGTCTGTGATGATCTGCAAATATTTGTTTCGTAATTTGAGTGTTTTCAGTGTATAGAAAAAAAATATAAATAGCCTATCAGTCAATCTTGTTTTCACAGTACAAGCTCTGATTCGTTTGAAACTAATTGGGGTTGTGTGTGCCCGAAAAAAAATGTTTTAACAAAAACTGTAACATTTTTTGTTTCTTTTTTTAAAAAGACATAATAAATCTTGTGGCGTGGCGGTCTTTACAAACATACATGAAACGGATACAAAAAACACCCAGACTTAGAACAGTTTGGGGATCACACAGTGTTGTCCCATGTAGGATTTGAACCCACAACAGTCAGCGCAGTCGTGCAATCAAATAAAAGATGAACTATCTTTTTAAAACTAATTTTATAACATTTAATATTAACCGACTCGAATTTGCCTTCTAATGACTTTTTATTCTTTCTTCTATATTTTTTTTATATTAAGAGCCTGCCAAAGTGACTCTACTCTGCCTGATGGAAAGCATGAATAGAATCCAAGAGTTGTGATCATCATACTCATTGCAAATGCAGATAATGCAGTATGATGACCCACACTATGGCGGCCTTATGAGATGCTTTTTCACACCCCGCTTGGGGACATAAAAGGCATGTCAGTCATCGCGACAATGTAAGACTTACACAGTTACCACGATAACTGTCACCCCTGGATCAATGGGTCACCGGTCTCACACTCACCAACGAAACACAACAACATGGATGCTGGCACTTTAGGTTGGTCTTCTGTGAGAGCCGGTCCGCTCTTGCTGAAACCAATGTGAGTCACTACCTAGAAAGATCCTTTATCACGTGATCAAATACAAGTGTATATGGCACTTTGTCAATTATACATCACGTCACAACATGTAATGGCTTAAACAAATTGCAAATATTTGTGTCCCGTGTATTTTGTTTTATTTGTCATTTTATCACATTTTACTAGAAGGTTTTTGGTGTCTGTTTGAATAGGTATTATTGTTGACTTATAGGATCCGGCTATTGAACACCAGTTGTGAGTTCGATGTCCGCTGATGACAAATATTTACATGCATACATATTTTTATTGTTTATATTACATATTTTATTGTGTGATCGAATCAAAAATGAGGAGATCCGCAGACGAACCAAGGTCACCGATATTGCCAGTAAAATTGCTAAACTTAAGTGGCAGTGGGAGGGCCATATTACACACAGAAACGATGACCAATGGGGCCGTAAAGTTCTATAGTGGCAACCGCGTATTGGGAAACGCAGCGTTGGTAGGCCCTCCACAAGGTGGCCCGACGACCTGGTGAAGGTCGTGGGAAGCTGCTAGATGCGGGTGGCACGGGACTGGCTGTTGTGGCGTGTTTTGGCTGAGATGATGATGATGATGATATTTTTATTTGACTTAGTCTGTATTTATGGAAAATGATTGTCTGTAGGAATTTATATTCCTTTAAAATTACTTCCCCTCAAAGATCTATTAAGTTTGTTGTTAGAATTCAAAACGTTAACGATATCCAGACTTTAGAGACCTGAATATTGTAAAAATAAAAACTTTTTAGCTGTAAGCGATCTGTTGCTTTCACAAAAATAAGCTGACCGGAGAGACGCCACGGTGTTACAAAAAACCGGAATTAAATACCATGCCGGTACAACACCGGTACCGTTTTAAGTATCAGCACCGATGTTAAGTACCGGTAACAGTGTTGCCTTTTGCCGAGTGAGTGAGGTTATCAAAGCTCCAACCATCCCTCCTTCCATTCGTTCTGGTGTAAGGATTAAAAGAGCAGAAATACACTTGTCACTCTTGAGTTTCAAGTGTCCTTGAGTGGCGTGTCCAAAAAACCTCTCATGGATCTAGCGGTCAGCATTTGCGTCTGTCAATCAAGAGTGACTTGAATAACCCGTAAAACTGTCGGCTCTGTGCCTAATCTCTCCTCGATTGTGGTGAGTAGCTGTAGCAATGGATTGTGAGAGTGATCGAACAAAGAGTGCACCTATATTTGCACAGATCTCCTGTGTAGTTACCTGGGTTTAGTTGAGATTGGCCACCATGTCCTAAATCCTGTCCGTGTGGTGACGGATTATGAATACACAGTGTTACCACCCCTATTCATCCCGTGGGTGTCGTAAAAGGCGACTAAGGAACCAAGTATACAAGACAACATCATCACAAAGAGAAGGAAAACTTGAAACAAACCCTATTCCATCCCGTCTGGCCAGCGTGGTATAGTAGGCCAAAACCTCCTTACTAAGGAGAGGCCTATGTCCAGGAGTGGACTGTAAAAGGCTGTTGATGATGACGGCCTAAATCGCGCAGGAAAAAAATATCTTCAGAAAACCTGTAAGTGCATTCTACCTTCCAGCACATCTTGAGATGTATATTTTCATCGTTGGACGCATTAAGCGTTTGCTTAATTCGCTTTATTAAGCAATGTCAATAATCGTAGCTGTACAGTGCACAGGCCAGTAAATACAAACTAGTTTAACGGTACTTTAGTATACACGATATATCGTGTCGTGGTCGAATCGGAACCCTTTTTTCTATAATAATGTATGTTGCATACATTTGTGTACCGTGTGATGTTTTTTATGGTACAGAAGTAAAGAAACACAAGAATCAACTTGTACTCACTTCTCTCAAATGTTGCCACGTATTTTTAAAAGGTAAAGACGATTTCATTCCCTTAAACAGAAATCTTAATAAAGAAAACTAAGATGAACCATAGCCAGCCAGCCAATCAATTATGTGGTTGAAACAAAGAAATAGACTTTTAGAAGTAGATCTTCACGAGACTTAAAAAATGATGTAATTTTCCATTTAAATGAGGTTTTTGTGCGTGTGTTATGTGATGTTTTTGTTTCTTCAAGACTGATATAAAAGCAGGTCGATTTAGAGGACATTTTTTTTATTAAATAGTAAATTCTCAAGATTGATCTTATTTAAATTTCAGGTAAATAATCCATTCTCAAGATGAAAAATAGATTAGATTTTTTTTTAAATATATTGTTATTGGTTTAATCGTACAGTGTAAATGGTACTTTAGACTTTCTACTTTGCACTGATAGTAAGATAACGCAAACTAGACATTACACTGATACGGCGACCATAGATTATAAGGCTACTTATAAAATATTTACTTTTTTAGATACGTTTATACTTTTGGTATTAAAATTGTTCAATTTCTTTTATTACTTCATATTTATCCATCTATCTAGCGTGATATAGTAACCCACAACCTCCTTTCTAAGGAGAGGTCTATGTCTACCAGTAGACTATCAGGAGCTGGCGATGTGATGATGTAGTCACTGTTAATCAACAGTGAATAACTAAGCAATTCGATCAAATCTTGTCTTTACTCATTTTACTAGCTAGGCTTTACGGCTAAACAACTGGATGTTAATTGCCCAAATCTGTAAATATTTCTGAACGTATAAATGTCATAAAAGATCCAGACTTTTGATAATTAAATCTTTATTTTGTTAAATGTAAATAAATACTTCACACAGAATAAATACGATTATTCATCTATCTAATCTATGTCACGATGTAAACTAAACCTTACATTAAACTCAACTATTAGTAAACTAATGAATAGATGTTAAAAAAATCCATTCAAAGCTCGTCTTATAAATTAAGATTTTTCAATGATGACTGTAAAAACGCTTGCCATGTTTGTCTTTTTTTTGCTTTTTTAGTAGAACATCCTTTCGGATCTCTCACTTCTCGGGGACACAGTATTAGATATAAATAAATACTATATAGAAAGGAAAAAATTCGATGGAGAACTAGAGTAACCAATATCGCACGAAGAATCAGCACGCTGAAGTGGGAGTGGGCCGGTCAAGCCTCCAGGCGGACTGGTGGTCGATGAAAGCAACTTATGTCTAAGTGTATACAGCGATTAGACAAGCGTAGAATAGGGCATGCTGTAGACTTGAGAAATAAGGCTGGCAACGAATGGAAGTGGATTACCCAAAGTCGGCCTGAGTTGGCGCTCATTTGGGGAAAGCCCTCGTTTAGCACTGGACGGCAATAAGTTGAAGCAAAACACAAAATAAATACAAATATTTGTCCTAGATAAGAATGTAACTTAAAACATAAAACAAAGCTTATATTTAACTATTAAAATACGTTTTTAACAAGTGAATATAATTATCCAAAAAAATCCATTCAAAATTCATCTTATAAATCATAATTTCCTCACAGAGGCTTTTTATAATATCCATAAAAACGCATACCACCTTTGAGTACTCTTTGCGTAACAACATTCAGCCACCTATCAATGTCAAGTTCAGTATATTTGAGTAGCAATCTTTATCTAAGGATCAGTGACAATTAATCAGACAGGCCCACCCAACCGGGAACTGAACCGACGACCGAGGTGACGGCGGCTATACCGTTAGAGCACGCTGAGGGAAATTTGATACGATAATGGGTTATTAGTCAGTAGGTATTTCTGTTATTGTTAATTTAATATAGACATCGATACTGTCTTTCAGTCAATTGTTGAACAAGTTGATGTAAGAAACAAAATATAGAATCATCACTCTATTTGTTTCTTATAACAATTATGCTCATTTTTCTTTATTTAATTACTAGCTTACCCCGCGAACTTTGTACCGCCTTAGAGGCAATAAAAAAGCAGATTTTTTTTACTTAAACCCGTTCTAACGGAATAAAAAGTATCCTATGTCCGTCTCCTGGTTCTAAGCTACCTCCCCACCAATTTTCAGCTAAATCCGTTCAGCCGTTCTTGAGTTATAAGTGGTGTAACTAACACCACTTTCTTTTATATATATAGATATCTCTGATGCCTCAATGGTCTAGTAGTAAATGTATGCGACTGCCGATGAGGTCTCAGGTTCGATCCGGGTCGGGTCAAAAGTTTTGTTAAGTTTTTCGCTTGCAAAAATACTCAAAAACACCCTGAGTTACCAATTGGGGTTTTAACCCCCGTGCCTCGGAGAGCATGTTAAGCCGTAAGTCCTGCGTGTAATCCCTCCCCTTGTGTGCTGAATAACCATCATATCGGATTGTGAGAGCGAGGGAACAGAGAGTGCACTTGTGTTTACGCAAGGTGTTAAACTGGCCGCTGTGGGCGAAATCGGCTAAGAGTATAACATCATCATATCTGTGGTATACATTAAGAGAGGCCCATACTCAGCAGTGGGCTGATGATAACAATGACGCGTGCATAAGCTAATCCAACGTATTTACAATCAATAGACAATTGTAGATTTTTTAATAGTATTCTGACTGACAGTTTGACTGCCTCGACGGCGTAGCGGTAGCGAAAGCGACTGCTGTGGTTGAAGTCTCGGGTTCAATTCCCAGGTTGGACCAAATGGTTGTATGATCTGCAAATATTTGTTTCGGAGTTTGGATATTTTCTATATATAATATGTATGTATTTACAAAAAACTATATAAGTACGACGCACTCCGACGCAATCCGACGCACTCTCAATAAAATATTTTGACACTGTTGATCTACAACTTTTAAATCAGATATAATCTGTATTTGACTGCCTCGGTGGCGCAGTGGTATTGAATGCGACTGCTGTGCTTGAGGTCTCGGGTTCGATTCCCGGGTCGGACAAAATGTTTGTATGATCTGCAAATACTTTGTTTCGAAGTTTGGGTGTTTTCTATGTATAATATGTATGTATTTACAAAAAAAAGTGTATAAGTATTCTACCAGTCAGTCTAGTTATCATAGTACAAGCTCTGCTTAGTTTGAAACTAGATGGCGTTGTAAATTAAATGTCTGCAATCTTTATTATTATTAATTATTATTTAAAAAAAAAACAATTTAATTCGAAATCTCTAAAGTCTTTGGGAGTTTTGTTATATATAATTGGAGTCTTTCCATGAATGCTTTTTACTGTGCTTGTACTGAGAACATTTGAATATCGCTTATATGCTGATATGCTTTTGTTAAATAAATGTGGATTATTTTTGAAAAATATGGCTAACTCATATACACTAGAGAACGTACGTAAATATCATCATCATCGTCATCAACAGCCTTTTACAGTCCACTGCTGGACATAGGCCTCTCCTTAGTAAGGAGGTTTTGGATAGACGGACAGACGGGTTGGAATACAGTTTGTTTCAAGTTTTCCTTCTTTTTGTAATAATGTTGTCTTGCATACTTTGTTCCCTTAGTCGCCTTTTACGACACCCACGGGATGAATAGGGGTGGTAACACTATGTATTCTTAATCCGTCACCACACGGTTATATAGTACTGGTACATAAATATAATTGTTGGTGATATGGTTGCTAACTATGCCGGGCACGTGAATTACTCATTGCATGTATTTAGTTTTTTTTTTTTTGGAAAATGAAACTTAATTTTATCACTGGAGTGTTCCTTGAACATTATGGAGATCGGATTTTTTATAAGCCTGCCAAAGTGATTCTACTCTGCCTAATGGAAGGCATGAATAAAATCCATGAGTTGTGGTCACCATACTCATTGCGAATGCAGACAATGCAGTATGGTAACCCACACTATGGCGGCCTAGTAAGATGCTTCTTCACACCTTGTTTGTAAAAGGCATGACAGTCATCGTGGCATTGTATTGTACACACTTGCTACGACGACTGTCACCCCTGTATCAATGGGTATCCGATCTCACATTCACCAACGAAACACGACAGCACGGATGCTGTCGTTTTAGGTTGATCTTCTGTGGGAGCGTAGTACTGCCACGTTCGAGCCGATCCATTCGTGCTGAAATCAGCATGGCTCTACTACCTAACGTAACATACTTATACCATTTTAGTTGTAGTTATCCACAATAGGCGGTGAGCAATTTGTTCATTTGCCCACGATTTGCAATCAATCGGTATCAAATATCTCTTCTTCTTTAATTCGCATCTATCCTGCCTGCTGCAAAACTTTTAACAAAATTCTAATTTCTCCGTATTAATGCTGAACTCAACACTCATTTTGCAATTGCTTGCACATAAATATTTTATGAGGCCAATTCGACATAACAAACACAGTAAGTGACAGAACAGGGAAACAAATGGAGACAGACAGACTGAGAGACTTAAGCACCCGTGCCAACACACTTACAACATCAGACATGACAACTTATGGCTTTTTGTTAAAATATTTGCATAACAAATGCTGCGATTACTGAAATGGCGCAGCTGTATAAAGATTGTGCTAATTTCCAATGTTCTCATATTCAGATATTAAATAATCATAAATAACTCATCAAATTGGTCGGTATTTCATGAGATGGGAGGAATGCAGCCACACATTTGATCTACTACAGGACAGGATCATCAACAGTGCACTGCTGGACATACTTGCACTTGGGCTCCAATCGGTTTCACCTGAATATCAGTATTTCCAGAGAGTGACTGGCATCGGACCTCTGATACCCTGAGGGCGAGTGAAGTAATTAATGCAATCCAGAATTGCACATAACGTTAGATCGATCGATCGTTTTTAAAATAGGGCGATCAGAAATGAGAGATTAGGAAGATTCTTAGCCACAAATTCTCTTATTTTCTAGTGTGTGTTTCATTACATTAAGAATGTGAAAGTTTGATCTTCTTGCTAACCTACATGGTTACATATCATCCTTACTCTCCCTTTTTTGCTATCTGTGGAAGCGAGTATCGTAAAACGCATCAGAAATGTATGTATAACAGAAAGTGCCCTCTACTTAGCAAGAAGGTTTTGGCCTACTATACGCCCTGGCCAGACGGGTTCGTATCGTTTGTTTCAAGTTTTCCATCTCTTCACAGCGATGTTGTCCTGCTATTTTGTTCCCTTAGTCGCCTTTTACAACACCTATGAGAAGAGAAGGGGGGGAGTGACACTTTGTATGCTTAATCCGTCATTTACTATTAACTTAGTGCCTCGTTAATCTAGCGTTTAGCGTATTTGTATGTAAGAAACGTATACAAAGAACACCCAGACTCAAAACAACAATTTGTTGATAACACAAGGTGTGCTCCACGTTGAGTTTGAATCAACAATACTCAGCGCAGTACAGAGCAGCATAGTCACCGCCTTAACACCTACACCATTTGTGCAGGCGTATGTTACTTTTAATATTGTTATATATTTTTTCTTTTTTTTCTTTTATCTCATAAATTATTTGTGCATTGTATGTAAAATCTTATGACAAAAGGGTTAACTTAAACAATTATTGTTAAATAAAGATTTTTGCTAAGTAGTAATCGACCCCAAATAGTCTTAGAAATATGAAAGATTTCAGTCTATTAATATCTATTTCCAATATCACAAAACTTAGTAAAAACAAAAAAAAACTTAGTATGACTACTCGTTAATAAATTAAAACATCATCAACAGTCCTTTAAAGTCCACTGCTGGACATAGGCCTCTACTTAGCAAGGAGGTTTTTGGCCTACTATACCACACTCGCCAGACGGGTTGAAATAGAGTTTGTTTCAAGTTTTACTTCTCTTTGTAATGATGTTGCTTCTTACGACACCCACGGGATGAATAGGGGTGGTAACACTATGTATTCTTAATCCGTCACCGCACGGACAATTAAAACATACAAAGTTTATATTTAATGTTATATTATTATTTTAACTGCCTCGGTGGTGCAGCGGTAGTGAGTGTGGCTGCTGTGCTTGAGGTCTCAGGTTCGATTCCCGGGTCGAACTAAATGTTTGTATGATCGGTAAATATTTATTTTGAAGTTTGGGTGTTTTTTATGTATAACATGTACCTATTTACAAAAAAATATACATATAAGTATTCTAACAGTCAGTTTAGTTATCATAGCACAAGCTCTGATTAGTTTTGAAATTAGATGACGTTGTGTCTCTCCGACCGCAATCGTTGCTGCCTTACTGGCGGGTGAAGACGGTTGGGGCGCAGTGATCTCTTTCTGTGAAGTGGTAATGCCCCAGAAAGAGACCGCTAAACGGGATCGGGAGAGGACTGATCCCGAGCGTAGACGACGTCGGCGGCTACTAACACCGCCGACAGGGCAGCAAGCTGCCAGAGAATAGGGAGCTCTGGTGGCAAATTAATCGCTATGGCCGGCGATAGATAGAACGGTGGGGAAAACTCTGTGGATGGCCTGGGTCTCATTCAAAGTAGGACGCCTGAGACCGGCCGTCGGGGTGGTTTTTAGTGGAAACACCACATACTCCTGGCTTCTCTGCGTCCCTGAAGACTCAGAGATCCGAAGGAAGCTTCCAACCCATCAAAAAAAAAAGTGTCAAATGTCTGCAATATTTATTTATTTACGTCATATATTTAATATTACATTAATGCGTTCATAAAACTCCCATACTTTATAGTTTCCTTTTCAATTCTTATCATGTTCGAAGAGCTATCTACCATTAGTAAATTGCCGTTATAAGATCATCTCACAGTACATCCTGATTTTAATAGAAGCACTTTTAGATTACAGATCTCACGGTTTAAAATCGACTCTGTTATGACTATTGCATATAGCTTTTCGTCTCTGTTGAGTAATTTCGAAAAAAGGGACGGAAACCTGTAACTAAATCAAAAAAGAACCCTCTTTGAATAGATCAATAGCATTAGCTGCTCAAATTGACCCAGAGATGGTTGACGTTCCTCATTTGGTTGTAACTACTGTTTAACACAATGGTTTCGGATTTAACTGGTTCGCCTTTCTTTTTTTTAACGTGTCGAAACCCCCTCGGGCCGTCACCCCACCGGGGTTTACGGCGGGGTGGTGTGTCGCAATCAGTTTGACTAAAACCACACGGTGTGCCACTCTGCGCCCATTTAACTGGTTCGCCTAGTCCAAACTTGTCATCTAATGTTGACTAAGTCTTTAAAAAAACATTGATATATTTTGTTTAAAGTCTATGTTATTTTCTTGTCTTTTTGTTGTTGTTTCACACCTTTGTATATTTATGAATAAGCTTTTACAGTTTACGTTTACTGGCTATAAAAACAAAGTATTAATAATTAAACTGACTGGTTTACTTCTTTTATTATGACGCGTTTCACATTCATGAAAATATGTTGTAAAATTTAACCTTGCCTGCTTACCCTTAACCTGGAATTGTTTGCATTGGAGTCTGTATGCTGTTTTAATGAATCACTTTTGGGAATGGAAAACTACACATTAAAAGAAAATAAATGAATTATGTAAACACGTGTTAATATAAAAAACAAGGTTATGTTGGTCATAACTCTTAATTTTGTTGAAACAGAAAGTTTCCCATAGTATATTTAGTGTCACGAAGTCCTTACATACCATTTTTGACATGAAACATTCATGACACGGGCACAGAGAATATCCAAACTCAAAACAATAACCGATAAATAGTACAAATTGCTGTCTAATGCGGGAGTCGAACCGATCGTCAATAAACAATTGATCAGTTGGTGAGTATCCTGTCATGTCCTATCGTGTGATCATCAGTTCTTCTACCTATCCTAGTTAACTCTTCAATCATAAGATGGGCATATGAGTTTTTTTTCTATGTTAAGAACCTGCCAAAGTGACTCTACTCTGCCTGATGGAAAGCATGAATAGAATCCAAGAGTTGTGGTCACCATACTCATTGCAAATGCAGACAATACAGTATGGTGACCAACACTATGGCCGCCTTGTGAGATGCTTTTTCACACTCCGCTTGGGGACGTAAAAGGCATGACAGTCACCGTGACAGTGTAAGGCTTACACAGTTACCACGATAACTGTGTAAGCCCCTGTCACCCCTGCATCAATGGGCCTTCGGTCTCACACTCACCAACGAAACACGACAACACGGATGCTAGCGCTTGGTTTTCCGTGGGAGGGTAGTACTGCCCCGGTCGAACCGACCCGCTTGTGATGAAATCATGAGTACATGATCTTGACTTCTACTGACGCTACAGGATAGCCGGCCGTGTTCATCTGGTCGTATGTATTTGCCGTAACTCAATTTCCTGTTTTCCTTTGTTCCACCTGAAAATAATACATTCTATAGGAGTATTGCTTACGACAGAAGTAAAAGTAAAATAACTGGTATTCCTCGCAACTTATTGCACAGATCCCATTTAAATTAAAAGGACAAGTAGAGATAAAGTTTTTGCATAGTCATAATTGGTGGTGAATTTCAAAGCACTTAAAGATTTCATTATGTTTTTTTTGTGAAGACATCTACCGCGTTAGAAATAAATCCTATATCGCGGAAGACATAATACACATATATGAAAGGAAAATAATTTATGGATCGCACATAATATTATCTAATATGGTGTTTAAACCCACAACACTCAGCGCAGTAGAAAGCGACATAGCGAGTGCTTAAACTACGACATCTGTGCCAAAGCTAATTAGCTCGAATTTATTTTTTAAAAATTACATCATCTAAACGATCTCCGTTTCCACGTTTGCATTTTTCTAGCGAGCACCGAAATTTTCGAATACTCGTCGGCAAAGAGACCACGAGATCACCAACTGCGTCTTCGCTGCTTTTTCTTTTAATTGACGTAGTGTATTTAGTTTATTGATGTAGACGCGATTCTTCAAATAGCCCCACAAAAAGAATTCTTCTAGTCTTCTGGGTTGCCATTGAATGTCAACTCGACTGGAAATCCGCTTTTTCGGAAACATATCTATGACCACCGGCGGGGACTCATTGGATCTGCAATAACTGGCTCCATCTTTTTGAAACCATGTGTTACGATTGTAGCATCAGTCCTAAGAACTCACGTAACATGTTTGTGCGGGATGTTAGATTCAAATGTTAACGAATTCTTGGCCTACCCTATATTATATTATACTACAACTTAATGTCATTATCTTACATATTTAGGGTCCTTTAAAGTCTTAGTATCTAAGCAATGAACATACAAACTCACTGAAATATTAATAAAATAAAGCTAAAGTAGAAATACGGAACGACTATCCGGATGATTATAAGCTATTAGTTAATCTTAAACCTTTTAATCGGTTTGATATTAACAGTAAATATTACTGTACTATCTTTAACTCAGAAATTAATATAATTTAAGATAGATAGTTAAGATAGAATATTATCCAGTAAAGGTGTATAAATGTTATGGTTATATTTCTAATAATCCATCTCGGTATCACCTCGCCGCGTTCAATTGCGGTAAGTAACATGGGTTTTAAACCTCACGTGGGACAATAATTTGTATGATTCACAATTTTTTTTCTGAGTCTGAGTTTTTTCTCTGTGTTCGCGTTATGCAGGTTTGTAAAGTTACCCGTCAACCCAGGAATGTTCTTAATGTGAGAGTAATGTTTAAAAAAACAATCTCTTTAGTTCAAATTGTAAAGTTAATCAAAATGTATAACATACTGACATAGTCGATGTTCACAGTCTGATTGTGTCAACAAGGCCAGTGCAATCTGGATAAAAATCAGTTAAATTAAAAGTATATAATATAGGTTGGACCAAGAACTCGTTAGCATTTGAATCTAACATCCCGTGCAAACATGTTGCGGGAGTTCTTGCGACAAATGCTACTGGAATTTGCTGGTTACAATCGTAACACATGGTTTCAACAAAGTGGAGCCACTTGTCGCACATCCAATGAGTCCCTGCCGGTGTTCAAAGATATGTTGCCGGAAAAGCTGATTTCCAGACGAGGTGACATTCTATGGCCACCCAGAAGTCCAGATCTATGCCCGGCAGACTTCTTTTTATACATCAATAAACTAAATACACTACATCATCTAAAAGAAAAAATCAGCGAAGAAATGTCGGCAATCTCACGGTCTCTTTGCCGACGAGTATTGGAAAATTTTGGTCCTTGCCTAGAATAGTACAAATATCGCAACTGTAATAAAACGACGTAATTTTTAAAAAATAAATGCCCACTTATTAACTTTCTTGTAAATAACTAATTTTCAAATAACTAACTAAGAACTTTTAATAAAATAATAGAGTCATTTAACTCGTGGCCCACCCTATACTTACAGATTGCATCAACACTCCTATGTATGAAGGTTAAAAAGACCAAGCATGAATAACAGAGACATTAAAAAATTGTTAAAGTAAAGAAAACATAATATGTATATTATTCAGTATTTAGACGCAAGTATGGAGGGAACGGGTGTCATATACCTCCGACACAAAGGGAGGATCCTCCAACCAGGCAAGGTAATCATGCCTGGCGGGTCACGGCCCATCGGTTGATGTTAGGATGTTGAATCTCTATTTCGCGATACAGGATTAGTAGACACTTCGTAGTTCATTACATTCACACGTTTCGTTCATTCTTCGTAGTTCGATGTATCTTCGCTAGATGGCGCTGTTGTCTATTTTTGTTTGTTCGGTAATGTGGAAGTCGCCACAGTAAGTAATATGCCATTCTAAATTACGATTTTGTTAGTCAAAAATATTTACCACTTATACTTAGCGACACCAAAATAAAAATTATTTAAAAATGTAATAAAATAGTGATATTTGAATACTTAATTAGGAATATTTTATAATTCTCTACAACAGAACCTGTTAATAAATACTGTTTTTTATTTTTTAAAATCATTTAGCGGTCCCCCAACTCTACGACGCTTGTATTATGAAACATTAATATTTAGTCTTTTTTACCACATTTAACAGGTTTTTATGCTTTTAAATTTATAATTTAATTCTTATCTATTTATTTTTATAAAATTAATGATCAAAAACACAATATTATTTTTCAAATTATGCAGATATCTTCCGATTGGCTTATCTCTTGGTAAAACGATGCATAAATAAAATATGGGCCAGTATGAGATCTATAATAAAGAGCAGAACAGTATACTTCAAATTTTTAAACTTTGATTGCAATAAGTAATTTATGTTTATCAAGCTTTTTAACTAAATTTTAATATGTTGATATCTTCGGATTGGCTGATCTGATCTTCATTATGTATGGCCAAGACATATTGCTAGGAAACCTGTTTTCAAATAAATAAACCTACATCTAAATCTGCCCTTCCGTCTAAGAGCTATGATGTCACAGATAGACACCACACCGCATTACCTGACTGTGACAACAACTTTTGGATTCTATTCATTACTTTGTGACTTTAGCAGGCTCTTAAAAAAAAGCATGTTTAACTAAATGCTTGAACATTTAGGAAAGAGGAGAAGGAGATGAATTAAGAACTGTAATTGGAATTCCCATCAAATTAAGCTATTTTCTTAATACTGCTAAACTTCGTATTGAAAGCAGCAGTTCCAGTAGAAGCTAATGCCAAGTTTACTGGCGCCGGACGGCTTCTTATCGAGAGCGAACATACGCTAAAATATAACTCACTATACTCCTGAATCGATTCAGTTCATTGCCCAATACGAAAGGTTAGGAATCTGACCGTATGTTGTTCACTCCAGAAATAACTGCTGTTTATATTCATTCAGGATGTGTAAATCTAAAGTTTAGTATGTATAATTATGACTTTTTGGTTATCAAGGGTGATGAAGTTTACTGCTGAAAACAACTTTGTGCTAAAACTAATAGCCAATATGAAACACGAAGGCTAGATTACTCATAATAGCCCTTCGAGGTCGTCTTCCCCCCGGGCTGGGCGTAATTTGTTACGCCGATGACACATTGGTCACGGCCCGGGGGGCGAACTTTCAAGAGGCGGCGCGCCTGGCCACCGTGGGAGTCTCTTTGGTGGTCGGGCGCATTGAGGCGCTAGGTTTACGGGTGGCCCTAGATAAGACGGAGGCCCTTTTGTTTCATGGGCCCCGTCGTGGTCCACCCCCCGGCGCCTCTATCGTTGTCAATTCGGTCCTCGTACCGATTAAGGTCCAGATGAAGTATCTGGGCCTGATCCTAGACGGCAGGTGGCTCTTCGATGAGCACTTCCGACAGCTTACTCTAAAGCTGGTCGGCGTTGCTTCTGCCCTTGGGCGACTTTTGCCCAATTTGGGTGGAGCCAGCGTCGCGACGAGACGGCTATACACGGGGGTTGTCCGGTCAATGGCACTGTATGGTGCACCGGTGTGGGCGGCGGCTCTGACCGCTCAGAATAGGGCTCGCCTATGTCGCCCTCAGAGGATATTGGCGGTTAGAGCCATTCGTGGTTACCGCACCGTATCGACGGAGGCGGCGTGCGCCTTGGCCGGAACTCCCCCGTGGGATTTGGAGGCGGAAGTGCTCGCCGAAGTTTACCGGCGAACGGCTGACTTCCGGGCGGGTAGTGGCATACGGGCCCCGCCGGTAGAGATACGCGAGTGGCGAGAGGCCGCTCGTCGAGCCACGATGGCTCGTTGGTCGTCCCGGCTGGAGGCTCCACGTGCTGGCTTTGCCGCCGTGGAGGCTCTCCAGCCGGTCATCGCCGAGTGGGCAGGGCGGCAGCACGGGACCCTTTCCTTCCGACTGACGCAGGTCCTTTCCGGGCACGGTTGCTTCGGGAAGTATCTGCACTCGGTCGTCAGGAGGGAATTGAGTCCCGCCTGTCACCACTGCGACTGTAGTGAGGACTCGGCTCAGCACACGCTAGCGGTTTGTTCCGCTTGGGCGGCGCAGCGTGGGGTCCTCACTGCAGTTATTGGAGGTGATCTCTCGCTGCCGGCCGTCATACGCTCCATGGCCGGTAGCGACAGTTGTTTTACCGCGGTCGCAACCTTCTGCGAAGACGTAATTTCGCGGAAGGAGGCGGCGGAGAAGGCCCGGGAGGACGATGTCCACTCGGACCCAGTTCGCCGTCGGCGAGCCGGGCGGCGGAGGCGCGCATAACAGCGCCTCATGCCGCCTTGAGTGTGGCCGCGGGTGGACGGGACGGGTTTTCCCCTCCATCCGCTATAGTGGCCAGCCGCGAGGAGGTGATGTGCGCGTGTGCCGTACGTCGCCTAAATAGAGAGTTTATCCGCAGATGGTGCCCGCTTTAGCGGGCAGGCGCTGGGAGGGATCTGGATGTCGTAACAGCAGCGGTTCCCGGATCCCTCCTATCTCAGGCGCAGAGTGGCACACCGTGTGGTTTTAGTCGGTCCGATTCCGACACACTACCCCGCCGTAAACCCCGGTGGGGTGACGGCCCGAGGAGGTTTCCACACGTTAAAAAAAAAAAAAAAAAAAAACTCATAATTACCTGACAAACATTCTCCTTTGTAATTTTGGCTTGCAAACTTTTAACGAGTTGTTTATTTGCAGTGGTCTCTAGTCAGACACCAGTATTGTGGATATAACAAGCATATTTTTTAAGAGCTTGCCCAAGTGATTCCAAAAGTTGTGGTTACAGACAATGTGGTATAGTGACCCACACGATACCACACGTGGCCTAGTCAAATATATTTACACGCCCTGCTTATATACGTAAAAGCCATGGCGTCGACGATAACTGCCATCCCTGCGTCAATAGACCTGCAGTCTCATACTCACCTACGAAAGACGGCACGGATACTGTCGCTCTAGGTTAGACTTCTGTGTTTTATTACATTGTTAAATGTAAGTACCATGTAATACTCTAAATTTGATAGCATAAACATTTTAAACAACAACAAAGAGAACGATACAGGCATAGGTCTTTCCGCTGCAACAACAAAGAAACGGCAGTTTTTAATGATGGTAGTGCTGTGGGGACGTATGGTAGCGCTAAGGACAGGGACAATAAATACTGTCAATATATAACCCCCGTCGCCAGTATTATTTAAATGAATGATTTGTATTGATAACAAAATTCTACGTAATAATGGAATAAAAGGCTTCTGTTTAATTTAATAAAATACATATACATATAAAGTCACGCCTGTTTCCCCGAAAGGGTAGGCAGAGGCGTATTAAACGCCATCTTTTCGCAAATATTTTGGTCCTACTTAATAGGAAGCGAGCGTATTGCTGCTAGTCAGGATATTTTATTTGCCAAGGCCTCGTCTGTCGATCAGTAGGTATACCACTTGCAAGTAAAGTTGACTTGGGGCTTTAAGTTCTTAGTAGGAACCCTATGCATCTCTGGTACCTGTGGTTTTCTAAGTTCCGACACAACATCCTGCATGAACCCCGGTGGGGTGACGACCCGAGGTATTTTCCACACGTTAAAAAAAGGGCCCTAAGTTTTTTGATGGCAGCCCTATGCACCCTGTGAAATACAAACTTGGATAATGTATTATTAATCTAACATTGTGGTGATGGATTACGAATACATAGTGTTACCACCCCAATTCATCCCGTGGGTGTCGTAAAAGGTGACTAAGGGAACAAAATATGCAAGACAACATCATTACAAAGAGAAGGAAAACTTGAAACAAACCCTATTCCAACCCGTCTGGCCAGAGTGGTATAGTAGGCCAAAACCTCCTTGTTTATGAGAGGCCTATGTCCAGCAGTGGACTGTAAAGGCTGTTGATGAATCTACTATTTAAAATAATAATTCAATACATTCAAGGTATTACTAACCCGATAATATTTCAATTTGAAACTAATGATTTAACACTCTAAAAATACTCAACCTGTATAAGATGTGACGTCAATCAGGGCCTATCTGAATGATGTATGGCCACACCAAGCAGATTTTAATTAAGCCCCATCGATAAAAGACTAGTTTAAGTAATGCTGTCGGGCTGACTACAGTCTAAGATACTAATAAGATAGTATAGCTGGAGTTAGCGTGGCATTGATCAACACTTATTAACGGAGAGTTCCTATGAAAATAATGAAATGCAACCACCGGAGATATTTAACGTCCTTGTAGTGATGGATTAAAAATTCCGCGTGTCACAACCGTTATCCTGTCACAGCGTTCATCTGGTTGGTATGGTAATAGTAACATTACAAATCAAATTTTTACCAAAGGTTTAGTTTGACGTGGCTACAAACGGTTGACAGTGCTCACTGAATTATTAGTTTCAATTCCACGGATGTGACGTACACTAAATACTTCTACCTAAACTAATTTACCCTATGAAGTAAAAACTTAAATAATATATTATTAATCTAATATTGTGGTGACGGATTAAGAATACATAGTGTTACCACCCCTATTGATCTCGTGAGTGTCGTAAAAGGCGACTAAGGGAACCAAATATGCAAGAAAACATTGTTACAAAGAGAAGGCAAACTTGAAATAAACCCTTTTTTCTTTTTTTAAACGTGTGGAAACCCCCTCGAGCCGTCACCCCACCGGGGTTTACGACGGGGTGGTGTGTCGGAATCGGACCGACTAAAACCACACGGTATGCCACTCTGCGCCTGATAGGAGGGATGCGGGAACAGCTGTTATTACGACATCCAGATCCCTTCTAGCGCCTACCCGCTTCCGCAGGCACCATCTGCTTATAAACTTTCTATTTAGGCGACGTACGGCACACGCGCACGTCACCTCCTCGCGGCTGGCCACTATAGCGGATGGAGGGGAAAACCCGTCCCGTCCACCCGCAGCCACACTCAAGGCGGCATGAGGCGCTAGTACGAGCGCCTCCGCCGCCCGGTTCGCCGGCGGCGAATTGGGTCCGAGTGGACGTCGTCCTCCCGAGCCTTCTCCGCCGCCTCCTTCCGCGAAATTACGTCTTTGCAGAAGGTTGCGAGCGCGGTAAAACAACTGTCTCTACCGGCCTTGGAGCGTATGACGGCCGGTAGCGACAGATCTCCTCCAATAACTGCAGTGAGGACGCCACGCTGCGCAGCCCAAGTGGAACAAACCGCCAGCGTGTGCTGAGCCGAGTCCTCACTGCAGTCGCAGTGGTGACAGGCGGGACTCAATTCCCTCCTGGCGACCGAGTGCAGATACTTCCCGAAGCAACCGTGCCCGGAAAGGATCTGCGTCAGTCGGAAGGTAAGAGTCCCGTGCTGTCGCCCTGCCCACTCAGCAATGACCGGCTGGAGAGCCTCCACGGCGGCAAAGCCAGCACGTGGAACCTCCAGCCGGGACGACCAACGAGCCATCGTGGCTCGACGAGCGGCGTCTCGCCACTCGCGTATCTCTTCGGGCGGGGGCGGGGTGCCGCTACAAACTTCAGCGAGCACTTCCGCCTCCAAATCCCACGGGGGAGTTCCAGCTAAGGCGCACGCCGCCTCCGTCGATACAGTGCGGTAACCGCGTATGGCTCTAACCGCCAATATCCTCTGAGGGCGCCAGAGGCGAGCCCTATTCTGGGCGGACAGAGCTGCCGCCCACACCGGTGCACCATACAGCGCCATTGACCGGACAACCCCCGTGTATAGCCGTCTCGTCGCGATGCTGGCTCCACCCAAATTGGGCAAAAGTCGCCCAAGGGCAGAAGCAGCGCCGACCAGCTTTGGAGAAAGCTGTCGGAAGTGCTCGTCGAAGAGCCACCTGCCGTCGAGGATCAGGCCCAGATATTTCATCTGGGCCCGAATCGGTACGAGGACCGAATTGACTACGATGGAGGCGCCGGAGGGTGGACCACGACGGGGCTCATGGAACAAAAGGGCCTCCGTCTTATCCAGGGCCACCCGCAAACCCAGCGCCTCAATACGCGCGACCACTAGAGAGACACCCATGGTGGCCAGGTGTGCCGCCTCTTGGAAGTTCATCCCCCGGGCTGTAACCAATGTGTCATCTGCGTAACAAATTACGCCCAATCCGGAGGGAAGACGGCCTCGAAGGGCCCAGTCGTATCCCATATTCCAAAGGAGTGGTCCGAGGACAGACCCCTGTGGAACACTGCACGACATGAGCCGCCGCCTCAGAACACCGTCTCGGTCCTCGTACATGACAGTACGCTCCTGTAGATAGTCTGCCACAAGCCTCAGGTACTCTAGCACCCCTGGCATGTGGTAGTGGAGTGCTTCCCTGATGCAGCTAAATGGCAGACTATTAAATGCGTTGGCGATGTCCAACGACACTGCTAACAGCACGCCGCCACAGCCCACCGCCTCTTCGGTAACGGCCCCCAGGCGCAACACAGCATCGACTGTCGAACGCCCTGCTCGAAAACCGAATTGGGCGTACGACAGATCGGGGCCCACCTTGCAGAGGTGCCGGACGATGCGGGCAGAGAGTATCCTCTCAAACAGTTTACCCGCCTCGTCCAGCAACACGATGGGCCTATAGGCCGCTACCGATTCGACTGGCCGTCCCGGTTTCCTTAATAGGACCAGCTTCCCGCTTTTGCAGCACTCAGGGAAGCGTCCGGACGCCAAGCTAGCATCCAGGACCTCCCTGAGGTGGTCCGACATATGTTCAAGGCCTCGGGCCAGCACTCGGGCAGGTGTCCGGCCCGGGGGCGGTGTTCTTAGAACGTATTCGTAGAACAACCGCCCCTATCTCCGATTCCCTGACGGGCGGAACATTGTCCTTGTTGTCCCCGTCGTCTCCGAACATGAAGGCCATCCTCCAAGACCCTCCAGCATCTCCTTTCTTTTAATTTCTTTGGCGCGGCTGATGGCCAGCTTCAGAGTTTTCCGCGCCTCTCGGTACTCCTCATGAAGCTGGTCCTCCTCGCCTTCTTCGCGGTGTCGCCGCCGACTACGAGTGTAGGACCTCCGGGCACGTGTACAGGCCGCACGGAGGTCCGCCAAGTCCTGGGACCACCAGTAAACCTCCTTCCGTGGAGGCCGACAGCCTCGGATGCGGGGCATGGCCGCATCGCAAGTCTGCGTAATCGTATCACGGAAGCGACTGGACCGTCTCTACAACCTCCATGGGCAACGAGGCCGTCATGCGAACGACATCAGAGGCAGCCTGGGTCGATTTCATTTTGGGAGGTTTACAACCCCCCTGCCCAGTCTGGTGATTGGCGGGCTTATTACCCGCCGCACAAAGCGGGCAATGAGGGGCAGCAGAGCACTCTGCCGCCTTGTGCCCCGGTCGACCGCAGCGGAAACATAGTCCGCTGCAGTCAAAACAACTCACGCACTTGGCGCGTGTGTGTCTGGATGCTAGGCACTTAAAGCACCTCATCGGTCTTGCCGCCAGAACAGTGACTCTGGCATTCACAAAACCGACAAGGATTCTGCCTGCGTCGCCCAATACTTTGGCCGACGCTACCGGACAGCTGATCCACACTGCGCCAAACAATCCAGGACCGGGGCGGATGGTGCCGACCCTAATGTTGTCCGTGTTGCAGCCCGTCTTCTCGCTAATTGCAACGCGGATGTCCTCGATCGTTACGGAGTCATCCAGGCCCGAAATGCGCAACTCCACGCACTTCGTAGGCCTGGTGATCTTTACACCATCCGTGGCTGCAAAGATTCCCCTCAATTTCTCGGCGAAAGTGTCCGCCACTTTTGCACCTTCAACCCCGGGGAACTCGTGGACCCGAGCTCCCGTCTGGGCGAGGCGCAACCTGACCCCTACCGACCCGAAATCAGTGGCGAGACTGTCCCGGGCCCTTTTAAATAAGGACGCATAGGACAATCCGCCATTGGCCGCTTCCGGTGACACCGTGACCACTACAGCCGCAGTTTTTGGAGGCTGTAGTTTCCGTGGCTTCTTCTTGCTGGTGATTATCACCGATAATGACTGCAGGGTAGGAGCTGCGTTTTGAGCAACCTTTTTGTTCCGCTTTCGGGACTTCTTCTTAGCCCCTCCGACAACCTGCCAACCGTTATTGGAGGGGGCAGATGTGGAAGTGTCAGGTACAGGTGTTGGAGCGGGGAGCGGAGGAAACTCTGCTCTAGGCTTTACCGCCATTCTAGGCCCTGCCACCGATGCAGCTGTCTTTGTTGCTGCCTTGGTCATCTGTCGTATTCTCGTGGTAACCGCAGATGCAGACACCGAGACCGCTGTCGCATACGATTTGCGCTCATTTGCTACAGAAAGCGGAATCGGTGTTGATGTAGCCTTTCGCCTGTCTGCAGCGAGTGGTGGTCGAATAACAGGGGCTGGAGGTAGTCTTGCTTAAAGGCTCGCAAGACGCCCATCTAGCATACGTCCCACTGCGTCCAAAATTGGCGCAACTGGGCATCGCTGACGTCACCGGAACCAGGAGTAGAGGTAGGTTGCCTCGAAGCCGGAACATTTATCTGCGACCGACACTGCGCAAACTGGGCACTCAGTTCCGCCACCTGCCCTGTCAGGCATTCGTTGGCAGCCTGGAGGCGAGCAACATCCCCAACGAGGGTCTCAACGACCCCAGCAATGGCAGAGGAGGAGTCCTTTAGAGCCCTTACAAAAGAGCACTTAAGGTTCCGAGATTTGGTAGCCACCTTTTGGATAATGGCCACCCCCGCATTTGCTATCTCCTGCAAAGATACTGTTGTTATGGGGACAGAACCCCCTTCCGCTGGTTCTCAAATTTTTTGCAGGAGATCCGCAATCTCCTCCTGCGCTGTACTTTCGCCTTCCGCTCTAACTCGTCTATAGGCTTCTGCCTTGCAAAAGACAGAGCCTGACGGGGCCGAGGTCGACGTTCGTGACCTACCTCTACGGCTACTACCCACTTTAGGGGGTAGCATTTCCTGGGACGTATCACTCTCATCGTCCCGACCGCGTTTCCTGTTTTCACAGGGTCCCATTTCTGTTGATCCCAGTACGTCCAGATTTGTACTGGAGTTACCACCATCCGATGTAATAACAGACCTGGAACATAATCGTTCCGATATTCGTCGGCTCCCAGCTGTCTATATGACTTCTGGGAGCCCGATCGAGGTAGGCGTCCCAAGTGCGACTTCCTCATCGTTGGACGAAAAGTCTTCTGCTTTTTTAGACTTTCCCTTCCTTGTCCTCTCCTTCTGTCCTTCCTTTTTATTATCTTCTGTGTTATTTTTATAATGAGATTCCATATTAGACCCACGAGTAGGGGAGAACTAAAAGTCGACCCGGGCAGAGATCCCGCAATACCCGGGCAAGCGTAAATTTGTGCCCAACCGAGGGGTCCGCAGGTGCCTCGGCTGGGAGTGCGCTTACGACTGAACTACCCATCAGCCATGCATCCCCTGGTCACGCACCAGAGCACGGGATTCGGGGTAATTTTTTAAAGAGGTTTTCTTCCTCGCAGTCCGGGCGGCTAAGCCAAGACCCTCGCTCCCGATTGGTGTCGCGAGACATAACCACGACACTCCTTTCGGGATTACGATGTGACAACGGTGGCAGGAAGATTAAATCTTTCAATGCCTGCTCGGCGGCAGTGTGAGTACACACTGAGGCCGTTCTCTTTTCTCCACCATTGACAGTGGAGAAACGGCGACCCATGAAAGGGTCCCACCATCATGATTTTTTATAGAGGTTTTCCTCCTCATTGCTCCGAAGAGCGAAGAGCCAACAGAGGAATCGACAAAAATGCCCGCTCTGTTGGACCAAGCCTCAACCGAATGACCGAAGAAAATGGCGTCCTCTTCTTCGTGCTAGAATATTAGCCGTTGGCGGTGATGTTCTCTTCCAAATGGCACAGGAAGGAACAGGGCCGTCGCCAACGTTACCAGGGTGCACCACGTGGAGGTTTTCTAGCCCAGCACCCCAAACTTGAAATAAACCCTATTCCAATCCGTCTGGCCAGCGTGGTATAGTAGGCCAAAACCTCCTTGCTAAGGAGAGGCTTATGTCCAGCAATGGAGTGTAAAAGGCTGTTGATGATTGATGATGATTGATTGATGCAGATCATTGTGCTCTGTTTAATACTACGTATCTATGTATCCATATACACAAATAAATGAAAAAAATATATTGTAAATTATTTACCTGGTTGCCACCCATCCCATGGCAATAATCCCATACCAAGTGGCTAACCAGCCTTGCCACCGATGGAATCTAAACAGCTGGACGTTTGAGCATTACGGGGACTAACAGGACATTATTTAGGAAACTAACTACGTAAGACAACTCAGCACTAAAAAGGGAAAGAAAGTAATCTGTCTGGTGACATATAGAAGGCAAAACCTCCTATCTAAGGAGAGGCCTATGTACTGCTGACAGTAGACTATTAAACGCTGTGATGATGTGATTATCTAAAACATTTTTATTTGTTCTATTTATTCTTGGCAGGTAGATGATTTAGTTACAAGTAATAACTGCCGTCTCTGGTTCGATTCACGGGTCGGACCAAATCTTTGTAGGATCTGCAAATATTTGCTTCGAAGTTTGGATGTTTTCTATGTCTAATATGTATGGATTTACAAAAACAAAGTATAACAAATATTTATTTATTAATTTAAGTTCATCAGGACGGTAGGGCGCAAATATGTCATGATATTTTCATTGATAAAGTTCCAAGGAGGTGCAAAAATAATACAGGAAACTAAGGATATAATCATTACAATTAGTTTGTTCTTATTAATTGGCCAACCAATTTAGCTCTTCTATTTTTAATAACATCTTACAATTTCAATTGCATTTCGAATATAGAAGGTAAAAAAATGAAGAAGACCTTTTGCCAACGTATATTCAACTGGTAAAGAAAAAAGTGTAAGTCGTAGCCTATGGTAGAGTCAAATAGATCGCAGAAAGAGGAGAGGGGTGCCGATTGCTCCACTGACAAGGGTTTAGCATTTAAATTAAATGAGAGAGAGTCTCGTCTATCTTTTGAAGGAGTAAAACGACAGCAATTGTGTGAAGAAAATAGACTAACCTAAATCGCCAACATCCATGTTGTCGTGTTTCGTTGGTGAGTGTGAGACCGGAGGCCCATTGATGCAGGGTGACAGTTATCGTGGTAACTGTGTAAGCCTTACACTGTCATAATGACTGTCATGCCTTTTACGTCCCCAAGCGGGGTGTGAAAAACATCTCACAAGGCCGCCATAGTGTGGGTTACCATACTGCGTTGTCAGCATTTGCAATAAGTATGGTGACCACAACTCTTGGATTCTATTCATGCTCTCCATCAGGTAGAGTAGAGTCACTTTGGCAGGCTCTTAAGATAGAAAAAAGAAAAAAGATATATTATTTATCGCTTAACTTCCGCTGGACTAATGCTTAAGTCTAGACGGGATGCACTTTTTACATTAATTATAAACTTTAACTCAATATACTTGTTATCATAAAACAAATCTGAATGACTAACCATTAATGTAAATGCAACTAGCCATACATAGGATTTATAACGACATTAACTTTACAGGGATTTTACATTTTTCCCTTTTTTTATGTAAATTTTAACAGATTTTACAGACTAGAAAGTTTTGCTACTGTAATATTACTTGAAGATCCACAATATAGCGGCCTACTGAGATGCTTTGTCGCGCCCACTTGGGGACATAAAAAGCAAGGCAGTCATCGTGATGGTATAGGCTCAGTTACTATCACGTCAACTGTAACACCTGTATCAATGGGCCTACGGTCTCGTGCTGACTAACTAAACACGACAGCACGGATGCTTTTTTATTAAAATTATTGTATTTAAGACCCACGCTATTGCCAGTTATCCTCATAAAAAGTACGCTATTGCTATCGCTGATAATGTAGTTATCCATTGATGAAATTATTTTTAAAATAGCTTTTTTTTTGATATTAAGAGCCTGCCAAAGTGACTCTACTCTGCCTGATGGAAAACATGAATAGAATCCATGAGTTGTGATCACCATATTCATCGCAAATGCAGACAATGCAGTATGGTGACCCTCACTATGGCCGCCTTGTGAGATACTTCTTCACACCCCGCTTCGGGACGTAAAAGGCATCACAGTCATCGTGACAGTATAAGGCTTACACAGTTACCACGACAACTGTCACCCCTGCATCAATGGGCTTCCGGTCTCACACTCACCAACGAAACACTACAACACGGATGCTGACGCTTTAGGTTGGTTTTCTATGGGAGGGTAGTACTGCCCCGGTTGAGCCGGTCCGCTCGTGGTGAAATCACCGTGGCTCTTCTACCTAGAAAAGCTTTTGTAGTTTAGGTTTAAAAGGTAACAAACAAGTTAACTCACATACGTATTCGTATCATTAATTGTGTTCATATTGATCTATATCTTCAGTATCTTTCAATATTATTTACTGATCTTATAGCCGACAGTAAATTATTCCATATCTTTGAAAACCCAATAGCGGCAACTACTTTTAAAAACGACCATTTTATGACTCAATATAGAGAGTCACGGCTGCACAGTTAAGACAGTGGTTTAAGCAGTCGCCACTCCGCTCTCTATTGCACTGAGTGTTGTGACTTCAAATCCCATATGGTCACTTTGTATGACCCACAAATTGTTGTTTTGAGTCTGGGTGTTCTTTTTATCCATTTCTTGTATAAATAAATAAATAAATATTTCGGACATTTGACACACAGCGTCATCTAGTTTCAAACTAAGCAGAGCTTGTGCTATTATAACTAGACTGACTGAGAGAATACTTATTTACTTTTTTTTGGTAAATATATACATATTTGTAGATCATACAAACATTTGATCTGACCCGGAATCGAATCCGAGACCTCAAGCACAGCAGTCGCGTTCACTACCGCTGCGCCACCGTATGTAAAGTGTGTTTGTAAAGTCCCTGCGACATAGTATTTAGTCTTAATACGGCGATTGTCTTAAAGCAGTACATTTTAGGGAAGTAAGTTATTGGCATACAGCCTCACATAAATATTACACTTTCTTATTCGTAGAGCATTTTTTTAAATGTAGATGAATCTTTGAGACTTTGAATACTAAGTAACGTAAGATATGCCGATCAATCAAGCTTAGAACTCGGCATCCATCATTCATCATCATAATATGAAAGTGCGATTACAAGTTAGTAACGTTTCCTTTATTTATAAAGTGATGGATCAGGTGGTTAATGTCTATAGTGGTACGTGGGGACCCTCTCCATCTTCTAAATAAATAAATATTTCGAACATTTGACACACAACGTCATCTAGTTTCAAACTAAGCAGAGCTTGTGTTGTGATAACTAGACTGACTGATAGAATACTTATATACTTTTTTTTGTAAATACATACATATTATACGTAGAAAACACCTAAACTTTGAAATAAATATTTGCAAATCATACAAACATTTGGTCCGACTTGAGACTCGAATCCGAGACCTCAAGCATAGCAATCGCATCACTACCGTTGCGCCACCGAGGTAGGTTATCGACAGTAATGGAGCCAGACGATATCTGATATATTTGTAGTCGATGGAGTAGACTTTGAGGTAATTGATTTCTAGGTGATAAAAAAAGAGAATGAATACTAAATATTTAACATAACATTAGAAACTTCAGTTAAAAATAAACATTAACGTAATTAAAAATAGTTATTTTATTTACATAATAAATTTTTAAGAGATTTTATTGATGTAGTTTGGATATGTGTTTGGGTCCAAAGGGGTCACCCTTCTAAGGAGGGAAACGTCCTTGTACAGCAACTGTTACTCTATAGTGGAATTGACAATATAACAAATGTCATTAAAACACAATTTGTCACTGGAATGGAAAATTCTAAGCCAGGGATGTAGATTGCTAATGCTAGTGTACTTTATAAACGTACACCTCATCTAAGGACGTCTTGTAACCATATCCTGTAGCCAATAGCTGGAGGGTACAGGTTTTCCGGCAAAAACCAGTTCGAATTACAAATATGCTGCCCTGACCTACTCCGTAGAAGTAAAATCATGTTTCAACCATAACATTACCTTTTATTTGCCTTTCCTTTCTACAAATCTACAAATTGCACACAGGATTTAATAGGCAAATTGGCCAATTTGCACTTTAGAGTGTCTCATTAGTGACGATAGGCTTGCTCACTATTATACAAGAAATTTAGACCTTGTATTCCACTAGCTTTTTTTCTCTATATTACGAGCCTGCCAAAGTGACTCTACTCTACCCGACGGAAAACATGAATAGAATTCAAGAGTTGTGGTCACCATACTCATTGCAAATACAGACAATGCAGTATGGTGACCCACACTATGGTGGCCTTGTGAGATGCTTTTTCACACCCTGCTTGGGGACGTAAAAGGCATGACAGTCATTGTAACAGTGTAAGGCTTACACAGTTACCACGATAACTGTCACCCTTGCATCAATGGGCCTCCGGTCTCACACTCACCAACGAAACACGACAACACGGATGCTGGTGCTTTGGGTTGGTCTTCTGTGGGAGGGTAGTACTGCCCCGGTCGAGCCGGCTCTCTCGTGCTGAAATCAGCGTGGTTCTACCTAGTAAAAGTAGTAGTTTGATTATGTTTTCTACACCAACGGAATTACCACTTTAATATACTGTGGTGAAAAATCCTTTAAAATATGCGTAAAATAAACGTTATAGAGTGCACTTACTTAACTGTTCTACTTTGCTTATAAAGTTTACCCAATATCATATCTCAAACTAAGAATTCAATCGTGAAACTCTATGCCGCATAAACACACAGGGCCTAAGTAAGTGCTTAATCAAAGCACAAAACAATAATTGTAACAAGTCCGCCGAGGAAATGTTCAGAAAACAAACAATCAGTTGTAAGCCGAGTTGCAATCAAACCTAACATTCCAGGCGCGTTGTTCAAAATACACAATACGTAAGCAACTGAAGTAAGTTAGGTGTGAAACGAACGTGAAATTTAAATAATAGTAACACAAAGAGTAGAAGACGAAGGCAATAAACCTCTCCCACTTTTTCCTGGCTCCTGTTATCCCGCTCACTACATGTAATGTAACAACAAAATTACAGAACTCTGGTTTTGTTAGAAGTCTGTGTATCGATCTAGTTCATCCAACGGATTTGTAGCAGAAAATAAAAGAAAGCCTATATCAACCTAGTTTTTATGTTTGTTTTCTACTCGTTTATCAATAGTGTGTATGTCAACCCATCTGGCCAGAAGGGTATCATCATAATCATCAGCCTATCGCAGTCCACTGCTGTACATAGACCTCTCCAATAGCTCACCACTTAGTCCGAACCTAATTCCTTTTCCAGCATGGTTGGCATATTATTAATTGTTGTTAATTGGCCAAAACTTCATTTCTAAAAAGACGACTATGTCGGACAATAGACTAAAGAAGGTTGTTGATGATGGATTACTCTTTTGTATTTAAATATTTTGACCAACTTAATTGCAGTTCAACTTTTTAAATGACCTTACTATTTATTTCTTGGCTCGCAATTTAGAATTAAAATAAATATTACTGAATTAAAATTTGACTTACCGTTTTAACTCACAGTAAGTCGGTTATAATGTGAGTGGTTTACCTTCGTTCTGGTGGCACGTGCCGACCGCAATAACATTGTGACGTTTATATGACTTTTGAACTTTACATTGCGCTTGCGCAGCTCGGTAGCAATAGCGTGAAAACATGGTCTTTTTCAAAAATATCTATTACAAGACTTTAATACTGCAGCTTAAGTAAGTGGAGCTAAATAAATATATTTACAGATTAACGATTTAGACTTCAGATCTTCAAATCAGAGGCACCCGGAGCATAGTCAAATGATGACAAGTGACTGCAGATAGTCCGTATAGCGTACTGCTTTTTTCTGAGTTGTTGCTGTCTAGTAGGAACTTCTATAAAGATGATATTGTATAGGGATTTTGTAAATAAATAAAAGTACCACCAAACTCTTAACATCAGACGACACAAACAATTGCTCCAATGACTGCACGGTTGGCCTTGTGGTTTAAGGTCGCCACGCCGCTCTCTATAGTGCCGAGTGTTATGGGTTCAAACCCCACATGGTACAAAACTTTTTGTGATCCATAATTTGTTGTTCTGAGTCTGGGTGTTCTTTATATCCGTTTCTTGTATGTTTGCAAAGTCCCCCGCGACACAAGATTTGTTCCTAGTGCGGGTGTTGTCTTTTAAAATAAGAAATAAAATAAGAATAAAAAATAAGAAATAATTCATGAAGATAAATATAAGTTATAGTTTAGTGAGTAAATAAACTATTCAATTGGAAAGTAAGGAATTCCAATGTCCTCGCCCATTGCCAGCTACATTATATAATATAATAATTATAAATTTGTGGGTTATGAAAAGCAAATTCTTCAGTGTTATTGCAAAATGCATGTTATACATATTGTATATTACACATGATACTTCGATGGTTCAGCCAAGGGAATGGAAATAGAATTTCTAGAGCAAAAGTCTGAGGAAGTGTTGGAAGAGGTCGTCCGCGAACGTTTATTGACGAAATTCGTAATGTTTCAAGAGGGATCATGTGAAAATACGTGGAATGTGGACAAAGCTAAGAAAGCGTGCCAGAATCGTCGTAAGTGTAAATCAATTGTCTCTGCTTACGCCTCTGGAGAAAAGGCGTGATTTTTTACGTTAACAAGTACACGATACAGTTTCTGAAAGTGATTCATAATTGACATAAAAACGGCACTGTGGATATGAAATGCTGACTGTGCCAAAATGTACGGTCAGGGACCCGTACCAGTTGCAATTATCTTCCAAGATTTATTAAGTTAGGTATGAACTTAATTCTATCTCTTTACCTACTGGCATCATTGTTGTAACCTAACTGACAACTCCAATATTTGGCCCCACATCTTTGGCTTGCCATTTACGGTATTTTTTTTTTCTATATTAAAAGCCTGCCTAAGTGACTCTACTCCACCTGATGGATAGCATGAATAGAATCCAAAAGTTGTGGTCACCACACTCATTGCAAATGCAAACAATGCTGAATGGTGACCCACACTATGGCGGCCCAGTGAGATGCCCCTTCACGCCCCGGTTGGGGACGCAAAAGGCATGACAGTCATCGTGGCAGTGCAAAGTTTACACAGTCACCACGATAACTGTCATCCTTGCATCAATGGACCTCCGGTCTCGCACTCACCAACGAAACATGATATCACGAATGTTGTCGCTTTAGGTTGGTCTTCTGTGGAAGGGTAGCACTGCCCCGGTCTGGCCGGCCCGTTCGTGCTGAAATCAGCGTGGTTCTACTACCTACTAATAATAATAATCAGGTATAAGCTAAATCAGGTCAACTGTCTCGTTGGTCTAGCGGTTAGCGTATACGACTACCGATCAAGGGTTCGATTAACTTAATAACAGCCCAGAGCTTGCAAGTTGCGGATAACTCACTCGAGCCTCTCGTGACTCGGAGAGCGTGTAAAACCGTCAGTCCAACGCCTGATCTCTCTTCGATCTCTTGGATAAGGCCCATTCCATCATATTGTGAGCGCGTAGGCTCGTAGAGTGCACCTATGTTTGCGTACTCCTGGCTTGGATGCTCCTTGGCTGGTTGGCTGGCCTCCATTAAAACTTGCTACCGTGGCCAAAATCGGCTACGCGTACATCATCAATTACCATTAATAATCTGAAGTTTGACAAAATTGAAATCTGTACCTGTAATATCTGTTGCTTAAAGATTTTATTTCCATTATCATCAAGTCATGTCTCACCGTGATCATTGTTGCATCGTGTATTATATATTAACAATACACTTGTTAACATTCAAGATGTAAAGGTTGAATGCAAAAAGATTAAAAAGGTGTGCATGAGTCACAACGAGACTCGCCTCATAATCGCGCTGTATGTGCCATTTGAAGTGTCAGTTATAAAAGTAATTTTACTTCCTTATTATTGCTGACTGGTTAGGATCTTGGTTGTTGGTGTTTGATTCGTTGCGATCCATTTACTGCTCAATTCAATACTACTAAATCTCTAGGTCAACATAAGAATTATATTAATATATAAAAGGCTTATTTTCTTCCTCTACCGGCTCGCAAAGGCAAAAAGTAGTATCGAATTGATGAATTGAGTGTGTTAAAATAATACATAGATACTAGTAATGAATCCATATTGTCATATACGAGTATAAATGCTATCTGTAAATAATCACTATTCTAATCACCTTAAATGAATGTATAATAAAACATTCTAATGAAATTAACTTTATCATCATAATCATCATTATCATCATCGTCGTCGTCATCATCATCATCATCATCATCATCGTCATCGTCAACAACAGCCTTTAAGAGTCGATTGCTGGACACGGGCTTCTCCTTACAAAGGAGGTCTTGGCCTACTATACCGCGCAGGCCAGACGAGTTGGTGTGATGACTTTCACATGACAGCACAAAGAAATTAGTCAACAGCGCCATCTAGCAAAGATACATCGAACTACGAAGCAACTACTAATCCTGTATCGCGAAATAGAGATTCGCATGGCAATTAGCTATATACAACATCCCAACGTCTACCGTTGGGCCTTGGCCCGCCAGGCACGATCACCTCGCCGGAGGATCCTCCCTTTGTATCGGAGGGACAAGAAACCCATTCCCTCCACAGTTGGTATATGGTTTGTTTCAAGTTTTAGTTTTTCTTTACCATAGCAAATCAATTTTAGTGTCCAGACCATTTCTAAAATGACTAACACATACATTTAGTTAGGAAATAGTTTACGAGGTCTTCCATTGTGAAACATCTTGCAAGAGAAATTGATCTGTCTGGGAAAACTTTAAGCTGGGGGAAAAAATAAACAATAGATCTAACAGGTCGCTACTGATGTAATCATTCTCGTACTTGCTTGTAGAAAAGAGTAGGTATTTTAAACAAAAATGGTAAGAATATACCCAGCCGGGCTTAATTCTTACGGAGTAACATAGCTGGTTTACAGTTTCATCCACCAAATTGTTAATAAAACCTTGGTAAGAATTATTATAACGTTAATTTCTTTTAGTAAAAGCAATTACTGACGGAAAAAATATCACATCTACAGCCTTTATTTAGATATAGGCCTCTCCTTAGAAAGGAGGTTTTGGCCTACTATACTACACCAAATGGATTGGTATAGGGTTTCGTATCTAGGTCTGGATGTCGTAAAAAAACTGTTTCTGGCTCCTTCCTATCTCAAGCGCAGAGGGGCACACCGTGTGGCTTTAGTCGGTCCGATCCCGACACACCACCCCGCCGTAAATCCCGGCCCAATGGGGTTTCCACATGTTAATAAAAAAAACAGTTTGATATCAACATTGCCTTCTCTCTGCATAATTGTGGTCCTGCATAATTTAATTGTCTCTTACGACACTCACGGAATGAAGTGGGATGGTGACACTCTGTTTTTTTTAATCCGTCGCCACACGAATCGGTAAAGAAATACTAAAAGTTATTTGTAAACTTTTTTTTAATTAAAGATAAAATCAAAATTTAATCTATAGTATAAACACCTTTGAAGCCATTCTTAAACAAATTTTCGTACCCGTTTCCCTTTTCTAACGATCCTGTTATTAAAGTTTTGACTGTGTAATGGTTAACATCGTTTTTCTTGAAGTTAATCGCTTGAAATATGATATTTATAAACTTTCTTATTGCCCTTTTGTTAATATTTATATCCGTTTTATCATTGTTAAATGTGTAATTTTCCATTGCTGTACCCCAATCTCTCACTGCTTTGATAGTGGCATAGATGTCAATTGAAAACTGATCGCCGTGATCGAAATAAAACCTTTTATCTATAGCATCTAATAGTGCACGAGCAGCTTGAATCCTTATTCGCTGCTTATATTCTGGAGCATGAAGTACAATATGTCTTTCCTTTAAGAGGTTTCTTAAAACTATTATTGATCGTTTCATGTGGTATGTTTTTTTAAAAAGTTCCCTTACTAACAAGACAGTTTTAGGATCTGATTTAACAAGTCTTAAAAAATGGTTATCTTTTCTTACAAGTTCACTTAGTAAAATTATCATCATTCCTATTTCTGTGTCTGGTAACAGTAGAATTTCGTCAACAAAGTATTCAAGATAATGAGTGAATGGCGAATACGCTACACAGATACCGTAGCTTTTGCATAAACATAACAGTTCATTCTTTTTGAAATTCACAGTAAGCTTGAAAATAGTTTGGTGTAGTTCCAAAACTACATTTCCGTCTAAATTATAAGAGTCATTCTTCTCTTGTTCTACATTTTGCAGGATTTTTTTTTGTTCCACAAAGAGGAGCCTACAACCTGTTTCTAACAAATCTTTGAACATATACACATCATCGATACCAAATGCTTGATCTAACCTATAGACAAAATTCCTCGAGTTTTGTATATTATTCTTGAAATTTTCGATCGATGACTCGATGTTCAATTTACCTTTTTTCAAGTTATATACGTTTATTATAAGCTTGCTTAGATCTCTCAACAATACACTTCCTCTTTTTTGGATACCTTCTGCATACTCTTTAAACTCTTCTAATTTACTACTTTTTGAGATTTCTCTCATTATTGTAAACGGTGCAGTTATATTAAGTTCTGAATGTGCATCCTGAGTGATTTCTTCTTGATTTATTTCTAATGATGTAGATAGGACTATAGCTGAAAATCAATGTCGTATATAGCATAATATTCTTGACCTAGAGTAAATTCTACGTGTTGCTGGCGGAGTTACGTGAGAAGAAAATTATTAGATGGCATGATAATTTCTGTACCGAGACTATAGTCAATCAAAGAGTCCCTGATTACGCAGGAATATATAAAAAATATTTGTGGCAATTATGATCAGGTGTAATACCTGAATACCACTATCGGTGTAAATAATTCGAAAATATTAAAACTTACCTAGTGACGATATGTAAAACGTAATTCGATACATGACATTAACCAGAATTCTTGTTAGCAATATAATAATTTATTAATTTATGTACATCGTTATCCGTTACAACATTATCAAAAGAATTAAGTCTGCTGGTTTTCTTTGTTAATTAGCAATAAAAGTTAAATAAATGTTATCAATATTTGAGTGGCGACGCATTAAGAATATAAACTTTCAAAGGTGCCACCACGACTATTCATCCTACGGGTGTCGCAAGAAGCAACTAAGGTTAAAAACGACGCAGGACAATATTAATGTAAAAAGAAGGAAAACTTGAAACAAACCCTGTGCCAAACTCACTAGTGTGATATAGTAAGCGAAGACCTCCTTTCGAAGGAGGACCTTACGTATGGCAGAGGACTATTAAAGGCTGTTGATGGCAATATTATAAATTCAAATTTTTCTCATTACAACCTGACATTGATGGTCCTAAGAACTATTGTATTTTACCAAAGAAGTAATACTCTATGTCATAGGAAGAGGGTTCCATACGTGAAATATTAGATTTATCTATTACATGTTCACTGATCTGACAAGTGATCCACGCAACTTAAGTCTGTGTCTCTTCTGTGTCTGACAGCATTTTTGATTTACGCTCGACTTCTATTGTTAATAGCGTAATATTTACAATAAATGGGCTATTTAACACTAGAATAATTTTATATTCGAACCAGGAGTTTCTGACATCAGTGTGTTCAACGAAATCGACTCTTCAGCTTTATAACGTTGATGTAGAGCATTAAACCGTTGACTCAGCAATCAAAAGTGTTTCTTGGCCTCTGACACGACAGAACGCCACTCTATTCCATGTTGGGCTAATTCTCGCCAATTGTCGGTTTGAAGTGTACTGAGGTCCACTTTCACTGTATCGCTAACTGTACTTTTTTTATTATTATTTTTTATAGCAACCTACCAAAGTGACTCTATTCTACCTGATGGAAAGCATAAATAGAATCCAAGAGCGGTGGTCGCCGTACTCACTGCGAATGAAGACAGTGCAGTATGGTGGACCCACGTTATGGCGGCCTAGTGAGATGCTTTTTCACACTCCACTTAAAAGACCCGGGATCGTAGTGGGAGGGAGACACGTGCGCTCGCAACGAATTCCAGGCTTTAACCGATTTGCACAGGAAAGAACAGCCTAACCGTTTAGTTTGGGAGCGTATGTATACCATTCTGAAACGGTGACTTCCAAGGCCAGCACGAGTTGTCCTGTAGAGGAAAGGAGAGGATGGGATCAGTTGGAAGAGTTCGCCAGAATACCCTCCATGATAAAGGCGATTCAGGACTGAAACAATATTCTTAAACTGCTGCTAACAATGTATGACCAAATCTACGAAAACCTCACAAGGTTTCTGTAAGTATTGGAGAGCGTATAAGAATATTGTGATTAAGAAAGTCACACTTTATAATCGTACACAACTGTCCCTTTGCTATTAAGTTCTAACCAGTAACAATGAACATTCATCAAACTTGATAATTTGGTTACGGTCCATAAGGATCGATTTGCCTTACTCACTACGCTTGGCAGGAAGGTTGGTGATGGTCGCTGGAGTCGACAAGAGTTATAGTGGAGACAGCGATTAGTCTATTGGGATGGTCTTTAAGGAAGACTTTCGTTCAACCTACCTAAATAACATCATCGTTACAATCCAAATACTGTGTTTTGTCCAAGGTTAGGCAAAAAAAAATATAAGTAATAGACATAGAATATTTTAATTAAAAGGTGTAACTATATAAATGAAAAAGCCATGCTCCAGCACAAATAGGATTATACCAGAGCTGCACATGAAACCACTTTGAAACAAAAGCCACATAAAAGGTAGTAGGTGTCTGTGGACAGTTGGACAGCAGAACCACTGTTAGGTGACTGATCAACAAGTACGCCCTCTATTACTTAAAAAAAATGTATGATTAAAATTATGGATCACCCTATTATAATATACATAGTGTCAAGTATTCTAATCAACCCATGTTACTGTTTTGATCAATGTACTTTTCACAGGATTATTAATAGCATTAATTGTTTTAAATATAGCATTAATTAACTTCTCTAAAAGTGTTACATCCAGCTGTGCTTTATTTTTACCCCATTTTTTAATTATCTCATCGAATTTCTCGAAATCGAGAACAATGTCTCTATCACGATTAAAAAGTAATGCTTTATCAATAATATCAAGAAGTACTTGAGTTGCCTGATTTCTAGTATTTGGTTGCGATTTAGAAATTTTGAACTTATGACTGAGAACCCCTCTCACAGCAGTAAGAGATTCTTTGAGGCTTTTATTTCGACATAATTCGTTTATCCTTTTAAATGTTCTATCTTTACCTTGTACACCGCCTACTAGAGCCAAAAAATCTTTGTTTTTTGCTACTATAATCTTCACATGATTAACAAAAATATTTAATTTACTATCAGGAAGTTTCAATAGTTCAAGTATTAAAGACTCCAAGCGGTTTGAAAATGCTGGATACGGCTTGCAAATGTAAAAGGTGCTACAAATATATTGCATTTCTTCTTTTCTCCAATATTTTATCTGCTCGTTGATGAATTTACTTAATTTCTGAATCTTGCTAATATTCTCTTTAGTGGATTTCATTGGTGTTGCACTTAAAAGTAGCCATTGCTGTTGGTAGAGTATTTCACATGATTTTTCTAACATATTCATTATCATAAACTCCTCTCCCACAGGTTGACTTGAATGTTGGCCATGGTTTTCCTTAAGATGGTCTAAGAACTTCTGTACCTTACTCACATAATCTGTGTTTACAGAGTAGACTACCAATGAGTTCTCGCCTTGGTTCAAAAGTTTACCCGCTGAATATTTAATAAATTTCATACCTTGTTTCATAACGTGCTTTGTATAATCATTAAGTCTATCAGTTTCGTAAGTGTGAAATGGAACCGGCGCTATTGGTAAGGGTGGCAAAACTTCTTTGGGAACTTTGGATTTGACATCTATGGATTTAGGAATTTGAGTTGTTTTGATGTTACGTTTGTCTGGCTTGATATTTCCTATAGAATTTCCACCATATGACGAACAAATGAATAGCCCTGAAAATTTGAAAAAAAAAACACTTATATTTCTATTTTATTTACGTCATATTTATATACTATTTTATACTATTACTAATCATTTATACTAACTGACTGACTTAACGTGCTCTCTGCATGTAAAGCCTCTCCCCGACCATATCAGATAGCCGTCCCGTTGAATTATAAGAATGAGGGGGACACCTAGGTTTGCACTCCTGCATAATCAGCTGGTCTCCTTTATAGCTGAGCGCCGTGGCCGAAAGGAGTTTAGGAATACATCAACATCATTTACTAATATACTGTAGCTATAAAGGAAACTGCTCTTTATGAATTTTTTTTTCTAGATTAAGTGCCAGCCAAAGTGACTCTACTCGAAGTGATAAGAACCACAGGTTGCGATCACTATACTCACTGCAAATGCAGACAATGCAGATTGGTGACCTACACTTTAGCGGTTTGGTGAGATACTTTTTCACGCCCCGTTTGGGGACGTAAAAGGCATGACAATCATCATGGCAGCATAAGGTTTACACAGTTACTCACTAACGAAACACGACATTACGGGTGCTGTCGCTTTAGGTTGGTAATATAATTAAGTTTAGACTTTCGTGATTTTTTAGACGTATATATAATTTTTGCTATAATCCCAACCGTTGGGACTAACAAAGTGTGCAGACGTTGTAAGTATAATGTCTAGAGATATTGACAGTACAAGCAATCAACACAATCCAATGCGGGTAGTTACGCCTCGCGCATCACGAATAAAAACTAGTTAGATCATAGTTACTGCAAGACTTAAAAAAGAAACATTAATGTCTAAGAACGGTTCAATGATGATAAAATATGTTTTTTTACTGTCATATACTGTCCGTTTGGTGACGGATTAAGAATACGGAGTATCATCACCCCTGGTCTACGTAGTGTCGTAAGAGACGACTAAGGGAACAAATTACTACAAAGAGAAGGAACCCTATTCCAATCCGTATGACCAGCGTGGTATACTAGTCCAAAACCTCGTTACTAATTAGAAGCCTATGTCCAGCAGTGGATTGGTAAACGCTGTTGATGGTATGTTACATGATTTCTTATAAAAATCTATATATATAATTAATGAAGAAATCGTTCGATCGAAACGAAATATGGAGGATATATTAACAAAAGGCGTTCGTGTTTTTTATATTCTTTACTATGAAATGATATTTATTGTGTAAACATTATATCCACTTACCATTAAATAAAATAAAAATACCAAGTGAATACATATTATTGCTCTGTGGAAGTGATTTCGAAGCTTCAATGTAGTGTAGATACAGTACAACATAAAAAACTGTGAAATTAATTAATACAATAATAGTTCATTAATTTGCCTCATTAAGTTTGTTATGATCCTTACTTATATGAGTTTTTTAATTATTATAAACACTTTATTTGTCAAGATTACACAATCACTTACAAGGAGAAATAAAAGACTATTCACAAAAGATAAAAATAAAGTGCGTTGACAGATCGACTTTTCTGATTGTAATGTCGGTACTTCTTTAAAATTAAGATGTCTATTCCAATGTAGGTTTGTAACTGAGCAAATACAAAGGAAGGTTTACATGCAGCAAGATACTTTATGAAACAATAATTTAATCATAACTTGATTTGTGAATTTTGGTTTTAGTAAATTGATTCTGTGGGAGATAATATTGAAATGAGGTAATTGAAATAAGAGCGGTTAACCCCAAATGGAGTAGTAGGTGTCGCCACGAGTAATGGTGGCTGTCAATTGGTTTTTGAAAAAGGATCAGGCGGACAGCTGTTACGCGGTGCGCACATGCTAACCTATTGGCTCTTGAATTTTCCGTTTTATGTAAAGTTTGTTGATCTATGAGATTTTTTATGAAATTGTTTGACGATTAAATAATGAGACGTTGAACAGTACAAGTGTGCCCTTATTTTGAAAGTTCCTGTTACACCGCTCGCGATGGATAGCTACAACCAAGACCACTACGATGCCCCCCCCTTTCTGACGCTCTAACATACATATATATATAGATATTTTGTACATTGCGATGTATTAACAAAACCATATGTGGATATATACTTGACAACAATATTTCTACATGAATTTTTACATTAGCTGATTTATATGAGTTTTAGATAGTGCCTTTGAAAATTTATTTTTTTAATAGTTTTTTTAAATAATACCAGCGACTTTGCGTCTTTTATATTTTTGGGTAGTACGTTATAGATCTGTGCACCTTGGTACATGATATTATTTTTGTCATAATTTGTCCTGGGTGTGGAGAGTTTCATGAAGTTAGCGCGTTTTGAATTACGCGTGTTTATATTTTTTGTGAACTTCAATTATTTGTGGATTTCGTTGTTTAAAATGTTTCTTAATAATATGGAAGTGTTGTAGTAGTAAATTTGAGTAATAATTAGTAGTTTTGTGTCTTTTTATACCTTAACGGTTGGAATTAAATATTTGAAGTGGAAAAGAGTGATAAATTAATTTATTTTGTGCATTTGTAGTATATTAAGATTTATTTTAGCAGCTGATCCCCACACTTCTATTAAGTAATCACTGTTGAATTATAAATTGCGTAGCGAACGTTAATGGGAAGACATCTTGTAATATTTCGCAAGCTAGTAAGACTATTTAGTTTCGACCATACATGTTCAACGTTTGATTTCCATTGAAGTTGACTTTTTTTTTTTTTTTTTATACCACGACGGTGGCAAACAAGCATACGGCCCGCCTGATGGTAAGCGGTTACCGCAGCCTATGAACGCCTGCGGCACCAGGGGCATCACGTGCGCGTTGCCGACCCTTTAAAAACCTATTTACCCCCTTCTTGAAGAGCCCCATACTGTAGTTTCCAGGGAAAACCTCGGCAGGGAGCTCATTCCATAACGGGATTGTTCGCGGGAGAAAATTTCTCTGAAACCGCACTGTGCGCGACCATTTAGGTTCCAATGTATGTGGATGAGCTCCCTGACGATGGCGAGCGGTGCGATGGTAGAAAGTGGCTGTGGCCATCATATCAAACAATTCTTCAGAACACAGCCCATTGTAGAGACGATAGAGCACACACAAGGAGGCAAAGTCTCTCCTAAGACTTAGTGGCTCGATACCGTCTGTGAGATCAGGATCGTCGACTATTCTCACAGCACGTCTCTGAACTGAATCGAAAGGCTCAAGCTGGTACTTCGGTGCTCCCGCCCAGAGATGACAGCAATACTCCATGTGAGGTCGAACTTGTGTTTTGTAAAGTAGTAGCCTTTGTGCCGGTGTGAAGTATCGCTTCGCTCTATTCAGAACACCAAGCTTTTTTGATGCCAGCTTGACCTTCTCTTCCAAATGAGCTCGAAATTGGACGTCACTGGAGATGTCGACACCGAGGATTCCAATACTCTGTGAGATGGTAAGGGGTGTATTCTGGAATTGTGGAACCACAGTGAACGGGGTTTTCTTAGCGGTAAACGCACAGACTTGTGTCTTAGAGGGGTTAAATTGGACCAGGTTATCCCGACCCCAATCGGAGACTCTGTGTAAGGTGCTCTCGATTTGAGACACAAGTTGTTCGCGACTTTCCACTACAACGGTACGAGGGATGTTAGCTCGGCCCGTGTAATACGCATCTCCAGTACTGTCGTCCGCATAACAATACCATCCGTGGACAGCATATCATTGACTATCAAGTGTAAGTTCGAGATACTCTTCTCTATTTACCGTGGCTAAAACAGTTCCATTGATAGTTAAAGTTACGTTGTGTAAAAAAGAACAACAATGTTCTTTGCTGAGAATAATATATAATTGGCCTTTGTGACATTGACAGTCAACAAAAATACTCAAAAATCACTTTACCAATACCTACCTATCGATTATTAAATTTTAAATTATTAAATAATTCTTTCTTTTTAAAAACAACCTCTACAATAAAAATATTCCTGAATCTTGGCAATTTTACAAAAATAGATGAAACAGATATAAAGGACATCCAGACACAGAAAAAGAAAGAACCACCATTGTGGGTTTGAACATACAACGCTCAGCGGTGAGGTGGCTGCTTGAATCATCACATCATCCGTGCATTCATATTGACGGAAAATTCATTCTTTTCTTTTTAAAAAAGACAACGTACACAGTAGAAATACATCTTAGGTCAAACATACTCAGAACAGGAATTTGTGGATCACATAAAATATTGCCCCATTTGGGGTTTGAACACACAACACACAGTGCAGTAGAGAGCGGCGTGACGACCGCTAAAACCACTAGACCAACTGTGCAGTCGAATAAATAAAATCAACTCCTTTTACCCAACTACTAGTATACATAGTTCACGAATGTACAGGTATTTGTAGTGAAAACTTTAAAGCTTTTAAACGAATACTAAATTAGTGGAACTGCATTTACATACATCGCTACCTAAAAATAATAATTTCACACATCTTATACACGGCCGTCTGATCACAAATTAAGCAGAGCAGAGTTCTGATCTACGAGTACATACTTAAATATATTTCTAAATACATACGTACTGTAGATAAATTATATTCAGACACAAATAAATGATCATACACAAAAATATTGTCTTGGGTGGGAATCGAACCCACAACCTTTGGCAGTCCGGGTCACTAACCACCAGACTAATAGACCAATCAAACTATTCAATTCGTTCAAAATGTGTAAAATACGACCGACACACAACAATATTTTCGAACTTCGAATCACAACTAAAACACGTCTACTGCTGGACGTAGGCCTCCCCAAGGTTCTCCACAGTATCCGGTCCCGTGCCGCGCGCATCGAACTTAATACATAATTTTATATACTTGTTACGTTAATCTTAACTAAATTTGGTGCAAACACACACACAATCCCATTTCCATCACGAACATAGGGCCCAAGCCAACCTCACCAGTAAATGTTACATCTGCTCATCGACAGATTAGACTATGGTAAACAAAACATCCTGATTAGCAACAATAGGCACGACACCTATTACGTGGAACAAAAACACGAAAAGTGGGCATTTAATATGCTTCTGCCTACTCCTCTGGGAAAACAGACGTGCTTTTATGTATATACGTAAAATAAACATAGCTTCTGGTTCTCCAGAAACTGCTGTTAAACAATTTTCTCGTTGCCGTTTTCCAAGTTTATTTATTTAAAAAAAAAACAAATTTTATTTAGAAGGAGGAATTGGATTAGAATATAAGAAATGGTAAAGATTTTGTAATTACATTATGGTTGTAGATTTTATTATATTATCTGTATACCACGTACTATATCTTCACCTTTAACATATTTGGAGCCTTCACTAAATAACTTACTAAATAATTCTACATTTTTAGAACTGCCCCTTATAAGTGTTTCTATTAAAACTTTAACCTCTGCCTTAGCATTGGCACTCAAATTATAATCCAAAATTTGAAAATTACTGTTAAAAAGTAATATTAAAGATGATTCAGGAAAATGCTTGTGACCACTATTCCAACTTCGTATGTTTTTAACTACAGTATCAAATTCCATTGCTAGAATATCATCATTCTCATACTGAAATGCTTGGTTCATAATATCCAGAAGAATTCTCACAGCCTGAGCTCTTATCTTCATTTTCAAGTTTGGACTACTTATTATCTTGAACCTTTGAGTAAGGAAACCTCTTACTATCAATAATGTCTCTTGAAACCCATTAAGATTATTTAACAGTTCTGACAAATATGGCACAATCACAGTTTCCTTGTCGTCTTTGTCAATCAAGTCATTGAAAAACTCTTCGTTAGTTTGACCAATAAGTCGTAAAGCTTTAACAAATGTTGTCAGTTTTTCATCTGATAGTTTTATAATTTCAACTATAAAATCAGCTAGATAATCAGTATATGCAGGATAAACTCTGCAAATTTCATATTTATTACATATATATCGTAATTCTTCCCTTTTTGTCATAACACCCTGCCTGTAAATTATTTGACTCATTCTTTGTATATTCTCCTCAAGTGAGATTTTAGCACTACTTAATTTTTTGTTGGGATCTTTATTAGTAAAATTATCAGTTTCATTGACATTTTGGATCAATTTTGCTGCAGTAATTGCAAAGTTTAGGATTTTCTTTTGCTCTCGATAAAGGAGTCTGCAAGCTGTCTCTACCATGTCCAGAAAAAGTAATTCCTCATCAATTGTAAACCTTATTTTCTCACCCATGATATACTCTAAGTATTTTTGAATTGCTGTTTTATAATCGTCTGTTAAAGTTTCAATTTGCTGTGTAAAGTTTTTTTGTAATTTCATACCTTTAAATACTTGTTTAGCTATAGATTTTAGTGTTGTAACACCTTTAGATTTAATATGATTTACAAACTCGAAGAATTCGTCAGATCTATTCATTCCCACTGTGTTTACTCTCATAATGGATGACCGTGAGATTTTTTTTTGTATATTTGGTTTAGGGCGAACACTGATTGGATGAGGTAGTTCAATGTCGTCATTATTAGGTTGATCCAAGAAACTATTTAAGAAGCCATTTTTTAATCTTACAACTCCTTCCATTTCAATATCAAATGATACGGAAAGTGAAATCCCTAAAATAAAAGAGTTCCATTAATACACTCGTACATATGTTTTCACAAAATAACAAGGGTACAAGTTTGTGCACTACCAGATAAAACAATATTCTAGCAAATAATATATTAATACTTGTATTCTAGTACACAGTAGAGTATTACCGACTACATATTTGAAAAATGGTAGCCAGTTAACAATACTGTAAAGAAGAAGTTGTTTATTGCAGATTATTAATGATCAAAAACTTTAAATATTATAATGAACGTGCATTATTTATTGCGCGAGGCAGGGTGAGATTCAATTTATTTTAACTAGATGGTGCTAAAGTTAATATTTGTTTCAGTTTGTAGATTTAATAATAAAATCAAGTATCTTATATTATGTTGTCATCTTTCATTCTTAGTTAGTAGAGCCATGCTGATTTCAGCACGAGCGGGCCGGTTCGACCGGAGCAGTACTACCCTCTCACAGAAGACCAACCCAAAGTGACAGCATCCGTGATGTCGTGTTTCGTTCGTGAGTGCGAGACCGGAGGCCCATTGATGCAGGGGTGACAGTTATCGTGATAACTGTGTGAGCCTTACACTGCCACGATGACTGTCATGCATTTTACGTCTCCAAGCGTGGCGTGAAAAAGCATCACACTAGGCCGCCATAGCGTTGGTCACCACACTGCATTATCTGCATTTGCAATGAGTATGATGATCACAACTGTTTGGATTCTATTCATGTTTTTCATCAGGCAGAGTGGAGTCACTTTGGCAGACTCTTGATATGGAAAAAAATTGTAATTATTTTACATTCTTACCTTGCAATAATATAAAAAGTCCAACTAAATACATTTTCATGATTGGCAAATGTACTATTGTTAATTTAAAAACAAATTACTTTAAGTGCGGCTTGAAAAATACCAGTAATATAACAGTAAAGGTTATCAGTTAATTAGTTAATATTTAAAAGTTCATAAATTACCTCTTACATAAAACAATATCTTCATCATCATCATCATCATAAATATCTTTTAATGGTCCACTGCTGGACATTAACCCTTCCTTATATCAAGACATTGAAAGAACAACAATTAGCCACGGTGAGGCGACAGCTGCCACGAGGCGACGTCCGCGAGTGCCGTACATAGCCTTAAATAGAGAGTTTACCCGTAGATGTTGCCTGTTTCAGAGCGGGCGAGCGCTTGGAGGGGTCCGGATGGCTTAATAACAGTTATTCTCGGATCCCTTCCACTCCAGGTGCATAGTGTTACACCACCACCGTGTGATTTTAGTCAGTCCGATTCCGACACATCACCCTACTACACACCTCAGTGGGGTGACAGCCCGTTGGGGTTTCCACACGTAAAAAAAGGGATTTATTTCAAGTTTTCCTTTTTTCAGTAGTAATGTTGTCTTATGTAGTTTTTTGTTGTTTATTTGTTCGTAAAACTATATGTAAGATAAAAGTTACGAGTGATGGTAATAATAACACCTCCCTGTGGCAAAGCACCTACAAGCTGGTTCAACAAAAATGATCCCACGACTTCACAGAAAAGTAGTGTTAAATTAACCTTTTCTTGTATGAACTCAAGGCCTTATTTTCATAATTAATTCAATGAATCATAAAATCCTTGTGTCTTTTGAGCATGGATACTTTTACAAGTGTCTATGAGTGTAACAACTTCTCATCGTGCTTGTCCGCTAGACTGTCCCTTATACAAAAAATGAAAGCTAAGAATTAATGTCCAATAAGTATAAATAAACTTGAAACAAACCCTATTCCAATCCGTCTGGCCAGCGTGGAATAGTAGGCCAAAACCTCCTTGCTATGGAGAGGCCTATGTTAAGCAGCGGACTGTAAAAGGCTGTTAATGGTTGATGAAGTATAAATTTGACATTTGGATCTTCTAGGTTAGAAAGTTACACCCCATTAAACAGTTCGAAGGTAGATAACTTATCATTTGACCACATTGAATAATTGTTATATTAATTGTTTAACCTGGATTAATTAACAGATTGATCATGAAATAAAAGCAACTTGAAGTAATTATTTTGATACGCAAGAAAACTAACATTTGTGATATTTTTCAATATTTTTATTTAAGTATAAGAATTTCGAAGTACATAGCAATGCTTACATGTTCTTACAATGCACAAAGTTTAATTTTTTTCTATCTATCTTAAGAGCCTGCCAAAGTGACTCTACTCTGCCTGATGGCAAGCATGAATAGAATCCAAGAGTTGTGGTCACCATACTCATTGCAAATGCTGACAACGCAGTATGGTGACCCACACTATGGCGGCCTTGTGAGATGCTTTTTCACACCCCGCTTGGGGACGTAAAAGGCATGACTGTCATTGTGACAGTGTAAAGCTTACACAGTTACCACGATAACTGTCACCCCTGCATCAATGGGCAACGAAGAATACACATATACAAAATACTGTCACTAAATAGTTTGTGGAAATATAATATATACCCTTGATTGTCAGCACTTAGTGGTACTTGTTACAATTTATTTTTAAAATAAAAATAAAAAATAAAGTAATAGACTTTTATTTCAAGAATGTAGTTTGATGAAATATTTTTTGAAAGTTTTACTAAAAAAAGTACTCATAAAAGTAACGTAAAGTTTAACATGACCGTACACTGGATCTTTTTCTTAAATTTATTCTACAAGGTATCATTGTTTTTTTTTTATAGTAACCTACCAAAATGACTCTACTCTGCCTGATGGAAAGCATGAACAGAGTCCAAGAGCGGTGGTCGCCGTACTCACTGTGAATAGAGACAGTGCAGCATGGCGACCCACGCTATGGCGGCCTAGTGAGATGCTTTTTCACGCCCACTTAAAGCACCCAGGATTGTAGTAGGAGGGAAACACGTCCGCTGCTAATTCCAGGTTTTAACTGATTTCACAGGAAGGAAGAGCCGAACCGTTTAGTTCGGGAGTGTAAGTCTACCATTCTGAAACGGTGACCTCTAAGGCCAGCACGAGTTGTCCTGTAAAGGAACAGAGAGGATGAGATCAGTTGGAAGAGTTCATCAGAATACTCTCCATGATAAAGGCGATAGAGGACTGCCATAGAGGCGACATCTCTTCGCTCTGGTACTCAAACTATAAATAATAATAACACTATTGTATCAATCATTTCAACTGACTGACTGACAGACTTCAAGGACTCAAAGTAACAAAAGAAATGTGTAACGAAATTAAAATACGACTGTCTTTACTGCCAAGCGGAGCGTGAAAAAGCATCTCAATGGGCCACCACAACGTCAGTCACTATACTACATTGGCTGAATTCACAAGGCGTATGATGACCGCAACTCTTGCATTCTATTCATGCCTTTCATCAGATATAGTAGAATCACTTTGAAAGGCTCTTAAAATAATAAAAAAAAATATATAATGGAAATTTCAGCAGTAGAAGTCACTGAAAACTCGTAAAACTAGTTCTGTTCCCATTATGCAAAATAAGTTACATTTCAACAATATTTGGCCAATATCAACCACCATTTGAAAGAATTTCTTATAATTACTACACTTGTTTTTGACGTCATAATTATTTTTCGACAGCAAACACATTTTTGGAGCCATCACGAAACAAATCCCTGTACTCTTTTTGCTCTATAATGTTACCTGTTAGAATAGTGTCAATTAAATGTGGAATAAAATAATCACCACTTCTATACAATGCTTTGAATATACTATTTATAAAGTCTGATATATCATCGATGGACTCATCTTCATCTTCAAACATATTAACATTGGACCATATTTTCACAGCATTTATTGCCACATTGAAATTCATGTCATACTCTTTGCCATGATCGAAACTTAACACTTTCTCCAAGGTATCTAAAATAGTCCTTACAGCTTGAATTTTTCTTTTCCTCTTCAGATCCGGAACGTGTATTATTTTATATCTATGAATGAGAAGCGCTCTTAACACCTCCAAAGATTCTTTTACGTTACCAGGATTTGTAAAAACTGTTTTTATATTTTTTAAAATATTGTCATTTCCATTTATAAGTGCCGTAAAATCTTCATCGATATTTATAAGATCGTTTAATAGCTGTACAAAGTTTTTAAAACTGTGAATCTCTAATGACATTATTTCACTTATAAAACTGTGAAAATGTAAAATAAAAGCAGAATAAGGTTTACAAATTTGGTGGTTTTTACAAAGATACAACAATTCTTCTTTCTTAAACTGAAGTGTTTGCGTGAAGATGATCTCGTACACTTTCGTAGAATCGTTTGTACTCGTAGAATTATTAACATTAGTGATTTTTGTTTCGGGTATCAGATTTTGAAAATATTTCCTTTGTTCTCTCAAAAGATATCTATAGGCAGTGTTTAAAAGATCCAGATACATATACAGCTGATCTACTAAAAACTGTGATTTTATTATAGTTATATAGTTTTCAGTAGCGTAATTATCTATTTTCTTTTCATAATTGTCTATAGCCGATTCTATGTGTACTGTGGAATTCTTATTAGTGTTTATTTCTTTCGTTATTTGTTTACTTGTCTTTTTGATTAAATCTTCTCCTCTTTTTTTGAGGTGATCGATATATTCTTGAAAATGCTCTAATTTTCTTTCCCTTGAAATTTCTAGTAAATCAGTGGTAGGGAAAACACGTTCAGGTATATCGAGCTGTTCGATGAGACGTTTTACCGCTCTATTAGTTTGTAATTTCTTTTTAGTAACTTTTTCTGGTTCTAATACAAAAGAAGCAGATAGGGCTATAAAAAATGAATTCAGAAAAAAAATTAAAATCTCAAGGCGACTAGCCTTAGGAAAACCTTAGGAGAATCGTGATTCAGCACAAATGGAACGTCTTAATGGCGTTCGACCGGAGTGATAATATGGCCTTACAGAAAAAAATGATAATCAATTTCTTCGTCATGTTTCACCGAAGGAGTGAGGTTACTTTAACTACTTGTTGAGCTCGAGAATCCGAGTTCATGAGTTGTGAGTGTACATGAACTGCGGTAGTGACTTACCGTCAAGTGATCTATTCGCTCACCTGTGACCCTATACCAATAAAATAAGTCTGAACGATTTTAACTCTCAAAAATGTCATTTCTTTAAAAAATTAACCTCTTACTATAACCATAAGTTGAGTGGGGATGTTAACACTTTGTATTTTTAATTTGTCACCATATGTATAACCACAATCAGCGACATATAATTCGAAAAAAATTACAAATTATTTTTCTTTCTTACATCATGACGTCAGCTAGGGTTTTGAAGAATCGTGCAACACTGATATTTTTTGTGAAGTCATGGTTTGTATCGAGTCGAGCCAGCCCATTTCCAGTCATGCTAAAGGATGGCTCTCCCAAGATTTTCAAAATATTAAACTAATAGTAATAAACTATTTAAAAAAAAGCAGTCTGTTACAGAAATTGATTAATATTATTATTTAGTATACGATTATTTTTATCTTACCTTGCATTAAAATATATAAATGAAACAGGGACATGGTTTTCTATTCTGTACTTAATACATTTTAAAGAATATAGCTCATTTAATTATTTTTTTAATCTATCAGTAGAAAAATCGATATGGTCATTAGGTTGTTTATTCTGAATAATAGATTTGTTATCAATACCATAAAAATTACGATGATGGCAATAAAATAATGATTATTGACTATGTTACACTCTATACGTTCTTACTCGTATGTATGTGTGAAAATTAATACGATCTTGGAATACCTAACCTATAAGAATATAAATTTAAATCATAATTTTAATTCTGGCAACATTTTTAAACCTTTCATTTACAATTTTGAGTATTTTAACTTTATACATGAAACGCAATGAAGTTTCTGCATTTTTTTTTTGTAAATGGGTTGCAAGAATATTTTTGCATGTTAACCTTTTTTCGACCAAATGAATTTAGTTACAAAGTTCGAAATTCAGTTTCCTCTTTTGCAAATTTCTTCAGCAATCCGTACATCCTAGAGATAGTCTGGCGATAGGTTATCTACGGTTTTTAACATTTTGTTTCAAATTTCAACTGTAAGTAGGTATCAATAGGAAACGAGATTGAGACAGTACTAACTTAAGCAGGTGCTATTCCGTATCTCAATCCTCTTAGTAGAAATTTATTAGAACAGTGATAGTAAGCGCCCAAAATAGCTGACCGCACGAATACGCCCGAATCCCTAATGCGCTGAGTGAAGTGGGATAAACCACACAGGGAGAACGCTTTGTATGATCTAGAACTGTTTTTTCTGAGCTTAAGTATTTTTTGTATTTATTTTACAAATCTTCGTGAAGACCCCCGAGACAATTGATATGTTCCTAGTGAGAAAGTAGTCGTATGAAAGACAAAAAAAAATTGGATAAACTGTTTATGTTTCTTTGGTTTTTACTTATCTTTTAAGTATATATTTTTTTTCTATGTTAAAAACTAGCCAATGTGACTATATTCTACTTAATAGAAAGCATGAATAGAATCCAAAAGTTGTGATCACCAAACTCACTGCAAATACAGACAATACGATATTGGTGACCCACACTATGGCGGCCTAGTGAGATGCTTTTCACGCCGCTTAGGTACATAAAAGGCATGACAGTCATCCTGGTAGTGTAAAGTTAACATAGTTACCACGATAACTGTCACCCCTGCTTCAATGGGTCTCCGGTCTTGCATTCATCGACGAAACACGACAGCACGGATGTTGTCGCTTTAGGTTGGTCTTCTGTGGGAGGGTAGTACTGCCCCGGTCGAGCCGGCCCTTTCATGCTGAAATCAGCGTGGTTCTACTACCTACAAAGTTGATATAAATATCAAACAATATTGGTGGCTATATACATATATAGGTGTCGTAAGGTTTTAGAAGTGGTAGTTTTTTAAAACGTCCACATAGTGCCAAAAGTAATTTCAGTACCACTAACGTAACAGGGTGAATCCTACATCCAACTGAATACATGGCTTAAAATAAACACATTTAAATATTTCTATATAAATTTATGTATTTAAATAATATTTTAAATACATTGTCACAAAACAAAATGATTGGGTTCGTCACACAATAGTACTGACTGGGGATTGTATGAAACTTTAAAATATATTTAGTTTTAACGAAATAAACAATTTAATTAGTAGTAAATCTGTTGTAAGTTATAGTTGTTATAAATGCTTTTTACTTATAATAGCAAAGAGAAATTAATAAACCTAAGAATAAATGCATTTGAGGAAATTAATCCAAGTAAAAAAAGCCAGAATTATTCAGCTGTTTTCAAGCCAAGAACGATTTAAGTGAACACAACATCAAAGTAAAGTGCAAAACCAGAAGAAATATAGAACTACCAAATAATAGACAATGATCAAGGTTGATCAAGATCTGTTGTAACGGCATCAAGATAGTATTGACTAAGCTTGTCAGAAGAATTTTGTCATGATATACTCGTACGATCCAAATTTATACGGGTGTGACTGTACTTTCTTCTATCAAATTTGTCACATTAACATACACGTCTCCGTATCCCGTCACAAACCACAATTTATTTAATCCATCATAATCAGACTCTCCAGTGACAATGATTTCAATCAAAGCTCCTTTTAAAGAATTTTCACTCAAAGTTATCATTCTTAGAATCTTCTTAATAAACAGCTCTAGAGCAGTTTTTGGTAATGGCGATTTATCTTTATTCCATGTTTGTATTGCGTTGATAGTAGTTTCATAATCCAACAAAGTACCAATATCATGGCTACTATGGAAGGCTTTATCCATGACATTCAAAAGAATTCTAGTAGCTTGAATTCTAACGGATAGTGCTTTATCAGGACAAACTATTATTTTAAATCTTTGACTAAGGACTGCTCTTACCGCACTCAAACATTCTCTTACACCAGTATTGCCACAAATTTCTTGTGCTTCTTTAACAATATCTTTGTCTTTTGCTTGTACTCTGTAGGTTATTATCTGGAAATCGTTATTGGTATGTATAACATTCTTTAACAAATACATAAATGTTGTTAATTTGTCATCAGATAGTTTCAGTAATTCAATTATAAAGTTTTCAATATAGTCAGTGAACGAGGGATATGGTAAGCAAAATTGATGTTTGTTACAAATATATTTCAATTCGCTTTTTTTGCCTTGTATGTATTGTTCATTTATAATTTTAAGTACACGTTGGATTTTATCGACTTTATCTTTTGTCGTGATCATTTTCTTAGCTACTCTGTTGAGTAGATGTCGCTGGGCATGGTACAAAGATTCGCAAGCAGTTTCTAAAATATTTCGATATAAGAATTCACTATCAATGATACGAGTATATTCGTATTCTATGCTACCGTAGGTTTCAGTTAGATGGTCATAGTATTTTTGTGTTCGCATTTTATATTTTTCACTAATGGCATTGACTTCTGCAATTGTTTCTAGTTCTACGTCCATATTTTTGATTATTATTTTACTAATCTGCCTAAGGGAATGTTGACCAAAATCTTTAAGATGTTCTACGTAATGATCAATACCTCCGATTCCAGGAGTTTTTTTTTTCATCTTAAATTGTAATGAGAGGTTTATACCTAAAATGTAGGAATAATATTTATTAATGCAATTGTATTTTGGCGTACCTTCTATACAGCATTTATTTTAATTTTACTATGTCCTACCAGATTAACCTTATTATCTGTTTTATTAAAGGCTTGACCTGAAGACAAAACCCTCCGGCACGATGTACTGACGATTTAAGGTAAATCCGCTGCCAGAGATGGCTCTTCAGAAGAGTTCGGTAGTAGATGCCAATAGACTGAAAAAGACCTTCGAGAAAATGGAGATAGACGAATTTAAACCTTCCTTACCTTGGAATAAAACACAAAAATACAATATAATATACATGTTATAGAATTTTAAACGTTCATTTTGTGGTTATATTAAAAATACGTTTAAACAGTTGTGAAACTACACTTTTAATTAACATCTACTTGTTGCATTTTCTCTGCTAATTAAATATTCATTGTAACCACACTATAACATAAATCGTTATTACTTGAAAATATTTAATTTCTTTCAACGGTTAAAACGATTTTGTTTGTACACAATAATGTCCAATTTGTTTTGTTTTTTTTTTATAGAACGCTACCAAAATTACTCTATAACAGTATACTTCGTATTATTATGTGCAACTAAATTGTTTTCTTTCCCATTCTAATTTAATGAAAATCATATTTAAACGTTTATGTGCCTAAGTAAAATAAAGTTTCAATAGTGTGTTGTACGCTGTGTATAAAACCACGGGACGGTCTCCAAACCGCTGGATCTGTATTAATAAATACTTCATTACAATTTAGTTTCAGTAAATCTAGCAGAAATGGAGGGATATTGCAAGACGTGTGGCAGTTCTCAAAACGAGTGGCAACGTCGAGCCGCAATACCAACCAGCAAAAGCCACAACCGCTCTGACTCTCACTTCTCTGACTCGACCAAGAACTCGAACATATACTTTGTCACTTTCTACTTTTTCTGTCCCTTTATATATTAACTTGTATTTTAACTTATGACGTATTTATATACTATTTAGATATATCTAAGCACTCATTAAATTCAATGTGGTACAGTAGACCAAAACCACCTTTCTCAGCAAAGGTCTATGTCCAGCAGCAGACTATATTAAAGACTGTTGATGTGATGTTATTTTTTTCTTTTTTCTTGTTCTTTCAACTTCTTTCGTTTTATCGAAATGCAATATATAATTCGAATATCGTGTATCAAAATGGTACCATCTAAAGGTCACTCATTAGTGATCTGACGTGTTTTATATACATATGTAAATATGTAAACATGTTATGGAAGTTGTTGGGAACGATGCTACTAGAATTTACTAGCTACGATAGCACATGGTTTCAACAAAATGGAGCCACTTGTCACACATTCAATGAGCCCCCACCGGTACTCAAAGACATGTTTCCGGAAAAGCTGATGTCCAGACGAAGCGATATTCCAATGCCACCCAGAAGTCCAGATTTTTAACAGCAGACTTCTTTTTATGGGTTTCTTTGAAGAATCGTGTCTACATCAACTCGTATTTTGTATCTTAAGGAGTTAAACCTTTTGAACCAAGGAATTACTTAAACATAATATTCATGAACAACAATTCAAACAAACCAAATGCATTTGATAAATTCTAGTACTCATTAATTATAATCCACGCAGGGGCATGATACAGCGCCTAAGGGCTCTTATACACTGTAAATCATTTACAGTTTGGTCTGGACAGCTTTGCGAGTAGTTAGTATTGCCCCTTAGGTCATCTTAGGGATAGCACTCATTCGAGGCTTTCAAAGTAGGAAACTATTCTAAAAAATTAGAATGATTGTAGTAATAACACACAAATGTTTACAAGGTGGTAGAACTACGCTGATTTCAGTATGAACAAGCCGACTCGACCAGGGCAGTACCATCCTCTGACGCAAGATCAACCTAAAGTGACAGCAACAGTGCTGTCGTATTTCATTGGTGAGTGCAAGACTAAAGACTCATTGATGCAAGTGTGGCAGTTACCATGGTAAGTGTTTGAGTCTTACATTGCCATGATGACTGTCATGACTTTTAAGTCCAAAAACGGAGTGTGAAAAAGTATTTGACTAGGCCACTATAGTGTGGATGAAAATATTGAATTTCTGCATTTCCAGTAAGAATGGTGACCACAACTTTTGGATTCTGTTCATGCTTTCCATCAGGTTGAGTCAGATCACTTTGTTAGGCTCTTGAAAAAAATTATCTAAAGTAGGTAGAGTTTATTTTTCTATTGACTCTTTTTGCTCCTGCTGGATATCTTATGTCGTCATTGTGTAACATACACTCTTTCCATCTAAGGACACACACATTCATAAAGTTCAGATAAAGAAATTAAGAACAGCGAAAGCGCTGAAAACTATTTGAATATTCTGAAGGTGGCAACCCTACTAATTCGCAATGGTAAGGGTTCGTACGCATTGCGTAAACACACGCAAAGGGCATCAGGTTATACACAAGTTTAAGATATTTAACATTTGTCATGGTAAATGACTTCGGTTTCTAAATCTTAAAGATAAATAGCATCATACCCAGGTAAGGAACAATCAGGTCTTAGGTATTGATTGTCCTCTTTCATGGGCTACTATACAGGAAAAGAAGATAAAGATGAAGATATATAAACAGTTTCGGAGAAATGTACTCTGTTATTGCACTTGGTCATCATTGCAGCTTCGTACAAACATCTTAGCACTTGGATATATCGCCAGTCAACCAGACATTTCTGCATAGATTCGAGGATAGCTCAGGTCTCGATGGTGTCGAAGGCTTTCTCGTAGTTCACATAAGCTAAGCAGAGAGGCTGTCTCTATTCCTCTGTTTTCTCAATAACTTACCCTTATGTGTGTGTGTGGTGCACGACTCAGACTGAGTTTAGAAAAGGCTTCAGCGTCCTCGGAATAGAAGTCGTCGAATTTTTGGGCGAGACAATTCATAACGAACCTCGAAAAACCCTTGTACACTTGACTCAGTAGTGACAAACTTGACTCAAGAAGGACATGGGTGGTACTTTTTCGGCAGGTATTGGTCACCCTTTTAAAAAAAGTACTACCACGCTTCTGCCCATATCTTTGATGTAGTGCCAGTATGTGGTATAGAATTAAATAACTTTGGAAGCGCTATTAATACAGAAGGTCCTCCGGCTTTTAGGAACTCTAATGTAACTTCATCTTCAACCGGAGCTTTGTTGTTACTAGCATGTAATGTCATCCTAATTTCATCCAAATCTATTTCGAGAAACCGGCCGCTTTAGACCAGCACGCGGATCATCTACACTGTGGGTGTCGGGTGGCCGGCACGTCAGGTGTATAAGTCCACATAAAAATTTTCGACTTCAGCGAGAATTTTTGTTCTAGAGGTGAAATTTTTCAGACAACAGAGGTACCATTGACATATTAAACATAGGAAAATTTCATCATCCCGAACTAATGGTATGTACCTATGGCCAAATTCGGTGTTAACCAAATATCACCACAGTGACTACAGGCGTCCATATAATCTTATTATTCTACAATGCAATAATGTAAAACAGTATGTCACACTATAATATGTATTATAAAAAAAGCATTTATGTATTAAAGCAAGTTGTCCAGTACCTGCAGTACAAGTTACACTTAGTTTAAGACTAAATTACATTGTATGTTAGATGTAGTAGATGTGGAATAATGATGATGATGTAAAAAGTGAAGCAGTATTTACTGAAACAGCTGGTAGAATCAACCAATACATGATTATCATCTTATACTTGTTATGATATTTATTTGTGTATGTATGTATATAGACTTACATCAACTTAAGTATGTATATGTGTGTATTTATGTATTTGTATTAATTTTAGAATATGAAAGTTGGTATATGTCTACTTCTTCTTTTCAAAATCTGAAACGCACCTACTTCCTATTTTCTCTGCATCACCCAAAGGTTGACTGGTAGAGAATGCCTTAGGCATTAAGTCCGCCTATGTACATAAAGTGCATGATGTATAAATAAATAAATAAATAAGTAAATGTCCGAAAATGTTATTACTATTAAATATACCCGTAATTTAAACTACGCTGAAAAATGTCCTCACTTCTAGAGGAAAAAAACAAACTATCACATATCAAAGTTAAACCAGCCGTAAACACGATTTATATTCACGCATCCCTCACATGTCGGCTTTACCGCGACAATATCAGTGCGCATCATGACAGACGCATGGTCATGATGGAGCGGACATAAGACTCCGGGTATTCTGGTTCTCATTCAAAATAGTCTAACGAGAACACTGCTTAACTCTATCTTTATGTTAAAAACTTATGCTTTTTGTTTAAAATATAGACCTGCAAATGTAAGTGCCTTTTTTCCTTGATTCTTTAATAGACATACAACTTCCGTAAAAGTCGTTTTAGCTCTTGTTTTGAATTTCTTATTTGGCTGTGTATCTACCTATCCATATTGTCCATTTCTATCTATAGAAAAATGTTAAATTACATTCCTTAAAAAAGTAATATTTAGGAACATGTTAAATCGAAGTCAAAGAGACAGTTACTTATCTTTAAACGATTCCACATCATTGTGAATTGATGCTATTGGTCGACGCATGATGACATAGTTTTAGTTTTATCTTACAATTTCAAATTAACATTCTTATATTTGAACCAATACTTCTCGTGAGACGTGATTTTAACTAAACACTGATCCCAGATCCTTGTGATCTCCGAAAATGACTCACTAGGCCACCATAGTGTGAGTCAAAATACTGCATTATTCACATTCGCAATGAGGACGGTGCTCACCACTCTAGGACTCTAGGATATTATATGTAATATTTTTTGTAAAATACAACAAATAATCTTTTTAATTTTATAACACAATTATAGTAAAATCTTTTGGATACTTACTTAGGGTACTCCTAGAATAAGGTATCTCGTATCATAAGTCAAGTAAGTCAGAAATAATCAATTTATGCGAAATACTTTTAGAACGACAAGTTTTGCGACCTGGCAATTTCCAGTAGATTTACTTTATTTTCTTTTAAAACATTCTTTGTAACGTTAAGTGAAATAGAATATGTGGCAATATTATGACCAGCTTAACGCAATGAATTACGCGTAGCAGGTCTATTTACCTTTCATCAACCTGCACATTCTTTGTGTATTTAGTCCTAGATTACGGTGCTGATTTGACGGAGACCGGCTTACCTACGTTTGGTGCAAGTTATGAGATATATCCTTTACCACCTTTATCATGGAGAGTATTATGATGAACTCTTCCAACTGGTCCCACCTTTTCTGTTCCTCTACAGGACAACACGTGCTGGCCTCGGAAGTCACCATCTTAAAATGGTAGTTTTACTCTCCCGAATAAAAGGGTTCGGCTCTTCCTTCCTGTACAAATCATTTAAAACCTGGAACTCACTACCAGCGCCCGTGTTTTCCTCCCACTATGACCCTAGATCCTTTAAGCGGGGCGTGAAAGCATCTCACTAGGCCGCTATAGTGTGGACTGCGATATTGAACTGTCGAATTATCTACATTCGCAATGAGTATGGTGATCACTACTCTTGGATTCTATTCATGCTTTCCATCAGGCGGAGTAGAGTTTGGTAGGCAAAGAATGAAAAAAAAAACCATTAAGCAGAGCAAAATAATGCGCACTTAATAATTTCGGTATTTAGATAAGGGTTACAAGGTTAAAAGGTTCAAGTCATTATTATGCAGATACATTAAAATACGGAGTATCAACTGGTCCTAAATATTCTATTATAAAAAATATCGCGTGTTCTATTCCCACCCAGCCCAATTGTGGATGACGAATCAAAATTGTGTGATGAGCACACTTTTATTTATTCTGAACTTGTGTATAATTGAATTTAGAAATATTGACGTCTGTAAATCAGCAGTCTGGATACCGCAGCACAGACTACGTCTGATTTGAGATCAGATGTAAAATATGTCAAAATATTATTACTATATTTTGAGGCACTGAAACTTAAAAGAAAACAGCACAACAACACAAACTTGACTATATATTTCATTAGCCCATATATTATATTTACTGTCACATATTTAGCTGAGAAAGCAAACGGATAGTGAAGACATATTATGGTCGCATTCTTTACAGATGGCGAGAGATATGGCATAATTTAACGAAGACACACTCGATGATAGCCGGTCGCTTTATAAATATTTCCCAGTTTCTGCTGATGAAATAATATGGCGCCTAGTCTAGGATATTGTATGGTATAAGTGCGTGTACAAGCTTAATATGTAACTGAACTGTTATATAAGAGTAATCACTAAGAATAGAAAAAGTTAGATAGAGCAAATTTTTTAATAACAGTATCAAAATGTTAATTTTTGAACACTTTTATAGACGTAGTAGAACCACGCTGATTTCAGCTGGCTCCACCGGGACAGTACTACCCTCCCACAGAAGATCAACCTAAAGCGACAGCATCCATGCTGTCGTGTTTCGTTGGTGAGTGCGAGACCGAAGGCCCATTGATGCTGGGGTGACAATTGTCATGGTGTATGTGTGCAATATAATACCACGATGACTGTCATACTTTTTACGTCCCCGGGCGGGGCGTGGAAAAGCATCTTACTAGGCCACCGTAGTGTGGGTCACCATACAACATTGTCCGCATTTGCAATGAGTATGGTGACCATAACTCTCGGATTCTATTCATGCTTTCTATCAGACAGTGTAGAGTCACTTCAGCAGGCTCTTAATATAAAAAAAGAATACCAGATTTTATCCAGCAAAACTCTTCCTCTATTTTTAAACCAGATCATCACACCGACTGCCTTTAACAGTTCACTGCTGGAGATAGTCCTCTCCTAAAAAAGAAGATTTTGGCATGCTATACCACACTGGTCAGACGGATTGGTTTAGGATTTATTTCAAATTTTCCTTCTTTTTGCAGTGATGTTGTCTTGTATAGTTTGCTCTCTTATTTGCCTCTTACGACACTCATGTGATGCATATGGGTGGTGACACTCTGTATTCTCTGTATTCTCTTACCTATCGCCGTCCACTGCTGAACGGAGGTGTGCAGGACCGCCAACCATCCCGGTCTTGGGCAATTCACATCCATCCGTCACCAGCCACCTTCTTCAAGACGTCGGTCTATCGCGCTGCAGGGCGCCCTACACTCCGTTTGCCCACTCGTGGTCTCCACTTTAGCACACGTAGGCTCCAGCGACCATCGGTTCGTCTGGAGACATGACCATCCCACTACTATTTCAGCGTACTGATTTTCCGTGCGATATCAGTTACTCCAGTAGATGGAAACATAACTAATAGAAGTATTTAATCAGTTCTTAGTTAATCCCGATTTGCATCCCTCGTTCCCTATTACTTCGGACCAAAACACTGGCGAGAAGTTCACGTTTAATATGCCTCGTCTATCCCTCCGGAGAAACGATCGTGTATCAACATGTATGCTTGTATGTTCTTGGTTAATTTTCAGCGCAAAGACAACAGTTAGCCGACATAGGTAGTGCACAATACTGTGAACAGAATATTTCAGAACTACTTCAAAAGAAACGTTATTCAGCCTGAATTCAATCGATGAATAAAATCGACTGCACGGGTCGCCTAGTGGTTTAAGCGGTCGCCACACCACTCTCTACTGCGCTGAGTGCTGTTGGTGGAACAACACTTTATGTGATCCATAAATAATTGTTGTTATGAGTCTGAACGTTCTTTGTGTCCGTTTCTTATAAGTTTGTAAAGTCCCCCGTGACACAGGATTTATTCCCAGTTCGAGGGGACTTATTACCACTTAACTACCACTTTGTTTCGGTAAGAAGCTGGTAAACACCCTCTAAAAAATAGATGTGCCTTTAAAAATCAAATTAAGTTCCCCGTTTCACGATGTTTGATTACAAAGGCAGACTTTGATAAGTGATTACGATTAAAGAATACAATATTTAATGTTGGCACTGTCCCAAAATAAATATTCTATGGCTTCTAACGTTTAACTTGAACCAAACAAGGTAAATATTATAATAAATCAGAGGTGTGCACTATAAAACTTCTTTAATACGACACTAGTCAAGTCAGGTATGCTGTGGAGCTGCTAATGGCTGTTAGTGATCATGATTAGCATACCAGCTCAACAGATTAACGAATATCTCATGAACTACGTTCTACAGAGAAATATTGTTTGAAGAAATATCCAGGTAGTGCTTGTCTTTTGATCTCTTTACATCTGGAGTTATTCTAGTGTGAGATTTGTATTCAATTTTAGACGAAAATGGAATATTTTGTCATATTCGTCTACTTTAAGATATTAGGCCTATTTTACGTCGTCATAAATATGAGCAAGCTAGTACTATCTATTTATTAATGTTAGCCACTAAAGAGGTAGTAGAGTTACGTTAATCACAGCACGACCGGGCTGGTTCGATCGGAGCAGTACTACCCTCCCACAGAAGATGAACCTAAAGCGATAGCATTCGTGCTGCCGTGTTTCGTTGGTGAGTGCGAGACCGGAGGCCCATTGATACAGGGGACGATCACTGACATGACTTTTTCGTCCCCAAGCGTAAAAAGACGTAAAGAAAGATCTTACTAGGCCGCCATACTACATTGACTGCATTCACAATGAGTATGTCCACAACCCTTGGATTCTACTCATGCTTTCCATCAGGCAGAGTAGAGTCACTTAGGCAGGCTCTTAAAATAAAAAACGCCCAAATATCTCTACCTATCGAACTCAGCTATGATGGTTACCTATACGTCAGCGTCGTAGCTTACGGCCCCTGACTACTCTTCATTCTCTACTTAATAATACTGCATCACCCACTTATCTTACTTCACAACTTCAATTACTATTTTCTAAACAGGACAGAGATCTTCGCTCCACTAATAATCTTTTACTCTTACGTTCAACACACTTCTACTTTTGTTCACCCTTCTTTTACCGTCCGATCTATTCTATTATGGAATGCGCTCTCATTTGAGATCAGGAAAAGAACTAATCGTGATATTTTCAAAGCCAAGGTCAGAGAATTATACAAGAGACAGCTAGCAGATATTCCTCCATAGTCTAATCATTTTACATACTATATTTTGTACTATCTGTTTATTGTTTACATATTGATTTGTGTTTTCATCTACGTATATATCTTTTTTTCATAAATAATTCATTGTAACTTATATTTAATTACTCATTGCTTTTCTTAATGACGCACGTGCACCTGCCATGTCAGTTACTGAACCACCTAAAGGTTGACTGGTAGAGAATGTCACATGGCACTAAGTCCGTCTCATGCAAATGTAATGCAGGAATATAAATCCGGAAATAAAAGGAAAGGAAATATAAAATTTAAGAACATAATTTATTCTTCATATGGGTCACGCATTATTGACTGCATTCAGTATACAGTAATAACAAACTTAATATCTTTATAATATCATCTACAGCTGCGACAGTTTTTAATAGGCCAAGTAAAGACTATTTCAAAAAAGGTCAAAGAACCTATCTCTGAAGTAACTGAACATTTCAAGAACATGCGTTCACTATACAAGCAATAAGTTAAATTTCATGACACTTACACACGAGTTTAAAGTCTTACTTCAATCGAAAATATTAAGTAAATAGCATTTGGTCACGGCCCCTGTGAAAAATACTAGCATAGAGACATATTGGTTTTACACACAGAATAGGTACACCTGGGACGACAAACCTTCTCCTTCACAAATTCGACAACGTATGATGTGCACCATTGAACCTATTGGTGTATAAACATGGGCAGTCAAGAAATTGTAAGGTATGAACATAATACTTAACGCGTTTACTTGATCAAGTTCATTATATCCGTAAACATAGCTATATTACGGTTTGCTCAACTGCCTCCTTGGTTTAGCGCTTATTATGTCAACTGCCGATCAACAAATCTCGGACTCAATGCCCAGAACGGGCCAAAAAATGTTATTGAATTTATCTGATTTTGGAAATAATTAAAAAGAACAGAGAATTAACCCCTTGCTCGGAGCACACGTAAAGCAGTCGGTCCCCAGTCGTGTCGGATAACCGACCCGATTTATAATTAATTAACAATAAAATTATGTTACAAAAATTATAAGTAGCTGAATACTACTTTCAACTTCTGTCTCATTTATTCCGATAGCTTTTATGTACAAACCTTCCCGTGCAACTTTCACAACTTTTTTTTTGCAATTAAAATCACGAAAAAAAACAAGTAGAATAAGGGTTCAGAAATGATGTGATATATTTTTAGTAATAAATTTCTATAAGACAAGTGTTTCTATCGCTGTGATTTGCATTACTGAACTAGATAACTTATAAACTTGTTTTGTTTCAGGACAAATATTTACAGACATTGCACAAAAAGGCAGGAATTACGCGAATACTTCCAGTTGTTTCTGTCTTCAACATAAAGAATTTTCTTGAAGACTTCTTGCACTTCTTCGATTTTCAACAATAATTACTCGCCCTCGAGTAGGCATAAAAACCAGTGTCGTTGGGCTTATTTTTCGAGTTTCTATGTGACGGATTTTAACAAATGAGGTGTCGCCAGACGCATCTCGACGAGTTCTATCTAAATATGTAACAATATTGAACGTAGGCGGGGACATTGACGAAATATACGCGAAAGAAGTTGAAAAATGATCCTTCTTTTTATACACAATTACGAAGATAATGAAAAATTTTAGTAAATCTACAATACGAAACACCAAACACTATATGTCACCACATAGGTGACTCTCTTGCCGAAACTGTAAGACTAAAACGAACCGGATACGTTGAGAAACGAGGGAGATATGTGAAGTTATATTCATGTAATTATTAATTAATTGTTAATTAATCGAATTATGAGAATGAAAGAACAGACAGTACACCTGTGTGCACATATTTGTGCACTATGGTATCTCTTATGTAGTAGGTTGGTTTCCGTTGAGACTAGCCGTGATGGATGAAATCGGTTAAGAGTACATCATCATCATCATTCATCAACAGCCTTTTACAGTCCACTACTGGAGATAGGCTTCTCCTTAGCAAGGAGGTTTTGGCCTACTATACCACGCTAGCCAGACAGTTTGAAATAGGATTTGTTTCAAGTTTTTCTTCTCTTTGTAACGATGTTGTCTTTGTTCCCTTAGTCGCCTTTTACGACACCCACGGGATGAATAGGGATGGTAACACTATTTATTCTTAATCCGTTACCATACGGACAGGGATCATTACTACATGTTTTTATTTTCGTTAGGTTTCTAATAATTTAATTAAATAATGACTGCAGAGATCCCAAGAATAACTATTGTTATTTGTCCAAAAATATTTGAGGCTGAACAAATTTCAAAAAATAGTTACTCAAGCAAGCATATTACCAGTGCGCCATGTTTCTTTGGCATAATTAATCAAAATGATTCGTAGTTGTATTCAATGGCATAATAACATGATATATAAGGCGAGAAATTTGTACGAAATTTTACTTTTCACTTTTAGAAGTACTTAGTCTAAGTACTGTGTATGTTAACTTGTAAAGTTACTTAACACGCTTAATTTGAAGTGTTTAAAACACAATAAGGTGATGGCAAGTAGTAACATACATATGTGACTGTTATGCTCGAGATCTGGAGTTCAATTCCTGGATCTGATGAAATATTTGTAAAATATACAGATACTTGTTTTGAAATTTAAGTGTTTTCTATTTATAACTTATAAATATTTACAAAAAAAATCTACATGCATTTATGTCAGTATTTTTTTCTATATTAAGAGCCTGCCAAAGTGACTCTACTCTACCTGATGGAAAGCATGAATAGAATCCAAGAGTTGTGGTCACCATACTCATTGCAATTGCAGACAATGCAGTATAGTGACCCACACTATGGCGGCCTTGTGAGATGCTTTTTCACACCCCGCTTGGGGACGTAAAAGGCATGACAGTTACAACACAGTGTAAGGTTCACACAGTTACCACGATAACTGTCACCCCTGCATCAATGGGAATATATATCAGCTTAGTTTGGAAATAGCTGCTGTTGTGTGAAATGGTAGAATATTATTATTATAGACAAGATCATCAGGCATTTTTGGAATGATAACTTAACCAAAGCCCCGAGGTAAACGAAGAGATGGGACACCTAGTTAATCACTATGAGTCATGAGCATGCGGATGGTGTGACATGAGTATGGTGGTCAGAACTGTTGAATTCTACTTATGCTTTCCATCAGGCAGAGTAGAGTCAGTGTGGCAGGTTCTTGATAAAAAAAAAACCACTTCGAGCTATAGGTAACTGCAACTTAAAAGCCAACTAAAACACCAGCATCTATGTTGTCATTGTTGTCATTGTTGACACCACAACTCTTGGACTTTATTCATGCTTTTTATTCATCAGGCAGAGCAAAGTTATTTGGCAAGGTCCTAAAACAAAAAAAGTGAACATCACAAATGTAAGTTTAGGCATTTTAGATGGAAGTATACAATCTTTAAACCTTATAAAATAAATATTTAATCCAGTAACAGCATGAGAATCCCAGGTAGTTTTTAATCTTGATCCTTTACCTGAGGTGAACATATTAAATTGGAGTTGTTAAATTAAGAGATGAGATAGAAGCGACATTGACCTTCTCACCGTTTAGAAGGCATAGAGGGTTTGAACTTTCCGGTTATAGAAAACTGGTTTTGCGAAAAACAATGAAGGTATTAGTCATGTTTTCATTGATTTTCGCAGAATGAATGAAGTTACCTAAGCCCCAATCTTTTTCTTTAATCATTGGACGGCCGACTCAAAAGGCGGCGATGCTAATCAATTTTTAATAGTAACAATTCCAACGTCCCAAATAATATTTTATTTTAAGTCCTCATATAAACTGGACTAATTATAGAGGCCACTACGTATTGTTAAATTTATAGAAAAAGTATTAATTTTTCACATTACCAAAGTGTTTTCATTTTTGTACTTCTCATACTTATCAAATTTAAGTACATAAATTTTACATGTCTCCGTCTACGAAACCAGTACAAATATTATAAAGAGTTAGTTTGTTTGGTTGAACATTCTAATTTCAAAAACTACTGGTCTGATGTGACTTTTTTTCTCAGTTTTAGATAGCCCATTTATTGAAGAAAGCCATGGGCTGTATACTATTACGATACAACCAACAGCAGTTGAGCATCAATGAAAAATACTCCAAAACGGGGAATATATTCCTTTGGAGAGTTTCCATTGCGTGCAAAAACAGCTAAAGTTTCGCAAAAGTAAAGTGAAACAGAATTGTTCGTCATTGAAGGTTATAAACAAAGTCCGCGACAGTATCTATTCATCTTTTGAGATTAGCTTACTATAGCTTTTTATCTTAAGCATATTTGTTCATGCTGTGTAACATCACGCATCCAATATAAGACGTAGATGAAAACGGGTCAGCAAATTAAGAATACAATCCAATTTAAGCTCGATAACTTGATAAAACTCCAAACTTCTAAAATAAAATTAGGTGAACTCGTAAATGAAATATACACGAATAAATTCAGTCTTTAACATCATTACTCTGTCTTAGAACCACTCAATTTAACATCCAATTTGGTTACTACTTTTTGTTTGCGGTTACTTATAAAATTTGCATACAAGTAATAGGCTTGGCTACCGTAACATTCGTCAATTCGTCTCACCTTCCCCATGTAATCATACCGCCTTCTGAAGGCCGTACCTAATCGACGGCTTTGAGGAGTTAATAATTATTTTTTTTACTTTATTATAACATCAGAATATTTTGTATGTGTTTTTTAATAAGACGTATGATGAAGACGGAAGGGCAGTATTCACGGCAGATTACTGCAAAAAGAATTCTGTAGGGAAATGGTTACTATTTGTTTTTTTTGTGGAAATGGGACAAATGAGAAGATTTGAACTTGGGCTTGAATCTTGGCCGATGAACACTTGTAGCTCAAGAAAACAAATACGTTAAAGTGAGTGTCCCCCTCCTCCCACCAATGAGTACGAGAGGGAATGAGGTTAGTTTATAATATAGATAAAAAAATTGCGGAATGAGAATCTTGGTTACAAAGTCAGGTCTTGGTTACACATTTTGTATGGTTTACATCTTTTTTTATTTTATATTTAGCGCCTGCCAAATCGACAATTCTGCCTGAAGGAAAGAATGAATAGAACCCAAGATCCAGGATCCGAAATGATCTTTCTATTTATTTATTTAGTCAACTGTTCTCTGCACTTATAGTTTGCCCAACACGTACCTCAAATCATTACAATGTTACATTGTGTTATAAAATAATACACATTACACAATATCACCATCATCATCATCGTCATCAACAGCCTTTAACAGACATAGGCCTCTCCTTAGCAAGGAGGTTTTGGCCTACTATACCACACTGGCCAGACGGGTTGGAATTTACTCTTTACAGTGAAGTTGTCTTATATATTTTATTCCATTGGTCGCCTCTTACAACATCAATGTGAAGAGTATGTGGTAGGTAGACCATGATACGAAGCGAGAGCGCGTGGAACTGCACCGTCTCTTTCTGCGAGCTGGTTATGCTTGCGAAGGAGATGGTAGAGCGGGACCGGGCAGGTTAAGAACTCTCCCGGTTCGCCAGGTCCGGGAAGAGGCTAGGTACCGTAATAGACTCAGGTGCCAGAGATCTCTAAACGATCTCCGTCCTCTATAAGCGCAGGCCTCTCATGACACCAATGGAATAGGGGTGGTGACACTTTGTATTCTTAATCCGTCACCACACAGAGACTAAATTGATCACCTGTATTGGGTTTCTGGCTTGGGTAATTAAAAAGATGGTCAAAAAAAACCTGGATATCGTAACAGCAGCTGTTCCCGGATCCTTCCTATGTCAGGTGCAGAGTGGCACACCGTGTGGTTTTAGTCGGTCCGATTCCAACACACCACCCGGCCCAAAAAGGCGGTGGGTGACGGTCCGATGGAGTTTCCACGCGTTAAAAAAAAGAGGGTAATTAAAAAAAACATGATAGGACATTTTGCTCTAATATATCATTTCAGTGTTCAATTTTTTTTACTTAAATCAATGCAGTTATATATACTCTTTATTTAACACCAAAAGAAACAGTGTACAGCCAAAAAATATGATAAGACACCAGGATGGGCTAAACTGAACTACTTAGGCAATTATTGCTGTAACAACTACAAAACAATGTGTAGAGAAACAAAGAGAGATGCAGAAACAGAGGAGATTCACTATGTGGCTGTTCTTTTTTTTTAATTTCTTCTTCAAAACTCAATCATTTTTTAATCTGTCTGGAATCCTCTTTTTTTATTGAAGAAGCACACTTTCCACTTTATCCTCAAAATAGTGAAAATCGATTTGACAGGATTCTATCAATTCTTAAGCAAGTTTTATTATCTCTAGTTAATCCCTCTAGAATTATAATAAGACCTAGATTTGTTACAACAATCACAAGAGTCTGCCACCCACAGTCTGGCCACGTGACATCAGGCAAGGTCACTGTCGCACATTCACTTCTGACAGGCCCCTGCACATATCACGCTATTGACAGGTGCTTTTGGTATGCAAGTATTTTATCTCAATACCTTCTGTATCACAATAATGTTATGAAACATTATACGAAAAAAGTAATTTATCGATAATATATAAAAATTTTGGTTTGGTTTTTAAATTTTGAGTGTTTTTTATCATGCTACAGGGGATATACATGTCTTGGGTGTCGTAAGAGGCGACTAATGGAGCGTATTACGTAGAGCATCATTACTGTGAAGGGAAGGTAAACTTGGAAAAAATCTAAACTAACCTGTCTGGCCAGTGTGATGGCCAAAACCTCTTTTCTGAAGAGAGGCCTATGTCCATCAGTGGCCTGTTAAGGCTGTTGATAATTGGATAGATGACTGTGTCGTAAATAAATACCAATGCCCACTTCATTAAAACTGATATCGTGAAACATCTCGGAAAATACAATTAACATAAAAAATTTCAATCAAATATACAGTGAAATATATTGTTCAATTGAGTAATCTAAAACAGTGACGTCACAATTTTGTATTTAATATATTTTTCATACAAAATTGTCGTTTTGACCGATGATAAAAAGTAACTAATTTGACTAAGGTATCATCTAGACCATTATTATCAGTATGGGTACAGATAATCATATTTTCACGAACATTAATGAATGCATTTTAAATGTAACCATGTTTGAAGCCGTTAACCGTCGACGTCTTTACCTTAATGGTTATTCTAATAAAACTATGTTGGAACCACTGGAAATTGCCTATAACCAGCAAGAGAATATCCTCATAACTTTCTGTGTCTAACGAATAAAGGAAATGATCTGTATACCAGATTGCCGCCATGTCCGCCATTTTAACTGTCTGGATCGTAACTTTACCGTTGCGAACGAATATGAAAATTGTAATGTTTGCTTTAATTAATACTGATTTTATCTCAGACGCTGTTAATCTGGATTTGATGGTAAAGGTATTTATTGATAATAAATTTTAAATTTGATAGCTTGTTATTTCACTAGTATAAATTGACCTCATTCTGAGAATAGTCCTTAGGTCAGTATTGAGATGTATCAGATTGTCAATTTCTTGTATACTTCTTTTTTAGACCTTCCAGCCTTATTTTGGTGACTGATTGGAAAATTGATTCAGATGTCTGGATCCAGTGGACGTTAACGTGGACAAGTATTAGGGGTATGTGGTACTTGCACTAATTATCGGTTTCAGGTGTCCTCGTCAGAAAATATATAATACATAAAATTTCGCATATTTACACGTTGTCAGAAGTACAGAGTGCTGATACATGTATACGCTTGTAAATAATCTTCATAGGCCTTACTCAATCTATAAAAGATTATCTAAACAGCATTTCTGGTAGATGTTCAGCATTTACAAGTAACTCGACAACCCCGACCACAATGTGGACAGACGTGTTGTTGCTCATGAGGCGTCAGCAGCCGGAGGTATCGCTTATAAATATACACAGTAACCAATGCCGCTCTACCAGAGGACTACATTTCTGGCAGACGATGCATGCCCACGATTTCTGGTATAGCATTCGCGATCACTTATATTTATACCAGCAGATAACTTAGGAAATAGTTAAATTAATAAGTAAGTTTATAGCTTTAGTTCACGTCGCATTACATTGCTACAATAGTAGTTATATCGTGATGCGGGCTACACGTAAACAGAGCAATAAATCATCCACATTTAATGTGCTGTCATAAAATTATTTAAAACTTCCTTGTGATCAGGGAGCCTGGTATGTGTACGACGCAATTATCTTCAATAGTTTTATAATTCTTTAATGTTTTATATTTGATCCTTCTTTGGGTGAAAGAAAAAACTATGCTTCAACGGAGATCAGTCAATTACGCAGGTCATGTTATAGTACACAAGTGTGTGCGCAAACACAGATGCACTCTTTGTTCTCTCACTTTCGCAATCCGATGGCATGGCTTTCCGACACAACCCGGGAACAATCAGACGCAGGGTCAATGATTTAACGTGCTCTCCAGGCACGGGAGTTAAGACCCTAATGTCCAAACTCAGGACTGTTATTCAGTGTTTGTGAAACCAGAAAAACTTCTTATTAATATATGATATATGCAGAGGTAAAAGTGATCAGATTAGACTAGTGTGTTTCAAATTCTATCTCTTAACAATTCTCAGGGTACCTACACCTGATTCGCCGACTACTGGTAGCCGATACGGCGTGTAATTTTTAAATTATTTGAGCCCGATATAGCCACCCCACCGGTGGGTGGTGTCCGAGGATTTTAGACAGAAACAAACACATAATACACACACAAATTATAATCTTACTTGTAAAGTTAAGGACTTACAGGGCAACAGTCCGAAAAAGACTTCTTTAAAATTATTCAGACAGATCATAGACCACATATTTGTTCAAAAGTACTCGTAGTAGTTATGCAGCTACCACTTTTAAACAAATTCATATGCGGCTTTCTCCAGATAGTAGACGAAAGAAACACTAATTAATTTTTGAAGCGTCATGTAGAACCAATCATGACTACATAGTTTAGCTTACCGTCGCTAGATGTCGCTGATGCAAATTTAGTTATTTCTTGGCAACTTAAAACTAGACGAGATACTTTATGTATCTTATAATTTACATAATATTAAATAATCGACTGGCATCATTCACCGAGACAAATTATCCGTGTCAATCCAGTATTAATATTTATAACGCGTAGGCATTGCATTCGCTGCACAAGGTGACCAGCGTGTTTTACATATTTTGAGTGTAAATACATTCATAATTTACAGAATATGTACATTAATTTTGTATGAAAACTCGTTGCAATTGGAATACCTGATTATGAAGGTAAAGTGCATAGTATCTAACACTTGAGTAGAGTTTCAACAGATGGCGCCAGTTGTATGTTGATAATGAAGCCTGTTTTATATGGCGCGTCGTTCTTTCAAATTTAATTTGTCAAAGAATTCATATAAACCTTCTTTTATAGTAAGAACATATCATATAACGATTATTTTAAGAGCCTACCAAAGTGACTCTACTCTGCCTGATAGAAAGCATGAACGAAATGAAAGAGTTATGGTCACCATACTCACTGCGAATACATACAATGCAATATGGCGATCCACACTACAAGTTACAAAACACAATTTTTAATTGCACCATTTAGTCCGGTTTTACGGTCTAGTCTACTACTATTAAATCCATTATTGTCTCTTTAATCGCCGCCATACTGTTCAGGCTTAATTTTAACAAATAGTCACATTGATAGTATTTTTCTTCGTTTTCTCTTATTGAGTATACACACAAATGTCATCATATTACTTGAGCTAACACATCACTAATGACTGAACGGCTGACGTAGAGGTCACAGGTAACGGATGAAGCAGTCATCCCGCCACTTCCGACTGCATAAATTTTGGGCTGAATCTGGGGGATTACATCGGAATCTGATACATGGGACAACACTGTGTGTGATTCATTAACTGTTGTTCCGCGCCCAGGTGTTCTTCGAGTCTATTTAATATAATAATATGTTTGTAAAGTCTCTCGTGTCACAGGATAACCTGCCAAAGTGACTCTACTCTGCCTGATGGCAGGCATGAATAGAATCCAAGAGTTGTGGTCACCATACTCATTGCGAATGCAAACAATGCAGTATAGTGATTCACACTATGGTGGCCTTGTGAGATGCTTTTTCACATCCACACTATGGCGGCCCAGTGAGATATTTTTTCAGGCCCCGCTTGGGGATGTAAAAGACATGACAATCATTACGGCAGTGTAAGGTTCACACGGTTACCACAATGACTGTCACCCCTGCATCAATGGACCTCCGGTCTCGCACTCACCAACGAAACACGACAGCATGGATGCTGTCGCTTCAGGTTGGTCTTCTGTGTGAGCCTGCCTCGATCGATGCCTGATGTTTTTTTAATTATAAAAAATAAGTAAAAAATCATCAACAGTATTTAACAGTACACAGCTGGACGTAGGCCTCTCTTTAGAAATAAGATTTTGACTAACATTACTACAAAATATTGACTAATACTAATTATTAAAAATAATTTACAAATACCCACATATCTTGTGTTCTTTTAATTACAAGTAACTATAATTAATATCGACATAAATTTAGAAAAATAAAGATATTTTTGTTAAAAAATTTGAAACTTGTAAAAAAATAAATGTAACACTTTTTGTTATATGTTAATAGAACAGATGATATATGAGTATATAGTAGTAAGTACCAACCCATGTTTGTCATAATCACCAGCTTTTTTTAACAATCCCCTAATAGTCACATTACAGACCTACATCGTTCTTTGTTTTTTATGAAACTCTTCAAATATATAACTTAACCATTTTGATCTTGGGCCTCCTTGGCTATCTCTTGATAATACTTACAACAGATCCAGGCCGCACGGAGAATATGGACCTAAAATGAAGGCATTTGAACTCCATATCTTCACACCAGTAGATAATTTATACCTACCAAAGCCAGATTGTTTTTTAAACCAGTTTTATTTCAATTAAACGCGGGCAATGTTTACTCCAGGTGATCCACAAAAACATCTGCTGTTTTGGAGTTTTGTTTTGAATCATCTGAAAAAGAAAACAACATACAACAATTCCGATTGTGCGGGGAGAGTGGGCAACCGCGGCCGCTTATGACGTTTCGTTTGAATCACAGTCAGTCAGCCGCGCTACGCCGCGTTGGACTTACGTATGTTGGGATATCGTCGCGCTCCGTCAGACCAAATCGTACACCGATTTAAAAACTAAACCGTGAATCAGATATAAAATATCACATATTACTATTATTATAAAAACGTTCTGTGACCAAAAACAGTGAACTATAAGAACTGTGTGTCATAAACAGTGTTTACAACGTTTCAAAACATATTTCTAATACGAGTGCTGTCCTCACCCGCGTGAGTATTTTAAAGTTATTTTAACTGTACTTTCAATGCTTTGCCGTGATACGCTATTTAGATACTAGTATTCGCGGAAAAAATCTCTCATAGCCGGCTATTGTATAATCTGTATTACAGAACTCTAAGTAGGTCAATTTCCGATCTATTACCTGGCTGAATATAAATGATGATTCGTATAAAACATTATTTCTAAATCATAATACGTTCACAAACTGACTGGCTTTCGATTTGCAATTTTGTTGTCAGTTTTTCTAGTAGGTATTCAGTTTGTTGTTTTATATTTTTGTAGTCCAGTAACTTGTGTGAGTCGACAACTTAACTATTGATTACCTTCAAATGAGGTATAGTATACTATCTTGCCAAAGATTGACTATTGTAAGAAGTAATTAATTAGCAACATTAATGAAATATGTGTAATATATACTGATATTTGTACCAAACAAGGAATAATTTTAACTAGTTGAAGACAAATTATCATAATTTGACAATAGTGTTGTGCATTTCCATGCGCGACAAAACGGTAACATCCCTTCTGGGTATGTCTATAACACATGAATTATTTGATACAAGAAATGCCTAAGTTCGTCACTCATTGTTGTCAAGGTATTTGTAAACATCCACACATTAAAAGGTAGTGTATCAAAACATTACTACTAATTGTTGATCTCACCGATGCACGTATGTAACGCTGAGGTGTTAAAAACATTATAATTTTATGATAAAGAACCAGTTACTTACACATTACTTCGGTAGAACATGAATACATACCTACAATAATATTTTGGCACGTATGCTCATGCAACATACACAGATGCAAACACAGGGCATGCTTAGATGGTTTGGCCACGTAGAGAAGGTGGATGATAGAAAACTTATGAAACGAATTAGCGCGAATGCATGTACAAGTGCCGGGAGAGGTCGTCCACAGCAAAAATTTATCGACAAAATTGGTAAATAAAAAGAATCAGGCACCGACTAGCATGCACGAAACAAAAGAGGCGCGTCAAGACCGTAGTAAGTGTAAATCAATTGTCTCTGCCTATCTCCCTGGAAAATAGGAGTGGCTTTATATATCTATGTATCTAAACACACTGATCATAACCTTGTATGCTGGTTCAATATCACGAATAGACGTATGTATATAAAAACTTGATCATTATACAAACACTTATGTATGAAAAATACATAAAGGTGAATATTATAAATATTTTTGCTCTACATAAGTTCTCAAAACATGTTAGCTAAATTTCCTTAAAAAGCTGACATGTTAAAGTAAACAATGTCCACTTTTGCCGAACCTCACCAATACAGTATATTTCCAGAAACTACCACTCAAAAGTAATCTTTTTAACCTTCAACTTGATAATTATAATTAATTTAACATAACAATTGTTAAGTACTTTTTATCGTTTATATAGGCCACCGACGGTGACTATACTATAACAATATGTGATATGGGATGCTGTTTGATTTACGTAGTTCATTTACCTAGGACGTCTATTTACAATGGGTTTTAAAGAGTCCAAAATGGACTCTGTTAACGCTGCCCTGCAATCTCTTGTGAAAAGTAAGAGCATGCCATTAAAAGCATGTTTAATAGATCAAGAGAATTTTGCACCAAGTCTACAACAGCGAGAGTTTAATATGGTAGAAGAAACAAGAGAGTAAATTGAAGGCGATGAAATTGTGCTAAAAACGAACTTGTCCATTTTGTATCTTCTTACTTTAGTTTTTCTACTTTTAAGGCTTTAACTGACGTTGATTAGAAGTTAATATTTCGTCATATAGTATTCTGCGTTACGCAAATCAACTATGTCCAATCATTCTTTTAATTTGTAGTCTTGGACATGCAGCTATTTTGTTGGATGTATGCATTGTTACAGTCAAAATTCATAATCAGTCAAAAGCACTTTTGTCTGATTGGTTAAGAGTTTTGTTGAGACTGAATATCAATAAATTGACAGTGATTTGACTGAAGCTTTGCTTCAACTACCACAGTATATTAATTTAAATTATCTAAGCCAAGAATACTTAATCTGACTGCACGATTGGCCTAGTGGTTTAAGCGGTCGCCATGCCGCTCTCCAATTCGCTGAGTGTTGTGAGTTCAAATCCTACATGGGACAACACTTTGTGTGATCCATAAATTGTTGTTCTGAGTCTGGATGTTCTTTGTGTCCGTTTCTTGTATGTTTGTAAAGTCCCCCGCGACACAGGATTTATTCCTAATGCGGGCGTTGTCTTTTTTAAAATAGAAAAGAAAAGAATAGAATAGAAAATAGAATGTAAATAAAAACATATAGATTTTTCTTTTGCGTATGGATATCCTGTCTTACTCTACCGGGATTTGTAGTCCAGTAATGATGTATTCTTAGCCGATATCGGCCACGGCAGCCGAGACCAACCAACTACACATGAGATGTCATAGCGCACAAGTATATATGGAAAGATAGGTGCACTCTCTGTTCCATCACTCTCACAATCCGATGGAACGGCTATCCGATACGACCGGAACAACCGTAAAACGGACGTCTTTACGAATGTCCGAGACACGGGTGTTAAGATTCCAACTTCGAAACCCTTTATAGTTATTAAGCATTTTTATTGTCAGAAAAACTCTGGAATTAGAATTGTATGAACTAAATCATACGCTTCAATAAAAGACAAAGGATCCAGGTACAGCTTTATTAAGACAACTGGACGTCCGTTTTAACGCCTGTCCGTCAAAACACGGGTACATTTCTAACTCTACCACTTTCATAGAGCAAATTTTTTGCGCTGATAGTCATTCCAATCAAAACTTGTTTTGTCTAGAGCCACCGGTCAAAAGTTTAGTTAGTTAAAAACGCTTTTATCTGATTTATAAGTTTAACTGCAACATTGTATAAAGTTGAGTGCCTCTATCAATATTCATTTATCATTAGGAAGGCGTCAACAAAACAAACAGGTAGCTATTTATAACATCGGTATCTCCGTGGGGTCGAAGAACTCGGCTCCGATGACCACTGGCCACTGAGAGTTCGATTTCCTCTTACGATTACTACTTCAATTCCATTTGCAACAAATAAATAGGTGTTTTTGTTACAAGATTCTTTTAATCCTGTAATAAAATCCAAGTATTTAACACCAGAAAATTGATGTTTAGTTAGAAACACTCTGGGGGATGACTGCATGGGTGCGCAGAGGTTAAAGCGCTCGCAGCCCTCTACTGCGCGCTTTCTTTTACATCAATCATATTTTTGATAGAACAATTGAATGTTTTTTTTCTTTAAAATAGAACTCTAACGTATCATTTTTGTTGACGGGGAACAGGAGTCAGGAGTGTGTGGTGTTTCGACTAAAACACACCGACTGTCAACCTTTAGCATCTACTCTTGGAAAACCTGGACCATATGATTTCAGGGTCCTTCCCGAATTGACGCCATACCTTATCGGGCTCTATTTAATTATATATACATATATATAGTCCGTATGATGACGGATTAAGAATACATAGTGTTACCACCCCTATTCATCCCGTAGTGTCGTAAAAGGCGACTAAGGGAACAAAGTATGCAAGACAACATCATTACAAAGAGAAGAAAAACTTGAAACAAACCCTATTCCAACCCGTCTGGCCAGCGTGCTAGTGGGCCAAAACCTCCTTGCTAAGGAGAGGCCTATGTCCAGCAGTGGACTGTAAAAGCCTGTTGATGATGATGATTGATGATGATTTAATTCTAGCGTATACTATGTCACGAATTTAAAAAAAAAAGATGAAACAGCACGAAGAACACCCATACACGGAACAATAACTTAAAGATCACATATATCACAACATGTTGCCCCATTTGAGGTTCGAACCCACAACTCTCGGCGTAGAAAGCTGCGTGGTGGCATTACTGTAAAATTTAGTCGAATTCCCAAAAGTATTTTTAACTAGACATTAATTTACTGGTGTTTAATACTTGGATTTTATAACAAGATTAAAATGGTCTTATAACAAAAAACACTCATTTAAATTTAAGATAGGTATAGGAAATAGAATTTATGATAATTCAATTAGATTAAGCAACTGAATAGGTACGAAAAAATCAAAATAGTACTAGGAAGTAGATCTTGCAAGAGTTTAACTACAGGAATTTAAAATAGTGCAATTTAAAAAACAATTAAATAAAAAGATATTCATCTAAAATAATATAATACTGCCTCGGTGGCACAGTGGTAGCGTATGCGACTGCTGTGCCTAAGGTCTTGGGTCCGATTCCCGGGTCGAGCTAAATGTTTGCGTAATCCGCAAATATTTGTTACGAAGAAGTCTACGTATTTTTTTTTATTTTAATAGCCTGCCAAAGTGACTCTGCTTGGTGGAAAGCATGAATGGAATCCAAAAGTTGTAGTCACCATACACATTGCGAATGCTGACAATGCAGTATGGTGACCCACACTATGGCGGCCTATTACGATTTTTTACGCCTTAGGGACATATAAGATAATATGTATGTGTCTACAAAAAAGTAAATATGTATTTATATCAGTTGTCCTGCTTAGTTTGGGAGTAGATGGTGTTGTGTGTCAAACGTCCGAAATATTCTTAAGGTTTCGGGTTTAATTCCTGGGTCAGGCCAAATATTTGTATGATGTGCAAATATTAGTTTCAGAGTTTAGGTGTTTTCCATGTATAAAATGTATGTATTCGTAAGAAAAAAAGTATACATATATTTTGTATCAGTACAAGCTCTGCTTAGTTTGGGACTAAATGGTGTGTTAATGTGATAAAAAAAACATAATGACTAAGTTTTTAACGATGGTTACAGGTTTGATTCCAACCTAATATGCTATGTTTGTTAACCCATTCTTTTTGTACGTGTGAAAGGGTTTCTTAGCCTTCATCCCATTGTTGTTTTCTTTAAAGACGGGTCTTGCACTAGGAATATACCCTGTGTCGCGGCTGACTCACAAACTCACGAAACGGATTTAAAAAACACATTCAAAGTTATGTCCCATATGGGATTTGAACCCACAACACTTAGCGCCATAGAAACTGGCGTGGCGACTGCTTAATCCGCTACACTATACGTGCAATCAATGAGTTGGAGAGGTAACAACGTGTTGGGTCTTCTAACATCACTTGTTTAAAAATAACAAAAGAGTTTCTAACGATACGTATTATCATTATTATATACGGATACATAACTTCACAATTTGTGAATCATTAATATTCTTATCGTGCAACAAATTTACTAATATACCGTCAGGTATGTTTATCACAAATAGTTTTGATGTCCTATACAAAACAGTTATCCAGATGGGTGTTGCTTCATCTTCCAATATAGCTCTATAGTCAGAACCCACGGATGTGACGGTCTAGTCTATGAATAGATGTAAAACGGTAACCAAACATCCGTGGGGCAAGCAACACACTAGTTATTTGGAGGTGATTTCCTACGTGTTTACTAATCAGGCGTTAGTAAATTATTAGAACGGTAAATATAGATTTGTATAACACAAAACCAGTTAAAACTGCCCGATTGATATGCTTTTTTATATTTAATTTGATATTAAAGTGTTCTTTTGTTTGGTTTTGTATTCTTTCATTATTTATCTTTTCATTTTGTACTTTTTCACTATTTTTCACTATTTTTATATATTATGCTTTATATTTTTTATATTTTGGACTACCAAGTTTCACAAAAAAATGTATCATTAACACCTGTGATCTTACCAGTGTCAATACTAAAATCCGAATGTTTTCTCTATAAATGTTGTGTTTACCGATTGATGTTGTACACATATACATTAATTATCATGCAAGTATTATTTTTAAGTAATGTGTAACAATTGTAGGCAAACCTATAAATAAATAAATAAAGACCTTAAGAAATCTCGTATAGTTTTTTTATATTTTACGACAGACATATACTTAAATATATAACTATGTAAAGAAAATTCTTGTGTGCTTTTTTTTAGGCAAATATGGCGTACGGTATATTTTTGAGAATATTTTAGAAGTTCAGAGCAAATATTTTGAAACAGTACGTGCTCTTAACAGTAATTGAAAGTTATGTGAAATCCTAAAAGAGATATCTAGTTCCTATTTGAACTTCAATTTTTATTTAACGGCTTTGTGGTTCTTTTTTCATCATTGTCGTGGTAGAACAGTAATTATAATCCAAACTGTACGTATAGACAGTTCAAATTGTACTGCTAATTGGAACAAAAAAATTCATTCAAGCCGGTGAAAATTCGATAATAACAGTTTGAAATATGACTATGAAATGAAAAGATATCATCATAGGTAGTAGAGCAACGCTGATTGCACGAACGGGCCAGCGCAACCGGGGCAGTACTACCCTCTCACAGAAGGCCAACCCAAAGCGACAACATCCCTGCTGTCGTGTGTCGTTTTTTGACTGCAAGACGACAGTGTGACAGTTATCGTGGTAAGTGTGTCTACTTTACACTGTCAAGTCTTTTACGACCCGCCATACTGCATCGTCTGCATTCGCAATGTTGACCACAACTTTTGGATTTTATTAATGTTTTCCATCAGGCAATAAGTCACTTTGGAAGGCTCATAAAATAAAAAAATTAGCCTATTGCAGTTCACTGCTTTAAATAGGCCACTCTGTTGGAATAAATTGTATACTTACAGAAAATAATGATAAAAGGTAGTGAAATGATAGTATATATTTAATATTATACGGGTGCAGTCATGGCTACCTTAAAATACTTTTTGTAAATTACAAAGCTTCCATAAATTTTCAAAATTGAAAGTATAGACAACGTATATGAGACTCCTTGTAGTGACAGAATAAGAATATCGCCCAAGTTCTTCCTATGGTTGTGGTAAGAGGTGACTCAAATCAACCTATCACCGTCCACTGCTGAACGAAGTTCTCCCCCGGGGAGCGCCAACCATCCTGGTCTTGGACAATTCACATGCATCCACCGCAAGCCACCTTCTTAAGAGGCGACTACGGGAACAAAATATGCTAGACAGCATCATCGCAAAGAGAAGGAAAGCTTAAAACGAATCCTATACCAACCGGTCTGGCCAGCGTGGTATAGTAGGCCAAAATCTCCTTGCTAAGTAGAGGCCTATGTCCAGCAGTGGACTGTTAAAGGCTGTTGATGATGATGAGTACGAGAGCCCAAATCTCTCCTGCTCCTTATTTTGAAATCGGCGGTAATACCCTTATAATTTACTTGTAGATGCCTACAGTCTGGTCTGCTTGTTTGTCACGCCATATCATATAATCGAGTTTGTTATAAAAAATAAAAACTGTTTTCAATTAATATCTTGAAGGTGTTAACGTTATTATGTAAAAATAATTTAATCGTGCAATTTTAAATATTTTAACACTTCTGAGTATCCGTTATAAACCCGACCGAGTACTATAAGGCAAGAACGCAAAAAAATGAAAGAAATTTACACAAAAAAAAAATACATTTAAATCCTAAATACATCTATTTCTTGCTTGAACCGTAAATACGAATGAAGTACGCATCTCCAAAAATAAACAGAAATAAATAGAGCTGACAGCTACACGGGGCACGAAAATAAACTGATGCACATGGTGGGTTTAACAGCTCCTTTGATACCGGTCAGCATGAGCAATTACCTCTGTTATTGCTTCCGTGGATAAAAAGTAACTAGCCTACTATTTATTCGGTCGTCCGCGTGATGGTGAGTAAAGAATACGGATTATTACCACTTCTTTTCTTCCTGTTGGTGTCGTAAGAGCCATTTAAAAGAAACTACGTAAGACAACAGGTTACAGAAATAAGGAAAGCTCAAAACAAACCCGATTTCAACACGTTTGAATAGCGTGAGTGACTCCTCATTTCGGAGGATAGGTTTGTGTCCAGCAATTGACTAGCAAAAGATGGCCGCCCTACTTTGCCCTCATGCTTTGACATATCTGCTTAAAATGACTGATGCCATAACCTCTCAAAAACTCAACCAAAACAGCTGTTTCTTTTTATTTCGTGAGTGAAGTTATCGTGGACGCCAAAAACCTCAACCCTTTTCAAGGTACTCTGCATTCTCGATACTTTTTCTAAATAAGACTTGTGGGATACGTGCCTAGGTAATTGCGCAGTGGCAGCGTATGCTACTGCTGTGCATGAGATCTCAGGTTTGGTTGCCGAGTCGGATTTCGGAGTTTATGTGTTTTTTTTTTATATAATGTATTTACAGAAAAAAAGTATATAAGTATTCTATCAGTCGATTTAGTTATCATAGCACAAGCTCTGCTTAGTTAGAAACTTGATGGTGTTGTGTCAAATGTACGATTATTTATTTATAATTATCATGATTATATATACCATCCTTATAAAAACGGTGACATACCCGCTTAAGATTGGCAATATGCAGGGCGGCCATGAAGGAATCAAACTTCGTCAACACTCCAGACGTTGCAGGTCAAACACTGTGTTGACTTCAAATAAAATTGATAAAAATGAAGAAAAATAATGAATTTATACATGAATATTTTTTCATTGTATTCGTCTCCTCTTACCGTATTAATCTCGAAAGTAAACATCACTATATTTAAAAACGAATTAAGTTATAACATTGACCAGCCATTCAAGGTTTCCTTTCTCTAAAATATATTTAAATACAATATATTAACATGTATTAAGTAGAACTATGATTAATATGTACAATAAGAGCATAAAGTTTTTGATTTCCTGCTGTTTTTTTTTTAAATTTTGCATTTTAAATTGTGCGCGATGTGGTTAGCGCTGTGATTTAATGTATAGAACACAGATTAAAAGTATTTTGATTAAAATATGTTTTTTTTTTCATTCTACTTCTCATGTTCATTGTCTTTCTTACCCGATGTAAATACGGTAGGTATGTGGAGGTACTGGTATCGGATTCCTCCAACACAAAGAGACGATCCTCCGACCAGGCTGTTGACCATGTCTGGCGAGCTAAGGTATACTTAGTCTGGCCATAAATACTGTTACACTTAATTATAAAAAAATATTACATTTGAATTTCGAATCTGTCATTTTTATACGATTGTTCATTGTGTTTTCTCATTTTGGCGCCAATACATTGTAAAATATTTTGCGATATTAAAATGGTGTGGGGTGATAAAGAGAACCGAATCGCTGTGATAGCATTACACAAAGTAGGTATGGAGCCAAATGCAATTTTTAAAACTCTCCATACACTTGGTATTAGTAAAATGTTTGTGTACCGGGCTATTAATAGGTACAATGAGACCTCCTCTGTTTGTGACAGAAAAAGATCTGGCCGTCCACGTAGTGTTCGTACGAAAAAGGTGGTCAAAGCAGTAAGGGAAAGAATTCGAAGAAATCCTGTCCGAAAGCAAAAGATTTTATCTCGGGAAATGAAGATAGCACCTAGAACCATGTCGCGTATTTTAAAAGATGACTTAGGACTTGCAGCCTATAAGAGACGCACTGGCCATTTCTTAACTGATAATTTAAAGAAGAATAGGGTGGTAAAATCGAAACAACTACTGAAGCGGTACGCAAAGGGAGGTCACAGAAAAATTTTGTTTACGGATGAGAAAATTTTTACAATTGAGCAACATTTTAACAAACAAAATGACCGTATTTATGCTCAAAGCTCTAAGGAAGCTTCCCAATTAGTCGACAGAGTGCAACGTGGACATTATCCGACTTCAGTGATGGTTTGGTGGGGTGTTAGCTATGAAGGAGTGACTGAGCCATATTTTTGTGAAAAAGGTATCAAAACATCGGCACAAGTGTATCAAGATACCATTCTTGAGAAGGTAGTTAAGCCCCTTAACATCACCATGTTCAATAACCAAGTATGGTCCTTCCAGCAAGACTCGGCGCCGGGTCATAAAGCTCGGTCCACGCAGTCTTGGTTGGAATCGAACGTTTCGGACTTCATCAGAGCTGAAGACTGGCCGTCGTCTAGTCCCGATCTTAATCCGCTGGATTATGATTTGTGGTCAGTTTTAGAGAGTACAGCTTGCTCTAAACGCCATGATAATTTGGAGTCCCTAAAACAATCTATACGATTGGCAGTGAAGAATTTTCCCATGGAAAGAGTGCGTGCTTCTATTGATAACTGGCCTCATCGTTTAAAGGACTGTATTGCAGCCAATGGAGACCACTTCGAATAAGCTTTTTATATTTTTAATTGTTTTATATTTATGTATTAAACTGACACACTGTAAAAGTAATAAATGTTATTTGCAGTTAACAATTTTCTTTTTTCTTTATTACAATATTTATGGCAAGACTAGGTATATGGTGACCGGCGCGATAACTTCTATATCACGATTCAGGATTAATAGTTACTCCATAGTTTGGTGTGTCATCGGTAGATGTCGCTGTAACTTATCTTTGGTAGCGCTGTTTACGAAAGTCGCCACATTAAGAGGTTTATTCGAAATTATTCGTCACTTTTTTTAATTCACATGATCATAAGACACACGGACGTATTTGTTAATATCTGAAAATTAAATCCATCACATTTTTTGATTGTCTAATAATTGAATACCAAAGACAAGTACTAAGCATTATTATTCAAAGTGTCCTATTTTCATTTACGTGTTTCTGTTATTAATGTAATGTATGTAAGTGTGTCAAAGGACGTCCACTGCTGGACATAGGCCTCTTCCAAGGTTCTCCACAACAATCGGTCCTATGCCGCCCGAATCCAATGTCTTTTCGCGAACCTTACCAGGTCATCAGACCACCTTGTGGGGGACTTACGAACGTTGCGTTTTGCGTTAATGTATTATGAAATTATTGTAATGTGTTTTACACGAAAAATTATTGATATATAAAGAAATCAAAAGTATGATATTATACAAATAAAACACAACAGAAATAGAAAAATATTTAAATCGTAGCTGGAAATTAAAACTCGTACTTGTAATGGAACTTGATTTGAAAGTAAATATTGTCACTGTGTACAAAGGTAATTTAACGATTGTAATGATTAATTCAAGGTGAATACAGTACACAGTATTATATATGTATATTTAGAAGTGTGTTTATCGGCAGTCTGGTTACCATTAATAACACTGTGCCCGGATCCCTCCTGTCTAAGACGCGGAGTGGCACGCCTTATGATTTTAGCCGGTCCGATTTCGACACACAACCCCGGTGTGGTAACGGCCCAAGGGGATTGCCACACTTTAAAAAAAAAACAGACTCTCTCTAGTTTGGAAGCAGACGGCCGTATGTGAGATATATACAAGTATTATTCCTAAAGGTACAGGTGATCCTAAAGTATATTCATTTTATGTCTGATATGCATATATACGTTATATTTATTGCTGTATACTCGTACATACAGTACACACAGACGGACCAAATGACGATACAGGGAGCGGGCCCTTTTTCAACATTTGGCAACCTCTTGGGCCCGAAATCAGATCAATTAAAAATACACGATGTATCAATCTGCGCCTGAGATAAGATGAATCAACCAGCACTCATGTTCCTCAGGCTGCAACAATATGCTAAGATCGGTGCCCATTCTGGCATTGCGTAGTGCATTGCAATTGTTTATACCCCACTCTTTCATATTATATCTAACCATGTATCGCCCTGCGAATGTGGGCACAAATCTTTTTCCTTTTTTTCTTCATTACATACATATATAACATACATATGTTTTATGGTAAAGGGACAGCAGAGGGCAGGAGCAGGCGAACTCATCTATGGTAAGTGAGTACCCTGTAGACACTTGCAACTCAAGAGTTATATATGTATTGTAACTCTTTGAGTCCCCTCCCTCGGGAAGGTAAAATCACGGGGCTTATGTTGGTGAACATATCTGGAAATTAAAGCTGGATAAACAGGTCTTTTTTTCGGTTCATACTCAGAAGATTTTTTTTTTGATGAACATAATTATCCATTCACAGTCTGGCAATAATTTGTGAGATCGTGTCAGTCCAATCCAGCTAACCCATTTTTTTTCTTTTTTTTAATGATAATTCTCGCACTACGAATGCTCTTGTGTCAGGCGGGACACAGACTCCTCAGAGTAACAATTTGTAAATCACAGAAATTATTGTCCCATATGGAGTTTGAACACACAGTACTCAGTGCAGTAGGCATCAGTACGGTAACCGCTTAACCACTACGCCATCCGAACATTTATTTATACCGGAGCTTGATTTTCACCGCAGACATAGTCAAATTTCTAACAGTAACGGTAGTTAGATAAAACCAGTCCAGTCCAGATGTCTAGATATTTAAGGAAAACTAACCAATAACCGTAAATAATTGGCAGGAAGCCATTGAATAGTCACGAGACGGCCGGACAGTCCATTGTTTGCATGTCTGAGAAAAGGCTTCTGCCAATCCAGTGGATCATATATACACTAGTACATTTTGAAATAAATCTAGGAAACAGTCTAAAATCCCTGTATTTCTTGTTTGATATCACTTTCACACATCTATATGCGTTGCATACCTACATATACACACGTCCTTGAACCCCGAACGGGTAGTCTCGGTATTAGCTCTGACATTTTGTCCACTATCGATATCAACTCGATACATATTTCAAAATGAATACATATCCCTCTATATGTTCAAAAATATTAATTGTATGTTATGCGGTTAAACTCAAAAAGTTCTGTACATGACCGTATTGCCACAAAACGGCGAGAGACAAAATATTAATAATATTTCGTACACCTAACACACAACGCCAAATGGTCCTAAACTAAGTAGCTTGTACTATAGGTACTAGAGAAGTGATATAAATACATATATACTTTTTTTGGTAACTATATACATAATATGCATTAAAAACACCCAAAATTCGAAACAAAAAGTTGTGGATCACACAAACGTGAATCGACCTAAGAATAGAACCACAGACTTCAGCCATAAGTCTCATACGCACAATATATTTATTTATTTATTTAGTGAGGTCATAAATATATATCTTGCCACCTTGTGCTGCACCCCTACCACTTCAGGATCACCTCTGCAGATCCAGATCAGACAGAACTCACAGCATCTGGATCAGCAGAGGTGACCCTGAGGTGGTGTTCGATTCATTCGATCGACACCTCGAACAAGTAACTGTGTGATGGACTCGAAAAGGTTGTATAACATCGTCGGTACTCAACATTCCGCTCACTTTACGGGACGACGTCGTGCCAACATCGTCCCATACCATTTGCCGTATGGTTTCCTCTTTCAATATTTCTTTTTAAGATTGATACTACCTTTCCCTACTTAAATGATTCTCTAACTCATTTTTAGTATTCTCATACGATGATTGTGTTTTTATAACCGCAGTATAAGTTAAACTTAAAGTGCGGTTGTTATGTTAAATACATTAATGATTAATGTAAGTCACATACAAACATATTGCTTTCTTAATTCGTATTATTTGCATCGACATCAATAAGTCATTCACGTACACATTCTTGATTCAGGCTGATAGTGGCATTGTTCATTTAAAATAAAAAAAAACTTCTTTACATTCTTTGAGATCGCATCTCTTTGAGACATTTTTCCCGTGGGTTGTAAGCGACCTTGTCGTTATTCCCATCATTTAATTTCATATCATAGTGTACAGGGTTCCAACCAGGTATTTAGGGCTTCAGGTCAACCTTACTTGTAAGTGATATGCCTGCTGATTAACGGACGAGGCTTTGACAAACAAAACATTCCGATTATCGGCTATAGGCTCGCTACCTATTACGATGGACTAAACCGCTGGCAAAAAGTAGACGTTTAATGTGTCTCTGCCTACCCCTCTGGACACACAGGCGTCATTTTATGTGTGTATCTATGTAAATACTGATCAAAATTTGGTAAATAAGTGACTTTTTGAATACGTAAAATTCTGGACAAGGAAAAAAACAAAGCGATAACGCAATTATAACAATTGAGTAGTAGGTGTTCTCCCGAGATGGGCGGTGATGCACCAATCTACTTACTGGCTCATTATCGGTGATAAACTAGACTTAAAAACAGTTTATCTCGATTGTGTTATTTTTTAACCCTTTTAGATGATACCTTTTATTATACCTACAAAAGTAAGTGTACAGATCCATTCTTGTATTTTGTAACCTATTTAAACAATTCTAATACTATAGTACTATTTTTATGCAAAGTATGTATGTATTGTAGTCTGAGTTATCCACAAGGTTGTGATTGTTTTTGTTCCCATTGTAAGAACTGTTGCAATAGCATTCGATTTTCATACGCCTCTTTAGGTACCTTTAGTAAAATGATATATATAACTGTAATACCCATAATCTTTAACATTTCATCAATATAAAGCATTTATTTTTTTACTTTCTCTTACAAATGCCACGATGACAATTACATGCAAATTTTTAACGACTAGATATGAGAGTACCCGCCTTCATAAGAGAAATATTGAATGTGTACTGAGATGTTTCCGATACTTGATGTGGTAACTTTGTTTTCACTTAATTGTAACTTATGGTGATTGCTTAATTGGCGATTGAGATTTATATAGAGAAGTTAAATTCGAAATTTGAATTGTATGCATAATTACATTTAGTTGGTTGTTTTTTTTAATATATGTAGTTGCTGGTTGTGACGATTTCGAAACGGAATATCAGTTTAGAATTTTTTACTGTCTCTCTGAAATTTGTATACCTACATTATTTGTTTTTTTTTTAATCAGCAAACATTGGTTTTGACAGTTATAAGACATAATTTAAATGTAATTTAAATACGCTGTTCGGTTGATTTTTATGATATATGTATGAGTCTGTATTAGATGTATCGATGACAATTCCCAAAAGGAATTGAAACTCAAAATCTAAACGGTCTAAGAAATTAGCGTGTCTAGGTTATCGTTGGTAAAAATGGTACTTTCAAAAAATTGAACAAAAATATTTATTTAAAACTTAATATTTTATAGTAAAGGCGTACATATAAATCTGACAAAGGCAAATATTCAAACAATCGGTATCAGATTCTTATTGGGAATATTTATCCTCAGTTTAAAAGTATTAAAAACAAATATGTATTTGTGAACGCTGTGCCTTACTTTTAAAGCCATACTCACACATGCACCCAAAGTACATGTCGATTTAAAAATAAAAGTACTCAATATTAATCACTCGTTGATATCTTTCGTCCTTAATACCGAAGATATTGATACCAATTTTATTCTCACACACTATATTACAACCAGTTCAAGTATTTAGGCCAATATTGACAAACACACTCACTTTTGCTTTGGCGCTTACAAAAAAGGGTTGATAAATGCAGAGCGAATTTATTTCAAGCAATTATAAGTCTTATAGCAATGTGACAGTCGCCACTTTTAACTGCACAATTTATGTAGGCGTCTGATTGAATATTTAAAGACGTGTAAGAAATCCAAGCGGTCTTTGAGACAACACAAGTATAATCAATGCATGACTATACAGAATGTTACAGAAAAAAAAATGTTCATATTCTTGTATTGTTTTTTAGTAAAGTAGGAAAAGTAGTACAAGAAATAAAAAAGGTTTTTTTCTCCACAGAAATTCATTTCAAAAGTATCAAATTGAAGTCGTAAGTGGTAACTCAGGAAAGATGATGACATGACACGGAATGGATTTTTTAAGAGCCTGCCAAAGTGGCTACTCTGCCTGATGGAAAGCATGAATAGAATCCAAGAGCTGTGGTCACCATACTCATTGCAAATGCTGACAACACAGTATGGTGACCCACACTATGGTGGCCTTGTGAGATGCTTTTTCTCACCCCGCTTGAGGACGTAAAAGGCATGACAGTCATTGTGACAGTGTAAGGCTTACACAGTTACCACGGTAACTGTCATCCCTGTATCAATGGGCCTCGGGTCTCGCACTCACCAACGAAACACGACAGTACAGATGCTGTCGCGTTAGGATCAAGCTAAAGCGACAGCACCCGTGCTGTCGTATTCGTCGCTCTGTCGCTTCTGTGGGAGGGTAATACTGCCACGACCGAACCGACCCGTTCGTGCTGAAATCAGCGTGGCCGTATTACCGTACCGTAAAAATTACCGTAAACACATCCTATAAGAACCCCTCAGGAGATATTAGTAGACCAAAGCTTTCTTTTGCTTTCTAATCCTTCCTGCTAAGGTAAGCCTCACCTTAGAGGAGCAGCAGCAGTGGGCTGGAAAATCCTATAGATGAAGTTAAAATTGATTTACTTTTTAGCACGAAAGAAGAAGTGACTTACGTACTGAGGTTATTGAAACTATGGGTTGCTTAACACCAATGAGTTTAAAAATATCTCTATCAAACTCTACGTAGTACCCATAAAAAATGTTTAGAAACGTGCGTCTTCACTACAAATGAAATTTTTGAAGTAAATTTTTTTCGTTACTTTTCTATATCAACCAACTATTTTACGACCCCTAACATACATTAACAGCCCCTAATAGTCCACATAGGCCTTAAAAAAAGATTTCGGTCCATTATTTTCATTTATATTAATTTCTTTTTTAGACATTCTATATTAATAACTATTTGTTAAATACTAAATTACTTCTATTTTCTGCTTTACTCAAAGATTGTCTACTAAATAAATCACCATTCTCGCCTATACACTCTGTCTACAACAATTGACTCCTAAATTCCTAAACCAATTCAAATGAATTTTGCCACACAGTACATAAAGAGCACAAGACAAGTACATAGACTACTTTTTTCATAAAAATTAATCTTCTAAATATTGAAATGAGCAATGAAAATTGCAGCAAAGTGAAGTTTTTTTTTCTATATTAAAAGCCTGCTAAAGTGACTCTACTCTGCCTGATGGAAAGCATGAATAGAATGCAAGAGTTGTGGTCACCATACTAAACGAGTACAATATTTAAATTACTTAATTTTCCTAGGTGTAGAAATCAACAAATTACGAATAATCAATCAACCTATCACCGTCCACTGCCGAACGAAGGTATCCCAAGGGACGCCAACGATCCCGCTCTTGGGCAATTCCCATCCGCTGCCAGCCACCTTCTTCAAGTCGTTTCATCGCGCGGCAGGGCGCCCTACACTACGTTTACCCAATCATGGTATCCACTCTAGTACACTACGAATAATAGGGGCCATAAACTTAAATATTGTAGAGAAACTATAAAAGTCCAGTATATATTTGGCGTGCCATAGCACTAAAGTATACAATGACAGATCAATTTATATTGATTCTTCGAAACAAGACTCTATGACAAGTACTAGCAATGGTACGATAGTCATGTATTAGTCTTTTAAAATGTTTCAGTTGACTAGATACAATATACACCTTTCACTAAAACATAAATCGTTAAATTAACACTTTCTAAATTAACGGTCACTAGCTGATAATTATTAGGCGAAATAAGATGCCTAATTTATTAGGAGGCATTATAAATCATTTGCAAATGTATGTCGATTTGTTACCATATGGTTGCAGAGAAAATTAACTCTTATTTTGTGTGTAATTAAGTATAAATTTGTACATCTAAGTGCATAATCGCCTGGTGGTAAGAAACCACTGTCTATGGTCACTGGCAACGCAAGTGGTACATCATTATTATCATCAACGTATTGCAGTCCACTGCTCGACTTCGGTCTCACCCATTGCACTCAGTTACGCAAAATCAAGCGGTGGTACTTTGATAAGCTTACCTGATTATCCTCGTGACAGATCTATTTTTGTAAAGTGTTGGTGCTATATAAATGAATGTAAGTGAGTACACAACGATTGAGCCAGGCCTTAAAGTTCCTGGGACCCCGACTTTCTGGAACAGTCCAAATCGTTTTTGTATAATATGCTGCAAAACGTCCAAGCGACACAATATATACCGAGCAATAGATTCCGATATTTCTAAAGTTAACCGCTATACCGACTACCCAAACTTAAAACTAACACTAGGATAAGTTGAATGGATTATAGTAGATGCACCGACCGACACTCACCGGCAGCGTGGGCACCACGCTCCCCGGGGCGTGTATGACAAGCAGTTCTTACTATTACTAAAGACTAGGGGTAAGTTACATACATCCACAACCCCAATACTCAACTAGTCATTAATAACTGACTACTGTTGGTAATAGCGTGAAGGTTCTTAATCTATTAACTTGCTTTATTTTCAATTCGAGCCAGTAGTTGTTGAGATTGGCTCGTTTAACCAAACTAACAAAACCTTAAACTTATTATATAGTTAAAAAATTATATATGTTTGTCTTCCAGCAGTTTAGTACATGTTAATACCGCCTCGGTAGCGCGGCAGTAGCGAACATAACTGTTGTGCTTGAGGTCTTGAGTTCAATTTCTGGGTCGAAAAAAATATTTGTATGACCTGCAAAAATTTGTTTCGGACTTTGGGTGTTTTCTATATATAATATAATACAAAAAAAACTATATAAATATCCTATCAGTCAGTCTAGTTATCATAGTACAAGCTCTGCTTAGTTTGAAACTAGATGGCGTTGTGTGTCAAATGTCCAAAAGTTTGATTATTGTTTATTTATTTTATTTATGTAATAAACAACCCTCAAAGTATTAATGAATTAATATTACTTATTTAATATCTAGTTAATTCAAAATCAATTCAACTATGTAAGTTCTATGTTATAATAATTCACTTCATTTCACCTTGCTGACTATCGTAAGCTGACAACATCACCGTATATTCTCAGTATTAATTTCTATTCAAAAGCCATCACGATTTTTATTGACATCCGTAATAGTGATATGACGGTGATAGAATGTTAATTACCAACACAGAACACAGTGACATTGACGACCTTTGGAACTGTCCTTCATATCATCATTTGTTGGTAAGTTGACGTTTAAACTGTAGTATAGGGTGGGCCAAGAATTCGTTAACATTTGAATCTAACATCCCGCACAAACATGTTACGGGAGTTCTTTGGACCGATGCTACTGGAATTTGCTGGCTACAATCGTAACACATGACTTCAACAAGATGGAGCCACTTGTCTATGAATGCCTGCCGCTGGTCAAAGCTGATTTCCAGACGAGGCGACGTTCCATGGTCACCCAGAAGTCCAGATCACCCCAGCAGACTTGGTTTTATGGGGTAATTTGAAGAATCGTGTCTACCTCAATAAACCAAATACAATACATCAACTAAAAGAAAAAATTAGCGGAGAGATGTCGGCGTTTTCGCAGTCTGTTTACCGACGAGTATCTGAACATTTTGGTGCTCGCTTAGAAGAGTGCAAACGTCGAAACATTGTTTCGACGTTGGTGTTGGTGGTCATTCAGACGATGTTATTTTTAATTAATAAATTTCAACTAATTAGCTTTCTTGTAAACAAATCATTTCTTTAATATATCAAATAGTTTTTTTATAAGATTTTTTCAAATGTTAACTAATTCGTGGCCCATTCTATATTTTTGTGGTATAGGGCAGTGGTTCCCGATTAGTTTTTTCTACGTACCACTTCAAGAAAGACCTCGAACTTGCGTACCCCTCAGTCAAAGTCAAAGTAAAATTCGTTTATTAAACATAGGATTCTAAGAACACTTATGTAAAAAGTGACATTTAATTTAACATTAAGAAAATGACTCGACCACAAATAACTTTAAGGAGTCGGGAGAGAAGGATTAAATAATCATTAGGTATTGATTTTAAGGATTTAATATTTTAATTAAGAGATTGCTCGCGTACCCCTTGATGCAATCTCACGTACCCCTGGGGGTACGCGTACCACTAAATGGAAAACAGTAGTATAGGGAATGAAGCAAACTAGTCTGATGATATGTGGACTACCTTTGCCCTGGAGTTCAATATACTAGTAATTGAAGGGAGTGATTGTTTTAAGCAATTACTTTTCTATTTTCTGTGGTTTTTTTAAAGTTGAAAGGAAAACTTATCTCTCTTACGGTATTAGACAAAAGACAATTCAAGTAACATAATATAAGGATAGACTGGAAGAGTTCGCCGTGAGTGATGTGACCGTCTTTTGTTATACTAAATGCAAATTTCCATCTATGTCTGTACATGTATACTGTAGTGGTATGCAATGAAGTTATATAAATGAAAAAATGAAATAAATATCTTACATCGATTTACTACCTTCCTTGACCAGCACAATATCTAATTTAAATACACACATAGGTAAATAAAATTAGACATCCTTTTTGCATGAGTTTATCAACTTCCACTGCTGTACGCAGACCTTGCTCGAGGAGGGTAGGTGACCCTCCCGATGTTAACTAGCCCATCCTTCATTAATATTTAAATCCAGATTGATTCAAATCTGTACTAACATTATAAAGATGTATTTGTTTGGTTGAATCCACTAATCTCTATAGGCTGTGTATCATCATACTACGACCAGTAGGAGCTGAACGTCAACAAAAAACGTTGCATAGATAAAATTGCTTCTTTACAGAGCTTCCATTGTGGGTGTAAATGGTTAGTGTCGCAAAAATAAAGTAAATCAAAATTGTTCCCCTTCAAAAATTGTAAAAAAAGTCCATGACAGCATATAGTCTATGTTTTAAGATTGTCCCACTACAACCTTTTTTATAGTACAAATTTATTCACGTTTTAATACATGAAATCACACACGACCAATAGGAGACACAGACGTCGTTGCACGGGTCAGCTAGTGAGTAAATAAAAATGTATTCGACTGCTTGTTTTGTGGTTCTCAAACCAGTGTCAAGGCTCCACCCACGATGGCAAGCCTTATATATGAATTTGGACAAATTTCGCATCAAGATAGTCCATAACTTTGTCTTTATACAACCTTACTCTTAGTCATCGCTGATTTAATTTTCTGATTCAATAAATGAGTCACTTTTGTTCTTTGATCCTTCACTTACTAAACATTTAAGAGTTTCTTTATTCTTTTAAAATAATTTAAAATAAAACTAAGTCACAAACTATTTTTTGATGTATTTTGTCGAGATATATATTATAGTCAAAGTTCGATGCGCAGTCTTTTCGCGGAAGGACTGGCTTATCCTAGGTTTGGCCAAAGCCTCCAGGCAATCCTCGAAATATATTTCAATTTCCCACTATGACTGAGAAGTATTTTTAGTCAAACCTAACCAAATTTGTCTCTTCTAGGTTATAAGGAAAAACGTAATCTATTTGTGCTTTGATAAAATCAAACCTGAGGACTGACCAATCCAACTTAGGACCGCCAGAGTTTCAGAGTTTGCCTACAACATATACATCAAGTTTTCAAATCATTTTAAGAGATTTAACGAGATCAATAACTGTTTGCCACTATGCATAGGACAACATCTACATACAAACCAGTTTACTACGGATACTCTACTCGTACCTTTGTTTTTGCTGTGTAGAGCTTAAACTGGATACATATTTAATTAAATTAAGCGATTAAATTAAGATGGTTACTTATGGGTACAATAATGGAGACTACCTACTTCCCTCCTAAGTTTATGAAATTTAAGAACAAATATGCAAACAAAGTGTCTGACAAAAAAAAAGATAGTTATTTCGGACATCTGACACAAAACGCCATCGATTCTCAAACAAGGATACTAGACAAGGGGGTTTACTCGCAGATAGTGCCCGCGGTAGCAGGCAGGCGCTAGGAGGAATCTGGAAGTCGTAATAACAGCTGTTCCCGGATACCTCCTATGTCAGGCGCAGAGTGGCACATCGTATGGTTTTAGTCGGTCCGATTCCGACACACCACCTCGCCGTAAACCCCGGTGGGGTGACGGCCAGAGGGGGTTTCCACACGTTAAAAAAAAAAAAAAAACGGTACTAGACAACTGATATTGATGTATACTCGTATACTTTCTGTTTGATAAATATTTACATTCTGTACAAAGAAAATCAAATAATAATTATAGTTTAATAATTATAATTCTTTGAATAACGTCACAATATCTCTCTCTGACATAAATATAATTGAATAACAGTAAGTTAAGTAAACTCAGGATTCCTAAGGTATATGAACTAAAAATTAATAATACCGACGCCATTTGGTCCTTTTCGTTCATTTTATTTATTGAGAACGCAAATCGTACCTTTAATAAAAATCTTATGTATTCTTATTTTTTTTTATTTCAAGAGCCCATCAAAGTGACTCTACTCTGCCTGATGGAAAGCATGAATAGAATCCAAAAGTTATAGTCACATACATTGCAAATGCTGGCAATGCAGTATGGTGACCCACACTATGGCGGCCTATTAAGATGCTTTTTACGCCTAACTTGGGAACGTAAAAGGCATGACAGTCATCGTGACAGTGTAAGGCTTACACAGTTACTACAACTGTCACCCCTGCATCAATGGTCCACCGGTCTCACTCACCAACGAAACACGACAGCACGGATGCTGTCGCTTTAGGTTGGTCTTCTGTGGGAGGGTAGTACTGCCAGTCAAGCCGGCCCGTTCCTGCTGTAATCAGCGTGGCTCTACTACCTATATAAACTTGCTATATATAAGCTGTCTTAGCTTTGAACTCTTTTTAAATAAATGATATCGGCTCCATTAAATTAGCGATTCAGCCCAGTTTTAACGAGACAACTTCTCCCAATATATATTTTAGCTCATAACTTACATTTTTTTGTGTTAACGATGTTTCCACAAGTTTATTTATTCTTTGAGAAATTTCGTATTTATACAGCATTGATTTTTGTATAACGGACAGTTATTCAGTACCGAGAAAGGGTTTCATAAATATAGGGTTCACACTTTTGGTAATTAACCTGATAATGAATATACAAATTTTGTCTGAGTAACAAGTTATGTGGGTAGATTTTTTGGCGTTGAATTTGTCTCAGATTCAGTAGATAAATTTAATTGTGAAAAGGTAGACTGCACGGATGACGTCATGTTTTATTCGATCACATTGCCACTTTCTATTGTGTTGAGTATTGTAGTTTCGGTCCCCACATGGAACAACACAGGTTCAATCGAGTCTGTGTGTGCTTTTTGTTAGTTTCATTAGTGATTTACTGTCTAAAAAAGACAAATATCGTTAAAGATACAGCTTGATATTATTTTTCTGTCCTAGTTAATTTTTGCATAGATACACCCTCAATTTAATTTTTAGAAATATTTCTCAAAGGATTGACAACCCTAATTGTTATATACTATTGTATTATTTCACTAAAATTAGTTTATTTTAGTTCTCTGAGAAAATTGGTTGTATTTTAAGTATCGGTTATATATTTTCTAATACTGATTGCTTCGCAGATCCCGTTAGAGGCTCCTGATTCTTAATCAAGTGAAACAGTAGAGTAGACTTTAATTCTTAGAACATAGAGATGATTTCAAATGTACAAGTTCATTTCATATGTAAAGTTTTACACATTATAAATCATTACTGTTCGCTAAGGTACACTACGATTTTCTCTCTCTGCTACCGGAGCTGTATATAAGCGGTTACTGGAGTCTTAAAATGCTCCTATGTCAATGGTGTAACATGCCTCATATATCCTAATATTTTTTTTCTATCTACAGTAGAACATAATTGATGTCAGACAAAATACTAATCATCAATCAACAAGGTTTGCTAGGTAGTAGAGCCACGCTGATTTCAGCACTAGCGGGCCGGTTCGACCAGGGCAGTACTACCCTCCCACAGAAAACCAACCTAAAGCGCCAGCATCCGTGTTGTCGTGTTTCGTTGGTGAGTGTGAGACCGGAGGCCCATTGATGCAGGGTGACAGTTATCGTGGTAACTGTGTAAGCCTTACACTGTCATAATGACTGTCATGCCTTTTACGTCCCCAAGCGCGGTGTGAAGAAGCATCTCACAAGGCCGCCATAGTGTGGGTCACCATACCGCATTGTCTGCATTTGTGATGAGTGTGGTGATCACAACTCTTAGATTCTATTCATGCTATCCATCTGGCAGAGTAGAGTCACTTTGGCAGGCTCTTACTATGAAAAAAAAAATAAAAGAAAAACAGCCTTTGGCAGTCCACTGCTGGCAATATCCAGCCTCTCCTTAGCAATGACGTTATTTTTTTCTGTCCCAGGTGATAAATCAGCTATTTGTCACTCATCGCTAGATATCTTCGAGATTACTACTTTATTTCGAATAGAATATTTTATTGATGAAACTAACTCGTTTCCAGGTTACTTTTTGAAGGATGTATGGCTAAAGGAAATTGAAATACAGAACCAAATGAGTGTATGTCGTTTTGGAACATTAATGTGATTTTAAAATTTCTTTGATTGCCAATTTCCTCTTTCGCCATACATTTATCAGTCTCCATTTACGTCAGACATTGGCTGTATATTAACGAACCATACAATAGGTATATTTCCACGTCACATGTTGAAACAGGGTGTCCTCATAACTGGAAACAATGGTGTCTCAGAGCGTTGCGTCTCTTTCGTCATACTTCATTTGTGAGTTTAGAGCATCTTGTTAAGTATGACAATGTACTTATATTTGAAACAAGTGCTTCTTTTAATAATTTCATCAAAATGCGACCTTGATAGAAAAGCTTACAAAATTAACAACGCTTTACAACGCCATCTATTGAAAAGTAGCCACACTACTTAGTATAACTATAGTAATAACTAATCCTGCATCTTGAAGTGAAAGTTCTTACATAGTCTACCAATTATACTTGTAACCATTAGGTTTTTCAGTGAATTCAAAGTATTATTATAGTAGTATATAATTAATATACTATATTAAGTAAAGTATATGTTCGATTGCTACCTTTATCATTAAAAAAATTAATAAAAGCCCAAAGATTCTCAGAAAATACAAATAACGTTTGCTCAAAAAACATAAACGCGTAATTCCAGTACTTAGACATCAGCATATATAATTTTATGGCCACTAAAAGTATAGTAGTTTAATGAGTTTCATGGCGACTTACAGAAGATTATATTTAAGTCCGTGACGATACACATTACGGACAAAGCCTACTTTCACATATCTTGACAGATTGATCAATAAAAGTTTATTAATATTAAATTGAGGTATAAAAGAAAATTTGTTGCTCGTAAAATTAAATACGGAATCACTACGAGACTGTCCCACTCAGTATTGAGCTCGATATTTATTAGGGTTCAGTGTGAATTTTTTCTATGGTATTTTTTTATTTTAAGAACCTGCCAAAGTCACTCTATCTCACGGAAAACATGAATAGAATCTAAGAGTTCTGGTCACCATACTAATTGCGAATGCAGCAATGCAGTATGGTGGGCCTCACTATGGCGGCCGAAAACTCACTACAGCGCACGTGTTTCACTTCCGCTATGATCCCGGGTCCTTTAAGAGGAGCTGAAAAAAGTGTCTCACCAGGTCACCATAGTGTGGATCACCATACTGCATTGTCTGCGATTTTAATGAGTATGATCACCACAACTCCTGGATACTAATTATGCTTTCTATCAGGCAGAGTAAAGTCACTTTGGCAGGCTATAAATAGAACAAAAAGTTAATATTATCATACATGTTGTTCCAGGACCTATTATTTAAAAGCCGTGGGCTATACCTAAAGCATTCAAGATAATTAATTATAATGCCATCCGCACCATATGTTCACAAAACATTTTTATCCGCCGACAATCGCCCATAACGTGGGTAACGGCCGACTGTGCGCAAGCGCATACAAAAAGCCGGAAGGGGTGGGCGCTTTATTTGTCCCCCAATTCGTTGTCTGTGTATTTGTTCCTCGTAAACGGAATAAGGTGAGGTCTAATTTATGTGTGTCAATATCATTAGAAGTTGTTGAGACATTTTGGATGATATGCTTTCGCTTTTTATCTCTATGTTGCCACCGTAGGACCGTAGTACTAGCACAGCTATTGAAATTATATCTTGTGAATTTTTTCTCACGAAGTTTTGGTAGCTCTATTCAAAAACAGGACGTTAGTAAAATCTCACATAAATATCCGTACTTATACATTGAATAAACCATAAACACAGTTATCATTGCTATCACCGAACACCACCGGATAGATGTATTGTTTTTCGAGTATAAGAATATTTCTTTAGCACACTTTATAGCCAAAAAGGCTTTACTCATTTTGGTTCTTTTGTGTCTATAGATTCATTGTATTTGTTAGTGTATATTAAATGAAACCGTGTAAATAAGAATTATGAATATGAAAATCGCCAGTTTGTAAATTTTAAGTAAACATTTATATGTCGTAATTTTTTTTGTCTGTGTTTATTACTAGAATGATACTAAAATCGTGCTAGACATGTAGTTTTGTCAAGTGCGTGTGTTAAGTGCATATGTTCCTATGAAACTTTAGAAAACAGAATCAGCTGTGAGATAGACATTTTTTTTTCCCATCAAGAACTTAGGACCCCAAGTGAACCTCACGTGCAATTGGTGCACCTGCTAATCGACTGACGAGGCTCTGGCAAACAAAGCATCCCAATTGGCTGCAATAGGCTCGCCACCTACACACGGGACCATAGCACTGACGAAAAGTAGGCGCTTAATATGCCTCTGCCTTCCCCGAGGAAGTGTTTTGTTTTTCGCTTTGGAGCCTGCCAAAGTGACTCGACTCCATCTGATGGAAAGAATGAATTGAATCCAAGAGTTATGGATACCGTACTCATTGCCAAAGCAGACAATGCAGCATGGTTACCTGCACTATGGTGGTCTAGTGAAATGCTTTTAGACTCTCCACTTCGGAACGTAAAAGGCATAACAGTCATGGTGTAAGGCTCACTTCTTCAGTCTGCGGTCTCGCACTCACCAAGGAAACACAACAGCATGGATGTTGTCGTTTTATGTTTGTCTTTGTGAGATGATAGTACTGCCCCACTCGAGCCGGCTCGTTCGTGCTGAAATCAGCGTGACTCCTTGTAATTTTTTGTACCAGAATCTTTATTGAAGAGTGCCTTATTCTGGCGACGGTTAAGTGTTATATAAAAGATTATCCTTATTAGTCCGTGTTTGAGATATTTATATACATAGATATATCATAAATCGTTTCTTAAAGTAGTGATACGAATAGCTAAGGAGTGTCTCAAGTTGTTTCGTTTTGCGTTTAAATGTCAATCATTGTCTATAGTACGCCATTATTAAATTATTTTGAACGTTAATAATTGAGCAACGAGTATATTTACGAGTACAACCACAATTCCCTTGAGAGGTACCTCCCAACTATAAAGATTTCTGTCTCTCTCTCTCATCTGGCACTCGGCAGCCAGTTCAGAGAGAGCAGAGCCTAAAGTCTATGATAACTGGTATATTGTTTAGTAACAAATCTAAGAAAAATTGGCATCGTTACACAAGAATTTATTCTGGAAAGAAATCGAACTCAGGTCCTCTGGCTCAATTAGGTTCGTTAACCAAGCTTACCTAGGTTTACTAACTGGAATAACAGGTCTATCAATTAATGAAATTTAAAATAATCGTTATTGCTAGTATGGTCCTATATTTACTTTGTCTTTAGAAAATATGATCGATGAAGTCGACTCTTACAATTATCTTTATAATAGTTTTTACCCGCTTCGGGCCCCGCTCGCGGGTATATCAGGTATCGTGGTAAATAGTAACCTATGTGTTATTCCTATAAGCTACATTACTGTAAAGTTTATTAAGTATTTTTTGCGTGAAAGAGTAAAACACATAAACATATACACTCTTACAAACTTTCACGTTTATAATATTAGTTGAAACTAGTTGTAAAACTCACTCTGGAAAAAAACACCGAAATAAACCACAGAGGCATCTTATTTTGAAATCCATTAACAATATAGAGAACTATGAAACTACAGTATAGGGCCAAGGTTGGTCTTTTAAAGAGGGAACCATAGAACCCATAACACAAGTTAAATCTTATCAGGGGTGTCAGAGTTCAACTACCATTTGTGCCTTGAATGTTTGCTGTTTATTGTAAGTAAAATTGTATGTAAAATAGATTTTGAATTTTGAAAAAAAAATATTAAAGTTAAAGTAGTTTTGAGTCAACCTGTCCACACAGACGGCATACACACCCCAGTATACATTGTAAATACAATCCAACGCTCTAAGAATTAGAATTACATCGTGATTATATAAACATAATAATATCGGTATATTTAATAACAGGTATTACATTAATACTCAACCGAGTATTTATCACATACCACTCTATTTAAACGGTATGGTGAGAGGTACCGCAAGGTCGGCCTCTAGTAAGCTGAGGATACATGATATGAATTTGTTTAATTTAATGTTTCCGAAACATTTTCGTCATTCGGCTTTCATGACGAGGTCCAGGTCAATGGTATAATGTAACCTTATTAAAAATGTAAGTATTGACTTAAATTTATATGTACTGGGTGTGGCGACTTCCACATTACAGCATAAAGAAAAATATACAACAGCGCCATCTAGCGAAGATACATCGAACTACGAAGTATGAACGAAACCTATGAATGTAATGAACTACGAAGACACTACTAATCCTGTATCGCAAAATAGAGATTCGCGTGGCAATTAGCATACATATATACAACATCCCAACATCAACCGTTGGGCCGAGGCCCGGCAGGCACGATCTTGCCTGGTCGGAGGATCCCCTCTCTTTGTGTCGGAAGGACATGACCCTAGTCCCTCCAATCCTTGCAGCTAAAATTGTGTTTATCTCTATCCATTTAAAATAAGATGTAGTTTAGCTAAAGTGTCCGTGTGGTGATGGATTAAGAATACATAGTGTTACCACCCCTATTCATCCCGTGGGTGACGTAAGAAGCGACTAAAGGAACAAGCTAATAAAGAAAATATAACTACAAAAGAGAAGGCAATTTTGAAACAAATTCTATTCCAATCCGTCAGACCAGGGTGGTATAGCTAGCCAATACCTTCTTGAAGCCCAGCAGTGGACTTTTAAAGTTTGTTGATGAATAGAAACTAAAGCAGTATGTCATTATAAATACTTATGCATATTTATATGATAATGATATTTACATACTCTGATAATCGTAAAATCGAATGTATAGTAAATACTAAAAGGTTTATGAGTCAATTAGCTCTTAAGTAAAGATGATAAATTAGGAAAATTAAAACAATTGTAGCATGTCGAAAGAAATCACAGAAAATGGCCACCAGCTCTCAAATAAGTTCGACACTTTGACAATCGTAACATTCCTCGTACTAATAATTATCTAAACGCGAGATTTGATTGCAACATGGGGTTCGGTATGTTTACGCTACCGTAATTGTGGTAAATGAATGTAGGTTATGGTTTCTTTGAGTAATGTCGAAAAGGTTTTACTAAATTATTTACATTTACGCAAAGATATTTAGCCATTTGGGTTTGTGGTGGTTAAGATATATTCAAGAGGTTATGTGCACAGTGTGCGGTTTTAGTTGGGTTATAGTGCCCTAGTAGTGTGACGTCCCGTGGGGTTCCAACACATCAGAAAAAAAAATGATTAATATTTCGATCATTTGACATACAACGCCATCTAGTCCCAAACTAAACAGAGCTTGTACTTTGGGTACAAGACAACTGATATAAATACAAATATACTTTTTTTTTGTAAATATGAGTACATGCATATTATACATAGAAAACACCCAAACTCCGTAACAAGTATTTGCACACACCGAAATGTGCACAATATACATAGATTCTTGCCTACTATTTCTTTTTGGATTAATTTCTGATTTGCCAACTTGAAGTTTCAATATACATGAGTACATGGGGTTCAAGGAAAGTACTAAATGAGTCCCATTGATAATACCTACAAAATGGGATCCAAAACTGGGATCCAACGAAAATGAGTACACTTTCTCAAGGAGACAAGGGCTGAACATGTCACTCACGTGAATAAGACCAAAATATATGTGGCAAAGTGTTGGTGTTTTGTGGTGTCTTGCTCTTCTAGATCATGGGTTAGAACGTATGTTTTATTATATATCGGTGTGGATATGTGATTTCTAAAATTTGATTCTAAAGGTGACAATTATCGTGGTAACTGTGTAAACCTTACACTGTCACAATGACTGTCATGCCTTTTAAGTCCTCAAGCGGGGTGTGAAAAAGCATCTCACAAGGCCGCCATAGTGTGGGTCACCATACTGCGTTGTCAGCTTTGCAATGAGTATGGTGACCACAACTCTTGGATTTTATTCATGCTTTCCATCAGGCAGAGTAGAGTCACTTTGGCAGGCTCTCAAAATAGAAAAAAAATGTGAGTTTGTTTGTTTATTTGTTTGGTTGAACGTACTAGTTTCAGAAAATACTGGTGCGATTTGAAAAATCTCTGAATTAGATAGCCTGCTTATCGAGAAAGTCTATATATCATCACGTTGCGGCCAGTAGGAGCGGAGTATCGATGAAAAATGTTGCAAAAATATGCAAAAGATTTTCCTTTTAAGAGATTCTATTGCTTCGGTTACGCAAACGGCGAGTTTCCCAAAAATAATGAACGAACGAATTATTCCTCTAAAAAGTACTAAAAAAAATCCGCGACAGCATATGTCTATCTTTTAAGTTTGGCCCACTACAACCTTTTGTTTATAGTAAACAAGTTAGTTTTCACTGTATAACATCACGCTACGTGCAATAAGAGATGCAGGCAAGGTTACATAGGTCAGCTATATACACATAAAAGTACTTTTTTAAAAGCAATCAATATTTCCCTTTTCCGATATGTTTTTATAGATCCACATCTCCTATTGGTCGTACCTTGATATTATATAACCTATGTCTATAAAGGTCACAACACAATTTTTTTTTTTCATTCCAAGTTTCGAATCAGTAGTTTGAGAGATCAATACATTCAACCAAACAAACAAACCATTCACCTCCATTTTATTATACTTAAGATTTATATTTGTATAGTGCCTAAAACCTTTGGTTATTAAAACGACTTTAATATTATTTTCAGTACTTATCTTTTATAAATCACACCACATTCTCACTACATACAAAGTTTACCAACAGCTTAAAATGCAAGCAATCGCAAGAAATGCACAGGTTCAACAACCACCAACAACTATGACCAACGTTCCTCTACTTCCTACAACAAATTTTAAAATAAAAGCGTAAATCTAAACACACCAGACAGGTCTTGATAAAATGGTTGTTTGAATTTGAATGTCCAATTTCAAAGCGCTTCTGTACCCCTCTTTGTAAAACAAATTTAGGGTTTTAATGCCTACCAAAGTGACTCTACTCAGCCTGATGGAAAGCATGAATAGAATCCAAGAGTTGTGGTCACCATACTCATTGCAAATGCAGACAATGCAGTATGGTGACCCACACTATGGCGGCCTTGTGAGATGCTTTTTCACAACCCGCTTGGAGATGTAAAGGGCATGACAGTCATCGCGACAGTGTAAGACTTACACAGTTACCACGATAACTGTCACCCCTGCATCAATGGGCCTCCGGTCTCACACTCACCAACGAAACACGACAACACGGATGCTGGCGGTTGGTCTTCTGTGGGAGGTTAGTATTGCCCCGGTCGAGCCGGCCCACTCGTGCTGAAATCAGCGTGGCTCTACCTCCTACCAAATCTCGTGGGTCTTCTTTGAATGGTTGTTTATAAACACTGGTCATAAATCTGATGAGGCGTGGCTTCCTGATTTTAGTGGTATTGTTCAAGAATTCTCACAATTACAATGGAAGATTAACTCACACTAATTCCTTGTATGTGATGATGTTTTATTTAAACTGATTTGTGCATGTGTATGTGCTCTGAATTAACACTTATTGTACGTCACTTCACATACACACACATACGCTCATACCTATTGTAGTAATAATTGACTTGCCCGTCGGCTTAGCGGTTACTGATCCCGACTGCTAAAGTAAAGTTCGTAGGGTCGATTTCCATCATCCATTCCATCCAGAACAGATGGTTGTATTATCGTCATTATCTTTTGTTTTAGATCTCATCATCAACAGTCTTGAGATAGTACATAAGTCTCATCAACAACTTTGTTAGTCCACTGCTGGACATACGCCTCTCTTTAGCCAGGAGGTTTTGGCCTTCTATACCACGCTGGCCACACAATGTGGTATAGAATTTGTAATATAACAATAATTGACTGCCTCGATGGCATAGTAGTAGCGAAAGAGACTGCTGTGCTTGAGGTCTCGAGTTCGATTCTCGGATCGGACCAAATGTTTGTATGATCTACAAATGTTTGTTTCATAGTTTGGGTGTTTACTGTGTGTTTTATGTATGTATTTACAAAAAAAGTATATAAGTATTCTATCAGTCAGTCTAGTTATCATAGTACAAGCTCTGCTTAGTTTGAAACTAGATGGCGTTGTGTGTTAAATGTCCGAAATGTTTATTTATTTTATAATAGTATCCTTACACATCTCACACACAGCCTAAACTAGGCAAAACCTGTACTATAACCAGTCTACTGATAAAAATGCTTTTATATTTCTAATTACATACATATTAGAGATAAATCACACGCAGACACAGAACAAATGACTGTGTAAATCATGTAAAGATTTGTCTTACGTGGGAATCGAACTCACGACCTGGTTTAGCAGTCAGTGCCACTAACCACTAGGCCCGTCAAATTTCATGTAATTTATCTCTAGTAAGAACATGATTAGAAATGTATGTAAGTATGCTTATCAGCATTTTTGTTACCATAGTACAGACTCTCTCTAGTTCAGAAGCAGACGGCTATGTGAGATGTGTAAGGTTTTTATTTTTTCTAGTACTCCTCTAGTTTTCCTCTATTTTTTATTTCTCATGTTTAAGAGTACTCCAGGTCCTCCTATTGTTCAAAGTACACGACAAAAGATGCTCTTAGTGTCGTCGAAAACTACAAAACAAAGGGAAAACAGCTGTTGAGCACGTAACTCCTCAAATAACTTCCTACAAACCATTTTACACTCTACTCCCATAAGATTAGACTTCGTTTTAGTGAGACAAATCCTAAGTAATAAAGTCAAAGGATAATAAACTTTATGTTCAACCATAAAGGTATGATTTTTTTTTTCTTTGTATCACCAGACACCCTTCCGGGAAGGTGTCTGGGATTCAAATTAAAATGACAATTGTTGCTACAGATGGGTTGGACTGCGTGTTAGTGGTTATTGCAAGTTCATGTTTACTACTTACGTTTTGATATTAGTAGGTACGGACTACATTTTAAATAGAATTTTTTTTTTTGTGTTTCGTTGGTGAGTGTGAGACCGGAGGCCCATTGATGCAAGGGTGATAGTTATCGTGGTAACTGTGTAAGCCTTACACTGTTACAATCACTGTCATGCATTTTACGTCCCCAAGTGGGGTGTGAAAAAGCATCTCACAAGGCCGCCATAGTGTAGGTCACCATACTGCGTTGTCAGCATTTGCAATGAGTATGGTGACCACAACTCTTGGATTCTATTCATACTTTCCACCAGGCAGAGTAGAGTCACTTTGGCAGGCTCTTGAGACAGAAAAAAAAAATAGCTAGTAGATGTACAGATGGTTCACTTGATAATATAAAAAAGGTTGTAAGCTAATAAGTTTTATATGAGATCAAACTCGAGATGTAATCACGTTCCTTTTATTTTTCTATAAATGAAAGTAATTCCCTAATAACCCTTGTATTTGGCTACATAAAAAAATAAAATTTTAAAAGAAATAATTTTCCCGCGCGCCGCCATTTTGTCTTTTTGTTTAAATTTACTTGGCGTTCCAGACGACGTGTTGCCAACACTATATACCGTATTAAGCATTTAAATAATTAAAGTAAGTAATTACATACGACAAAATCCATAGACATTTTCAACTCAAGAATGACAAGTGAGTTGACATTTTGTTATTGAAGAAGTTTATTTTTTTTTAGTTTCTTAATGAAATATAGCGTTTTTGAGAAGAGATCTTCCCATATTCTTTCAATCGTTAACTGAAATATTATTTTCTACTACTACATACAGACTTTATCATTATAATCAACAGCATTCAACAATCCACTGCTGGACATAGGCCTCTCCTTAACAAGGAGGTTTTGGCCTACTTTTATAGAAATGTACAGACTCGTAACTTTTTAAATATCTTCTAATTGCCGACATATCCTTTATTTTCTAGTTACTGGTAACACTAAAATATGAATTCCTTATTAATCGATTTTAATATATTTATATTAAGAACTATTGCTTAATAAGAGTTCACAGAAAGCAAATTCATAAATACCCTTATATAAAACGTTGAGTAATGCTATAACAAGATAAAGAAATTAACAATTTAGTCTATGACTGTATTCAACGCATAAATCATTGGCCGCATTTCTACTATCTGCATGATCATAACATAACTGTGCCCGTAACGGTGGACAGTCGGTCAAAAAAGTAATTCAGAATACATTTAATAGGTCTCGCAGTAACGACTAATGTTTTGCATTCAACATTAAAATAAAACACGTCAACATGTTATGAAAAAAAATTGTTTCATAGTCGTCAAATCTTTGTGATGTGGTTGATTTAGAACACAAAGTGTCACCTCCTTATTCATTCCGTGGGGGTCGTTAGAGTCAACTAAGAGAGAAAACTATGGAGACCAACATTACTGCAGAGAAGGAAAATTTGAAACAAACCCCACACCAACCTGTTTGACCAGCGTTGTATAGGTTCATATACTGAACGAAAATATATTACACCTATACAACACTCATGCGCCATTGAGGAATATCAAACTTAAACATCCCCCCGCACCTTGGTTGACAAATAGCATCCGTAGTGCAATGCGGAGCAGGGATGGAGCTTTTCGGCGTTTTAAAAGAACTCGAAGTGATGATGCCTGGCTTGCCTACAAAATTGCTAGAAACAAGTGCAATCAGATGATACGTAATGCCAAACGCCGTTATATTCTCGATAACATTTCTACATCTTCTTCTGCCGACATCTGGAAGTTCCTGAGGACTCTCGGCATCGGTAGCAGGCGCCACGCGGATCTTCCAGTGGGCATTGCTGTAGATGATATCAATCGTCATTTCACCACTTCTATTATCTTGGATCATCATAGCAAATCCCAAACTATCGATTCCGTGGCCCGCCTGCCTAAACCTATTATAAACCCCTTCGACTTTTCTCCAGTTGCATCAGAGGATGTCCGGCGGTTTCTTGTTTCTATCAAATCCAAAGCCACTGGTAATGATAACATTAGTCGTTTTATGGTGACTACTATCCTGGACCAGCTCTTACCAGCCATCACCCACATAATTAACTATTCCCTTGATTCCAACGTCTTTCCCTCCTTATGGCGCAAGGCTTATGTACGCCCATTGGCTAAAGTACCTATTCCCTCCCTCCCTTCCCATTTTCGTCCAATATCCATTCTCCCTTTCCTGTCCAAAGTACTGGAAGCTTGTGTACATAAGCAACTGTCTCACTTCATTTATCGGAATAATTTACTCAGTAAGTATCAGTCAGGATTCCGACCTGGACATAGTACAGGGACAGCTTTGCTCAAGGTAACGCTTGACATTAAGGCGGCAATGGAGGAGGGCAAAATAACTGTTCTCGCTTTAATTGACTTCTCAAACGCCTTCAGTGCTGTGAACCACGAGATCCTACTGGCAATACTTGCCCACTTCATGATTTCTGACGATGCACTGGAATGGTTTTCATCCTATCTTCGTGGACGCCAGCAGTCTGTCCGAATTGATAATTCGTCATCGCTATGGGCCGAACTAGACTCTGGCGTGCCACAAGGCGGTATTCTTTCCCCTCTTCTCTTTTCGCTATTTATCGACCTCATAACTCACAAACTTCGGTGTTCGTATCATCTGTATGCAGACGACTTGCAGATCTACTCACATGCGAGAGTTGAAAACTTAAATGAAGCTATAGCCAATATTAACCATGACCTAGACACCATAAAAAACTGGTCCAGCAGTTTCGGCTTAAACGTGAATCCGGGTAAATGTCAAGCGATTTTCTTAGGAAGTCCCAGAATGATGGGTAGAATTGATCCTGACGCTGTCGCTGGTATCATTTATGACGGTAGAGTGTTGCCCATTAACCAATCGGTTAAGGACCTCGGCTTACACATAGATACAAATTTGAATTGGCAGGTTCAGGTAACCAGTGTCAGTCAAAAGGTCACAAATATTTTACGTGGCCTCTATAGACTAAAAAACTTTCTCCCCATAAAAACCAAGATTACGCTAGTCTATGCCTTAATTTTGCCAAACATCGACTATGGTGATGTGTGTTACCTCGACCTGAATGCAGATCTGCTCAACAAATTAGACCGTCTTTTCAACAATTGCATTCGGTTCATATTCAACTTACGTTAGTATGATCATGTATCCGCTTATCGGAGGCAACTGTCATGGTTACCTATTAGACAGCGCCGGAGCTTGCGGGCCTTGACTATGGTTTACTCCCTTATCCACTCTTCTAACCCACCCGCTTACCTAACAACTCACATACAATATCTTTGCTCTAACCACGACAGAAATCTTCGTTCCTCCGATAATCTCCTCCTTCTCTGTCCATCACATAATTCCCGTATTGTCCATTCGTCCTTTACTGTCCAAGCTGTAAACCTCTGGAACGCTCTCCCCCTAGATATAAGAAGGTCTGTTAACCCACTAACCTTTAAGGTTAGAGTACGCAAGCTTTACGGAGACTTGTTGACGGAGTCATCAGAATGATTACTTGCCTATTCATCATTGTATGAATATGTATGTATTTGTGTGTGTATATATATATAGGTATGTGTTCCCTTTTATATGTGTATATGTATGTATATATGTATTTATATCATTATGTATTACATAAAATTTTATACGCAAATTAGAAATCAACACTACTAAATCTATTGTTACACCTGCTACACGCATCTCTGCATCACCCAAAGGTCGACTGGAAGAAAATGCCTACGGCATTAAGTCCGCCTTATGCAATGTACTTCATTTGCAGAAAGTATAAATAAATAAATAAATAAATAAATAAATATAGTAGGCCAAAACCTGCTTGCTAAGGAGAGGCCTATGTCCAGCAGTGGACTGTTAAAGGCTGATGAATAATGATGATGAACGTGAAAAAATGCTAGACATAAAATTACAGTTGTTACATGCGTTTTTTTTATCAACTTATGTTAAGAATAGCAGAAAAATGTCAAAGATATTTTATTTTCTGCAATTTCTATTTATATGATTAAAACCTGTCTTTTAATTCGATATAAATAAACTGGACTAAGTCAATGGCCATTGTATTAATCCCAAGTCTTACTCTCAACCTCAACATAAAAACACATGTTCAAATGTTTTTGTTGAATGTTGATTCTAAAAGGGTGATATCCAACGTTCCCATCTAGCTACAATCATAGCTGAATCACTAAATAGTCAGTCAACACTACAATATCAACACGAATACTAAACATTTGTTATAAAATTACCCGTTATTATTTCTAACTTGTCATGCACAATTGTGAGACACACTTGGCAAGGATCTAACAACTTTAAAGGGAAATAAAAATACGAATTTGAACCTTAACACTTGTTATGAAGGTTGAATAGAGCTGCAACGTTTTTAGGTTATACGCAAGGACATTTTCAAAGCATGCGTTTTGCAGGGTTGCCACATAGTGATAGACATTTCCTTTTTTTAATCGAGCTGATGTTTCTATTTTTAGCTCTTGAAATAAGGGTTGCCTAATAAACGTTAGTAGGATTAAAAAAAACATACCTTTTTTGAAGTGAAACTTCTTTATCGGGGTTGGAAAAAAATTTAGTGTAACATTTTTTCGTTACGCGTCACATTTTTTCGTTACGCGCCATCTTTTTCTTATCCCTACCACGCGTGATTCGAAGTATACTTTCTCCAGCGGAGTAGGGATTGGTAAATGTCTCCAATGTATTTTGCGGCCCGTTTTGAGTAGTTACATTTTTGAAATCCAGGTAGCGATTGCATCGACTTTGGACGGGTTTAAATTATTTTTTTGAAAAATAACGTCATAAAGAAGTTTCACTTGTTACGAGTGTACGCTAGTACACGCACACATTTATACCTACTATGGTGGTAGTGTGATAATATTGATAGTGAAATGTTAACTGGTGCCTATAATAACTCGAGGACTGCACGCTGTGACTTTATTTTATTGAACTCTTGGTGTACAGGACAATGAGCAGGAGTTTGATTCCCATCCAGGACAAATATTTGTATAAGGAGCACAACCGTTTGTTCGGTGGCTGGGGGTAATTTATCGATAACAAATACGTATGCATGTGTTTTATTGGCTCATTCATTTTCTTAGGTTCTGTCTAGTTTCAAATCAAACGCATGTATAGAATTTCAAACAAATAATAAACCTTTAAGAAAACAATTTTTTTGTATTGATAATCATTCATTTCAGACAAATTAGTCGCTAGCATCCATGAAAAAACACATATAATATTATATCTTTACAAAAATGCATAAGATTATAATTTTTAAGGATATCGATAATTTTAAAATAATAATCATCAATCATCATCAACAGCCTTTTACAGTCCACTGCTGGACATAGGCCTCCCCTTAGCAAAGAGGTTTTGACCTACTATACCACGCTGGCCAGACGGGTTGGAATACGGTTTATTTCAAGTTTTCCTACTCTTTGTAATGATGTTGTCTTGCAAATTTAGTTCCCTTAGTCGCCTTTTACGACACCCACGGGATGAATAGGGGTGGTAACACTATGTATTCTTAATCCGTCACCACACGGACTACGGTTAAAATAATAAATTAAATAATATTAAGTATAAATTGATACAATCATTCAAATCATCACATATAAAATTTAAATTGTCCCAAAAAAACTACTAAACACTACGTTTGTTGATAATTATAATAAATAAAATTTGCGTTAACATTTGCTCCAAAACCAATTCTCTCAATTCAATGATACCTAAAAACAGTTCATTTATGATAGACTAATATCCTCAAGTAGTATTTTACGCTTGGTCAGTAAAAATTCTGTATCCTGGCAACCCTAAGTACAAGGAATGCATAATGATAGATTCGCATGCTGCATCAGTAATGGCGGCTGAACATGTCTTATTATATACCTTTTGTGTTGAGATGACGCACTGAATATTGACGAGCTGCTGTTGTCTCTTGAGGAATGATACTGTCTTGTATAGCCGTTGAACTTTCTCTCTGAGGTTATTGAGCTGACTCCAGAAGGATCATTTATGCTATTACATTATTATATTTTGGTCCATCTTCAGGTTAACTGGAAGAGATTTAGCAACAAGATCGCCCTTTTTACATTATACTTCTGACATTTTATGTACTCTCTTGTAATTCTGTAATCACATCATCATCACATCAACAGCTTTTGATAGTCCACTGGTGGACATAAACCTCACCTTGGCAAGGAGGTTTTGGCCTACTATATCACGGCGGTCAGGATTGGTCTAAGGTTATTTCAAGTTTTCCTCCTGCAGGTCTGCTTTCCTGGAGAGTTTTCTTAGTCGCCTCTTACCCACCCACGGGATGAATAGAGGTGATGACACTCTGAATTTTCTTTTTTTTTCTATATTAGGAGCCTGCCAAAGTGACTCTACTCTGCCTGATGGAAAGCATGAATAGAATCCAAAGAGTTGTGATCACTATACTCATGCAGACAATGCAGTGTGGTGACCCCAGTATTCGTAATCCGTCACCACACGAATAAATTGCGGCAAGTTCGGATGTTTTGTTTAAGGTATTTACAATTTCCTTCCTGCATTTATCTAGATTAGGCTTAAATGTAATTTCTAAAAATATTTTACGTAAAATAAAATACTGCAATTTGTTACTGTAACTACTTTTTGTAGTGTGACAAGCTCTTAGGGTGGTAACCCCACCAGGTAACGTTAAAGTTATTTGTTAAGCCCATAGGTACTAAAATTATATGTCAATAAGACTTATTCCCTTTCCATGAAGAGTTCTCTGGTTTACTGTGGGCTCATGTGTCAAAAGAAAACCGATTAAACATAGCGCTACAGAATGCAATATTATGCCTAAAATAGAAGAGATCCTGGAACAGCTAATATAAGGTCTACAACAAGTTTTAGTTGGGTACATGGTATGAAGACCACAGAAGCTTCAAAAGACCACGTTTGCGAGTCCGTTCTGTGAAGAAAAGAGACGTGAAGAAAGACCCGTGTCTTTCTTTTGACAATCACAAGAACACATAGATCAAACCAGACAATCCAGTTATAAATAAAACTGGCGCGTATACAGACTTCTAGACAATCATCAATCAACAGTGTTTTACAGTCCACTGCTAGACATAGGCCTCTCCTTAGCAAGGAGGTTTTGGCCTACTATACCACGCTGGCCAGACGGGTTGGAATAGGGTTTATTTCAAGTTTTCCTTCTCTTTGTAATGATGTTGTCTTACATACTTTGCTCCCTTAGTTGCCTTTTACGACACCCACGGGATGAATGGGGGTGGTAACACTATGTATTCTTAATCCGTCACCACACGGACTACTAAACAATACACAATGTTTTTTATAATATTTTACATATTGCAACACCTGTATATAAAATGTTCATAGACCTTCAACATATCTATAAGTATATATAGCGTGTTGTTAAAATTTTCAATTCTTTTGAAATATGTGAAGTGGATTTGTAATAGTACGTCGAAACATAATTTTAATGCGTCGTTTTGCGGTATAACTTTATGGGTTGGGTTAATATTGAGATAAGTTTTAAACAGCTAACAGTTAAAATTATTAAATCTATTTTTAGTTATTCCACATTCCTCTCTTTGAGACCAGAGGTGTACCTTCCTTCCTAAGGCCTCGGTAAAAGACTTCATGATGTAATGCTGTTCTTGTCATTTTTAGTCCAACATGGCCGCTAACGTACCGACTCGAGGTGATTTCCACAAGTGAAGTAAATTTTAAGCTGAAAACACGTCTGGAATCGTGTTTTCACCAATAAACTTGTCACTTGATATTCCATAAAACTATAAAATAACAAATTCATGACCTTTAAAATCATAGTTACATCAAACATTGTGGTCTTACCAAATCTCTATATTCCTTCGCAACGCATAAAAACCGCAATGTACTCGTAAATGCAATTCATTTATATTCTCAATTGGTATACCCTTATATGCTAAACAAACACTACTACATCGTTGAGTCATAGACATGTTTACAAAACAGCTAAAAACTAAAAAGAAGTATCATGTTGAACGTTTTTTTTTTTATATTAAGAGCCTGCCAAAGTCACCCTACTCTGCCTGATGGACAGCATGAATAGAATCCAAGAGCTGTGGTCACCATACTCATTAAAAATACAGACAATGCAGTGTAGTGACTCACGCTATGGCGGCCTTGCGAGATGCTTTTTCACACCCCGCTTGGGGACGTAAAAGGCATGACAGTCATCGTGACAGTATAAGGCTTACACAGTTACCACGATAACTGTCACCCCTGCATTAATGGGCCTCCGGTCTTTTTTTTTTTATGAAGTCTGGTAAAAATGCACCACACGAAATAGAGTAGCAACAGCAGATTTCTGACATAGATGAGTCTCACGGCCGTCACAAGAAACAGGTGTTAATAAAACTCGTTTGTTGCTTTTCCACCGACTACGTGAGGTTACAGAAACTCCGTCCCACTCTCGCCCTTCTAAATTCTTAAAAAAACAAATAGCCACAATGATCCCGCATCTTTATAGCGAGCCATGAAAAAGCATCTTACTACGCCGCCATTGTTGTGGGCCACCATTTGCATTGCCTGCATTCGCAAGGAGTAACGTGAGCAGGGTTCTTGGATTCTATTTATGCTTTCTATCAGGCAAAGTTGAGTTCCTTTAGCAGGTTCTAAATAAAAAAGCCAAAGGAAATTTCATGAATGTAAAGTACTAGTCAAGCCTCCGTATTCAACCCATGGGTGTCATAAGAAGCGACTAAGGGACAAACGCCAACAACAAACCCTATACCAACACATCTGCCCACCGTGGTATAGGCATCCAAAATCTCCTCGCTAAGGAGAGGCCTATGTCCAGCGGTGGACTATTAAAGATTGTATGATGATGGTGTTGAAAATTCAAGGTAATTGATGAAATAAATAAATAAAAGAACACTAGTTACTGTCTTCAGCTGTGTTTTTTTTTATGAAAAAGAGACAACGTCCGCACTAGGAATAAATCCTGTGCCGCGGGGGACTTCCCAAACATACAAGAAACGGACACGAACACCTAGACTCAGAACAACAATTTATAGATCACACAAAGTGTTGTCCCATGTGGAGCTTGAACCCACAACACTCAGCACAGTAGGGAGCGGCGTGGCGACCGCTTAAACCACTAGGCCAACCGTGCAATCATGGTGTGTTGTATATCTCTGTAGCTACTACATATCTGGTATCCATCAAATGTTTAACATTCTGAAAATACATGATATGCAAATATATTACTCACTGTGTTAAACAGACTAACTTGAAATTCTGCCAACATTTTACGTATGACCGAAAAATGAGTTGAAGGCTACCGATTAAGTAACAAACCAATATATTTCAGAAGACTTTTAAACTCGACCTCGAACGGGAATCGAATGTGTTCCGTTTACCCGATTTATGAATGAAACCCACGCGTGGGTGTTGGACATAAACCGCTGATATCATCGAGGTGAAAACAGTGTTTTTTCGAAATTATTGTGGTTTTAATACAAAATAGAAGTCTGTAGAAAGTTTCAAGGTTTAAGTGATAAATGACAAAGGTGTAAATGGAAATCAAACTGTTAGAATTTATTAAATAAAATATATGAGCAATGTATGTGATGTTATAAAGCTCTCTTGAAAAAAATATAGGATGGGCCAAGTACTGCAAGTATGCTACTGGAATAAACTGACTACAATCGTAACACATGGTTTCAACGAGACAGAGCCACTTGTCACACATCCGATGAGTCCCTGCCGGTGGTCAAAGACATCTTTCCGGATAAGCTGATTTCCAGACGAGGTGACCTTCCATGGCCACCCAGAAGTCCAGAGCTATCCCCAGCAGACTTCTTTTTATACATCAATAATCTAAATACGCTACGTCAACTAAACGAAAAAATCAACGAAGAGATGTCGGCGATCTCGCGGTCTCTTTGCCGACGAGTATTCGAATATTTCGGTGCTCGCTTAGAAGAGTGCAAACGTCGAAACAGTGGTCATTTAGACGATGCAATTTTTAAAAAAATAAATTTCAACTAATTAACTTTCTTGTAAACAAAACAATTTTTATTCAAATGCTAATTCGGGGCCCACCTTATATGACAACAAGAATACCAAATATAATTTTGTCACCTAGTGTGCGGTGGTGAATAATCACCAATGAACGCCTGCTATAGCTCAAATGCATTAATGGTCTTTAGTTTCGAAGTACCCTCTTTTCTTAACGGTACTTGTACTTTTATCAGCTACTTACGGGTTTTGTGGTACATATAAGCGCAAAGCGTATAAACTGCAATCTTTGTTTATCATCCGACAGGCAGTGTAGTACAAACGTAGTAACCGGTGGTACAATTCGAAACCATATCTAAAATGATTTCGCAAAGTAACAAAACGCAATTCTTTGACGCCATTTTCTAACAATACATATCTTGTATCGGCAAAGCGAATTGCTTTATTGAATTATTTCGTAACCACGCGAAACATTTATAGACAATGGCCATTTGTGATTTAACACGATAAAGGTATATATTACGGTCTATTTAACGCTACTAGTGGTATTTTTTTAAAAATAAAAACAACGCCCGTACTAGGAATAAATCCTGTGTCGCGGGGGACTTTACAAACATACAAGAAACGGACACAAAGAACACCCAGACTCAGAACAACAATTTGTACATCACACAAAGTGTAGTCCCATGTAGGATTTGCACCCACAACACTAAGCGAAGTGGAGAGCGACGTGGCAACCGCTTAAACTACTAGACCAATCGTGCAGTTAAATTTATGAATACAGTGTTACCTATTCATCCCATTGGTGTCGTAAGAGCTGTCCAAGGCAGAATTCTACACAAGGCAAACTGTAAAGAGAAGGAAAACTTGAAGAAAATCCTATAGCAACTGCCCAACATAGTACAGTTTTATTCGCGTTAACTATGCCTTTATCAACCATTTTTATCTTGGTAAAAAACCGAGCCTATGTGTATCCCAGAGTACAATCTATCTCTGTGTCAAATTTCATCCAAATCCTTTCGTTAGTTTTGACGTAATTAAGTAGTAAACATCTATAAATGGATATAAAACAAACAAACTTACGCGTTTATAAAATCAACGAAGAAACATTTATAATTTATCTAAAGATGATTTTGACTTTTTAAACAATTTTTAACCCTACAATGTATTATAAAATTAAAAATTATGCGAAAAAGTTTTTTTTTATATATATTAAACCTACCAAAGTGACTCTATCCTGCCTGATGGAAAGCGTGAAAAGAATCCAAGAGCGGTGGTCGCCATACTCACTGCGAATGACGACAGTGTAATATGGCGACCCACGCTATAGCGGCCTAATGAGATACTTTTTCGCGCCCCGCTTAAATGACCCGGGATCGTAGTGGGAGGGAATCACGTGTGCTGGTGATGAATTCCAGGCTTTAACCGATCTACACAGGAAGGAAGAGCCGAACCGTTTAGTTCGGGAGCGTATGTCTACCATTCTGAAACGGTGACTTCCAAGGCCAGCACGAGTTGTCCTATAGAGGAAACGTCGTCTACAAAACCAGAGGAGTCTAGTATATAATGTTGATCTGCTATTGTACGGAAAGTTTATAAAATGTGTGTTCAAATTACACTGGTTTTTGATGCAAAACAAAACATAAAGTTAATAAATTATTGCAGAAGGACCACCGGGCGGTCTTTTGCTTTAACATGTAAAATAACATATTTTTCTGTCATCGTAGTATACATTAATATGATTCATTTGTATTCGTATAGCAATATTTTTTTACTTTTCTTTTAAAATGTTTTAGAAAAAACACTCATTGAATGTTGAATTCCGTTTTTTCATAAAATGGCCTCATGGAGAAGCTCAAAGTCGCTCAACGAGCTATGCAAAGGGCTATGGCATTTCCTTGCGTGACAGGATCTGGAACGAGGATATCCGCAAGAAAACTTAGGTTACCGGCATAGCTCTTCGAATAAGCAAGTTGAAGTGGCAATGGGCAGGCCACATCGCTCGTAGAACCAACAACCGTTGGGGAAGAAAGGTTCTTGAGTGGCGACCGCGTACCGGAAGATGAAGCGTGTGTAGGCCCCCCACTAGATGGATCAACGACATAGTACGAGTCGCAGGGAGCCGATGGATGCAGTTGGCAGCCAGTCGTACGGCGTGGCGTTCAAGGGGGAGGCCTATGTTCAGCAGTGGACGTCTTCTGGTTGATGATGATAATGATGAAAGCTTTATGTGTGGAGGAGTTGGAAGACGACAAAGAAAATATAGACAGACTTTGTAAAGGACAATATGGCTAGAAAGAGAGTCAGTATGGAACTGATGAATGATAGAGGGGAAGGAGAAAGAAGGCCTGGGAGAAGATGAAAAATGTAGACATCAAGGAGCTTACATCCCAGTTATTAACAAATATCTCGTATGTACGTATTGTGTATAAGTCTATTGATATATAAATATTCTCGTTATAATGTGTTACTTGTGTGTGTTACCCTAAAATATTCAAACACCTGATGTCCGTGTTCAGGTTGTCTGGAAGAAGTCACCGTCAGCGATAAGACCGCCAATTGTTACATTTATATATTTTGAAACTCATTTCTTCCTTTGTTTTGTTTATATATGCAAAAAAAAGAGAAATAAATAAATTAATAAATAGATGTTGTCAGGAGATTTCAACACAAAAGTGAGAGTACGCATGGTCGCTGAATCGGGTTGATCGGGGAGATGCTGGTGAACTTTTTGGATCGAGAGGGGTTTTTCCTAATGAATTCGTTCTTTGAGAAGAAGTCCCAGAGGAAGTGGACCTTTCAAAGCCCCAGTAATGCGACCAAAAATGAAATCGATTTTTTCATGACCGATAAGAGTCGAGAATTCAGAGAGGTCTCAGTGATTAACAGGTTCAAAACCAGAAGTGATCACTGACTTGTATGAATTACTATGAATATAAACTTTAAAGTGGAACGCATCCGTCTGATAAAGTCCATACTCCGGTCTACTCTGTTCCAAAACTATTCCTGGATCTGATAGATTCCAAATGGAACTTTAAAACCAATTTGATGTGCTGAAAAACGAGTGCGACGTGGACGAGAGCCAGATAGCGAGGTGACTTACGTAAGAAGGTTGGGTTACAGCTATAGGCTAACAGCAGACTAGGCAGGGCTTTAAACTGTGCACACGGGTTTGGATCTTTTAATATGGCCACAATAATGTGGTTCACCATGCTGCATTGTTTGTGTTCGCAATAAAAATAGTGACCACCGCTCATCTATTCTAGTCATGCTTTCCATCAGGCATAGTGGAGGCATATTGACAGGTGCCTATAAAAAGAAATACGAATTTTAAGGACCATAGTATAGGCTAGGCTGTGGCCGTTTTGACACACAATTACATTATTTTATTGTTTCTTACAACATCATTTCTTTTTCTTTTTTCTCTTCATGTTGTACCTCTAATTATTTATTTTCTTTATATTAACACGTGTATTAGGAATACAGAGTGTTATCACCGCTTTTCATCATATCATAAAAGGCGACTTAGCGAGCACAATATACAAGACATCGTTACTACAAAGAGAAGGAAAACTCGAAGCAAACCAATATCTTCTTTCTAAGGTGCATGCCCACTTGTGGACCGTTAATAGCTATTGATGTTGATAGACGATGATACTAATGTTTAAAATCACCTCGAAGTTCATGGTTTATCGAATACTTGCCGAAACAAAAAGGGACCAGTAATGTGACATATTATTACGACTTGTCGTAAACTGTGTGAGCAGGTAACCAGGTTCAATGTCAAGCAAGACCGCAGATTTGGCAACGCTTGCGCAACAAATTTGGAACATTGACATGTTAATGTGTTTTATTTTCGTTTCATGCAAAACATTGGTGTATTGTAGTTTCAAGGTAAAATGAATTAAAAGTGAAGTTTATGGGACTTTAATGAGATTAAGATATAGTTTTTAAACAATATGTTAAATTATAAGGGATGTACAGTGTTACTCACGCGTGTGTTTCGAGATTAATACACTTCATAAATTCATCTGTGTAAGCAATATCTCTTTCTTTTCATCGTCTCCTTTTACCGATCTTTCCTTTTTACCGTTCACTGAATTTTTCATTTAAATGAAAGTTCTAAAATTATTGAGAAAGATTAAGTGGAATTTAATAATTGTATAGGTAGTAGAGCCACGCTGATTTCAGCATTGATCGGGGCAGTACTACCCTCCCACAGAAGAACAACCTAAAGCGACAGCATTCGTGCTGTCGTGTTTCGATGGTGAGTGCGAGACCAGAGGCCCATTGATGCAGAGGTGACAGTTGTCGTGCTAAGTGTGTGCAATACGATGCCACTATGATTGTCATATCATGCCTATTACGTAACCAAACGAGGCGTGAAACAGCATCTTACTAGGCCGCCATAGTGAGGGTCACCGTACTGCATTGTCTCCATTCGCAGTGAGTATAGTAACAACAACTCATGGATTCTATTCATGCTTTCCATCAGCCAGAGTAGAGTCACTTTGGCAAGCTCTTAAAAGGAAAAAGAAATAAAAAAAAATTACAACGGGTAGAATGTGCGATTAACTACAGATACGAAAGAAAATATTACGTACTTGCTGCTTTTACAGCCTTAAGCAACTCTTTCGTTGCTCTTCACGGAGTGATTAAGGTTATGGAAATAAAAATTATGATTTTTTTTTTAAGGAGATTGACCAATTAGAAAGAGGTTTTAACCTAACTGGCTGGCTGGGTTGGTATAGAGTTTGTGTCGAGTATTCCTTCTATTTACAGTGCTATTTTCCTAAAGATTTTGTTTCCTTAATCAGCTTTTACGATACCCACGGGATAAATAGGGATGCTGAGAATCCATACGCCTAATCTGTCACTACACGGATAACTATAAACTTACCCATATGTAATCTTCTTTAACATTATAATTAAAATAGAAATATAGTAAAAATGTCCACGCCACTGTCGGCTATATAACAATATGGCGTCCGTCATGCTCCGGCTATAGTTCGAGATGTTTATCAATGGATAACAAAGAAGTGACGTCACACACAATATCGTGGAATTGATACGGTTTCATTCAATACCAAATGAATGGTATTTACAAGTTTTTTTTGCTAATTTTAAGAGCCTGCTAAAGTAGTTACTGTGTCTGATGGAAAATGTGAATAGAACCCAAGAGTTGTGGTCACCATACTCAACGGGAATGTAGACGATGCAGAATGGTGGCCCATACCACGGTGGCCTAGTGAGATGCTTTTTCAAGCAGAACTTGAGGATGTAAAACGCTTGAATGTATTTTCTAGGCAGAAGAGCCATGCTGATTTCAGCACGAGCGGGCCAGCTCTACCGAGGCAGTACTACCGTCCCACAGAAAACCAACCTAAAGCGCCAGCATCCATGTTGTCGTGTTTCGTTGGTGAGTGTGAGACCGGAGGCCCATTGATGCAGGGGTGACAGTTATCGTGGAAACTGTGTAAGCCTTACACTGTCACAATGACTATCATGCCTTTTACGCCCCCAAGCGGGGTGTAAAAAAGCATCTCACAAGGCCGCCATAGTGTGGGTCACCATACTGCATTGTCTCCGTTCGCAATGAGTATGGTAATCACAACTCATGGATTCTATTCATGCTTTCCATCAGGCAGAGTAGAGTCACTTTGGCAGGCTCTTAATATAGAAAAAAAAGTATGTATTTAAGAGACACCAGGGCCTCACAGAGTGCAGACCGGTCCATAATAACTGAGGTTACTTGTGACTTATAAAATACAGGTGTCTATAAGTAGCGGTAGTTACTTACCATCGGTTTATTCATCTACTCGTTTACCTTTCAATACAGCAAAAAATATCAGCATTTCATTCGTAGATTTATAGATAAATAGATACAAAGAAGTTTCAAGACATTACATGCAATTTCACATATATAGTGTACAAAGAGCAACCTTATTACCAAAAACAATCTCTTCTCAGCAACCTTAGTAATTTGTCAAGACCGTCCGAATAAAAATAGATGAAAGAGCGTTATGATTTTATCTCACTCTAACACCGGTGAAGTTCGGCAAATATAGGTTCTCGATTAATGAAGTCATTGCTCTCTTTGGCGACAATAATTATACTTCCCATAGATTTTTATCTATTTACTTCCGATATGGTTTAAAAAAACAGCGAAAATATCTTTTTTTTTTGACATCTTGTTTGACATTTATGTGATATAATCTCAGATTATTTCAAAAGACATGTTTGGTGTATCAATGTCGAAAATGGAATGTCATCTTCTACAATGTGTTATAAAAATCCTTGTAGAACCCGTCGTGTTACTTAAGTTTATTGTAAACAATTGGGTTATAGTAATTTACTGTTCAGACTTTTTTTTAAATAAATATTTTGGACATGTTAAATGTCACAACGCCATCTAGTTTAAAACTAAGCAGAGCTTGTACTATGATAACTACATTATTATACATAGAAAACACCCAAACTCCGAAGCAAATATTTGCAGATCATACAAACATTTGGTCCGACCCGTGAATCGAATCCGAGATCTCGAGCACAGCAGCCGCTACGTCATCGAGGCAGTCAGATAGAAGTGTGGTGAACTCCGTGTGGTGACGGATTAAGAGTATAGACTGTCACCATTCATATTCTTCCCATGAGAGTCGTAATAGGCAACTAGAGGAAGAAAATATGTAAGACAACATCACTGCAAAAAAAGGGAAACTTTAAACAAACTCTATAAAAACCCGTCTGACCAGCGTGATATAGTAGGCCAAGACTTCCTTTCTAAGGAGAGGCCTATGTCCAGCAGTGGACTGTTAAAGGCTGTTGATTGAATTTATTGTTGAAATAGTCTAATATAGAGAATATCTTAATTTTACTACCGTGGAATAAGGCAGTCAGGCTTCACTTTCAAGTACGTGTTCAATCTCAACGCCGAACTCAGACACCGTGACATCGACTCAATCAACACGATCGAATTCATCGCCAATTACAATGAAGAATACACACACCCTCTGAAGATTATTCGTCGCTGCTATAGAGTTTGCTAGACACAGCTGAGGCTGAAGAATCCACATAGGATATGTGCGTGAATTGCCTATTACGTCAACGAAAAAGAAGAAAAGAAAAAGAGCAAGTATACAAAATGATTGTTCTATCTCTTTCTATCAAGAGTCTGTGAATCGCCTAGTCTATGTATATAATATTTATAAGTGTTACCTACATTAAAACCAGCTTGTCTCACTATCTATAGTAAAAATACTAACACTGCCCACTTTCACTGGTCAACTACTTTACTGATACGTGTCGAGCTGTCATTGTTGACAGGAGCTGTCAGTGCGATGACAGTTCATGAGAACTGTCACAAATATTTGGACATTGGTTCTTAAAGTATGAGAGATATTTAGATGACGTATGTAATATTTGTATAGTGCGACTTTTTGATTAATGACATTATACTTATAATTTCATCAATTTAGTAACAGATGAGTGTTTAATAGTACTTGTTTAAACTTTATAATATGCTATTATAGAGTAGAATAGCGTTATTTGGTTTTTTTACATAATTTAACACCTACCAAAGTGACTCTGTTCTGCCTTCGACTGCGTTCTGACTTCTCTGGTCATGATAACGCAGACAGCTTTTTAGAGAGATGTTTTTTACCTGACGTTTTCTTTGCAATCAGAGCTGACGTGACATATGGATATAGATCAGTTCACAAGCTATTGACCACGATTGGATCAATTCAATTGAATCTTGAAGTAATGAAAATATTAGTGACATTAATGTCCAAGTTTTTTTATATTTTAGTGATAAAAATAGAAGAAACCATGAACTGATGTTTATGTTACATTTTAGTATATAATAATAAAATTAACTAGACGGATGGCACAGTGGTTTAAGCGGTCGCCACGCCGCTTTCTACCGCGCTGAGTGTTGTGGGTTCAAACCCCACGTGGAATAACACTTTGTGCCTGAGTATTCTTTACATTCCTTCCTTATATGATTGTAGTCCCCCGTGACGTAAAATATTTACAAAATACAGACGTTGTCTTAAAAAAATACAATTAATTACCACATCTCATACACGGTCATCTAAGCTCAAGTTAGAAAGAGATATAAATATAAACATATTTCTAAAAACTTCGTAAAATGAACTGGGAATAGAACTCACGATACCTCAGCTCGGTAGTCAATATTATAACTGAAGCTACAAGGCCCTCAATTGAGCTTAATATTTAAATAGGTTTTAATAACTCCACACTTCATTTTAAATATAATATACTCTACACATATCATCGTAGTAAGAACAAACCAGAATAGAAATTAATTAGACACTTAGTTAAAAGAAAAACAAGATTACAAAACTGGTTTGGTTACAAACACGTTTTGTATGTATCCACGAGAATTAGGTTAAGTATTCATAAATTTTATTTGGACTTACCAGTGTCAATGTATCTCACTACAGTTCTAATCCAATGCGGATGAAATCTTTAACAACGTAATTTCCGCAAAAGAATAATTGCTGTTTTCGATAACTTAACACTACGTCTGTTGGATACTCTAACTCTAAAAAAAAAACACATTTTATACTTTTCGTAATTTTAAATGCAACTGAGCAAACAAAATTATATTATAAAGGGCAATCTAAATAAAATAAAGACCTAGCACCAATGAGTATCATTGTTTCGTAGCTGTTTCAGTATAATAAACCATTATATTAGTTCTAAAAATGTTATTTACCCATATTAAGAGCCTGCCAAAGTAACTCTATTCTGAATCCAAGAGTTGTGGTCTACAAACTCACTACGAATGCAGACAATACGGTATGGTGCTTTTTCACGCCCCACTTGAGGACGTAAAAGGAATGACAGTCATCGTGGCAATTTAAGGCTTACACGATTAACACGATAACTGTCACTCCTGCACCAATGAGCCTCCGATCTCACACTTATCAACGAAAGACGACAGCACGGATGTTATTGGTTTAGGTTGGTCTTCTGAGAGAGGATAGTACTGCTCTGGTCGAACCAACCCGCTTGTGCTGAAATCATCGTGCTGATATGCCTAAAACGGTAAAAAATTAAGGATGTCTTTTAAAGAGTTTTATATTAATGTGACTTATAAATGCCTTGAGTAATTATTATTAAGGCTACAACACGTGGATTTACATTTACTGCGATGGTACAGTGGTATCGTGTGCAAGTGTTGTGCAGAGATCTAGGATTCGATTCACAGATCAAACAAAATGTTTGGCGTTGGGGTGTTTCCTGTGTCTGGATGTCGTAATAACAGCTGTTCCCGGATCCCTCCTATGTCAGATGCAGAGTGGCACACGGTGTGGTTTTAGTCGGTCCGATTCCGACGCACCATCCCGCCGTAAACCCCGGTGGTGTGACGGGGTTTCCAAACCTTAAAAAAAAGGGGTATTTCCTGTATACAATATGTACGGGCTTATAAAAAAATGTTTATATGTCTATCTAGGTCTAGGTATCTAGTCTATCTAGCTTGCATAATGAAACTTGTTCTTAGTTTGAGACCAAATAAGAACATGTGTGAAAAAAATTAATATTATGTGTTGAGTCGTTTCGGTAAATTTAAATTTTTTCAACACTTAACCTAATTTAGAACACAATAAGATCGAAGAGACGGCTCAATTCTGTTTGTTCTACACCTACAAATAATCTAAGGTCTTCTTTGTGTTAGGCATAAAAACTAGAGCATTCATGCTTTCCATCAGGTAGATAGTCACTTTGTTTTGTTCTTAATATAGAAGAAGAAAAAATAGCATGTACGTAAAACCAAATTTTTAAAAAAAGAGACTAAATTATCCTCATTTTAAAAGTATTAACAATGTTTCGCATGTATTGATGGTCGTTCTTACATTTGTAATCGGAATCCATTATTCTCACTATGGCTGACGTCAACATCACAATACGTTAACTGTCAAAATCGCCCATTTAAATTATGTAGACTATTATATACCTACTTTGAATTGCATTAAATAATGGAATGCATACATCTATTGTCATAATACATGTGTACAAGTCTCATTTAGAAGTTAATTTAATAAAAAACCAGGTCCTACATCCAGTTCTTAAAATCGTGACGTTACTATGTATGCCGTGAGATCGATACGAACGAACTGACGTACGTCTGTGAGATTGTCGTTCATGTGTTAAGTAATGTTAATGTAGTCGATTTTACTACAATCAGAGCGAATATAATCAGGTTGTTTTAATTTCTCTTACTTTCATAGAATGGGTAATGAAGAGAACAAGATATCGCTTTTTACACTGGCCTGGTGGTTAGTGATTCTGACTTCTAAGCTATAGATGGTTACGTTTGCCACCCAGGGCAAATTTTATGCGGTAAACATTTGTACTTTATGTCTGGTTTATTCATATATACTGTTTGAGTTTGTATTTGGAAAAATATGTATCTTTATCAGCAGCTCCCCTAGCCAAGTTGTCATTCTACAAACATAGAAGTTATTAGAACACTAACAAATGCTCAAAACAAAATATTAATCAATAGTACAAGAGAAAAGACATGTAGACGATAGTAGAAAGGGACGACGTGAACCACTTTCATCTTGGCTAAGGGGGCAGGCTGGCAACCATAGTGTACGATCTGCCTAGTTTAGGATAGCGAGAATTGGTTTGCCTCAAGTTTTTATCGTAAACTCAACTATTGGGAAAAAGAAACGAAAGATTTTTACATATTTGCTGCACAGTACAATTTAGTTTTGTACATTATTAGTAATACTTTTGCCCTACCCATCTATTGTTGTGGTGATGTAGGATTAACCCTTAATTTTTACGTAAACAAACTGGCTTCAAGGTTTTTTTAATTTTTTTCAATGGTAGCCCTTTTTGTTTCCTGCAAACAAGCATATAAGTCGCCTGCTGAAAGGTGATTTCCGTCGTCCGTGAACACCTGTAACCCAGGAGTCTCAAGCGTGTTGCTTGCTTTTGAGGAACAAGTGAAATAAAGTTATTTGACTCTAATTTTAACCACAATAAATTGTAGCACGTAAAAGCTTTTTTAGCGTTTTCTTTTATATAAATTATGTATGTATTCACAGCTACTCAGCGGTAAAAAAAAATATCAAAGACATTACCTTACTTTCCGCAAGATGGCGGATAACGAGTCACGATGATCATGAAGTGTCATGGCGGCAAAAAAAATTGTTTTCGAATTAATTTAATCAGTCGTGATGCGCGTGACTGTGGAGGGAAACTGATGAATGCTAAAGAAATAAATCCGTTTGATGGTGAGGTTATTAGATAAACGATTTTCAGTCCTTAAATGTAGCTTGACATCTGTGACACATGGCTACGAAATTGACGTAGTACATTTGAACAAGTGATTGCGTTTCGTATCTCGTATATTTTGATTCTATACGTGCCAGTTTTATCACAAATAAAATGCAATACATTATCTATGACGGCTGTCATTTGTGTAATTTTAAGATGTATGTATATCATACGGCAACAATAGAGAACGGCGTGGCGATCGCTTAAACCACTCAAACACTGTAATTCAAACTTAATATCATCAAAAGCTACTGAATAATAACTTCACGAACGACCTTCTAAATATGGCTTTACTGCTATATCACTAAATCTAAAAATAATTGAATCAATCACCATTCACCACAATACCTAGAGCAGTTACGGTACAATTCAATGAAATATCTTAGTTATCGTGACACATGAACATTTTACTGAGTAACGTTCACATAACTGTTGCAGACATCAGTCATAGACAGTTTGGAGTCATAAAAATTAGTTTTATATGCATTGGTGCAAAAATTCAGGTAGAGTAGCAACATCAAGGAATCGTTCACTTTATGATGTGGTCAACAATTTTATGGAATAGTATTCATAAAGTTATCGGTTTTATCATGATATTATGTGGTCAGATGAATTATTACAAGATATGACTATTAGAAGCTTTGATATCGCTTTGTCTCTTTGATGGATCTTTATGGTGAGTAATTATTTAGTTTTAAAAGTTGGTGAGGCGATTTCCACATACAACGCAATCAGAAATTCATACTACAGCGCCATCTAGCGAAGATATATCGAACTACGGAGTCATGAACTACGGAGCAAGTACTGATCCTGAATCGCGATGTAGAAATTCTCGCGGCGATTAGAATATATATAACATCCCAACATCAACCGTCGGCCCGTGGCCCGCCAGGCATGATTACCTCGCCTGGTCGGAGGATCCTCACTTTGTGTTAGAGTGACATGACATCGCTTCCCTCCTTTAGTAATAATACATTAAATTGCACTTACATGATTAAGAGCGTCAGACGAGCGTCTGATCTCTCCATAGTTGTGTCGGATAATCATCCCGTCGGATTGTGAGAGGGAGGAAACAGAACGTGCACCTGTATTTGCGCACACATTCCTGAACTAAAATATTTCCTGCATTGTTGGTTGGTCTCCGTTGAGACTGTCCGCTGTGGTCAAAATAGGCCGGCTCGGAGTACATGATCATATTTATTCATTGATTTACGCTTAAATTTTGGATTCTATTGTATTTCACACAAGTCTCTGTATTCCTAATCGTTAAATTTTGTCTTCCAACCTCTTTCCAATTCAGCCCTGAATTAGTATGCAAGATCCTATAAGATGCTTATTCTCCTGCCTATGCTCAGACCTCGTTGCATCGGTAATCAGGGCTTTGGGGCAGCTCGTGTATTTAGATTAGTCACGCGAATTGACCCAGTGCGACGCGTGCGCCGTGTCGGTCATTTCTTTTAACTGATGCAAATGCCAACAAATATACTTTGTTTTAACATATATGATTTTTAATGAATGTCTGAGATGATATTTACTTTCGGATAATGTTTATTGATGTTTTTAATAACTAAAGCAATATAAATTGTTTAAAAATATATACAGTAACAAGTATACCACCCTCACCTGTTTGCACTATACTAACCTAAAAATGTAAAATTGTACAATTCATGAAGTGATATCTGTCCATTTTTTGTTATTTGAAGAGCCTGCCAAAGTAACTGTACTCTGCCAGACGGAAAGCATGAATGGAATCCAAAAGTTGAGTTCACCATAGTCATTGCGAATGCAGACAATGCTGTATGGTGACCCAGCCTAGACTCCTCTGCTCGAGGACGTAAACGATATGACAGTCATTGTGGCAGCGTAAGACTGACACATTTACCACGATAACTGTCACCCGTGCATCAATGGGCCTCCGGTCTCGCACTCACTAACGAAACACGACAGCATGGATGTTGTCCCTTTAGGTTTGAACTAAAGCGATAATATCTGTGCTGTTACATTCCTATCATATCTGCATTTTCTTTTAATATACTCTCGATTTGCCCATCAAATACTCAAGTTCCCATCTGACTACAATGGACTTATCCCTTAAGTAATCCGAATTAAAATTGTATTTGGCACAGCGTAGGCGTCTAATACGCATGTGCCTATTCCTTGAGGAATGCGTATGTATTATTCATTAGTAGATTTGATATGTGAGAAGACACTCAATGTCATGGTCATATAATGTTAGCAGAAGTTGAGATTCGATCCCTATTTTCAACGAGATTTTCAGTCAAGAAGCACTAAGTAGCTGTCTCACTTTCGAAATTTTTTCATTCAGCTCAACTTCCACCTAGCAGCCGATATCGATCGTGGGACCATACTTTTATCTCATGGTCTAGTCTTATAATTGGTTTAATAGACGGTCGGACTGCGTTAGTGAACCCGGACCCTTGAGAAAACTGTGTGTCATTAGTTTTTTCCTCGAATGAGTTAAATGACTGGGTTAATAAATAAATTTCTTTTTTTTCTTGGATTTGTCTGTTGCCTACGCGTAGCTGCCATTTCACGCACGGCCGTGTGATCCCAAACTAGACAGAGCCTGTACTATGTTAATCAAACATAAAAACAGTTATACTGCGTGATTATCTGAAAACAAGACATAATTAAAGACGCAATAGAACTGACTTTCGCCAATCAAAGAAAATAATATACTCCACAAAAAAAAGACATAAATTACAAAAACAGATCGAACATAAACTTAACTAAACGTGAACTTGACTGCCTCGATGATGCAGCGGTATCGAATGCGACTGCTATACTTAAGGTTTGATTTCCAGGCTGGCTCAATTCTTTGTATAATCTGCAAATATTTGTTTCAGAGTTTAGATGTTTTCTATGCATAATATGTATGTATTAAAAAAGTACATAAGTATTCTATCAGTCATTCTAGTTATCATGGTACAAGCTCTGCTTAGTTTGAAACTGGATGGCGTGGTGTCAAATATCATCATCATCTAATGGTAATCCATCTCAGCCAAAACCGTCCACTGCTGGACATAGGCATCTCCCAAATGTGTGAAATGTGTGAGATGTTTAAAATATTTATTATTTATGAACAAATGTAAATAATACAACAGAGGCCGTACAAATAACATGAGCACACTATTTACTGGAATTTGAATGCAGTCGAATTTTTTTGTCTATTTTAAGAGCCTGCCAAAGTGACTCTACTCAGCCTGATGGAAAGCATGAATAGAATCCAAGAGTTGAGGTCACCATACTCATTGCAAATGCTGACAACGCAGTATGGTGGCCTACACTATGGCGGCCTTGTGAGATGCTTTTTCACACCCCGCTTGGGGACGTAAAGGGCATGACAGTCATTGTGACAGTGTAAAGTTTACACAGTTACCACGATAACTGTCACCCCTGCATCGATAGGCCTCCGGTCTCACACTCACCAACGAAACACGACAACACGGATGCTGGCGCTTTAGGTTGGTCTTCTGTGGGAGGGTAGTACTGCCCCGGTCGAGCCGGCCCGCTCGTGCTGAAATCAGCGTGGCTCTACGACCTAGAAAATTACCACCAACCATTAAATTCCGATAGAGATAGTTAAAAGTATAACGATTATTGGCTAATTCAAAGGAAACAATGAGATCGTAACTGGCGGAGTGCAGCAAGCTTGTTGCAACTACCTACTTCATGTCTATAAATAAATAACATCACATATCTTACACACAGCTGTCTGATTCCAAATTAGGCAACTAATAATTAATTAAGTAACCATACTGCTGATAAACATACTTAAATATTTCTAAATATATACATATGATAGATAAATTACACCCAGACACAGAATAAATAATCGTGATCATTACATAAATACTTGTCCTGGGTGGCAATCGAACTCACGACCACTAACAACTAAACTGTGGCGACTTCCACATTTAGCACAAAAAGAAAAATATACAACAGCGCCATCTAGCAAAGATACGTCGAACTTGGAAGTATGAACAAAACGTATGAATGTAATGAACTACAATGCAACTACTAATCCTGTATCGCGATATAGAGATTCGAGTGGCATTTAGCATATATACAACATCTCAACATCAACCGTTGGGCCTTGGCCCGCCAGGCATGATCACCTCACCTGGTCGCAGGATCCTCCCTTTGTTTCGGAAAGACATGATACCCGTTCACGATATTTCTAAAGAGACACATTTTAAAGATAATATTTTTCGTCAGTAAAAATCCAACACACGACCTCAGTCATGGCAGTCAGCTTCTCTAATCACTGGACCAACAGGTCAGTCAAATATTCGTGGTAATCTGATGAAGCTCCTTATGAAAAGACTATATAAAAGTAAGTCACAGAGAAACTGAAACACCAACATATTTACTACTGTTTTTATACACATATAAACACATACATATTCGGACATCTGACACACAACACCATCTAGCTTCAGACTAAGCAAAACTTGTACTATGACAGCTAGATTGGCTGATAGAATACCTACATACTTTTTTAATAATTACTCCGACACAATCAACCAAACATTTGGTCCAACCCGTGATTCGAAACCCAGATCTCATTCACAGTTGCATTCGCTACCACGGCATCACAGAGGTAATCAATCTATACATATAAAATAAATATTTCGGATATTAGACACACAACGTCATCTAGTTTCAAACTAAGCAGAACTTGTGCTATTATAACTAGATTGATTGAATAGAATACCTATTTATATACTTTTTTGTAAATACGTATATATTATACATAGAAAACATCAAAACTCCGAAACAAATATTTCAGATCATATAAACATTTGGTCCAACCCGCATTCGTAACCAAGACGTCATTCAAAGCAGTCGCATACGCTGCCGCTGCGACACAGACGCAACCAGTTTATACATACATACATTTAACATAATCATGCAACATATTTTAGTATAGCATATTACATATGTAATTTATAGTCTATACCAAATACACGTCTATCTATATTCTATATTAAGAGTCTGCCAAAGTGACTCTGCTCTGCCTGATGGCAAGCATGAATAGAATCCAAGAGTTGTGGTCACCATACTCATTGCAAATGCAGACAATGCAGTATGGTGACCCACACTATGGCGGCCAAGTGAGATGCTTTTTCACACCCCGCTTGGAGACGTAAAAGGCATGACAGCCATCGTGATAGTGTAAGGCACTGCACAGATGCAGGGGTCACAGTTACCTCGGTAACTGTCACCCCTGCATCAATGGGCCTCCGGTCTCACACTCACCAACGAAACACGACAACGCGGATGCTGGCGTGTTTACATCGTAGGTCAAAAGAACTTAGAAATAAAACTGAAAAATGAATTCCTTTGCTTGTCACATTCACGAGTTCCTAAGATATTAATTTGATGATAAATTAAAGTGAACTCCAATTGAATAGCCGTAAATCTTATTAATTGAAGTATTTTCTCTGTTACAGTCCATTGTCCTGATTTTTAATTATGATTGAAATGGTTACGGTCGCTAATAGCTAAACAAGTATTTCAATGACATTTGCTCAATTATAGAACGACGAACCGCTGGCCTTTGTTAACAATTTTACATTCATTTAAATACATCAAGAGCTGAGGTATTTACATAAAATGATCGCGGATAAATTAAGGACTTTGGACCTTTTAAAATAATTAGCGCATTTCCACTTAATCATTTGTCTTTATAAGTAAACTGTATGACATAAGACTGCAAAGGAGGTTTTGGATTAACATGCTAACAAGACAGATCGGCAAAGAATTTGTGTTAAGTTTTCCTTCATCCTTTATCCAAAAATGGTCATTAGGAAAGGTCCGGATAGTTTAATAACAGCGGTTCCTGGATCCCTCTTATTCCAAGCGTAGAGTGGCACACTGTGTGGTTTTAGTCGGTCCGATTTCGACACACTATGCCACCGCAAAACTCGGTTGGGCAACAGCCCGAGGGGAGTTACACACGTAAAAAAATCCAATACATAGAATGTAAGTTATTATGTATAATCGGGATATTTATCATGGTCAATTACTGAAATTAATTTCTGATATGCAGACACAAGCGCTATTGTCACATATGAACTGATCCATGGTCTTTGATATGATCCAAAACTTGGTAAAATACCTTTTCTACTAATATATCAAATCTACTCAAATCTAACTCTCGCCATCCACTGCTGAACGAAGGTCCCCCACAAGGAGCGCCAATCATCCCGGATACCCGGATATCATATCAAAACAATATAGGTAGGAAGCTACGGTTAAGCGCATACGGTCATTTGTTCTGTCTGTATGTAATTTATACATAACATGAATGTGTTTACAAATGAACGGCCATTAACGATAGCCTTACTTAATAAGCAGAATGAAAATTTTGATTGGCAAAATTTGGCTGTTCAATAACCATTGGCTTGAAGGGCTACCTTCAGAGATGAAAGATGTGAATGTACATGTGTTTTACACGCATTCTTAGATCATAAATACCAGTCAACTTTCTGTTCTCAAGATTCTCGGATAATTACGCAAGTATCATTATTTTCTCATTATATTCTTATTTGCCGTTGGGGTCACCGCAATCTTTTCTATGGGTGTAACTTGACTTGACCAATTTTGACTTTCATTCTCCATGGTTGATTTGCATTTTTCCATAGTTATATATCTGTTGTGATGGTCGACCTCTGAATTATTGATTGACCTCAGAAACATTTGGATCCAAGAAAGTCGTTTGTAATTATTTAGCTGCAATTATGGATCAAATCAAGTGAGTTCAGATTAAAAAGAAAATATTTATAATCAAGGTGTAGGTTGTTGGATTAAATTCCATTCAGTGTTTTATCAATATGCGTTTGACTCCTAACTTAGACGTTTAACTTAGTTGCAGGTGGTCGTCCATGTGATGATGGATTATGAATACGTAGTATTACCACCCCAATTTCTCCCGTGGGTGTCGCAAGAGGCGACTAAAGGAACAAACTATTCAGGAAAATATAACTACGAAGAGAAGGAAAACTTGAAAGGAACCCTATTCCAACCCGTCTGGCCAGCGTGGTACAGTAGGCCAAAACCTCTTTGCTTAGGAGAGGTCTATATCCAGCAGTGCGCTGTAAAAGGCTGTTGAGAAAAAGGTGGTCGCTTAAACCACTCTACCACCAATGTGGTCGATCTTGACATGATTACCGGTTTACACATATAAAACTACCTTATTTTCTCTCTGTTCAGCCCATCGTAGTCCGCATTAGGTTTGCACCTGCAGCAAATAAGGTCCAAAAGCTGCGTAAAAATTGAGATCCCGTCATCAGCAGCTTTTATAAGTCTACTGTTGTACATAAGAATCTTCTTTGAAAGGAGATTTGGCCAGGCTGGCCAGAAGGCTTGATATAGGATTCGTTTCAAGTTTTCCTTCGTTTTACAGTGATGTTGGCCTGTATCGTTTGCTCCCTGAGTCGTCTTTGGATGAGTAGAAGTGGTGACACTCTGTATTCCCCATCTGAATAAGTTTTACTTCGTCGGTTTAGCTGTGATTAATGTTTTCTTTCTTTTGTCAAAAGACAGATACATGTTTTCCACTACTACATGCGTTAGTACTAAGAACGTTCATTATGGTCATTTATACATTGTAAAATAAAAATAGTGACTCCGTTAATCATAAACCAAATGGCTGCGACAGTTTATGAAGTACTTTGGTCCTGATTAACAGTGAATGTTGTTCATAGACTGCATTAAATATCGTGCCTGAAGCGTCCTTCTATGTATATATTATAGGATTGTGTCCAATTATAATAATAATACTAATAGAAAGCAGTCCTCCTTGACACGGCCCGTATAGTGAGGAGGTTCCTGTCTTTGGCGCCCTAACCACCGGTGTCTTGATCCCTGTACCCGATGTCGGTGGTCTACTATTTTTTATATTTTTAAATATGTATTTTTGTATTCCTTTTGTATATATTTAAAAATGTAATCAATGTGTATATTTAAATGTAATAAAGAGAATACTAATAATAAAACTTCATCACACATCTCACACAAAGCCATCTAGTCCTAAACTAAGCAGAGCTTGTACTATGGGTACAAAAACAACTGATATAAATACATATATCCTTTTTTTTGTAAATGCATACATATGATACATAGAAAACACTCAAACTCCGAAACAAATATTTGCAGATCATACAAACATTTGGTCGGACCCGGGAATCGAACCCAAGACCTCAGGCACAGCAGTCACATTCGCTACCGCTGCGCCACCGAAGCAGTCATTTAGCATACTTCCATTTAACTTAAAGAAAAATTAGGTATGAAAAGCATTGAGCTTCTGAGGGTGAGAAACACTTTTCCCCCGGGATAAGGCGTAACAGGGCATGGTGTCGATTTGGGGAGGACCTGAAATCGGTCGGTTGTCGGGGCGATTTTTAGTAGGGACACCACATATTCCTGATCCTGTACTCCAAGGAAGAGGAGATGTGATAAGACTTGCCGCATTTTTACGCCTCACTTGGGGACGTAAAAGACATGACAGTCATCGTAGCATTGTATTGCACACATTTACCACGACAACTGTCACCCCTGCATCAATGGGCCTCCGGTTTCGCACTGCCCAACGAAACACGACAGCATGGATGCTGTCGCTTTGGATTGGTCTTCTGTAGAAGGGTAGTACTGCCCCAGACGAACCGGCCCGTTCATGCTGAAATCAGCGTGGCTCTACTACCTGGTAAAGTGCAAATCGATTGTGTTTATCGACCCCTCATGGAAATAGACGCGACATGTATGTATATATGTCAACTGCCTCGATGGCGTAACGGCAGCGAAAGCGACTGCAATGTTTGAGGTTTGAGGATCAAATTTTTGTATGGTTTGCAAATATTTGTTTCGGAGTTTGGATGTTTTCAACGTGTAATATGTATGTATGTATTTACAAAAAAAAGTATATAAATACTCTATGAGTCAGTCTAGTTTTCATAGTACAAGCTCTGCTTAGTTTGAAACTAGATGGCGTTGTGTGTTAAAAGTTCGAAATATTTATAATTATTGGTATTACATATGTGTATATGTAAATGTAAATAAAGAATATTCTAGTCTAAACCTGACCTTGCTATCTTATACATTCAATGTCAAATATATAAATTACGTAAAAAGCATATGATCTAATCTTATTTCTCACAAACAAAACTGTGTTTTAAAATATTTACATTTTTCTAAAATTAGTGTATTTCTTTTCCAGATGTGTCAGCCTTCGTGAATTTTCTTGTTTTAATGGTAAGTGACTAATGTTCTAGAAATTTATTTTAGAATAAAATATAATTTGATTGGCAAAAGATCTTGTCGCGGATTCTTATTTTTTTTTTGTTTTTTAAGACAACGCCCGCGTTAGGAATAAATCCTGTGTCGCGGTGAACTTTACAAACATACAAGAAACAGACACAAAGAACACCCAGACTCAGAATAACAATTTATGGATCACCCTAAATGCTGTCTATCCCATGTGTGGTTTAACCCCACAGCACTCGGTGCAGTAGAAAGCGGCGTGGCGACCACTAGACCCACCATGCAGTTTGAGGCTCACCTATGACATAGGTCTGTTATATAACAATAATACGTCTGTATTTATCTTAGAAGAAACACAGAAAAAATGTTACACGTCGAGTGATAACAAGGAGTTAGTGTCTATTACAGGCCTGTATTACAGATCACCAGAATATTATGCCGTGAATCCATGTGGTGACGGATTAAGAATACGGAGTGCCACCACCCGTGCTCATTCCATAAGGATCGTGTCCACTAAGGGAAAAACTGCGCAGGACAACATCATTGCAAGAAGGCAAACTTGAAATCAACAAAATACCAAGCCCTTTATCTGGCTAGCGTGGTATAGTAGGCCAAAACCTCCTTGCTAAGGAGAGGTCTATGTCCAGCAGTGGACTGTAAAAGGCTGTTGATGATGATGATGAATGAGATCATGATTACCACTTTTGTATCTTTTTTTTTATATAAATAACTTTTATACTTTGTGAGTGAAACAAAAAAATTACTCAACACAGATTTTCTGTCATACCATAGTGTCACTGCGATCTGATCTATTTGTATCCAGACTAATATTCTAAATTCTAAAGTAACCCTCAGTCTATCTGTCTGTCTGTTACGTCGTACCGGCTATACCGCTTTACCGATTTTAATGAAATTTAAACTTTACTGCGATAACTGACACACACTTGGGTGGAGTCGCAAGTAAAAGCTAGTATGTATATAATTAATAAATACACTTAATTCACATCCCAACGTAAACAAACTAGCTCCGATCGGTATAGATACAAGACCCCACGTGATCTAGGTCAAGTGACCCCACGCTGTGGCCATTCGCTCAATAAAAACTGTCCGAGTTCCGCTAAATTAGGCGTCAACCATTCGTTGCCTACTCATTAGTAAGAAGTACCTATATTATGTTGTATTTTTAATGGCCTGTGGAATTTGCGATCGAACAGTAGCAAGTTCAAATCTAATCTTAATTATCTAATATTATTTATATGAGAACAATTCATACACATTTGGTACATAATTATACTTCGGGCGTTCTCTACCAATGTACTAGTGGGGTGTGAAGAGAAGACAGGAACATTTAACTGAAGAAAATTAATTTACCGTAAATATGCTTTGGCACGAAAACTCGATTGAAGTGATACTACAATTAGAAAATCGTATTTTTGCTTTACCGAATGAATGAGGTTGCCAAAGCCAACGCAGGCAAAAGGCACTTCCCTTAACACTTAAGTTCTATTTCGTGTAAACAAAAATACTACTTAAGGCATTCTTTTGCAACCGAAACCGAAAACAAGAGGATTTAGCTTCTGAAGAGATGAGTAAAAATACTAATTATGTGTGTTCTACTTAGAAATATCTTGAAATGAAAGATTAAAAAGGCGGGAAGATAATGACAGGAAAGAGATATTGTCTAACTTTGTGGTGTCAAAATTAAAAAAAAATTTGATCGTGTTACTTTGATAAATTTAAAAGAAATAATAAGATTCCAAATTTAAAAAACTTTTTTTATGAGTTTAAAAATTATAAAAGTTCCAAATTTAAAAAGCGTTCTTTTATGAGTTTAAAAATTATGAAGGTTCCAAATTTAAAAATACAAAAAAACAGACAGTTATTTACTTTACGTACTTGATAGTTATTCAAAGCAGAAGTGATGAGTCACCGCTCAGCTGTTGTGTGTCCAGGGTGTTGACTGCGCCAGCTGTCATATACAGAGAGTATTAATGTTGTAAAATCGGTAACATTCCATCACAAACCTAGACATGTCACGTAACGCATAACATTCTAGATTACTGTTTTTACCAGTCTGGCGTAAGTTAAAAGATGTGAGCGATTCACTGCATTTAAATTAATTATCTCACTTTGTTCTAAATGTTAAATGGTAAACGAATTTAGGATTTTTCTGTTGACCAGCGGATAACGTTTATATAAAACACTTACATATATAATTTCTAACTAATTTAGCATAGAAATAATACTATGTTGTCCTTAAATATCAGAAGTGGTTTATTATATTGTCAATCTTATACTGGTTGTACGCCATTATAAAAAACTTCAATTCTGAACCTTATTAACCACTATAGCATATAGATACTTTAGTATCTGCACTATGATGATATACCAGCCAACGATCGAACTAACTGGGTTTTTGTTAGAGCTCACTCCTAAAATACGTTTCAAGCCAAGCACAAAAAAGTTCATAAGAATATGAGTTTTATGTGTGTTTTTTATTTAAGAGCCTGTCAAAATGATTCTACTCTGCCTGATGAAAAGCATTAATAAAATCCAAGAACTGTGGTTACTATACTCATCGCAAATGCAGATAATGCAGTATAGTAACCCTCACTATGACGGCCTGGTGCTATGCTTTTTCACGCCCCGCTTGAAGACGTAAAAGGCATGACAGTGTAAGGCAAACACACCGCGATGAAAGTTGATTATCATGTTTAGAAATATAAGTTATCGTGTTAAATATGGACTTTATCTTATATCTTTCTCTTTCCCTTTTTGTCTACCGGTTTTTTTACATATTTACTTCCACTTTTCCACAAAAGCTCTAAATCTTCTTGTTGATGGTGATAAACTTTCCTCTTACATAAGGAATAAATGCATAATTGGCACGAATGTACCTTTTAATATACCTCTGTCTACTCCTTCGGTGCTATATCCGTAAATATATAATATGTTACACAAAAGATAATTTTTACATAATTTACGATCTTGTATTTTATTCGAAATTATACGACATTTAAAACCAAATGTTTCCATATTAATGCCATCTAAATTTATCAGAAGATTTTTGCTGTAAATACATACATTTGCATATATAAGCATCTAAATGTTCTCTTATCCATTGATAGTGAGGGATATATCATCATAGTGATATCCAATTAACATTTCATTTCAATATGGTCGTTTAATTTTATTGAATAACCTTGGTCTTTTGAAATATTTAGACTATGTGATGGAAATTAAGTGTTTTACATAAATATGTATCAGAACATTAAAAATAACAGTCTCGTAAAGATTTTTGCAAGCTATTAAAAATTGATTTTTGTGGCTAGGTTAAGTAAGCATTTTGTCTCTTTCGTCATGCTTAAAATTAACCTTTAACTACGTAATATACGAGATTAAGTTGACGAAATGCGTTCTTAATGTTTGAGTAATGGACACTCTAAGTTTTAGAATCTGTAATTCTCTTTCATAGAAGTTTTCAGTAATTTTTTTCACTGTTCTTTTAAAAAAATACACTCCTTTCAACTGATGACTTTAGAAGAGAGAAGAGAGAAATTAGGAAAATTTTCAATAGATTTACTATCCTATTAAACATTATTTTAAAAAACAAACTAGAATCGTATACATGATAGATTCATCTTGATTTTCTATTCACCCCTTTATTTAGTGTTAGAGTTTATCTATACTCACCAAATAATAGTTAAATTATTTAAGATAATATGATGATGATGATAGAATAAAATACTAGATTATATTAAATTGCGTTTTTTTTAAAAAAAAAAGCAAGGTACACGTAACGGATTTCTTTCATTGCAGTAATCATAAAATTGAATTTTATATTAATCACCAATTTGTATTGTAACTTAAAATTTCCTTGTATTTTTATTAATAATTCTATTCAAATGGTACTTTAATAAATAAATAAATTTACATCTCTCTCTAATTAATACTGTACCTTACACAATTATTTTTTAACAATTAAAATGAAACCATATTGGTGTGATATCTCGGTATGCTTATTGGTCAATTGTTAAAAATCGCTTCCGCCTATAACTGAAGCCAAGTCCAGCGTGGCATACTGTAGCGGGCGCGTGCGCCGACCTAAATACTCGCTTGTAACGGTGTGTGCGACCACTGTGCGTCGACCTTTATAGCGCGGATCCACAATACTAGCGCTACTTACACAACTAACTGGGTTCCTATTTACACTAATAAGGTGGCAAAGTGGTATAACGAACACTCTCGCAACTGAAAACCTTTTTTTATATTTTACTAGCTTACCCCGCGAACTCTGTTCCGCCTTATAGTCAATAAATAAGCAGATTTTTTTTTTCTTCAACCCTTTTTAACGGGATAAAAAGTATCCTATGTCTATCTCCTGGTTCTAAGCTACCTCCCCACCAATTTTCAGCTAAATCCGTTCAGCCGTTCTTGAGTTATAAGTGGTGTAACTAACACCACTTTCTTTTATATATATAGATGTTAAGAGCCTGTCAAAGTGACTACTCTGCCTGATGGAAAGCATGAATAGAATTTAAGACCTGTGGTCACCATAGTCATTGCGAATGCAGATAATGCAGTACGGTGACCCACGCTATGGCGGCCCAGTGAGATGCTTTTTCACGTCCCGTTTGGGGACGTAAAAGGCAATACAACTATCATCCCTGGTTTCGCCGGTGAGTGCGAGAACGGAGGCCCATTGATGCAGGGGTGACAGTTGTCGTAGTAAGTGTGTGCAATGCAATGCTACGATGACTGTCATGCCTTTTACGTAACCAAACGAGGCGTAAAAAACCATCTTACTAGCCGCCATAGTGTGGATCACCATACTGCATTGTCTGCATTCGCAATGAGTGTGGTGACCACAACCCACGAATCCTATTCATGCTTTCCATCAGGTAGAGTAGAGTCACTTTGGCAAGCTCTTAAAAAGAAAAACTATAGTCAGTAAAGTTTCAAACGACTCAACTCTTTGTCCCACTACTTCTAAATGGCGAAGTCGTTGCATTTTATTTATAGAAATGGATAAAACTATAAAATTAATAAACACATACGCGATGGAGACTTTACTCCAACAGTGGACGGCAACAGGCTGAGCGCACACACATTGTTATTAATCAACTTCAGCCGAAAGACGTCCACTGCTGAACATAGGCCTCCCCTAGAACGCCACGCCGTACGGCTGGACACCAACTGCATCCATCGGCTCCCCGCGACTCGGACTATGTCGCCGGTCCATCTAGTGGGGGGCCTACCTACGCTTCGTTTTCCGGTACGCGGTCACCATTCGAGAACGTTTCTTCCCCAGCGGTTGAGAACAAAAATATTAACACTTACAAATCCATAAAAAATTTAAAGCTTTGTCATATTATCTTCTTCTAGCTACACAATATTCAGTGTCTAGTCTTAGCCGAGAATAGAACTCACTACGCCACACGTGGAAGACATAAAATATCAATGACTAAGGCTACTCTCTGAGCGTGATGACTAGTCACGATGCAGCTAAATATAATTCTGCAATAGGTATTTTAAAACTTCGCATCTTACACACGGCTGTCTGAACCTCTGATCTTCTGATCTGAAGTCAAGCATACCATGTTGTCGTCAACAGCCTTTTACAATCCACTGCTGGACACAGGCCTATCTTTAGCAAGGAGGTTTTGGCCTACTACACCACGCTGGCCAGACGGATTGGAATAGGGTTTGTCTCAAGTTTTCCTTCTCTTTGTAATGATGTTGTCTTGCATACTTTGTTCCCTTAGTCGCATTTTACGACACCCACGGGATGAATAGGGGTGGTAACACTGTGTATTCTTAATCCGTCACCACCCGGACAAGTTACTATAACATGCCAATAACTTAATTATTGTAGGTTCGTTAATGTTGTGGTCAGATCTTAAAGTTGATCGCTGCATGACGTCGACGATGTCATGCAAAGTACTTATTTACAGACAATTTTTGGGATTACGAATACCGTGTATATATATTACCTCGGCGGCGCAGTGGTGCTGGTTACGACTGCTGTGCTTGAGGTCTCGGGTTCAATTCCCGGGTCGGACTAAATGTTTGTGTGATCTGCAAATATTTATTTCGGAATTTGGATGTTTTCTATGTGTAATATGTACGTATTTACAACAAAAATATATACTTATGTATGTCAGTCGTCTGGTACTCTTTTTTTTTTTAACGTGTTGGAAATTCCTCGGGCCGTCACTCCACCGAGGTTTACGGCGGAGTGGTGTGTCGGAATCGGACTGACTAAAACCACACGGTGTGCCACTTTGCGCCTGACATAGGAGGGATCTGGGAACAGTTGTCATTACGACACCAAATCAGTCGTCCAGCACCCATAGTATAAGCTCTTCTTAGTTTGAGACTAGATGGCGTTGTATGTCAAATATCCGAAATAATATAGATATTGTATAAAAATAATTAAATAGCTTGTGATATTTTAAATGTGTTAGTATTTGTCGTGGTTGACGACCTCTAGCTCAACAGTGTGGCTCACCAACCAATAAGATCTTATTATTTCATATTTGGCTTCATATGACGGGGCTTTTGGTCTCGTAGTTAGTGATCCTGACTGCTGAGCCAGTGGTCGTGGTTTCAATTCCCATCGAGGACAAATATTTTTGTATTGAGCACCATCGTTTGCTCTGTCTCGGTGTAATTTGTCTATAATATGTGTGTATTTAGTAATATATAATTATGTTTATCAGCTGTCTGGAGTTTTTTTCTCTATATTAAGAGCCTGCCAAAGTGACTCTACTCTGCCTGATGGAAAGCATGAATAGAATCCAAGAGTTGTGGTCACCATACTCATTGTAAATACAGACAATGCAGTATGGTGACCCACACTATGGCGGCCTTGTGAGATGCTTTTTCACACCCCGCTTGGGGACGTAAAAGGCATGGTAGTCATTGTGACAGTATAAGGCTTACAGGCTTACACAGTTACCACGATAACTGTCACCCCTGCATCAATGGGCCATACCATATGGTTACCATAGTACAGGCTTCGCCGTGTTTGACATCAGATGTGTATAAAGATATCATTGTTATATCATGTAGTAATAAATTTTAACTAAACAGAACTAATACGCACAAATATTGCCACAGACATAATTATGAATGGCCACTCTTTTCTATTCACGTGGATTTTAAAGTTATACGCAAATACAAAGACACGTGACATATTGGATTTCGTTAATAGCATTGCTTCAAAACGTGAGCGAATTCTTTCATTTATCGTTCGACTCGACCTGCTTCCTAATCACCATATATCTATGTATCTATATTAGGTGTAGACTTGAATTCACCACCATTTTTAATCTGGTAGTCAACTTGTGAAGAGACGTGTGTCATATGTCCCTCCGACGCAAAGGGAGGATCCTCCGACCAGGCGAGCTGATCATGCCGGGTGGGACACGACCCAACGGTTGATGTTGGGATGTTGTATATATATTAATAACCACGCGAATCTCTATAGCGCGATACAGGATTAATAGTTAGATTGTAGTTCATTGCATTCATACGTTTCGTTCATACTTCGTAGTTCGATGTGTCTTCGCTAGATGGCGCTGTTGTATATTTTTTTTCTTTGTGCTGTAATGTGGCAGTCACCACAAACTAATGAGATTTCTAGGGCAGAATTCTACAAAAGAAAATTATATGAAGATTTCAACCTTATAATTAAGAATACGTCGGTGAAAAACCTACAGGGTACTTACCATTTACCCTAAATTGACGTGCATTACCCTCCCACTAAAATCCCAGGTCCTTTAAGCGGGGCGTGAAGAAGCATCTTACTAGGCCACCATAACGTGGCTCGCCATACTGCATTGTCTTAATTCGGAATGAGTATGGCGGCTACCACTCTTGGATTCTATTTATGCTTTCCATCAGGCAGAGCAGAGTCACTTTAGTGGGCTTCTGTAAAAAAAAAAACATTGAACCCAAATACACATTTTCAGATTGCAGGACCAGATTGGAGAACGCGAGAGTTAAGCTATTTATTTATCATCATCAACAGTCTTTAACAGGCCACTGCCGTACGTAGACCTCACCTTAACCAAGGTTTAACCATATGATATATCTATAAGTAGTATACCATCCCACACTGACTCGACGGGTTGGTATAAAATTTGTTTCAAAATTTTCTTCTCTTTACAGTGATGACGTCATACATAGTTTGCTCCATTAGTTGCCTCATACGACACCCATGAGATGAGTAGGGTTGGTAACACTGTATTCTTAATCTACTGTGCACAGAACGGGTGTCATGTCCCTCCGACACAAAGGGAGGATCCTTCGACCAGGCACGGTGATCATACGTAACGGTTGTCGTTGGGATGTTGTATATATGCTAATTCCCACGCGAATCTTTATTTCGCGATACAGGATAGTAGTTGCATAGTTGTTCATCATACTACGTAGTTCAATGTACCTTCGCTAGATGGCGCTGTTGTATATTTTTGTTTGTGCTATAATGTGGAAGTCGCCACACTACCACCACACGGACAAGTTATTTATTGCTTACTTTATTTTTATCTACAGTTTCCTTAAGATTGTACAGTCGCTGCTTAGTGTGGGATCAGACACACACATATGGAAATATTTCGCCTGAAAAAGTTTCATGTACGAAATATTACTACTTGAATAGTGAGACACGAAACACAAGAAATTAGACGAATATTTACAAAAACGAATCTCTTAGTAAATAACTAACCCTATATTCATTTTCTTCTGAAACTAATTTGAAAAGAAATCAAATAAATACATACATAATTTAATATATTCAAATTAACAAGGAATGGAAGTGAAACAGACGTGATTTTATGTACATATATATGTATGAAAGTAAGTTGTCAAACAATACAAGTATTGTATACCTCTAAATAGCAAAAGGTTACCCATCCGCGAAGATGTGTATTCAATACACCTTCACGGATGAGTGGTCAACAAGCCAGACAGTCAACAAGCCAGTTTCCATTGCGTCGTTATATGATATTATACGAAATCGGTTGTCTCGTTGAACTAGCGAATATGCGACTACCGAACACAAGGTCGGCCGGGTTTTTCTGGTTACTACTACTTTTCTGGCTACTAGAAGTACTTAATAGCAGCCTCGAGCTTGGAGGTTGAGTTGGGTACCTCGGAGAGTACGTAGAGCCATCGGTCCCGCGTCTAATCTCTTCCCGGTCGTATCGGATAACCGTCCCATCGGATCGCGATAGTGAAAGAACAGAAAGTGCACCTGTGTTGCCGCACACACTTGTGCACCCCAATATCTCCGTTGGCTGGTCTCCGTTAAGACTACCCACCATGGCAACAATCGGCTAGGAGCTATATTTTTATAGAGCTTATATATTTTAATATTAGAAATTAACAAGGACAATATTGTATCATTATTACTATTGGTGCATAGGGTGTCCACCAAAAACTTAGGATCCCAAGTCAGCTTCACCTGCAATAGGTTCGCCATCTGACACGTGAAACCAAAACATCTCCGTGGACCAGTAAAATGTAAATCACACAGAGTTTTTGTTTGAACCTACAGCAGTTTAACGCAGCAGAGAGAAAGGCGAACACTGAAACCACTACGCCCATCCAAGCAGTTGAATATAGTCGAATAAATAACTGTTGTAAAGCCTTATCTATTATAATACTGAAAAGTTTGTTTGTTCGAACGTGTTAATCTGAGAAACTACTGCTTCAAATAATCCATTTATTGAGGAAGGATATAGGCTGTATTGAAGACGACTTGAAGAAGGTGGCTGGCAGCGGATGGATGCGAATTGCCCAAGACCGGGATGGTTGCCGTTCCTTGGGGAAGACTTTCGTTCAGCAGTGACGGCGATAGGTTGATTGGTGATAGGCTGTATAATATTATATAACGAGCAATGGTATCCGAGCGTCAATGAGAATTTGATGAATAATGAATGAATTAGATGGAAATTATTTTTTTTTTAAAGGCAGTTCGTCATCAACAACCTTTAGCAGTACACTGTTAGACATAGGTCTCCCGTAGCCAGAAGGTTTTGGCACAACACTATCTCGCTAGCCAGATGGGTTGATATGTGGTTTGTTTCAAGTTTTTCTTCCCTTTCCAGTTGACCTGCATAGTTTGCTCCCGTGGTCACCTCTTACGACACCCTCGGGATAATTTGGGGTGGTGAAACTCTGTATTATTAATCCGTCACCACTCGGACCAACGGTTTATTAAATACTAGCTGATTTTTTTCTCCCCCCATGGTGTTACCACCCCTATTAATTCCGTGGGTGTCTTAAGAGGCGACTAAGGGAAAAACTATTCTGAAAAATATCATTCCAAAAAGAAGAAAAACTTGAAACAAACCCCATTCCAACCCGTCTGGCTAGCGTGGTATAGTACTCGTAGGCCAAAACCTCCTTGCTAAGGAGTGGCCTATGTCCAGCAATGGACCTGTAAAAGGCTGTTGATAATGATGATCGATAATGATTTAATGAAAAAAACTATTCTATAACCATACTTTTTAAGGCAATCTCTTATTATAATATATATATTACAAAATATATTTTCTAAGAAACAAAAAATGCCATAAAAACTGTTCCATTGTCGATAGTTGACGGTGTCCAATACTGGGTCAGCGCCTAAACTAATTGTACTACGGTTACCCACTAATTGCGGCTCGCACTTGGCCGAATGCCCGTTATCACAGGTCATTGTCATACTTCCAGAGCTTCAATTATATGGTGTATGGTTTGGTGGGTCTGACAGTAACTTGATAATTATGTTAGAATGGAAGTATTAGTTACGTCAGCTAATTAATATGTGCTTGTAGATACTTGTAATGCTGGCGCTAAAATGTTATCTCCTTTTGCGTCATCATCGTCAACAGCCTTTCATAGTCCACTGCTGGACATAGACCTCTCCTTAGTAAGGAGGTTTTAGCCTACCGAGTTGGCCAGATGGATTGGGATAAGGTTTGTATCAAGTTAACCTTCTCTTCACAGTGCTGGTGTCTACTTAGTCTGGCCATAAATACTGTTACACTTAATTATAAAAAAATATTACATTTGAATTTCGAATCTGTCATTTTTATACGATTGTTCATTGTGTTTTCTCATTTTGGCGCCAATACATTGTAAAATATTTTGCGATATTAAAATGGTGTGGGGTGATAAAGAGAACCGAATCGCTGTGATAGCATTACACAAAGTAGGTATGGAGCCAAATGCAATTTTTAAAACTCTCCATACACTTGGTATTAGTAAAATGTTTGTGTACCGGGCTATTAATAGGTACAATGAGACCTCCTCTGTTTGTGACAGAAAAAGATCTGGCCGTCCACGTAGTGTTCGTACGAAAAAGGTGGTCAAAGCAGTAAGGGAAAGAATTCGAAGAAATCCTGTCCGAAAGCAAAAGATTTTATCTCGGGAAATGAAGATAGCACCTAGAACCATGTCGCGTATTTTAAAAGATGACTTAGGACTTGCAGCCTATAAGAGACGCACTGGCCATTTCTTAACTGATAATTTAAAGAAGAATAGGGTGGTAAAATCGAAACAACTACTGAAGCGGTACGCAAAGGGAGGTCACAGAAAAATTTTGTTTACGGATGAGAAAATTTTTACAATTGAGCAACATTTTAACAAACAAAATGACCGTATTTATGCTCAAAGCTCTAAGGAAGCTTCCCAATTAGTCGACAGAGTGCAACGTGGACATTATCCGACTTCAGTGATGGTTTGGTGGGGTGTTAGCTATGAAGGAGTGACTGAGCCATATTTTTGTGAAAAAGGTATCAAAACATCGGCACAAGTGTATCAAGATACCATTCTTGAGAAGGTAGTTAAGCCCCTTAACATCACCATGTTCAATAACCAAGTATGGTCCTTCCAGCAAGACTCGGCGCCGGGTCATAAAGCTCGGTCCACGCAGTCTTGGTTGGAATCGAACGTTTCGGACTTCATCAGAGCTGAAGACTGGCCGTCGTCTAGTCCCGATCTTAATCCGCTGGATTATGATTTGTGGTCAGTTTTAGAGAGTACAGCTTGCTCTAAACGCCATGATAATTTGGAGTCCCTAAAACAATCTATACGATTGGCAGTGAAGAATTTTCCCATGGAAAGAGTGCGTGCTTCTATTGATAACTGGCCTCATCGTTTAAAGGACTGTATTGCAGCCAATGGAGACCACTTCGAATAAGCTTTTTATATTTTTAATTGTTTTATATTTATGTATTAAACTGACACACTGTAAAAGTAATAAATGTTATTTGCAGTTAACAATTTTCTTTTTTCTTTATTACAATATTTATGGCAAGACTAGGTACATAATTTGCTCACTTAGTCGCCTCTTACGACACCCACGTGATGAATAGGGGTGGTAACACTATTTATTCTTCATCCGTCACCACACGGATAAGTCGTCAATAATTTTCTACAATAATAATAACCGATCTTTTGGTTCTGAACTAGGAGTCTGATACAGTGGTAACCAGACTGCTGAGAAACAACCACATATATTTAGACCACTACAGAAAAATTACAAACAAATATTTGTGCTTATCTCACAATTCTTTCTTCTTCTTCTTTTTTTTTTTTTTTTTTTTTAAAGACGCCCGCATTAGGAATAAATCTTGTGTTGCGGGGGACTTTACAAACATACAAGAAACGGACACAAAGAACATCCAGACTCAGAACAACAATTTATGGATCACACAAAGTGTTGTCGCATGTAGGATTTGAACCCACAACACTCAGCGAATTGGAGAGCGGCATGGCGACCGCTTAAACCACTAGGCCAATCGTGCAGTCAATTATTTGTCTCAAGTTTGAAACAAGATCATTTTTGTCTCCGGGAGTAAATTATCTATGACATGTATTTAGATATAAGTGTTAGCTTTGTTTGTTGCTCCAATTGCATGAAAGAATTTTTAAAATCGTTACAGTCATTTAGGTACGTAGCGTAACAAACTCACTAACATTTGCATTTATGACTGTTTACGACCTAAACTATTATTAAAACATTTTTTTGTTGTATTAATATTTACAAATATATTTATCCTATACCTCGATAGGTGGCGTTGTACTGCTTGCCTGAATCGCGCTATCGTTTCTTTACCAGCAGCAGTATAACGTACTTTAGATTCACTAATAATAAAAAATAGATCAGATTACAAATGTGGTTTAATTTTAGATCCTTCTAGTATATCCTAATAGATCAACCAGTTCATATTTACGCTAGTCGTAACAATAACATTAATTAAGGTGTACATCAGTAACAACGTTAGTGCAGGTTCTGCTTAGTTTGTGATCAAATAATTGTAAGTAAAACGTGTCAAATAATAATCATTATTTACTTATGGTAGAGGGAGCAAGCAGCCGGATTCACCTGACGTTAAGCGGCTACCACCACCCATGCACACCTACTGCTCAAGAGTTTCGTCAATTAGTCTCATGTTGCGTGAATCAACTCATTCAGTTATACTTTATTAATTTATTTTTTATCTCATTTCTTTTTTTTTTCTATCTTAAGAGCCTGCCAAAGTGACTCTACTCTGCCTGATGGAAAGCATGAATAAAATCCAAGAGTTGTGGTCAGCATAATCATTGCAAATGCTGACAATGCAGTATGGTGACCCACACTATGGCGGCCTTGTGAGATGCTTTTTCACACCTCGCTTGGGGACGTAAAAGGCATAACAGTCATTGTTACAGTGTAAGGCTTACACAGTTACCACGATAACCATCAGCCCTGCATCGATGGGCTTCCGGTCTTACACTCACCAACGAAACACGACAACACGGATGCTGGCGCTTTAGGTTGGTCTTCTGTGGTAGGGTAGTACTGCCACGGTCGAGCCGGCCCGCTTGTGCTGAAATCAGCGTGGCTCTACTACCTAGGCTCTACTACCTACCTCTTTTAAAAGGATGACGCCCGCATTGTGAATAAGTTCTATGTCGCAGAGAACTTTACAAACATACAAGAAACGGACACAAAGAACACCCAGACTCAAAACATCAAGTTATGGATAACACAAAGTGTTGTCCCATGTGGGGTTTGAACCCACAACACTCAGCGAAATAGAGAGTGGCATGGCGACCGCTTAACTACTAGACCAACAAGATTCCACCTCTGATAAGTTCTCACACACGCTCCTAATACACGACCAAGATTCGTACTAAAACCACCTTAGAAAAAGAGAAATTATTTGGTAACTCGACGATATCTGGTATTTATTTCACTTAAGTTGATATTAATGCCATTAAACCACTCGGTAAGTATTTTTAGAGCATTTATTTCATTCGACACACCTTCTCTTCTAATGACACTTTAAAAACATATCTATTATGTTTGCAATTGATTATTCTTCACTGTATACCATGGCTTGTAACGTAGCGGAACTGTTTGATACAAGTTATAAGCGATAGAGGTGAGAATTTTCACGCATTCTAAGCCACACCGATAGAGCATGACATGGTACTGCAGTTTTAGAGTTCGTGGATTAGATTTCTACTCGTACAGTTTTTATTGGTCTGGTTCTTTGACAATTGGGTAAATGACTGTATCGTAAATAAATACCAATGTCCACTTCATTAAAACAAATATCGCAAAACATCTTGAAAAATACAATTAACATAACTCTTTATTATTATTACGAATTTCAATCAAATAAAAAGTGAAATACATTGTTCAATTGAGTAATCTAAAACAGTGACGTCACAATTTTATATTTAGTACATTTTTCATACAAAATTGTCGTTTTGACAGATGATAAAAAGTAACTAATTTGACTAAGGTGTCACCTAGCCTATTACGACATTATCATATTTGAATACCTAACTGCCTTAGTGGCGCAGCTGTAGTGAAAATGACTGCTGTGCCAAGTGTGTGTGTGTGGTCTTAGGTTCGATTCCCAGGTCGAACCAAATGTTTGTATCTGCAAATATTTGTTTCGAACTTTGGGTGTTTTCTATGTATGTATTTACAAAAAAAGTATGTAAGTATCATAGCACAAGCTCTGCTTAGTTTGAAAGTGGATGACGTTGTGTGTCAAATGTCCGAAACGAAAAAAAATACGAATATATGCCTTTATCAATATTAATCTTGATTAGCTGCTACGAGTATGACCTTCAAGGCGTTATTAGCGTCGTTTCGTACCATTCTAACCATTGACGTCGGCCTCTTGTACATAAGACAATGAAAACCATAAAAACATATTTGTATAGATTAAACATTTTTAATAATATATTATTTATTTTTCTTGTTTATTTTGTACTAGCTTTTGCCCGAGGCTCTGTCCGCGTGTATGTCCAGATTAAGCTATATTACTGTGAAGTTTCATCTCCACCTCTACAGTAGTTTTTGCGTGTAAGAGTAACAAACATCCACATATCCTTACAAACTTTCGCATTTACAACATTAGTAAGGATAGAAAAGATTATACAGGGTGTTAATCTATCTACAAGTCAACCAAAGTGACTCTGCCTGATGGAAAGCGTGAATAGAATCCAAGAGTGGTGGTCGTCATACTCATTGCGACAATGCAACATGGTGACCCACGCTATGGCGGTCTAGTTTATCGATCTATATTTTATTTATGTGTATTTTAAATTGTGTTTTAAACTAATATTGTATTTTGAATGATATTTCAGAACAGAAATACAGGTTTTTAGCCACAAAGAAGTTACTCGAAGTAGAAAGTTTCCTAGTGAAGGCACAGCTGAGTCTCCAAATGTTTAGATGTTGATTCGCACTGTACTTACATCGTAATAGACAATTGTAAACACATCAGAACGAGGCTTGTCAATGAAATAAATCGATAAAATCGTTTAGTGGAACGACAATTGTAATTAGAGCGTATTCAGTGTGTTATAACGAGTTACCAATACAAGTACTTGGACAATATTAGATTGGAATGCTGTTAAATAGAAGATATTAACTTGAAATATATCTAGTGGGGGACTGTTTAGAGTTAATATTACTTAGAATTAAACTCATTTTTAATTTAGCGGATAGATTCTCAACTTGAAAAAAGAATTCATCTTAAAAAATTCAGGTTATTTTGGTGATTTCGTGAAAATAGTATGAAATTCTGTGTCTGCATGACATACTAATATGGTGAAAATTCAAACCTAAAACAAGTAGCGCAGTTCACGCCACGGTAGCGCAGTGGTAGTGGATGCGATTGCTGTACTTGAAGTCTCGGGTTCGATTTCCAGATCGGACCAAATATTTGTATGATCTGCAAATATTTTTTTCAAAGTTTGTGCGTTTTCTATGTATTTACAAAAAAAAGTATGTAAGTATTCTATCAGTTAGTCTAGTTATCATAGCATAAACTCTACTTGGTTTGAAACTAGATGACGTTGTGTGTCAAATGTCCGAAATATTTTTATTTATTTATTTATGTATAGTTTTTTATCGTAGTCTAATAACATTTGTGAAAAAATTTCATGACTTTTCAATATTATACCTGTAATTTATTTGTAACTATGTTCTTAAAACGCACCCTTATAAGCTTATCTCTTTGTCATCCCTAATCGCACGTTTTGATTCTGCAAATCTAAATCTAACTGCCAAATAGCCATCATATTTCCGTCGGCAGATTCAATCTCATAACTTGTACCATAGAAAAACCAAGGAACGCGTGACGGACGGACAGTATGACCTTGCGCATGAAATATAACACATAGGTGCAAAATGTACCGCTACACTGACTTATGGCGTCCTATGGTGAACACGGTGTCTGCATAGTCATCGTCTGACCAACTGCATTCTAGGCGACGACATTCCTATGTGGATAATTTTACTTTTCCTCCAAAGCGGTTATTATTTGAATTCTTGGCACTTTATTTTAGAGTTTAATATCTTGACAGAACCTACTAAAGGAAGAGAAGAAAGATCTGAAGTATACTGTCGACTGTACGGTTGGCTTAGTGGATTGAGCGGTCGCTACGTTTTTTTTTTCTATATTAAGAACCTGCCAAAGTGACTCTACTCTGCCTGATAGAAAGCATGAATAGAATCCAAGAGTTGGAGTCACCATACTCATTGTAAATGCAGACAATGCAGTATGGTGACCCACACTATGGCGGCCTTGTGAGATGCTTTATCACACCCCGCTTGGGGACGTAAAAGGCATGACATTGTATTTCTTACTAGATATTCTTAATAACATCTTGGAGTAACGAAGTTTGACGATATCTTGTACCTCGGAGAGCATATTAAGCCGTCGCTCCCAGTTGTCATGAATATGCAATTTGGCTATTTGTTTTTTTTAAAGACAACGACCGCATTAGGAATAAATCCTGCGTCACGGGGGACTTTACAAACATACAAGAAACGGACACAAAGAACACCTAGACTCAGAACAACAACTTATGGATCACACAAAGTGTTGTCCCTTGTAGGATTGGAACCCACAACACTCAGCAAAGTGGAGAGCGGTGTGGCGACCGCTTAAACCACTAGGCCAATCGTGTAGTCGCTCTAGGAAAGTCGGTCCTCAAATATACTGCCAACCTTCGAATTCAGTTCACTCTCAGGGCTGTGGAGATTCGCGTCCAGTCGTTCTGAGGATATACTGATATTCAGGTAAAATCGGATTAACCAAATAATCTTGGGAACAATAAAGACCAGGAAAATGATGGGATTTCACCTCTGGCTTTGTAGACAGTAACACTAATACATTTTTTTTTCCCCGAATATCCCCCCGGATACCACCTGGTGGTTATGTCGGACTCGAACCAACCAAAACCGCTCACCGTTTCAGGTACCAGTAGCCGGGGAACCAGGTGTATCCTAGAATGGAAATCCCTGAAACCGTAACACTAATACCAGTTCATCCACAGTGTAATCAAGAAACATACACTCACGTTTGTAACATTAGCCAGAGTTTCTAAACGGACTTGTTGGCTTACTTGTAATATAATGTAATATTATGCTAGCCGGTACAGTTAGATAGTTTCCTCAATAACTGTTTGGGTTGCCCCTAATTGTATCTGAAGTTATGGCTTGACATGACAGTGTAAGGCTTACACAGTTACCACGATAACTGTCACCCACTGTCTCACACTCACCAACGCAACACGACAACACGCATGCTGACGCTTTAGGTTGGTCTTCTGTGGGAAGGTAGTACTGCCCCGGTCGAGCCGTCCCACTCGTGCTGAAATTAGCGTGGCTCTACTACCTAGAGAGTAATATACGAAAGAAATTTCAGTACGCTGAATTTTGTTTTGTGACCTGCATTCTTTGCCAAGATGGAAGTGTTTTACGTGTTTTCTACAATTGCTAACGTTTCTATTTTCTTTCATTATTGGGTAATATTTTGTTTTGATTGCTTGCCTTTACGCTGAGAGATATTTTCATACATTTGTTACTTTTTTTAATAGCATTTACGTTTATAGAATGGCTAGGTTGGCTGGTCAGTTTTAAAATTTTTGTTGGTCACTTTATTTTTATAATTCTTAGAAATATGAAAAGAAATATATTTCTTCTATGCTTTGATGGTCGAGACTGCCCACTATCAGATATACAAATATTATTTTAAACTCAACACAAAACCTTCTTTTTAATTAAGAGCCCATGTCTAGAAATAGACTCTCCGATCATGATCACACCCGTCCCGATCGTAAACCTCATTTTGATCAGCTCCATTGCAATGCAAGAAAACAAGTGTTTTCTAAGCAAAGGACTTCATTTCCAGGCAAAATCTACTCTGAATTTATTTTATTACTTGTTACTAAATATAAAATATATTATATACGAATACTTCAACAAATAGTCGCCATATTCCTAACTAAATGACAGATATTTTCAAGTTATATTTACAAACGTAGCAGCTTCGTATCTTATCTGCAATCTAGAGATTAAGTTAAGATTATCTGCTTAAATAACTTGAATATAATATTACTAAGGTTTATTATTAATAACTTAGGTACAGAAGTAGGATAAGGAAATGCGTGGGTTTTATAAAATTTATGTTATTGGCAACACTGCTGATTTTGCCTTCGAAGAGATTGCTGTATTTAGTCTCAAGTCGTATGACTGTTTTTATTATATTTAAATGCTTGTAGTTATTTGATTGTCTGAGTACAGAAATAAATTCGTATAAAAATAGCTATACAGTACTAGCTTTTGCCCGTGGCTCCACCCGTCACTATGTTGATTATCTCGGTAAATAGTAGCCAATGCGTTATTCTTATTTAAAAGTTATGTAACTGTAAATTTTTATCTAAATTCGTACAGTATTTTTTGCGTGAAAGTGTAACAAACATCCATACAGGCTTAAAAACTTCGACTTTTTTAAAAATAAAGAGTTTATCTCTACAGAGTCTAGGTACCTAATTCAGTACAGCACTGTCTATCGAAATTTATAAAATTTGGAGTCATTTAAATACCCATTATAATGGATTTTTCCACCTGAATGGGATATTTTACCGCTATAAACGGTATTCTATGTTGCTCTCCAGCCTCTTAACTATCTCCAGACATAAAAATCATACCACAAAATCGCTTGAATGCGACTTGAAAGAAAGACAAACATACAAACAAACAAACACACTTTCGAATTGATAATATTATTAAAGTTTTGCATAGAAAAATTATTGTTCAAATCAGCTGTAAAATTTGATATATGAATATTTTTAGGATTACCGAAGTGTTTTTACTGACAAAGAATTAGATAAGTAGATTTGGGATAGGTAGAAACAAAACATACCGGCCATTTTTATGATATACGTCCACGTAATTAAAAGTCTTTTCACAATAAAGCTGTTTTATATAAATACGCAACATAAACAGATGAAAAGTGCCATAATAGTTCTGAAAAAAAAATTTACTAATCTATTTTTTTATGAAATCCTACAATTTTCTCCATTTACGTCGTGGCAACACTGGCTTAGAGAGAATTAAAAAAAGAAATTCTAATTACTCTATAATTTACTAAATGTCAAGGGACAAGTTCGAAATTTGAAAATTATCTGTCTGCGCCTTTCAGCTTAATCCAAATGAGATCAAAGAATAAAATCAAAGTAAATAAAGAACTATTACTTCGAGTTAAAGCCTAAATCTCAATGTTGCCTTAATGGACTTACGACCTTAAAACTGTCCAAGTTATTTCGTTAACCATTAATCTACATAGATCCAGTGATTTGTGTAATGCTACCGCGGTTACGCGTGGAGCCACGAAGTAAGCTGCAGAATAAATTGAATAAATTAAATATTACCTACAAGATTATTTATGAGTTATTTCAGTGAAAAACAATTTAAAAAACAATGGACGTATAGCCCAGGCAATGCTTATTTTAGATGTAAACAATAATTTAATGTTTTTAAATACATAAGACAATTGTTATTTACGAAAACACACATTAAACAAGGAAACTTACCGTAAAGCCAAATAAAATAACTTATTTTATTTTGTTAATTCACATTATTGTTAGATTTTTATTGATATGCATGGATTAGGTAACATACGAACATACTGATTGTAAGTAACCGCCCAAGCTGAAGCGTATTGCCGCGGCCCTCGAGTGAATTTTACTGAAATAAAGAGGTAGAATCATCGCTCACAAGGTGAAAAGCAATTAAAAACTGCCCAACAGCAGTTTTCTGTGATACCACGGGTACTCCACTCAAACATGACTCATCCAGAGTAATGGTATATTAAATACAGCCGTCCGCATGATATTAAAACGGTACTATAGATTATATAGACACGCGTAATGGCCTCACGGCATCTCCTTGAGTCTTCTAACATTACATTTTCCACAATCTAGGTTAACTTAGTGTTGATTAATGAAGATTTATCGTGGAATTATATCATCAGCTTGTGACTTAACCACCCGTCCAAGTTCATTATGACCTGGAATAATAAGATTAATGTGCATTGAATAAAATGAATTAGGATTTGGTCTGATATTGACGTCACGGCGGTAATCCTGTTTTGAATGTGAATTTGCTGGTTAGGTTTCAACTCCTTAACTGCTGAACCACTAATGACATCTTTTTTCTATTTCTTTACGTGGGAGACAGACAATCAGAGTTCATGTTTCGTTGGTGAGTGCGAGACCGGACGCCCATTGATGCAGGGGTGACAGTTGTCGTAATAAGTGTGTGCAATACAATGCTACGATGACTGTCATGCCTTTTACGTCCCCAAGTGAGGCGTAAAAAAGCATCTTAATAGGCCGCCATAGTGTGGGTCACCATACTACATTGTCAGCATTCACAATGACTATGGTGACTACAACTTTTGGATTCTATTCATGCTTTCCATCAGGCAGAGTAGAGTCGCTTTAGCAGGCTCTCAAATAAAAATAAAAAGAAAAAACAAATATTTCGTTGTTTTTAATCGAGTGGGTAAGTCGTAAAAAAGCCTTATCACCTTTCTCCCCTGCCTCTAGGGGGATTTTTGACTCTTAAGTTGCTGATATCCATAGGCAGCGGTATTCACTTACCAGTAGGTATTCTGTTAATCTGTTTATTCACCTCCCGATACAATAAATATTAAAAATTGAATCTCACTTTTTTGTGTTTTTTAAATAAAATGGTTGTTTCGAAATTTCGGTGTTTTCTATGACCAATATATAACATATATACAATATATAAAAGAGGCCGAAACGGGGCAGTTTGTCTCCTGCCAGTCCTCTGAGTTCGCTACTCCTGAATAGAGGCAGGTCCTGGGGCAATGTTAATCGTATTGTGTTACTAGGAGACTGTTGTGCTCTTCACATCACCCTGGCGGTCAGCGCCACACGGAATATCTTTATCGCGATACAGGATTAGTAGTTATTCCGAAGCTTGTTACTCCGTAGTTCGATGTGCCTTCGATAGATGACGCTGTATGTAGATGCCAAATACTTGATATTTTTATGATCTACAAATATTTGTTTCGGAGTGCTCTGCTTAGTTCAAAACTTTATATATAATTATCATAAAAAAATTCTTTTTTCTTTTAAGAAGACAACGCCCACATTAGGAATAAATCCTATGTCGCGGGGGACTTCACAAACATACAAGAAACGGACACAAGGAACACCCAGACTCAGAACAACAATTTCTGGATCACACAAAGTGTTGTCCTATATAGGATTTGAACCCACAACACTCAGCGAAGTGGAGTGAGACGTGGCGACCGCTTAAACTACTAGGCCAATCGCGCAATCAAATTTTTTATTTTTATTATTTCTGACATTTAACACCAACATCGTTTTCTTTTGTAAATACATACATATTATACATAGAAAACACCCAAACTTCGAAATAAATATTTGCAGATCATACAAACATTTGGTCCGACCCGGGAATCGAACCCGAGACCTCAAGCATAGCACTCGCATTACCGCTGCACCACCGAGGCAGTTGATTGTTACTCAATTTACTACATTTGTGTAGCACATTCGCGTAAATAACAACAGAACATCATTAGAAACTAAATATTACTTCACAAATAATATCCAACCATTAATCTGTGTTCTCCCATCAATCACATGAACAGTGATGAAGTTGCTTATATACAAACTGTCACGTCGGTCAACACAGGGTTCAGAACTGTCGAACTGACAGAACCACCTATTCTGACAAAAACAAATAGAGGCCGCATCACTGTAGTTCTAACTGCTTGATAATTTATTAGAAGTAATTTATTATTTAGACAAACACGTAGAAGATTAGTGTACAGAATTCTGCTCATATCGTGTATTAAGTTTTATTTACTACCTCCGTGGCGCAGCGGTAGCAAACGCAACTGCTGTGCTTGAGATCTCAGATTCGATTTTTTATTCTTTGTCTGTATTATCTGCTTGCCAAAGCGACTCTACTCTGCCTGGTGGAAAGCATGAATCCAAGAGTTGTGGTCACCATACTCGTGATAAATGCAGACAATGCAGTATGGTGACCCACACTATGAAAATCTAGTGAGATGCTTTTTCACGCCCCGCATGGGGACGTAAAAGGCATGTCAGTCATCGTGACAGTGTAAGGCTGACACAGTGACCACGATAGCTGTCACCCCTGCATCAATGGGCCTCAGGCCTCAGGGTCGGATCAAATGTTTGTATGATCTGCAAATATTTGTTTCGGAGTTTAGGTGTTTTCTATGTATGATATGTTTGTTACAAAAAAAGAGTATGTAAGTATTCTATCAGTCAGTCTAGTTATCATAGTACAAGCTCGGCTTAGTTTGAAACTAGATGGCGTTGTGTGTGTCAAATATCCGATATATTTAATTATTTTATTTATTTACTTGTTTATTGCAAAAATATGTGTTTACTAGTTTCAGTAATTCTGTACAATCTCCTGATATAAATATTTCGAACACCTAACCGTCTGATATCAAACTTAACAGAATCTAAGCTATAATACCCCGATTACTGATAAACATACTGATGTATTACAATTTTTTTTTTTACCTTAAGAGCCTGCCAAAGTGACTCTACTCTGCCTGATGTAAAGTATGAGTCGAATCCAAGAGTTGTGGTCACCATACTCATTGCAAATGCTGACAACGCAGTATGGTAACCCACACTATGGCGGCCTTGTGAGATGCTTTTTCACATATCCAGCTTGGGGACGTAAAAGGCATGACAGTCATTGTGACAGTGTAATGCTTACACAATTACCACGACAACTATCACCCCTGCATCGATGGGTTAAAAAAAATACATACATTGGTAAATTTGCACATATAAAAAACAACAAATTGTTGTGGAAATCGAACCTACAACACACTAGTAAACGGCGAGGTGCCCAACCATTGCGCCATCAGACAATTTAAGTTTACAAAACTGTACTAATTTCCGCAATGGACTTGTAAATACAATTGTTAGCGTATGAAAAAGCTCTCTGTACTCAAATTAACACTCGCCTACAGTGTTAACTGTGTAACATCAGTTTATTGACCTACAGTTTAATAGATTTTCGCGTAAATCAGGGTAAATTGGACAGCCTCGGTACTTGTGGGTTTACTGTAAATGGAGGAGTGTATAAGATGATTCACTTCCAATGTTTTAGTAATTTTTCGGTTGATTAATCAAAGCTGAGGATAATGTCTAATCGACAACTCAAAGTTGATCAATGTTTACACTTTTTGAGGTTTTAACCATCGAAATTTCCTCGAAATTGATGCGAAGAAAACGCGGACAGCTGGAACTCAAGAGTTAAAAGTGTTGTGGCTTTTCAGAACCTCAACAAAGATTAAGGGGATTGTACGAGTATCTCTCGTACCTTAAAGACATTTTCTAGTTTTCCTTTAATTTCATTTATACTAGTTTAAATATTATTACTTCATTTATTAATATTCTTTATTCGTTTTCGACGCCATTTTATTCCAATCTTAATGAAGATTTTACAATAATAATTTCACAAATCTCACACACTACCTACTGATCCCAAACCAGGCAGACTCTTTATTATGGTACATCAATATCATCAACAGCCTTTTACAATCTACTGCTGGACATAGGCCTCTCCTTAGCAAGGAGGTTTTGGCCTACTCTACCACACTGGCCAGACGGGTTGGAATAGGGTTTGTTCCAAGTTTACTTCTCCAACGACTCCAACTTACAAACTAATATGAATCATTTATATAATCAGAAAAACTCAATAACACTGTTTTGGCCCAACCCGGGATCGAGCCCGAAACTTCTTGACCGGCAGACGCATACACTAACAACTCGACCAACGAATACATCACTAAATAGACCAACGATCAGTAAATACAACCATATTATAGATAAATTACATCCAAACAAACAAACGATTAACCTGATTTTACAGCTAGGATCACTGTCCAATAAACGCACAAACCAGCCCAGCCTTTGAATGTAACTACACAACTCTATCAAACATTATACTCGTTGTTATTTTAAATATAGCCACAGAATCAAGGTACATTGCCCTTGGCGTATTTCGTCTGCTAAATGTAATGTAGATAAACTTGATATTTAATGACCGCAAAACACTCAAATTGTTCGCCACTACTTAGTCTGGCCATAAATACTGTTACACTTAATTATAAAAAAATATTACATTTGAATTTCGAATCTGTCATTTTTATACGATTGTTCATTGTGTTTTCTCATTTTGGCGCCAATACATTGTAAAATATTTTGCGATATTAAAATGGTGTGGGGTGATAAAGAGAACCGAATCGCTGTGATAGCATTACACAAAGTAGGTATGGAGCCAAATGCAATTTTTAAAACTCTCCATACACTTGGTATTAGTAAAATGTTTGTGTACCGGGCTATTAATAGGTACAATGAGACCTCCTCTGTTTGTGACAGAAAAAGATCTGGCCGTCCACGTAGTGTTCGTACGAAAAAGGTGGTCAAAGCAGTAAGGGAAAGAATTCGAAGAAATCCTGTCCGAAAGCAAAAGATTTTATCTCGGGAAATGAAGATAGCACCTAGAACCATGTCGCGTATTTTAAAAGATGACTTAGGACTTGCAGCCTATAAGAGACGCACTGGCCATTTCTTAACTGATAATTTAAAGAAGAATAGGGTGGTAAAATCGAAACAACTACTGAAGCGGTACGCAAAGGGAGGTCACAGAAAAATTTTGTTTACGGATGAGAAAATTTTTACAATTGAGCAACATTTTAACAAACAAAATGACCGTATTTATGCTCAAAGCTCTAAGGAAGCTTCCCAATTAGTCGACAGAGTGCAACGTGGACATTATCCGACTTCAGTGATGGTTTGGTGGGGTGTTAGCTATGAAGGAGTGACTGAGCCATATTTTTGTGAAAAAGGTATCAAAACATCGGCACAAGTGTATCAAGATACCATTCTTGAGAAGGTAGTTAAGCCCCTTAACATCACCATGTTCAATAACCAAGTATGGTCCTTCCAGCAAGACTCGGCGCCGGGTCATAAAGCTCGGTCCACGCAGTCTTGGTTGGAATCGAACGTTTCGGACTTCATCAGAGCTGAAGACTGGCCGTCGTCTAGTCCCGATCTTAATCCGCTGGATTATGATTTGTGGTCAGTTTTAGAGAGTACAGCTTGCTCTAAACGCCATGATAATTTGGAGTCCCTAAAACAATCTATACGATTGGCAGTGAAGAATTTTCCCATGGAAAGAGTGCGTGCTTCTATTGATAACTGGCCTCATCGTTTAAAGGACTGTATTGCAGCCAATGGAGACCACTTCGAATAAGCTTTTTATATTTTTAATTGTTTTATATTTATGTATTAAACTGACACACTGTAAAAGTAATAAATGTTATTTGCAGTTAACAATTTTCTTTTTTCTTTATTACAATATTTATGGCAAGACTAGGTATTTCTGGCTTCGGTTAAAATTAATCAGTATATGCTGCCTATCTTTGGAAGGGTAAAATAATCTGCTGTATTTATAAGTCGAATTCGCTTTGATACAATGAAAGCTGTAATAAAATTGAGTGGATTCATTATAGATTGGAAAGAATCAATCGTTGACTAAGTACATGTATAGATTGTTAGACGTAAGCAAATTGATATTCATTTTTAGATTTCTGAACGTAGCGCGCGGGAAATCTGTACTTTGACACATGCGGTCCGGTTTGACAGGAGACCTGGGCAATTTAAACTTTTTTTTTATGTAATTGGGAGCAATGAGACAGCCATCCATAGACACTTGCTACTCAAGTGAAACAAGTGCTTTGTTTTGCAAGGGGGCGTTTATATTCAATTTGTTTTAATTCTTTATACACAAATGAGATTGTATAATAGTGGCCTTAATGTAACAAGCATTTTCTCCTAGTCTACCTTAGGCTGATGCACAAATGTGTAACTAGATGAATTTTTATATTTACAGTATATTACACTTTGTTTGTAATAAAATTGACAGTTATTCAAAGTTACTTCATCGATTTTGTAGCCATCTGTCACAAAGAGGTGCACTAGATTTTATTGTTGACGTGTACCATTTTTGTTCTCGCTTTTTCGTAAGTAGACTTTTCGTAGGGGATGGACACACCATTTCCGATTACTTCTTACCTTTTTCTACATATTTATGGTTCACCTACAATTAAAAACATGACATTATATGGTTATCCCGAATCACAATGAGATTGTGTTTTATATCAGATGAAAAACGACAAAACCATGTCAAATGACAATTTTAAAATCGTGAAAGTGTTACATTAATTAAATTTAGTGAGAAAGTGAACATAACGTCAATGTGATGCGGTGTCGAGCGGTTCCCATAAGTTTACTTTTATTTGCATGAGTTATTGTATTTTAGACTTTCTTTTCACTAGAGATATAAGAGACATTTCAGTGTACTCTCATTATTTACGATGCCTTTGATCGAATGAATGACTAGAGCCTAAGCCTCCCCTCCCCTAACTTTGAGGGGACTTAAAAGTACTTGTAACACTAGCATTGCAGGTGTCCATGGGGACGGCAGTCACCTGCCATTAGATGACTTTTCTTTGTCTTTTTTGTAAAAGATAACTACCATATAAGGAGTGCATGGGTTACCTGGTTAAGTGATTAACGTCGCCCACAGATATCAACCAAGCCGCAAGTGTGACGCGACTCTTTGACCCCTCCCCCTCCTTTCTTATCCAATTTCTATTGTTTAAAGACACCTCTGGCATTAAGAGTTTATATCCTGTGATGCGGGGAACCTTACCAACGTACATGAAATGGACACAAAGTACACCCAAACTTAGAACAACAGTTTGAGCATCACCAAAAGTGTTGTTTCATGTGGGGTTTGAACCCACAACACTCAGAAGAAGGTGACATGTTAACCTCTTAACCCACTATACCATCCGTGCAGTCACTTATCTTTGCCGTTTACTTCCCCAAACCTTAAAAAACAACTGTTTTTGTCAAGTGATTCGGCTCTACTTTCTTGTGAAAATAAGATAAAACCTGGAACTCACTATTAGTGTACGTGTCCCTCCCATAAGATGTCGGGTCATTTAAGCGGCACACGAAAAGGCATGTATGTCACTTGGCCACCATAACCTGAGTCACCATACTGCTTTGTCTGCATTCGCAATGAGTATGTTGATTGACGCTCTTGGACTCTATTCATGCTTTCCGTGATATTTCACTATCAAAAACTAATATTTCACTAGTAAAAAAAAATCTCAATTAGGCAACACACAGCTTCCAAATTTCCCACATAAAACTAATGTGGTAAGGGCTTACCACACTACGTGCAAATCTGCAGTACTTCGTTCTAGTTTCCATCAGTAAGACTTACATAAGCGGATTTACGTCAATATATAACGTTCCGACCTTGGATGTACGGCTTCCTTCAATAGAGTGTAGAATACACAGGCCTGTGGCGTTTTTAAAATGGCTACCGTGAAATACATACGTTAGCCACACGAATGGCGTAGTAAATTAATCGTTTACCTCGCCACTTCTTATTACGTTTAATGTTGTGGGTTCAATCCCAACAATGGGCAACCTTTTGTATGATCCATCAGTTTTTGTTTTGAGTGTGGATGCTCTTGCAGACAGCGCAGCAGTAATTTTTAAAAATGAAAACAAGAAAAATAAATAAACACTGAAAACAAAAACAATTACGATCATTGTCTTAAAGTACGCGTAGTACATATATATGTATGTTATACATGTACTTTTATGCTATATATACTTATATATGCACTGAGAATATTTCATATGTTGTAGGTGACTTTAAACACATATGATACGACACAAAGAACGTCCAGACTCAGAATAACAACTATTATATATGCATATATTATATTAATCTTCATGATATATACTCGCGAACATATACACAAAAGGGTAGACATATTAAACGTCCACATTTTTCCACAATACAGTACACAACTTGCTAGGTAGTAGAGCCACGCTGATTTCAGCACAAGCGGGCCGGCTCGACCGGGGCAGTACTACCCTCCCACAGAAGACCAACTTAAGGCGCCAGCATCCGTGTTGTCGTGTTTCGTTGGTGAGTGTGAGACCGGAGGCCCATTGATGCAGGGGTGACAGCTATTGTGACATATTAATTGTGTAAGCCTTACACTGCCGCGATGACTGTCATGCCTTTTACGTCCCCAAGCAGGGAGTGAAAAAGCATCTCACTAGGCCGCCATAGTGTGAGTCACTGTACTGCATTGTCTGCATTTGCAACGAGTATGGTGACCACAACTCTTGGATTCTATTCATGCTTTCTATCAGGCAGAGTAGAGTCACTTTGGCAGGCTCTTAAAATAGAAAAAAATGAATGGTGTCGTGGGACACCAGGTAGGAACGAAGTTCCTTCGGATAATGTGGAATCGACACAATTTGCAAAAAAAATCGGTCTCAATTTTATGTAGGTTTTCTTGATTTTTCTCTTAAATTTTGCTGATTAGTTTTTATTTAAGTACAAGAAAGTATTTAGGCAATTCAGTATTTTAGGAAATAAAATAATAAATTCCTTAAAATAATAAAATAGCACACATGACGCGCTTTCGTGCCTGCGCACGTCTCATTTAACGGTTTTATTCCACGCACTTTTTTCCACAGATTTATTCCACGCACTTTTTCCACTTACGGTTTTACTATCACATTTTTTTCAGTTCGGTCCCGCAGCGAAATCCCTATCCCCTCCAAGCCTGCCGTAAGGAACTTCGTTCCAAAAAACAATAAATTTATTACCTACCGCTTACGTCATAGGGTGTCAGCCTATTGCCAAGGGCAGACAGCCAAGTGTGAAATGTGTCAAGTTACAATTGTTATTGTAACTTTTTGACACAGTAAAAGACATCCATACTTGGTAAATTATATATATTAACAATTCATTATATATTAAATAAAACCCTGGACAAAACCACATATAGAATCCTTAATCATAAGGAAATTGATAATTAGACACCTCACTCCGGGAAGTACATATTTTAACCCTTGGCGCCGTGAACAAACACCGACCTCCTCAGATTACAACGGTATAGAAAGTTCTAGAAAGTTCGCGGTATCCGATATGACATTATATAGCGATACGCATCGTTGTATGACAAAGTTTTTCGAGGTGACTGAATATTAATGGTTATGTAATATAATACTAATTAACTGCTACTTTCCGTGAACAGATTAAAATGTTAACCCATCTGTGTCTGAAAGAGTGTACATGTGTGCAAACATAAATGTCTTGAGAGTTTTGACGTTTCAGGTGTTTTTAATTTGACCTATTTTCGTTTTTAATCTTAGTTTAATATATTTGTTGTTGGTTCGCAAAAAATGTTATTATGTATTTGTATTGGATCTCAAATTTAAAAGAGCTAGAGGATTACGCTTTATTTTTTTTGAATCCCTAAAATTATTTCTCTATGGATCACAAATGGTTGAACATGTCTGAATGCAAATATTATCAGGAACAATTTTTTTTATTTTTTTTTGTTTTAAGTGATTGCCAAAGTGACTCTACTCTGCCTGATGAAAAGCAGAAAAAAGCAATAGGATCCAAAGGTTGAGGTCACGATACTCAATGCGAATGCAGAAAATACAGTATGGTGACTCACACTATGACGGCCTAGTGAAATGCTTTTTCAAGTCCCGCTTGAGTACGTAAAAGCGTGACTGTCATCGTGGTACTGTAAGACTTACACACTTACCACGATAACTGTCACTTACATCAATGGGCCTCCGGTCTCGCACTCACCGAAGAAACACGATAGCACCTATGCTGTCGCATTAGGTTGGTCTTCTGTTACAGGGTAGTACTGCTCCGGATGAGCAGGCCCGTTCGTGCTAAAATTAACATGGTTCTACTTGTTAGTTGTACTACTTATACAATTATTATTCGTCTTTATTGTGTTATTTAACTTTAATGTTTCGGCGCAAAAGGATTGGACCAGAGTGATAGTATGGCCTCACAGAAAAACTGTTAAGCTTCAGGTGTTCATGGGCTGCGGTAGTCACTTACCAACAGGTGAACCTTACAAAAAATATAAAAACAATCAAAAGAAGTATTTTACATAATATAACATGTCTAAGTACATCTGTACCGCGAAATACAGCTATAACTTCAGTTAACCAACCATTTTGACATCAAACAGTCGTTAGAAATACTCATTATGCATACACCGCGTCATTAAGTAAGGTAATATCATAACTAACGTATTATACCGTCGGTTAACAGCATTATTCTTGTAATAACTTACTTACTAGCGAGATATTCCCACAGTTTTTAAGTAATGACAACGCTCTCCCGCAAACCTCAGAATTTTTTCAGTGTTCTTAACCCTCCAAGTAAAGTTATTGTCTTATATCGCAAGAAAAATTCTTTCATGATCCACGATGTCCGATAATGCAGACGTATGTACATTTTCTGTGTATAAGGTACACCAGAACGTGAAGGTACATGTGTTCACAATTTGTTACTCACAACGAACCATACCTATAGAATGAATACCTAAATAATTAGTAGAACAAATTTAAATATTGTGGGTCTATCCAGACTGCTAGGATTCGTCTGGATAGACCCAACATTTCATTTAATGTCCAGAGCCTCTGTAATTTACAAATTTCTTAAATAAAACTGACGGAAAGCGGAATTATTTTGAATTAGTGTTGGGCACTGCAAGTTTTTTGTAAAAAAAAAACTTATTCTAGTGTCCAAAACTATTTGTTACTGTTGTTCAGATTTAATTATTCGTATTCCAAAGTAAACTCAATTCTTTTTCTAAAATTTTCTTCGGTTTCCCATCTTAGATACGTAAGTTATTCAACAAAATTTTCTTTCCGTCAACATAAAGATGGCCTTCCCGAGTACCTAATTATATTGCACAATGCATATCAATAGTCATTGCGTGGTTCGTCTAAACTCCACTAGATGGCATTCTCCTATATTTTCAATAAAATAAGATGACGGAACAATCTGATACAGTTTACATACTTCATTACGTTCCCACGACATAAACAAATATTGCTAGTCAGCTGTGTGTGATATTGTAATTGTAAACATTAAATGTTTGTTTAGTATTGTTGTATTCCTGTGTTTGTGTTATATTCGGTAATTATTTGAAAAAGAATGTTGGTGATAAATCAATTTAGTATTTGTCCGTGGTTTTATTCGTTTAGAAACCTAACTGCTTTGTTGCTCCAGCGATTAGCGTATACGATTGCCGATCAAGAGGTCTCGGGTTTTATGACCGTGTCAGGTCAAAAAATGTTATTGAGTTCTTTTGGCTACAAAAAAAAACTTAATCGGCTAGCCGCCCCATCGGATTGTGAAATTAAGGAAACAAAGAGTGCACCTGTGTTTCCTGCGCAAATGGCTTGTCTTCATTATGACTGACCAGCGTGCCCGAAATACTAGGAGTACATGCATAGAAACCCTAGGGTTTACAATAAATGATATATGTTTCATTAGCAAATAGAGAAACGATTAGGATTATCCATGTGGTGGTCAATTAGAAACACAGTATCACCTTGTGCGTGTCGTGTGGTGGCCCAACTTTGTGAACAAAGCTTAAAAGTCTGTGAGGGAGAACTTATCGTAAATATTTTTATAATGAATTATTGAAAGGTTAATTTTACTGTCGTGTAAAAAGGTCATGTTTCCGTAGACTCTACAGTAGCCTAAAATAAGATTTCAATTTTAAACAATGTATTAAAAATAAAAATGTCTCTTTGATGCGAATTAAATTAATTTACGTAATATCCACTGGTTAATGACTAACCAAGTTCGTATGAAAACATCATTAATGCTAAATAAAATATTAAGTTAGCTATAACTATTTTGAGCTGAAATGTTCAGAGGTATTTGTGTGAGAACCTCCTAAACAAAGAGTTTATTTTTTTTAATTTAGTTATACTAAAGTGATATTATATTTACGAAGACAAAAATTACATTATGATATAAGTGTTATATCATTGTTTTGACTTGTGTATTTTATATTAACGTAAATACAGGTAAGAAACATACCTCTTATGATTGGTTGAGTTATTGGTTGGGGTGCTTGGCTAGAAAACCTCCACGTGGTGCACCCTGGTAACGTTGGCGATGGTGTTCATCACTGCCAACGGCTAATATTCTAGCACGAAGAGGAAACCATTTTCTTCGGTAATTCGACCGAGACTTGGTCCAACAGAGCGGGCGTGTTCGTCGGATCCTCTGTTGGTTCTTCGCTCTTCGGAGCATTGAGGAGGAAAACCTCGGTAAAAAATCACGATGGTGGGACCCTTTCAAGGGTCGAAGTTCCTCCGTTCAGCGGTGGAAAAGTAAGACGGGCTCGGTGTGCACTTACACTGCCACCGAGCAGGCATCAGGAGACGTAGTCTCCCTGCCGCCGTCGACATATCGTAGTCCCGAGTTGGAGTCTCGCGACTCCAATCGGGAGCGAGGGTCTTGGCTTAGCTGCCCGGACTGCGAGGAAGAAAACCTCTATAAAAAATTACCCCGAATCCCGTGTTCTGGTGCGTGACCAGGGGATGCATGGCTGATGGGTAGTTCAGTCGTAAGTGCACTCCCAGCCGAGGCACCTGCGGACCCCTCGGTTGGGCTTAAATTTACGCTTGCCCGGGTATTGGGGATCTCTGCCCGGGTCGACATTTATTCTCCCCATCTCGTGGGTTCAATAATGGAATTTCAATCAAACAAAAACCAAAACTTAAAAACTGTGGAAAGAAAGAAGGAGATAGATGGTGGGAAGCAAAAAAGGTCTGACGACTTCTCTTCCAACGACGAGGAAGCATTGGTTGGGATGCCTACCTCGGTGGGGCTCCCAGAAGTTATTATGACTGCTGGGAGCCGAAGAACATCGGAGCGATTACGTTCCAAGTCTACCGCGGGTGGAAGCTCTAGTGTAAGGACGGACATGTTGGACTTCATGGAGACGGAGCTGTGTGACAGCCGAAAACGCGGACGCTCCAGGGATGAGGAGAGCGATACATCCCAGGAGATGCTACCTCCTAAAGTAGCAAGCAGCCGCAGAGGGAGGTCACGAACCCCGATCTCGGCCCCGTCAGGCTCCGTCTTCTGCAAGGCGGAAGCCTATAGACGGCTCAGGGCAGACGGCGAAATTTCGGCGGAGGAGGAGATTGCGGATCTCCTGCTAAAAATAAAGGAGCCGATGGTGGGGGATTCAGTTCCTCAAACACCATCGTCCATGCAGGAGAGAGCGAATGCGGCGGTGGCCATCATTCACAAAGTGGCCACCAAGTCGAGTAACCTTAAGGGCTCCTTTGTGAAAGCCCTTAAGGACTCCTCTTCCGCTATTGCGGGGGTCGTGGATACCCTCATCGGGGACGTGGCTCGGCTCCAGGCGGCCAACGATCGCCTGACGGGGCAAGTGGCTGAGCTCAGCGCTCAGTTCGCCCAATTCCGGGCGCATCGCCCGACAGAGGACCCGGTCACGTCCCCGTCTCAGTCTGCCCCCTCTTCCAGCTTCGGTGGCATTCCTGATGCCCATCTGCGTCAAATAACCGATGCAGTATGGCGCATGATGGACGGGCGTCTGGCTGGCCTGGAGGCAAGGCTGCCACCAGCTCCTGTTGTCCGGCCGCCGCTTGCGGGCCATAAAGCGGGGGTTGCATCGGGGTCAGCATCGCTTCCCGTTGCGACCGGTCGCGTGTCCTACGCGGCGGCGGCAGCAGTTTCTGCTGCTCCTGCAACTGCTCCGAGGGCACGGCAGGCGGCCAAGGCAGCAGCCCGGACGCCCACACCGAGGTCAGGGCCCAAAACAGCGGCAAAGACTGGGGCGGAGTTCCCTCCGCTCCCCACTCCAACCGCTGTATCTGGCACCTCAACAAGTTATCCCTCCACATCTGCCCCTTCCACGGATGGTTGGCAGGTAGTCGGGGGGGCTAAGAAGTCCCGAAAGCGGGGTAAGAAGGCTGCACAAATAGCAGCCTCTACCCCGCAGGCCCCATCGGCTGCAGTGGCTGCCACAAAGACGCCGCGCAAACTACAGGCGCCTAAAAGCGCGGCCGTGGTAGTCACCGTGTCACCGGAGGCAGCTAGCGGCGGGCTGTCCTACGCGGCCATTTTCAAAAGGGCCCGGGACAGTCTCGCACGCGATTTCGGGACAGTAGGTGTCAGAATGCGCCTCGCCCAAACGGGAGCTCGAGTCCTCGAGTTCCCTGGAGCTGAAGGTGCTAAGACGGCGGACACAATTGCCGAGAAATTGCGAAGTATGTTTACGGCTACGGATGGTGTCAAGATCGCCAGGCCCACCAAGTGCGCAGAATTGCGCATTTCGGGCCTGGACGACTCCATAACGGCCGAGGATGTCCGTGTTGCAGTAAGAGAGAAGACGGGTTGCAACACGGACAACATTAGGGTCGGCACCATCCGCCCCGGTCCAGGAGGACTTGGCGCAGTGTGGGTCAGCTGTCCCGTAGCGTCGGCCAAAATGTTGGGCGACGCCGGCAGGCTGCTCATCGGTTTCGTGAGCGCTAGGATCACAGTCCTGGCGGCGAGACCGATGAGGTGTTACAAATGCCTGGCATCGGGGCACACACGCGCCAAGTGCGTCAGTTGTTTCGACTGCAGCGGATTATGTTTCCGCTGCGGTCGACCGGGGCACAAGGCGGCAGATTGTTCTGCTGCCCCTCACTGCCCCGCGTGTGCGGCGGGTAACAAACCCGCCAATCACCAGATTGGGCAGGGGGGTTGCAAACCTCCCCGCAGTTCTCGGCAGGCGTCAGGGGCTAGCCAGTCGGCCCAGGCTGCTTCTGACGTCGTTCGTGCGTCTATACCGTCGCCCATGGAGGAGGCTGTAGAGACGGTCGAGTAATGGCCCAAGTCTCCAACCTCCTTGTCCAGACTAACCTGAACCACTGTGCCGCGGCGCAGGATCTTTTTCTGCAAACCATGGCACAGTGGTCGATCGGTGTTGCCGTAGCCGCGGAACCCTATTATGTTCCTCCCCGTCCAAACTGGTTGGGTGACCGGGACGGTTCCGTGGCAGTCGTCGGCTCCACGGCGGCTCATTCCCCGCCCTTGTCGCTAAGAGACAAGGGCACTGGATATGTTGCTGCCGAGTGGGGGGGGATCACTGTATATGGTGTATACTTCTCCCCCAACCGGAGTTTGAACGACTTCGAGGTTTTCCTTAACAACTTGGAAACCTCGATGCGGCGTCTAACGTCTGGGCACGTCTTAGTGCTGGGGGACTTCAACGCAAAGTCCATTGCGTGGGGTTCCCCCAGGACGGACGCTAGGGGCGAGGCCGTAGAGGAGTGGGCGGCCTCGGTGGGCCTCTGTTTACTAAACAGGGGCTCCACCAACACGTGCGTGCGACAGCAGGGAGGGTCGATAGTGGACCTTTCGTTCGCTACCCCTGCCCTTGCCGCACGAGTAAGGAACTGGCGTGTCCTGGAAGAGGTTGAGACGCTCTCGGATCATCTCTATATCCGATTCGAGCTCTCCCGCTCCCAGGGCCCCAGTAGGGGTCACGCGGCGCGGCGTTCTTCTCGCTTTCCGCGGTGGGCTATAGCCAAACTGAATGGGGACCTACTGGAGGAGGCAGCCATTATTCACTCTTGGCTGTCTCCGCAGGCTCCAATCGAGGAGGTCGACATGGGGGCTGGTCGTTTTCGCGATGCGATTACGCAAATCTGCGATGCGGCCATGCCCCGCATACGAGGTTGTCGGCCTCCACGGAAGGAAGTTTACTGGTGGTCCCAGGAGTTGGCGGACCTCCGCGCGGCCTGTACTCGTGCCCGGAGGTCCTACACCCGTGGTCGGCGGCGACACCGCGAAGAGGGCGGGGAAGACCAGCTTCATGAGGAGTACCGAGAGGCGCGGAAAACTCTGAAGCTGGCCATCAGCCGCGCCAAGGAAATTAAGCGTAAGGAGATGCTGGAGGGTCTCGATCGTGACCCCTGGGGTCGCCCTTATCGTGCGGCGCGACAAAAGCTCCGCACGTCGGGCCCCCCCCTTACAGAGACACTCCAGCCCAGCTTCCTGCGGGATGTGGTCGAGGGCCTTTTCCCGCAGCGGGTGGATCACACACCCCCGTCGATGGTCTTCATGGCCAGAGACGACGGGGGGAACGAGGACAATATTCCGCCCGTTAGGGAATCGGAGGTGGGGGCGGTTGTTCTACGGATTCGCTCTAAGAACACCGCCCCTGGGCCAGATGGGATACCTGCCCGAGTATTGGCACGATCCCTCGACCACATGTCGGACCGCCTCAGGGAGGTCTTGGACGCTAGCTTGTCGTCCGGACGCTTCCCTGAGTGCTGGAAAAGCGGGAAGCTGGTCCTATTAAGGAAGCCGGGACGGCTTACCGATTCGGTGGCGGCCTATAGGCCCATTGTGTTGCTGGACGAGGCGGGTAAACTGTTTGAGAGGATACTCTCTGCCCGCATCGTCCGGCACCTCTGCGAGGTGGGCCCCGATCTGTCGGACGCCCAATTTGGTTTTCGGGCGGGGCGTTCGACGGTCGATGCTGTGCTGCGCCTGAGGGCCGTTACCGAAGAGGCGGTGAGCTGTGGCGGCGTGCTGTTGGCGGTGTCGCTGGACATCGCCAACGCATTTAATAGTCTGCCATTTAGCTGCATCAGGGAAGCACTCCACTACCACGGGGTGCCCGAGTACCTGAGGCGGCTTGTGGCAGACTATCTTGAGGAGCGTACCGTCGTGTACGAGGACCGAGATGGTATTCTGAGGCGGCGGCCCATGTCGTGCGGTGTTCCACAGGGGTCCGTCCTCGGACCACTCCTGTGGAATATGGGATACGACTGGGCCCTTCGAGGTCGTCTTCCCCCCGGGCTGGGCGTAATTTGTTACGCCGATGACACATTGGTCACGGCCCGGGGGGCGAACTTTCAAGAGGCGGCGCGTCTGGCCACCGTGGGAGTCTCTTTGGTGGTCGGGCGCATTGAGGCGCTGGGTTTACGGGTGGCCCTAGATAAGACGGAAGCCCTTTTGTTTCATGGGCCCCGTCGTGGTCCACCCCCCGGTGCCTCTATCGTTGTCAATTCGGTCCTCGTACCGATTAAGGCCCAGATGAAGTATCTGGGCCTAATCCTCGACGGCAGGTGGCTCTTCGACGAGCACTTCCGACAGCTTACTCCAAAGCTGGTTGGCGCTGCTTCTGCTCTTGGGCGACTTCTGCCCAATTTGGGTGGAGCCAGCGTCGCGACGAGACGTTTATACACGGGGGTTGTTCGATCAATGGCGCTGTATGGTGCACCGGTGTGGGCGGCGGCTCTGACCGCCCAGAATAGGGCTCGCCTCTGGCGCCCTCAGAGGATATTGGCGGTTAGAGCCATACGCGGTTACCGCACCGTATCGACGGAGGCGGCGTGCGCCCTGGCCGGAACTCCCCCGTGGGATTTAGAGGCGGAAGTGCTCGCCGAAGTTTATCGGCGGACGGCTGACTTCCGGGCGGGTAGCGGCATACGGCCCCCGCCCGAGGAAATACGCGAGTGGCGTGAGGCCGCTCGTCGAGCCACGATGGCTCGTTGGTCATACCGGTTGGAGACTCCACGTGCTGGCTTTGCCCTCGTGGAGGCTCTCCAGCCGGTCATCACCGAGTGGGCAGGACGGCAGCACGGGACCCTTTCCTTCCGACTGACACAGGTCCTTTCCGGGCATGGTTGCTTCGGGAAGTATCTGCACTCGGTCGCCAGGAGGGAATTGAGTCCCGCCTGTTACCACTGCGACTGCAGTGAGGACTCGGCTCAGCACACGCTAGCGGTTTGTTCCGCCTGGGCGGCGCAGCGTGGGGTCCTCACTGCAGTTATTGGAGGAGATCTCTCGCTACCGGCCGTCATACGCTCCATGGCCGGTAGCGACAGTTGTTTTACCGCGGTCGCAACCTTCTGCGAAGACGTAATTTCGCGGAAGGAGGCGGCGGAGAAGGCCCGGGAGGACGATATCCGCTCGGACCCAATTCGCCGCCGGCGAGCCGGGCGGCGGAGGCGCGCATACCAGCGCCTCATGCCGCCTTGAGTGTGGCCGCGGGTGGACGGGACGGGTTTTCCCCTCCACCCGCTATAATGGCCAGCCGCGAGGAGGCGACGTCCGCGTGTGCCGTACGTCGCCTATGTAGAGAGTTTATCCGCAGATGGTGCCCGCTTTGGCGGGCAGGCGCTAGGAGGGATCTGGATGTCGTAATAGCAGCGGTTCCCGGATCCCTCCTGTCTCAGGCGCAGAGTGGCACACCGTGTGGTTTTAGTCGGTCCGATTCCGACACACCACCCCGCCGTAAACCCCGGTGGGGTGACGGCCCGAGGGGGTTTCCACACGTTAAAAAAAAAAAAAAAAAAAAATTGGTTAATTTTCTATTTATTTAGAACTATCGCAGTCAAATAAAAAGTAACTGCCTCCTTAGTCTAACGGTTAGTGTATACGATTGCCGATCAATAGGTCTCGGATTCAACTCAAGAGTCACTCCAAAATAAGTTACTGAGCTTGCGCGCCTGGTCGAGTTTAATAACATTACCATCGTATTGTGAGAGTGAGGGAACAGAAGATACACCTGTGATTACCGACACACTTGTGCACTATATCTCCTGTGAAGTTGGCTAGGCTTCGTTGAGACCGGCAGTATATAATCACATAAAAAAATACCCTGTATCCTTTCCTCACAAGAGTCAAATTCTCACATACCAAATTGCTTTGAAATCGGTTCAACGACTTCGTAGTGAAATAGACCGACAGAGTTACTTTCTCAATAATAATATTAGGTACTAGTTGTCGTTTTTACTGTTTTGATAGATTTCAGAGAAAGAAGATGGCTTTAAATTACCTTATATGGAGGATTTCATTATTATTAATTAATATCAAAACATTATTTTTATTTGGAAAGATATTCTTTGAGTTGAGTTGCACCAATTATTAATTTACACAGTTTATAACAATTATTCTATATGTAGACTTAATTAATTAATTAATATACTTATTTTAATTAAGAATGCATGTTATTAGTTAATTATTAGTAGAACAAACTTGAACGGAACTATAAACAGGCGTCATCGGTTGACAATGTTCAACTACCTCGGTGGCACAGTGGTAAGGAATGAGACTGCTGTGGTTGAGGTCTCGGGTTCGATTCCTGGGTCGGATCAAATGTTTGTATGATCTGCAAATATTGATTTCGAAGTTTGGGAGTTTTCTATGTATTATATGTGTGTATTTACAAAAAAAGTATATAAGTATTCTATCAGTCAGTCTAGTTATCATAGCACAAGCTCTGCTTAGTTTGAAACTAGATGACGTTGTGTGTCAAATGTCCGAAATATTTATTATAGTTATTCAACTTACTGAAGTATATAAGTATTCTATCAGTCAATCTAGTTATCATAGCACAAGCTCTGCTTAGTTGGAAACTAGATGACGTTGTGTGTTAAATGTCCGAAATATTTATTATAGTTATTCAACTTACTGAAGTATATAAGTATTCTATCAGTCAGTCTAGTTATCATAGCACAAGCTCTGCTTAGTTGGAAACTAGATGACGTTGTGTGTCAAATGTCCGAAATATTTATTATAGTTATTCAACTTACTGAAGTATATAAGTATTCTATCAGTCAATCTAGTTATCATAGCACAAGCTCTGCTTAGTTGGAAACTAGATGACGTTGTGTGTTAAATGTCCGAAATATTTATTATAGTTATTCTACTTACTGAAGTATATAAGTATTCTATCAGTCAATCTAGTTATCATAGCACAAGCTCTGCTTAGTTGGAAACTAGATGACGTTGTGTGTTAAATGTCCGAAATATTTATTATAGTTATTCTACTTACTGAAGTATATAAGTATTCTATCAGTCAATCTAGTTATCATAGCACAAGCTCTGCTTAGTTGGAAACTAGATGACGTTGTGTGTTAAATGTCCGAAATATTTATTATAGTTATTCTACTTACTGAAGTATATAAGTATTCTATAAGTCAATCTAGTTATCATAGCACAAGCTCTGCTTAGTTGGAAACTAGATGACGTTGTGTGTTAAATGTCCGAAATATTTATTATAGTTATTCAACTTACTGAAGTATGTAAGTATTCTATCAGTCAATCTAGTTATCATAGCACAAGCTCTGCTTAGTTGGAAACTAGATGACGTTGTGTGTTAAATGTCCGAAATATTTATTATAGTTATTCAACTTACTGAAGTATATAAGTATTCTATCAGTCAATCTAGTTATCATAGCACAAGCTCTGCTTAGTTGGAAACTAGATGACGTTGTGTGTTAAATGTCCGAAATATTTATTATAGTTATTCAACTTACTGAAGTATATAAGTATTCTATCAGTCAATCTAGTTATCATAGCACAAGCTCTGCTTAGTTGGAAACTAGATGACGTTGTGTGTTAAATGTCTGAAATATTTATTATAGTTATTCAACTTACTGAAGTATATAAGTATTCTATCAGTCAATCTAGTTATCATAGCACAAGCTCTGCTTAGTTTGAAACTAGATGACGTTGTGTGTTAAATGTCCGAAATATTTATTATAGTTATTCAACTTACTGAAGTATATAAGTATTCTATAAGTCAATCTAGTTATCATAGCACAAGCTCTGCTTAGTTGGAAACTAGATGACGTTGTGTGTTAAATGTCCGAAATATTTATTATAGTTATTCAACTTACTGAAGTATATAAGTATTCTATCAGTCAATCTAGTTATCATAGCACAAGCTCTGCTTAGTTTGAAACTAGATGACGTTGTGTGTTAAATGTCCGAAATATTTATTATAGTTATTCAACTTACTGAAGTATATAAGTATTCTATCAGTCAATCTAGTTATCATAGCACAAGCTCTGCTTAGTTGGAAACTAGATGACGTTGTGTGTTAAATGTCCGAAATATTTATTATAGTTATTCAACTTACTGAAGTATATAAGTATTCTATCAGTCAATCTAGTTATCATAGCACAAGCTCTGCTTAGTTTGAAACTAGATGACGTTGTGTGTTAAATGTCCGAAATATTTATTATAGTTATTCAACTTACTGAAGTATATAAGTATTCTATAAGTCAATCTAGTTATCATAGCACAAGCTCTGCTTAGTTGGAAACTAGATGACGTTGTGTGTTAAATGTCCGAAATATTTATTATAGTTATTCTACTTACTGAAGTATATAAGTATTCTATCAGTCAATCTAGTTATCATAGCACAAGCTCTGCTTAGTTGGAAACTAGATGACGTTGTGTGTTAAATGTCCGAAATATTTATTATAGTTATTCTACTTACTGAAGTATATAAGTATTCTATAAGTCAATCTAGTTATCATAGCACAAGCTCTGCTTAGTTGGAAACTAGATGACGTTGTGTGTTAAATGTCCGAAATATTTATTATAGTTATTCTACTTACTGAAGTATATAAGTATTCTATCAGTCAATCTAGTTATCATAGCACAAGCTCTGCTTAGTTGGAAACTAGATGACGTTGTGTGTTAAATGTCCGAAATATTTATTATAGTTATTCAACTTACTGAAGTATATAAGTATTCTATCAGTCAATCTAGTTATCATAGCACAAGCTCTGCTTAGTTTGAAACTAGATGACGTTGTGTGTTAAATGTCCGAAATATTTATTATAGTTATTCAACTTACTGAAGTATATAAGTATTCTATAAGTCAATCTAGTTATCATAGCACAAGCTCTGCTTAGTTGGAAACTAGATGACGTTGTGTGTTAAATGTCCGAAATATTTATTATAGTTATTCTACTTACTGAAGTATATAAGTATTCTATCAGTCAATCTAGTTATCATAGCACAAGCTCTGCTTAGTTGGAAACTAGATGACGTTGTGTGTTAAATGTCCGAAATATTTATTATAGTTATTCTACTTACTGAAGTATATAAGTATTCTATAAGTCAATCTAGTTATCATAGCACAAGCTCTGCTTAGTTGGAAACTAGATGACGTTGTGTGTTAAATGTCCGAAATATTTATTATAGTTATTCTACTTACTGAAGTATATAAGTATTCTATAAGTCAATCTAGTTATCATAGCACAAGCTCTGCTTAGTTGGAAACTAGATGACGTTGTGTGTTAAATGTCCGAAATATTTATTATAGTTATTCAACTTACTGAAGTATATAAGTATTCTATCAGTCAGTCTAGTTATCATAGCACAAGCTCTGCTTAGTTGGAAACTAGATGACGTTGTGTGTCAAATGTCCGAAATATTTATTATAGTTATTCAACTTACTGAAGTATATAAGTATTCTATCAGTCAATCTAGTTATCATAGCACAAGCTCTGCTTAGTTGGAAACTAGATGACGTTGTGTGTTAAATGTCCGAAATATTTATTATAGTTATTCTACTTACTGAAGTATATAAGTATTCTATAAGTCAATCTAGTTATCATAGCACAAGCTCTGCTTAGTTGGAAACTAGATGACGTTGTGTGTTAAATGTCCGAAATATTTATTATAGTTATTCAACTTACTGAAGTATGTAAGTATTCTATCAGTCAATCTAGTTATCATAGCACAAGCTCTGCTTAGTTGGAAACTAGATGACGTTGTGTGTTAAATGTCCGAAATATTTATTATAGTTATTCAACTTACTGAAGTATATAAGTATTCTATCAGTCAATCTAGTTATCATAGCACAAGCTCTGCTTAGTTGGAAACTAGATGACGTTGTGTGTTAAATGTCCGAAATATTTATTATAGTTATTCAACTTACTGAAGTATATAAGTATTCTATCAGTCAATCTAGTTATCATAGCACAAGCTCTGCTTAGTTGGAAACTAGATGACGTTGTGTGTTAAATGTCCGAAATATTTATTATAGTTATTCAACTTACTGAAGTATATAAGTATTCTATCAGTCAATCTAGTTATCATAGCACAAGCTCTGCTTAGTTGGAAACTAGATGACGTTGTGTGTTAAATGTCCGAAATATTTATTATAGTTATTCAACTTACTGAAGTATATAAGTATTCTATCAGTCAATCTAGTTATCATAGCACAAGCTCTGCTTAGTTGGAAACTAGATGACGTTGTGTGTTAAATGTCCGAAATATTTATTATAGTTATTCTACTTACTGAAGTATATAAGTATTCTATCAGTCAATCTAGTTATCATAGCACAAGCTCTGCTTAGTTGGAAACTAGATGACGTTGTGTGTTAAATGTCCGAAATATTTATTATAGTTATTCTACTTACTGAAGTATATAAGTATTCTATCAGTCAATCTAGTTATCATAGCACAAGCTCTGCTTAGTTTGAAACTAGATGACGTTGTGTGTTAAATGTCCGAAATATTTATTATAGTTATTCTACTTACTGAAGTATATAAGTATTCTATCAGTCAATCTAGTTATCATAGCACAAGCTCTGCTTAGTTGGAAACTAGATGACGTTGTGTGTTAAATGTCCGAAATATTTATTATAGTTATTCTACTTACTGAAGTATATAAGTATTCTATCAGTCAATCTAGTTATCATAGCACAAGCTCTGCTTAGTTGGAAACTAGATGACGTTGTGTGTTAAATGTCCGAAATATTTATTATAGTTATTCAACTTACTGAATAACTTGTTCATTTCTAATTTTTAGTTACATACTAGCATTTACTCGCACTGACTGTATGCAAACGTACATGTTAACTAGTTGAGTGGTCAAAACGTGAACGCATAACACAGACTAAGCTACTTTCGCGTTTATAATATTGCTATATTTATTTGTGATATAAAAGGGCAGCCGAGGAAACGGATCACCCGATGACAAGTGACTACCATCGTCCATGGTGTTAGGAGTAATATTTACACTGTTCAAATAAATCTATGTAAATGATTTATGACCACATGCGCTCACACCCTACCTACGTACGAATGGTGGCAGAGGCGTTGTGGAGCGCTGACGTGATTGTTGTAGACAGTCACTTCGAAGAAGTCATACTAGTCAACGAATACAGCAGGACCTCTTTAATCCGAACCACGTCTAATCCGAACCCCTCTATAATCCGAACGGGCCATACCCGCTCGCTTTTCTCGCCAGTTGCTCATTAAATATCTCCCGACAAACTAAAATAAAGGATTTCTTTAAAAAAGTTTAATCAATTTTACTGTTTATATGTTTTTGAATAAGTATATACTAATTAATATTTGCAATACTATTTGTTTTATTTCAGGAAAGTATGTACCATATACATATACCTATTTAGTTCCTAACATACTATAATCCGAACGCTCCACGAATCCGAACGGAGGGTAAATTTTCGGCGTTGAGAGTAAAGAGGTCCTGCTGTATTAAATATATTTCATTTAAATTATATACTAGACGGTAAGCGATTACAAATAGTAAGAATAGGTGTTAACGTTATTTGTTACGTTATGGGTAACTCGTCAAAAAGTCTGTCGATGCTCGTCGAAGAACCATCTTCCGCCAAGGATCAGCCTCAGACCTCTGATCTGAGCTTGAGCGAGTACAAAGACCGAATTGCAGACCAATGGGCAGACCACGACGGGACCCATGAAATAAGAGAGCCTCCGTATAAACTTGAAATAAACTCTATATCAATCCGTCTGGCTAGCTTCATGTATTAGACAAAGACCTTCTTGCTAAGGAGAGGCCTATGTCCAGCAGTGGACTGTTAAAGGCTGTTGTTAACTATGTTTTCATGACTTGCGAATAACTTTCCAATTTAGTGTTTGAAGTAAGATTTCATGAACAAACTCTCTTTGAAATATAACTATATTATATTATCTATGTACGTCTAATGTTTATTTTGTCTGTTCCAGGTACGTTGACCTCCATTTGGGTTAAGATAAGACGATTCACACACTATCGGTGTTTACTTTTGCATTGTGTGCATCTCGTGATTCATCCGTGGTTGGTAACATTTTTTTTAAATTGTATTTTATGTGATATAGTGGGTAACCTAACTGGTTAGTCCTAGCGGGTAGGCGCTAAGAGGGATCTGGATGTCGTAATGGTCTCCTATGGTCACCGATGTCAGGTACAAGTGGCACATCGTGTGGTTTTAGTCGGTCCGATTCCGACACACCACCTCGCCGTAAACTCCGAAGGGGTGATGGCCCGAGGGGGTTTCCACACGTTAGAAAAAAAAAGTGATTGAGGACCCTGACTGCTACGCCATTGGTTGGGTATTCGATTCACACCCAGAACATATATTGTGTGGTAAATATGATTATTCGTTCTGCGCCTGGGGGTAATTCAAGTATAGAATTATTTGCCAGCTGACTACAATAAGCTTACCCCTATCACGTAAGTTTATCTAAAATTTTAAGGGCGATTTGGAGATTTTAGGGTTAGGTTTTAGTTGCTAGAGAAACAGTCAAAGATATATGGTAGATGAAAAAATAATTTCCTCTACCATATATGTTTAATATTTATCTTTATATCTTTGTCTTAAAAAAAATTAAACAAGCGAAGTCAAATATAAGCAAAACCATTATTTAATACTAAAGCCAAAACTAAGATTTTAACTAATCATTAAATATGGCTACCAGTTCAGGAATAAAAACAATAAAATGAATTTAAAATGAAAACAAAAGTAGGTATTTGCTCAGCTTAGATTAATCTTTATTTATGACAATTCAAACGCGTTATTTCTAAGAATTTGCCCTCGTTGGCTATAAAGACATACGTACGCTATGGGCGGAGCCGGCCATATTTCAGATTGACTGTTTTAATTAAAATGGTCGTGACTGCACTATTTTGTAGATCTAAATAACTGATTTGTAGGTATTTAATTTTGTATAATTGATTGTAGTCTATTTTTATATAAATTTACGATTAGTGGCTATAATTAAAAATATGTCTATATATTAATATAACATTTTAAAGCGTTGATACAGTTGATATACATTGATACAGTTGATGGATCTACACACATAACCAGTCTGAACATAGTCAGAACCTCTAAACATATACCTAATAACAAAGATATTTACAGATATTTTATTGTTTTGGTTGTTTTAAAACTTAAACATTTTCCTTGAGGAATTTAAGCAAACTAAATATTACGCAAGGTATTTCTTATATTAAAGTACAAAAGTGTTTCTTTATCTTTGCTGTTCAAATATTTAAGTGTGTCAGTTCCTTTCTTTGCTACCTGTTCAAATTGAATCCTTACATATTGTGTCACAGAGTGGTTTTCATCATGATGTCAAAACTAAAGCACCAGCATCCGTGTTGTCGTGTTTTGTTGAGTGAGACCGGAGGTCCATTGATGCAGGGGTGACAGTTATCGTGGTAACTGTGTAAGCCTTACACTGTCACGATGACTGTCATGCCTTTTACGTCCCCAAGCGGGGTGTGAAAAAGCATCTCACAAGGCCTCCACAGTGTGGGTCACCATACTGCATTGTCTGCATTTGCAATGAGTGTGGTGACCAGAAGTCTTGGATTCTATTCAAGCTTTCCATCAGGCAGAGTAGAGTCACTTTGGCAGGCTCTTAATATAAAAAAAAATAAAAAAAAAATAGCGTGGTGGCCGTGCTATTGCTAAAAGGTACTAGGTACCAAATTAAGTTAAACGATTTAAAGTCTAATTTAATTGTCACCCTTTTTTAGAAGCTAAAAGTTCTGTGGATTCGACTAGCGATGTCTGTCGCAACGAACTTAATATTGTTACAAATTCCATTCGAGGTTTTTCTTCCTTTTAAATAATTTATAAAAAAAAAATATATAACAAAACTTAACCTAAATGCATTTAAAACGTCTCTTAATTTGCAATCGTATGTTATAAATGTATTCTTATGTACATAAATATTGTTTCAAACGATAATATTGATCTAGTTTCAAAATATATTTTTATGGTTACCTCTTTCGTTCATGATTAATTCTAATAAGGTTTAGAAATGGGTATTTCGGTGACATTAATACCTTGTGTCAAGGATCGGCAATATGGCTTCCGGTAATATGATAGTCGTACGATTCAAATGGTTTCTAAGAATTACTTATTTTTTGTTGTATTTTAATTACATTAATATTGGTAGTCTTCGTGTACGTTGTACTTGACACTTGAAACAGTAGAATTACACGTGTCGGTCGTTAAAAATATTTAATTAACGTGAAGTAAGCAACAAGTTAATTAAAGAAAATCTTGTGTCTATTATTCTTAAGCAGATGTAAATTTTTCTCTTTTATTGTACATTAACAGCCTATCATAGCCCACTGTTCCAAGCCAAGCCCAGTAGCCCAGTGTCCAAGGAAAGGGCTCCTTAGAAAGAAAATCATTTCATTATGCTGAATAGCCGTTTCTCTTGAAAGTTCTCCTATTGAGACTTAAGAAAAATGTAACAAAAGGGCTCCAAAGAAAGAAGACAGGTAGATAGATACCAATTTAAAAAATGTTGAGATTGACTGGCCAATTTATATTATGCCACTGTCCTATTGGTAGTTACTTTCGCATCTCAGCGAAAGTATAACCGTCCAGAGGTGCCCAACCATTGTCAATAGTCACGCTTCGTGGTTTAACTAGCAACTGTGACGTGAATTTGATATGCCATTGTTAGGAATGGAGGTCATCAGTTTTTGCCTCGTTTCGCATGCTGTTTGTGTCAAAATATTTTAATATAAGTTGTTAAATTAAGTTTTTTTTTTGTAAACTATACTCTTGCGTCATTCTTCTTAAATAATGCTTAAAATGGAGGTATTGTTGCTTAAATATAAAACGGTTTTTCTTTTGTGTTACCTAGTATTTCTTTGAACCCAAGTAGGCATGGCTACCTATGTTTATTCGAAGAATTTTAATAGTCTGCTAACTGCGTCCTGCTGAGTTAATACCCGTTATACGACTATTTAATGAGGCTTTCATGTTCACTGTTAACTTATTCAATAATAAGCTAATTACATAAATTTATAAGATATCTTCGTTTTATGTTAATTGACTTTATTTTGTAAGATAATGTGACAAGTGAAAATACGGATTAATAAGCAGTTTAATATTATTTATTGGTTTTTTTATTGGCGTAGTAGAGGTGTGTGGGTGCGTAATAGTATGGTAGGTAACCTCCTTTCTAAGGAGAGGGCTAAGTACAGCAATAGACTGTCAAAGGCTGTTGATGTAAGATGGTGTCAAGTAGAGTTTCTTTGATTGAAAATATTGTATAAATATATGTAACCTGTTAACAATTCTGTAGGTGATACCAACATTACAATATATTGACGTCCAACATCCATCTTTCAATCTCGTGTACACGTTCTATTTCTTTTATAAACTAAACAATCTTAACAAACACTAAAGAGACAAGCTTGTAAAGTATTAAGATGAGGATTTAAAAGTGTGTGTGTGTGTGGGTACGTGCGTGTGACTATGACTTTGAGTGCGTGTAAGAATGTGTCTGTCTATGTGTTTGTTGTGTTACATAATCGATGTGATAGAGTCTTCAGTGTCTTTGTAGATTAAAGGAATTAACTATTACGTCATTAACACTCGTGATTAACACTCTAATACGAGTATAGTAATTTAAAATGATAGATGTTCAAAATTTTACTTATTTTGTTATCCAACGATGGGCCAAAAAAGTAAAAGTGTCGTTTAGCAAATTACATTTTTACACAATTGTATTCTACAAACTTTATACATTCTCTTTGGATGAGGTATAAAGAGGAGTAGCAGGCTCCTGCCCGAAGAAGTACACGGGTAGCGTAGGCCGATCGTCGAGCCTCAATGGCTCTTTGGTCATCCTGGCTGGAGGCTCCACGTGCTGCCTTTACCGCTGTGAAGGCTCTCCAGCCAGTCGTCTTCGAGTTGACAGGGCGTCAGCACAGAACTCTTTGAAATTAATCAATCAAAAGAATACTTTCTTCTTTTTTTGAAAAAAAATAAATATAAGAAGAGCAAATGGTTCTCATACAATAGTTGTAAGTTTTGTTTGCCAATGTTATATTGCCTTAAATATAACCTTTGATACTTAATCGATAATGCCAAGGTTGTAAACGTAAACCTATTCTTATTAATCGATTAGTTGTCGATGATTATCTAAACAGTGTGTATTCTTATCTTGATGGTGTTTGTTTAAGAATACAGTACTTCCTGGATATTCAATATATAGATATTTTGGTAGTTTTTTACTTAAATCATATACTGACTCAATTGTTACACTGTGTTGTTTATATATTTTTTTTCTATATTAAGAGCCTGCCAAAGTGACTCTACTCTACTGTAGGAAAGCATGAATAGAAACCAAGAGTTGTGGTCACCATACTCATTGCAAATGCAGACAATGCAGTATGGTGACCCACACTATGCCGGCCTAGTGAGATGCTACTTCATACCTCACTTGGGGACGTAACAGGCATGACAGTCATCGTGACAGTGTAAGGCTTACACAATTACCACGATAACTATCACCCCTGCATCAATGGACCGCCGGTCTCACACTCACCAACGAAACACGACAATACGGATGCTGGCGCTTTAGGATGGTGTTCTATGCGAGGGTAGTCTGCCCCGGTAGAACCGTCCCGCTTGTGCTGAAATCAGCGTAGCTCTACTACATTTCCAAGCAGGGTTGACGTTAGGCAGGTTAGGAATTGACCAATACCTAAAATATACATATACGTAGAAAGCACCTAAATTCCAACACAAATATTTGCTGGTCGAACAAACATTTGATCCGGAATTGAACCCTAGACCTCAAGCAGCGCAATCGTATGTGCAACCACTGCGACACCGAGGCCTTTAAATCTACTTGTTGCCTCTTCTTAACGGAAGTTTGTGCCTCGCTGCCCAGACCGATAAGTTTTGGATGTGCTCATTTATCTTTTCATTGCTGTTGTCCTGCGAAGTTAGCTTCCTCAAACAGCTCTTTAGACCCACGGGACTTTGAAATGTATCGTTCAAAGAGAAATAAAATACTTCTAATTCTAAATCATTTGGACTAACTCTACCGAGACTTTCAACAGACACATCAACTCAGCAATTTATCTCGTAAAGTCTCAGGTGACTCGTTACGTCATAGTAGGAACAAAAGGTATGTCTAACGCCGTAGGTCAGTGACGTAAGTCCGTTTCGGCACTAATTATTATTTAAGTTTTGTTTTAATTTTGAGGTTTTTTGAGGTCACTTTGGATGTTTTTTGTTGATGAGAAAGTGCTGGTTATGTAATGTTTGAGTTAGCTACTGTATGATCTTATGTAACCATTGTGGTAGTGTCCGAAATCTCTTCTGTCTTTGAGTTAGAAAATAGCACAGTTGTTAATAAAACTTTTGACTAAAAACAACTAATATATATTACATATTATTACTATTATTCTGATTTAACCAGAATAAGTTATATATAAGTTGTGGTGATAGATCGATTAGAGCGCCGCGCAATGATTGTCGATATCGCCGTTCCTCATGACGAGAATCTCGTGAAAGTTGAAAAAGAAAAACAATTGAAGTATTTGGATCTGTCTCACGAGATTGCCGACATGTGGAATGTGGATTCGGTGATTATTGTTCCGATAATCATATCTGTTCATGGATTGATAGCGAAGAGCCTCGACCAACACCTTAAGAGGCTCGCGTTAGAAGGTTGGATCAAGGGTCTGATGCAGAAGGCAGTCCTCCTTGACACGGCCCGTATTGTGAGGAGGTTCCTGTCTTTGGAGCCCTAACCACCGGTGTCTTGGTCCCTGTACCCGATGTCGGTGGTCTACTACGGCTCTATATATACTATATATATATAATATAATTATATATACTATATATATATGTATATGTATATATATATATATATATATATATATATATAACTTATTCTGGTTAAATCAGAATAATAGTAATAATATGTAATATATATAGAATAATAGTAATGTATGTAAGTTTATGGGCGAATAAACCAAACTTTAATATAACGTCACCATTTTCTTTTGACTGCAATAATTGTTGTATTTTTTCTTCTTCAATATTAAGGACCTGCCAAAGTGATTTCCCATGGAAAGTATTGTGGCGACTTCCACATACAGCGCAAACAGAAAAACATACTACAGCACCATCTGGCGAAGATACATCGAACTACGGAGTATAATAAACTACAAAGCAACTATTAATCCTGCATCACGAAATAGAGATTCGCATATATACAACATTATTACATCAACTGTTGGAGTTTGGAGGATCCTCCCTTTGTGTCGGAGGAACACGGCACCCGTCCCTCCACAAGCATGAGTACAATCTAAGAGTTGTGATCATTATACTCATTGCAAAAGTACAATGCAGCATAGTGACCCAAACTAGGGCGGTCTAGTGAGATGCTTATTTATGGCCCGCTTGAGGACGTAAAAGGCATGACAGTTATCGTGGCCGTGTAAAGCCCACACAGTTACCACGATAACTGTCATCCCTGTACCAATAGGCCTCCAGTCTTGCACTCGCCAACGAAATACGATAGCACGGCAATCGTCGCTTTAGGTTGGTCTTTTATAAGAGGGTAACACTGCCCCGGCCTGAGCCGGCCCATAATAATGTCAATTCAATTATTTTATTATTGAGATTGAAGGTTTAATATTTTATTAGTGGTATTTTCGTTAGACCGGTCTCTTGGTCTATTGACGAGTCATCCTGACTGCAAAGATAAAGATGAAGAGTGCGATTCCCACCCAGGACAAATATGATGCGTGCGATCATTTCTTCCATGTCAAGGTGTAATTTATCTATGTTTAGCTGACCCGCCGAACCTCGTCTACGTCTGTTACTGCCCGAAGCTTCATACAATAGGAACAACCTTCTTAGATTTTTTTGTTCCCATCGCTAATTTTATTATTTCGGTAAGTGTCAAACAGGTCTATTAGACAAAAATTTCGTTGCTTGAAAATACGGATAGAACAACGTTTTCTAAAAGTGAAACCTAGCTAGATCGATTAATCACTCCTGACACCCCCTGCATACTAAATTTCAGGGAAATCGTTAAAGCCGTTTCCGATATTCTCCGTTGAATCTCGGAAATACAAGAATGACTCGTTTAAAGGTGTTACATATTGTACTGTTATGTACTTATTTTCATTATGGACTGAATTTGTAGCGCAGTGTTAGTGTATACGACTGCTGTGCTTGAAATCGCAGGTTCAATTCCCGGATTGGACCAAACATTTGTAAGATCTGCAAACATTCTGCATATAATATGGTTGTACTTATATAGATACATATATCAACGTGTTTTGATGTCAAATGCAATTCTTAACAGTAATCAGTGGCCTCATTGTATGGTACAGATTTCTGGACTGTTAATGTACGATAATAACTTATATTGTTATCTAAAATAAATTTGTACGATAATATAAAGTACATACAGGCCAGTTAAAATAAATGTTCGAGATCTAGATCTCGTCTTGTCCTTAATTGCCTGTTATAACTTTCCGCTGTAATTTAAGTCATTTTCTTCTTCTTTCTGTGAACTGACACAATGAGAAACATAACGAGGGTTTGCTCTAATTTCTTTTTATTAATCTATCTTTTTTTTTAAGTATGGCAATACTATCTTTACGTGGCCTGATGGAAAGCGTGAATGGAATCCAAGAGTGGTGGTCATCATACTCATTGCGAATGTAGACAATGTAGCATGGTTGTCCACACTATTTTATTTTTATTTGAAAAGCCTACCAAAGTGGCTCTACTCTGCCATCCTGAAGAGTTGTGGTCACCATAGTCATTATGAATGCAGACGATGCAGTATGGTGTCTTACACTATGGTGGCGTAGTAAAATGCATTTTCACGCCTCGTTTAGAGGCTTAAAAGGCATGACAGTCGTCGTGGCAATGTAATGCACATACTTATCACGACAACTGTCACCTCTGCATCAATGGGCCTCCGGTTTCACAATCACCAACGAAACACGACAGCACGAATTCTTAGGTTGATTTTCTGTGGGAGGGTAGCCCCGGTCGAGCCGGCCAGCTTGTGCTGAAATCATCGTGGCTCTACTACCTATTAAAATGTATGTATTTTATTTGGTGGCCTAGTGAGATGTTTTTCACGCTCCGCTTGGGTACGTAAAAATACAGTCATCGTGGTAGTGTAAGTTATTGTTTACACTTAACTATGTGTCTAGTGTTTGATGATGAGTTGAGATAACTTGATGATGAAATTACTCAGAAAAGATGAGTTATAAATATAAAGACGTAACAATCAATGGTTTTATCGCTCACAGCGTTCTCTTCCATGCAATCTTAACACAAATATTTGTTATTTACAGTTTTTAAATAATTAAAAGAAACAGATAAATTGCAATATAGTGTAGAGGTTAGTGATCTTGACAGCAAGAATAGGGGTCGTGGGTTCGATACCTACACTAGAGAAATATTGTGTGATGATCAAAATAATTTCTGCCTTCGATTAATATATAAATACGTTAGTTTAGAAATGTATATCAACAATTAACAATGTTGGTTTGTTATCTATTACGTTTGCTGGACTATCAGATTTTCAATCTATCAATCAGTCAACCTATCGCCGTCCACTGCTGAATGAACGTCTCCCCCAAGGAACGCCAACGATCCCGGTCTTGGGCAACTCGCATCCATCCGCTGCCAGCCACCTTCTTCAAGTCGTCGGTTCATCGCGCCGCAGGGCGCTCTACACTCTAGTACACTTCGGCTCCAGCGACCATCGGTTCGTGTGGAAACATGGCCGGCCCACTTCCACTTCAGCATACTGATTCTCGGCGTGATGTCAGTTACTCTAGTTCTCTGTCGAATAACCTCGTAACGAATTTTATCAGATTTTAATAGTTATCAAAAAGTCAGGGTTTAATACGCCTTCGCCTCCCCCTTTAGGGAGCAAAGAAATGTGTGTCTATTTACGACTTAATGTTATATTTTGTGTTCAATGCTCTCCGAAGATAATCACTACTGTGCTGTTTAAGGATTCAACTTCATCATCATTTTATCTTACCGTTTGTGATAAGTGATAGCGTGTGTGTATGGAGCATTTTAACTACGCGTCATATCAGCACTTGAGAGTTATCAAACTGAAAGCATTTCATATGTTGCAATATTTTATCAATGATATAGTACACAATTGATCAACTGTGTACAATTTTAGGATGGCTTCAGGTATTTAATAATGAAAAACTGACGAAAGGAGAAATGAATGAAATGAAACTGACGGTGGTGCTCATTTCAGTTCATAAATCATCATCATTATCATCAAGAGCTTGTAGCAGTCCACTGCTGGACATAGGCTTCTCATTAGCAAGGAGGCTTTGGCCTACTATGCCACGCTGGCCAAATTTTCTTTTTTTTGTGGAAACCTATCATACCAAAGTGATTCTATTCTGCCTGATGGAAAGCATGAATAGAATCCAAGAGCGGTAGTCGCCGTTCCCGTGATAGCGGCCTAGTGAGATGCTTTTTCGTGGGTTTTTAGTGAGTTGGTATAGGGTTTGTTTCAAGTTTTCTTCTCTTTGCAGTGATGTTATCTTGCGTATTTTGTTCCCTAAGTTACCTCTTACAATACCCTTGGGGGGTGGTGACACTCTGTATTCTAATTCTGTCATCACACGGTTCAATTTTCCATATTGTTTGTAACTATTTGCTAAATCATAAATTGTGTTTGTAGCGTTATACTCAAACGAAGGACTGTTTATTACAAATGTTGTGTACTTCTTTTTGGAACGAAGTTCCTTACGGCAGGCTTGGAGGGGATAGGGATTTCGCTGCGGGACCGAACAGAAAAAAATGTGATAGTAAAACCGTAAGTGGAAAAAAGTGCGTGGAATAAAACCGTTAAATGAGACGTGCGCAGGCGCGAAAGCGCGTCATGTGCGCTATTTTATTATTTTAAGGAATTTATTATTTTATTTCCTAAAATACTGAATTTCCTAAATACTTTCTTGTACTTAAATAAAAACTAATCAGCAAAATTTAAGAGAACATACATAAAATTGAGCACGATTTTTTTTGCAAATTGTGTCGATTCCACATTATCCGAAGGAACTTCGTTCCTACCTGGTGTCCCACGACACCATTTTATTTTTTTTATTCTTGGTCTATCAGAGTAACTCTACTCTGCCTGATGGAAAGCACGAATAGAATCCAAGAGTGGTGGTCGCGATACTCGTTGTGAATGCAGATAATTCAGTATGGCGACCCACTTGGTAACTGGATGATAGGTTTGTTGAACTGTGCTGTTAAAACCGCCTTTTGTGTTTTATTAATCTGTTGACTGTAATTGTACATTGTGGCGGCTTCTACATTACAACACAAAGAAAAATATACAAAAGCGCCATCTAGCGAAGATACATCGAACTACGAAGTATGAACGAAACGTATGAATGTAATGAACTACAATGCAACTACTAATTCTGTATCGCGATGTAGAGATTCGCGTGGCAATTAGCATATATACAACATCCCAACATCAACCGTTGGGCCGTGGCCCGCCAGGCATGATCACCTTGTGGTCGGAGGATCCTCCCTTTGTGTCGGAGGGACATATTACACACGTCCCTCCACATACATATTGAATATAATAAATCTATAAGACCGTGATCAAAATCAAAAGTCATTAGTGTGGAATTTATCCATATTATATATTAGAGAGCAACGCTGGTTTCAGCAGGAAAAGCCCGGACAGTGCCACCCTCTCACATAAAACCAACCTAAAGCTACAGCATCCGTACTGTCATGTTTCTGCCTCGGTGGCGTAGCGGTAGTGAATGCGACTGCTCTGCTTGAGGCCTCGGGTTTGATTACCGGGTTGAACCAAATGTTTTTATGATCTGCAACTATTTATTTGGAAGTTTAGATGTTTTCTATGTATAATATGTATGTGTTTGAAAAAAAAGGTATAAAAGTATTCTATCAGTCAGTCTTGTCAACATAGCACAAGTTCTGCTTAGTTTGAAACTAGATGACGTTGTGTGTTAAATGTCCGAAATATTTATTTATTTATTATTTTTTTCATTGGTAAGTGCGAGACCGGAGGCTTATAGATGCGCGCCCTTTATGCTCTTTCAACCTTTATCAGTCTAGTTTTACAGGTACCCCATTCTGAGATACAGTATAATAATATGAGTGAACATAGAGACTTACATACCATTTTAATTGACTAGTTAGATGACTGTATCGTAAATAAATACCAATGTCCACTTCATTAAAACTAATATCGCGAAACATCTCGGCAAATACAATTACATAGCTTTTTATTATTATTACGAATTTCAATCAAATATACCGTGAAATATATTGTTCAATTGAGTAGTCTAAAACAGTGACGTCACAATTTTGTATTTAGTACATTTTTCATACAAAATTATCGTTTTGACAGATGATAAAAAGTAACTAATTTGACTAAGGTGTCATCTAGCCTATTGCCCGAACTGAAATGTAAAGAGATCTAGATGGTAATTGAAAGTCAGAGCGCAGTCTAGCATAACATCGACGTTTATACCTTTTCCTCAACAAAGTCACAATTTAACAACAAACCCAGTTTCGAAACAGCCATTTCGACACGAAATATACAGGTATTTTAAAATCACTAACGGCACTTTTTATAAATTGTATTCCAGTATAGAGAATATTACAAGTTCGAATCCCGTCTATTGAAGTTTTTTCCCATACTAATTACAAATAGTATTACTAACGAATCGGAATATTACTAATGTTCGAAAACACGCACCCATAACGAATAGTCTGTTGTATTCCCACACCAATTTAGTATCAACCAAATTGAGCGTAGCCCTAGACAATAACAGAATCAGTTGCGCAATCTTAATGTACAACAGGTTCGATTCTGTTGATAACGAAATAGACTTTCATTACAATTTCGTCACGTCAACGGTGGTATTTTACCATAACACATGCAAACACATAGAAAAGCTTTTTTTATGGTATTGAAGGCAAACGTTTAGATAGTTCACCTCATGGTAAGTGAGTACCATCACCCAGGGATTCCTGTAAATTATGAGTGGGGGGAGGGGTTGTACATACGTCTTTCCTACCATTGCTTTCCCATCTCACTAACTTTACCATTCGTATTGAACATTCAATTTTCCCATCTAATATCTAAGTGCTTTGAAGACAATAAACTTGCCTCTTATTATTCAATAAGTTACCACTAACTATAAAGACGTTGCCCTTATTGAAATTTGAAAGAAAATTGAAATTTTGGCTTTTAGAAAAAATTATATGCTCAGTAAATAAATATCTAAAAAGGGATAATAACTATGATACTTGGTAATATTTAGCTGTATTTTTCTGTTCTGACTCCTGAATTGCAGGCGTTCATGGGCGGTGGTGGTCACTTTCCATCAGGTGATGTATCTGCCTCTGTCATAAAAAACCTTATACAATGTACGACTGGCGCATTATGTACGTATTCATACAATTAAACTTCGATTAAGATGTTCTCCTAGTCGGTTTAAGCCATGGCGACCAGGAAAGGAGACGCAGGAGATATTATAGTACACAAGTGTATGAATAGGTGCACTCTCTGTTCCCTTACTTTTTTTTTTAATATTTCAGACATTTAACACACAACGACATCTAGTTTCAAACTAAGCATAGCTTGTGCTATGATAACTAGACTGACTGATAGAATACCTACATCTTTTTTTTTAAAAACACCCAAACTCCGAAATAAATATTTGCAGATCATTCAAACATTTGGTCCGACGCGGGAATCGAACCTGAGACTTCCAGCTCAGCAGTCGCTTTCGCTACCACTACGCCATCGACGCAGTCACTCTCACAGTCCGGTAGGTAGAGATCAAACAAATCAAACAAAACGATCAAACGGTAGGTAGAGACCAATGGTTCTACGTGCTGAATTAAAAACCCAATTTCCAAACTTATGCTGTCGTTAAAGATTTAAAAAATCAGAAAAATTAAAAAAAAAAATCTGACCCGACCGGGAAATCGAACCCGTGATCTCTTCAGCAGTTGCATACAACCAACATGACAGTAAGGTTAACTACAGTAATATCATTTATGTTTATATATTAGTGACGTCATCATGTCTGGCCCACATCACTATTACAATAGCTTTGGATGGTTCAAGTTACAACATATAGCGTTTTGTGATACTATATTTTCCATCGTAACATGGTAAATATTAAGAGTTGTAATCTATTATTTGTAAACTCATTATTAATTTGACAAAATCAATCAATCAACCTATCACCGTCCACTGTTGAACGAAGGTCTCCCCCAAAGAACGCCAACGATCCCGGTCTTGAACAATTCGCATTGATCCGCTGCCAGCCACCTTCTTCAAGTCGTCGGTCCATTGCGCCGCAGGGCGCCCTGCACTACGTTTGCCGAATCGTGGTATCCGCTCTAGTTCACTTCGGCCTTAGCAACTATCGGTGTTGATTCGCTATTTTGCGACTAATAACATTGCTTTAACTTTATTAAAAATATACTGATAGCAATAAAGTATGATAAAATATGCCATTGCAACTACAGCAGAATACACATTTTACTTAGCGCATGTTAACTTACAACATACACTAAATAAGTTTATCCATAACTTAATTATTTAGGACACAAAAGTGTCCAAAATCCCAGTAAACTGCTAAACATAGACCTCTCTTTTAAAAACCCACACTGACCAAACGTGTTGGTATACGAGTAGGAGTAGTAACTCCGCATTCTTAATACACCACCACACAAAGGTACACTTATGGGTACCACACATATCCTTGATGGTACTCAAAATTTGATCATGAACAAAAGTCACATGATTAGTTTTTCATCTCATCTAAATCTTAAAATACACCTTTGTTCAGTTTGACAGTACATATTGTTTTCTTTTCATTATGACAAATAGTCGCCATTCTCTTATGTATTAACCCACAATCAGCTAGTGTTATGTCATATGTAATAATGAGTGTTCTTACGTCACACTGTTGTAACTTTACAACACAACACTTCTCACCGAGTAATTTGTGTTCTAGCATCAAAGGGAAAGTGAAAAAAAAGAGAGGTGTCAAGGGACACGCGGATGGAACGAAGTTCCAAGACGAAGAACGACGAAACGAAAATAATTGGCTTGCTTTCTGTGAGAGAGAGAGACAGACAGAGAAACATGCGCACGCCGCACGGCTTACTACACTATAGCAAAAAGTATGGTGACAACTTTTCGTCTGAATTTTTTCCGTCTAGCCTAGCAACACAGTCTCACAGGAAACCTGTGTCAAGAAAATTCTTCATTACCTTACATAGAGTGGGTAAGATAACCAGAGTCTAATTCCACCCCTCTTCAAAGTTTTTGGGAGTTCATGTTGTCTTGCAGGTGTTCATGAGCAGTTCTTCTTCTTTTCTTTTAAAAAGACAACGCCCGCATTAGGAATAAATCCTGTGTCGCGGGGGACTTTACAAACATACATGAAACGGACACAAAGAACTCTCAGACTCAGAATTTGTTCACATGGATCACACAAAGTGTTGTCCCATGTGGGATTTGAACCCACAACACTAAGTAAAGTGGGGAGCGGTGTGGCGACCGCTTACGCCACTAGGCCAATCGTGCAGTCAAATTCAGGGTACAAGCTTTGATTAGTTCAAAACTAGTGATTAATAAACTCATAAAAGGGTTTTTTTTCATTTAGATATTTAAAAGCGTGTCTTTATTTATTTTGTTATTGTTTTGTGGATAGTTTTTCCGCGTGGTGATGAATTAAGAGTCCAAAGTGTCACCAGCCCTGTTCATCCCATGGATATTGTAAGAGGCGAGTAAAGAAGCATATTACACAGGACAACATCACTGCCAAGAGAATGAAACCTTGAAATACACTCTGTACCAACCCGTCTGGTCAGTGACGTATGGTAGGCCAAAGCCTCCTTTCTGTGAAGGCCTATGTACAGCAGTGGATTGTTGAAGCTATTGATGTGACGTCAGGTGACCCGTCTGCTTATAAAAAACTAAAACTATAAAGAGCACTGTGGAGGGTGCGGTGTCATGTCCCTCCGACACAAAGAGAGGATCCTCCGACCAGGCGCGGTGATCATGTCTGGCGGGCCACGGCCCAACGGTTGATGGTGTTGGGATGTTGTACATATGCTAATTGTCACGCAAATCTCTATTTGGCGATACAGGATTAGTAGTTGCTTCGTTGTTCATTATACTTCGTAGTTCAATGTATCTTCGCTAGATGGCGCTGTAGTATGTTTTTCTGTTTATACTTATGTGGAAGTCGTCACAGCACTATTTACAGAGAGGTTTGTTTTTTATAAGAGCGGTTCTGACCTGCTTCTTGAATCACACATTTCCCAGTCGATCTATATAAGTAACATCTCTTTCTTGTGGCCATTGGTTGGACTAATATATTAATATGTTTACAATGCAATCTCGAGACGTAGAATGTCTTTAGGTAAAAATAAACTGTTATTTAGACGAGCAAAGTCTCGGGAAAAAGTTTATGTAGAATAAAACTAAAAATATCATACGGAATTCTAAATGATAGATATATATTTTCTGTTTATAAAATGAGGGCAGTTTTTTATGTCGAAGGAATTTGGTTTGTCATTTACTTATTTTGGTTATTTCGTTAGAACAAATCACTTTGTCAATAGTACAACCGATTTACAAACATTTAAAAGACTGGATGTTGTTTTTTTTGTGACGTGACAATATAGACATTGTAAAAGAGACTGTATAAGTTCCCTCTAGAGTAGATTTTGCAGTGATGTAAAGTTACGGTCTAAAGTAAAGGGGGTGGGTAAAGGAACCACGAGGTTCCCACACTAGAGGGGGCCATCTACAGCCGTAGGTAGCCCGAGGTACGTCGGAGTTCCAAGGATTTCCTTTCTAAGATACACCTGGTTTCTCGGCTACTGATACTTGAGATGGCGTGCAGTTTTTATTCGGTTCAAGTCCGACAGAGCCACCAGTAGGTGGTATCCGTGGGGATCTAGACCCAGTCTGTTTAAACCATTGCTTAAATTCTGCAGATAACCCGTATGAGCAATGTTCCTTTCCTGCCACTGCACTGATGCCTTTATCTTACCTTTTCATATTCTTTTAAAAACATGGTTACAAAATGTGTTCTAATAAGTTGTCTTTAAAAAAATAATAGTTAAGTACACTTATTTTTTTATTTTTGCTATTCTTTTTTGTTATGTCCAGCAGTGGACTGTTGAAAGCTGTTGATAATGATGATGATGATTTTTTTTTTATTTATTGCCAGCAAATATATTTACCATCAAAATAAGTACTAACATAAGTGGTGGTTTCGTAAAACCCTATCCACTTTCGAGAAACTAGATATTTCTATGTAAAAAAAACCTCTTTTCTCAGGAGAGGCCTATGTCCAGCAATGGACTGTCAAATGTCGTTGATGCGATGATATGTACAATAGTCATAATATATTTATTTTATTATATAAATACGTAATCCAACAACAAATCAACAACCTACTTAACATATCCACCACGCGAATTCACCACGCTGACGGATGTATATACTCATCTACATTGAAAATTAGCAACGGAACCCACCATTAAATATGCATTTGTAGTCCCATCACAAATGTTTATAACAAAATGTCGAATTACGAAATGTACTGATGATTTCCGAGAACTTGGAAAGTGGTGCTTTGTGAGAGAATAGAGCGATAACACAGAATAGCTGATCTGTTGATTATACTCGTATATTTAAGTTTCACATCCGAGCAGAGATAGACAATTTTTTTTTATTGTTGTAATGGAAAAGGTGTAAGGCTTACACAGCTACCACGCTAACTGTCACCCCTGCATCAATACAAAATTTAGGATTGATGTCACTTAAGCACAATTGACATCACAAAGATAGGTTACAATCTAAAAAAACACGTACCTATACTATTTTTTTTTTAAATCTTGGACTGAACTGAACACTTTTAGCTTTTGAGTTGTCTGTGTGCAGCAGTTGTCACATAAAATGAAACGACTCGTTAGCTAATTTTCCAACTAATGTGTAGATTTCATCAAAATATTTACGTTTTGTTTCTGACTCACTTGGTTTATGGACATAGAAATATATGTGTTTTTGACTGCCTCAGTGGTGCAGTGGTACCGTATGCGACTGCTGTGCATGAGGTCGAAGGTCCGATACCCGAAACATTTGGTCCGACCAAATGTTTTTATGATATGAAAATATTTATTTCGGAGTTTGGGTATACTCTTTGTTTAAAAAAATGTATAAACTTTCTATCAAACTCAAGCTCTGCTTAGTTTGAAATTAGATGGCGCTGTGTCAGACACCCAATTTTTTTTTATTTTATTTTATTTATTTCGCTTGTAAATACTATGACATTAATTATCTATAAACGGTGACAAAAGCGTACAACACTCCTTAAAACGATAGTCTACACATACATACTTAAAAACACTAATCGAAACTTTCTATTTAGTCCATAAATTCTAATAAACTAACTTTGTAATGCCAGTAAATCAACAATTTAATCAATAATTTAATTAATCACTGATTTCGCGTACATTTAATTTTACACTAATGTGTTGTAAATAAGCTGAACACGATGACTGGTAGTGTATAAAAATTGTCGAACACATTGCAATAAATTTGTCTGGCATTTGAATGCCCGATAATTTATTACTTTTCTAATACTACAAAACATCTAATAACATATTATATTCACATTTTCGATAACGGATTAAATGTCCATTTTAAAATAATTAAACTTGTACATAAATCAGTTTTTAGTTTCGAGATTTGTTGACAACGTTGACACCGAGGTATATGATTTTATACTGACTTATACAAGAAATAAATATTATATTTAACATTGAATTAATCTTAATGAATATGTTATTATAAATTAGATTGCACGGTTGGTTTAAGCGATCGCTATACCACTCTCTATAGCGCTGCATGTGTTGTGGGTTTAAACCCTTTGACAACACTTTGTGTGATCAACAAACTGTTGTTCTGAGTTTGAGTGTTTGTGTCCGTTTCTTGTATGTTTGTAAAGTGTGTCTACCTAATGCGGGCGTTGTTTCTTCAACTAAATTTTTTAATGATGTTCACTTACAATAGACGTTATTGGAAATCTTTTACTTGACCTTCATATAGTGTCGTGTAAGTAATCTGTCGTCAATTGACTGCACGATTGGCCTAGTGGTTTAAGCGGTCGCCACGCTGCTCTCCGCTTCGCTGTTTTGTGGGTTCAAATCCTACATGGGACAACACTTTGTGCGATCCACAAATTGTTGTTCTGAGTCTGGGTGTTCTTTGTGTCCGTTTCTTGTATGTTTGTAAAGTCCCCCGCGACACAGGATTTATACCTAATGCGGGCGTTGTCTTTTAGAATAAAAAAAAAAAAAAAAATTTAAGAAAAAAGACGGTAATATATATAATTTCTTATTATCGCAACAGTTGTACATACATACGTACATAAAATCATGCCTATTTCCCCTTAGGGCATAAAGGCAGACATATTAAATGCTTAATTTTCGCAAATGTTTTGATCCCACGTAATAAGTGGCGAGGCTATTGCCACAACAGTTGTAATGTATGTAATTATCAACTTTTAAAATTCAATTATTTGTGAATTTAAACTTTAAGAACGTCTTGCGTCTTTTAAAGTTTCAATTCACAAATGATCAAGAATATACGCACCATTTGGTTAGACTGTTTAGAATTTTGCAGTCAAATTTTTACTTTTGAGTTTTAATGATAAAGGATTTATAACCGATATTATATAAATTCTCAGTTAGAATGACTTTTTGGATACGCAAGTACATTATTAATCGTCTCCTTTTATATTTGTAATACATCTTTGTGACTGACATGACTACCTTGGTGGCACAGCGGTAGCCAATGCGACTGTTGTATTTGAGTTCTCGACTTCGATTCTTAGGTCGAACCAAATGTGTGTATGATCTGCAAATATTTGTTTCGAAGTGTGGGTGTTTCGTATGTATAACATGTATTTAATAACAAAAAAGTATACATGTATTTATATCAGTCGGTCTAGTTATCAAAGTACAAGCTCTGCTTATTTTGAAAATTAGATGGCGTTGTGTGACAAATGTCCGAAATAATAATTATTATTATTTGTATAAGCATTATGGCGTGTATTAAACAAATTGAAAGCCTCGACATTTGTAGACCAGTTGTATTTTTTTTTCAGGAGATACTTAACTATTTTTAATTCCACTTATATATAATTTCAAGGGAATAGTACACATAAAATACTACATAAAGAATACAGCTAATAACAGTGTGCTATGATTTATGCGTATTGCATTCGAAGACATCCATATAACCCCACGTCTTGCCCACCGAGATGTCCCGGTAGAACAGAGGCGTATAAACCTCCACAATTCACCGACTGTAATTTAAATCCCTGTAGAGACTTTAAAAAAATATACTTATACGAGTAAATAAACCAACGGAAACACGGAAAACAGAGAGTCACCACGCCTATTCATCTCACGGGTGTCGTAAGAAGCGACTAAAGGAGCAAACTGCACAGGTTAACATCAATGCAAAGGAAAGGAAAACTTGAAACAAACCCTATACAACCTATACAACCCGAAACAAACCCCATCTGGCTAGCGTGGTGTAGTAAGACAGGGCCTCCTTTCTAAGGAGAGGCCTATGTCCAGCAGTGGTCTGTGAAAGAATGGGTCCCTGAGTAAATCAAATATAATCTTTTCCAGCCTGTAAAATGTATAAAATATATAAACATAATTAAAAAAGACAAAACGAACTTTCTCTTTTCCGCAAAGTAGAACATAAACAAAAATAATTAAAGACCTAACAGCCAAGTAGCGAAGTTGACGCATAATGCGTGTCCCACAAAAGGATGTTGCGTGAAAATTAATGAATAAAAACACAATTAATCGCGCGATAGTCGCGCAACATGCGCTTGCGCAATTAGCTTAACATTTAGGTACTCCACTGTTACCGTTCGTTATGAAAGAACTGTAATATGTAATGTTAAGACGTTACAAATGATATTGTTTGTTTTACTGCTGGAATTAATTAAGATTAAAGAGATTAAGTTTTTGAGATATATCTTGGATTGCATAAGAATCTGCTCAACATGTTCGACTGACACTGAACTAAAAATTCGTTTTAATGATAAGTCAAACCAAAAACTAAAATAAATAAATACTCTATTTATACCAATATATTCACGCCTCTACCGTCAAATGGACAGATAGAGACGTAGTGAACACACACAATTTGCCAATCAAGTATGTATGTTTATCCTCTTTCTAAATCTATAATAGAAACTCTGTTTGGATTACATTTAGTTAACGATGTGTGATTATATCCTACTGTTATTGGAAGAAAGAAGCTAACTGAATTCATAATGGGAGGGAACTATTCGGGACCCAGAGACATTAAATTACTATAATCTATACAAAAGAACATATTCTATACTTTTAAACATTTGACTGCCTCGACGGCGCAATGGTAGCATACGTAACTGCTTTACTTGAGTTGGGTTCAATTCTCAAGTTGTAATTTATTTCTTTTTTTTTATTTCTTTTGAAAAATAACTCCCGCACTAGGCATTAATCCTGTGTTGCGAGGAATTTTACAAACATACAAGAAACGGACACAAAGAACACCCAGACTCAGAACAACAATTTGTGGATCACACAAAGTGGTGTTCCATGTAGGGTTAGAACCCACAACCCACAGCAGTAGAGAGCGGCGTGGCTTAAACCACTAGGCTAACAGTGCAGTCGAATTATATTTACAGACAAAAATTACATATGTATTTATATCAATAGTGAAGTACAGTACAAGCTCTGGTAGTTAGAGACTAGATGGCGTTGTGTGTCAGATGTCTGAAATATTATTATTATCTAGCAAAATCCTAAATTAGACGAGATAAAAGAAGAAACCATTCAAATTATGTTAAGTGTTTAAAATGCGGTCGCATGCGTCGAACGAATGAGTTATGGTAGTATATGGCTTTAAACGATGCCAGAGCACTGAGCCAATTATTCCACCTAAGGATACACGAGAGTACGTGTATCCATGTTACAACACGCTGTAATACCTGGTGTACACTGTACGAGTTAGCATGCAAATCCTACAGTCCTAGAACTGGGGCCAAATGGTACGGTGGCATGTTAGACTCGAATCAGCTAAAATTTAGTCAAGGGTTTTGTATACGAGGGCTATTGATGTACCTCTTGTAAATTTTTGCAGACTCATGTTTGGCAGAATCTTGTCTCATGCCGCATTGCATCATTACGTCTCGTATATGGATGAGTTAATTTTGATTTATTGTCTTGTCTGAAAAGTAGCTTGACGAAGTGTGATTTTAATCCCAGAAAATTTGTTGTTCATTCCCGTTTAAGATCATCAAGTTTTACAGAAGACCAACTTAAAGCGCCAGCATCCGTGTTGTCGTGTTTCGTTGGTGAGTAAGACCGGAGGCCCATTGATGCAGGGGTGACAGTTATCACGGTAACTGTGTAAGCCTTACACTATCACGATGACTGTCATGCCTTTTACGTCCCCAAGCGGGATGTGAAAAAGTATCTCACAAGGCCGCCATAGTGCATTGTCTGCATTTACAATGAGTATGGTCACCACAACTCTTGGATTTTATTCATGCTTTCCTTCAGGCAGAGCAGAGTCACTTTGGCAGGCCCTTAATATAGAAAAAAAAAATCACCAGCTTTCGTCTGTCTGTTAAAATCACTGCGCACTTCGCATGGTTATTGCTTGCGCAGCATTCACATTCTTTTCTTGTAGTCGGCAGTAGCTTGACAATGATGTGAAACAATATATTATTGGTAAACGTGAGTATTTTGAATCTTTCTACAGATTAAATGATCCTATATTTTTAACGTCTGAATATCTTTTAACTAAGTAACTCGCACGGAGAATCAGTATGCTAAAGCGGAAGTGGGCCGGCTATATCTCCAGATGAACCGATGGTCGCTGGAGCCAAAGTGTACTAAAGTGGATACCACGATTGGGCAAACGTAGTGTAGGGCGCCCTGCGGCGCGATGGACCGACGACTTAAGGAAGGTGGCTGGCAGCAGATGGATGCGAATTGCCTAAGACCGGGATGGTTGGCGGTCCTTGGGGGAGACCTCCGTTTAGCAGTGGACGGCAATAGGTTGACTGATTGATTGTTTTGAATATCTTTTGCCATCCAAGCGTTATTCCAGAGCTTTGCATTTATTTTTCTTCCTTAAAAACATAATCTATTTAAAGTTTAGTGTTGTGATTTCAGAAAGACATATTTTTAATAAAATTAAGATGTCTTGACCTAGGAAAATACTCTCAATAGTAGAAAGAAAAGCTACTATCATGGGACTATACGAGAAGTTGTCCATCGCTAACTTAGCTGCATCTCACGTTGTGTGAACTAGGCTTAAGTAATTTAATCACTTCGATATAAACTGAGTCATTTGTTATAACGATCTAAAGGCCCAGTTCCTAGATAACTACGTGAAACAAGTTAATTCCTGTCTCATAATTCTAGGAGAAACGTGGCGTGAAGGATCGCAGAGTTGCGTAGATACACTTTGCTTGCACGTAATATGGATTGTAAAATATATTTAAGTGTGTCTATCTGTGTTCTAGAACCCATATAAGTTTTGGTTAGTTCAGAACTAGGAAACGCTGGGTATTGGTGATGCATACAACGTTATTAGTAGATTTCATAAAAGGGTTTTTTAATCCAGGTATTTGAAAGCACATATTTTTCTATTGGTATGTAGAATTTTTGTCCTTCCAGTGACAGACTGTGAATACAGAGTATTACCAGCCTGTTCTACCCATGGGTGTCGTAAGAAGCGACTAAGAGAGCGAAGTTGTAGACACTAAAACACCTGGTCCAAGTATGATTTCTTTTTTTTTGTCATAATAGATGTAAACAAACTATCGGGTATTTTGTCGGTAAGTAATCACTGCAGCCCATAAAAACCAGCAACTCAAAAGTCACGCATGTGACTTCGTGTGCCCATACTATATTATATAATATTATAAAACTGAAGAGTTTGTTTGGCTATTAGATTAAACGTGCTAATCTCGAAACTACGGAGCTACACCCAGATATTGAGAAAAGCTTTACCATTTGAGAGCTTCTATTGTGTATGCTACAATATCGTTAGTTTCGCAAAATACTTAGTCTGGCCATAAATACTGTTACACTTAATTATAAAAAAATATTACATTTGAATTTCGAATCTGTCATTTTTATACGATTGTTCATTGTGTTTTCTCATTTTGGCGCCAATACATTGTAAAATATTTTGCGATATTAAAATGGTGTGGGGTGATAAAGAGAACCGAATCGCTGTGATAGCATTACACAAAGTAGGTATGGAGCCAAATGCAATTTTTAAAACTCTCCATACACTTGGTATTAGTAAAATGTTTGTGTACCGGGCTATTAATAGGTACAATGAGACCTCCTCTGTTTGTGACAGAAAAAGATCTGGCCGTCCACGTAGTGTTCGTACGAAAAAGGTGGTCAAAGCAGTAAGGGAAAGAATTCGAAGAAATCCTGTCCGAAAGCAAAAGATTTTATCTCGGGAAATGAAGATAGCACCTAGAACCATGTCGCGTATTTTAAAAGATGACTTAGGACTTGCAGCCTATAAGAGACGCACTGGCCATTTCTTAACTGATAATTTAAAGAAGAATAGGGTGGTAAAATCGAAACAACTACTGAAGCGGTACGCAAAGGGAGGTCACAGAAAAATTTTGTTTACGGATGAGAAAATTTTTACAATTGAGCAACATTTTAACAAACAAAATGACCGTATTTATGCTCAAAGCTCTAAGGAAGCTTCCCAATTAGTCGACAGAGTGCAACGTGGACATTATCCGACTTCAGTGATGGTTTGGTGGGGTGTTAGCTATGAAGGAGTGACTGAGCCATATTTTTGTGAAAAAGGTATCAAAACATCGGCACAAGTGTATCAAGATACCATTCTTGAGAAGGTAGTTAAGCCCCTTAACATCACCATGTTCAATAACCAAGTATGGTCCTTCCAGCAAGACTCGGCGCCGGGTCATAAAGCTCGGTCCACGCAGTCTTGGTTGGAATCGAACGTTTCGGACTTCATCAGAGCTGAAGACTGGCCGTCGTCTAGTCCCGATCTTAATCCGCTGGATTATGATTTGTGGTCAGTTTTAGAGAGTACAGCTTGCTCTAAACGCCATGATAATTTGGAGTCCCTAAAACAATCTATACGATTGGCAGTGAAGAATTTTCCCATGGAAAGAGTGCGTGCTTCTATTGATAACTGGCCTCATCGTTTAAAGGACTGTATTGCAGCCAATGGAGACCACTTCGAATAAGCTTTTTATATTTTTAATTGTTTTATATTTATGTATTAAACTGACACACTGTAAAAGTAATAAATGTTATTTGCAGTTAACAATTTTCTTTTTTCTTTATTACAATATTTATGGCAAGACTAGGTAATGTATGAAAGAATTTTTCCATATGTTCCAATTGTTCGACAAGGGACAGACGGCTAAGGAGAGATTCATACCCAGCAGAAAGGTTATCAAAAGCTGTTGACAATAACGATGACGTTAAATATCAACTATTTGTCTAATTCAAGAATAGTCCAGACTATAACAGTGCTAGCCCTTGACTCACCAGTCAAATATCGAACAAGCGGTGGGCGTTAGTACTGCGATAGGCAAACGCGCCTCCCACTCCCACCTGCTTTCATAACATCGCAATCGCAATATACGAACTCATGTATGGCACGTAATGCCCTGTACTTGAGATTTTGTGCGCGATTAATTGACGAACAGCGGTTCTCAACCATTACTTTTTTTGGGTAAACCTGACAGTGTCAATTTTCTCAGATTTTCATCGACTACCATCATCTCAAAATAGAAAAAATGTAGTTCCTTTTTTTCTATTTTGGGAGCCTGTCAAAGTGACTACTCTGCCTGATGGAAAGCATAAATAGAATCCAAGAGTTGTGGTCACTATACTCATCGTGAATGCAGACAATGCAGTATGGTCACCCACACTATGGCGGCCTAGCAAGATGCCTTTTCACACCCCGCTTAGGGATGTACATAAAAGGCATGACAGTCATCGTGGCAGTGTAAGGTTCACATACTTACCACGATAACTATCACCCCTGCATCAGTGGGTTTTCAGTCTCATATTCACTAAGGAAACACAACAGCACGGATGCTGTCGCTTTAGTTTGATTTTCTGTGAGAGGTTACTACTGTCCCGGTCCGGCCCGTTCGTGCTGAAATCAGCGTGGTTCTACTACCTTATATATTTATAGAGCATATTTATTTATTCATTGTTTAAAGTAAACTTAACTCATTGCTAAACCGTTATGTTTTAACTTGAGTAGTCGTCAATTATAAAACTCTCAAGTTATTTAAGCGATTTTTTTTTCTATATTAAGAGCCTGCCAAAGCGACTCTACTCTGCATGATGAAAAGCATGAATAGAATCCAAGAGTTGTGGTCACCATACTCATTGCAAACGCAGTATGGTGACGCACACTATGGCGCCTTTGTGAGATGCTTTTTCACACCCCGCTTGGGGACGTAAAAGGCATGACAGTCATCGTGACAGTATGAGGCTTACACAGTTACCACGATAACTGTCACCCCTGCATCAATGGGCCTCCGGTCTCACACTCACCAACAAAACACGGCAACACGGATGCTAGCGCTTAAGGTTGGTCTTCTGTGGGACGATAGTACTGCCCCGGTATAGCCGGCCCGTTCATGCTGAATTTTGTCAATGTGACAAATGTTACGAAAGTGTTGAGAACCAGTTAGCAAGGTGTAATTTTGTAAAGAATTTCTTCATCACATGTTGTATATTACAACACATGGAGCCATTATGTAGAATAGTATACGTCGAGTCGTGAAACTGTCATATCTATTTCTTAATTTCCCAGTGTTAAGTTACCACACTAAATTATACTCGTTCTTGAACTTTATTAGACTTAGAGATCTGATTAATGAGGTTACTAGATCTGAACCCCTTGTCCTCACCGATTCTCAAGGCATGGTGGTGGTGACAGACTTCATTTTTTTTTATAGATTCTAATAGCCTGCCAAAGTGGCTCTACTCTGTTTGATGGAAAGCATAAATAGAGTCCAAGAGTTGTGGTCACCATACTCATTGCAAATGGAGACAATGCAGTATGGTGACCCAAGTGAGATGCTTTTTCACACCCCGCTTGGGGACATAAAAGGCATGACAGTCATCGTGACAGTGTAAGACTTACACAGTTACCACGCTAACTGTCACTCCTGCATCAATGGGCCTTCGGTCTCACTCACCAACGAAACACGACAACACGGATGCTGGCGCTTTAGGTTGGTCTTTTGTGGGAGGGTAGTACAGCCCCGGTCGAGCCGGCCCGCTTGTGCTGAAATCAACGTGGCTCTACTACCTATATACCTCTATATGTGTCATAAACTTACCTACAGCTTACAGAATTATAGTGTGAAGACTGCCACCAGATAGACTGATCACCTGAAGATGCTATAGCGCGAAGAGTGACTTATGTCTAGCAGTAGACTACGATATTAATGTTGATTGACTAGCTGATCCGCATAACTTCGTCCACGTCTCTCAGAGGAATACATTTCTCCGTTTTTTTCAACATTTTTCATTGATGTTCGTCTCCTATTGACCATAACGTGATGTTAAACCTTCGTCAATTAACGGGCTACCCAAAACTTAAATAATTTTTAAATTTGAACCAGTAGTTTCTGAGATTAGTGTATTCAACAAACTTTTTAGCCTAACAATATTAGGATACATTTCAAAGCACTGCTGGGTTGGCAGTCTGGATGATTAATTGATTACATTACAAACAAATTAGTTTCGCATCTAATATTTACTAATAAAATTAATGTTTCTAAGGTAATAAATGTAAGCAATGTTGTAAACAACATAGTAATAGCGAGTGCGGTGGACCATAACATAATGGTGTCTGAATTTGATTAATATCAAATGTAATGTATGATGATCTTGTGAATCCTTTATGTGTGTGGTGTATATTGCAGTTAGTGTAGTGTATTGTAGGGTTAGAGAACTTTAAATATTAGATCTTACAGGATCTACACGGTCGAGTAGTTAGCGATCCTGACTGATAAAATAAAGACATAAATTCGATTACCATTTAGGACGCCAGGTCGACCCAATGACCTATATACTGTGTTCGATTTCCACATGCATTTGATGTGATTCAGAAATTATTATTCTTTGTGATCATTTCAAAGTCCCCCAAGTAACACAAGATATACATCTTTTTTTACGTCAAGAATGCTTGCCGCACCATACCGTCGGTCGCAGATACAGACGGTGTGTGTGTGTGACTCCCGGGGAACCGGTCTACCCACTAAGCCCCGCGCGACCTAGTGCAGCAGTCGGGAGGAGGTCCAGAGTCCGGGAATGCATCGGCGGTTTTTGGGGCTCTGCTGTACTCCATGAATGAGGTACATGGTAATCACCTCCGAGGCGGACCTCCAGCGCGCCTCTCACAAGTCAATGGCCTTAGACGACACCTCCAGGCCGCACCAGGGAGACATCTGTCTCAGGTCATGGTAACATCGCCCACAGACTTGGTTTAGATTTCAGTCAGGGAGTTAGTGACTCTAACGCGTCTCAGCCACTTGCTTCGAGTGGGACTTGTCTCTGGGAACAAGATATATTCCTGATGCGTGAGTTATATTTTTCAAAATATAAATTTACGTATTGAAACATACAACATAAACCACTTTTCTAGGTAGTAGAGCCACGCTGATTTCAGCACGAGCGGGCCGGCTCGACCGGGGAAGTACTACCCTCCCACAGAAAACCAACCTAAAGCGCCAGCATTCGTGCTGTCGTGTTTCGTTGGTGAGTGTGAGACCGGAGGCCCATTGATACAGGGGTGATAGTTATCGTGGTAACTGTGTAAGCCTTACACTGTCACGATGACTTTTATGCCTTTTACGTCCCCAAGCGGGGTGTGAAAAAGCATCTCAATAGGCCGCCATAGTGTGGGTCACCATACTGCATTGTCTGCATTTGCAATGAGTATGGTGACCAAAACTCTTGGATTTTATTCATGCTTTCCATCAGGCAGAGTAGAGTCACTTTTACAGGCTCTTAATATAGAAAAAAAAACTAACTTAAGTAGGTTTATGATAACTCTCAGTTCTTTCATTAACTCTACAATCATTTTAATAAGCAATTGGCTCTCACCTGGACAACTTAATAGCGCTAATATTGTGTAGTAACTGTGAATCAATTGGATACGTTCGAAGAAATTATTTATTAAAGATGGTCAGCTGACTACAAGCAGACAAGTGACTAATTTTGTAACATTAGCACAGAATTTCATAATAGTGGCAGTGACTTATGTTTGAACATAAATATATATAATTTATTTGTCAGATGACCGACGTCTGAAGACATCAGTTTTAATGCCCACTGTGTGCAAATATGTTTCAAAATTAATGGCCATTTTTTTGGTCTAGGTTTTTCTTTTCAAGAAAACTAAGGTTACCGACATAGCTCTCCGAATAAGCAAGTTAAAATGGCAATGGGCAGGCCTCATCGCTCGTAGAACCGACAACCGTTGAGGAAAAAAGGTTCTCGAGTGGCGACCACGTACTGGAAGACGGAGCGTAGGTAGGCCCCCCACTAGATGGACCGACGACATAGTCCGAGTCGCGGGGAGCCGATGGACGCAGTTGGCGTCCAGTCGTACGGCGTGGCGTTCTAAGGGGGAGGCCTATGTTCAGCAGTGGACGTCTTCCGGCTGATGATGATGATGATGATGATGATGGTGAGGTTTTTCTTTGTGACTACCTGAAGATGGTGCACACGTTTTTTGCGGACAGGCCCTAGAAAGGGCTTAGAACCTTTTCTGTGTAAACTTAGTCGATTCCATTGCAACACAACACACACCTTGCTCTGCAGAGTACAGTACTAAAAAGTTGACAACGTATGTGTATTTTGACAACAGGACTTGGTTTTTGCAACCTGTATTGTAAAAGAAACTTTACAAACATACACGAAGCGGACACAAAGAACAGCCAGATTTATAACAAAAATTTGTGAATCATATGAAATGTTATCCTATATGAGGTTCGAAACAACAAACCAACAGCATCCGTGTTGTCGTGTTTCATTGGTGAGTGCAAGACAGGAGGCCCATTGATACAGGGGTGACAGTTGTCGTAGTAAATGTATGCTGTACAATGCTACGATGACTGTATATGTCTTTTACGTCCCCAAGTGAGACGTAAAAAATTGTAATAGTCCGCCATAGTGTGGGTCACCATACTGCATTGCCAGCATTCACAATGGGTATGGTGACTACAACTTTTGGATTCTATTCATGCTTTCCATCAAGCAGAGTAGTCACTTTGGCAGGCTATTAAAATGAAAAAAAAAACAAGATTGAACTTAGAAGGTAGCGAGATAATTGCTTAAACTAGGCTTCAACAATTAACACAATTATAACATTTAATTTGTCTCGGTATTGCCATGTGATCTTAAGGCTTTTTTTTTAATCATCCATTCATAAAAAAAAAATATGCATATAAAAATTAAGTAAGTTGCCAAGACTACTACTACACAGATTGTTGACGAGATAAGCTCATTAAAAGCATTTATCTATTATTAACAACTTAAACCTATATTAAATTCTCCTTTGCAAGTGCAATACACTGACAATGTACAATTTTTAAAACAAGAAACTTTGAGTGGTTGTGTTCTATATTACTCTCATATATCAGATGTATGTGTATAACCGAATGTCCTATGTTCAATTAATAGTTCTCAACTTTCAATAGATTAATCAGAGGCCTTCGACTGATTGAAGCAGTAAATAACTCTCTGAAATATGAAGCCCGGTACGTCTCTTCACTAATTGAGAATGATTAAAAAATCAATTGGATCTATAAATACACCATTACCTCACTAAAATAGTATTTCTATTAAGTCTAATTCAATCCATAATTGTGATTAAACAGACATAATCTATTAAGATTACATAAAATCAATCGGCTGTGATAAGATACGCATAAGGCGTTCCTCAAGGCTCAAGACTGGGACCAGTTCTTGTTACAGTTATAATAACAAAGAATTGCTTTGACAGTATCGATACGGGGCTATCTAGAGGTCAGATGTCACAGATCTGATTTATAACCTATATAATAAAGATAAGTTAATGGATTTTTTCTTCTTTTATTCCTACAGTGTTGGAATGATTAATGAATAAAATATTATTAACTCTGAGTTGATGACGACATCTCAAAATTATATTCATTTTATGTGTGATATGTATGTGTATGGATAAATATCTTATGTTTATTCCTATATAATACACAGCTATATATAAATATGCAACACGCAGAAGGACAAACCGATAAACCGATGGTGTCGCGCCCTATCTCTTCCAGTGACTGCAGTGAGGGCTTGTAGCAATATGCTGAGAGAGGCGCCGTTTCTTGCAGTTCAGGGCCTCATAATTACTTGTGGCCCACTCTAATCATGTGTTGTCCTATGAATTGTCAGAACATTTTTTTTCTCCTTTCTTACGTTTTTTTAAAAGGCCCGCGTTAGGAATATGTCCTGTGTCGTGGGGCACTTTACAAACACAAAGAACAGACTCAGAACAACAATTTGTGGATCACACTGTGTCATCCAACAACACTTAGCGCAGTAGAGAGCGCCGTAATGACTGTAAAAACCACTTCCACATCCTTACAGTGAAATATTTACACACATAGTCACATAGTCCACACTATTCTTTGATTGAAGATGGGATAAGATATGTATGTATATGTAGACAAGAGGAGCGATTTTATGATAGCAATGCAGCTCATTTGCCGTTTGGGTCGAATCGACAGGTCTCTTGATAGTTTATTACTAAAGTTTCCATTAACACCTTGAGCTTAGAAGCCCCAAGTGAGTCGCGTTCGATATTCTTAAAGGTTTGAAGGTCTTTAAAAATTCCCTCACACACTCTTCCTGTGCCGAGCAAGCAAAACCTGAAACTCACTAATAGCGCACGTTTTTGCCTCCTCCTCCTGTTCTTTAAGCGGAGCATGAAAAAGCATCTTATCAGACCGTCATAGTGCGAGCACCAAGCTCCATTATGTACATTCGCTATAAAGATGGTGACCACCACTCTTGAATTCTACTCATGCTTTCCATCAGGCAGAATAGAGTCATTTTGGCGGTTATTATCTTAAAGAAAAGTTGAAGAGAAGAGAAGAACGTCAATAGATCCTTTGCCACTCAGTGTTCAATCCACAACTACAATACATCACCTTTGACTGCATAAATAGTGTAGTGGTTCAAGCGGTCACCTCGCTGCTTTTTATTGCGCTGTGCATTGTGGGTTCGATCCACACAGGAACAATAGTTTTAGTAACCTATTGCTATTATTCTAAATCTATGTGTGCTTTGTATATGTTTCATGTATGCCTGTAAAGTCCACGCCACATACGATATTGCCTTCGAATTGTCTTTTTAAAGATGAAAGAAGTTATTATTGTTTTTATAGTATAAGAGGGAAATAAGCTATGTGTAAAATCATTATTGTTAATAGACTAAAATTGTTATGATAATGGTGTAATACTAGCCGATTTTGGTCACGGCGGCAAGTCTCAACGAAGATCAGCCATCTACGCAAGAAGTGCACAACTGTGTGCGTAAACGCAGGTGCACTCTCTGTTCCCTCACTCTCACAATCCGATGAGACGACTATCCCACACGACCGGAGAGAGATTAGACACAAGACCGATGGCTTCACGTGCTCTCTGAGACACGGAGGTTAAGAACTCTACTTTCAAACTCTCTTGTTATTAAGTCAGTATATCTGTATTCAGAAAAAACACAGTTTTTGACTCAACAAGAGAATAGAACCCGAGACATCTTGATCGACAATCGCATACGCGATCCGTTAGACCAATGAGGCAGTTATTATATATACTTCCTAAACCTGCTATTATCTTCGAAGCAAATTGAATTAAATTAAACCACGTATTGTGTTCGGATGTAATTAGATTTATGTGTCTGTAAAAACTGTGAGAATGTATTGATAAAATACAAATAAATCTTCGCTTGTTTGTCTCATAAATATTAAGTAATGAACAGAGGGGGAAGTCTAGAATGATTCAGATTGTATCTGGTAGGCAAAAACTGTTCTGTTTCAACGCCACGTATACCATACACGTAATGAATATAAAGCGAAGTTATAAGAAAAGTTGTTACGTTAATGTCGAATTTAATTTTTAAAAGGGCATAACTCTAGTTGGTTATTAAAATAATTAAAAAAATAGAAGTGTTTCTGTATATAATAAAGGCATATTTGCTTTGTAGATACATAGTTACCTAGGTTATAAACAGACGAATGCAATCACGTATCTTCAACAAACATTTGTAGTTAATGGGAATTCAACTTACGTTGTATATGTATAATAATCAAATTTCCATAACTTAAATTCTAAATAACTAAAGTAAAACACATGTGAAAGCGTCCAAATGTTGAGTAACCCTATATATGTATCTAAATTGTACCATTTTAGGCATCAAAATAAAACTATTTGCATAAAGTTGAAACATAAAAAACTTTGAACCAACATAAAACAAGAAACAAATCGCTCAATACAAATAAAAAACCCGTTGATGCGTCACAAGAGTAACAAGCAAATAGGAGGCTTTTGTAATTTATGGTCATGCTCTGTTAACTGACAACACTATTCCATAGTCTATGGTCAAATATGGCCGACAAAGGGCAACGAACTCCGGAACCGTACACGGCGAAAATTAACATTCTCTTTTATAGTTGTTTTAACATCATTAACGAACATCAAACATGCATTTATAGCACTATCATCTTATTTCGTCTTCTCATATATCAGAGTTCAAGGTGAACATTAAGAGTTATATCTCGTTAAAGTCTTCCTACTATGATAAAAAAGGCAATTCAATTGTCTATGCTATTTTAATTTGAAATATTATGAGTTTGCTACTAATATCATAAACGAAAATGTTAGCTACCTATAATGTTTTTCGTTTGACATTATTTATGCTGGCAAGAATTAAAGTGTCATAAATATAATAAACACTAGCTTATGCTCGCGGCTTCGTTCACTTGGAATTTGGTCTCCCACATTAAGTTTCACAAGTTTGATCATAATGGCTTCCACATAAAAGGTAGAAATATGCTATCGTGGACTTTCATTTAGAACTATTCAAGACAAACAATTCTACGGTACATCATCCTTCTGTAACTCCAATGGATTAGGCAGCGTAAGCCAAGATAGCTCTCAGAGGCGAGTTTTTTTTCCGACTTAATTGACATGTATCGTTATATTACGGCCAAAATTACATAAAATCATTAAAAATTGTAGCCTATATGTTATTCCGATGTATAATCTATATTACTGTAAAGTTTCATCCAAATCTGTTCAGTAGTTTTTTTGTGAAAGAGTAACAAACATCCATACTCACAAACTTTCGTGTTTATAATATTAGTAGGATAATAAGGTTGTCTCAATCCAGTAATAAAGTTGCATTTGGAGGCTTGACTAATTCTGGCTTAGGTGATTCAAAGGGCCGCAACGCACTTTACTTTAATTTTAATTTAATTTGAGGTTTTGATAATGTATTCCTAAACGATTTCGACGTTTGGGAGCAGTCTCAACGAAGACCAGCAAACTACGTTGGAGATATTAAAGAACACAAGTGTATGCGCAGACATAGGTACACTCTCTTTTCACTAACTCTTTTAATTTGATGGGACAGTTATCTGATACGACCGAGGAGAGATCAGACGCAAGACCAACGGCTTTATGTACTCTCTGAGGTACGAGGCTTAGAACCTCAACTTCCAAATTCTGGGTTGATGTTAAACATTTCTATAATCAGAAAAACTCAATAACACTTTTTAGACCTGAGCCAGAAATCTAACCCTAGACCTAATTAGCAGTCGCATACGGTAACGACTAGGCCAACGAGGCAATTTGATCCAGTAAGATAAGAGAGATAAACAATAAACAGATAAACCAATCGCATTGTACCTTGGTACATAGTGAACACACATAATTAAAATTACAACAGCGGCAATGCACATGTGACAGTTTTGGTTAGGTCCATGGGCAAAGGTAATCGCTTTTCAACAGATGACACATCTGCTTGTTTGTCCGTTTTCTTCAGTGCGAAACTTTCCTGAGATACCACTCACTCATGATAATATTATCTACATATTATCCACATAATAAAAACCTACAGCCGCGCGGTACGTCCACACGCAGAAGGGCTGCACCTGTGCCAATTTTAACTATCTACTATTTATGTTTCTCTCTAGTTTAATTATAATAAATATCTAATGAATGAAATAGATAGTGATCAATAAAAATAATGGTTGTGTTTTGATTAGTAGATATAATAAAATAATATAAAACCTTTTTAAATTTGACAGAGTAAAATGTTTGCTCCTCGACTGAGACATACGAAAACCTTGACTGTTAAATTTAATAATATGAGTGCGTTATTTAGCATTCGAGTAAAATAAGACACCACAATATAGTCTATAATTGCTCTTTGCCATGTTAAGTAAGTACTTGTATATATTTTAACCAAATATTCACAAATCACATGCTTACTGCTCCAAAAAGTAACACCGTCGATCGTCACCGCGGCACGTTCGCGAATAAATGTATACCGAGTGTATACCGACCTCGAAGCTCGTAGGTATGCCTCATGTTCCGACAGTTTCTATGAAGATAAAATACTGTATAGATTATGGAAATTGGTCTCAAATCAACCAAAAACTGCACGCGCCGTTAATTTGCCACTATATCATAAAACGTCCCACGTCCGTCTTATGGTTTGAACCGCAACCATAACAATTTCATATGAACTGGCCTAGTATATAGATATGTATGTATATATAGGATGGACCAAGAATTCGCTAACATTTAAATCTAACATCCCACGCAAACATGTTACGGGAGTTATTGGGACCGATGCTACTGAAATTTGCTGGCTACAATCGTAACACATGGTTTCAACAAGATGGAGCCACTTGTCAGATATTCAATGAGTCCCTGCCGGTGGTCAAAGACATGTTTCCGGAAAAGCTGATTTCCAGACGAGGCGACATTTCATGCCCACCCAAGGTCCAGATCTTTCCACAGCAGACTTCTTTTTAATGGGTTATTTGGCGAATCGTGTCTACATCAATAAACCCAACACACTACGTCAACTAAAAGAAAAAATCAGCGTAGAAATGTCGGCGATCTCGCAGTTTCTTTGCCGACGAGTATTCGATAATTTTAGTGTTGGCTTAGAAGAGCTAAAAAGAAAGTAATTATTGAAAATAAATATCAACTAATTAACTTTCTTGTAAAGAAACAATTTTTATAATATCAAATGGATTTCATACGATTTTTTCAAATGTTAACTAATTCGAGGCCCATCCTATATATAACCTCACGTTGGTAACTAATAGATTATTCATGTCCCATTATCAAATTACATTTCCATTGTAATGATTTCATCTCATCTATTGTTAACTGTTCTTAAAGTGGGTCTATTTCGTGTCATTGTGATTGAATCTCTGATTATATGAATCATTGCTCATTGGCTTCTGCTCAATTCACTTTAATTATGTGAAAATTGAGTCTATTCCCTCTCTAATAGTACAAAACATATTTTTGTATGATCATTCTCATTACTGATTAAAAGAAGAAAATGTATGCCAGAATTTTTCTGTCAGACTATAAGTCTATGTCACAAAATTACTATAACAAAATAATTGTACGAAATAAATGCCAAAATATTGTATTTACGAAGTAAATTTGTTTATTGACAAATGTGTGATAACTTCGTCAGACACTCAGAAGTCAACCTTCAAATTTGCCAGTTTTTCTTAATCAAGCAACAATTTAAGGCTTGAAAATGAAAAATGAAAGTCTGTTTCACTTATAAAATACGAGTATTAAGGTTATAATAAATGGTAAATAGTTAAAAGTATAAGATAAACCGTTATCGATTCTTACAGTAATCACAAAACGTGCGCAGGCGTAACAGACGAGATTAACTGGATTCATAGTACTAATCTGTTTTTATTCGAAATAATATAACAAAGAGACAGTTTGTTACATAAAAATGTACAAAAATGTGTGTAATAGAAATTATTTTACATTGATTGTGTAATATTCTAATCACAGAAGTAGGCTGAAGGAGGTTGGCACTTAGTTAACCTCACTTTTAACATCTAAAAGCATTAAAAAGATTTGGCCCTTATGTGTCGAAACATAAATCTCCCACGGTAATAAATAGACAAATTTACAGTTATAAAAAATCAAGAACAATTTACCTGAACGAAGATTAAAACTTAGAAAATGAAAATGACATAACAATATACGCCATCTTGTACAAAAGTACCAAAGAGTCACCTTTGCCTTTAATTTTTACCGTTAATATTTTTTTTTGTTTTTGAGTAATGAGATTTTCGCTGGACTCATACTGCCCATTTATTATTTAATTTACCGTGAATTATAAATTGGCATGAAATTGAGGGCCATTAATAAATGTTTTCTGCTTATTAAATCGTGGAGTTAAAATTGAGAAATTTTTAAGGAAAAATTATGATAAAATAGCGACGGTTACCATAAAGGGTTCATGTGTTTGTGATATTATATCAATATTGCAATATTTGAAATGTTGAAAAAACAGTTTTGTTCTTAATGTATGTGAACGTTTTACCTATATCGAAATAAAATATTTTATTATTTCTTTATAAGCTTATATTTATGATTCTTTAAAAGCTGTCCGTGTGGTGACGAGTTAAGAATACATAGTGTTACCACCCCTATTCATCCCGTGGGTGTCGTACGAGGCGACTAAGGAACCAAGTATACAAGACAAAATCATTACAAAGAGAAGGAAAACTTGAAACAAACCTTATTCTAACCCGTCTGGCCAGCGTGGAATAGTCAAAACCTCCTTGCTAAGGAGAGGCCTATGTCCAGCAGTGGACTGTAAAAGGCTGTTGATGATGATGATGATATTTACCTATGTAGATAAACACGTAAATGAAATAATAAGATAAGAGTCATTTCGTTTTTTTTATTTTCAAACCAAGTTAATACGAGTATGGTTTACAAATTAACACTTTCGTATCATGTAAATTGTGTAATGATATTACAAGGTGGTCGTTAAAGTTTTCAAAGAAAAGTGTATTTTATTCTTTTTAGCGCGTTCAATAAAAGCTTGTTTTAAAATAAGTTTTTTTTACTTTTAAATTTATTTGTGTTTATGTCGGTTTGTTCCGAATAATCTACGTAACACCACTAGGCTTAAGGGACTTCCCTACTCGCAGATAGTTGATATGATACTAAGGGCCAGATTCACCAGTTACTGATAAACTTTCAGATAATTATCTGCCGTATAACACTATTTACCAGATAAAAGTTCATCAACAACCTTTAACAGTCCACTTCTAGACAAAGTTTTGGCTTAATATACCACGCTAGCCAGACGGGTAAGTATAGGATTTATTTCAAGTTTTCCTTTTCTTTGTAGTGATATCGTAATGTATATTTTGTTCTATTAGTCGCCTCTTACAACACAGTATTTTTAAACTGTCACCACACGGAGACAGATAAAAGTTACTAATATTATATGGTTAGTATTAGTTACTGACATCTTTGTGTTTACCCAAGACATTAAAACTGAAATCTGTAGTTATTTGGTAAATAAGTTCAAGTTAATTTAGCAGCGACTCATCAGTAACTGGTTAAACTAGCCCTTTTTTGTGTGGAAATCCCTATGGCTAGCACCTTCTGGTGGTTATGTCGGACTCGAACCGACCAAAAACCGCACGCCGTCTCACGTACCAGTAGCCGGGGATTCAGGTGCACCCTAGTAAGAAAATCCCTGGAACCCCGACGTACTTTAGGCCCCTCCCGTATGGGAACCTCGTGATTCCTTTACTGCCTCCTAAAGGGACGCGTGCAGTCCATAGTGCTCGCATCGCCACCCCGGCCTGCTTCTGCTGGGTTACAGATAGTATCACCTGTCACTGCCAGGACCCCAGGACCCTGCGCTTATGGAGGACGGAGATCATTTAGTGATTGCCGGCGCCTGAGTCTTCTGCAATACCTAGCCCATTCCCGGGCCTGGCGAACCGAGAGAGTTCTAAATTTCTCCCGGTCCCGCTCCGCCATCTCCTTCGCAAGCATAACCTGTTAGCAAAAAGAGACGGCATTCCATGCACTTGGTGAAACTAGCCCTGATAATTATATCAGTATAGTTTATGACAGTACGTGGACGGTACTTACAAATTAAAATAAAAAATATTTTGGTGGATGAGATATCTAGTACTACTTCATAATTGTCGCGATAGGGCCAATGATCTTATCGATGTTAGTCAGTGTTACCTGAGTAACAGGTCAGGCAATTCAAAGGTATTAAATACTTATTGATATTATATTTAACAAGTAGCAGTAATAATAATATTTTCGAACAACTGACACACGACGCCATCTAGTTTCAAACTAAGCTATTTGCACCATGAAGGCTAGATTGACTGATAAAGTACTTATATAAATATAGATACCTACTTACTCTCAAGTTTTATTTTTAATTAGAAGTTCTATAAAATACAAATTTGTTCTTCACTATACCGCTATTAGACCAGTTATCTTTTAACCACAACCATGAATTGGCGTTCACCAAAAATTGTATAATTGTAACAATTAATCTAACCAGAGCGTAACGTTACCGATCTATGTACGTAAGAATTATAATTTTTGATTATCTACGCTTACATTAGGGTGTGTTGTTATGTAAACTGATAAGTTAAGTATATTTTCTTCTAGGTAGGGGCAACTATCTAACATCTAATTAGGCGCGTAGGCAAACATAGGCAAACTTCTATATTAAATATTTTAATATTAAATTTATAATGTACTAGCTGAGCCGGCAAACGTTGTTTTGCCATTTTTACTAAAATGGCTATTAAAAAATAAGGGTTGATCGTAGAAGGGTGAAAATTGAGGATTGTATGTATTTTTGTATGTTGTATCATAAAAAAATAGAAATTAAAAATTTTGTCTAAAAAATAAAAAGAAAAATTTAGGATTGTACTACCCCTAACATTTAGGAGGATGAAAAATAGATGTTGGCCGATTCTCATAGATACCGGATAAGCACAAAAAATTTCATCAAAATCGGTCAAGCCGTTTCGGAGGAGTATGGCAACGAAAACTGTGACACGAGAATTTTATATATTAGATTGAAGTACTTTAACGCGGCAAACTTGACTCCATCAGTAAACTATATGACTGCACTAGCACCAATCTGGTTGGTCTTAGAGCTGTTTGCTACCTTTTACGGTTTTCTGTCGATAAGAAATAGTGTTTTTTACATCTACCTTCCATACCCTAAAAACCGGGTTTCGTATCTCCAGAGAAAGTAACCAAAAGTATACAACAGTGTTTCTCAAATCTAAAGAAACCCCAGAGTACAAACAATTCGTTGATTTTTTTTTTAAAAAAGACAATGTCTGCACTGGAAATAAATCTCGTGTCGCTGGGGACTTTACAAACATACAAGAAACGGACATAAAGAACACCCAGATCAGAACAACAATTTGTGGATTACACAGTGTTGTTCCATAGGGGGCTTGAACCTTCAACACTCAGCGCAGTAGATAGCGGCGTGGCGACCGCTTAAACGTCTAGTGGTTTACACACAACATAAAAATTGCAAATTATATACAACATTACACAAAACATTGTCCAATTAGGATGGAACACTCAGCAGTGGGAAGTGATCTCCACTTAAGCCATTACCATGGCCATGCAATAACTTAGAGCTATAATAAATGCTTTGATTAACTTTCGTCCCCTTTCTGATGATCGTAATAATGACGATGACGTAACTAGTCGATCAATTTACGATCAACCCAAGAGGTTGTAACTAGCGAAGTTATATATTCGTACTATATAATTAATGTGAAAGTTTGTGAAGTATACTTTCACGCAGAAATTACTGCACATATTTTGATGACACTTTATAAAATATATGCTGTTACAGAATGTGCTGTGAGCAGTTCTTTTGTTGCTTTCATCAAGTGAGTGAGTGTCTTCGCTCCTCTCCAATAATTTGAGAAAGAGGGAAGACACTCGACGAGAGGCAACACACTTATTGCTGTTTTGTAAGTTGCAGCTGTTTATGGGTTTGCTCATTTACCCTGAATTTCATTAAAAATAAAAATTTAGTTTAAAAAAATCAAAAAGCGCGCTTACAAATGTCAGTTACAAACAAACAAACATACAAGTAAAGTCAAGAAAAGCGTGTTAGATACAACAGATTCTATTCACGTCTATTCACTCAAATAAAATTTCTGTCTCGTAAATATTTGGAAACAATTTAGTTCTGATAAACTTTTGATCTCACATCTGTCAAAAGAATTCTCGCAGCAGAGTTTTGACGTCACTAAACATATTACTCTACTATGAAAATAAAAAGAGAGCGGTGAGGAGACCGCTTAAAACACTGTTTAAGCGGTTTCCTCACCACTCTCTTCTGAACTGTGTTGTGGGTTAATAATGTTGTTCTGAGTCTGGGTGTTCTTTGTGTGCAATTCATGTATGTTTGTAATGTCCTCCGTAACACAGAAATATTCCTATTGCGAGAGTTGTCCTTAAAAAACAAAATACGTTATATTTTCTTGTCAACAAAATTTTAATCGGTAATCTCATAAAATGATGTCTTTATGTCGTTAAACACGTGGTCTGAGACAGTTGGCAATTTCACTACCTACGTTTTATGAAGGTTCAATAATGTAAAACATGATAGGGGCGTTACTCGCTACTGACTAGTTCTGTAGATGATAAACAATCGACAAGTGGACACACGTGTACGGCTTTGTACCAGATATTTGAGAAATGACAAGTGGCGCCGAGTCTCTTCACAAAGTTTAGGGTTACAAGTAACTAATTTTAGTTGAGTTCTGTCAAATGATGTTCTAATTTTAAAATGTAAGTTTAATTTGACAGATCAGATTAGATATGATTTAACTCCATCGGTCATTGGGTGACAGTTATCGTGGTATCGTATAAGCCTTACACTTTCGCAATGACTGTCATGCCTTCTACGTCCCCAAACGGCGTGTGATAGAGCATCTCACAAGGCCGCCATAGTGTGGGTCACCATACTGCGTTGTCAGCATTTGCAATGAGTATGGTGACCACAACTCTTACCTTCTATTCATGCTGTCTATCAGGCAGAGTAAAGTCACTTTGGCGGGGTCTTAAGGTAGAAAAAAAGAAGTCAATTATATACAAAGATTGATTATCTTTGTAAATAATAGACTTTTTTTTATTACTTGACTTAATATTGGTAAAAATATGTAAGAAACTTAAAACAGAGTGAAATCTAGCTAGTACACCTATTCCTGTTGGTTTAGTGGTTAGCAATTCTGAGTGTTAAACCAAAGATGGGTTTGGTTTCCCTCCCATCCAGGACGTATATTGAGCGATGAGCATGATTACTCTTCTATTTTGATATCATTCATCTCTGATACGTGTAATTTCTAGAAGACTAAGTAGGAATATATATTTGAAAATTTATATGTTTGATTGATGGTAACGGGTTTGACCCCGTCTTGCCATTGGGACAAAAATTACACATACATAAAGTCAAGGTGGTCCGACGACCTGGTGAAGGTCGCGGGAAGCTGCTGAATGCGGACGGCTCGGGACCGGCTGTTGTGGAGAACCTTGAGGGAGGCCTATGTCCAGCAGGGGTGCTTAGCTAGAAAACCTCCACGTGGTGCACCCTGGTAACGTTGGCGATGGCGCTGTTCATCACCGCCGACGGCTAATTTTCTAGCACGAAGAGGAGGCCAATCTTTTCGGCCATTCGGTTGAGGTTTGATCCAACAGAGCGGGCGTGTCTGTCGATTCCTCTGTTGGCTCTTCGCTCTTCGGAGCAATGAGGAGGAAAACCTCGTTAAAAAATCATGAAGATGGGACCCTTTCATGGGTCGGAGTTTCTCCACTGTCAATGGTGGAGAAAGGAGAACGGGCTCGGTGTGTACTCACACTGCCGCCGAGCAGGCATTGGTAGATTTAATCTTCCTGCCACCGTTGTCATATCGTAATCTCGAGAGGAGTGTCGTGGTTATGTCTCACAACTCCGATCGGGGGCGAGGGTCTTGGCTTAGCCGCCTGGACTGCGAGGAAGAACACCTCTATAAAAAATTACCCCGAATCCCGTGTTCTGGTGCGTGACCTGGGGATGCATGGCTGATGGGTAGTTCAGTCGCAAGCGCACTCCCAGCCGAGGCACCTGCGGACCCCTCGGTTGGGCACAAATTTACGCTTGCCCAGGTATTGGGGGATATCTGCCCGGGTCGACTTTTATTTCTCCCCCACGCGTGGGAATAATTATGGATATGTTAACAAAAAAATTTAATAAAAAAGACGACGAAAAGGAGGAGAGGAATCGGAAGGGAAAGCCTAGGAAGACGGAGGACTTCTCGACTAATGAGAAGGAACGTGTGACGCCTATATCTCTCTGAGAGGCTAATCTTGCTTCAGGGAGCCGAAGAAGATCAGATCGGCTACGTTCAAAATCCGCTATGCCGTCAGATAGGGGTGACTCTAGTGTAGTAACTGAGGCGCTAGATGTAATGGAGGTGGAGGTTCGCGATAACCGAAAACTCGGACGCTCCACAGACAAAGAAGAAGAAACTTCTCAGGAGTGGTTGCCTCCCAAAGTGGCTAATTCTTTTCGGGCACGGTTGCTTCGGGAAGTATCTGCACTCGGTCGCCAGGAGAGAATTGAGTCCCGCCTGTCACCACTGCGACTGCAGTGAGGACTCGGCTCAGCACACGTTAGCGATTTGTTCCGCCTGGGCGGCGCAGCGTGGGGTCCTCACTGCAGTTATTGGAGGAGATCTCTCGCTACCGGCCGTCATACGCTCCATGGTCGGTAGCGACAGTTGTTTTACCGCGGTTGCAACCTTCTGCGAAGACATAATTTCGCGGAAGGAGGCGGCGGAGAAGGCCCGGGAGGACGATCTCCACTCGGACCCAATTCGCCGCCGGCGAACCGGGCGGCGGAGGCGCGCGTACCAGCGCCTCATGCCGCCTTGAGTGTGCCCGCCGGTGGACGGGACGGGTTTTCCCCTCCATCCGCTACAATGGCCAGCCGCGAGGAGGCGACGTCCGCGTGTGCCGTACGTCACCTAAAATAGAGAGTTCATCCGCAGATGGTGCCCGTGGTAGTGGGCAGGCGCTAGGAGGGATCTGGATGCCGTAATAGCAGCTGTCCCCGGATCCCTCCTATGTCAGGCGCAGAGTGGCACACCGTGTGGTTTTAGTCGGTCCGATTCCGACACACCACCCCGCCGTAAACCCCGGTGGGGTGACGGCCCGAGGGGGTTTCCACAAGTTAAAAAAAAAAAAAAGTCCTATGTCCAGCAGTGGACGTCTTTTCGCTCAGATGATGATGATGATGGTGATGAAAGTTTATTAAAAAATAGAAAAATCGTTTCGGTCAATTATTTGTTCTGTAATGTTAATTTATTTGTAATATGTATGTGTTTAGAAATATATAAGTATGTTTATCAGCTGTCTGGTTACAAGTATAGTACAGGCTCTGCCTAATTTGGAATTAAACAGCTTCTAATCCATGCACTGCGTAAACGGTAAAAGTCTCGTAAAGATAATATACGAAATAATTGTTTCTCTGTAAAAGTTCTTAAATAAACTCCAAAACAGCATATATCTATCTTTTAAGATTGGCTCGCTATAGCCTTTTTTATGGTAAATAAATTAATTCACATCGTGTAACATCACATTGGATACAAATAGCGCAATCCAGAGAAAACTGCCACACTTTGGAGGAGACCTTTACCTGCAGAGGGGTTCTTACAGAATAACCACACTATATATAATTTAAAATTCTTTTATAAAATCAATACTTACTAACTACTATATTAATAAGCTTCTAAATGTTATCATTTCATACTAATCAAAACTAATCAAAATTGTAAACTTGCATTTCGCGTTAGCAAACACAGACGAGGTTGCGTGGGTCAGCTAGTCTAGTATATTTTTAATTGACGTTTAAAATCTCGTATTTAAAAATACTTAAATAACGAAATGACGTAAAGTTTTATTTATCGTGAACAGAATCAGTAAAAATGTATTTTAAAAAGCCCACTAGGACCTTTCTCAGAATTAATTTACAAAAAGTTCTTGTGTTTTAAAATGTTATACACTTGAAGTCTGCGATAAAGTTGACGAAATGTGTTTTCAAGGACTCCCCATAGTCCATAGCAATTGCCATCAGACAGGATATGTAGAATAAAAATATTCAAGTAGATACTACATCTCCTTTTGCACATTATGACTGGCGCCAGTAATATTCGCTATCATTACAGAAAGAGAAGGAAAATCAGACACAAACCACAGAGTACTTCCTGTTACACAAACCCTACATCAACTCGTCTGGTCTGCGTGGTATATCTCTGTCTATTGATGATAATGATGAACAAAAATCCATCCAGCTAAGTTCACCATCGATAGAGAACGTCACGCGTTCTCATTTGTGCATATGCTATGATCATAAAAAGTACTCTATCATAATACAAATACAAGTGCCGAATTATTTCAAAGCGTTCTGAATCACGCAAACAAAGTTATCACATTAATACGTTGTCATATGATTATATCACGTCCCGTTTCTCATAAATTATAAGCTAGTTAATCTTATCTCACAGAAATGTTTACCTTATTAATTATTTTACTAGAATATCCAACCTATCTAGTTATTCAGCACTTTATCTATTGAATAAAATAAAGAAATAAACTTATCCTTTGAAAGTAACTTCTCCACAGTTATATGGTAATACTGGATTGAAAAATTCTTGCCTCGGGGTATATAAACAGTACCGCACGTTAGGGTTGCCAGTCTTAGCCTATCAAGTTTAAAACGGTTTGTTGATCTAATCGCTAAAAATTCTGAATTTGTGAATTCGATTCCCATCATTGACAACATTGCGTTACAGGCACGGTCATGTGTTTTGTGTCTATATGTAATCTATCTATAACAGATATATATTTAGTATGTATGTTTAAAAATATATTTAATTATTTAAAAGTCTATATCACGAAATATTGCCCCCTATTTCGTGATATAGACTAGAATTTAATCTCTTGGAAAAACTATTTCTATTAGAAAAAGTAAAGTAATCATCAGTTCCCGTTAATATTTACTTGTCTAGTCGATCATAATATTTCATGAAGATATTATTAATTTAATTTTTAATGGTAGTTTTAAAGAGTGGCAACCCTAAGACACGTTCATTTTTCAATCTCCAGGAATAGCCTACCGGCAGACGTTTACCTCGCAGATTCCAATTTAGCCACCGGTATTGAACAATAAACAAAGAGATTCGATGTTGAGAAACTCAGTGTCACATTAGTCGTACTCAAATGGACTCGAACCCCGAACGTGAAATGTAAGTAGAAAGTTGTTATTTAGAGGCAGCTAACGGCTTTTGTGAAGGTTTCTATTATTCCAGAAATGAGAATAGACGAAAAGTGACTTTTATATATGTATCGGGTTCCACTATACTCCTGGACCCTTTGAGCGGGCGTGACAAGGCATACCACTAGGTCGGCATAGTATGGATCACCATAATGCATTGTCTGCATTCGCAATATGGTGACCACCCTTAGATTCTACTCATGCTTTCCACCAGGCTGAATGAGTCACCTAGACAGGCTCTATACTTAAAAATCTTCGGCCTTTGAACATCTCTGAAGAGTTCCAAGTATGTTAGCGCCTTTTGCAACGTACTCTCCTTGATTCAGAGAACTCGGGCATCATTTCCTCGTCTCTAAATGGATGGTAGCGAACAAATGTTCGGCGCTGATTTTCTGATCGAACCATTCCATTTACCCTGAAACAGTGCTCCCACAGTTTTCATCAATAGCCTTTTACAGTCCACTGCTGGACATAGGCCTCTCCTTAGCAAAGAGGTTTTGGCCTACTATACCATGCTGGCCAAACGAGATCGAATAGGGTTTGTTTCAAGTTTTCCTTCTCTTTGTAATGATGTTATCTTGCATACTTTGTTCCCTTAGTCGCCTTTTACGACACCCACGGGATGAATAGGGGTGGTAACACTATGTATTCTGAATTCGTCACCACACGGACATCCCACGGTTTTATTTTATGATATTTTTTCCACAAACCTTGAAAGATGTTATACTTATTATTCACGAACAAACTTGTGGAATTCTTAACAATGTTACATCCAGGCAAGTTGCCATCAATTGCATCACAACACAAAGCCTGAATACAAAAGAAACCGCAACTATCATTGTTGAATACTTCATACCTGCAACACTCTTACACAATCGTTATATTGAGATCACCACTCACTATCAAAGTAATTGCTATCAAATTAACAGCTTGCGATATTATATAATTATTATTTCTCAATTCGTAAAGTCTGGTAGCAATTATAATCAATATATATAAACAAATACAGATAGCCAATCGGTAGTAGAAACAATTAAGTTTTTAATTGAATCGGATCGCTTCGAGGTTAGACGATTAGTTCATTATACTAATGGGAAATACCCAGTAGATATAAATTAGAAATTAAACTATAAATGCATGTATTAAGTTTTCGATCCTAAATCAGTGTTAATTTTTTAATCTATCGATTATATATATAATATTAGTAACAAATATAATGTCGGCCTATACACGTCGGAAAGCTAATTCAAAATACAAGAGTCGTATACGGTTGGAAAAGGCATCTCAACAGCAATCGAATGGTACCAATGAAACACCGTATGATTGAGTCAAGCAATGCCGGCAACAGAAAATAATGAATGCGGCCGACAGATTCAACGACGATGCCAGTACATCTGCATTTATATAGAAAATTTACCCCTTAGAAAACGTTATCCGCGTACAACAAACGTCCGTGTCCATAACACAGCTACATCCTCTTATTTCGTAACGACCGCGACGTTGAAAACATAATGTAGTAATGTAATAATATGTAGGAAACTTATAAAGAGTGTAAGAGAAATCTAAGAGTACAGTACAGTATTCGTTGGCGCAGCGGTAGTGAATTCGACTGCTGAGCGTGAGGTCTCGGGTTTGATTCCCGGGTCGGGCCAAATGTTTGTATGATCTGCAAATATTTGTTTCGAAGTTTGGGTGTTTTCAATGTATAATATGTTTGTAATTACAAAAAAAAAGTATATAAATGTTCTATCAGTCAGTCTAGTTATCATAGCACAAGCTCTGCTTAGTTTGAAACTAGATGACGTTGTGTGTCGAATGTCCGAAATATTTATTTATTATTTATTTGAATTTGATTTCCTTCCCATCCAGGACGTATATTGTGCGATGAGCACGATTACTTCTGTTTCGATGTAATTTCTAGAAGACTCGAAGTAGGAAAATCTTGTCAGGTCTGTCTTCAAGAAGTCGGCGTCCTTGAAGTTGTGATGTTCCCGCTAAATACCACCTCATCACACGTGGTTTAGTCCTCTTCAGACTTGAATCATGTGATCTCAGGTCTTCCCTTTTCTCTATCCGGAGGAAAAAGAAATTTAACCGAGCTCTTAGTATTTTTGAGATATTTTGTACAGATTTTTTTTTATGATACAGAAGTAAGAGTCCCTTGCCAGTAAACAAATTATAAAGAGCATAATAAAAAAATTAAGAAACGTTATTTCGCTTCAGCGACCGTGTCTTAAATTAAAACTTAAAAATGTGTGTTTTTAAAGGAGTTTACTTTGCGGGAGACTGGTATCCTAGCTAGGTGTCTTTCTCACACAGATTACCAGGCCCCTCAAGGATAGAAGTTGCTTACATAGCAACAATGTTTTATTAATATATAGCAGCAAACAATATAACATTTATCATTCAAAATTGTATGTGAGTGTGTGTTTTGTGTGTGAGTGAGGTTATGTGTTTGTGTGTTCTATCCACATTAATTTCACTATTTCCCGACCACCAGCGGCATATCTGTGCCTTAATAGTTGAGTGAACGAAGCCACTTTGTCAATTCTTTCTTGCGTTTTAACTTCATTATAACGTATATAGGTAAAATAGCATTCATCATGTCATATATATACTCAGTAAGAAAACAGAAAAATCGATAAATTGGTTTTCAGAATCTGCCCACCACTTTTTGATAAATTTGACACTATTCATAAATAGAAGTTAACACTTTAATGAAGATATAACGCTAAACTTTCGTCGAATACTCTAGGACACTCTAGGTAGTAGAACCACGCTGATTTCAGCACGAGCGGGCCGACTCGACCGGGGCTGTACTACCCTCCCACAGAAGACCAACCTAAAGCGCAAGCATCCGTGTTGTCGTGTTTCGTTGGTGAGTGTGAGACCGGAGGCCCATTGATGCAGGGGTGACAGTTACCGTGGTAACTGTATAAACCTTACACTGTCACGATGACTGTCATGCCTTTTACGTCCCCAAGCGGGGTGTGAAGAAGCATCTCACTAGGCCGCCATAGTGTGGGTTACCATATTGCGTTGTCAGCATTGGCAATGAGTATGGTGACCACAACTCTTGGATTTTATTCATGCTTTCCATCAGGCAGAGTGGAGTCACTTTGGCAGGCTTTTAAGATAGAATAATGAAATTAGAACCAGAATTCTAATATTATAAAGAATTACGCGTTTATCTTTACAACCATCTAGTAGACAGGTTCATTTGTTTATTTACCAAATAACCATGAACCAAAATTCAAATGTAGATAACTTTATACAAAATAAAACAAAACTTGTATTGTACAAGTAACTTGCAATACGAGTACCTAATGTCTAGTTCTTGCTACACACTCAGACAAATGCCCAGATAACTACAACAGGTCAAATGGCATGCAAAACCCTTGACACTTACGAAAAAAGGTCTTAATAACATGCGAAATGAAACTAAATAGGTTCATTTTCTCGTAAACTTACCAAAGAGTTTTCGCACCGTTAATAAATCATCACTTAAGGCTTCCCGCCTTTGTGGCCTCCCCAGGATAGGGTCTGACTAGGCGTGGCGTTGATTCTGGAGGGGACCTGAAATAATATGGTCCAGGTCCCCTTTAGAGAAGGACGCCTGAGACCGGCCGCCGGTGTGGTTTTTAGTAGAAACACCACATACTCCTGGCTCCTGCGTCCCCGAGGAGCCGCAGATCCGAAGGGATTTGCCACCCAGACAATAAAAAAGGACATAATCAACACATTTATATGCTTATGGCGCCATATTGACAAGCACGTAGTACGTTAAGAACCTTCACGTATTTGACGCCTTATTCCAACTGTAGGATAAGACAATCAACCAAGACCACAGAAAACTGTAGCATATCGTGTTCTTTTCTAGGTAGAAAAGTAAATATTTACTATAGGTTTATTACCAAATGTTTGTCTTTATCATTACATGTCCTGGGAATCGAAAGTTTAAATTGTAATTACCACCAAACGCATAACTTTCGTCAAGAAAATCCTTGTGATAAAATCTAGTAGATATAAACGATGACACGACAAGAAAGGTAGTTATAGTACCTACACGGATAATATTAAACCTTTGTTAAATATTTATAAAATAGAAACAAATGTTAACTATATGGATTTTGTTGCGTGCGTTTATGTCTGTCAACGTTCTTGTGTAATATATTCAAAGAAAAACACATTAAAATATCGATAAAAGAACACGCTCTCTAAATTAATAGAGAAATACACATGGCATCGGCCCGAAACTTTCTCGTTTCTGCATCAATATTCAAAAAACATCAAAGAAAGTAAAAGTTCATAATTGCAATGGATGCGCCCGCGCCGAACTAGCCAAACTTGATAGTACAGGGCGGCAAGTGTGCCGAGACCACGAAAGTCGCTAGTGAAATTATTTAATTAGACATTTAATAGATAATTTAGTCGATGAGAAAACAACTGAGTAATATAAATAATTGTTTATAACATTTAATATTATGTTAACGTGATTAGTTAATTATCCGGTTGTTAATAATTTGTTATTTTAATAATTCGTATGGTTGGTAAGTAAGACGTTTGTGGAAAGAGTCTTATTGGTGACCACCCACGTCTAATCCTGGGTTGCACTCACTCGCAAAGCACTTTGTTTCGTGAGTTGCAGTGTCATATACCATAAAAAAATTAGACGCACTAATTGTTGGCAAAGATTATTTTTATATCGTTTGCTACTGTAATACTAGATATAAGAATCAAAGGCTTATAAGGAGAGATACAGTGATATGTGTAAACGCCATCATAACGTGTTGGTTTATCGTAAGAACTACATAATAAAACTTGAAAAGCCAGCTTTCTGACTCACTTACGACAACCTGCGTCGATAAGTTTTGGACGGAATACTAATGCCTTGGATTGCGGTCTAAATCTGGACCTCAGAATCTGAAAATAAACTGGGCAATATGACATTTATATGTTATAACTGCCTCGGTGGTGCAATGATAGCGTGTGTGGCTGTTGTGCTTCACGTTTTGGATTCGATTCGATAATATTTGTATCGGAGTTTGAATATTTTTTATGTATAATATCTATGTGTTCACAAAAAAAGGATATATGTATTTATATCAGTTGTATACCCGTAGTACAAGCTCTGCTTAGTTTGGGACTTGATGAAAAAGTATCTCTCTAGGCCACCGTAGTGTGGATCACTATACTGAATTGTGTGCATTCGCAATGAGTATGGCGACCACCACACTTAGATTCTATGCATGCTTTCCATCAGGCAGAGTAGATTCACTTTAGGAAGATTTTCAAATAAAAAAATAAATTAAGAGGAGAATTATTTAACATTGTTTAGGAAAACAACATAATATTTATATAAAGTGTAATAAATCCATTAAAACAAAAATCTACATTCACTCCACGTTAAATTCCAAACTCAAAATACAATTGAATACGAGTCCCCTAAATATGGATCCATCAAACTCGAACCAAAAAGCGATCCCACAAAAACAAGCAGCATGTAGCAACAGCCGGTCTGTGGCCTACAGTACCCCAAGGTCGTTTGTGTACCGCTTCACGAGCATACTCCTCTTTTTTTACACTACCTTTCTTCCTAACCACGCTCAAAACATCATATATTAAAACTCCACCACCACATATTTCATCTTTATGCATAACACATTTAAGTTTAATTTCGGTTGTGACTGCATCGTCAATGGAATTTCAAAGGTCGTCCAGGCCATGTGTTGTGCTCTTTTTTGCAAAAGTTTTTTCGTTTCTAAATGATAGGTTGTGATATCTGTACCTCGGTGTTTTGGGTTCGTTTCGATTGCTATCGCCGATCGTATCTGTATTATTTTTATATTATGTACTGTTACTTTATAAAGACTGTAATATAGTTTCGGATAATACTTTGGACAATTATTAACAATCTCTTGGTAATTTCACATTACGGACGTCGGATATTCCTGCCCGTTACTTTCGGTATTGAAACGAATCGAGTGAGATATGGATTTTGTGTCTCACCGAACTGGAACAGATTTTTATATTGATTTTAATTTGACGTTAAGACTTAAGTGTAGCAGTATCATTAATGGAGTCTATCTTTTAAATTTTGTGCAATTTTAACGACACTGTGTGTTTTATTTTACTTTTAAAAGTATTATGATTTAAGTATCAAACATATTAAGTAAGTAAACGTAGACAAATATGAGTAAAAGATTTTTTACGTAATTTTGAAGGAACTGAGGCTGGCCCAAAGTCTGGACTCTCTAAAAAATTACTTTTAAGTAGCACTAGATCTGTTTTGGACAGGTATGTAGAGACTCGAAGAATCACTTGAATTGCGTTGTCAACTTACTTAATATACTTATATATAATAATGCGAAAAATTTATTGTTTTATTTTTAAATTTATTCAAAGAGAAATCCAAATGACAATAATTTGCCCCTTTTTTTAAATCCGGAGATAGTAGTGATGTAAAATGATAATTTTAAACATTGTACAGAGAATGAGGTGTTATAAGAACAATGTTGTAAACACGTTTACATCGGTAGCTTGTATACAAGCGATGTTTAACATACTTGACAGTATATTTGTTAACGAATCGAATGGAAAATTACACCTCTGTATATATAATCTCATGTTGTTTTCGATTCTTTACATTAATGAGTGTTTTATACTGTTAACACACATGGAATTTTACATATTTTTTATAAGGAAGACAAAGCCCACACTAGGAATAAATCCTGTGTAACGGGAGACTTTAGAAACATACAAGAAACGGACACAAACCACACCCAGACTCAGTACAACAATTTATGGATCACACAAAGTGTTGCAGTAGAGAGCGGCGTGGTGACCACTTAAACTACTTTTTTTTTTTTTTTTTTTAACGTTTGGAAACCCCTTCGGGCCGTCACCCCATCGGGGTTTACGGCGGGGTGGTGTGTCGGAATCGGACCGACTAAAACCACACGGTGTGCCACTCTGCGCCTGACATAGGAGGGATCCGGGAACAGCTGTTATTACGACATCCAGATCCCTCCTAGCGCCTGCCCGCTACCGCGGACACCATCTACGGATAAACTCTTCTTTTAGGCGACGTACGGCACACGCGGACGTCGCCTCTTCGCGGCTGGCCATTATAGCGGATAGAGGGGAAAACTCGTCCCGTCCACCCGCGGCCACACTCAAGGCGGCATGAGGCGCTGGTACGCGCGCCTCCGCCGCCCGGTTCGCCGGCGGCGAATTGGGTCCGAGTGGAGGTTGTCCTCCCGGGCCTTCTCCGCCACCTCCTTCCGCGAAATTATGTCTTCGCAGAAGGTTGCGACCGCGGTAAAACAACTGTCGCTACCGACCATGGAGCGTATGACGGCCGGTAGCGAGAGATCTTCTCCAATAACTGCAGTGAGGACGCCACGCTGCGCCGCCCAGGCGGAACAAACCGGCAGCGTGTGCTGAGCCGAGTCCTCACTGCAGTCGCAGTGGTGACAGGCGGGTCTCAATTCCCTCCTGGCGACCGAGTGCAGATACTTCCCGAAGCAACCATGCCCGGAAAGAATCTGTGTCAGTCGAAAGGAAAGGGTCCCGTGCTGCCGCCCCGCCCATTCGGCGATGATGTATCTCTTCGGGTGGGGGCCGAATGCCGCTACCCACCCGGAAGTCTGCCGTTCGCCGATAAACTTCGGCGAGCACTTCCGCCTCCAAATCCCATGGGGGAGTACCGGCTAAGGCGCACGCCGCCTCCGTCGATACGGTGCGGTAACCGCGTATGGCTCTAACCGCCAATATCCTCTGAGGGCGCCAGAGGCGAGCCCTATTCTGGGCGGTCAGAGCCGCCGCCCACACCGGTGCACCATACAGCGCCATTGACCGGACAACCCCCGTGTATAGCCGTCTTGTCGCGACGCTAGCTCCACCCAAATTCGGCAAAAGTCGCCCAAGGGCAGAAGCAGCGCCGACCAGCTTTGGAGAAAGCTGTCGGAAGTGCTCGTCGAAGAGCCACCTGCCGTCGAAGGTCAGGCCCAGATACTTCATCTGGGCCTGAACCGGTACGAGGACCGAATTGACTACGATAGAGGCGCCGGGTGGCGGACCACGACGGGGCCCATGGAATAAAAGGGCCTCCGTCTTATTTAGGGCCACCCGTAAACCCAGCGCCTCAATACGCCCGACCACCAAAGAGACTCCCGTGGTAGCCAGGCGCGCCGCCTCTTGAAAGTTCGCTCGCCGGGCCGTAATTAACGTATCATCAGTGTAACAAATTACACCCAGCCCGGGAGGAAGATGACCTCGAAGGGCCCAGTCGTATCCCATGTTCCACAGAAGTGGTCCGAGGACAGACCCCTGTGGAACACCGCACGACATGGGCCGCTGCCTCAGAATACCATCTCGGTCCTCGTACATGACGGTACGCTCCTCAAGATAGTCTGCCACAAGCCGCCTCAGGTACTCTGGCACCCCGTGGTAGTGGAGTGCTTCCCTGATGCAGCTAAATGGCAGACTATTAAATGCGTTGGCAATGTCCAACGACACCGCCAACAACACTCCGCCACAGCTCACCGCCTCTTCGGTAACGGCCCTCAGGCGCAACACAGCATCGACTGTCGAACGCCCCACTCGAAAACCAAATTGGGCGTCCGACAGATCGGGGCCCACCTCGCAGAGGTGCCGGACGATGCGAGCAGAGAGTATCCTCTCAAAAAGTTTACCCGCCTCGTCCAGCAACATGATGGGCCTATAGGCCGCTACCGAATCGGCAGGCCGTCCCGGCTTCCTTAAAAGGACCAGCTTCCCGCTTTTCCAGCACTCAGGGAAGCGTCCGGACGCCAGACTAGAGTCCATGACTTCCCTGAGGCGGTCCGACATGTGTTCGAGGGCTCGGGCTAGCACTCGGGCAGGTAACCCGTCCGGCCCGGGGGCGGTGTTCTTAGAGCAAATCCGTAGAACAACCGCCCCTACCTCCGATTCCCTGACGGGTGGAACATTGTCCTCGTTCCCCCCGTCGTCTCCGACCATGAAAGCCATCGACGGGGGTGTGTGTTCCACCCGCTGCGGGAAAAGGCCCTCGATCACTTCCCGCAGGAAGCTAGGCTGGAGAGTCTCTGTAAGGGGGGGGGCCGACGTGCGGAGCTTTTGTCGCGCCGCACGACAAGGGCGACCCCAGGGGTCACGATCGAGACCCTCCAGCATCTCCTTACGCTTAATTTCTTTGGCGCGGCTGATGGCCAGCTTCAGAGTTTTCCGCGCCTCTCGGTACTCCTCATGAAGCTGGTCCTCTCCGCCTTCTTCGCGGTGTCGCCGCCGACTACGGGTGTAGGACCTCCGGGCACGAGTACAGGCCGCAAGAAGGTCCGCCAACTCCTGGGACCACCAGTAAACCTCCTTCCGTGGTGGCCGACAACCTCGTATGCGGGGCATGGCCGCATCGCAGATCTGCGTAACCGCATCGCGGAAGCGACCAGCCCCCATGTCAACCTCCTCGGCCGGGGCCTGCGGAGACAGCCAAGAGTGAATAATGGCCGCCTTCTCTAGTAGGTCCCTATTTAATTTGGCTACAGCCCACCGCGGAAAGCGAGAAGAACGCCGCGCCGCGTGACCCCTACTGGGGTCCTGGGTCCGGGAGAGCTCAGATCGGATGTAGAGGTGATCTGAGAGCGTCTCAACCTCTTCCAGGACGCGCCAGTTCCTTACTCGTGCGGCGAGGGCAGGGGTAGCGAACGAAAGGTCCACTATCGACCCTCCCTGCTGTCGCACGCACGTGTTGGTGGAGCCCCTGTTTAGTAAACAGAGGCCCACCGAGGCCGCCCACTCCTCTACGGCCTCGCTCCTAGCGTCCGTCCTGGGGGAACACCACGCAATGGATTTTGCGTTGAAGTCCCCCAGCACAAGGACGTGCCCAGACGCTAGTCGCCGCATCGAGGTCTCCAAGCTATTGAGGAAAACCTCGAAGTTGCTCAAACTCCCGTTGGGGGAGAAATATATACCATATATGGTAATCCCCCCCCACTCAGCAGCAACATATCCAGAGCCCTTATCTCTTAGCGACAAGGGCGGGGAATGAGCCGCCATGGAGCCGACGACTGCCACGGAGCCGTCCCGGTCACCCAACCAGTTTGGACGGGGAGGAACATAATAGGGCTAACCACTTAAACTACTAGGCCAACCGTAATACAGTATAAAATATATATAGCGACCTTAATCTCCTATTACTCCATGGATAACCAGCTTTTGTGATCTCCTACAGTCTCAATCTCATTTTCTCTTCTGAGACCTACGTTATCCCTTTCCTAAATCCCTTGGACTATCAACAGCTATACTTCTTGCTTTATCCCGTCTGATAGCGATTACATTTCCAAGGAGAATATGCATTAGACGAGTAGACAATATTACATATTACACTGCAACCACATGAAATTGCTTTTTCATTACAATTAGGGTACGATAGTACAAGGTAAGTGATTACTATCACCTATAGAAACATGAAACTCAAGAGTCAAAGTATCTCCAGTAAGTCTCCGAAGTGCCTGCCACAGTATCAGGGTTGGAAAGTAACGAAAACACAAAAAAAAAATCTGATATTCACCGACTTGGCCAGCCCATGGCATTACTCCAGTCGAACCTATTTGTGTTGAAGCCTGACACACCCATGATAATGGTCAAATACATTTGTATATTAATGACAACCAGACACATTGACAAACATGTAACAGTGTAACACCTCCTAAAGTTTCACCTCCTAAACGAGAAGAAATCTCTCGTCATCCGACACCAAAATCACTTTTCCTCATACCTTCACGGTTCACTAGTACGAGTTAAATTACATTGCTTTGCGAACTTGTTACGCCAAGTTGCCATCTGTTGAAGCTCTAGTTTCGTCACATATGCCACCAGACACCGTGGCCTGTATAAAGGTATCGTCACACTTGAGTGGCAATAAAAACCTTTATTTCTCTATTAAGAAACAATTCTTTAGTAGAACAAATGTTACTTAATTATATAAGACATCGTTAGGTGTTTCTTTATTTTTAATTTCGCTTTAAAATGAAGTAATTTCTCAATAGCCTTCTAAATAATTGATGATAGGAATTCTACAAAAATCTTCTAGACAGCCTAATTTTCTTGACGTTTTCACACAATTGTGTGTATTTATATATTTTTCATGACCTAGATTCTGGAATTTTCGACGTGCTTATCGCAATATTTATTGCCTCACCAACATTAGAGGTTGTGGAAAGATTTGTCCAACTTTTGGAGATCGTAATTAGGCAAACGTAGTATGACTCGATGGACCTACGACAAGAAGTCAGTGGCTGGCAGCGGATTAATGCGGACTGCCCAAGACTAGGATAGTTGGCAGTTCTTTGGGAAGACCTTCGTTCAGCAGTGGACGGTGATAGATTGATTGAATCGTTGAAGTTATATCGATTTTTATTGAAGAATACAGGTATTAAAGACTATCTTAAATCACTAAGTAATCCTAGTCCTTCCATCCTCGTTAATTTCACTGCCTCAGTGGCGAGGTGGTTGTGTATGCGACTGCTGTGCAGATCTTGGGTTCTATTTCCAAGTCGGACTAAATATTTGTATGATTTACAAAAAAACACAAATGTATTGCTCGAGACTAGTTGGCGTTGTGTATCAGATGTCTGGAATATTATTACTCTAATAGGGATACCCCTAAAGGTCGACGAAACAATTGTGATAACCACCATTGCATAACCTATTTGCCCATGTGTTTCCCATACCATAAAAAAATACTGTTAAAGTGAAGATATTAAAATGTTACTTTAAACGACGTTGTAAGTATGGGTAGCACTTTACAAGACATGTGCCAATACCATTTAAGGTGGCATACGGCTCGTTTATTTTGCAAGTCTCGGAATGTAGGCTCGGCTGTTTTTATTCCTCACGATAATCGAAATGAAGTGGACGACTTGGTTTCGTTCTGTAAGTATCAACTAGAATAAGTAGCTTATGTGCAGTACAATATGTATGTGTATATTTATGTATATATGTGTATAATTATATGTGTATTTATGACGTATATATTGTATATTTTAATTGTCAATATAACCTCTGTGCACCTCCCTTACAATATTTCTAAACCACCCTAAGGTTGACTGGAAGAGAATGCGTTGGACATTAAGTCCGCCGATGTACAAAGTGCATAAAGTGTAAATAAATAAATAAATAAATATGTAATATTTATACGTAACAATTTTTATCAATATACAGTCTTAGCTCCAGAGACAATAGACAAGGGCACATTACACTAAACTTGCGTAATAGATAGCAAGCCTATTACCGTCAACTGCGCACATAATATTTCTAATTCACTTTTAACTGCCTAGGTGGCACAGCGGTAGTGAATGCGACAGCTGTGAGGTCTCGGGTTCTTAACAGGAGGGGGCCACTTGCAGCTGTAAGTGGCCCGAAGTACGTCGGGGCTCCAGGGATTTCCGTAAGGAAATAAATACCGTAAATATGTTTATAATTAAATAATATTTAATTAAGAATTATAATATTATATATATATATATATATATATATATATATATTAATTATAATATTATATCATATTTTTTTTATAATTTTTATTTATAATTTACTCATAATACCCTAGTAATAGGATGCACCGGATCCCCTGGCTATTGGTACCTGAGACGGTGTGCGGCATTTGGTCAGTTCGAGTCCGACATAACTATCCTTAGGTGGTATCCGTCGGTGGTACAAGTTGAAAGTTGTGTGTGTGTGTTTATTAATGCTTTGTTTTGATAAAAAATAAGTTTCTATTTGAATAGTCATAAGTTACTTGTCTACTGGCGCGAATTAGTGCGGTGAAAAGTTGAAAAACATGTTTTCGAGTCACTTCTTAATGACGGGACGAACTCTGTAACATTTACAATTAAATTGTTGAAAGTGAAAAAAATATGTGTCCTTGACTTTTTCTGGCTATAGACAATAGACATTCTTAACAACAAACCGGGGTTCGGAAATTGGGGTATTAACTCCCGCGCACGTGGATCACGTAAAACCGTCGGTTCTCCATCTGATCTCTCTCCAGTCGTGTCGGATAGCCATCCCATCGGATTGTGAGAGTTAGAGAAAAGAGAGTGCACCTGTGTGTGAGCACATATGTGTGTACTATAATATCTCCTGCGCAATTGACTGACCTCCGTTGAGATTGGCCGCCGTGGCCGAATTCGACCAGGAGTACATCATCAGTGCAAGTGAAAAGTATTCGTATAGTACTGATTGCCTAGTGCCTAGTATTGTGATAATATAAATATGCAACGGAAACGTAGTGATGGAGTAGTCTGGCACCTCACATGTTCATTGGTCAAATCAAATGTCGCCTTATCGCTTCCCCGCTCTTAACTCTTTTTCGACTTCTTGTTACTAAATTCCGTCCCTTTTACATAATCACTCCTGCAGAATGCAGCAATGGCATAAGGAAGATACAAGACATCAATAAAATGGAAAGTTTACGTTCGGGTATACTATACAACCTAAAACAAAAAAGGAACAGTTTCCTCACAATTACAGTTGAATCAAATAAACTCGATCAGTTAAATAGTTTACTCATTTTGTTACCATGAAGGTTTGAGCTATATCAGTGGAACTACACCCTAACATCCGCTCGGGTTTTATATTAAGTCAGAGTTAATTGGTTGTTACGGCGTGTGTAGTGCCTTTTATAGTCTTTTTATTGAATCATCTGTGTTTGAAGCGCGCGTCTTAAGATTCAAGAACTAAAATTGTTTGATACGATTCATTAGTAAATATGTATTTCTAAGTTACGCTCGATTGTCTATCAATACAATCTGACATCTACATGAACCTTTAGAATTAGGCTATCAAACGCAAAATACTTATAAATTTGTCCGTGTGGTGATGGATTGATAATTCGGAGAGTCACCATCTTTATTTATTCAATGGGTGTCATAAAAGGTGACTAAGGAAGCAAAAGCACAGGACAACATCACTACAAACAGAAGGAAAATTTGAAACAAACAGTCCGTTTGACCACCGTTGTATAATCGTCTGAAACCTCCTTTCTAAAGAGAGGCCTATGTCCAGCAGTGGACTGATAAAGGCTAACATTAAAATTTTCGCGAAATACAAACGCGCTCAACAGGTATTATATATAATTATTTTCGAGGCTGGTAAGCCAGAGATCTTGAGTTTTATTCTCACCAAATAGTTCTGTAATGCAATGCGTGTGTTTAGCAGACAAGAAGTATTCATGTTTTTTTTTTTAATTATAGGCCTACCAAAGTGACTCTGCCTGATGGAAAGCACGAATAGAACCAAAGAGTCACGGTCGTCATACTCATTACTCATCGCAAATGCAGACAATTCAGTATGGCTACTCACACTATGGCACCCTAGTAGATCAGTAGTCTAGGTATAGTGTAGTAGTATAGGCCCTGTTGAGTTTTTTTATTATTATTTGAGAGCCTGCCAGAGTGACTCTACTCTGCCTGATGGAAAGCATGAGTAGAATCCAAAAGTTGTAGTCACCATAGTCATTGTGAATGCTGACAATGTAGTATGGTAACCCACACTATGGCGGCCTATTAAGATGCATTTTTACGTCTCACTTGGGGACGTAAAAGGCATGACAGTCATCGTGGCATTGTATTGCACACACTTACTGCGACAACTGTCACGCGTGCATCAATGGGCCTCCGGTCTCGCACTCACCAACGAAACACGACAGCACGGATGTTGTCGCTTTAGGTTGGTATTCTGTGGGAGGGTAGTACTGCTCCGGTCGAGTCGACCCGTTCAGTTGAGGATCAGACGACTGTATTTGAGATGTGTCAGTTTAATATTATGAAAATATTTATAACTTTCGGTTCGATATCTGTTAAATAGTATCAAGGCAGTTTCTTGACACGTAGTTTGTGGTAATCAGATACGTATACGATCAGCAGTTCAACTTGGAATTAATTTTATTATTGATTTAGTATTAACTATATGACTTAGGACCTGTGGGAACTTTAATTTTTTTTTTCTATGTGAAAGGGGAAAATGTGTGAATGGGTTTCTTGGTTGTAAGTTGCTGCCGTCACAAATGAAATTCAACAATTTAAGAGTTAAAGTGTTTGAATGTCTTTTGTAATTAGTAGAGAGAGTAATCAAGAGTCCCTTTAGAACTAAAACTCCAGATTACAATGTGACTGCTCCGGTGGCGCAGTGGTACCGTATGCGGCTGCTGTCCTTGCGATATCGGGTTCTATTCCCGGGTCGGACCAAATGTTTATATAATCTACAAATATTTGTTTCGGAGCTTGGATGTTTCTATGTACAATATTTAAAAAAAAAATGCAAGTATTTTATTAATCAATCTTGTATAGTACAATCTCTGCTTAGTTTGTAGCTAGATGGAATTGTGTGTCCGGTGTTCAATATGTTTATCAATGTTAAATATTCAAATAAGAATTCCATTAGGTACAGAGATATATATAACTTTGATTCATATCTTGTAAATGGTACCAAGGCAGTTTCTTGTCACTTAGTTCATGGCAATCAGATGTGGCGATCAAAAGTTCAACTTGTAATACTTTTATCTAAAATTAACTCCACTAGTTATAAGTCATGAAAACTTTCCTTTTATTTAAGTAACAGGGGACAAAGAGTAAACTAATTACCTGACTTTAAGTGATTACCACATCAACTTTTGTGCTTCATGGAGGTTTTTAAGGAGAGGCCCGTGTGCAGCAGTGGACTATTCTAGGCTGTTGGTGAAGGGACATGAAGGCGTTATGTCCCTTCATGTCCCTGAGTTCTATCGAGGATCCAAACCCCTCTAGAACTGCACAGACTTTCTCTGTAACGTTCCAGTTTCATTCCAGTCGAGTTGACATCATCACTAACAGCTTAGAAAGGAAATTTTGGCCTATTACACCACACTGGCCGGAGGGATTGGTATAGATTTTGTTTCAATTTTACCTTTATCTTTGCAGTGATATTATTTTGCGTGGTTTACTCTCTGAGTCGAGTCTTACAGCACGCACAGTATGTCTGGAGGTGGTGACACCCCGTATCCTCAATCTGTCACCACATGGATTAGGAACCGGCATGTATGTATGTACCGAAGCACAACTCTCGGTAACCCTCGGTAACCCATTATAAAAGTCATGTTTTATTTTATTTATTCGCCATTACATATTAAGGAAATATTTATATACTACAGCTAGTCAGCTGGGTCAGCACCCAGCGATTTTCTTAGCGGCTTTGCTTTAATAAACGTTGATTTTCAACAAATCCAATTTGACACACTGACAACAGCGCCACCTACTGGGTCCAATTGAGTTTTCGTACCGTTTAAAAACCCATTGAAATATACATATAAAATTTCATCCATATCGGTCCAGCCATTTAGGAAGAGTTTAGTAACAAACGCACTGCATAAAAATTATGTATATTAAGACATATTTATATTGAATACTTAATCGTCATAATAAACGCATAACAATTGCCTAAGCAGGTTAATTTAAAAAATTAAGAATATGACATAAATTCATTTAAAAACAATGTAATTTATTCATTTCATGCATTCATTCATAATAATATCTCGCAATGGCTGTATAATAGTCTAATAAAACTGAGAATAGAATAAAAAAGTCTTTAATACAGACTTCTTTTTTTGTATTATTTCTGGAGCCTTTGCAAGACGTCTGCAGCTACTGCTGGTCTTAAACGATATAAAGGTTTAATCTCTTGATATGTGCGGTACCTCTCATTTCGATTGTATTTCTTTTATGTCTATTACCTAAGAACTTCTCCAGCTAATTAGAATTTAAGCTTAATATTTGCCGTTCAGTTTCATTAAAATTTGTAGGTACTAAAAATACCGCCTCTAGGGATGAGAAACTAATGCTATAAGTACCCAACAGATTCCAATGTAAGTACTAAGGAATGCAATAAATAGAACTAAATAGTTCTCTAGGTACACTTGAAGTATTGAAGATGGTGATGATTAAAAACAAAGTAATTCTAACGGTTCTGTAATTTACGGAAGGTAATTCGTGTAGTGGGGCGCGCGACTCCACGTTTGATATGTCGATTTATTCGCGTGTTGTTATAAAGTCACGGCGTCGGTATTTGTGGTTTGTGTGTGCAGTGGTTGCCAAAAAATTTTTGATTACTCGAGTGTGGTCGCAATCCAGAAGTGCATGCCGACTCATTCGTCGTATACACACATACATTCAAATAGCAGCACGACACTTTGCAACGTCTTCGGCAAAGAGGTGTATAGCTAATCTGCCACACGATAGCCACCGATTTAAGAAACGTCTGGAAGCATCTTTTACCTACCACTAACACTTAAATATAAGTTTATTTACAAATAAAATACTTTAGGATTGCCATTAGAGTAACCGTCATGTTATAATATAATCGACCTCAAATTAAAAAATACTATAACAGCAGCCGCGCGTAAAACCTACACGCACTCTTAGTTTTTGTATAAATTTAGTTCCTGAATTCTCTGAACCTACGTTAAAATGGAAGTATTATATAATTCAGCACGTGTAATAGAAAATAGTTTTAAATTCATTTCTATGAGACCCTTACTCTGGGGAGAAAGTTAATCAAAGGGTGGTAGTGTACTTGTCACTTGCGCGTGCATGGGTGGCGGTCGTCACTAGCTAGTAGGTGACACAATTGCTGTTTTGACTCCTATATCGTATATATAGTATATAAACCGCATGGTTGACTTTGTTGTATAAGCGGTCGCCCTTTACTGTGTTGAGTATTTTGCGTTTAAACCCCACATGAGATAACATTTCATGTGATCCATAAATCGTTGTTCTGAGTCTGGATCGTGTTTGTTTCTCGTGTTTGTAAAGTCGCCCGTGACACAGGATATATTAAAAATGGGGCGTTGTGTTAAAAAAAGTATTGCCTAAAAGATTAATAGAGATAAAAAATGGAAGTAACTTTATTGATGTACACTTTGCAAAAGACTTAGACTTAGACCTATAGAGAAGGCAACCCCTTTGCTACACATTCCCTACTGTAGTCCTCCTGTCAGGAAAAAAACTACTGTTATAAAGTCGGTTAAAAATCAGTGTTGCAATCAATACACGGTAGTTCATTGTTATTTTATTCATGTATAAAGTGATAAATAAGCCAAAGTTAAAGGTTTCTGGGGTAAAATTTAAATGCGTATCGCGGAACCGTACAACAATGTTCCCTCTAAAGTACGCTACAGAAGAATATTGCGCAAAAAAAAAAATAACTTCGTCCGATTACACATACGAGTAACTTGCAAATTTGTGCCACGTAACACGTTAACTGTAATTTTATTTATTAATTGTTAAATACGAGTGGAGAGAGTGAAGTGTATGTGATTTATTCAATGTCTTTTATAACTTATACTTATTGTGAAACAGTTTTTCTTAGTCGTCCTCTTTTTTCTATATTAAAAGTCTGCCAAAGTGACCCTACTCTGCCTAATGGAAAGCATAAATAGAATCTTAGAGTAGTGGTCACCATACTCATTGCAAATGCAGACAATACAGTATTGTGACCCACAACATGGCGGCCTTGTGAGATACTTTTTCACACCCCGCTTGGGGACGTAAAAGGCAGGACAGTCATCGTGACAGTGTAAGGCTTACACAGTTACCACGATAACTGCCACCCCTGCATCAATGGGCCTCCGGTCTCACACTCACTAAAAAAACACGACAAACACGGATGCTGGTACTTTAGGTTGGTTTTCTGTGGGAGGGTAGTACTGCCCCGGTCGAGCCGGCCTGCTCTTGCTGAAATCAGTGTGGCTCTACTACCTAGCAGAAAAACTTTAATTACTCAAGCATAGAGAAAACATGCGACTTTTTTTATTATAAATTTGGTTACTTAGTTATCGTATTTGGTAGACCACCTTCGGAAAACGAAGTAAAAAGCCATGATTTGGCCTTTTTAGGACGGATCATTCGGAGTGAAACAGAAAACTGCTGCAGTATTTTTTCGTAATTTTCAATGAGTAGGCTAGTATGAGGTGCAGCCCAACCCTGACAGACCACCCACATCTTGGGAATTTGGCGCTCAAATTAATGGCTCCATAGACAGTGGTGGTCACTTAGCAGCAGTTGACACGTCTGCGCGTTTGTAGCTTATTCCAAAAAAAAAACCTTGACGTTTAAATCCATAGAGTACCTAGAACAGAGTTCCAAATTTAAACAAAAGAATTACTAACACTTTATTTTTCCATCACCCGTTAATTCAGACTAGTATAATACTTTACAAATGGGTAAGCAACATGCGAATGCTTTTTTGGTAGCTACCTAACCGAGCAGCAGAAAAAATGTAAGAGAGCGTAAATTCCGTGTCTTGGGCGTATGTAACTAGTCGACCTCGACGGTCATTCCTGCACTGTCGAGATTCCTTTAAATGTCAACTATCGTTAATTAGTCCGATACGCTCTGTGTATTATTAACGATTGTACTGCAATATTGCTTCTAGATACAGCGACTTCGATAGGGTTATATATCTCTGTGTAGTGACCGATTAAGAGCACAGAAGGCCACCACTCCTGGAAGATGTAAGAGGCCACTAAGGGAAAAAATATATAATAAAAAAAATGTGTGCGTGTATTAGCGTACACTCGTAAGAAGTGAAACTTCTTTATGACGTTATTTTTCAAAAAAATAATTTAAACCCGTCCGAAGTCGATGCAATCGCCACCTGGATTTCAAAATGTAACTACTCAAAACGGGCCGCAAAATACATTGGAGACATTTACCAATCCCTACTCCGCTGGAGAAAGTATACTTCGAACCACGCGTGGTAGGGATAAGAAAAAGATGGCGCGTAACGGAGAAACGTGACGCGTAACGAAAAAATGTGACGCGTAACGAAAAAATGTTACACTAAATTTTTTTCCAACCCCGATAAAGAAGTTTCACTTCAAAAATAGAAAGAAAACTTGAAATAAATCGTATATCAATCCGTCTGGTCAGCGTAGTATAGTAGGCGAAAACCAATGACTGTCATGCCTTTTACGTCCCCAAGTGGGGTGTGAAGAAGCATCTCACAAGGCCACCATAGTGTGGGTTGTCATACTGCATTGTCTGCAATTGCAATGAGTATGGTGACCACAACTTTTAGATTCTGTTCATGCTTTCCATTAGGTAGAGTAGAGTCACTTTGACAGGCTCTAAATATAGAAAAAAAAAACCTCTTTGGCAAGGACAGGCCTCTCTTTAGCAAAAAGGACCCCCACACAAAGGGGCCCTGGTCCAAGAGTGGACTGTTAGAGGCTGTTGATGTGGGCTATATAACGTCGTATATGTATACATCAGTGTATTTATCAGTTTCATCTCATATAAATAAATAAATAAATAAAGTAAATATAGCATATGAAAGACTTAATATTTAGATAATTGTCTTTGAAAGGCCTATACAGAAGTGTTATATTTAATTAAGTAAATATTATAAATATTTCGGACATTTGACACAACGCCATCTAGTTTCGAAATCAGAGCTTGTACTATGACGACTAAACTGGCTGACAGAAATATTATGTCTCATTACCTTTTTTTTTATAAATACTCACGTATTGTGCGTAGTAAACACCCAAACTCCGAAACAAATATCTGCAGATTATAAAAACATTTGATCCGGACCCGAGAATCGAACCCGAGCCATCATACACAGCAATCGCATACAATCAATCACTGCCGCTCAGCCATCGAGACATTTTATTAGTTGTCAAATTAAGGATTAACATTCAAAAGTAAAGAACTTACTTCAGATTTTGTTAATACAAGAAGCTAAATGTTAAGTTTTGACATTCTAGTATAATATCGGTGGCAAAAACAAATGGAAATTATACAGACAGATTATTCATTAAAGGTTAGGCTTAATATGAATACGTGACTTTTAATTTACTTGTAAGATAATTGTTTGTATAAATATTTCTGTGATCACCTTCACATACTTCTGACTTTAAAATGCCTGGGTATCTGTCTGCATATTTACGCGATTCAATTTGTTTTATTTGCTAAATAAAAGTTTATTTAAGTCTTACTTAGCGAGTAAGTAGTAAAACCATGCTAATTTTAGCACGAACGGGCCAGCTCGACCGGAGTAGTACTACCCTCTCACAGAAGATCAACGTAAAGCGAGAGCAACCATGCAAGGGTAACAGTTGTAATTATGTCAGCCTTTTTTTAACGTGTGGAAACCCCCTCGAGCCGTCACCCCACCGGGGTTTAACGCGAGGTGGTGTGTCGGAATCCGACCGACTAAAACGACACGATGTGCCACTCTGCACCTGACATAGGAGGGATCCGGGAACAGCTGCTATTACGACATCCACGTAATTATGTCAGCCTTACACAGCCACTATGACTGTCATGCCTTTTACGTCCTCAAGCGGGGAGTTAAAGAGCGTCTTACGAGGTCACCATAGCGTGGGTCAAAATACTGCATTATCTACATTTGCAATGAGTATGGTGACCACAACTCTTGGATTATATTCATGCTTTCCATCAGGCATAGTAGAGTCACTTTGGCAGGTTCTTAATATAGAAAAACAAAGATCTATTTCAGTAAGATACAAGCAATATGAATCGTATACGGCCAAGTTAATTCATGATTTTTCAGTGCCCAAATTGGATGAAGATGGATCACGTGACTATCGCGGTTTATACAGAGCTGCAACTCAAGACATGAGTTTCTTCCCCGTCTCCCCTCCTAAAAATCAGAGAAACAGGGAGTTTGATTTTCTATTTTGAAGTTTCGATTCTCTCTTCAAGACTTTTTCACTGTTTTGTATCTATTTTGAAAGGATGACAGTCGAGAAAGATAAGATTCGATCTATTTATCGATCTTTCGATAAAAGATATCTGGTGTTTGTATTATCAGTTTTACTTATCATCGAATACTTCATCTGTTATCGTCTCGAGATCGCGTTGTAAATCGATGTCTAAAAAAATACAAGGCAGTTTTAAATAAATATTTATTTACTAGTTATCCTCCTACTTCACACACGTGAAATAAGCTGAAACTGCTATCCATAGTAATTTTCTTTTTAAATGTTTGCATTCATCAACAGCCTTTTACAGTCTACTGCTGGACCTGTAGGCTGTCCTTAGCAAGGAAGTTTTGGTCTACTATTCCACGCTGGCCAGACGGTTCCTTCTCTTTATAATGATGTTGTCTTGTATACTTGGTCCCTTAGTCGCCTTTTACGATACCCACGGGATGAATAGGGGTGGTTACACTATGTATTCTTAATCCGTCACCACATGGAAGCTAACCCGCTGATTGGATCAGTGGTGAGCGCTTGCTGATCTTTAGTTTTATTTATAACATTAAATAGTATACAGAATAATAAATAATACTGCCTATTACATTCGACGTCAAATGACGTACTGGAAACTGGTCATACTGGTCCCTTAGTCGCCTTTTACGACACCCATGGGATGAATAGGGGTGGTAACACTATGTATTCTTAATCTGTCACCACACGGACAGCATGTTTGCATACCGTTTCAACTTTCTTTGGAGTGGTACAAATTTTTCAAGACTATATTTTACCAAAACGGTCCAGTCGTTCTCGAGTTTTTGGAAGAGGAACGAACAGCAATTTATTTATATAAATATAAGAAGATTGTATGTTATAAGGGTGCAAATTTGCTGGTGATGTGAATGCTAGGAACTGTGCACGCAGTTTTGGTGGCAGTAAAGAGAACATTAAGTTTCCTCCACGGGAGTGGATCATCCATAATCCGTAAGTGGCTCGAGGTACGTCGGGGTACCAGGGATTGCCTAACAAGGGTGCACCTGGTTCCCCGGCTACCGGTACCTGAGACGGCGTGCGGTTTTTAGTCGGTGCGAGTCCCATATAACCACCTACCGGTGAAATTCGTAAGGATTTTTGAAGTAAAAAAAAAGATTAAAAATTTGCAACACTGTAGAGTGGTAAGCCATCAGACTGATAACAGTATACTTTTTGTGTCACCTCTCTTTCAGACACACACACACACACACACACACACATGCATACAATGTGCATTTTTAGGCCAGGACTCCACCAAAGCGGAGACGAGACGAGCGGAGAGGAGATGTTTTTTAAACAACCAATAGAATTGAGTTATTGACACGTCTCCTCTCCGCTCAGCTTCAGTGGAGATCGCTGTGCGGAGATGTGTAATATTTGTATGTCGCGATGGAAGCGGAGATGTGAGCTGTGCGCGGACGACGCGCAGTGGAGACGAGAGATGTGAGCGGCGTGCAGTGAGCGATGTCACCCTCCCCCCTCTCGCCCGCTAGCAACCCGCAGAATCCCGCGCGCGCGCCGGCCGGCCATCTTGCTAGTACCGTGCGCGCGAGCACACGCTTTTATCGTGAATAATTTGTGCAGTTTGTATTTTTCAACGTAAACAATTAGTTAATTTAAATAAAACGTAATGGATGAACAATTTATTGAATCAGTAAAAAAATATCCATGTCTATGGAACACATCAATAGATACCTATAAACTTACTGACGTCAAAGATGCAGCTTGGGAGAACGTTTTGAAAGAAACTCAATTATCTGACGGTAAGTGCAATTTATTATATTAAGTATTTCGTTCAAGTAATGTTGTAATACGAGTGTCTTGCCATGGAACGGCGCCCTTGTAATACTGTCCACAAGGCATCGCAGACATCTTCTATAATTCTTGGAACAGTCGATTTTCCAATCCTAAAATTTTCAGCTATTTGTGAAAATTTTGAACCACTCGCCAAATACCTGTAATAATTATAATATAGATTTATATTTATGTGTCGTGGTTTCAGTTAGAATAGAAGGGTCATTTCAAAATAATATCTTAATCAGTGTCGTGTTGTTTCCGGAACTATAAAAGATTAGGCATTACTGAAATTATGTATTTACAGAATTTTCACTCGTTCAAAAGTTATAGCCATTTTTAAATAATAGAAAAGAAACAATTAAAAGTCTAAGATTCACACGAGCACAACACATTGAAATCAAACAAATAAAATGGATTTATCACTCGTTATTTATTAACATTTCAAATTTCGACGCCGCCGTCTGCCGCGACCACGTACGAGAGATACAATCCGTTTTGTTTGTTTGATTTCAGATATTTTTTTTTATAAATTGGTTTCCCTTGAAACTCTGGTATTTTTTAAATATTTATAATGGTTATAAATTCTGCATGAGTGATAATGCGGTAAGTATATTTTGACTATGGCAATGTCAACATTTAATATTTATAATGATTTCAATTATTTTTATTTCAGTAAAAACGGCTAAATCTAAGTGGAAAAAGTTGAGAGACAGCCACCGGGACGCATTAAAAAGGAAGAATGCCACTAGAAGTGGACAGAGTGGTAAACAAATTCGTGAATGGAAATATGAGAAGGTAATGGAATTTTTGATACCATATATGACGAATAGAAACAGGACTACAAATTATACCTCACAAACAAATATAAATGAACAGGAAACAAATTCATTGGAAAGTAATGTAACCGATGAGTTTTTTGAAACATCAAGCAATCATACAAGAAGCACTCCAGAAGATCGTCCATCTGTACAACATTCGCCGTCACCGACATCAAGCGTCTCAGCCTCGACATGCAGAAATGCAACAAGAAAATCGGATGAAATAAGTAATTTACTTATACAGCACCATGCAAACTGTGAAAGAATACGCCAAGAAAAACTAGAAATACAATCATTGATAGAGAAAAATAATACCCTTGACGAAATGGACACTTTTTTTCTGTCGATATCAAAAAGTGTAAAAAAGCTTTCTCAATATATGCAGCTTCAGGCTAAACGTAAAATTTTCAATGTTCTTTTAGAATTGGAAGAACTTGAGCTACAAAACACATGGTATAACACAAATGAAAATAATTGGTATTCCCCCGGTTACACTTCAGCACCGGGTCCAAGTTCGACACCGGGTCCTAGCTCAACACAGGCACCGGTTCTTACATCAACACAGGCCGGTGGTCCTAACTCAACACAGGCACCGGTTCCTAGCTCAACACAAATACCGGGTCCAAGTTCGACACAGGCACCTGTTCCAAGCTTGGAAGATACGCACATGACCGATGAACAGATAGAAGCATTCAGAAACGAAGAAGACACATATGATAATTTGTAACTATATGGAAAAGAAAGCAATATGTCTCATGTGATTTACTGTTATAATTTCTTTGTACGTTATGTTTCTAATATAACCTTACGTTTTTTTTGCTACTGCCAGAACGGCAGTTGATTTTTTTGTTTTCTTTATGAATAAATAAGATAATATAAAAATATATTTTGTTTTTACATAATATGCATCACTCCAGTCTCCCGGAGGGGTAGAAAGAGACAACGGATCTCGATTTCTCGTAATCCTTACATACCTCAGTTTACATAATATTTTTCATGTATTCTCGTACTTCTTGATTCTCGTTTTGAGTACTTCTCACTTAGCCCTTTTACACAAAAAAAAAACAAACACTCAAAAAAGACTGATCACATTCAAACGCAGATAACACACATAAACACAAACACACATTAACAAAAAAATAATTAGGTAGGTACTTACTTCAAACATACTGCTAGCCGCTCTTGGGTACAGATAGATCTCCTGTAGTTAGTATCTTGCTTAAATATATGCGGTTTAATTAAGTTATGTAGTTCGTAGAATATATTCTTCGGTAGTCTGTAGGACTTGGTAAAACTTTCATCATCTAACTCATTAAACAGAGTAAAAAATTCTCCATGACTGGTATGGTAATACAAGTGACTTCTTTTCCAAAACCGATGTTTTCTTTTGTTTAGGTAGTATAAAGCTATCAATTCTGCTTCTTCAGACTGTCGTTCTTCTTCAAGTAAAAGAAGATACTTTTTTTGTAATAATAGCGACATCGTCTACCTTTCGTGTCAGAATGCGTACTGAGCACTCAACGCCCCGCATCCGAGCTGAAAAACATCTCTTCTCGCACAGCACACAGCACACCGCACACATCTCCGCTTTGGTGGAGTCCCGCGAGCTGAAAAACATCTCTTCTCGCACAGCACACAGCACACCGCAGACATCTCTGCTTTGGTGGAGTCCCGGCCTTATGTGTGATATATGTACACACGCACATTCGTAACAAATAAATTCGATTCGCCCTGATTATAAAATAAACCATTACATGAACTAACTCCTAACATAAGTAGTGATCTCAGTAGAAGGGGTTAACCAGAAATACCAGATGAACCAATAACTACCTTTCACGAACATTACGCACAAATCGTTATACATCGACGTTCTTATTAGCAATTAACAGTTTGTACCTATGCATTACCGTCAACGGAACGACAACATACTTCATAACCATTTGCTCTCATAACTCGTGGCTAATAAACCTCTCTTACATAAATCTACGAATAAGGGCCAGGCTCGATTTCTCTTGTTAGCCCTTTGTCTCTCCTTACTATGACCTACAGTGCCCTTAGATCGCGATAATGAACCTTATCGCTTCAGTAATAAGGTAGTTATCTTCTATTGTACTTCGAGACAATTTCGCCGTTATCTCTGCACGCGGTGTGTTAGCGTAGAAAGTGTCCCATTGATAGGGTGGCCATGGATTGGATTTTAGTGAGAAGTATTTTCAAAAAATATGTTTGTATATTACTTTTATAAGATGGCAAGTAATTAGCATTGCGTCACTTTATCGAGTGGTATTTGGCAATGACGAAGTAGATGGTTGAAAGCCACGAGAATTAAATAAATATATCCATATGTAGGTCCTGTGTGTATAAATATTTGAACTGCCAAACATAAACTCCTGGTTCATAGCTCTGGATCGATTGACACTTTCTTTGTTATTAACTAGGTTTCTTACTGATATAAATTCAAGTGAATTATTGTCCGCTAGCCTTGAATAAATATTATCGTTAAGAATGCAAATAAAAAGCTAAATTCATTATTTAACATTTATAAAATTTTGTTCTTTTCGCTTTATTATCAATGTCGTTAAGGTCAAGGTCAGTACAAGTAAACATCGGTACCGGCTAGCAGTACCTACGACCTACAGTGAATCAGAAATACCTTTGCGATGACGTAAGATCACATATCTTCGTAACCGGATTAGCAATCGCCATTTTTGGTTAAGATTAATGATAATTGCTTTTGTGACAGAATTCGATGTGGGAATAAATTTTGTATTTTTGTTTATTTTGTTAAGTTTGTTTTTGAAGATTCAACGCTTATATGAGAACATAGAGCAGATGTGTCTTGTTGACAGATGGCTATGCTAACATAGGTTTTCAGTTACATGAAGCTGTTTTTTTCTGATTAAGTTTTTTATAGTATATTGCATTAATAAAATGTCAAACTTTGGTATTTCAGCCACTTGGTTTGGTATTTAGTCTTTGAATATGGCTCTGTTTCTCATTGCTAATGTAAAAATGAAAAGTATTATAATTTTACCTGATGTTTTTGACCGTGGTGTCAACAGTTTAATAATTCATTTATATATACATATTTACTTTTGTTCGATTATTTAGACAAAGTTTAGAAAATAAAGCAAACAATTATTTTCTATTGCAATATCTTCACATAAGTCTTCATACATAACCGTTAATAATTATGTATTAGTTTAGTAATTATTTTACGCTGTGTCCTAATTGATTTGAGTTATAAATATGTACATAATACCTATATAACACTGACTGAAACTTTAACATATTTATCTCGTCAGCTGTTACATACCACAATATGATTTTATTTCATTATTACAATATTATTGAATAATCTTTCCACATTCATCAGTATCAGTTATTTATTGCACAGCTTGGATTGATTCGATTACTGCATATTTCTAAGTATAACAATAACAATTTTATCTAGATATACACGTAACTTACATTCTGAACGTGACAATGAAAGGTCTCTAGTGAATTATGTTTCATAGTTTAACAGCAATTATTTCAAGGTATTAATTTAAACAGTAATTATTTACTAATGATAGACATACATATAATACTCCAGAGTTTATGAACGAAGTGGTGAACAAAAATGTATTATATGTATGTATGTCGAAAGGTGCGCGAATGGAGTAAGGCCACTCGTCGAGCCACGAATGCTTCTTGGTCGTCCTGGTTGGAGGCTCTGCATGCTGGCTTTGATACTGTGGAAACTCTCCAACCAGTCATTCTTGAGTAGGCAGGGCAGGAACGCGGGATCTTTTCTTCCGGTTGAGTTAGGTCCTTTCTGGGCAAGGTTGTTTCGGTAACTACTTGCGCTCGGTTTCCACACGTCGAAAAAAAGTGTTTATATCAGATATTTCTTTTTTACAGTGATGTTGTCTTGCGTAATTAGTAATAAAATTGATTATAATCTTGCTAAAAAGTCCGTAGCAATTCTATTTTATATTAATTACTGCATAATAAATACAAAATATAATTATCGTTCTTTTCACACAATATTTATCCTGGATGTGACTCGAAAACACAAAACATCGCAGCAGTTACGGTCATAAATGAATAGGCCAACAGACTCGCCTAATTGTTAATGACGTAACAATGAATAAGTATGAGAAATCAATTCAATTGTACCTATTACGTTATAATTAAGAGTACTCAACAGACATTTAAAAATAAGACATAAAAATAATCTCTGTTTTTGTACAGTAAAGGAAGTGTGTCGAATAAGGAACTTACTAATATTAGAAGTAACAAAAACTATATAATGGACGTCTGTCTCGTCTTCTGGCGGGAGTAATCGTAGGATTCTCTTTTGTTGCGGTTTTCCCGTTTTTGAATTGTATTCAAATAATATGACATTTATGGAGTCATTATTTAAAGTGCCGTTATTGTTTATAGGTATTTGACAGGGAACACCTATTGAAGATCTTTTTAAATGCATAATGTTTAAACATATCTTTTAATGCTCTCAGAACTAACTGTTTTGTTAGATTGGATTTAATTAAGTTGTAATTTTTAATCGCTGTAGTTAATAAGTAAGATATTTACTCAAGACAACAAAAATTATCATTAATTATCTCCCAGACTTAGCGATTGTAGCACTATACAGATGAATTAATAATAATACATGACACATTTCACTTGCCACTTTCTAATCCCAAGCAAGGCTGGTGATCACACTCAAAACACAATTACATGTCCTGGGGAGGATCGAACCCCCAATCTCTGATTTAGAAACCAGAATCACTACTCACTACACATATAATATTTTATTACTACACTACTACCATATATTACTGGACTTCTAGACGTGAGGTGTAAGTTTTTTAATCAAACAAATAAACGATTGCGTGATTTCAAGTCTTCTATATAAAATATTTACAACATCTGACATATATTTTTTTACTAAAATACCTTGGCATTTGATCATAAAATAATTCTTAACATTTGAAAGTATTAACATTATTAGTAAATTTATTATATTGTTCCAACTTTTATACATCATTAATGAATGAATGAATTTAAGTAAAATTCAGTTTTACCATATTTTTTAGCATAATGGTACAGGAAAGACATTTTAATTTATGATTGTATTAAACACTAACAGGTTGTTTATTTATATATATATGTTTTCAAGGATCAACTCACATGGTCGAATACCTAACGTACCTTTACTGACGTGCCAATCGCGTGGACGCTACAGCCGATCTCGTCTTTTGTTCTACAGCGATACCAAACATTGCCATAGAGGCGCTGTTTAAATCATCTGAAAAGATAAAAAGGTCTACTACATATAATATCTATTAATATAATACTATTTAATATTTATTTTTATTCATACTAATTGTAAGAGGTCGATGTTTGTACATTGAAGATATTGAAGAAAAACTAGTGAAAGGGCTTTTATCAAAGTAACAGTTTTTAGAATTTTTATCTATTTATAAGTGTGTCTGCGTTTGTGTAAAAAAGTTATGTCAATTTAAAGCGCGAGTGGAGCCACAAGCAAAAAAGTTGTTACAGAATAAAACGCAATATTCGACGTTCCTTCAACATTTTTTACAGAGATAAATATTAACAATATTCGACAGTATTTTAAAAATAAAACACGAAAAAAGCGTCTTCTGGTTCTTATTTTGTGTTTCTAGCTTTGAAAGTGTTGACCTTCGATACAATAGTTTATTTTTAACTTCACGCCTTGGGGTCTTCGTCTTATACTTTCTTTAAAAGATAAATATACGTACAGAAATTGTAAATCGTACGTATAAAAAATCTACCTGACGCCCACGTGCAAGATTATCCCACTCACCCTGATCGCATACGTCCCCTACATAACACAATGGTTCCCATTTCTGTGCGCCCGCGCCGTTCGCGCGTCACGTGTTCCGCATTTGAATGGATAATTGATCGCGTGTTAACTAATAAGCCCACAGATCTGATCTGTCAAGTATTTGGGCCATATTGTACGGTCATTGCTTATAACTAGTTCAATCGGTTCGACTTGGTGTCAGTGCTTTCTTAACATATTATATACAGCTGTGTAATGAGAACAGTTTTTCGTGTGTTAATCAAATGTTTCTTTTTGATATTTAAGGAGTTTTATACAGCTAAATAGCCCGTCTGAACCTCTCCACTCGTTTAAAAGTTGGGGTAGACCTTGGGCCTAAAGAGGTAAAGTCGTCCGTATATCTAGCTAGGCCTAAGCTAAAGAAAATTTTTGTCTAAAATTAACATGAATATTAAACGAATAAGGGTAACTCTACAACTTAGAACTAACTAATCTGTTAATCTACCTGTAAAAATGTTAATACGGTTTGCGCACGCTTCAACAGCATACAGCGGCTTTGTTTCTCGTCTCTATACCACCACAAAGTGCCACAGTGAAGCATGGCCGGATACAGTTGTTAACATAATATTTTCAAATTTACAAACAAGCTATTTGAAATTTACCTTTGAAGAGTTTCTGATTGAAAGTAATTTAAATTTATTTCACATAAAAGATAACAGGTAGAAATCCATGTATGTATATTTATTATTGAAAAAATCACTTAAATATCATGTTTCTGTACCCTGTTCAAGGTCTAGGACGGGGGCCGCGTTAATTACGTACATAAATTAAATTTAAAAGTTGACAAACAAGAACAGTGCCAAGTGGTAAGCGGATATCGCCATATGTTTAAAACAGTACTTATACACAACGTTGTTGAACTTATACATATACCTACCTACATAGATATAATACTTCAGTAACATTATTGATCAACTACGACTTAATTCAACCACAAATCTGCAGTGTCTTAACTCTATTTAAATTATAAATGTATTCAATAATCTTACAAGTTTAAATGTCAATGTGAAATATCTCTTTAACTTTCTATTAATTAATGGCGTTCAATAAAGTAGCTACTGAATACCGCACGTTTATAAGTGGTGGAGTAACCGCCTCAAAAAACTAAAAACCATTTATTTTTCCACATAGGTGTGTTTTAGAATCCTTGTTTAGATATGATACGGCCAGGTTGCCTATGTCCGCCGAGTGGTTTTATGGCAACACTCGCTATTTAGGACGTCCCATATTCCTTGAAAAGATGGTCCACATAGCTTTTGAAGGAAATGGTTTAGTCTATCCTTTCGTATTTCAAGAAAACAAGTTTAAAATACATATCTATTTTGATCTCGTAAATTGTCGATTGCGGAATAAAATCGACACAATTTCACAGTCAACATCCGATGTTATTAAAACTAAACCTAAACGAAAAAATATTGGTCAATGACAATTGAAATGTTTCGTGACGCCCGCATTGTTATTGTTATATAATGAATACACAATAAAAACCTCATTTTTAAATTATATATACATAATGCATATAGCATTAATTAAAGTAAATTAAAAACAAAATTGTTTTGCAAAATATTAATCTCGAATAGTTTTACTCAAAACTGGTTGTAGATTAAGAAATAATAAGTTATCGCGTCGCTCTTGTGCCGTGGAACTCGGAGAGCGCCCCGCGCGGGGCAGTGCTGTGCGCGCCGCGGAACGAGCAAGACGTGTTCTTGTGTAACAACAACGGCTATTTACGAAATAACCGAGAGATTGTTAACACTATTATAGTTGTGTCATTATTAAGTATTGAAATTTTTCGTGTGAGTCTCATACAACTTATAATTAACGGTGTACAACCACGTATTATTTAATCTATCTAATGTTTCGTAGTAAGATCTATGTAGCGTATTCTCGACAAAAAAATTAAAATATTTTTTCTTCCGCAGGTAAACGGGACACGTAAAATGGACCGCGGAACCGTCAGTGATGTGTTAGTGTTGTGAATAACGGTTAATAGTGTATGATAGCTATGATGTGAGACAGTTGTTGTGGTCAAAAATGCCTTCTGACAGTGGTTCAGCGTGGTCCCCGCCCGCTTCTAATAGCGAGAGGAGATTAAGCAACTCATCTGATGGAAGCGCCGGCAGCGGTTATTCTAAAGCAGTAAGTTCTAGCTTATTATTTGTTACTTAATTGTTTTTTCTCACATGATACTCGATCGTTATTCATAGTCACATTTCGTATTTGAAGTTCTTCGTAAAAATTATTTGTAAATCAAGCTGTCTTATGTTGTCTATTCTATTACATAATTTGATAGGTTAGCTACCTACGTACCATTACGTTGTAGAAGAAATAATGGCGCAGGAAATGGTGAGAGATAATCGTAAAATATCCTAAATATCGTTAAAGTTAAAGCTTTGGTCTTAGTGATATTTTAAGAATGCCTTCACTTGAGGGTGTATCATTTCTCTAACATACGTTTATATTCGTATGTTTATTTTGTAGTTTGTGCTCTCGAGTTAATTGAACGTTGACAGATTTAAAACAATTAGGTCATCGAGTCTCAAGGATGTTAATAATTGCCTAAAACATGTTATAAGCTCTTCTTTGTTACCAGAAGTGGTTACATTGTCAGATAAGACGTGGAATACTGATAGTATATCTATATGTGTATCAGTAAACATACGTTCAATCAACAACGCTGTATTGTTATGGAAAGTTCTACAAAATAAGGTTAAACAAATAATGGATCTGGTGATGTAAAGAAGGCATGATTTTGGAATGAACGAAAAAATGCAATTGTTTTTGCCATAATTCGTGTAGGTAGGTATCAGTCACTACGTAGGTACCTACATGAGATTTTCGGCATTTGAGCAGGTAGTTAATTACTTAATTTAATTAATGACGTTGGTGGGTAAAGTAGGTAGTTTGACCACTTTTCAAACTTGTGATTTTATAGATCCTAAATAATATTAAAATCAAAAAAGTTAGTCCGTTTCTTAACCTAACCTATCTTTTGAATTAATGTTCTCAATTTGATTGTTGACTAAGCAAACAAAAAAAAAGTTAAATTAGAAGTCTACAATTCTAGTAGTTTATAAAACTAAATGAATGTAACTCAGAAACCATTGCTTCTTCTCACATACCCAGCCTCAAATACCGATATTACCAATTACCTACCTCGTGTAAAAACGGTACTTACTAGCCATTTTGGTGTAATGAAAAAAACACATTAAAAACTTGATATTCATGCTTTGTAACTAGAAAGGCTGGTATCTATCTATGGTACGTGTGTTATAATTCGAGTTTTTTATTCAAAATATTACCATGCAACAGATTACGTGGCTAAGAAACAGGAAGAAATGGACGTCAAAGTACACACCTTGAGATAAATCGAGTGTAGAATATGTACGAATAAAACTTACTTAGAATCGAATTCAACAAAATATAACTTTATTAATAATGTTGTTATGTTCACGGGCATATTGAAAAACCACAACATATGTAATATATTAATTTGGACTTGTTTAAAGGCGATATAACATCATGATACGAACGAACGAAACGCAACTGTGACCATAAACTCAGGTAAAACTGATGCAAATGACCCGTCAATTATATACATAGTAAGTCAATAAAAGAAACGAGCTAGTTGTCTATGCACATTTGGCGCCAAGATATTCTTCAAGTTATATTATCGGATAAAAAACTTTACAAAAGCAAGGTGATACGATACAAATATTTGAAAAGAAATAATCTGTTCTACCGTTGCAATAATATCGTATTTAAATATTTCTTGTTATAAGGAACATACTTTTGCAGTTAATAGGTACCTAACGTGGTGTAATCAGATGTGTAGGCAAAGCATGTTTTCGAAGCTTTGTGATTTTTTTATTTTAATCCTTCTACTAATTAAGGAGAAACTGCGACTTCATAGTTTAGCTCAAGCATACTTGCTTTATTTGTAAGATCATACAATATACCATGGCTTCACTAAAAAATTGGTGACATTTGGCTGTTAGGTTAAGTTAAGACCAGTTGTAATGGTAGCGTTAACACAGCGATTTTTATTCTCAATGTCCTATTGATAGACGTAATTATTCTTCTAAAACAGAGCGTCAGTCCTTTATAATATGGTAACTACGTCGCATTTAAAACTGTAAAATACGTGTAGATTTTTTTCTGCCTTTCTGGTGCTGACATCTGTCAGTCGGTGGTCAGTGTTGCCAACCGTAGAATGATTAAAGAAACTTGATTCTTGATTTTCATTTATTCTAGATCGATTACAAAGAATTCGGACACATTGTATTAAATTGATTGTTATATTGCATATTTTATTTAAAGGTTTCTTGCTTCCTAGATAGAGACATGCTACTGTAGTTTGTGATTTCGTTAAAAAAAAATCCATTGCCTATGATTTTAATTTTTTTTAATATAATTAATATAGCTGTAGCTGTCAATTAACTATAGTTTTAGCCACTAAGAGAAGGAAAGGGTACATAGCTTCCATTTTTACAACATTTTTAGCATCTTACACACAACGCCATCTAGTCCCAAACTAAGCAGAGCTTGTGGGTCGACCGAGAGTGCGCATCATGACATACCCATGGTTCTATCATGATGCGCACTCTCGGGTCGTGGTAAAGCCAACATGTGAGGAATGCTTGAATATAAATTCTGTTTACGGCTGGTTTAACTTTGATATGACAGTTTGTTTTTTCTTCTAGAAGTGAGGACAACATTCGGTGTAGTTTAAAGTTAAGGGTATATTTAAAAATAAAAATATTTTTGGACATCTGTCAAACAACGCCATCTAGTCTCAAACTAAGTGTAGCTTGTGCCATGGGCACTAGACAACTAATATAAATACATATATACTTTTTTTTGTAAATCCACTCATGTTATACATGTAAAACACTAAACACACAAAACTTGATCCGACCCGGGACTCGAAACTGAGACCTCCAGCACAGCAGTCGCATACGCTACCACCGCGCCACCGAGGTAGTCATTTAAAAACATATTATAATAAAATTAACCAAAACTCTGAGCAAAGGCCATCAACTTGGCAAACATGAATATCTTACATATCTTAAGCCACATTCTCAGAATTGAAGGTCATTTACCTCTCGCTTTATTATTTAACGTAGAAATCGAAGGAGGACCTCCCAACCATACATTTCTCTATCACGCGATCCAAACAGCACACCAAATATACACTTTTGTACAAAATAACAGGTTTAAGAACCAATTAATTAGCACTAAATCAATATTTTATTTCAAATAAACTTGAGGTGATTTTGAATAACCAAGCAACGATGCGTTACGAATAACTTTCACTGTCGTTTCGTTATTCCGCGTAAATAGCAGTTATTTTTTTTTGTGTGTACTTTATTTATATTATTTTTAAATAATCCGTTATCCATTCTCTTGTTACGCACTATGCTGCGGTATAATTTGTTTTACAGTTTTCTTGCGAAGATCATTATATATTTGAGTTGAATATAGTAGTTGAATTATATTTAAATATTAATCTTTTATTTGCATAATTGTTAACCTTAACTTCTAACCTGATAATTTTTAATGTAATTGTTCATATTTAATATTTTTTTATTTTTTTTCATATTTAAGAAGAAAATTAATTGACCATCAACTACGTATACCTATATGCGTAGTAGATAAATGGTCCTTAATATTTTCATGTAGTTGTATTTTTAGAACTTTGCTGAAAGAATTTAAATTTTTGTCAAAAAATTATTACAGCAATAACTAAATGTATTCTCACTAAACTCTTACTTAAAAAAATATTTAATTAGACAGAGCTACGTTACTATTGATTATTAATATTTAAAAAAAAAATACGCTCTGTGAAACTTGGAACCTTCTCCTTTTTTAAATCGTTTAAAAATATGTTAGTACGCCATCTTGTTGAACGCAATGACAATTCGTTTTTGACAGTCCGTCAGCTGTCATTGGCAGCGACTCGTACAGCCTATATGTAAATTACAAACTGAAACGCAAAGTTCTAAAAATCTAGGAATTCTGACTGATTTTATCGTTGATATTACAATCTAAATAAATACAGTAATTATCAAGGTAAAGCAAGGCAACCGCAAGGCGATACAAAGGTCCCATACATATCTGCCATTGTTCTTTACCGTTTATTTCTCAATTGAATACAATTTGTTGTTACGTAAATATAAACACATCTTAAGGTTATTTATGTTTTATTTGTCATCCAATGATGACAATAATACAAAACAAAGATTTTTTTTTTGTAAAATGATTAAACTAAACTGAACAGACTACTTTTTCTTAATTTAAAATAATAAAAATTCATTTAACTGTAAAAACACGGCCACGTCATTTTGACTAAATGTAGTCAAATTATTGTTTGTAGTGATTACTAATACCCATAATTAAACCGTCTTTACATATAGCAAAAGATATATTAAAAAAATACTAAATAATCGACTGTCAAAACTACTATATTGACTAACGTTATTAGTTAAGACGACTTATGACTAATTATGAGTTTTGACTACACCTACAAGTATATATAACTTGTTAACACATGATACCCAAATTAGATAGTTTTGTAATTAGTGAAATTTTATGTGCAAGTGAAATTAAATTTACGAAACTTTCATCCAATGGTTATCTAGTATCGAAGAGATTTCTATAAACATTGCAACATAATTATATTATATTTATTAAAAGTGTACCCACGTGTGTATTTCGAGAACTAAGGGGGCGTCCCCGAAATCTCTGACTGCCTCTGTAAAGAAGTGGTATCTAGCCAGACCAAATGTTTGTCTGGTCTGGAAATATTTGTTTCGAAGTTTCGCTGTTTTTTTTTTAATGAAATTATATATACAGGTATTCTATTAGTCAATCTAGCTTTTACAGTACAAGCTCTGCTTAGTTTGAAACTAGATGGCGTTGTATCAAATGTCGGAAAAATACATATCTACGTAAACACTCAATTAGTATATAATCAATGTGAGAAACCACATTATATAACTTATTTCATGCTTATATTAATCATACATCGAGTAATAATCGCGTAATCGATTATAAAGATTATTCTTTATAATCGACAACTAGACAGGAATCGATTGACATCGATTATTGCTCTTTTAAATTACCAGCTATCCTTTCTCACGGGAAATAAATGGTAATTTACTTAATATGTACTGGTTTTAAAGTCTTATGTTCTAAGCAGTAAGGTGTAAATTAGAACTGTATCTAAGAGTTGTTTAGACAGACCTCTATAGCTCACTGTCATCATTTTACTACCGTTATCCTAATCAGGCCGGCTTAATATCTTATGTTGATAAAGGTTTTGGTATTAGTAACTGATGGACTGGATTCCTGATGGTAACCATCCTTAGAGATTTTTAGGATTGAAAGTTTTAAGGGCAAGAAAAAGAATAGATTAAGTTAGGGTAAGGATTGGAAAATTTAGTAGATCAAATTACGGTTCCTGCATCGCGCAAATAAAGTTTTCTCACCTATTAGTAGATACGTCGCTCGGAGCTGAATGTCCCCAGGTGTCGTCTGGAATCTCATCTGGCTCGGGTTGACCGCCGCGGTAGCGTGAAGGACCTGTCCCTAGTTAGGGGCAGCGAACTAAGAAACCGCTGGCAGGGGACCAACCGCCCCGATTTAGCCAATACAACGCAATACGAATTCATACCAACACTTCCTACTGCCACCGTTATAAAACTTGAAGATTTTTACACCATAAAAGGCGTATGGGTGAAGTTTACATGTGTTAACGATTTTATTTATATATATAAGTAAATAATTAGTCAATCATTTGTAATCGGTCCCATATCAAGTAGTCTTTAGTCATTTATCTAAATATGGCTGTAATTATTATCATCGAATAATTAACTTTGATATTTCCGTGTTGCTAAAATGTTTGGTGTGTCGAATTATGGCAATTGTCTTCAGGATGTTACGTGGACAAATCCCGGAAGGTATCTGATGAGATTTTACTTATATTCGTTTTAAGAATGATAGATAGAATGCCTTAATATGAATGGAAAGCGATATTGGTGGTGTGTATATCAGGATTATGTCATTTTGCAGCTTCGTAATCTTAATTTCGATGCATTCAAAGGAGGATAGATCAGTAATTCTGATAGTCCTAAACCTGTAAGTCGGTAGGTTTTATATCGTGTTAATGTGAGTTCAATCGGTGCTGAACTTTTGAGGTTTTGAAGCTCTCAGAAACCACTGGTAAAAAATAAAATACCTAATATAAATGCCAGGAGCCTATGCAGCCCACCTATCTGGTCGATTGACGATTCTAACTACATCATCGATTGACGCGCTTGAACTCTCGACCTTCACTTTTTTGCTAAGTCAACTTTTTCTCCCCTAGTCTTCTCTCTAGTCCCAAGATTATTTGGGGTCCGCTACTAGTTCAACCGGTTTTACCTGAATATCAATTTTTCCACGGAGCGACTGGTATCGGATCTTCGTAACTCTGAAGGCGAAGCTGAAGGTTGAACTAATTGTCAGTACACCCCGTCAGTAGACAGTATGTCAGTAACCCGGGTCCTTTAAGGTGGGCGTGAAGAAGCATCTCACTCGTGGGTCGCCATACTACATTGTCTTCATTCACAGTGAATATGACGACCAGCACTCTTGGATTCTATTCATGCTTTGCATCAGGCAGAGTAGAGTCACTTTGGTAAAAAATATTTAAAATTACGATTAATAACGACTGCCATAAATGTTTATGACGACCAGGACCGATGGCTTATCGATCCTCCGAGACACAGGCGTGTAACATCGCCAGATTTTCATATGCCGGATTTATATTAAGAATTTCTTGTAAAAAACTCAACAAAAGTTTTTGGTTAGACCAAGGAGACAGTCTTGTCGACAGTCGAAAAGAGAACGGCAGAAGAAAACTCGCAAACCCAAGTAAATTTCAGAATAGAGTTAAGATTATGATGGTTTATAAAGATAAATATAGGTGATACATACATACATACATAAAATCAAGCCCATTTCTCGGAATGAGTGGGCAGAGGTATATTAAACACCCACTTTTCGCCAGTGTTTGGTCCCACGTAATACGTGGCAAGCCTATTGTGGCAAATAGAGATGTTTTGTTTGCCAGATCGTCTGTCGATCAATATCCTTTTGTGGGAACCCTATGCATATAGATAATATATATATAGATAAGTAAATTGTTAGAAAAAAGTATGAATAGTCATAGTACATTAGTAAGTTACAAGAATAGTTCTATTAATCATATGTCTATCAATTACTAATAATGGCGTAATCGATTACAATAAATCATCAATTCATTAATTCATATCGATTATCACTCATTATTGTGTACTGTCACAATTTTATTCTTTCTCACGATGACATTAATATATAAATACTTCCAGCCGTTGCATAAGAACCACAAATGTGTAATAATGAATCTTATTTCGTCTGTGATAAGGTAGGAATTAGCAAGTAGTTATTTTCACCTTATTTCATGTTGTGCGTGTAGTGCATGCCTGCACGGTTGGCCTAGTGGTCTAAGCGGTTGTCACGCCGCTTCCTACTGACTGAGTGTTGTGGGTTCAAACCCCACATGGGACAACACTTTGTGTGATACACAAATTGTTGTTCTGGGTCTGGCTGTGTCTTCCTAATGCGGGCGTTGTCTTTTAAAAAAAGAAATCTTTGAGATTAGTTTTAGCCCTCAACTCCTGTTTGACTGACATAAAATTTGAAAACAATGTTTTTTTTTTTTTTATTCTATGTTAAGAGCCTGCCAAAGTGACTCTATTCTGACTGATGGAAAGCAGAATAGAATCAAAGAGTTGTGGTCACCATACTCACTGCAAATGCAGTCAATGCAGTATAGTGACCTACACTATGGCGGCCTTGTGAGATGCTTTTTCACACCCCATTTGGGGACGTAAAAGGCGTGATAGTCATCGTGACAGTGTAAGGCTTACACGGTTACCACGATACCTATCACCCCTGCATCAATGGGCCTCCGGTCTGACAGTCACCAACGAAACACGACAACACTGACGCTGGCGCTTTAGGTTGGTCTTCTGTCGAAGGGTAGTACTGCCCCGGTCGAGCCGGCCCGGTCGTGCTAAAATCAGCGTGGCTCTACTACCTAGAATTAAAAGCAACTTATAGTGTTTTAGCAGATATTTGAAATGCCGTACTACGTAGATAGTGTGCTTATTTACCACCTTACTGGTATATAACACTACTTTATATTATAATAATTCATACCTGTTTGTTCCTGGAAATTAACTTGTAAAGGAAGGTCTCATTAAACTGGTCGGGTGCCCTTGAAAGCATACAATTACTTATTAACATAAGACCTGTAATGAAAGTACCTACTGCTGCCTTGTACAGGTTGACGTCATGACCTTTAAACAAACCACAGATACATAAATTGCTCATTTTCTGAAAGGTGTTTACGTTTGGTTGTATCCCTGTCTTTGTCTACCCCTGTGTATGTGAAAGAGAGACTGTAAAATGTATTCAATAACACTGAAATTTAATTTTACTTGTAACTACGCTTAAAAATAATAACCTGTAAACCTGTGGAGCCTATACTATGGTAACCTGGCTACTGCTGGACATACTTAATCACTCTCAAATATATATCTACCAACTTTTGCTCACGACTCCACTTGCTTGGAATTTGGTCTGCCTCATTAAGTTTTACAATTTAGGTCATAGCGGTTTCCACATAAAAGGTAGATATACGCTGGCGTGGACTTTTATTTAGAACTATTCAAGACGAACAATTCTACGGTACATCATCTTTGTATAACTCCAATGGTTTAGGCAGCGTACGCCAAGATAGCTCTCAGAGGCTAGATTTTTTTTCGACTTAATTGACATGTGTCGTTATATTACGACCAAAATCACATCAAATCGTTACAAATTGTAGCCTATATGTTATTCCGATGTATAACCTATATTACTGTAAAGTTTCATCCAAATCCGTCCAGTAGTTTTTTAGTGAAAGAGTAACAAACATCCATACTCACAAACTTTCGTGTTTGTAATATCAGTAGAATTATCTTTTAATTGGAATAGACCATGTCTAACAGTAGACTGCGAAAGAATGGTGACAGTAATAGACACATTACCCTCACACAAAGAACAAATTATCGTGTTCATAACACAATTACTTGTCTTGAATGGGAATCGAATAAACGACTTGACTCAACAGTTAAGATCAGCAACCGTCCCGTCAACAAACGAGGCATCATCACCTTCACTTAATAGTATACTTATCAATAAATTTTCCCTAGGTCCATTAAAAATATTGTATCCAGATCGGCAGGTAAACCTCTGGAGTCCCCCAGGGATAGAGTCTGACTAGGCACGGTGTTAATCCTGAAAGGCACCTGAAATAATATATCCCCTTCAGAGTAGGACGCCTGAGACCTGCCATTGGGGTGGTTTTTAGTGGAAACACCATATCCTCCTTGCGTCCTTGAGGAGCTGGAGATCCGAATGGATTTTCCACCCCGTCAACAAAAAAAGGTCCATTAAAAATAAAACCACTATGTTATGCAGATGTGCAGTGGTTTTGATGGTTATAGAAATAAGCGATACAATGTAAACGACATCTAAATAAACTTGGCCTGCACCACGCGTGGGAAAGCCCTAATTAATACGAGAATAGATCGCCTAATTATTCATCTAACATGTTGCAAGATGGTTATATTAAGATGTTCAGGTCTCCAGACTCCTCAGTCTAACTAGCAAGCATATAAATTTACTAGCTGACCCACGCAACATAGTCTGCGTTTCCAATTGCCCGTAGTGTGTTGTTATACAGGGTGAAGAAATTGGAATAAAGTGAAAATAAAAATAAAAAAGGTTGTAGTGAGTCAACCTTAAGTGATAGACATATGCTGTCACGGACTTTTTTTTAGATCTTTTAAAGAGGAATATTTCTCTAATATATTATTTTTGCGAAACTTTAACCGTTTACGCTGCGCACGCAATACAAACTCTCAAAAGGAATAATTTTCCCCCATTTTTGTAACACTTTTCATTGATACGCAGCTCCTTTTGTTCGTCGCGTGATGATATATAACCTATACCTTTCTTCGGTAACTGGGCTATCTAATCCTGAAAGAATTTTTAAAATCGAAACAATAGTTACTGAGATTAACGCATTCAACCAATCAAACTCTCCAGCGCTTAAAATATTATTAGTATAGATGTAACTGTCGGTAAGTATCAGTACCGGAAAAAGTCCTTTATAAGTGTGTGAAGACACCTGCCGGTGTGATTGTACGGGTTCGAAACTACACATGAAAAAGATTGCTTATTTTGAGCTTGAGTAACCTGACTCCTTAAAAAGTAACGATAGAAGCGTTAGCATCTTTTTTCTGTGAGATCGTGTTGTGATTAGTTGAGTCTGCTTATTTGAGTCGAAGTATGGCTCTTCCAGTGTTAAGCTGTGATAGAAAAACAATCACACGTCGGCTAAACATGCACAATATACGTACAAGTAAAAAAGCAAACTATATCATAAGTATTTGCTATTTATTACAATCATTTTGCACTTCTAATAAATAAATTGAAAATCTGGTAGATATATTATATTCAGTTACCTTTAAATCACTTTATACTATATAAGAAGTACCTTACACTATAAAGAAATTTGAAGAGGTATTGCGATCTTTAATGCATCAAATCGTAATAAGCTATATTCCTCGTACCTTATTTTTTCTCCTTTCATACTATTGTTTACCAAATTATAAAAAAATAATACAATTGGCTCATGTACTCTAAAGATTTCGCATAAAATTCAACAAAGAAATATTCCATCGAATCTCCTTTTTTGTAGTCTGTCTAAGGTGGATAAGATTTTGCTTCGAATGTTTTCCTTAATCCCTATTCTACGAAGCAGGTAAGGTAAATGAAACATTCGCCTTCTTGCGGATCCACGACCAATCTCGGCTACACATTGAATCTGTTATTTTTATGCACCTGTCGCCCGGACCACAATAGGGTTGTCTCAAATTTTTTTTACTTGCAGAATACTCGCAACTTGGGTAGCCATTATTTTTGTTTGTCTTTTTTCTATATTAAAAGCCTGCAAAAGTGACTATTCTGCCTGATGGAAAGCATAAATAGAATCCAAGAGTTGTGGTCACCATACTCATTGCAAATGCAGAGAATGCAGTATGGTGACCCACACTATGGCGGCCTTGTGAGATGCTTTTCACACCCCAGTTGGGGGCGTAAAAGGGATGACAGTCATCGTGACAGTGTAAGGCTTGCACAGGCTTGTCCCTCTGCTAAGTTTTTATTCGACGTGCTATTATTATTGCTGTTAATGAATTTTTTTGGACCTGATCTACTGGGACTTGTACTGTTGTATTCTACGTGAATATACATCGCATATTGTTCGCTTAATGCCTAAGTTGCAAACATAAATTATAAAACAAACGGGTATACACTTGGCCTGCTATAATTTTATCTGCGTCAAGTTTTAGGCGTGTTTGCAACTGTAAAAATATTATTCTCATAAAAACAGAACTTATAAAATGTTTTCACCTATTTTTAAGTACTTAACCTATTAATAGAGCAATTATGAAAGTTCACTATTACACAATTTTAGAAAATGTTGATATAAGCGTGTTGAAGTATGTACAACATCTTAGCTAGAATTATAATTTGTTTGAAATTATTATTTTAAATAATATAAAATAATTAATAAGAAATAGACAATTAGTAAGACATTTTGTTAACAATCTATTAAACTGCCAACCCTAAATCATCTGACATTTCACTGCGCGGGCGCACCGGTCGGCCTTCGAACATATCTGTAGTTCGATTCGTTCTAAAATGCTAAGGGTCATGCCTTCGGAGCCATCTGGTGTTGTACCTTCTTCAGATAGACATTTGGAACAAATTTTAGTGGTTTATCACGATATGCCGTGATCATTGGCATATAAATTCAATCTCATTTGTTGCACCTTTACAATTTAAAGTTTACTGAAGTAGATTGTATATAAAAAAACGATTTCTTTTTAATGTTTTGGTATATAACCTATAATATTTTGGTAAGAGTGTGAACCTTACACTGCCACGATGACTGTCATGCCTTTTACGCCCTAAAGCGTGACGTGAAAAAGCATCTTGTTAAGACGTCAAAGCGTGGGTCACCAGTATGGTGATACATACACCAGTATGGTGGCATTCACAATAAGTATGGTGACCACATCTCTTAGATTCAGGGTATGCTTTCCATCAGGCAGAGTCAATTTGTAACAGTTTTTTTTTCCTTTTTAAGACTGTTTCGACTGTCTTATGTTTCAGCAGGACCAATATAGAGGATACGTTTATTTGCATGAATTATATTTTATTCAAGAAGTGACATTGTAGGTAATAATTTATGTGACATTCGATAAGAAACTGTTGATAAATAAGTTCTATTTAAGATTTGCCCTTGAAGTCTTTATCTTAAAGATTTCACATTTACAAAGCCACAATAGGAAGTAAAACTTACCAGATGATTCTAGAATAAAAACATGAATTTTTGTGACTTTAGATCTAAAATCGGATATAAAAAATTAAATTGATAAATTTTTACAGCATCGACAGTTATTTTCGTTTTTAACCTCAACAGCATAATATCAATGAAGAAACGCGTCTCGTATTGCTTTTGTACAAATGGAGGGTTCTCTGATCAGGGGACATAAGACTATACTACTATACTACACTATACTACACTACACTGTACTACACTACATTACACAACACCACACTACACTATACTATAATGACTACGACCTAACGTTATATGAATGAAAATTTTGCATGTTCTAATCGAGAACTTTCATAGCGCGATGCAGACTGATAACTCCGTAGTTCGGAATGTTTAGTTAACATTAAAGTGTATTTGTCGTTTATGTGTAACTCGCCATAAATAAACAATATCATTTATATGTAATAAATCATATGCAATACGAGATATGGACACGGCGAATCGGAATGTTGATATTTCATCTCTAAAACTTGGATATTAGACTATCTTTAATGGCTGACCTCGACATGTGACCTATGAGTTAGCTGTCAGTTTTTCCAAACACTGTAATACAAGATTCGACCTTATTGCAATTTCGTCGTAACATTTGAAAACGATTATTCTCAAGAGACACGGTTTTGGATTCCACTGATTTTTGGCGATACACTCGCTATAAATGTTTATCTGCACCAATTGAGCTCAAATGTTGATATAATGTTGACTGCCTCGTTGGCGCAGCGGTAGAGAATGAGACTGATGTGCTTGAGGTCTCGGGTTCGAATCCCGGATCGGACCAAACGTTTGTATGATTTACAAATATTTATTTCAGAGTTGGGGTGTTTTCTATGTATAATATGCATGTATTTACAAAAATAGTAAATAAGTCTTCTATCAGTCATTCTAATTATCTTAGTACAAGCTCTGTTGAGTTTGAAACTAGATGACGTCGTGTGTCAAATGTCGAATCAATAGAATCACAATACGCAACAGCAAAGCTTGGCAGGATACTGCTGGTATATCATTAAGTACCTATTACTCAACAATCAATAGTTGACATTTTAATTATATATCGCGAAAGCAACAATAACAAACTACATTCGTTTCCGTACCAGATACCGAAACTGGGTGACCGGTACCGATACCGAATCGATCAGGAAGTACTTTTGTATTGTCGCACTTGGCCTTAATTGAACCGGTTGTACCGCTCGAGTACGAAACTGTATCTAAACTACTATTGTTATATTTTAAAATTGTAGTATTAAAGTAACTTTTTTATGCATATACATTTTTTGTTTTTCTATTTGAAGAGCCTGCCAAAGTGACTCTACTCTGCCTGATGGAAAGCATGAATAGAATCCAAAGAGTTGTAGATACCACTCTCATTGTAAATGCAGACAATGCAGTGTGATGGACCCACACTATGGCGGCCTAGTGAGATGCTTATTCACGCCACGCTTAGGACGTAAAAGGCACGACAGTTATTGTGGCAGTGTAAGGCTCACACACAGATATCACGATAACTGTCACCCCTGCATCAATGGGCCTCCGGCCTCGCACTCACCAACGTAACACGACAGCACGGATGCTGTTGGTTGGTCTTCTGTGGGAGGTTAGTACTGCCCCGGTCGAGCCGACCCGTCGTGCTGTAAATCAGCGTGGCTCTACTACCTAACAGATATAAACATAATGTACTCCTAGCCAATATTTCGGCTACGGCAGTCAGTCTCCGCGGAGGCCGACCAACTACTCCCGAGACATTTTAGTGCACAAATGTGTGCGTAAACACAGATGCACTCTCTGTTCCCTCACTCTCATAATGCTAATCGGCTATCCGACACGACCGGTGAGAGATCACGCGCAGAACCGATGGTTTTACCTGCTCTCCAAGGCTCTTTTGAGATCGATGTTATTGAATTTTGTTATCTTCTTGATTTACCGTTGCACACACTGATTATTAAAGCGACGAGGCAGAAACACAAACATATAAACACTCGTATGTAAGGCAAACGCATGCTAAACATCTTCACTACACGGACAGTGCAGTGAACTCAATCGGGAAACCGAAAGAAAAATGTAATATGTCTTTTTCTACACCTGAGCTCGTGTATAACGGTGGCCACAAGATTATTGTCTCCGGCGAAAGCCTCAATACTGATTAGTCAGGGTATAAAGTTTAATCAACGCGTCACTATTTTCTTAACGCGAATGGAATCTAAAACCATTTGTAATGTCCCCCATTGCGCTAACCTTACATAAAGTCTAATATAGGACAAAATAATGTTAATGATAACTTAAGTTAAGACAAAGGTTTGTGTTTGAAGTAATGTTACACGCCGGCACCTGCACAGGTGTGCGTGGGATTTTCATTCAATGCGCTCACTTACCTTTGATTATGTTGCTCGGCCTTTGAAGCTCTAATCATACACTTCATACGCTATTAATATTTGTGCTGTGGTTGTTTAAATACTGGAAGTAATGCCATATTTTGTAGTAGTACAGAAGAGTTATTGTTGTATAAGGATCTAGTACCCTACATGGCAATCTACAATTCAATAGTCACGGGTGTATTGGCTTCTGTTAAATATCACCTTTCTCAGAATATGAGAAGTAAGTGGACTAATTCCCACGATTGGTCCTCACTTACTTGTGAAATTAAACGAAAATATTGAAACATAACATCAGATTTCAGTGTGATCGTTGCAACACTCCAGTCAAGCCAGTTCTAATGTGTCGAAGCATTTCTTTTCCACAGTTAACTGGAAAAGACTTCACACCCGTGAACATAGCAAAGGCGATAAAAAGACAAGAATATAATTAAACGGATGCATTCCGAAAAATAAGAAACAAATCATGGATGTCAAGGCCGCTATTATTGAAAATACGGGTCCTCTAACAAAAAAATGTACCAGTGGGTTTCTTAACCCGGGCGTTATATTTTTTTTAGATACCTTTCATACTTGAGCAGAAATATTTGACACCTAATCGAAGAGAAATACCCGGTTCAATATTAAAGCAAACTGAAAAACATCACGCCCTAGTGACACACACATACATTGTTTGAATAACAATTGAGTAGTTGACTGTCAGTCCATCGACTTTTTGACTGACTGACTGATTGACTGACTGACTGATTGCCTGATTGTATTTTTAAAATGATAAGATATGTTGTGTAACGAGATGTGTAACGATAGAACTTGTTGCAAATAGTGTTACAAAGATTAGAGTACTGCGCTAAAATTTAGTGACAATAATGAGTTTAACTGGACAAATAGTTCGTTATTTAACAGTAATTCAATATTGGATGCTGGAAAAAAAAAGATTGACGACTTTTTCCATAGTCACTTGTGTTGAACAGATATTTTTTTGTGACCATGCCTACCTCGAGCACGGTTACTAGCGTGACTATAAAACCAGTCTACATTAGTTAGATAACAATCAGTTCTCCTAAATTTCTGCCCCACAACCGCAAGGCTGCCGATCTGAAACAAAAAAAAAAACAAAATGATTGGTATAGAACCACAATAATATCAGAGCTTATCTGAACAAGGTCACGTAAAGAAAAAGTAAAAAAAAAAATACTTGTCTATGCGTGCATGACTCTGCTTGGTACAGATTTCAATTTCATTCTGCGGTCGATAGTCTCAGCTGAGTGATATTTGAACTGCACCAAACGGAGCTGTTTCAAGTTTTCAATATTTCTCAACTGTTGAAGAAACTGTAGAATATTTTATTACTAAGTATTTGGCGTGACTTCGATACATATACATTCTGCTCATCCCTAAGATACAGTTCACCCCTCCTCCACAATTCATCAGGTCTCTAGCATACCCACCGGTTGCTTATAATGAGACGATTAGGTACATATTGACATTCAACATTTATCCAAACACAATATCTTTGCATACACATACTCACCTCTTTTATCCCCGAAGGGGCAGACATAGGCATATTAGAACGCTCCGTCCGTAATTTCAGTCCCGCTTACATATAGGTGCAAGCCGGACGGAAATAATGTGCTCACATTACGGTATTCGTCCTATGTGGGAATTGAACCCACAATATTTGGGTTAGCAGTCTGGACCGCTAGCCACTAGGGTAATTTTGAAGAGTAAGAAAAAACTTTTTTTAATATTGCCAGCATCTGACACACAACGCCATCTAGTCCCAAACTAAACGGAACTTGTATTATACATTGAAAATACATACATAAATTTGGTCCGTCCCGGGAATCGAACTTGAGACCACAGCAGCAGTCGCATACACTACTACTGTGCCGCCGAGGCAATTCTTGAGTTTTTAGAACTATATCACTATAAATAAATTTTCCCAAACAGTAAATATGATTTCCCAACGCATAGACGGCACTTGACCTCAAGAACGAAACACAAGAGATGTGTGTATCTAATTAAGATTCTTAGACGTGTTATTCATAGTGCAAACACACTAAATTAGTGGCACAAACAGAAGCCTTAGTACAACGACCTGTTGTGACTTGCGGCCATACAAAGCCAGAACTGGGACATGCTAGTTAAACTGCGTTCTACTTAATGCTTTCAGCAACATTTTAGTGTTGAATACTTGGATGATGTGATGTAGTAAATAAAGACCGACGGCTACTGTGTTAAGTATTGTGAGTTTGGAGTGTTGTGCGTTACTGCTTATATGTTCTCTTTGTTTTTTTTATTCGTCACATTGTAGTTGCATTGATCAGCTGTGAGATCCACATTGTTACTTATTGTGACATAATTTGAACACAATATGTGCAGAAGTTTTTAAGTTGAACACAAAAAAACTTAACATTTTTATACATAGACTAGATTACGACCACGGCTTCTCTCGCTTATAAGTCATGTTTCCGTGAAGGTGCATTGAAATATGTTCAGTAATTTTTGCGTGAAAGCATAACAAACATCTATACATCCTCACAAACTTTCACGTTTGTAATATTAGTTGAAATTAGTAAGATTGACAAAAACAGACACTGATTTAGAACTTTCATGGTATAATTTAACGTCTCGTTTGTGTAATTGATTAGTCTGTTAGTCTGGTAGTTAGTTACCTAGACTTCAGAGCCAAATGGCCATTACTAACCGTGACAAAGTATTGTCTGATGAACGCAGTCATTTGTTCTCTCTGGGTGTAATTTAGCTATAATGTTACATATACGAGTCATCAACACCAACAGCCTTTTACAGTCCACTGCTGGACATAGGCCTCTCCTTAGCAAGGAGGTTTTGACCTACTATACCATGCTGGCCAGACGAGTTGGAATAGGGTTTGTTCCAAGTTTTCCTTCTCTTTGTAATGATGTTGTCTTGTATACTTTGTTCCCTTCGTCGCTTTTTACGACACCCACGGGATGAATAGGGTTGGTAACACTATATATTCTTAATCCATCACCACACGGTTATATACGAGTAGATATGTGTAAATATGTTATCAGTAATCTATTTTTCGTAGTACAGGCTCTGCCTAAATTGAGACAAGATGGTCGTATGTGATACGTGCGAAGTGATTATTATAAAAGAAATGAAAAATAAAAAAGTAGTTTTTCAACTGCAAAATATATAGTTTGATTCAACATTGTCTATGCTTTGCTATATTATCAGAGAACTCATCTATATTACAAATGTATAGATATCTTTACTTAGCTACCCCTCCGTACTGAGGGTGGTTAGCAGACAGTTGGGATGACAGCGAAAACCCCTCCTGTGTTTGAGAGTGGGAAGGGGGGTTGCGCATGTCTGCTAGATAGATAATTATTTTTTGACGTCGATAATAAAAAAAAGTAATGACACAACTTTACTTTTTTCTTATATTCTAAGGTTAGAAATGTCATAACTTAAATTTTATGTCTTTTAAATATTGATTTCTATGTATCACACCCCATTTTCATCCTATGGGTGTCGTAAGAGGCGTCTAAGGTAGCAAGCTATACAAGCAAATCACTATGAAGAGAAGGAAAACTTGAAAGAAACTCAGCACCTACCCGTCTGGTCAGCGTGATATACCAATACCGCATCTAAATAAGACTATATCCGCAAATAACTTAACTTACAAATAAATTGCTCAACAATTACTGTTATACGTTGAGAAATTTAAACTAAATTAGCCATATTTATTCTACGTAATTAGTGTACTGTCATATACGTAATTTCACAGTTATTGTGAGATTTTTCACACCTGTGTAAGCTGATATAAATTCCTTTGTTGACTTTACTCAAAGGTATAGTGCCAACATTGCCAGATTAAGTTAAAATGACAAATGAACTTGGCTACGTAGGTAAGAGATATTTATTTTATCATCCACTGCTGAAATAGGCCTTTCCTTAGAAAGGAGGTCTTGGTCTAGTATACCACACAGGTTAGTAGACTTAACATGACCATAATTTCATAGGTAGTAAGTTTCCTTAGTCGCCTCTTACGACAACCACGAGATGAATAAGTGACACGGTGTATTCTTATTCGACCACCACAATGATAGGCGATTAATGTCTAATACAAATTAACTCTCTCTGAATAGGGAAGAACGTTTATTAATCAATAATAATATACAATTAAAGCCTTTTTTTTTTTTTTAACGCATGGAATGCTTTTCGCACCATACCTGGGACTCCCGGAAAACCGGTCTACCCACTAAATCCCGCGGCGGCCTACCTCGGCAGTTGGGAGGAACTCTAGGAATGGATTAGCGGCTTCTAGAGTCCTCCCTGCCATACTTCACAAGTGAGGTACATCTCAGGCACCTCATGCCCCAGGGGCATACAATTAAAGCCTGGGTATTATCTTCGTAAATAATTAATTACCACAATAAACCTAACTGCGTCTGTTGTTGATTTAGAACATGGAACAGACTATACTTGTCAACGTAGTCATAAAATATAATTATCTCGAGATAAACACGACATATTGTATACTAGTTGTTGTATTAATTTAATATATTTTATGCACACACAACTCCGTGTAGTGACGGATTAAGAATACATAGTGTTACCACCCCTATTCACCCTGTGGATGTCGTAAAAGACGACTAACGGAACAAAGTATGCAAGACAACAGAGAGAAAGAAAACTTGAAACAAACCCTATTCTAACCCGTCTGGCCTGCGTGGTATAGTAGGCCGAAACCTCCTTGCTAAGGAGAGGCCTATGTCCAGCAGTGGACTGGAAAGGCTGTTGATGATGATGCACGCACGGTCTAGTCTGGTTAACAATCCTGATATTGTGTGATGAACACGCTCATTTGTTCTGGGTCTTGGTGTTATTTATCTAACTATGTATTTCTGAGTCATCATCATCATCATCATCACATCCGAAAGGCGTCCACTGCTGCACTTAGGTCTCTAAGGCTCTCCACAACAACTGGTCTATCGGTCAAGGCATATATTCGGAGCGCCTTATAGGGCCTGTCCATTCCGCCTTCCGTTATGTGGTGACCACTGCAGAACTTTCTGATCCAATCGAATGTGCCTTCGATTAATTGAATCGAAATCAATAAAAAAGTATACAGCCGATATGACTGCATGGAGGGTGTGGTGGCTTACGTAGTCATTTCGCTTCCTACTGCACTGAGTATTGTGCATCCTACCCCACATACGAGACAATTTGTGTGACAATTCTTTGGAATCACTTCACGACTGTACTAAATAATAAATATTTCGGACAAATGTCCGATGAACTAGATAACGTCAAATGACACACATCACATTTGACGTCATCTAGTTTCAAACTAAGCAGAGCTTGTGCTATGATAACTAGACTGACTGATAGAATACTTATATTTTTTGTTTCTGTAAATACTTACATATTATTGATAGAAAACACCCAAACTTCGAAACAAATATTTACAGATCATACAAACATTTGGTCCGACCCGGGAATCGACCCGAGACCTCAAGCACAGCAGTCGCATTCACTACAGCTGCACCACGGACGCAGTGAAATCCTTCATTTGAATGAATATTTTGTATGATATTCTGCTACATATCTATTCTTTCTAATACTTGTAAAAACGTGTATTCCAAGTTTAATCGTGATGATTAAATTAGATATAAAAACGTTATAAACAAACAAACACATCCCACATCAGTTAGATCTACATACAACGTGGTGTAATACTCCTGCGTCGATGTTTTACGACCTCGTAAATAGAATAACTATAAAAATTGTTGCTCTGTAAGATTTATCTTGAATTATGTTCATAATAAATACAAGCATTTATATCTTTTTTTTTCTATATTAAGAGCCTGCCAAAGTGACTCTACTCTGCCTGATGGAAAGCATGAGTAGAATCCAAGAGTTATGGTCACCATACTCATTGCAAATGCAGACAATGCAGTATGGTGACCCACACCATGGTGGCCTTGTGAGATGCTTTTTCACACCCCGCTTGGGGATGTAAAAGGCATGACAGTCATTGTGATAGTGTAAGGCTCACACAGTTACCACGATAACTGTCACCCCTGCATCAATGGGCCTCCGGTCTCACACTCACCAACAAAACACGACAACACGAATGCTTTAGCTTGGTCGTCTGTGGGAGTACTGCCCCGGTCGAGCCGACCAAAATATCGTTGATATATAACCTTATTTAGAACTATCGGACTGTCTTTATTTTTCTGATTATTAATCTTAGAAGTTAATATTTACTCAGTTCCATAATATATTACCTTGTTTTAAAATTTGATCTTAGAAAGCATCGTAAAAATACAATGAGCGTGCTGTTTGTAAGAACATATCCACTTTGAAATTGCAAATTGTTTTATGTGACTACAAGAGTGTCCATTTTTGAAATAAATCATGCTAATAGATTTTCATCTTAATAGCTACTAAACTCTCATCAATCAACCTATCACCGTCCACTGCTAAACGAAGGTCTTTTTTTTTTTTAACGTGTGGAAATCCCCTCGGGCCGTCACCCCACCAGGGCTTACGGCGGGGTGGTGTATCGGAATCGGACCGACTAAAACCACACGGTGTGCCACTTTGCGCCTGAGATAGGAAGGTCTCCCCCAAGGAGCGCCAACCATACCGGTCTTGGGCAATTCGTATCCATCCGCTGCTATCCACCTTCCTCAAGTCATCGTTCCATCGCGCTGTAGGGCGCTCTACACCGTACCTACGCCCTACTACTAAATAATTTACTGAATTTCCCAACACCAAAGTTGTCTGTTCATGTGTTTCTTTCAGATAAACTACTCAATGATCATTAGCAGATTGTTAATTGTATATAGAGTGGTGAAACGAGAAGCTTTTGGATGCGGGCGGCATGGGACTGGCTGTTGTGGAGAACTTTGGGGCAAGCCTATGTCCAGCTGTGGGTGTCTTTGGCTGAGATGATGGTGATATGTGTAAAGTAACTTACCTAGTAATCTTTTAGGGTTCCGCTAAAATCTATAAATATGTAAAACCGAACGAAGTTAAAGTCACAATAGTCAAGTGCAAAATATTTGATTTCTCTTTTAATTAAGAACATTTTAGTTAGCGAAATCCAAAAGGTGTTAGTGATTCAGACAACACCCACACATACTTATATATCCATTAGCCTCAAACTGATCAATCTATTGAACAAATAGAAACTTCTAGACATCATAATGTATTCCTCTTAGCCTAAAAGTAATGGATAAAATCTATTAGTTTTCTATTCACTGATCCCAGGTCCTTAAAGCGGGGTGTAAAAAAGCATTTCTCTAGATCACCATAGTGTAGGTTACCATACTGCATTATCTGCCTTCGCAGTTAGTATGGTAACTACCAACCACTCTTGGATTCTCTTCATGCTTCTGGTAGAGTAGACACTTTGGCTCGAGTGGAATGACGAGGCTTCGCAGAAAACCGGTGTAAAGCTATTTTTTCAATGTTTTTTACTGAGTGTGATTGAAATCCTAATCGTCCCCCTACTCATTTGAAAGGGGGGACTCTAAAGACGACAACACACCTGAGTTTCTTGAGTTACATAGACATGGCGCGGCAGTAGTTACCTGTTTGGTTAATCAGTCTATTCGTTTTCATGCCGTATCTCATTATCACATAGATTGTTCTAGAAATGACGATTTATTGTGAGTCAAATCTAAGTTGGTTTAAACTAGTAAATAGCAAACATACGCGTAACTCAGCGAGACACAGATGACTTCACGATTGCACAATACACGCAAGTTCTTTGTCTAAGTTATCTCACGTTGCACTAAGTATAGCTATCTACTGAGTGTAAATAACACTGCAATTAAATCATTATACCTAGTTTGTTGTTTTTCAAAGTTAGCTGGAATTTTGACTTGAATGCACGGTTGGCCGCCGCACTCTACTGCACAGAGTGTTGTAGGATCAAACCCCATATGAGATAACACTTTACGTGATCCATAATTGTTGTTCTGAGGCTGGGTGTTCTTTGTGTCCGTTTCTGGTATGTTTGTAAAATCCCCCGTGACACAAGATTTATTCCTAGTGCACGCGTTGTCTTTTTATAAAATAAATAAGTTTGATTCCATAGATGGAAAAAGGGAATTTTAAGTCACTTAGGCGTTGTTATTAGTACCTACTTCCGTTTCAATTAAAACTGGAATTCCATTGTAACTTATGTTTACGAGAGTTGAAACGTTTTCTCTAGATCATCTATTTACTTTGACTGGGCTGACGTTTTGCCTAATTTGCACGCGCTATGACCACAAGCTGTCTGGTGCAGCAGTCTCTGCGGCGTTGACTCCGATATGTAGAAGACTTGCATCTTTTTTTTGATTATATCAGAATCCAACCGAATAAGAACAGACATTGCCAAAAAACGTAGCTTACTGATAAATGTATGCGATTTTTTTTTTATCTTAAGAGCCTGCCAAAGTGACTTTACTCTGCCTAATGGAAAGCATGAATAGAATTCAAGAGTTGTGATCACCATACTCATTGCAAATGCTGACACCGCAGTATGGTGACCCACACTATGGCGGCCTTGTTAGATGCTTTTTCACACCCCGCTTGGAAACGTAAAAGACATGACAGTCATTGTGACAGTGTAAGGTTTACACAGTTACCACGATAACTGTCACTCCTGCATCAATGAGCTTCCGGTCTCATACTCACCAACGAAACACGAGAACACGGATGCTGGCGCTTTAGGTTGGTCTTTTATAGGAGGGTAGTACTGCCCCGGTCGAGCCGGCCCGCTAGTGCTGAAATCAGCGTGGCTCTACTACCTAGTCCGTCCAACTCAAAGTTAAGCTTCAAACTGTTAGGTTATAATTTCCCACTTATGTCTATGAGTGGGGTTTATACGGACACTAATAATGTCAGACTATTAAGTAACGTCGCAAAACCCTTTGTTAAGAAGTACTTAACATGGTGATAAATGTAGACTTGGTTCCATTGACTCGCTGGTAAATGAGACGAATTAAGTAAATTAGTGGACAAAGCAAAGAGGTAAATTAGTTCATTAAGCCTCGCTTTAAGCGTTATTAACGATTTAGCACGAGCTATATAGCAATAGCATGCTAAAATAACTGGTTATATAAAAACAAGTTATATTTTTTTTTATTAATTTCGCACCAAGATTGTGACATATGCAATGACAATTTAGTGGATGGATCTCTAGTGACAATTGACTACCGCTACCCATTATCACCAGCAACTCGGTAAACACACGGTAGCCCTTAAAGTGCTATGGTGACAACGGTAGCAAAACATGGAATCGATTCTAGAAGAAAGAACTCATTGGACGGCAACTTATAATTCTTGGGTCAAAGGTGTACAAGGTACTTAAGATATATAAAAAAGGTCCACAATACAAACGAAGTGATCAAATCGTGACATTCAAAAACACACATTACTTTTCTACAGTACAATATACGTTAAGCAATTACCTTACCCATGTATTATTCAGATTGCGTTTCAAATGATCTCAGCTTGTCAATGTCGCAGCGATAATCGAAGCGGCAATCTTCGTCATCTATACGTGACCATTCCACCCTTCGGTGCGAAGGCACTTGTCAAACGTGACCTGTTGTGTATTGAGACGTGTCGAAACTTGTCCACAGTGAATTGTTATCTTTAGGTATTTGTCGCGAAGATGATTCACTGGTATACTCGCGCCTGAAAACGTAGGCGGAGAAATGAGTAAAACCGACATGCCAGACATAGTTTGGTCCCATTCAGAGACAGATCCTTTTATGTCATTTGGACATAAATCGGTTTTGTCTAAAGGTTGAGAGTATATTACTGAAGGGTTGCATACTTGTTAACCAAACTTTTGGCACGCACTTATTTCAATATATAGGAGTTGTAACTACCGTCATCTAGTAACTGATGTTTTAAGAGACACTGCTTCGTAAATCACACATATTACGAATATGTCTGAGAAGTCCGTCATAAACTGTTTTTTTATGATACGAAGACTGTTACGCGTATTAGAGTCAGAACACTCAACCATCAGATCAGACCCGTCGCCTTAACCATTACGTCAAACAAACACACAAAATGACATACCAAGGTGATGTCCCTCTTACCAAACGACAACACAATAAACACGTAATTATCCCATCATTTTACCCTATTATTTAAATAGTTAATCATTTTCAAGTTAATTATTGCTTTTTGTAATTCTTCTGTACAATGTTTACTAAGGAGACGTACGCATTGTCGCTTCGGGGCATGCGAAGTTCACGATTTGTCGTGATATGTTTGCGATTACTCCATGTAACAAACCATTAGAAGTAAGGGGAAGTGTGTTGTGTGTGTTTATGTGAAGGTCGTATTTGTTATGTAATTTACATATTAACTGCAATAGAGAGAATGTTGCTTAAGTGAGCGTGGTTTAGTAGACCTGCAGATTGTTCAGCACGAATGTGAGCTGTTAATTTTCACATCTTTCTAGATTATCTTGGGGTACAGGTTTATTTGTGTTTTAAGGTATCACTACGAAATGGAAGGTTTGTGGTTACAATTTTAAATATGGTCAGTATACACTTCTGTAGTTATTAAATTTGTTATACATTTTTTTTTATTGTATTAAAGGTTTTTAAAGTTTACCATACCTATTTGTGGAACATCTTAAAGTGTATAGTATAAAAAATGTAAATATTAAAACCAAATCAAATAATATACAAGTAGCAAACCCTTTCCAAAAGGTATCATTCTTACACACTTCTTCTTTTCCGGAGGCCTTTTGATGCAGGGGTGAAAGTTATCGTGGTAACTGTGTAAGCTTTACACTGTCACGATGACTGTCATGCCTTTTACGTCCCCAAGCGGGGTGTGAAAAAGCATCTCACAAGGCCGCCATAGTGTGTGTCACCACACTGCATTGTCTGCATTTGCAATGAGTACGGTGACCACAACTCTTGGATTCTATTCATGCTTTCCATCAGGCAGAGTAGAGTCACTTTGGCAGGCTCTTAATATAGAAAAAAAAACAAAAAATACAGGACAAACAACCTTAGTATTACAAAATCACTTCGCACTTTACTTTTTGATTACTCTTCTTGCATATCTTAAGACTCATTGTCTTAAATGACGACGTGGTTTGTAACATGCGACTATTAATCGCAAGTGTGTGCGTGTAATATCCGCAGTACTAACCGCATTCCCAGACAAATGTTCTTACTGTTTCTTGAGTTATGTCTCCGTGTCTCTTTTACGAATACGTGTCGTAATGAACATGAGCTCTTAACACTAAAACGTCAAAGACACGACTGAACTGTCGCCATGTGTAACAAGTATTATGTTTTTAGTGATTGATGAACTCGACAAGTAATAAGTGTTAACCGCTGCGTGGTATAAATACGCTAATAAAGCTTAGAAATATCTTGTTTATCTATTATTAGCAGTGGCAGTTTTAAACGTATGAAATTGACTTAAGAAAGAGTTAGTTCTAGTATATTTAAGAACTTAACTGTCTTGGAAAGTGGCCCACTATTCTTAAAAGGATTTTCCAACCACACGTTAATATTACTTTTAATATTAGATGTATTTATTTTAACATTTATTAATATAGAAGTAGCATTAATACAAAAAATGTTGAGGAAATATTATTCAAAATGTTATTGAACATGCATAACAAAATTATTTGTTATAATAAAGTACACTCTTGAACTGTTTTTGTTTAATTAATTTAAATTACAAATAAAAAATTATATAAATTAAAAATACATTTTAAAAGTAAAAACAATTTTTGTTTCATATTTTATGTATGCGATTTTAAATCGCCGATATTAAATCTAATTTCATCTCATCGCGAGCAATGTGTGCAGTATCTTATGCGTTTTACTCATAACTCGATGAGACAAGCGTTTAAAAGAGAAATGATTAATGATATGAGTTTGTTATTGTGTATTTATGTCAAGGCGAAATTTAGGATGCTTCATATGTTTGCGTAAAATTAATGGTGTGCACTCGAAGCCAAGATTAAGATCTTGACAGAACATTTGAGGTTTATAAGAAAGGCACGTACGAAGATATTTTTTTGAAAGATGATATAAATGTCGATAATTTCAAGTGAATTAATATAACTTCTAAAAAGACGAAACAGAAGAAAAAGAAAAGTGAGTTACATAATACTTGATCATCTTACGGCTCATGATGATCTCTTACAGACATGTTTATCATTATCAACAGCATTTAGCACTAGGTAGTAGAGGCAAGCTGATTTCAGCATGAGGGGGCCGGCTCGAACAGGACAGTACTTACCTCCCACAGAAGACCAACCTAAAGCGCCAGCATCCGTGTTGTCGTGTTTCGTTGGTGAGTGTGAGACTGGAGGTCCATTGATGCAGGGGTGACAGTTATCGTGGTAACTGTGTAAGCTTTACACTGTCACAATGAGTGTCATGCCTTTTACGTCCCTAAGCGGGATGTGAAAAAACATCTCACTAGGCCGCCATACTGCGTTGTCAGCATTTGCAATGAGTATGGTGACCACAATTCTTGGATTCTATTCATGCTTTCCATCAGGCAGAGCGGAGTCGCTTTGGCAGGCTCTCAAGATAGAAAAATAATAATAATAATAAATAAACAAATAAATATTTTGTACATTTGACACAAAACGTCATATAGTTTCAAACTAAGCAGAGCTTGTGCTATGATAACTAGACTGACTGATAGAATACTTGTATACTTTTTTTGTAAATACATACATATTATACATAGAAAACACTCAAACTTCTAAACAAATTTTACAGATCATACAAACATTTAGTCCGGCCCGGGAATCGAACCCGATACCTCAAGCACAGCAGTCGCATTCATTACCGCTGCGCTACCGAGGCAGTTACATTGTTCAGCATTTAATTAAATAGTCCACTGCTGAACATAGACTCTTCACGCTTTTGACTGTGGAGTTATTATCAATAACTTATTGACTTTTTTTATGGTGGGCCTACTTGACTTTATGTTAGGGGGTAATTTCTCTATGAAATATATTTATTGGAACATAAATATGTTATCAGAAGTCTGGTTACAATAGTACAAATAGTATTATTTTGAATCAGACGGCCATTTGTGAGGGGTTTAAGTATATTTTCATTCAGCAGAGATCTACGTCCAATAGTGGATTATTATCTATAGTTTTTGCCCGTTGCACCGTCCGTGTGTGTCCCTTATCGTGGTAAATAGTAGCCTATGTGTTATTCTAATGTATAAGCTATATTATTGTTAAGTTTCGTGTAAATCCGTTCAGTATTTTCTGCGAGAAAGAGTAGCAAACTATCCAATTATACTAACATTTGTATGGAACACATATTAGTAGGATTTAGTCAAATTCCGTCCTTAGGCCGAGATAATATGAATAAAGTGTATAAAAATAAATTCTCAGAAGTGTAATCTAAGTATTGTTAGCAGATCTATATCATGTCGACATTGGAATAAGGTCGTTAATGCAATGAACAAAAAGCTTTATTAATTTTTTTATCATTTCAATATCGGTACTGTGTTAAAGTGTAGATATTTGTGGAGTTCGCCCTCACGGTCTGAGGTCCATTGTTTGAGGTACTGAGACAGTTTTTTGTTAATTAATATTGATTGAATGGATGTTGTTTGAGAGGCAGAAGGAAGGTTGCGAGGTTGTTGAGGAATTTATTCACATTTATTTGTAACGAAAATATTTCAGCACGATATATGATAAAGAAACACTATACAGTACCTATGTAGATTTTATTCTTTTTAAAGTATGGAGGTGATGACTCACTTGACGGTAAGTGACTATCGACACTAACAGTTATCGGAGTCTTGGGCCCCAAACCACTCTTTTCTCTTAGTTTGAGGGGGGCCATGGACTCAAAAGACGGCATTGCACTTGTGATTTAAGTTGCATTGTCCATGGGTAGCGATAGTCACTAGCAGACGACTCGTCTTATCACTTGCATTTGTCCCTAAACCCACAAAAAATATATTGACGGCGAGGCCTTCATTTGAATTTCGACCAGATCTACACCATCTTGAGACAAATATCTAGTCTTTGTATTCAATACCATAAGTGACATTTATTTAAATATAATCTTTATCCCAACTGATTAGTAAATTACCTAGTTAAATGTACAACCAATCTACATCTCATTGCCTCACAATTGAAGGAAAACGCAACCGCATTCTGCAACTACCCACATCAAGGGCGACAGTAAAATGTTCGCTGGCGACAAAACACGTAAACTGCTTGAATATACAGTATTTAAGAGACAATACAATCGTGACGAACGGAGATAGGCAATTATGTTTTTGTGTGTGCATACAAAATTGATGTTTTGTTTATCAGGTACGTTTCATAAGTTTAGCGCACCCCGTATACTTATTGTGTGCGTTTCTTAGTTGTATATTAACGAGAATTTGATTCATTGTGTTCAAATACCAATCTCAATACACTATGATTATTTCTTATTTCGTATTGTTTTTAACTTTGACGAATTTCCATAGAAACGTTCGTCTATTATTTTACCTCGTTGGGTCTAAAATTTCAAAAATTCCTTTTTACATTTCGAATTTGTGTTGACGAATCGGTCAGTTAGTTTTAGTAATTTTATGTCTGAACATTATAATGATATAAAGTTACGCCTACTCACCAGAGGGGTAGACGGAGACAATTAATTTCCAATTACTACTGTCCTGGCACACCTTTTTTCGTCCACACTCATCAATAATTGTATGCGTGCTCTTCAGTTCCTGGTGCTTTTTACACGGCCCTTCCTCAGAACTTCACCGCCATGGACGACCTCTGCCGACACCTCCATAGACATCCACTCCGTAAATTCCTTTAGCGAGTCTTCTATCATCCACCCTCTGTACCTCAACCCTGGCGATAATAATATGCTGGGTATTTTTTTTTAGTTTTATTTATTTACGTGCTTTTGTCCTCACATTATTGTAAATTAATTCCATACCTCTGGCCTCGACAACAGTATTTTTTTTGGAATGAAAAATACTCTTGGATAAAGTAACTAAGGTGTGAAACCGTCCTAAGCACATAAACTTCATTTACAATTATTATATCAGGAAGAAGTAATGGTTCCTGGACTAAACAACCAAGTAATTATCTTAAGACATCTGTCTTATTCTGAGTTCAGGATGCGCTTAATTCATCCAATTGTCATAATAAACGGTAGAGCGGTAAACTTCAAACGCATTAATCAATTGTCTTTCTTTTTAATACGAATAGTGGATGCGTGTGGTGTAATAACGGAGCTTGTTAGCATTTAAGGGCGATAGGGGCCTAAAAGGTAAGATAAGAAAAATTCATTAGAACCTAATTCTTACGTAATATAAGACATGTATTTGTATAGCAAGAAATGTTTTGTATATCTATGTTAATACAGTAACAATAATTTACTACTAACAATTTCCAATATTAAATTTTGAGTTGTCTTGGTGGGTTGTCGCAATATTTTTTTATCCTTAGTTTCATTAATAAAGTTAGTATAACAATACCAGAATTTACCTATAATTTTTGAATAATTCGGCAATTTTTCCAGAACTCTCGTCGACTCTAACACAAGAGACAATAATATAACAAGAAAGTACACAGTTACATTTTGAACTTTTTTTTAACTCACCCGAGTTCTTTTTAAAAAATCTGCAAACAAAAAATGAATAAATGCTTATGAAAACGTGTTAAGTACTTGATCTACAACTCTGCAAGTCGACAAATGGATCGAAAGTCACAACCAAATCTTAAAAAAGAAACTTCTTCCCTACCAGGGTACCCTAAAGCCTCTTTAAACCTAGAACATTCAGCTATGGAGAACAGCATCATCATCCAACATAAAGATCCTGCAACGGTTTCAGTCAAAAACTCAGCAAATAATAACTGCAAGCACCCTGGTATATAACAAACACGCGTCTTCACTAAGACCTGATAATTGAGTGTGTCCATAACTATTCAGAAAAATTAAATCGCCATCCAAATCTTCTGGCAAACTCAAACTCTACCTTCAAGAGGCAGAAAAGACGTGCTGCTCAAAATCTGCATGAGGAGCTAGCACCGGTGACATAGCCTTGAATACTGGGCCATATGCACCTTCTTCTTCATAACATCCAATTCAATGTCGTAGAGACAGATTAAATAAATAATAAGAAATACACACATATAACAACGCCATCTAGTCCCAAACTAAGCAGAGCTTGTACTGTGGGTACTAGAAAACTGATATAAATGCATGGATACTGTTTTTTTTTAAATATACCAAATATTTACAGATCATGCAAACATTTGATCCGAACAATCATGACGCTATGGCGTGACCATGATGATAACCATAACGGAATTAAAACGCTACCACTGCGCTTCTATAAAAAAAATATATTAAAAATAAAATAAAATATAAAAATATTTTACTATATATTCATAATTATAATGGTATTGTTTTAAATTCAAGCAAAAACTAAATGTCGATGAACCCTTACACAATATCTCCCGTCTCAAATTAAAAATCTTCCAAAAACCATTAATACAATTTCACAGAGAAATCACTTTGACATGGCAACACTCATGAATGAAAACGTGGTACAGTTAAATTAACCTTTCGTACAAATACCGTTAATGTTGCAATGCATAAAAAACTGTTTGGTAAAAAGTGAAAAGACAGTCCCGTTCGGCCCAATTTTGACTATATCGAGTGCTAGGCCGGCTGGACTGGTCGTATACCACTTTTACCTTACGATTCATGCGGATTTAAGGGTCGATAATGAGTGCGTGGGAATATATATCACTTTTGATAGCCTTTATTTCTACTACAACTTACATTTTAAATCTTATAAACTATATTACTAATGCTAATTATGAATTTACTTTAAAATTTCTATTTGTTGTACTCTAGATCACTAATAATATTTTTGTTTGGTATATTTAACTATTTTTGACAATGACATTTTATGTAAAAAGTTATTTTAAGTATTCCAAGTAGTAGTCGCCTCTTCGGCGTAGGCCTCTCCTAAACCTTTCCATGTATCACGTTGCCAGGCCTCTCGCATCCATAAGGGTCCCAGTCTCTGTTTGGAGATGTCATTCCATCTCTTACTTGGTCGTCCTCTTTTCCTTTTCGTGTCTCTTGGTACCCATTCTGTTAAACGTTTTGTCCATCTGGTATTATTCATCCTACATATGTGTCCTGCCCAGTGCCACTTTAGTAGTCTTGTTCTTTTCCTTACATCCGTCATTTTAGATTTAACCTCATTAACATCAGAAAAAAAAAAGAGTACTAAGAGTACCAAGTTAAGATATAATAATGATATTTTCAGACATCTTGACACAACAAAACAAAACCTAAGCAGTGCTTGTACTGAAAGCTCGATAAAACAAAAGAATATCTATATACTTTTTTGTAACTACAAACATCTATATATATAAAAGAAAGTGGTGTTAATTACACCACTTATAACTCAAGAACGGCTGAACGGATTTAGCTGAAGATTGGTGGGGAGGTAGCTTAGAACCAGGAGACGGGCATAGGATACTTTTTATCCCGTTCGACCGCGTTTCAGTCCAAAATCCAAAATCTGTTTATTTAGTGAATCTAAGGCGGAACGGAGTTCGCGGGGTAAGCTAGTCTATCTATATATATAAAAGAAAGTGGTGTTAGTTACACCACTTATAACTCAAGAACGGCTGAACGGATTTAGCTAAAAATTGGTGGGAAGGTAGCTTAGAACCAGGAGACGGACATAGGATACTTTTTATCCCGTTCCACCACGTTTCAGTCTAAAATCAAAAATCTACTTATTTATTGCCTCTAAGGCGGAACAGAGTTCGCGGGGTAAGCTAGTCTATATATATAAAAGAAAGTGGTGTTAGTTACACCACTTATAACTCAAGAACGGCTGACCGGATTTAGCTGAAGATTGGTGGGGAGGTAGCTTAGAACCAGGAGACGGGCATAGGATACTTTTTATCCCGTTCGACCGCGTGTCAGTCCAAAATCCAAAATCTGTTTATTTAGTGAATCTAAGGCGGAACGGAGTTCGCGGGGTAAGCTAGTCTATCTATATATATAAAAGAAAGTGGTGTTAGTTACACCACTTATAACTCAAGAACGGCTGAACGGATTTAGCTAAAAATTGGTGGGAAGGTAGCTTAGAACCAGGAGACGGACATAGGATACTTTTTATCCCGTTCCACCACGTTTCAGTCTAAAATCAAAAATCTACTTATTTATTGCCTCTAAGGCGGAACAGAGTTCGCGGGGTAAGCTAGTCTATATATATAAAAGAAAGTGGTGTTAGTTACACCACTTATAACTCAAGAACGGCTGAACGTATTTAGCTAAAAATTGGTGGGGAGGTAGCTTAGAACCAGGAGACGGACATAGGATACTTTTTATCCCGTTCGACCACGTTTCAGTCTAAAATCAAAAATCTACTTATTTATTGCCTCTAAGGCGGAACAGAGTTCGCGGGGTAAGCTAGTATTATATATAGAAAACTGTATGTATTTATAAATATATAGATATAATATTCACAGGCTAAATAGAGGTGCCTAAAACGCCCTCATTTGATGATTATTTCAGTTAAGAATAGGCAAATGTACGCCGTCAACTAGGTATTCTAGGCGACCGATAGGAAAATATTGAAAGGATTTTGGGAGAATATTGAAAGGAAAGGTAGCTAAGAAGTGGAGGCAGTGATAGGAAAGGTACATTACTTATAAGGATGTGTTGGAGAATGTGACGAATAACTTGAGCAAGTCAGGGTTGTCGTGAAGTAAAGGGCAGTGTCATAGATGTCTCAATTCTGACATTGTCAAAATTTATATACTCTTACGTCAAAATGAAATTTGACAAACATTGACCTTAAAGGTCAAGAGCACTTACAATTGGAAAGATCATGGTCAATAAATAAATATAAGCAATTACAAGATGACATCTTATAATTATATGATACAAGGATTTGATCGCAAGAGAATTGATGTTAAATAACATTTTATTTAATTTCAATTCAATATAAACTTAACAGTTAATTAAACGTCTAAGACATATCAAAAAAGTAATAATTTTTAGTCTTTAATTATATTTAACTAATTATATGTGGTTAACATTCTGCTACTGACGATTCGTCACCTTTTGCGTTATAGTAAGCTTAAGGCCGCGGTCTTGAAGTGAGCGGGTGTGAAACGGCGCAGTAAGGTAGATTTGCCGGTGCCCCGCTCTCGCTGACTTCGTGTCCGTGGCCTAATTGACTGCTTATCAGCAATCTTTGCAAAACTATTTTAACGATAACGACATCTCTTAATTATGCAAAAGAGAAATATGTAAATAAAAAAGAACTTTATGAAATGTAGATAAGTACTAAAATCGTATACAACCTGGTAGTGATGGGATTAAAGTTAGTTTCCCATGTCGACATGGCTCTTTTAACAAAGTCAGTATGAAATTGTTATCATCAAGTTTAGCCAAATGTGGCCCTGTCATGCAAAATAAAAAATGCCTTATGAGGCCTCGCCCTTATTTTTCTTGTGAATTTTGGGGTAAACAAACAATCAAAGTGTCATCTGGTGGTAAGGGACTACCACCACCCACCATCTGGAACACAAGTCACGAGTTTGTAGATCTCGTCATAGATATAAAATTAATCGTTTTATATTCACAATATAAAGTTATTTAGTTTAAATACTAAGGTCAGTATTTATAAGTAATCGTAACGAATGCCATACAATTGTATCGTGGCATGGTTTGTCTCGATTTCTTTAATGGCGGTTTGGTCACGGTGTGTGAAGAAATATTTGACCTTGTTGTAATGCCGGATTAAGAAAAAAATGTACTGGTTTAAATTGGTTTAAGGTTTTAATTTCCTGTTAATGTTATATTTAGAGGTTGTTAGAACACGTTGAGTTTGCAGCGGACAATGATCCAAGTGTGGTAAAAAAAAAACCGTAAGTATATATAGGTGATACATATAACACTCACGTGGTATGTTAATCTTATGTATTCTAGTTACCATAGATCTTATATATTGCCTCGTTGGTTTAGTGGTTATCGTATCCGACTGCCGATCAGGAGATCTCGAGTTCCATTCCCGGGTCGGGTCAAAAATTATTATTGAGTCTTTCTGGCCACAGAAATACTTGATAACAACCCGGATTTTGGAAGTTAGCCTCTTAACTCCGGAGAGCACGTAAAGCCGTCAGACCTACACCTCATCTCTCTCGGGTCGTGTAGTCCGTCTCCTTGGATTGTTACAGTGAGGGAACAAAGAGTGTACTTGTGTTTGTGAGCACACTGGTCTCCATTATATCAAATATTCCAGAATTGAACAGAATACTTTACGATGTTATAAAAGATACCAATTTTTATTCAAATCAAATTATTACGACCTTTTTACTTTGGGACAAACTCAGTCCATGTACACCCGTCACTATTAATTGTGAGTACATGTTAGTTTTGTGCTGAAACCAGCGCGAAGTATAACGAAAAAGTTAATTTCATAGATTAATAGATGTCTATAGCTACACACGAATCATGTAACAAAACTCACAAAATGTATACGTAAGAAACAAATTATCAAGACCCATATGTCTCCAAAATAGACCACTGTATTTTTAGAGCTTGACAATCTTCAGTCGGGTGCAGAGGATACCTTCCCAGATGAAGGTGTCTCACTTTAAGACACCTTTTTCTAGGTATTGAGACAACGCCCGCACTAGAGATAAATCCTGTGTCGTGAGGGAATTTACACACATACAAGAAACGGAGACAAAGAACACCCAGACTCAGAACAACAATTTATGGATCTCACAGTTGGTTGAAGGTTGAAGTGGTGAAACCCCGGTGTTCCACAGGTTAAAAAAAAAGAAAAAAAAAGGGGTTTGAACCCACCTGGATGTCGTAATAACAGCTGTTCCCGGATTCCTCCTATGTCAGGCGCAGAGTGGCACACCATGTGGTTTTAATCGGTCCGATTCGATCCGACACACCACCTCGCCGTAAACCCCGGTGGGGCGACGGCTCGAGGGGGTTTCCACAGGTTAAAAAAAAAAGAAAAAAAAAGGGGTTTGAACCCACAACACTCAGTACAGTTAAGAGCGGCGTGGCGACCGCTTAAACCACTAGGAAAAACGTGCAGTCCTTCTGCAGTCCGTGCAGTCTTTCTATTAACTTATCCGTCTACATATCTATTACTAATCTTGTAAGTTTCATTAAATTGTCTTTCTAATCAGCTGTTGACACAACTGCAATGCCTCACAAAATAGAAAGTGGGATATGGATTGTACGGTACAGTATGGTGTCCACATCATGATGAGAATTAGGTCATGGTATCAAGGGTTTATGTTTAAACAGCTTGTAGGATTGGTAATGTTGGTATGAATTAAGTCTTTTATGTCAAATATTTTCTTGGTTATAAAAACCTATTAAGTAATTCCTCTTAAAATAAACGTAGGAATGTTTTTTTCGTTTCTAAAAAATCAAAAAAAAATAAATAGCTTTTTACAAACAGTAAGGGACACTCTCCTATTGTTTTTGAAAGATTATTGTTCGATTCAGTGCACCCGGTAGGGGGCTGTAAGCGTGTTCTAGGAATTTTATTTCACTTTTTTGCATGTAACTTCTATTTTTGTCTAAAACATACAAAATTACCTGCCTATAAGATTGAGTCTCTGTTAGAAATTAGATTTACGATTGGTCTCGGCAGGTTAAGCATGAATAAGGTTTTAGAAATGTGTTTCTTTTATCAATATTTTGTTTTAAATTTTGAATTATTTTCAAAGTTTAAACGAAAGTAAAAGAATACAGATCAGTATAATAAATAACTCTCGTGCCAGCTCCATGTTCATCTATTCTTTTCATGTAGTCTAACCAGTGAAGTTGAGGCTCTCGACCACGGCTATACCTTCGTCTCCTTTCCCTATCTGCCCTTACCGTTAGTTGAACGAAAGAGAATATTTTAGGTAACCCATTGGGTCGCGGCCAGCGCGTCGACCCAGACACCACTGGAAAGGAGATTCCCAAAGATATTAATAATTATATGAAATAATAATTGTATGAAAATGACCACTCTCGACGCTAAGTCATGTGTACCAAATAAATTATGAGTTAGCAATTGTAGAAACAAAATCTACGCAAACACTTACATCTTGGCTATGGGGGCTGGTACAAATAGAAAAGAATGGCGCATTCTATTGTCCGAGGCTAAGACATATTATGAATCGCTGAGCCAGCGAAGTCAGTGTGATAGATAGCTAATCATTACCTCATAAAACCTTGTTGTTTTTAAATTATCACATCTCAAGAACACAAGTTCATATCATCACAAAGACAGACTTTCTCCCAACTCAAGGTCGTGCGTCTGTCACCATTGTTCATTGTTGTTATGGGAAAAGATTAGCACTTGATAGCGTCATATTGTCTTTGTGACAGTTAGTTAACCCAAGGGCATAGGGAAATGCATTTTATTTTATGGCGAGTCGATTATACAAACAACAAAATAAAATTTTCTTTTTGTATAATTAGGAGGCAAACCAACGGTTACTTGGCCAGTCATGGTCACCTATAGCTCAGGAAGCCTAGAGTGCATTGCCGTCTTTTGCGTTCCCTTCCTCAGAATCAGGGTGAGGTAGCAATTGGTAGGTACTGGTTGAACGAACTAGTGACCCGGTAATTTTTACACTAATACTTACCCAGTAACACTATTACTACCCTCTAATACTTCTATCTTCTTAAAGCTCAGTAAAGGTCTCATCCATATGAGAAGCACGTCTTGAACTGGTTCAGCTTTTTCTTAGTAAATATCCAAAAATATTATGACAGCGAAACATTACATGGCGGTAGAATTTGCGAGATGATGTAAAATGTTATAAGCTGTCCAGCAGTTTTCACTGATCAATATACATTTATCTAAAAACTAGCGCCACAATAAATATTAATATAAATTATGTTAATATCTTTCACCAAAGCATTTAACCTAGACATTAATTTAAAATACTGTCACTAGTTTGAACTCGACCACAGATTGTCAAGATAATAACTCCTTTCCTAAACTTTAATCTTGTGAAAGCGAATTAATTTGATATTCAATAAATCCTCGTAGGATTAAATATAAGCCTTTATATTCCCAGTCGTGAAAGTGTATGACAAGCTGTCAAGTAAAAGTTCCATAGAGTATAGAAGCCGTAGCCGTAGTATATGGGCCGTCGGAACAGTTACTCAAATGCCATAGACACGTCACTGACATTTGGTGCACGTTTTGAATGGTTATGCGTTCTTTTTTTTCTTTTAGTACTTGCGTGATAAGTATTTAAACATATATTGTACGTGTCTGTCTATGTATTTTCCTTTTGACGTATGATAAAATGTAAAGAAAGTATGTTTTCTTTATTTGATATGAAACAACGGCTTTTAGGCTATGTATTTTTTGTTCTAATTTGATAAGATGCTATTTGTGTTGGGCTTAGTGAAATCTGAAAACCTCCTAAAAAGAAAGTTTCTTTGGCACGCTAGTTTTAGAATTACAAACCAGAGAGCAAACTACACAGTACTGCAACACGAACTGTGCAAATAATTTAAAACCTGGAACTCGTTACCAGCGCACGTGTTTCCCTCCCACTACGATGCCGGGTCTTTTAAGCGGGGCGTGAAGAAGCATCTCACTAGGTTGCCATAGCGTGAGTCGCGATACTGCATTCTCTTCAGTCGCAATGAGTACGGCCACCACTCTTGGAGTCTATTTATACTTTCCATCAGGCACAGTAGAATCACTTTGGTCAAAAAGACGGCAAAGAAAAGGAAAATTCGAAACAAACCCTTTTTTAAAGAGTCCTATGTCCAGCAGTGAACCCCCAAAGCCTGATGATGATGAATGAATAAAGAGCATATTATTATGCTAATCTATATTAATAGTTTTAGATAGATGCTTCTTATACAATGATGAAAGTGTTAATGCTTACATGAAGCATCTGAATGTAAAACTAAACATTATTTATGGATTACCGAAGTATAAGGGAGTATAGATAACTTGGTCGAAAGGTGGCTGCTATTGGACGACAATGGATGAAGTTATTCATAACAGAACTCGAGGTGTGTTTGATAAACCATGTGATTAATTATACCAGATGTGGGGCTGGCGATAAGAGGCAGTTGGCTTCTAGTGCCGGTTTTGTTTATATTTAGTTAGTTTATGAAAGAGTGGCTTTGAGGAATGTTGATATTGTGTAAGGCTAGTGACTTATTAAAGAAAGAAATTGGGTCTACTACGAGTTACGAGAACGATTACCTCCCTCAGATGGTGGAGTACGTAATCACACACACATTAGACGTATCGTACTCTTCCATTTCTCTCAATTACCTAACAATATTCAGAGATGAAAATCAACTGGTAATGATAAATCTATTGCGTTTGCAGTACCTCATGGAAATAGCTACAACCATGCAATGAAAATTACATGGGAATTGCTGTGGAGACAGTATATTTTAATAGTCCACTGCTGGCCATGAATCTCTTTTTAGAAAGGAGATTTTGGTCTGATATATAATGTATGGTATAGTAGCCATTATCTGCAGTTTCATCTAGGATAATGGTCACTGTAGTGTTAAAAGGCCGATAAAACTTTTGAATAATAAGGTTAGGTTTATAGGTAGTAGAGCCACTCTGATTTCAGCACGAGCGGTCCGGCTCGACCGGGGTCGTGCTACCCTCCCGCAGAAGACCAACCTAAAGCGTCAGTATCCGTGTTGTCATGTTTCGTTGGTGAGTGTGAGACCGAAGGCCCATTGATGCAGGGCTGACAGTTATCGTGGTAACTGTGTAAGCCTTACACTGGCACAATCACTGTCATGCCTTTTACGTCCCCAAACGGGGTGTGAAAAAGCATCTCACAAGGCCACCATGGTGTGGGTCATCATATTGCATTGTCTGCATTTGTAATGAGTATGGTGATCACAACTCTTGGATTCTATTCATGCTTTCCATCAGGCAGAGTAGAGTCACTTTGATAGGCTCTTAATATAGAGAATATAGAGAATTGGGCATGCAGATACTTTTATTCTCTAAGAAGAATATAGGCCACCTTTTATCACGATAATTGACATGTCTTCTTAACAGATATAACACATAATGTAAGTACACACACAGGACAAAAAGGTACCGAACATTTCCTACGAGTTTGCCTACATATGTAAATGTATGTATCCTATAAGCTAAAGTTAAACATTAAAATGTAAACATCGAATGCAGTTTATATAAAATCTCGTTATCGTAGCAATCAACTCCAGGCGGTGTTTGACCGATAGCGGGGTCGTCGACCCGGCTCCCACTCCAAGTCTAAGTGGTACTTTAGTTGCAGTAGTACAGTTCTGGACTGTGCTTGAGGTGTGACGTCATATTTACTTCACTGTTATATAAGAAGAAATATTTGTAATCCAAAGCGAAGTAAAATTTACTGTGATTCAGTTTTTTAAGGGTGAAAATATATTTGTATGTTGTTACAAAAAGGAAACGTATTTTTTTTTGTTGTTGACAAGTTTGCTCGAGTATTTTTTGGTATAGATGGCCAACGAACACGCTAGTCCCTAGATGGGCAGTAACCACCACCGCTCATAGGAAAACTCAAACATCTACAGTGCTTTTGAGTCCGCAGAAAACGATTTTGGGTAATTTTGGAGTTTGGTAACATCATTTATTCGGCAAAAACAACAAAAACATTGATAGCATGATTTTCTCTTCTTTGGAATAACTTTGATCAAGCTAAGCTTGTGCCGATGCATGACTGTTTTGTACAGCGTAGAAACTGTTACTCCAGTAATGTGGAATACTTAAACTTAACTGCTTACCCTGATCGAAACGTCATGCAATTTCAAAGTTATTAATTCCTAAAGTAATAACTATATATTTCATTGCATAATAATACCGTAAATTATAATCTATTTGACGGTCACTAACATCGGTATTCTGACTATAATGATTACCCAACGTTGTCACATCGCGTAGGCTGCGCACACGCATGCCTGTGCTATATTAAACTCGCGACCCCGCTACCTCAGGTGTCAGAGTTCGATGCCTGGGAAAGTAAATTATACGTGATTATTTAAATTGGATGCGATGGGTAGTGTTAATACGAATATAAACTCGCTGGAAGGGTTTATGATTATAAGAATATATAACGGTTACAGAGTCATAAAGTAATATTTTAAACTTATAGTAGAACCCTAGACTTATTTTAAGTCCTGTCCGTAAGATCCCTCTACCCGCTTGAAGCTTCCTCTTGAGTCCTGGATAGGTTCTAGATTCGTTGATTCTGGAATGACCCTTTTCCTGATGAGTTGAACTCTGGAGCCTTTAAGAGTAGAGTGAACAGGTTTCTTTTAGATGGGCGTGTACCACCTTCGTCTTCATCTACACTTTCCATCAGGTGAGATAGAAGACAAACGCCTATTCCATTACAAGTATAAAAAAAATGACCATGAAAAAACTTCTTTGGCCTAGATAGGTTTTTTATTGTAGCGTATCAGAGCCAGGCCTTGGTGATTGGTATATAAAACACCACATATCCCTGACTACCCACAGACACAGAGAAAAACGGCACACGTACGTAAAGAAACTCGCGTTCCATTGATTTTATTAGTTAGAAAGATCGCAACAAGTTTGCTTGCCAAGAAAGGAGTATCAATAAATTACATACATTAGAAATTGTCAACTCATTTCCGGGTATACACACAATTTACCAATCCACATCGCTAAGTAAATATGGTGAACATGAACATATGTTTTTCCATTGCCATAATAACTGAAGTAAGTGGTGAGAGTCGATATTTACGCACGTTTATAATAAGGGAGTCAACACGGATGTCACAGTTCGACAACGGGGCTGGCTACTTGAATTTTTTACAGTAGAAATTTAATCAAACAAGTATTAATGACTTAATGAGTGATATTAATGACTATGTTATTAAGGTACAAGGTTTGCCTCAACTGCTAACTGCGGTTAGCGGGCACAGCGCCAGCGGGGTAGGGGGAGTGGATTAATTACAGCAGCTCCCGGAACCCACCTATTCCAAGCGCAGAGTGGCAGATAGTGTGGTTTTAGTCGGTCTGATTCCAAAACAACACCCAACCACAAACCCCGGTAGGTGAAGGCCCGTGGCAATATCTACACGATAAAGAACAAAAACAAAAAAAAAGAATTTGCCTCAAGTTTTCGCTCCAATAAAATTAACTTGACATATCTCATCACAAATTATCCAGTGTTCCCACATGACGCTAAATTTATATTCTCGTCACAGCTCTTAGGTCACACTTGCTAGCTGTTACGTTTATCTTACAGCTGTACAACAAAACCACCGAACATGTAATCGCCGAATTCGCATTCCTCTTCGAGCGAGCTACATAACTTTAACTTAGTATTAAAACCACGTGCACCCTGTATGTGGAATATTTATGTTAGGGTTGTCAATATGTGACTGCCTAAAAAAATAGGTGATGCATTCAGGGTTTTATATATTATATATGAATCTAGCTGTTTACATTTGTAGATTACAGAAGTACAAAATAAATATTTTATTACTTTTTTTTATGTATGGGAACCGTACTGGCACAAACAGGCCAGTCTCGACATGAGTGATACCACTACTTCCCATAAAACTGGCGTTATGTAGATTTTTTGTTGCTTTTTAATGAGTTAGTAAGATTATCAGAGTTCAAACCTCCCCCTCTCCTGATTCTTGATGAGCCTGAAACGCGCGACTTCTAACGTGGCAACGATCCTCGTTTGCAAAAAGAAAAAAATTGTGTATTTTTTTTATTCTTATGATTTCTTTCAAATAAACGGTATTTGTTTAGCAATTTGCCTAAAATTGACAAGGTTAAGTTATGACTACAAGTCAATGTTCTACATTTACTTAAACATTGCTAACGGTATTTCCCTACGGCTTTCCCTGTATGGTGACAACCCTAAATACAATACATACATGGTGATTGCGTGAATAAGCTTTAACAATACACTCACGAATTGTGTGAAAGTGTTCTACGCGTAGCGGGATTGGAACAATTCAGTTATCGTGTGTACCGTGGCTTAGGACAGACCACCTTACTGTCAGGAACAAATGATATTATATCGTTTTATTTAAAGGAATCGCAAACCAGTAGCCAATAAGGAGACATCATATTTTATCCAAATACTCAGTCAATTAAGGTGAGTTTCTAAAATTTTTTTTCTAAACACCTCTTACACGGTACGCTAGAGATCGTGGGTTTGATTCCCACTAAGAACAAATAATTATAGGACGAGCACTATTATTTTGTATTTTTTTTATCTATGTTTTAGAAAAAAAAATATAAAAAATAAATAAAACTATGGGATTATGACGACTAATTATTATTATGTTATCAATTCGATAGTTTGCCAATACGATTGTATGTATATGTGTTATTAACTGATAAAAATGATACGGACACATGTATTAACAGACTGCACGGATGGTGATGATTTAAGCAGTCGTCTCGCTGATTTCTACTGCACCGTAGTGTTGTGAGTTCAATCTCCGTATGGGATAACACTTTATGTGATTCACAAATATATATTTTTTATTTCAAGAGCCTATGAAAGTGACTCTACTCTGCCTGATGGAAAGCATGACTAGAATCCAAAAGTTGTAGTCACCATACTCATTGCAAATTGTGACATTGCAGTATGATGACCCACACAATGGCGGCCTATTAAGATGCTTTTTCCGCCTAACTTGGGAACGCAAAAGGCATGACAGTCATCGTAGCATTGTATTACATACACTTACCACGACAACTGTCATCCCTGCATCAATGGGCCTCCGGTCTCACACTCACCAACGAAACACGACAGCACGGATGCTGGCGCTTTTATTGTTCTACGTCTGGGTATTGTTTGTGTCCGTTTCACCTATGTTTGTAACGTCCCCCGCGACACAGGATTTATTCCTAGTACGAGAGGAATCTTTAAAAAAAAAGTTTAGCATAGACAACAGTCTGGAATAGCACATACAAAAATGCCATTATTTTTTGTGTAACACCGTTTCTGTTACAAACGAATATGGGTGCTGAATCCCCACTTTAGAGGTAAAAAAATTAAAAACGACTGCATAAAATACACAATCCGAACGCCCATTGATGCAGGGGTGACACTTATCGTGATAACTGTGTAAGCCTTACACTGCCACGATGACTGTCATGCCTTTTACGTTCCCAAACGAGGTATAAAAAAGCATCTCACAAGGCCGCAATAGTGTGGGTGCATTGTCTGCATTTGCAATGAGTATGGTGACCACAACTCTTGAATTCTATTCATACTTTCCATCAGGCAGAAGTCACTTTGGCAGGCTTCTAATATAGAAAAAAAAAACACAATCTAAACGCAGTGTAATGTTGCGTGAATATCATAAGATTGTAAACAATAGGTATTTGTATTGACACTGGAATTCAATTGTTCTGTAGATAGTGACAAAATAACTTGTTTTTAGTTATTTCTATAGAAACTAAACGCATATTTGAAGATATCTGTGTCTAATCTGTTTAATGAACCTGTTGGCTTATTGGTTAGTGATACCAATATGCCAAAGGTCGTAGGTTTTATTCTCATCTGTGTCTGACTGTACCTATTTTTTTTTACACACAATGCCATCTAGACCTAAATTAAGAAGAGCGTGTACTGTAGGTATTAGATAACTAATATAAAAACATATTATTTTTTTGTAAATGCAAACATATATGAAACAAATATTTGCAGATCATACAAATATTTGGCCCAATCCGGGCAATCGAACCTGAGACCTCAAGCACAGCAGTCGCATACGATACCACTACGTAGTTGAGGCAGTTAATTTAATAATAATAGTTGTTTTGTTTGTTAATTTATAGATAAAAAAATGTGTTTGAAAAAATATATTTACGACACTTATATGGTTAAATATGGCTGTAATATTTAAATTAAAGCCTAATTTAATATGCTATTATGATATAATAGTTTTCAACAATGGTTTCTACTTAAAATTATATTTTAATCCGCATATTTTTTTACTGTACCCAAAAACGTAAAGTTTTACATTGATTGGTTCAGTAGATAACACTAAAAAGCGTAACAAACAAACAAAATAAAGAAACTAAGTTAATCATTTACAATATTTCATTATGACATTATTTTTTTAAGGTTACAGTTTAAGGTTACGAAATATAATTATGTAATGTATATTATTTAATATAATACATAAATTATACAAAAAAAGCCGAATTCATTACACATCATTTTTAACTCTGCATTTTATTCATAAACATCGCATACGATAATCGTATAACGTAAATAATTCAACAATTCTACTGATTTCCAATAATTTGTCTGTAGATAAAGTTCCCATAAATCAGACTGGATCACGCTTATGTTATTAGCATGGTCACAAAACATATGTACACACGCAGAACACGCGATCAACAGAACATGTCAATTATACACTTGTTTCCACTGTTAAAATAGTGCTTTAATTACCACAACACGTTACTTTCCCCTCTCTTTGGTTGGAAAACTGCGAAAGTTGTGTGCGCGGGCGCAGTAACCGCGCAGCCATCGCAACCAGTGATACATAACGTTATTTTAAATATTGATCGATATTTTAAAAATAGAACGAGCGTGACAAACGACAGTGTCGAACAGTGAACTAAGTCTGGTTCTAAATTTAAACTGCATACCAAACCGAAATATAGAACGCCCAACGGATTGCATGTTCTAAATTTAAATCTCCGAATGCAGCTGCCAGTGTGAACTTTGTCATGGGATTCCGGCTTCTTTAGTAAGTTTGAGGAAGGAATTGAAAATGTGAATAAAAAACTTTTTGACTTCCGCGCCATACCAAAAATATTTTTTTAAATTTTAAGTGAAAATTGGTACCATGTGGCCAGTTTACATCCTTTTTCTATTTCCTGAACACAGACCGGACATACGTGTACGAAACCCCGTCCTTTTTTGTTTACCCCATTTCCCAGTCCGTAAGTAGTAGTACTCTAGTAGTATACCCTAACTTCCTCGCCTTATCTAGTTTCCTTACACCAATTTACCGTCTTCCTTTGTCCAGTCAGCAAACGATAACATTCACAAACAAAATTTCCATTCTGATGCAAATGTCATCAATCAGATTCGGCTTACTGTTAAAAGAAACTAGCCAAAAGTTGCACCAACCCTGAATAATGTTGCAAAACAGGGCATGATGTTAGATACAATGCAGCCGATGCTTATTGGAAGATAATGGTGCGAAGTTCGTGATCTTGGTTCGATCATTGTATAATAATAATTGCCACTGATAGTGAAAGCATTCGGCTGCCGTCGTGTTTATTGATAAATATTTTCCTTCTATTTATGCACTTTCACTGTTCGTAGTACGTTTATTCACGTAGTGCGAGTATCGAGTTGTTTTATAAAAATATTACCGCATGTTTGCAGTTCTTTTGTTTTGTTAGGTATTTTAGTTTAATCACTGGTCATTAAAACCACAGTTTGTGTGACGTCTGTGCACGTTCTGAATAAAAGTCAATATTTGTTTTGTTGATGTATAGATAAGCAAGTTATACGAGATGATTAACCTGAAATATGTATATTTTAAAGTACAATAATATTGACATATTATATACAAGGTCGTTTTATTCCGAACTAATTAAGTATATGATAATCAAATCACTAAAAGTAAGTTATATCCAGACACTAAATAATTGGTCGTTTACATCTATTCTTTATTTATCCTGGGTGAAAATTTAACACAACCATCCCTCTGATTTCTAGTCGGAATCACTGAATCTAGGACCATTCAAAAAGGCGAAACCGTTAAAGGGAAAGTCGTTAATTAAGTATAAAATCACGTGATTTTATACTTAATTAACGACTTTTAATTAGCGACTGCGTAATATTGTCAATATTACTTAAGTAAAAGGCGAGACAGGATGCAAAATAGTTTTCTTAATTTACCGGAGACAGTAAGATAACAGACTCTAATTATGTAACGAAGTTGAAGTGCGAATACCTTCTAAACATCATTTAATCTGCAATTAAGTATTTTTTTTAACTTTAAGTCTCTATTGACATATCTAAGTAATACATTAAAAAAAATAGAAAAGAATGAGTATAATATCCCAGATTAATTTTTGGTTAAAACATCAGGTTTCCTTTGCATATTGCAAAGTTGCTTTACGCTGTGTTTTAATTCACTAACTCTATATCATCATCAACAGCCTTTTACAATCCACTGCTGGACACAGGCTTCTCCTCAGCAAGGAGGTTTTGGCCTACTATACCACGCTGGACAGACGGGTTAGATCAAGTTTTCCTTCTCTTTGTAATGATGTTGTCTTGTATACTTTGTCCCTTAGTCGCCTTTTACGACACCCACGGGATGAATAGGGGTGGTTACACTATGTATTCTTAATCCATCACCACACGGATTATTATACTAGACATCTTATTTTGGAAAACCTGTCACTACTGACAGTGTATGTATTCTCTGTGTAATACGTCACTGTACCTTTTAGTCCTCCGTACTGTTCCCCACGACGGGGTACATTCCGGGATGACCACAGTTAAGCCTGGGGTAGGACGATGTCGCACTTCTCCCATTCCACACAGTATGTTAGAGGCAGAACACCGACTCGTCATAGACGACACGTTCCGGCCGCACTGGGATTTCACCTGTCTCGGGTCGTTTGCGGCGTCCACATCGCCCCAACATGTAGCCGTAACTACTCTAGGAGGCGATTGAGGAGATAGCGACCTCTACTGCATCCCTTTCACCGCCTCCTTCGAGTTTTTCCGATCCCGCGCTGCGGTCTCCTTCTGGAACATGACATCTCACAGAAGGAGACCGCGGCTTACCATCCCTCACTATCCGACAGCATAGCTACTATCAATGCTGACACACGTAGACAGTACCTATTAAAAGATTAGTTTTATAAATAAAATGTAATATAATGTATGTAAAGTATGAACATTTAAATACTGACAACCATTCTAAGACCTCTCATTATGTCCATGACATCACTTGTCATGCTTATCAGCATATCAATGTATCATAAACACGTGACATGTTATTTTAGTCCACAACTGGAGTAAATGTAACATGTTTCCCTTCCAACCACTTGCAATATATTTTTTATACACCTTTAGTTTTGACATATTTTAAGAAGAAACGAATACACTATGAAAAATTATTTAATATACTTATGCTTAGAAATCATGGACGTTGCGAGAATTATTTGCCGGGGGTGCATGGTACATTTATACATACTAAGCAATATTAAATATGAAATTATAGTGAGTCTTTATCTACAAAACCGACTTTTTTTAGGAAATAATTAAAAAAAAGGTTTTCTATGCATTTTCTTTTTACCCCTCCCTGCACCTATGGTAGAAATAGTTTTATATAAGCAATTTACAGATCTCAAATATATGTATTATCCACATTACTGATAAATATACTCATAAATTTCGAAACACAAACGTGAATCAAATAAATTAGGCCCGGTGTTCAGCGTCTGCAGAACAAATTATCGAGCTCATCACATAATCATTTATCCTGGGCGGATGATAAATTTCACTATATGTTCTGTGTCTACACAATAAATGGTCGTGCACAACACACTATTGTCAAAAATTGGTCCACCTGTTTGTTCGTAAAGAAGTCACAAACTTTCGCCTTTACAATGTTAGTGTGTTTGTGACACGGGCGTATGGTTGACCTTAAAAACTTCGCGTTCACACAGAAACCTTGTATTTTTAAATACCCGTATGCCCCGTAATCATCATTAAACTGAAAATAAACATTAGGTATGTTACATAATATTACGTACAATCGTTACGGTTGACGTGATGTAGGGTAAATTGTTACGACATTGCACTTAAAAATGTTATATTGTGAGGTTCCGGCACTAGGAAGACTCGTTAATGGGAACAGTAGGGAGAATTATATATTACCTCCATACTTCCATAGCCAATCAGCTCTACTTGCACAGTTTTGCATCAATTATGCTAACTGTCCTGGGGAAAAATAATTATGCTAGCCTTTAAAATTGTCAATCAATTTGTTAATATAACCGCCATAAGGCGGTTTATTTAAGGCTTAGTTGCATTGTACATGAAGAACGTAAAATTAAGGGACTTCAAATATTTGATATCAGTTTAATATCTTTATAAAATCTTAGGAAACTATTTCATCACAAATTTACTTTGTCATTAATTATAATTAGTAGTCTCGAACAACGTCAATAATGTTACTATTAATAATAACGTATTTATAATCACTTAAATTTTCAATGGATTTTTGAGACCATGCACCAAAATGACTATACGGTTTTGGATGAAATTTTGCAAAAATATAGATTGTAATTTTAAATAGCTGTGAAGTATTGTTTGGTAAAAAATGATTGAAAAAATATTACTAAACACAGACGCGATCGCGGAAATAAACTAGCACACTATACAACGAACCTTTCCATATTCATTATAAAGATGACGTAAACACAAAACTCATTGCATTACATGTGAGAAAAATCCATATTTAATGTAAAATTAGTTCAATCACGATTGCAGTAGAAAGTATAGTAACTTCGCATAATCCAAAGAAATCGAATGGGCTGGCAATTCTCGTGTGTCGTTTATTTCACGGCAATGGACGTCGTGACTGTTCATTACGGCACGTAATAGTTGTTATGTTGGCAGTACTCTGTTGCGTGGTTTCGATAAAACATTTTTATAATACCACCGAGATGATTAACTAGCACATAATATAGGAAAACGTGGTGATATAATATTCTGAGGCAATATTAAACAGTGTCATTTAAAGTAAACCGAGCACTGCTATCGTGGACAATTATTGTGATGGCAATAAAATACCTTCATAAATCTTAACTTGACGGACAGAGTATGGCGACCACCGCTCTTGGATTCTATTCATGCTTTCTATCAGGCTAAATACAGTGACTGTCGTGGGTCGTAAATAATAATTTAAAAAAAAAATTGGCCAAAGCACAACCAGAGCACTATAAGAATTAGACTGTTGATAAAAATACTTACATATCTCTAAATCCACACATTATCTCTAACAGTCCACGGCTGGACATAGGCCTCTCTTTAGCAAGGAGGTTTTGGCCGATTATATCACACTGGCTAGACGGATTGGTATAGGGATTTTTAAGTTTTGCTCCCCTTGTTTTGTGCCCTGCGTAGTTTGACCTCTGAGTCGCCTCTTACGACACTCGGGATAAATAGGGGTGGTAACCACACGGATATACACGTATTTATAAATAAAATTACACACAGATACAAAAGAAATTATCTAGCTTAAAACATTTTTTTCTTTTAAATAAGAAACCTACCAAGGTGATTCTATTCTGCCGGATGGAAAGCATGAATAGAATCCAAGAACGGTAGTCGCCGTACTCACTGCGAATGAAGACAGTGCAGTATGGCGATCCACGCTACGGCGGCCTAGTGAGATGCTTTTTCACGCCCCGCTTAAAAGACCCGGGATCGTAGTGGGAGGGAAACACGTGCGCTGGTTATGAATTACAGGCTTTAACCGATTTGTACAGGAAGGAAGAGAAGAACTTATTATATTATTCATCCCGACCTCAAGAATTTATGCGAAGTAGCTGCACATATAGTAATAACAAGAAATATACTATATAATAACTATATTAATTACTAGAAAAAATCTGCCAAAGTGCTTGCTTATAGTTTTATTAAAAATTACATTTGGTTGAGTTTGTCCTTAGTTCAAAGCTTCGTTGTTCGTCACTAATATTCGTAAAGCGTTTTTCACAATCTCTCAAGTAAAATAAAAATATAAGAAATCGATATGAAGACTTCATAACTTTGTGACATCTCTAGTCTGAAAGCAATTTACTGAATAAGTTGAGTATTTCATCATAACGAAACCATTTTTATCTGATCCTGACTTTTCTTCTGAGCTTTTGCTATTTCCACTTATCAAGTTTTTCGTCATCTGGAATGATTCGGTTGAAGCAGCAGTCAGAGACCAGACAGCACGATAAGAATGGACTGCAGAGACAGGGTAGTAAGAAAACCAGGAGACATTCCACCATCTTTCGTTTACTGTTTTTCTTGGTCTGTTGGTTTGTTTTGTATTTAAGTCTCGGTGTTCATTTCTGGTTGAATCTGAAGTCTCACCAGCAAAAAGCACCAAGATTTACTAATGATTTCTAACACCTGACGGTTTGTTTTGATGTAGTTGTTAAAAGTTAAGACTATACCAGTTTGGGAGTCATTTAATAACTTGACTGACAGTGACATTTTTAATTCAATTTTAAGCCTAAATGATGCAAGATTTTATTTTAAACAATCAGAGAAATAGGTTTTATGCGGCGTTCAAGAACGTTTAGTGCGGTTGAAATAAGTTATGGTTTTGACATGGAACATTTGTGGGTAGCATTTTGAATTCTCAGTTTATGTTTGGATAAAAGTTTTATAAATATATAGATGAAAATAATATAATTCACAAAAAATAATAGAACCGACCTCTTTGGTTGTTCTAACATTACCAATAATGTATGAGCCTATTACCGTCCACTGCTACATGAATATTTTAAATCTATAAAAACAGTAAAGTTCTGTCGAATGGAAATGGAAGTTAACAGTTTTTTCCTTTTTTCCAGACAACAGACAGCGCTGACTTCTTGGCAACCCGGCCGCACACCGCCGCGGTCCTGCCAGGCAAACCCGCTGGAAATCCACTCCAGTTTGTGAAAGTAGGGCCTGCAGATCTAGGCAGCAGGGCCCGGGAACAGCTGCGCAGAGCTGAGCTCGCTAAGCGCACGGATCCTGCTCGTATAGAACGACAAGAAGACTGGCAGTCGGTGAGTGTTTTTTTTATGGATGTTTATGTCAGCCGTTATGGACCTTTCACTACTGGAATTTTCATTGAGCCCAAAAACAATAGATTACATAGATAGAATATTAAAGCATCTCTGAATACACTATCACTGAAGGTACGTGAGGGTGACCATAAATCTTATTGTCGTTATAAATACGAAAGTTGATGACTAAATGACTGCACGGATACCATCGTCACCAATTCCTACCGCATCTTTGTTGCGGGTTCAAATCCCATTTAGAACCTCACTTTATCTAATTCACAATTGCTATTCCGAGTCTGGGTTTTCTTTGTCTCCGTTTCATGTATCTGCTACCCCGCGATACAGGATATATATCTAGCCGAAAAGTCACGCCAAAACGGCTGTACGAATTTGTATGAATTTTGGCACAGAGATAGATTATAGTCGGTTTCATTAAGGCGATTGAAAACGCTGTCAACTAGCCTTTATTATATGCTACTTCAACGAATAATCTATATAATCTATAAAACGAAAAAGAAATATAAAATATTATTTTTGAATATAAATATCTCGTCTAAATAGTTTAAAATTCCTGTTTAATACATTCTATACATATTATTAACTGTGACTATTGCGTATTAGACATAATTTACGCATTAGAAGAACTCTGGGAGTACATGATTTCAAACTTGTTGCGTAATCTACTAGAAATTCTTATTTTCTCGGCAAATTGAACTTAAACCAAACACGGTGTAATGTTTACCAAGACAAATCAATCATGTTTAAAGTGTGGGAATATATCAACATATTTTAAATTCGGTATATCGCAAATTTGGAAAGAAGAGAGAATTTTGCTTAAAAAGGTATTTCGTTGTATACTTCTTTGTAGTTCAGCCTTTACCAATCCACAAAGTCTCCCCTCAGAAAGCTGGATTTGTTCTGCTATACCACACTGGTCAGACACAGATAGGATAGTGTGTCCCTTGATAGTCAGTTGTGTCTCCATGATCTCAAACCATCGCCGGCTGTCGTGTGTTTCTGTAATCTTTATACTGTGGTGGATTGGCTCGTAACAAAATGCTAAAATATTAATTTGTGTGAATTTAAGTTTATATCATCTATAACAAGGAAAAACCTATAATTACAATACTTTGGTGTATGATAAGTGTGAGTGTTTGTAAATTAGTTCCAGTATTTGAAATAACTGCACTAATTATTGAAAAAAGCACCATAAAATTAAGCACCATTTTCAAATATCGCAATTTCGGACATCCGACACACAACGCCATCTAGTCCCAAACTAAACAAATCTTGTACTTTGTGTACTAGACAAGTAATATAAATACGTATATATATATATATATATATACATATATATTGTAAATACATACACATAGAAACTCCCAAACTCCGAAACAAATATTTGCCAATCATATAAATTGTGGTGCAATCCGGTAACCGAACCCGAGACCTCAAACACAACAGTCGTATATGCTACCACTGCGTTACCGAGGCAGTTATGTCGCACACTAGGCTATGTTGTGTGTCCATCATGTCACCGTTTCAGCCTAGTTCTTATGCCAATAAAACCCTACATGACAGTAATCTCATTTGAAGCATTCGAAATATTTCAGTGTTGCCCTTACGGGAGGTATTAGTCACTTTTTCCAAATAGGTATTAATTGCCAACGTTTTCACTGAAGGATAGTTCAGAAATATGGTTAACTGACTTTTTAAAAAATTCCGCAAACTAAATAAAAGTAGGGAGTAGATCTACTGCTCGATTAGGTTTTAATTGGTTGTTTAAACGGTTTTACTTACTGATATCCATTAATCTTCTGAAGAATGGATTCGTGTACGGTGAACGTGTCAGTCTGTTAAGTGTCAGTGTCAGGACATCTGACACGTCATCTAGTCTCAAACTAAGTGGAGCTGGTAAAAATTTTAAATGAGTTTTTGGCTCGACAATATCAGCATAAGGAATAACGAAGAATTACGCAACAAAGCTACTGACCACCATTTCAGAAGACAACTAAAAAACCTAGAGTGAATGAATTTAAGCATATTAAATTACGCGTGTATTAGTTTTTTTTCTCTGGGCCTACCAAAGTGTCTCTACTTTACCTAATGGAAGACATGAATATTATATTGTGTATACCACACTATGGCGGCCTGGACTTTGAATTTCAGTAGATTTCCAGTGCAATTATCGCTATTGGAGTGACACGAACCTATAAAGAGGTACGCGTGTCCGTGTATCGTCACTTCTACTAATATATAGGACCGTAATTCTATGTTTTCGTGTCTTAAAATATAAAAAATCCTGAAATAATGACATGATCCTGACAGCCGAACAAATGTTTGTTATTAATGAATTTTCAATATAGTCTGCGTCTGTTCTCGAAGAAGTTCATACAAACATTTGAACACAATCTTACTTTACTACTTTATGTAATTTAAAAAAAAAAAACATTTTAAGAAAAGAAACTTGATTACACCAGTGGTCTTAACGTCAACTGTCACCATATTGACTATGACACATTTGACACTTCATATTTTACAATGGATCACCGAGTTTCACAGACAAGTGTAAGAGTCTGTATGCACATATGAGCAATAACTGTTAGTTTTAAATTTGCAGTAATTGTGACAGGTGTGTTAGAAATAGAACACTAATAATAAATTAATAAAGCACATTTTTCGATGTATGACGTTTCGAAGATAGACTTTATAATTTTTTCTCTTGATATTTGCTTTGGTCACTAAAGTTGCTCAAACTTAGAATGTAACATATAGTTTTGAAATGTAAATAATAAATTATATAAAGTTTACATTGCGGTCATTAGTTACAGTTAATTCGTCACAGTGACTGTTTAAAACTGACATTTCACGTAATTGCGTTACCCGTGTGTTGTGTACTATGTTATCCGTGCAATTACACCTCATACTTACTATTCTGATTATTTCTTATATCGTGTTTCTATCTTTGATAAACTACTAACCATTCATCCTTAATTTTATTCTTTTAAAACATAAAGAGAATCCACTGCCAAAATTTCAAGTTGAAGGCGATGTAGGCTCTGCATTCAGTCAGGGCAAGCAATTTTAAATGATGTACTGATTTTTTTTTCTGTATTAAATGCCTGTCAAAGTGACTACTCTGCCTGATGGAAAGAATGAGTAGAATTCAAGACTTGTGGTCACCATACTCATTGCAAATGCAGATCCACACTATGGCGGCCTAGTGAGATGCTTTTTCACGCCACGCTTGGGGACGTAAAAGGCATGACAGTCATCGTGGCAGTGTAACGCTCACACAGTTACCACGATAACTGTCACTCTGCATCAATGGGCGTGTCGTAATTGTGACGTGTCGTGTCGATTCGTGTATTCTCTACAAGTTTAAATGAAAAGGCTAGTTACCTGCATTTCGTAAACATTCCACTAAGTACAACATGCCGTGTGGGGCGTGGGTATTGATTTATCGTTCGTCGTAAACATTTGAGTTACTGTTTTTGTTGGGATTCTATTTTGGGATCGTTAATGTCCAAAGTACATAGTTATAGCCTTTGAAGTGTTGTATGCAGTTATTCTTGTAACGGCTTCAAAAATTTGCATCAGGCACTACTATTTTACTTTGTAATCTTATCGATTTTTCAAAGAAAGTTGGGAGTAATTCACTGAAAGAAAACTAAGATTTTAATTTAGAATATTTACTCGTTGTTACATCAATTCGGCGACGAGGATAGCGGAGTGGCTTAAGCGGTCACGTCGCCATTTTCTACTGCGTTGAGTGTTGTGGCCTTACACCCCATATGGGACAACCCTATGTGTGATTCACAAATTGTTGTGTTAAGTTTGGGTGTTCTCTATTTTTCTCCCGCGACACTGGAACGGGAGTAAACATTATTGTGTACAAAAAGAATAAAATGAAAAAAAATAAACAATATTTGCTCATAAAAAGTTTTTTGCGTAGTATTATTTATCAAATGTTTATTATTTAGATGTTTAAAGAAAACCCCATATCTCATTTTAAGCTGCTTCACTTACATAACACACACACATATATATATATATATATTCAAAAATGATACCTACTTCACCTCCATATATTTAAAAATTATATAAATGTTTGAAGTATGCCTTGTTAGTGTTGTTTTTCAAAATAAAACTTCACTAGCACTGTTTAACGTCAGCACAAAGAGCTGCGCCGGCGCCGCCGGAAGCGCTCAACAGAAGCATGCGCGTCACTTCCGGTCCCAACGGCGCGACGGCAACATTGCCAGCTTTGTTATGGTTACGTGCCGATTGAGGTAATTGGCTCCAAGGTATTCTGAGAGGAATCCACAGCAATTATGAGTTTAACTACCGGAGGAGATTGTTTAAACTCTGCAGCTGAAGAATGCAGGATGGGTAAAAAATGAAACTGTCTGTTTGAGTTGTTTGTAAATGGGTTTTGTTGAAAATTTTTGGCAATTAGTAAAATTAGTTGACAAGCCTCGGATAGTATAGCAAGCAACTGCTTACCTGATTGTGAGTGACTACCCGCCACCCATGCACACCTGGAAACTTACAATTTAACACAAGTGCATTGCCGCCCTTTCAGTCCCTTCTCCTAGAATAAGGCGAGTGTCTCCGGTATCTTCAATCACTCGGTGTTAAAAAGCAGCTTAAAACAGGTTTCCTCTGAGACTGTATCACTGGTCTAGCCTGGTTCGTATGTGTTGAAGCATGACTCCCACGATTAGAGAGATTAGAGATTAATGATTGCCTGCGATCTGCAAGGCTCCTAGGACAGATGCTTGGTCAAGAAATTCTTTTCTTCACGTCAATTAGTATTGAGAAGTTATGTCCCTTCCTCTACTAATTGTCTACCTCAGTCTTGGGTACAATTCACAATACAATGCGTAAAAAACGTTATACGTGCAAATATTGTCGCACGAAGTCCTAGGCGTTCCTTTACACGTAAAAAATTACTTGTACATAATTGAACAGTAACAACATTTTTCAGGTAATAGACAAAACCATTTTGTTGTTCAGTTCACCCAGCACCTTTTTATTTGTCTTAGAACGGTTCATTGGGCACGGATTTCTTTATAATACTAAGAAATGACGTCATAGTCTGTTCTTGTCATTTTTTTTAAGAACCTGCCAAAGTGACTACTCTGCCTTTTGGAAAGCATGAATAGTATCCAAGAGTCACGGGCCAAGTCAGGCCTATGTTCAGCAGTGAACTGTTGGAAGCTGATAGTGATGATCATAGACGTAAAAGTGAATTAATTAGATTTTCTTATTTGTTCTCGTTAATAATTCAATCGATATAAAAAAAATATATGTATTTTTTTCTATTGTTTGTATGCTTCCTAAAAACAAATACAATCCACATAATCTTAAATAGAAACCAATCCACCGAAGCTTGTACCATTATTGCGGGCATTGCGGAGATTAGCCGAGATTAGCCATCGTTAACCTGCCAAGACTTGCGCAATCGCACTGCGATTTAAAAATATATCTGCGTTTCCTACCGCTCAATAATAGGTCTATTAAGTTCTCTAGTGTAGATTGGTTTGAACTGTAAACTTTAGCGACTTTAAATGGTACAAATTTAAGTTAAAAACTGAAAGAATTTGTATCTAGGGCCATAAGAAACTCAAAGACTTGTTAAATTAAATAAAATCAAATGGATTAGTTTTCATTTAAATTGTTTTTATTGTCACAGACTCCCAATGCAGTTAAAAAGTACTTGGTCTTGTTTTTAAGGTGTGATAACGTTCGAAACCTTGGTGAAGCGTAAATTATGCTGAATTGTTCTTGTAAATTTGCTATACGTGTGTCGTTACGTCCTAATTACCATAATAAATGCACATTTGTTATAAAACTAGACAAAATATGCATTATAGCATTAGCATTTTTCTTTTTTTTTTTTAACGTGAGGAAAACCCCTTGGGCCGTCACCCCACCGGGGTTTACGGCGGGGTGGTGTGTCGGAATCGGACCGACTAAAACCACACGGTGTGCCACTCTGCGCCTGAGATAGGAGGGATCCCGGAACCGCTGCTATTACGACATCCAGATTATAGCATTAGCATATAGCAAGGATACAGTATCTTTGACTGCTTTGGTTTCGCAGTGGTAGCGTATGCGACTGCCGCGTCGGTTTCGATTCCCAGGTCGAACCAAATGTTTGCATGGTCTGCAAATAACTGTTTCGGAGTTTGGGTGTTTTCTATGGCTAGATGGCATTGTGTGTCAGATGTCCGAAATATTTATTTTTTTATCTTTTATAAAAAAAAAAAAATCTCCAAAAAAGTTCCTTTTACTTGTGTAAGAAATGATAATCAAAATAAGATATTTTCATTTCGCTCTCACTTTTGATATAAACCACACGTAGCACGGGTCTTTGTATAGTGGTTTCAGCAGACGAAATTGCAAAAAAAAAAATGCCATTGCTACTGCACGCGATGTCAGACATTGTATCTAGAACTATCTGATTATACGCCGCCATCTTGAAACAGTTAAAATAGAATTTTATATTTTATCATAAGGTATTGCCATGTTTCGTTGGTGAGTGTGAGACCGGAGGCCCATTGATGCAGGCGTGACAGTTATCGTGGTAACTGTGTAAGCCTTACACTGTCACGATGACTGTCATGCCTTTTACGTCCCCAAGCGGGGTGTGAAAAAGTATCTCACTAGGCCACCATAGTGTGGGTCACCATACTGCATTGTCTGCATTTATAATGAGTATGGTGACCACAACTCTTAGATTCTATTTATGCTTTCCATCAGGCAGAGTAGAGTCACTTTGGCAGGCTCTTAATATAGAATATATATATATATATATATAAGTTGGCTATTTTATTAGCTGCCTCATTGGTCTAGCGGTTAGCATATACGACTACTGATCAAGAGGTCTCGGGATTCAAATCTCGGGTCGGATCAAAAAGGGTTTTTAATTTTTCTAGTCACAGAAATACTTAATTACGGAGTTAGGAAGCTGGGGTCCTAACTCCGGTGTCTCGGAGAGCACGTAAAGCCATCGTATCTGCGCCGGATCACCAGTAGTGTCGGGTAACCGTCCGATCGGATTGTTAGTGTGGGAACAGATTGTGAACCTGTTTGCGGACACACTGTGCACTGTAATATCGCCTAGTTGACTGGTCTTTACATCATCATCATAATTTTATTAGGTCTTCTCCGAGAGATTTATTCGGTAGTTAAATGAATATAAACTTTAAGTCTCATGAATTGAAATATAATTACTTATAACGAGGAATGTAGATATAATACAACTCATAACCAATAACTGATATTGCCACTGGGCGATAAGGCCGCCACTTGTACTTCTTTAGCTTTAGGTCACTTATGAATTTAATGTGGTGTACAATAAAGAGATATATTATTATTAACATACACACGGCCATCGATCACACACATACCTACATAATTACGGAAATTCTGTTTTGGATCTTTTTTTTAAAAAAGGCAACCCCCGCATTAGGAGTAAATCCTGTATCGCAGGCAACTTTACAAACATACATAAAACGGACACAAAGAACACCCAGACTCAGAACAACAATTTGTGAATCACACAAAGTGTTGTCCCATGTGGGGTTTGAACCCACAACACTCTGCACAGTAGAGAGTGGCGTGGCGACCGCTTAAACCACTAGGCCAACCGTTTACTTTTCATTTCATGACTGACTGACTGTCTTGGCGGCGTAGCGGCAGTGAATACGATTGCTGTGCTCGAGGTCTCGGGTTCGATTCCCAGGTCGGACCAAATGTTTGTATGATCTGAAAATAAATGTTTCAAAATTTTGGTGTTTTCTATGTAAAATATGTATGTATTTACAAAAAAGAAGTGTATAAGTATTCCATCAGTCAATCCAGTTATCATAGCACAAGCTCTGCTTAGTTTGAAACTAGAAGACGTTGTGTCAAATGTCCTAAATATTTATTTATTTGGTCCCATTCTTGATAAAAAAATTTGGTACCTGGTGTGTAAAATTAATGAATGAAGAATATCTTGCGTCACATCACGTCACGTCAACAGCCATTAACACTACTGGACACACTAGCTTTATGTGTGATGGTATAGAATTTGAGTCAAATTTTGCCTTCTATAAGCAGTGCTGTGTACTGTGTAGTGTACTCCCTTAGTCCCTTATGATACCCACTTGAAGAATACTGTTCGTTACAATTCACCAACATTATTTTTTTTTAGAGTTCGTTATTTAAAATTACTGTCGAACTTAAATAACTTACGTAGTCCTTATGGGTTCCCTCTGCGTATATGTATGACAAAGAATAGGCTAGATGACACCTTAGTCAAATTAGTTACTTTTTATCATCTGTCAATACGATAATTTTGTATGAAAAATGTACTAAATACAAAATTGTGACGTCACTGTTTTAGACTACTTAATTGAACAATATATTTCACTGTAAATTTGATTGAAATTCGTAATAATAATAATAAAAAACTACGTTAATTGCTTTTGCCGAGATGATTCCGAAGTGGACATTGGTTTACGAAACAGTCATCTACCCAATTCACTAGCCTCATCAGTTATTCCTAATTAAAATTATCATTATCTTAATTAACTAGGACACAGAAAAGATTATAATTTATGCAGATATGACCTCTAAGGTCTAGTAAATAAATAATGAGTGATCTAATCGAACAGCGGCCATGTTCAGTTGCTTTGTAACGTGACTGAAATAAGTAGTTTCATTTATTAAATAATACAGTTTTCTTATAATGGATAAAATATTGGAAATACGTGATCGTATGCGTAAGGTATCTTTTGCTGTCTTATTGTTTTGTTTTTTGCAATAATGTTGTTGATATAAGCTACTTATTGATTTTAGGCCGCCTTAGCGTGGGTCGCCATATTACACTGTCGACATTCGCAGTGAGTATGGCGACCACCGCCCTTGGATTTTATTTATGCTTTCCATCAGGCAGAATAGAGTCACTTTGTTAGGTTGTAAATAAAAAAAAAGAAAAAAAAAGAATTGTAACAGTTTTTAAAACTATAATTTGTTCAAGACTTTTTCTTTAATGATATTGTCGTGAGAATTTATATCAGCTAGATGATGCATTAAATTTCGATTCGTTGAGCGATCCAAGATGAGAGATCAAATGGAGACAGAGTTCAACCTTGCAACTTATGTTAACGTTAATTGTGTACCTGGACGTACGTATAGAAACCGTGACGTCATATATGCTTAGCAACTTTTTTTTTGCGTTTTATTTTAAGCGTCTGCCATAGTTACTCTGCTCTGCCTGATGGAAAGCATGAATAGGATCTAAGAGGTGTGGTCACCATACTCATTGCGAACGCAGACAATGCAGTAAGGTGACACTATGGCGGCCTAGTGAAATGCTTTTTTACGAACCGCTTGGAGACGTAAAGGCATGTCATTCATCATGGCAGTGTAACGTTCACATACCAGGATAACTGTCACCCCTGCATCAATGGCTTAATATTGTTTTCCCCATTAAAAGGATATGTGACGTCTTATTCCAATAATTATAGAAGTTGTTTGTCCTATGCGTAGGCTTTGTTATTGAAAGTGGATTTTGAAAGTATATTTTTCCACAGAACTTAGACAACTGGAAGTCTTCGAGACGGAAGCGCGTGGAACACATCATTGAGAGGTGCGTAGAGGTACGGCGAATGGAGCACGAACCTTGCCAGCCACGCTCCAAGTCCAAGACCTTCAACGAGATGCTGGAAGAACGGTAAGTGACTTAAAACTACAGTAATCGTCTATTATCTGATAGAAGGGCTCGTGGCTGAGTGTTAGCCAAGTACTAATACTAGCCAGGTCTGCCTTTGGACTTGTGATCATTCTAAACACATTGAGCCCCTTTTCGTGTCTCTGAGAGATCATTAGTCGCGGTTGCCATACGAACACGTGTGACCTTCGTTACAGGTAGTTAGAGCCGTGAAAGGTCCAGCACAATATATATATATATAGAACTTTGATATCGATATTGGCTATCAGCAACTTGGATTACGGAGAGTCTGATAGCAGTTACTCCACCAAAAAAATAGAAGTTCTGTCGCGTCGGAATCAACTGAAAGTCGACTCCAATCTAGTCTAGGAAAAGGCTGGAAGGATGATCATGCGTTATCTGTCATTCACATAACAAATAGCTTGACCCCTCGCTGGACCATCCCGGTTGACTACAGAACTGGTTTTCCCATCAACTACATACCTCCAATACACATATCGTGATGAAACCAAAAAGAAACTGCATGTATTTAGTCGTTTATATTCGCGTGCCAGTCACACGTAGCAGTTCACGGAAAACCAGTAACAGTTTATGGTATTTGATGGCTGATGAGAATACTGACACAAACACCTGTTGGTCTAGTATAGATGCTTTTTGTTGATCCACAATTCGTCAGTTTCATATTCTTAGACTGGATGCAATTGACTGCTTCAAAACCGCAGGACTACAAACTAAATATGTTACAGCTAATTTTTGTAATGTTGTAAACGCTCACAAAAAAAGAGTTTTTGGCAATTTCGGCCTTGCGAGGGTAAAATAAGGGAACGGTTGTATAGTTTGTCATTTTTTTAAAATTAAATTTTTTTTTTTTTAATTCCATCAAGCACTCAAAACAACTATATTGATACCAATTCACTACTTCACAGAACTAAGGCAGTTAGTCTGAAAAAGCCCAGATTGGAAAAATTCCAGTAGATAAGCTGATCAGACATTTTCGATAACACTAGCACATAGGTTTTGTACTAATGGAATGTGAAGTATATATACAACCATATAGTCAATACCTGGCCCGACCCGGGTATCGAACCCAAAACCTCTGGATCAGCAGTTGCATATATTAACCGCTAAACCAACGAGGTTTCCACAACAACCAATTTCCTTTATGATATATCTAAACCCTGAATGAGGTTTACAACACCAAAGTCTCGATGTTTCAATACTTGAATATAATAACAATCGAGTTAATTTACCGAAAAGCGTATCAAAGAAAGCAAACTACTTTATTCCATTACATCTTATTCCCAAAAAAGTATATTTGTTCATTTGTTACCCTTCAACGTGATGATGATTCAGTTCAACAATCATATCTTGTCCCTAGTCTAGTTATGAAAATCTCGAGGTCCGGAACAAATGAGTTATAAAAGTCCCGGCACTTCGAGACATCTCGATTATCGAGACTTAAATCCTATTACGCACTGTCAGTAACTTTCCTATACTTTTGTATGTATATTAAATAATTTGGTGAAATAATAAAACACAAGAAATAATACCTATCTATACACGATCGATATAAAAGATTCTCACGCGAATCGATTTATCATCATTTATTACAAATACTACGTATCAAATTAGTCGTTCTTATTACATTGCATCATCGCCAATTACGACTAATACGACCTATAGATCGTTTCTCAACACTATTGAGTGCAATCTGTTGTTAAAGATACAGCCACACTTGTAAAAAATGCGCGATTGCTTATTAATCTCGCTTTAGTAATGGATGTTAGTGTTAATTTTTGCGGTAAGTTTATGAAACGCTGTTAGAGTGAGCTCGCATGATATTTCTTTGCTTGTTGTTTTCCTTCGAATCGTTACAAAAAAAAAATTCAATTCTGTTCCGAAACCAACTTAAAGAAACGTTAATATTTTCAACAACTTTATCGTTCTCTACGTACAATAATAGCATATAATACATTAAAAACAGAATTTTCAAGCTTAAAAATGAATCATCACAATAATGTGCACATTTAGTAAATTAAAATAACATTAAATATGCAGCTGCGATACCTTTTGTTACGTTCACATAAAATTGTGCAGCTCGAGGTCGCAGGCGGTCATGAGCCTACGTCTCCGTCAAACAAACCACCTTATTTATGACTATACGTTCAATCAAGTCACAAGTCCCAACTCATAATTCCTTTAAGTCCATAACACTAAGTCCAAATACACTATTTTTATCAAGTGCAGCCACACCTTTATATTGAATGCCCTTGAGTTTCCGATTATATATTATATTTATGAGATTGCTATTCATTGTGATGTTGCAAAATTGACGAATTTAATTCGTTGCGGTTAAAATTAGAGAGTTAATTAAATTAAGATAAAACCTTACTGAGATTTCAACAGCATTACAAAATCAATTTTATTTTATCACGTCTGGCGTTAACTAGTACGAATTTCATCAATATCCAGACCCTTATCCGAATTTCATATGAACTGATGGTCCGATTGCTGTGAATCTTCTTGCGAAATTCAATGATGGTGGCATAGGAGAACAAACGAGCAGATGGCTCACTAGATGCTAAATCACTATCACCGCACAAGTACGTGTGTTTTTTTTTCTATATTAAGAACATGCCAAAGTGACTCTACTCTGCCTGATGGAAAGCATGAATAGAATCCAAGAGTTGTGGTCACCATACACACTGTAAATGCAGACATTGCAGTGTGATGACCCACACTATGGCGGTCTAGTGAGACGCTCTGTGACGCTCCACTTAGGGACGTTAAAGGCATGACAGTCATCGTATGCCCCTTGAGTCTTTTTTTCCAGAATCAAGAGGAGATTTGAGTCTTATAACCTCAGTCGGTTCATCATCAGCATTAACGGCCTTTAACCCTCCACCGCTGGACATAGGAGACCTATGAAGGAGGAGACCTATGTAGGAGTCCTTAGAAAGGAGGTTTTGGCCTACTATACCACGCTGGCCTGACGGGTTGGAATATGATTTGTTTCAAGTTTTCCTTCTCGTGGCAGGGATCTTGGTTCTGCGTAATTTACTCTCTTACTCGATTAAAATCAACTAATTTTTATCACCTGTATTCTGTGAGGGGTACTCATCACTCTGGTCCAACGCGCTAATATGTTCATGTTTCTCCCTATAATAGCTTAAATTTTGATAACCACTAAATCGGTACTTTATACGGTTATAAAACACTATTTGCTTAATAAATCAAAGCCTTTTTTACCTTTTTATAACGGCCATTTAATGTAAAAAGACTGGCCACCAAATCGCTGTGTACATGCGATTTGAACTTAATTGTTTTGTTTGCGACTTTATTTTTTTAGTCGACTTTCGAAAACTTACTAATTGTCATATTAAATGTTAGTCGTAGCAACGTCAATGAAATTCGAACTTCACGTACAGAAATTAAATTCTATTTCTATTTAACAGTTAATATTACATCCATACACGTAACTAGTTCTTAAAAAGTCACGCCTAGTTCAATTTTTCTAATTCGCAACTGTATGGGTCAAGGAATAAGGTTTATTTTTCAAGTATGTTACAATCCAATGTGGTAGAGGGGCGCTGCGGTTGTAGTAAGTTTATCGATTCGCAATGCTTGTAATGTAATATCGATGTCATTGACTCGACATACGGTGTTGTATTGCAGGCGTTAAGCTTGGTGCACATTGCCTGTTACTACATCGTAGTCAATTAGACTATATTGAATATTAAAAACTTTATATTATAGTATTCCAACTTACAAGAAGTCGTCAAATGAAGCAAAATTTAAAAAAATATTTTACAGTAAACCTTTAAATGGATAAATCGACAGTAAATATAAGAATTCATTGGGTAGTTTTGATGTGATAAAGTGTGAAAAATTAATAAACTATTTTTACAATAAAGTAGTAGAGCTACGCTGATTTTAACACGAACGTGTCGGATCGCCCAGGATGGTACTACTCTCTTACAGAAGATCAACCTAATGTAAACATCATCTAGTAAAAATATTCAAAACTGCTGCATCGCAAGATTGAAGTTTTCATATAGAACGATGTGTGTATGAAGTCTATCGACTCATAAAGTTGGTGTGACGAACTCATTCGAACCCCTTTTGTACAAAAATAAATGTTTATCTGTGTAAACTGACTTGTTGCCGGTTGACTACAAATTTCTATTGAGATGAAAATATATATGAAAATTGATAGTTGTAGATACATATGTAAATGCAAATGATGTCAATAAGTTTAATACTTACGTAATTACGTACAATTATCGACCTTATTCATACCGAGACAAGGTAGAACGTTTTCTATCAAATGTTAATTGTACATGCCCACTATAAGAATGAGCAGTATGAACACTCCTTAAAGTTCCTAAGATGACTATATTTAAATATGCAACCTCATTTCCAAATATGGTACGAATCTAACGCTACTTTTTAAAAAGCTTTACTACATATATTACCTTGAATATTAGAAACATAACGGAATAATAGTTGAAATCTATGATGATTTCGGAAAAAGTGACCAATCTTAACGGCAACCAACTGTATGTAGGCGATTATAGTGCACAAGTGTGTGTGCAGACACAGGTGCACTCTCTGTTCTCTCGCTCTCACAATGGCTCTCCGATGGGACGGTTCTCCGGTACATCTGGGGAGAGAAGAATCTATACTAATATTCTAAAGCTAAAACCAATCTCGGGAATTGCTGGTTTGAATTGTAAAATTCTTTTGATGTTGGATGACCCATTTATCGAACAAAAATACGTAACATCGCACTACGATTGATAGAAACCGAGCATCAATGAAATAATTAAAAAAAAGAGAAAATTTATTCATTTCAAGATACGCAGAGTATATTAGAACTCTTGGGTCTATGTTAGAATATAACATCCATAGGAACATCTTTGGTAATAGTTACGAAAACTCTAGAGGGACGAAGGACGTGTGTGGGACTCCCGAAAAACCGGTCTACCCACTAAACCCCGCGGTGGCCTACCTCAGCAGTCGGGAGGAGCTCCAGGAACGCATTAGCGGCTTCCAGAGTCTTCCCTGCCGTACCTCCCAAGTGAGGTACATCCCGGGCACCTCATGCCCCAGGTAAGACGCTATCGCACCTCTCGCCGCCCTGCGCAGTAAGGCAGAACAGCGCCCCGCCCCAGATGACACTCCCTGGCCGCACCGGAGTGTCACCTGTCTTGGGTCGTTTGCGGCAGTCACGTCGCCCAAAATGTAACCGCAGCGACCCACGAGTAGTTGGGACCTAAAAAGTCTGACACGTTTTACTTGGGTTATGGAGGTTTCATGGGAGTTACTCCATGTAAAAAGTCAAAGTTCAGCCCTATCTGAGTAGGCTTGGGCTGGGAGGAAAACGTAACATACACCAGATGTAACGTACAAGTGTATTTATATCGAACATAAACCGATCGTTTTTGGTACTGTATCTAATTGATTACAAGTATATTTAACAAAACCGTAACAAATCACTGCTGTACTTCTAATAGATTTATGATTTTTGCGTGGGAATTTCGGTTTATGTGCGATGGGCATGAATTATAATTATTTAAAAAGTAGATAACAATAGGTTTGTCTTTAAATGTACAAAACTCTTAAAATTTGATCCAAATGACCAAATTGCACTATGATAAACCTAGTTGAACCGGAAGCTCATTGATGCAGGGGTGACAGTTATCGTGGTAATTGTGTAAGCCTTACACTGTCACGATGACCGTCATGCCTTTTACGTCCCCAAACGGGGTGTGAGAAAGCATCTCACAAGGTCGCCATAGTGTGAGTCACCATACTGCATGGTCTGCATTTACAATGACTATGGTGACCACAACTCTTGGATTCTATTAAAGCTTTCCATCAGGCAGAGTAGTCACTTTGGCAGGCTCTTAATATAGAAAAAAAAATAGTTAAAAGTGTTTTATTTGGTATTAATAAATTGCAACTGTAACTATTCTCTAATTGATACTTAAGTTAATAAATAATAATACAAATCGACGTATTTTACGTACGACGTCATCATAATCAACAGCCTGTAACAGTCCACTGTTGGACGTAGACTTCTTCTTAGAAAGGAGGTTTTGGCCTACTATATCACGCTGGCCAGACGGATTGGTATGAAGTTTGTATCAAGTTTGTTCTCTTTGCAGTGATGTTGTCCCGCGTAGCTTGTACTCTTAGTTGCCTCTTACGACACCCACGGAATACAGAGGGGTAGTGACACTGGTTTCAGGGAGTTCCTTTCTAGGGTACACCTGATTCACAGTCTGACACGTTTTACTTGGGTTATGGAGGTTTCATGGGAGTTACTCCATGTAAAAAGTCAAAGTTCAGCCCTATCTGAGTAGGCTTGGGCTGGGAGGAAAACGTAACATACACCAGATGTAACGTACAAGTGTATTTATATCGAACATAAACCGATCGTTTTTGGTACTGTATCTAATTGATTACAAGTATATTTAACAAAACCGTAACAAATCACTGCTGTACTTCTAATAGATTTATGATTTTTGCGTGGGAATTTCGGTTTATGTGCGATGGGCATGAATTATAATTATTTAAAAAGTAGATAACAATAGGTTTGTCTTTAAATGTACAAAACTCTTAAAATTTGATCCAAATGACCAAATTGCACTATGATAAACCTAGTTGAACCGGAAGCTCATTGATGCAGGGGTGACAGTTATCGTGGTAATTGTGTAAGCCTTACACTGTCACGATGACCGTCATGCCTTTTACGTCCCCAAACGGGGTGTGAGAAAGCATCTCACAAGGTCGCCATAGTGTGAGTCACCATACTGCATGGTCTGCATTTACAATGACTATGGTGACCACAACTCTTGGATTCTATTAAAGCTTTCCATCAGGCAGAGTAGTCACTTTGGCAGGCTCTTAATATAGAAAAAAAAATAGTTAAAAGTGTTTTATTTGGTATTAATAAATTGCAACTGTAACTATTCTCTAATTGATACTTAAGTTAATAAATAATAATACAAATCGACGTATTTTACGTACGACGTCATCATAATCAACAGCCTGTAACAGTCCACTGTTGGACGTAGACTTCTTCTTAGAAAGGAGGTTTTGGCCTACTATATCACGCTGGCCAGACGGATTGGTATGAAGTTTGTATCAAGTTTGTTCTCTTTGCAGTGATGTTGTCCCGCGTAGCTTGTACTCTTAGTTGCCTCTTACGACACCCACGGAATACAGAGGGGTAGTGACACTGGTTTCAGGGAGTTCCTTTCTAGGGTACACCTGATTCCCCGGCTACTGGTACCCGAGACGGCGTGCAGTTTTTGGTCGGTTCGAGTCCGACATAACCACCAGTAGATGGTATCCGGGGGTACTTCCGCACAGGAAAAAGAAAATTAAAAAAAAGGGGTAGTGACACTTTGTATTCTTAATCCATCATCACACAAAAGACTTTATTAAATGTGTTATTCTTTTTTTGATTTTAATTCATTTTATACTGCGGAAAACATTGGACACGGTTGGTTATGCTATAGGTTTTGCATAAAAGATTAGTGCAAATTTTTCCCAATTCAAATAAATCTACCAGAGCCTACCGTGAACGATTCTCACTTCAAAGTTTTGGTAACCGTTTCAAGTCTACTTACTATATTGTGGTTTAAGTAACAGTGTTTTATTATTTTAAACCCTAAATAAATTGAAAGAAAAACTAAATTTCTTTACTGTCATCAAAGGAAACTGTCGAATAGATCATTTAAGTATATAATAAGAAACCCTATTAAATCTCATTTGTAATCCGACACGTAATTACAAATTCAAATTTACTCCCAAAGGAAATTCAACGTCGGTGTGACAACAGATTGGTGTTAGTTTCACGTCCGTCTCGGTCAGCGGACGCGCCAAGACTGATTAGGTTTCATGCGCACGCGTCACGTGACCGTTGAGAGATTTAGATATTGGTAGAAAAAGAAACGTTTATTAATTTAGACTGCCTCGGTGGCGCAGTGGTGACGTATGCGACTGTTATACTAGAGTTCGAATTCGATACCCGGGTCGGACTAAGTGTTGGTATGATCTGCATATATTGTTTTCGGCGTTAGGTGTTTTCTATGTGTAATATGTATGTATTTACAAAAATAGAAATATATATGTATTTATGTAAGTTGTCTAGTACCGATAGCACAAGTTCTGCTTAATTTGAGACTAGATGGCGTTGTGTTGCAGTTGTCCGAAATATTTATTATTATTATAATTTCAAAAAGGTTTATTACTTAATAATTGATGGATGTGTGAGTGAGATTGTTCGTTTCTGAAAAAAAAACCTGTTTTTGAAATACTTTTATTGATGCTCGGCTTCTATTGGTAATAGCATGATGTTATATACTCTATAGTAATAAATGGCCTACCTAGCTCTTTTTACCGTTTTCGTTTTTCAACTTTCAACCAGTAATTTCCGAGATTATTGCGTTCGACCATACGAAGAAACTCTTTAGTTTTATAACTCTATTGGTATAGACTAGACACAACTAACTTTGTGTGTAATGCAAACTTACAATGGAAACCTTCTACTTCATGGCTCATTCATTAGGGGAATACCCGAGCTTCCTTTGTTACGTTTCATGAAAAGAATCATTATCCGTCAAAGTTTTTGAGCATATTGCCTCTAGGCTCGCATATGGGTATTTAGTTCCAATTTTTTTTAAGACAACTGCCGTACTGGAGTATATCCTGTGTCGAAGGGGGTCTTACAATCATATATGCCCAGGGACGCAAAGAAAACACAGACACAGAACATCGCGTTGAGTATCATATAAAGTATTGTCCCATGTGGGGTGTAAATCCACAACACTCAGCTTGTGTTTTCCTTGTAGTCGACACTTGTATAATACCTGCAATACTCGTCGAGGTGCGGTCAGTCAGTTTTACACAATCATAATTGAACTTTATTCAAATATTGTTAACGTCTTTATTGAAAGCCTCGTTAACTCTAATATTAACAATTAATGAACACCAGTAATTGTATTGACCTAAATAAATAAACGAAGATGTAATACTCTCATTGATTACAACAAAACCGTAACAAATTGTATGCAATTTGATAATATTACGTCACTGTAATCTCATAATCGTTACCAAAGTAATACAAAGTCAATTATATGTCGATCGACTTTCGTTTCACCGATGTTGTTTCCTATTTCCGGTTTCGTTTGACGGTTCGTTTTGACAGTTTAATTATAGCCGACTTGTAATGCAAACTGCGTTTGTGTTTATTATTGTCAATAGATGTAGTTTCTTTAGACATTCTATGCTAGATATATAGGCATCAACAACCTTAAAAAAATTACAATGTACTTGATTCTTTATTACTTAGCAGCACTTCATTTTTTTAAATTCCTTACCTTCCTCCCAATGTTAGATCAGAGCGGGTTTTCTCTGGTATCTGCATTCACTAAGTGAAAATAACACCAACTGCCTGTTTTTTTGTGATCAATAATAGTACATTTTTATCTGCTTCGAAAAACCACCATACTCAGTACCCTTCTAACGTTCGAGTATTAATCTATATCATCGACCTACTCTATCTAACGTATCATGCTTGGTTTAGGACCGCATGACACTTTCGCAGTAGTACGTGGCCAAGAAGGCTCGGCAGCACGATCTCCACTCGGACCTAATTCGCCTCCGGCGCCGAACCTGGTGGCGGAGGCGCGCTTATCAGCGCCTCTAGTCTGCCGCTAGTCTGGATGTCGTAATAACAACTGTTGCCGGATCCCTCCTGTCTCAGGCGCAGTGGCACACCTTGTGGTTTTCGGTCGGTCGGTTTTCGGTCCGATTCTAACACCACCCGCCGCAAACCCCGGTGGGGTGGCAAAAAAACAAGGACCGTATGACGTGCATATTACACCTCTAAGTAGTGATATAAATGAAAGTAAAATAATAATATATGTCTTTATTGTATTAATTACAAAGTTAAAACTAAGGAAGTACAAGTGAACGGCCCTATCGCTCAGAGGAAATCTCTTACAGGCAACCATGGGATGGAAAGAACAGAATGGTGTCTAAATTAGAAAGTGCATAGGAAAAGGAAATTAAAGCTGGTAACCATATGAATAAACCAACTTATATAATATTATACTCAAATATAACTCACAAAACTTATTTTCCTTACTAGGTTTCTTTTCACAACTAATTGTTTGTTATTAGCTAAGTATCCTCGGCCGTGACCTACTGTGTTGTCCCATTACCTCATTGCATCGGTAATGATGAGCGATTCAGCCATTTGCAATTACACTTAGGTATTTACATAACGCTGATAGACAGTAGGTAGTACTTGTATTAGAGAATGTGCCGATAGTGTGGCCAAATGTTATGAATTTTAACTTGAAATTATATTTCTTAAATTTTATATAAAGATCATGGATAATTTGTATTTATGTGTAAGTAGTAAGTGGGAGGTTATTTTGTCATTGTTTTATCTATTTTTTTTTGATATCTTTTTGTTATTTTTGTGTTTTTATTTGTGTAGAACGGTCTCAATATAGCACAAGGATAAACCTTGGTAGTTTTTAGTTGCTTTTTTTTTGTAAATGATAAGGATATTTAAAAACAAGTATAAAATGAAATATATTTGTTTTTCGTTATACTGTTTTCAAAATATGTTGTTAGAACATATAGGAGACAGGTGATAAGTTATTTTATGATATATCAGGCAAACGAACAGTCGAGTCGCATCATCACTACGCCATAGGTCTTCAATAGTCCATTGTTGGACATAGGCCTCTCTTTAGGAGGTTTTGGTTTACTATACCACAATGGCCTGACGAGTTGGTATAGTGTTTGTATTAAGGTTTTTCTCTTTATAGTGACGTTGTGGTGCATTATTTGCACTCTTAGTCGCTTGTTTATGAAACCTAGGGAATGAATAGGTGTTTTGACACTGTATTCTTAATCTGTCACCATACGTCACAGTCAGGTAACCTGATGGTAAGAGACGAACGCCGTCCACAGATTCCATGCAGCACAAGAATCACGAGGTCTTGTCGCGCTGAGAAAGAAAGTTAACACTTTCTTGTCTTGACAATGACTTGACTTGACTTGACTTGTCTTTTCTTGTCTTGACAAGACCTGATTAATGAACTGATTTTTTTTAATTAACCTTTATGCCATAGACTGATAAGTAAATGACATAGAAGCAAAACGGCGGGCAAAAGCTAACAATATTAGTTAAGTTTTCAATTGAAATAATTATGTTGATTTAGTGTAAAACACCAAACTTTATGAGTAACTTAGATTTTTATCTAAAATATTGACTCTTACAAAACGCTATATTTAGCAAGACGTTCTAAGAAAGTATAAATGACCTTGAATAAGCGTTAGTCACTTGTAGCATTAGCTGTGTTAAAAGAATTCGCTGCTGACTCTTGCCAGATGCCATCATCAGCTTGGTGTTTACATGACAGAAACCGGAGCATCACGTAACGAGATAGGCATTTCCCTTTTATTTACACCACGACCACATCCTTAGCTAACGTAGTTTTAGGGTTCCGTGTACAATTTATATTTTATACTATTCCTCCTTAAGTTGATACTTTAATTTTACTTTAAAATCTTTAAAAAATATTGTGTATAGTATGTAAATTTAGATTTGATACTATTAAAAGAAGTAAGGGTTAATGACGAATATAGGCCACTTCCAACTGGTCTCTTATAGAAGTCGTACAGGGAGGTCTACGTACAACTTTCGGCGTCAATTTCAAATGTGTAGACGATGAAAATGTTAGTGCTTTTAATTTTAAAAATCACGAACTTCTATAGGATCATTCCTCCTTTATTTTTCCTCTTTAGGAGTGAATTTAGTAGCTACAGTATAAAAAAATCAAGTACGATAATTTCGAATTTATACGCTTCACAGTTTTGACTCAGAATCAATCATACTAAGCAAATTTAAATGTGTAGATAAGTATGTTTAATAATCTATTAAGTACCGATACTATATCTTAATAACAATTTTAATATAAATATGGCTTACCGAAAATCTATATATATAAAGGAAAGTGGTGTTAATTACACCACTTATAACTCGAGAACGGCTGAACGAATTTAGCTGAAAGTTGGTGGAGAGGTAGCTTAAAACCAGGAGACGGACATAGGATACTTTTTATCCCGTTCGACAGCGTTTCAGTCCAAAATAAAATCTGCTTATTTATTGCCTCTAAGGCGGAACAGAGTTCGCTTGGTAAGCTAGTAGAATATAAATGCATCGATTATGATACGTATAACATAAATAATATACAGTATTTGACTTGTTGACCCACCTGATTGCTAAATATCTTACAAAATCTCTACGTTAATTACACACTAAACTCTCACCCGGTAAGTTTATTTCCTACTTTCATAATTAGAGAAGTACCCTAAAATACAAATCCACAAAACAGAGTAATAAAATGAATTTAAAAACATATTCCGTGTGTAATAATGAAACATTATACACCGTTTCTCCACGTTATTGTGTGATAATACCTTGTTATGAACCAACTCGTTTCTAACACTCGTGAGAACATATATAGTTACTAGACAAACCACATAACAAATTAGACAAAAAAATCAAAATCACGTTTAAATTACCTCATATGGCTCCGGACTGTCCTAGTTCGTTTCAGTTGACTGGCCACCCTACAATCTGTCGCCACAATTGGGCCGGGCTTGCTTTTCTATCGCTTACGTAACCTTATATCTCGCAATTTACAGCATATTTTCGATTAAAAAAAAACCATACCCTTTTCCAAGGTTTCGTTTACCTCTATCGCAAAGCTCACCTGAAAAGGTTCAGTAGTAAACGCAATAGATAGACAGATAATTACAAAACTAGTAACTTTTTCTCTTGTTAACTCTTCCAATGTCTCTTAAAAGTGAGATCACATAATTATTTTAGTAATTTCATAAAATATATTATTACCAGGCATAGACACAATATGTTGAATGGTCACACAGTATCCGGTTTCACAATGTAACTTTACCGCTGCGCACACGCACTACAAGTTTCTCTTCTACTCACATTCGTATAATTTTTTTTGTTAATTTTAGTTTAAATTTCATTAATAAATGCATGATTGTGTGTTTTTTTAATGTTGGTAAGTTCTACAGGTTTCTTAAGTTAGAATTTAATCTGCAAAAATTATGTGGAAGTGGTTTTTGAGACATACTCGTATAGTTGTTTGTTGACCTCTAGTGTAGAGTAGAAATCTGTATATAGCGGGTCTATGCAGTTGATCTTAGCTTTGGCAGTTGGGGAAGATTGACATAGAGGTGTCACACGGTGGAAAATGAAACTTTTTGGAGTTTACTCCTTAAGAATCGGTTTTTGATATAAGGCGCCCGGTATGAGTAAAATGTGAGGAGAAAAATCTACTGAACGAATGACTTCGTTACGTTTTTGGTGCGGCTGCACTGGTTTTGGTGCGGTTGCACTGGCTGTGAGTATATTAAGACGTGTATAGAGTATGCTGCAAAGCGACTATATCTATATATTATTTTCATTAATTTTTTAATTTACCCTTTCATACGGTATCAATCTTTTTTCAGTTAATTTCACGTCTGTCGTCCGTCGTCTCTTTTTTACGTCTGTTTTGACAATTGTACTTAAGGAGTAAACTCCAGTCGTGCGTCGGAGCCGACACACACAATTTTTTTTTTCTCTTATAGAAGACAACTAGCACTAGGAATAAATCCTGTATCCGTACTTTTCAAACATACAGGAAACGGATACAAAGAACACATCCAATCATAAAATATGTTATGTATTTTGTTTAGTTATATTATATAGTTGCTTTTGAAATAAAATAGTCTCATGTGTTCGGCACTTTTTAAACATGAAATATATAAGTTTTTTTAGCCAATGCACTTAGTGCGTTATAGTCTAACAGCATTGTTAATTAATTCCCAGAAATAACGAAGACAGATTATATTATGGAGTAAACACATTGTTACTACATTTAATTTGTTTACCGTGTCATTATGCATTCGTATTGCATGCAGTTAGTGTAACATTTAATTTAAAATATTGTTAGATCACAACGGCATTCCAAAATAGGCATTAAGGTAAACATATAGCATTAACGCTAACACAGATCCGAACAAATATCGTAAACTGTTGCAACTTTAAACTGAGCCAATTATTTAAACCTCATTTCAACATTAAACTCTATTACGCGAGTGCAAAGATGGAAATCGTCTGTCAAACCTTTCGATCTGAATAAACTATGACAATTTTGTCTTGACCTCTTTTGTAATACAACAATGTATTAAGAATAAGATCAGTTTGTTTTATTATATCTGTGTAGAATGAGGCAATTTTGTTATGAGCTATCATGTAATACAGTGTAATATAAGGATGGAGATCAGGTTAGATTGGTGGTTTGAGTGATTGAAATAACACGATAACTTAATCCGTGTCATCGGCATCACGACAGCTATGAATTTCGCAATGTTTCAACGTTTATGAAAAAGCGCCGCAACTGTTGATAGATAGATACGGTTTACTTACGGCTTATCGAGTAATGTTACAAAATATTACAAGACTTAACTGTATCGGTGACGCAGCGGTAGGGAATGCGATTGCCGTGCTTGAGGTCTTGGGTTCGATACCGTCGGACCAAGTGTTTGCATGATCTGCAAATATTTGTTTCGAAGTTTGGGTGTTTTCTATGTATATTATGTCTGTATTTACAAAAAAAAAAGTATATACATATTCTATCAGTCAGTCCAGTTATCATAGCACAAGCTCTGCTTAGTTTGAAACTAGATGACGTTGTGTGTCAAATGTCCGAAACATTTATTATTATTATTTAATATTAAAAAAATCAGGAATGTCTCTGAATATTTGCCCGTATTAACCTAAATCGACACGTTCCTGTTATATAATGAATTTTGGAATCACCGTAATATATAATATTACAAACGGGTTGTTAGTTTTAAAAAGGACTTGTTTGTTTTAACGACTGAACGTATTATTAATCTCAAATGTCCGAGGTAATTCAAACATATCTAGAAAGGTGAATTAAGCATAGAGAAAGGGATAAAGAGAGAGTACTAGAATGAGTGTTCCGACGACATTAGCAGAAAATAACTTAGTATAAGGGATGTGAGAGTCAATATAACGAAATATAGAAGGGAGATTGAGAATGTAGTCTGTCAAAAGAACCTTGAGACTGGCTGGTTTTGAAGTATTTGATGAGAGAACTCTATCTCTATTTCTGAGTCACTCTTTGTGAACTTTGTGAAGCTACACTGAGCCAGAAAAAGACTTGATTTTCGAGTGTATGTTTGTGTATATATATGTATATTTCTCTGGCATGCGGTGTAGCCTAAACAGCTTGATGGGGACTTGAATTTGGATTGGGACTATCTTTCTATCACTGCGTAATTGAATTCTATAAAAATTCAAGTCGCATACATTGCCCGGTACTAGCTTGTTTAAATTGTGAGTAATATGTATCATATCACATTACGTTAATAGCCTTTAACGGTCTACTGCTGGACTTAGAACTCTCCGAAGGGATGAAATGGTCTATTATACGACTTGGCTAAACGGGTCGGTAAAGGATTTGTATCAAATTTTCCTTCTCTTTACAGTGATGTCCCATAACTCGCCCCCTTAGTCACCTCCTACAACACCCGCGGGATGAATTGAGATGGTAACACTGTATTCTTAATCCGTCTCCATACGGGAAATAATATGTATAGTAAAAGCGAAAAAAAAAAGTGTGTATGTATATATTTATATGTCTATTTATGATGTATGTATTGTATGTGTTCATGTATATGTATGTACTCATATATAGTATATTTTTATTGTCAATATAACCTCTGCGCACCACCCTTACAATATTTCTATGTCACCCTAAGGTTGACTGGAAGACAATGCCTTGGGTATTAAGTCCGCCGATGTACAAAGTGCATAAAGTGTAAATAAGACATCGTCCGGGGTCGGATGTACAAATACAGTACATTAAAACAACCTTTAACTCAAACTAATGACTAGTGAACATAAGCACACGAATCCCATTCACTTAAGTCAGGACAGACAGACAGACAGACAGACGGCTGCTCTTTAGACCGTCAATCGTGCGTCGAAGTCGGACTTTCTAGAAAACAATTAGGTATTTATTTGTTTGATAGTACTTTCCCGTGGGATTGTTTTTGGTTTTACTTAGATTTTTATCTGGTAATACCATGCCATAGAGATCTACCATATTTGAGGAGGCAAAGACGAGAGCCGTTGCTTGGTGTAGGTATTATTGTTAAATATCAGAACTGAAGAAAATGTCTCAATATTCATTTTTTTTTTGTTGCACAACAAACATTGTCTATGAGTGAAGGACCTACCTACCTACCTACCTATGAGGGTGTATGAATAACAAAAAAGGTTATTCTTGATATTATTGTGTAATAATTTTCTTTCTATATACTATTCTTTATTCAAAGTAATAAATCATATAAAATAAATAATTTAAGACGTAGAGAACACTATAACTAAAGCCTCAACTACACGAAGTGTGTTGGTTCAAAATAATTTTATGCAAAAATTTTATCTCAAGCATGAATGAACACTTTCTAAGCGAGCACTATCATTACGCTCGCTTATGCTGTGGGGTAAGCGGCATAATCGGGCCGAGACACTTTCTCTAGTGCAATACCCTTATTTCTTCTTTAAATACTGTTGTGTCTATTGTTTGTTGATCGTATTTTTATTATACGGGGCATAGAAAGCCAAGGCATAGTGTTGTCATAGATGTTTTTTTTTATTCTTGGCCTAGCAAAGTGACTCTACTCTGCCTGATGGAAAGCATGAGAATTATTCAAGAGTGGTGGTCGCCATACTCATTGCGAATGCAAACAATTCAGTATGTCGACCCTCCCTATGGTGCCCTAGTATGTATGGTTTGTTCTGTGGTATTTACATCTACCACTTGAATGGTCAAATTAAACACATCATATATAAAATATGGATTTACTGTTCAGGAGGTGCCAATATTCACAGTATTTGTCTCCAAGAGCTTGAATTACATACACGCTTTGTTAATCAGAGTGTCCACTTAACATTTTTGTGTCTCCAACTTTGTCTTTAAAAGTGGCGTGGTGAAAAATAGTGTTGCCACATGAACGCTACAGTATAATGAGATATATAAAGTAGGTAGATCCGCGTGTACGTCTAATGTCGCGATAAAAAGAAGCTTATATACGTTCTTTTTTTCAATGTTTCTTCAAACCAAATTTCATCAAAATCGGTTCAGGTGTTTAGCTGTGAGAGTTTAACAGACAAATAGACAATTATTTTCATACTTGTAATAATAATAGCCTCACACATCTCACACACAGTTGTCTGGCCCAAACTAAGTAAACAATATGGTAAGCAGACTGCTCTTACAAATATTTATATATTATAGATAATTTACACCCAATCACAGAACACATTATCGTATTCATCACACAAAGATTTGTCCTAGGTGGGAGTAGAACCACTAGACCTAGCAGGTCCGCATACTATGTCTAAATTGAAAGTCCAGCAAAACACATTTCCCAGCTCCGAGCGAATACTTAAATATCAGCTACCGTTCAGTAGCAAATACTCATTATGGCTCATTATATCAGTTTCTTAGCACGCAAATATATCTAACTTTACCAGGAAGGTACTTAACTTTGTCTATACTTAACACACCACGATAATTAGAGCTTATGTAAATAAGTGAAAGAGAAATGTGCTGAATAATTTCATTTAATATGTGAGGGGGTCATACTTCGGCACAAATAAATGCAACCAGGTACTAAGGTCTCATAGAAACCAAATCTTTTATTCGTGTTCACCGAGTGAATGAGGTTTATCATCACATCAACGGCAACACATACAAATTCTTCTCCTTAGGAGGTTTTAAATGGCGGCGGAGAGAGCTCGGGAGGACGATCTCCACTCGGACCCAATTCGCCGCCGGCGAACCGGGCGACAGAGGCGCGCGTACCAGCGCCTCATGTCGCCTGAGTGTGGCCACGGGTGGACGGGACGGGTTTCCCCCTCCTACGGCACACGTGGAAGTCGCCTAAATGGAGAGTATATCCGCAGATGGTGCCCGCGGTAGCGGGCAGGTGCCAGGAGGGATTTGGATGTCGTAATAACAGCTGTTCCCGGATCCCTCCTACGTCAGGAGCAGAGTGGCATACCGTGTGGTTTTAGTCGGTCCGATTTCGACACCACCGTAAACCCCGGTGGGGTGACGGTCCAAGGAGGTTTCCACACATTAAAAAAAAAGAAAGGTTTGTTTTAAATGGGTGGGTGACGAATTAAGAATAAAAAGTGTCACCACCGCTTTTCTTCCCATGGGTGTCGTAAGAGGCGACTAAGGAAACAAATTATGCAGCTCAACAGCACTGTGATGAGAAGGAAAAATTGATACAAACCTTATACCAACTCGTCTGGCCAGCATAGTATAATAAGCTCAAATCTCCGTTTTGGTGAAAGACCCATGTCCAACAGCGGACTATGAAAGGCTGTCAATGATGATTGTAATTGGAAACAGAAACCTTTTAACAGAAACCTATAGAAAAACTTAACAAAACATATAGATTGAGCAGTTAATTTCAGTATAATCGAACACGTCAACATTTTTGCTCAAACAATCAACTGATTGTTAGCTAATAAAGTGCTGTGTGAAAAACAAAACAGTCATTGATAATTATAAACAAAAACACACTGTTTAACTTGTTAATACATTACAAAACAAGCAAGAACATGGCGTCATGTGTCAGCTAATCAATCAAATTGCGAACCCGCACCTACGCCGCTAGATATTTCGCTATCGTCACAAATATAAGGTTAACACATTTTTGTGTGGGTATCTGTCAATATTACGCTAGTAAAAATCTTAATTTACGCCACAAATGTCAACATGAAACATCTAAAATATTGTTATCATTTGTGAAGGCCTTTCAAAAAAATCATCAACAGCCACTTATAGTCCACTGCTGGACATAGGCCTCTTCTTAGCAAGGAGGTTTTGACTTACTATTCCATGCTGGCCAGACGGGTTGGAATAGCGTCCTTCTCTTTGTAATGATATTGTCTTGTATACTTTATTCCCTTAGTCACCTTTTACGACGCCCACGGGATGAATAGGGGTGGTAACACTATGTATTCTTAATCCGTCACACACGGTTTGTTCACCCCACACCACCAAAAACTAATGAACTAGAAAAAAACTAATGTTAATTCTGACATTGCATTTCATCGAATTGGTGAGTTTGTTGAGCCCAAGCTCTCTGAGGACGAGACTGAAACGGTACCAATACACTTGACAGTGGACCCATCGGTTTTATGGAAGTTAATATTTACAATCGATTGCTACGGTTAGGAAAAGGTGTCTTTATCCAGGTTAGCTGATTTTGTCTTGTAAAGAAATGTTTATATAATCAACACGAAAACTTTAATTGCGCGATGCATGATCAATAGTAAGTACTTCAGCTGGTCTTCGCTAGATGGTGTTCGGGCATTTTTGAATTCACTCATTACTTAGAAGACTGTTGTTTTAGAGCTCTTATTGCTGAGCCAAAAGTCGTGGGTTTCATTCCCACCTATAATTTTTAGTTAATATACACGAATATTTTTTCTGAGTGTAATTCATCAAAGAAATACACATATATTTGTTTTTCAGTTGTCTAGTTACCACAGTGCAGTCTCTTCACCTTTGATCATAAAAACATACACGGCCAAAAAATATATTTGTTTTCTTACCAAACATCTTAAGATATTAGCCACACCTGCTAGTTCCTTATAACCTCGACTATTGTTCAGATAGTACGCTTCAAATTACCAAGTGCATTAGTGAGTGCGTGTGGGTTTTGATTAATGCCTTCTTAACTATTATATTATTAAACACTTAGGATCTAAGTATGTACTTTTCAATACAAGTACATATCATTAGCAAGACTTTTTACACCCACTAGCATAGTGTTACGTGTGGTGACGGATGCGTACAAATAAGGAGTGTCCACCCCTACTCATCCCGTGGGTGTCGTAGGGGAGCAAAATGCTTAAAACAAGAGTACTATGAAGAGCAGAAAAACCTGAAACAAAGCCTACCAACCCGTCTTGCCCGCGTTGTATAGTAGACCAAAATTTTCTTTCTCAGTACAGGTCTACTAAATCTTGCGTTCCTGGAGCTCCTCCCGACTGCCTAGGTAGGCCGCCGCGGGGTTTAGTGGGTAAACCGGTTTTCCGGGAGTCCTTCACACACGCCCTTCGTCCCTCCGGAAGGTATGATGCGAAAAGCATTCCCCGCGTAAAAAAAAAGGTCTACTAAGCCCAGCAATGAATTGTTCAGGGTTGTTGATAAGCAAGCATATGCGCTACATACTTATGATTACTACTACATATTATTCATACTTTGGACGGTGTATTTAAATGTTAGATTATTAACTAGAAATTAAAAACATTATTAAATATAAACTATCGAGAACTAATATGTATAAGCTATAATACAAAGATAGGCCACGCGTGGGCATCACTAACAACTATCAATACCGCGGGTCCGTGGGCGAATTTAACTGCCAACACTTTTGTATTAACGTCATAAAGATATATGTAATATGGCCGTTGTTGCACTATTGTAGTGTTATCTTGGTTTAGTACTTATAAATTATTGGTTTCTATCCAGCGCACATTAATTATACATATATATAAGCTGTAAATAAAATAAAAAAGTCGCCGTGAAGAAACTGTCGGCCATTTTTTGACTTGTTATATATTATTTATTAGAAACGAATAATCCACATCGTTTCATTAAATATTACATGTAAAAAACTGAAGTTCAGACTTGTGAGTACAGATTTTAAAGATCCAGGTGGAACTGTCTGCTCGTTTGTCACTATACCATAACAAACTGCGATGCAACTTGCGAAACTTGCAAGTTTTCTTATAGAGTTTATAGATATGTAGGAAATGTTATTATAAATATGAATTTGTTGTAAGGATTTATGGTTGTCTGTGGCTAAATTACATCAGAACGGCTGACCAGATTTCGATATACTACATAGGTAATAATAATCATTGTTCAGAGAGATTTACTCACAGACTGATAGTCAAGAGCCTCGATCAACATCTTTAGAGGCTCACGTTAGAAGGCAGGATCAAGGGACTGTTGTAGAAGGCAGTCCTCGACACGGCCCGTATAGTGAGAAGGTTCCATTGGAGTCCTAACTACCAGTTTCTTGGTCCCTGTAAACTTAGTCGGTGGTCTACTGTTTTTATATTTAAAAAAATGTTTGTTAGTGTAAATATACAAACATGAATAAAATCACGTCTGTTTCCGAGGAGGGGTAGGCAGAGGCGTATCAAACGAATACTTTTTGACAATGTTTTGGTCCCACGATGGCCAGCTTATTGACGCTAATCGGAATGTTTTCTTTACCAGCACATCGTCCGTTTATAAATAAATATGTATCTAAATGTAAAATATTAAAAATTATACATAATTTAAATGTTTTTTTTAATCAAATAAACAGAATAATAATATAACAAACAAAAAGTCACAACACTACAAATGATTGTGAACTTTACTCCAGTCTATTTAAAGTACAAAACTGCTTGCCGAATCACCTCAGCGTAAAGGTGTCATGTGTTTAGACAACAGCTGGTTACCTTCAAAGGACAGGTCGAAAGATGATATTCTAAAATCCGGTGTACTATGGTCGCTCAGTGTAACACTAGAGCTGTCATGTTTGTCATACTACAGAGATAGTTTATGAATTCTAAGCAACTGAAAATTGATAAAAGTCAAGAAACGATATTACTATTCGGCAAATCCGAGAAAATCCCAGAAACATACATAAAAACAAATTGTGGTACCCTTTTGAGTGTAGTGGTACTTTTACCTATTGTCTCCCGCATACTTAAGTAGGTTAAAATAGATTTTTAGATTAATTATATTTTATTTTACAATATATTAGAGATTAATATATGATTATTCGATCTGTTATAGGAAAATATCAATAATGTTAGTCCCACACATTTCACTCACCATCGTCTGATCAGGACTACTTAGGTAGAGCCTATACTTTGATAACCAGGATGCTGATATACATAGCTACTTGGCTATATATTTTTAAATGCACATATGTTATAGACTAGCTGCACCCCGCGGTACTAGCCGCGGTTTTGTTGCTTCTGAATAGAATAGTGTACACCATTTCATTGGTTTCGAGTAACCCTAAAAAGTAGTCTAAGTTACACCTTATAACATTAGCTACCTGCCAGTGAAAGTCTCATCAAAATCGGTCCAGTTATCACAGAGTTTAGCCGGAACAGATAGACATAGATTAAAATAAAAATTTTTGAAGTGTCAATACCACACTTACTTCCATATGCATTTATGAAAAACTCTTTGAAATCACAAACAGACACTTCAGTTTTATTTATTTGTTTAGATAAATTACACCCAGATACAAAAAAGGTAATATGACTCATTACATATTATTTATCTTTCATGGGAATCGAACCCACGACCTCTGAGTGACTGACTGACTGATTAGAAGTGAATTGGGTGAGATAGGTACAATCAGAACCTTTCTAAACGTATGTCCAGCTGTGGACTGTTAAACACTGCTTTGAAAGCGATAACCTCGTCCAAACAATATTTTTCATATCAATTCTAAATTCATTTCTATTCAAACTTGTACTGAAAGTATCTTGTCTTCCACTTAGGTTAGTTAATCCAAAGTTATCAGCTCGATAAGAGGCATGATAAAATAATGGTTTAATATACTTCGAGAAAATAGTACAACGTTATCTATAGACAGACAATTTGTTGTTTTAACTTGATACATATGTTAATATTATCTTGTTCTGTTCTGTATTGATTAGATGGCAATAGAAATTAGTTTAATTGGTGACGAGTTCTATCAATATATTATCTACTTTATAATTAGAGACAGTTTATAAAGAACTTGTGATGTAGTTCAAGATGTAGTCTTACGAGCAATAGGCTAGATGACACCTTAGTCAAATTAGTTTTGGCTCTTAAGCCTGCCGAAGTGACTACTCTGCCTGATGGAAAGCATGAATAGAATCCAAGAGTTGTCACCATACTCATTACAAATGCAGACAATGGAGTATAGTGACTCACAATATGGCGGCCTAGTGAGATGCTTTTTCACACCCCGCTTGGGGACGTAAAAGGCATGACAGTCATTGTGACAGTGTAAGGCTTACACAGTTACCTCGATAACTGTCATCCCTGCATCAATGAGCCTCCGGTCTCACACCAACGAAACACGACAACACGGATGCTGGCGCTTTAGGTTGCTCTTCTGTGGGAGGGTAGTACTTCCCCGGTCGAGCCGGCCCGTTTGTGCTGAAATCAGAGTAGCTCTACTAACTGATAAGTTACTTTTTATCATTTGTCAAAACAACAATTTTGTATGGAAAATGTACTAAATACCAAATCGTGACGTCACAGTTTTAGACTACTCAATTGAACAATATATTTCACTGTATATTTGGTTTAAATTTTTAATAAGCTATGTTAATTGTATTTGCGGAGATGTTTCGCGATATTAGTTTTAATGAAGTGAACATTGGTATTTATTTACGATACAATAATCTACCCAATTTTAAAGTCACTTCTGCATATATGCGGGGTCATGCGTGATAGTTAAATGCAAGCATATGTAAATATTGTATTCAATTTAAAAAGAATTTGAGAAGAAATATTAAATATTCAAGATATTTCAGTCTTTGGGTTGTGTAGAAATCTTGTGAGGTATGTGCACAGAGGTTACATGTGATTTATGGTTTAAATTAATTTAGTAATACATACAGTTCACTGTATATATAAACGTAGGGGTATATTTGAATATCAGGGCGTTTAAAAAAAGAACACCCAGACTGGATAACGATTTGCGGATCACACAAAGTGTTGTTCCATGTTGATTTGAACCCAAAACATTCAACAGTGCAGTCGTTATGCATTTCTATTTTCTGAAACGCTCTAATGTATATACGCTCTAATGTGTATAATGTTATATACTCGTACACATTACACGTACTGCATGAAGCTACCTTCTTCGGTTCTCAGTTTCTAACACTTAGCGATGGTATTTTTATCATTGAATAAAAAAGTATGTTTCAAATTTTCGAAATCGTTTCATCGTTTTGATTGCCTCGATGGCGTAGCGGTAACGAAAGCGGCTGCAGTGCAGGAGGGTATGATCTGCAAATATTTGTTTCGGAGTTTGGGTGTATTGTACGTATAGCATGTATGTATTTACAAAAAAAAATATATAAGTATTATAACAGTCAGTCTAGTTATCATAGTGCAAGATTTGCTTAGTTTGAAACTAGATGGCGTTGTGTGTTAAATGTCCAAAATATTTATTTATTAATTCGTAAATGATAGAATTCTGAGGGAACAAAAAATTTAACCGCGTATTTTTTTGAAGGCCTTTGAAAGAACATCTTAAAGGGCATCCTTAACTTTAATCTCAAGACTAGTTTAAATAAATACTCCCAACAGCTGACCGTAATTTCTCTCAAAGTAAGATTGTTAAATACATGTTCCCTATTACATCTGATATAAAAAATATGAATAATGAAATAGCCGTTAGCTCAGAGTATAGACAAAACAACTTGGAGACATTTGCGTTAAGGACTGTTCACTCTGGACTGGGTCAGGTGACGCACGGTCAGTGCGACTGTAGTTTGGCATGCGGCCTATTAGGGTTGTCAAATCTAATTCTATTAAAAATTAAAAAAGTAATAAAGCTTGTTTGTTGAAATCGTTAAGAGAATTAGACGTGACAAATTTTAAAGGTTCGCTAGTACCTCGAATGACTGCACGATTAGCCTAGTGGTTTAAACGGTCACCACGCCACTCTCCACTTCGCTAAGTGTTTAGGGTTAAAATCCTACATGGGACAACACTTTGTGTGATCCATAAATTGTTGTTCTGAGTCTGGCTGCTCTTTGTGTACGTCTTGTATGTTTGTATAGTCCCCCGCGACACAAAATTTATCCTAATGCGCTAGTATATTAAAAAAAAAGAAGACTATCAACATCAATTGTCAGACCGTATCAAATGCAGTCCAAGTTGACAAATTATAATATTGACTTTCGAGTTGACACACTTACAATCAGGTGACCTACCTACTCGTTTGCACTATCTACCATAAAAAATACAAGGTTTAGTTTGCTTTATATACTTATCTGATGGGGGGTAATATACTCTCGAAAGCCTTCTCTTTTAAACCGTATATAAGGCTCCTAATAATATTTATGATAATTACTTGGAAATGTTATTAAAACTACAATAAACTGTCGTCATTGGCAGTGAGTATGGCGACCACCGGTCTTGGATTCTATTCATGCTTTCCATCAGGCAGAATAGAGTCACTTTGGTAGGTTGTAAATATAAAAAAAAAGAACTGAACTGAAACCTAATCAATAATAGTGTTTTCCCATGTTCTTTGCCACAGCTATAGCGTAAGTAAAACGTATCTGCCAATGTGATAACCCTGATCGCTTAAGTCCTAGTGCAATAGCCGTGTCTTACTGGAATACGGTGACAAAAAACACTGCCTTCCCATAACTTCCCGAGGTACCGGTCTAGTGCCAATTACAGGCTTGAGGCGCGGCTCGAAAGCCAATGTCTCCTCCGATATGGACGGGTGTTCATCACGCTATGCACTTGACGTAACAGCAGAGAAGTAGGTTTTGAGAGATATGTTTGTTGATTTGAATTTAGCCAGTTACTAGAAAGGGAGAAAAAGCCAAAATCTTTCCCTATATTAAATATCTTTTCGTTTTTTTTCAATATTTTTAATTTTAAAACAAGGAAGTCATTGCAAAGTTCCAGTGTCTAACTCCTGATCCACTAGTAAGATGAGAAATTAGTTTTTTTAACGTCACATCTTCACTTACTATCACTTACGGTCTCAAGCTTAATTGATCCTTACACGAAATCTTCAACAGACGGAATTTGTTTCTGAAAAAAATGCTGTAAAAATTAGGTTCCTGTATAAAATATTAGCTCTCTTGAGTACTGAGTTTATTTTCAAACAAGTTTTGTCAAAAATTCTGAGTAGTCTTTCATTTATCTCGGTAACCGTCCACAGAGATCTTTGGTACTTCAAGAACTACCTTCAATCACGTACTATGTGATGGTAGTATAAAAATTCTCACAGATGATGTTGCGACATAATCAACAATGTGTACAAATGCGCACAATGACAGGTTTTAGACACACACAGGGTTGGGTCACAGTGACAGCGATGGAGTTTCTTATATTTATGTTCTAAATCTTCATTGGTGGTTCAGTAGTTAAATAAATTCATGCAAAATGAGTAATGTGCATAGCAAAAGCTCGTGTGCATTTTAAAAGTCTCGTACTTCTACACCATAAGTCATGACTGGCCGTACTAGCGTTTTGTATTTTACTGAAATAGGCATTTTGGGGTCACAAAAGTTGTCTGACAGTGCTCTTCAGTTGGACTATGCAATACTAATACAATAGTCAACATCTCTAAAAGCGCTCGCGTCCTGGGTGAGCACAGCATCCAGATACCTGAAATTGTCCACTTTTGGTAGTACATGGTTGCCTATATATATGTTACCCATTGATTGAATGTTTCTTGGAGGTCTGATACGTTTTTATATACTAGGACCATGTCGTCTGCATAGAGCATACGCTCCAGCGCTGGTCTGTCTCGCGTGATACTACATCACATACACATATAGTAGTTGAATAATGGGCCCCAAGGTTGATCCCTGATGAACTCCCACATCCACACGAAATGGTTTATTGAGATCTGCTGGGCATTCAACGCGCGTCTTAGTATTTTTACACGTGTCTTAGATTAGTAGTCACATGTCTTACCGAACCGAACTTCTGTGAACTCTGTCGAAAGCCTTCTCTAGTTCGATAAATACGAGGTACAAGTGTGCCTTATTCTAACGATATTTTCCATCACAATTCTTATGGTCTGTGTGGCATCAATAGTGGCTTTACATAATGAATACATGCATAGTATATGCTGCATAATATTTACAATTATATTTGTTAGCAATAATTTGATAAATCGAATATTCATCCAATTATCATATTATTATGGAGTCCATCGTATTAATTTATATGCAAATAAATGCATAACTACGCCTAAATACAGAACAAATGATTCTGACCATCACGTAATTATTTGTCCTGTGTCTGACTTACCAATCAGGTTCACTGAACACTAGATATTATGAAACTTGTCTATTCTAAAATGACCAGACCGCTCACACAGTCGCCACTCAATCTACAACACGCACGCGATTTTCGTGCATAAATCCACGATTATGTCCGAACACAAGTCGTGCGCTTGCGCCGCGCCACGTGACTCCCCTAGTCGTTACGTTTTACGGCTAACGTGTCCCATTGCCGGCTAATTGACGGTATTTGCATATTATCGCTGTTTTTACAAAAGCTTTTCGTAAGGTACAGAGACAATTGCCATTGTTTCGTGTTGGGAAAATTTCGTTTTTACCACCACGTTGAGTCGAAGACATGTGTTAAATGGCGGGAATCTTCGTATAAAACTGAGAACATTAGAACCCAGAGGTCATTTAAAATTTAATACTATTTTTAAAATTTAAACCATACTGAAGGGAAGACAGTTCGGTTGTATTATTTATAAATTAAAGTGATTCTGAAAATATTTTTTATTTGGGAAGGTTAACTTGTATTTGGTCGTATTCAAGTTTAAAGAAAAACTTTATAAGAAAATCTCCCATGTCTTTCAGTCCCAATTACCAACTCCATATTGCAAGCAATATTACCTGCTTATTCAAAAATTACAGCTTGTGAACTTATTAGTGTTTATTATCCGGATACATAGAAAATAAGTTTTTACGGATCCCACTGGGAGCCTTATACACAATTATCTATTTTTCCTGATTACTAATTCCGTTTCAAATTAATATTGACATAAACTTTTTTTTACGTAATGGCTGAACTAAATCGATTCGTGATTTTGCGCACGCGCAGCGTGATGCGCAGGATTCGATCCCTGTGAAAATTACCCCCACGGGTTCCCATGTGTAGGAATGCTATTGTTGAAGAATTCTCGTAATAGACTCGTGGTGTTTTTGTTATGAGGTGCTTTGTTAAGGTTGGTATTTTGATTGGTGGATCATGAATTTGAGTAGAGCTTTATTATACACGAGTTGTGAGATATATCTTCGGATTGCATCTAAGAGGATTGATGCAGGAAAATTGATGGTACATATGAGCAGATTAGTGAGGGATATATTTCAAGATTTTGTGCGAAGGAAATTTTCAATTCTATCTACTGAGTTGGGAAACAATTATCTTTAAGAGAAGTCTTAGTTACAACTGTACATTGGGTAGTCAAATGTTGTAAACAATGGTTATTATAGTTTCTAAGGATGGATGTATTGATTGTGACAGGAATTACGCTGGAACGGCTGAATAAATCTTGATGATGTTTGCAATAGAGATAGATTATAGTTTTTAATAGTACATGGGCTGCTTTTTATTAATCAAAGCTTAAGTCGATGTAGGTTACTACTTAAATTATACATGCGATTTAGACTTGCGCATATATTTTTTATCTATAAAGAACTGTTACGCTAGAACACATAAAACTCATTTTTTTATAATTTGTTTAAAGCAATTTAGTTGTGATATAATAGTCTAAACATGTATAGAGGTGTATGTGAGTTCAGTGCTCGGGTCACGCAATCGTGTTTGACCTTTTCTATTTTTCGCTTACGTCCGTATGTACGTGTTGAATTGGCAGGAAGTGCTTTTAATATTTTGTTATAAAACTGACTCGAAAACAAAATGGCGCTTGTTATTGTTTCAACAATCGTTTGAGAAATTTCCTTATGTAAACATGTCAGTGTGCTTGCGATTAGACGGGTTTTGACATAATCGCCACGCTTGACATGCGCCAGGACACAACATAGGACCAATTGTTGTGGAGAGCCTTGGAGGAAGGCCTCCTCCACATCGCTGTATAGCAGTGGACGTTCTTAGGTTTAGAGGATAATAATGATAAAATATCTCAGTAAGACAGAGCGAACTCTATAAATGACAAGTTTGTTTGTCCCCCTATGACGTGATCTCAAATAGAACTGCTAGAATGCGAGTCTTTTTTTTCGGGAAAGTAAATTAAAACAATAAAAAAATAATTTTCTGCTATAATACTTTAGTAGGCTGCATGTAGCCTACTAAAGTATTATAGTAGTAAGTAGCATAAATGCAATGATTCCAGAATTCAACGTCCTCAAATAAAATATTGGCTCACAAAACTCAAACAATGATTTAACCATTTTTAGTTGGATTTTTGAAATATTCTTACTAAAATTACTTCACCTTTGAGAAATTGGCGGTTATTGATTGGCATAGATAAATCTAAACTAAACCTGTTTTCCATTTTATTCTATTTATTCTATACTAGCTTTTGCCCGCGGTATTGCTCACGTGGAATTTGGTCTACCACATTAAGTTTCGTAACAGATCATTTTAATACCTCAAAGAACACGTGTACAAAATTTCATGATGATCGGTTGAGTAGTCTTCGCGTGAAATCGTAGCAAACAAACTTACATTCGCATTTATAACATAAAAAGGATTTAAAAAGCACCTTGTTGCTTCGGGACCTTTTTTTGCTTAATTTAAATCGTTGATTAAGCTTATAAACAAGACAATGAACTGTTTTTAATTATAATTGATAACATTTATGAAATAGAGATATAGAAATAGAATTTAATTTCAAAAGTAAATAAACACTTAGTTTATATTCAATCGTAATCCATAAACTCCAACCACTTTCTACTGAGCCGGAATCTCAGACATGCAATTAGTTCGCCTTTCCTCTAGTCAGACAGAGCCCTAGGACACGCTACCTAGTAGCTTATCACAACTCCAAGCCTTATCACCTCCTACACTCAGAGACCTTGCAAGTATAATAATGAGTGTAATTAAGATGCAACGTTGGATAACTAACCAAGATCTATCTAGATCAGGCACGGTCGAACATGCTATACACATAAACTGGTTTCAAGCATAAATCAACTGCACAGATTAGCTTTTATGATTTGACAAGGCTGACTGCTAAACATGCTAAGCTAGCGGACGTGGTTACGATTCCCATTCATCACATCCTGTGACTTAAACAGTCGAGAACTTCTATACATCAAATGGCTGCCCTTAATTTCATGTAGCATAATTATCAATAAATTCCAACGTTTTTTTTGTACTGGATAGAAAATTTACTGAGTAATAAATGCTATAAAATATCACGCTAACATCCTGAGGTGCGGAGCAATGACCATACGCAGGTTATCATCCTCATCAACAGCCTTTTACAGTCCACTGCTGGACATAGGCCTCTCCTTAGCAAGGAGGTTTTGGCCTACTATTCCACGCTGGCCAGACGGGTTGGAATAGAGTTTGTTTCAAGTTTTCCTTCTCTTTGTAATGATGTTGTCTTGTATACTTGGTACCTTAGTCGTCTTTTACGACACCCACGGGATGAATAGGAGTGGTAACACTATGTATTCTTAATCCGTCACCACACGGACTCTTTCATACGCAGGTACCGTAGTGTAAAATACTATCTTAGAGAGTAAAGATACACGCGTCCAAATTATCATAATTGTTTAGAGAGAGTTGATCTAGTTTTCTCCCGGCCTGTCTAAGTTAGAGGTCAATCAGATATACTCTTGTACAAATGAACAAACATTTCTCTATTACATTGGCACTTTATTATCTCTTTCTATGAACGAAATCCGGGGGAAAGTAATGTGTCCTTACACATTCCGATTCGGATCATATTGGACGAGAACAATTATTTACTCTCTATGTATTATTTTAAATACGATTTTTTGGTCCCTGATGGAAAGCATGAATAGAATCCAAGAGTTGTGGTCACCATACTCATTGCGAATGCAGACAATGCAGTATGGTAACCCAAACTATGGCGGCCTAGTAAGATGCTTCACATCTCGAACGTAAAAGGCATGATAGTCATCGTGGCATTGTATTGTACACATTTACCACGACATGCAGACGTTCGATAACCTAGGCTAGATCGGTCAGTACATGCTTCTGTTAGCTAAGCTAGAAATTTAAACTCACACCGTATAGCACACAGACATTATTTATATATAGATTATTATGTTAACACACGCAATTTAGGACTTTCTATTCAAATGTACGGGGCCAGGCGAAAGTGCTATGTCCATCAGTTTTCACTTTTCATAGGTTATATCATTTCTGATAATGTGATGTGTGACTTGCGTAAGCTACTCACCTTGACTAAAAACCTGTTTGGTTCATATTAGTTTTTCTTTTATCGATGTATTCGTATAAATTATAGAGGAGTGTGACTATGGATTATAAATGGAGAAGGTCAAGTTTTTGGAAATTGATTTGTGATGGCCGTGAAAGTGTGAATGTTGTTTGTTACGCCTACTCGGTCTGTTGACCAGTATTTGTGGTGTATGCTTGTGGTTTTATATGTTCTCATGGGATTATAGAAATGGATATTACTGATTTCAATACATTGCGCCACTGCTGTAACGTCCAAACAATATGATTTATCTGATAAAATCGTTGAACATGACACTCGGTGAGTCTCAGGAAATGTTAAAATATGTTGCACATCTATCTTACGAGCTAGTCACCGCACTCATAATATACATAATTGTCTAATGTCGCCTGAATTTAGATAATTGCCTAACGTAGTCGCCAGATTTCATCTATTACACTCGGGACAGGTAAAAAGTTTAACTTTTCTGTGTGTTGATTCAACTAATGTCGTGTCTCTTGAAAAAAGCAATTTGACTAAAATAGATGCGTAATGCTTTGTATCAACGAAGCACGTACTAATTCCGCAGATAATATCTCAGCATTTTTTAAGTCCACTGCTGGACATAACATCTCCCTCTCCTTACGAAAGAGCCACCCTAACTATACGGTTTAGTATAGGGTCTGCATTGTTTGTTTCCTTAGTCCGTTATGCTACCTACGGGATGGATAGGGATAATGACACACGGTTCTTAATCCGTCACCACACGAATGCAGAATACAAAATAGAATAAATAGAACACACCTAAAATAAGTATAGACCATGACAGAGTGCCTGAAGAATCTCGGCTATGTACACTACACCACAGGAACTGACTAAGGCTGTGGGCCCGGTAGTTTACTCAAGTACTTAGTTATCTCATTACAAATATAAGCAAAGACTGACTGAACACCTGTCACTAATAATATCCACAAGATACTTCTTAGAAATATTAGTTCACGTGTTGAACCAGTATAAATACATGCTTTGTGTGGAGGTATATGATCTTGTTCTAAATTGATTAGCAGAAACATTCAAACCGCAGTGCAGCAGCATACATTACACCTGTTTACTTGTTTGGAACTAAATAGATTACATATGCTAACTCTGACCGACACCCCATTGATTCTTGACTTTAAATTTTTGTTTTCACAAAATCATACAACTTGCTGCATTCCACTGTATATAAACATGTGTCCTTACTCGGTCCTTGCTTCCTTTGTCACGGGTTTCTGCATTTCGTTCCCAAAATCTATAAGTACTACTTATTCAGTCGTGTATTTATTTCACATATATCGACTTTTTAGTTAGGTTTTTTGGTATCCTGACATTTATCTGTGTAATTCTATTCTATGATTCTGAATTCATTGATGTTAAATATTTGTTTTTCTTCTTTTATAGCGCTGGTCGCAGAAGGCGGAATCCATTGGCTCTCTACACGGAGGACGACGGTCACGACCTGAGCGATCTTGGCATCGGCACCTCCAGCACTAAGAGTAGTCTGAGCGAAGATTGCGATACGCATAGTTTGGCTGTGAGTATATATAAAAAACTTTTGCTCAATATTGTTATCATGTCTTAAACATAAAAGAATACTAACTTCTCTGTATTCAATCAAAATATTTATCTGTTTTTTTCTTGTGAATGAGTACTCTAAACATCTTGTTTTGTTTTTCAGAGCGACGGTATCGATCTGGACAAAAACCATTCAGACATCGACAATATGTCCAACTGCGACATAAATCGCAAGCTTGGCTCCAGCGCCAACGAATACGACACTTGCACAACCACCACGATAAGCTCCCCGGAGCCCGAAGAGTACACATATGAGGGCGCCATTGAGGGCTACAAGTCACGCATCATCTCACAGACGAATAGTAACATGATCAAAACTGTCGTCAATAATAATATCAAAGAGAAATCGCCAGATAAAAATGGCGATCTAAACAGAATCAGAACTAACGTGAACATTAAAATTGAAGAAAAGGTTTCCTCCTTCCAACACGAAAGAGCTAACGATGCCAAAAATAATAATCAGAAAAAGGACTTGCCCAAAGTTAATATTCACAAGAGGAGAGAGCAGTTTGAAAGGGAAAATTCTCAAGAACCACCAACAAATAAACCTAAACTGCCCGAAATTGCAAACAAAAAATCAATAAAAGAAAGATTGTCTAGCTTAGAGAAGTTTACAGAGGAGTCACATGTGCAGAAGTCCACAAGAGATCTATCTAAGTTACCGGCTGAAGTCAAACCTTTGAAGGAGCGTTTATCTTCACTTGAAAAGGTTAAGTCTACTGAACCTGAAAGAATGAAAAGACTTTCGAATGGCGACTTAAACAACGCAAAATCTTTAAAGGAACGTCTTTCTAGTTTGAAGTCGCAGACATCTGAGGAAGAGGGTAAACTGATTAAGACAGAAGTAAAAGAGGTTTCCATGAGCCTCAAACAACGCCTTTCTTGTCTTGACGCTGCTAAAAACAAGGAGATTCTAAAAATATCCGTTGACAATGAGACATCTCACAATAAAGATATCGAAACCAAGCTTGAAGAAACTAAGGATAATCTGATGGACACTTCATTGAAATCCAGTTTATCTGGAATTGAAAGCCAAATGCAGAGTTTCTGTCGTTCTTTAGATAGCTTGGATATAAATGGACAATCATCTCCTAACTCTTTTGAAAGAGTTCAATCTTTGGAAGACTTCGATTGTGCTGAAATGCAAAACAATACTGTCCCTAGTGATATAGAGACGGAAGACAGTGGAATACACACAGCTAGAGATTCGTGCGTTCCTGTTGATGATATTGCTGACTTGACTCAGGTCGCATCTCCGATCGGAGAACCGACAATAGAAGTGTCTGAATATGAGTCTTCCAATGAAGACGGCACACCAAAAGAGGACATTATCATAGAGCCGAAGATCGAAGAAATCGACAATCACGAATCTATCCAAGCAGTCAAAAATGTAATTGTCGAAGAAACTGAAGAACAAGATCTTAAAACGGATGATGACAGCACTAGCAATTACCTACAAGCTGTATCTCAACCTGAAGAACTAAGCATCACAGAAATCACTGAAATACAATTTGACAAAGATGATGAAGACACTCTAAAAAGTTTGGAAAACCAGGACACCAGTGTAAGTTTGAATGAGCCTGTTTCTACTGCATCGGAAAGCGATACTGTGGTGTTCGAGGGGAAGATGACTATACATCTCAATCTTAACGAAATACGCAACAATATAAATTCTGGTGCTGGGAACACTAACAACGTTAATACTACTAACAGCATGCCTATGGTAACTGTCTCAAACATCACAACTATTACTAATATATCACCTAAAACTTCTATTAGATCGCTAAAAAGTAATGAAGTAGCTGATTTGTCTTGTTCAACGGAATGTTCTCTTTTAGATAATATAAGTAATAATGTACAAAATCCTGCTAACGTTACAGCTAACAGTGGAGAAGTAGCGGTAAGTACGCAGGACGAAAACCCGTTTTGGGAGAAGCGGACTAAACGTAGAATAGAACCTAATAGACGAAAAACCATTTTGTTTATTAATAATAAAGTAACAACGAGGACTTTACCTAACACTATCACTCATGAGAAGCCTTAGCTTTACATTGCATCACTGTCATTCACGTCGTCAGCCATCTTGGATTATTTAGACAAAAATAGGATCTTGAAAACGAACAACGTAGACTCAAGTTGTGTCAAGATCTGAAATGACCTTTAACATGCATAAATAGATAATAGCTCATTTTAGATGGATAAAATATTTTAAATAACATTTCATGTGTATATTTAATGGAAATAGATGTGTAGAAGTATAAATCTGCCCAACTCCTTATGTCGGGTCAGAAACTCAGATAATGTCTGTTGAGTTACGGATTTCTACTGGTCGCAATACCTTTTTTACATGATTAATACCGTATAATACTGATAACACACACATTAAAACTGGTATAGACGGTTATGAATCTATAATTAACCAAAACAACAAAATATTCTTTCCGACAACTTCTGGACTGACAAATATACCCGTATGAAACTATAGCGTGTAAAGTGGTAGCTGCGTAAGCGTTGCATTTTTTTAGATTAAACAAATATTTCATCTGAAAGAACTTGAACTCAAAATGATGCAAAAAAACCGAAAAAAATTTTTTGTTACCGAACGTCTATTTCAAGAAATCCACGAAAATTATTTAAAATGTATTTATCCAATAGATATTAGTTGTGTACACCACGTAACAGAGTCGTATCTCGGTTCATACTAAGGAAATCATGAGTAATAGCCAGCTAAATTAAGAAGAGGCTCTTAAACCTTTAGTCAGCATTAATCTGGTCAATATTTACTTTAGGTAGCCTACTTTAAAACTAAAGTGTTGTTATACTAATCGTTTTAAAATTACGACTTTTGCCAAAAATATTTTTATTTTAACATGGAATTATAGAAAATAAATAATAAAGAAACATCTTCAATTGATTAAGCATGTTGTAAAAAATATCCCGTGAATAATTATGGTAAAGTGCTATCAATTTAATGTATTTTAATCCGTGGATTTAATACAAAAATCATATTTTAGAACTGAAAAAATTAAAAATTAAAATTGACTGATAATAAAAATATTTTTTAAGATGGCGGTGGGATGTCAATTTTTCTGAAAATGGTTGCATTGACAGCATAAAAAGTTGATAAAAAATACAAAAAAAAAACACTGTTATTTACAACACAAAAAAAGGTTCTTAGGAAAAAGAAAACCTTTTTCGAAATGTCTTTTTTGAGGCTACATATATTAAATTTAGGTTATATAAAACGCTCCCTAAATTTGATTGTCTTTCTGTGACACTATAGGTTTCACAGAAAGATATCTTGGACTGCATTCAAGTCCTTAGCGAATGGGTATCTTAGATATCTTAACTTTATATGTTATTAAGTCTATTCATCTTAATATACTAAAGTGATCTAAAACGGGTCAACTATATATAGAGTAGAGCTGTATAATTAAATTGATAACACATTCAATACTTAATATTACATACAAAAACCCTCTCAACTGTCATACTTGTCTAGAATTACATCGGTAAATTAAAAATTATACTAAAAAGATAATAGTCTCACGGTATTCATGGTAGATAATTGTAATTTAGAACCAACGTAACAGAGCGGTAATAACGTAACGCAATGAACACCGTTATTTATGTATAACGTAACGTATAAACGGACAAGACCATTATCGTATAACGTAAAATAACGGTATTCATGTAACGTAAAAGCGGTCTACATATCTCTATGTTTTGTGTTAAATCAGACGTCCATAATATTCTCATGCATATACTGCTTTGCAAGCTCAGATGAGAATCATCATGGCATAGTGTATAAAATTTACACAAAAGATTTAGATATCTTTAAAGGAATTGATTGCCATTTTATTCCAAAGTCAAATCGTTGTCAAAATGTCGTAAGCTTAAAAGAAAAAAGGCAGAAAAGCATTTTTGATTTTCAACAAAACGACAAAAATTGTTATTCGTGTTATTTGAGTAATAAAATGGCGATCGGTTCGAATTCAAAGTCCACTGATCTCACCCGAACAGCACTAATGTCATATTGTGTTCATATTCCCACTTATTAATACCTTAAATTTCTCCACTGCCGCAAAACCTTAGAAATTCCTAGCAATCAATCGTATTTAGGCATCATTCACACAAAAAGTTGTTAAATTGTGACTAAATATGGAAATTGAATTCCTTAATTATACAGCAAAATTAATGTGTTAAAAAAAGTAGTTCGTATGCAAAAGCCCTTAGACATACAGGGTTAAGTGCTAGTTTCTTACAACTTTATGTATAGACCCGTTCACATATGTAGTCTAATACCCAACATACTTATTCATTTATTCAACGTGATATTGTAAAACTCATTATATCAAATACATGTTACCATTGTTAATTGTATGACTTTTATTTATGTATCATTATATAAAATATCCCTATACACAATTTCATGTAATTTATGTACAATATGTGTCATTTAAAAACTATAAATATATTTATATATACATATATGTTTCGGGGAAACTTGAATATTTTCGGCGACATACACTCATATGACAGGTCCTGTCACACCCGCAACTAGTTTCACCGAAACGCGATAATAACGTCACGGAAGTTAAGTATGTGACCTATTTATTTATTTCTTGATTATACACTTGTATAAAATCACTATCTTATAAATAAATTATTACCATAATAATAATCAAAGGTGATAGTTATAAAATCACTTGCGTTATCTGCTTGAATGTACACAGGCCATATCTGTGTGACATCTGACGCTAGTCTGATAGCGAGCCTCCTTGAGAGAAGGCAAGAGCGTAGCTTGTAAAGTTAAAATTTATGGTGGTGGGTTTTTAAGGTAAGATGTTGTTATTATCGCTTCATTTCCATTTTGCAATTAACGTTACGCTTTGCATGCATTTTCGGCACACTATGTTGGTGTTAAATTTGTGTTTTTAATAGTGACTAGTTTTCCTGTCACAGTATTTTTTTGTACAGTTGTTTTTTTTTTATTCTACAGGCTGTAGGTTAAGTATTATTTTTTAAATTTAGAGTGAAATTTGTTTAATTTTAGTTGTTTTTTTCTAATGTGTTTTGTTTTTAAATTAATATTGGTTTCAGCTTCTTGTTCTGATCAATTTCAGTGTTAATTTTCTAGTAGTGTTGAAGTTTTGTTGATTCTGAGATGTTGATAGTACAGTGTTAAATTATTTATATTGATGATGTAACGTAGAACAAATTCTGTCATTGTTTGCAATAAAGTATTCTAAATATTGTCATTACAATTTGACTCATAAAACGCAATAACAGAATCATACCTCGTAAAAAAAATATTTGTTGAATTTATCATTGTTATTATTGCTCAAATATTACAGTGGCCGTGACAGCTAAGCTGGAGGTCGTGGGTTTGATGCCCATACAGGACAAATATTTGTGTGATCAGCACAATGATTTGTTCTGTATTTGCGTGTAATTTATCTATGATATGTATAAATTTAGAATTACATAAGTTTGTTTATCAGCACTCTAGTTAACACACCACAGGCTCGGCTTAATTTGAAATCAGACGGCCGGTATAAGATGTGTAAGGATATTTATTATACACGAGTATATTTTATTGGCCCTGACCTTGAGTAACATATCCAGTCACAGGACAGACATAAGGATTCATGATCCTGGCCTGTATATCTTGCCCGGACTGTTTCACCGATAAATGAATTCTAACTTAAAATTTACAAACATGCTGTTTTTTAATTTTCACATAATGATAAATATACACTAGGGTCACTAATTAAGACGAATCTAACAATATCTCAAACGGCAAAATCCACCAAATCGTTTAGATTAGAGAGCGTGCACACACACACTCGTTACACACGTGTGTAACAAGTGTTTGTGTGTGCACACTTATCGATGACTAGACCCTCAAATATTAATGATGATGAACTTGTTATCATAAAGTTAAAAATATGGTATTACATATTATTGTGTAATAGTCATTAGTAAATCAACAAAACTTCTACAGTTCAATTATAATTTTTAATGTTTTTTTTTGTTAATTTTTTTTTCTTCCAAATAATTTTCAACACACACAATTTAACCTACAGGTACTCGATGCCTTAGAGCTCGCATTTAAAGAACTAGATTCAGAAGACAGCGCAACAATGGATGATACTCCTAAGAAGAATGAAGATGTAGACTTTGTGGAGAAGAAGATAACTGTGACCCCTCTTTATGAGAACATAGACATCTTCTACCAGAATACTGATGGAGCCTTTCCATTAGATATGAACACTAACGTCTTGGAGCCTCCGAAAGAGAAACCTCCGCCGCCTCCGACTGAGGATGGAGAAGATGAACTGCTGGGAAATGTAAGTCGTATTTTTTGTTTATTTTATTATACATAAGTAAATATCCTTGTGTCTTTTTATCAGATTAATATATTTAATACCAAAAGATTACAGTGGCTATTAAAAACTTTAATATTGACACAAATGTGTGTGTAAAAATGGATACAAAAAATAATACGACTTTTTAGTACAATTACTTTTATTTGTGAGCAAGAATGGTTATTACAAAAATATTTATATGCTTAGAAAGATTTACAAAAAAAAATACTTCTCTGATTTTGAAGTAGTTTTATTTATAGTTAAAAGCTGTTGGTGATGATGATGATGATTACATTGATGATTTGATAAATGATGAAAATATTTTAAACAATAGTGTCTTATCATTATTAGCCATAACAATCACTTTATCATCAATTTGTGGTGGTAGTGGTAGCGTATGCAACTACTGTACTTGAGGTCTCGGGTTTGATTCCCGGGTCGGAGCAAATGTTTGTATGATCTGTAAATATTTATTTCGGAGTTTGTGTGTTTTCTATGTATAATATGTATGTATTTATAAAAATATATATATATATGTATTTACATCACTTGTCTAGTACCCATAGTACAAGCTCCGCTTAGTTTGGGACTAGGTGGCGTTGTTTGTCAAAGGTCTGAAATATTTATTTATATTATATATATATATAAAAGAAAGTGGTGTTAGTTACACCACTTATAACTCAAGAACGGCTGAACGGATTTAGCTGAAAATTGGTGGGGAGGTAGCTTAGAACCAGGAGACGGAACCAAAATAAAAAATCTGCTTATTTATTGCCTCTAAGGCGAAACAGAGTTCGCGGAGTAAGCTAGTTGTTAATGAAATTAGTTGCCACAATTTTTATGCACATTCATTAACATTTACTCAGCACTATCTAAGTTAATCCTACATTATCTCGTTTGCCGTTCTATAAGATAGCATAATACACGTAAATGTATTTACATGTAATAGACATTAAACAGAATCTCCGCAACTTCATCATCGCCCTATTGCAGTCCACCGCTGGACATAGACCTCTAAAACTGTACGCCACTTGGTTCGATCCCCAGCTTTTCACATCCAGCAGTCTGACATTGCCTAATATGTACTATTCAATCAGGGCAACTTCAAGCATACCAGCTCAGCCCGCCGCATCAAGAAGGAAATACGAAACAAGCGTACCAGCTTCCTTGGAATCGAAGGTCAAGTAGACGACTCCTACCTAGACGTGGATCTGAATCTTGCACCACGACCAGACATCACCTCTTTCCTGCAGGAAGAGACCAAGATTGAGAAACTTCTGTATAAGAAGACTCTCTCTCATGATATGGATGCTAAGTTAAGAGATAGTAGAGATTCTGGTGTGGATGTAGACAGGGGTCCTTCGGCTGAGGCCTGGTATAAGGGGCATTCGTCTCCAGAGACTTCGAATCCTCACAGCAGACAGAATAGTGAGGTATGTATAACATAAATCAATATTTCTCAACACGCTCTTTAGAAAACATATACTCAGATATGCTTGTATCCTTAATCTGAGGCAGGCAGAAGTTCATTAAACACCCACATTTTACCAACTGTAATTTAGTTTTTTTATGGTATTAGAGGTGTATGGTGAGCCGCCGAGGCTGCCGCCGTCCATGGACAACTTAAAAATCATAACTGCATTTCCACCCTTTGAGTCCCTTCTCTCAGGATCAGAGTAGGGATATTTGGGCTCTGGTTACCTCACTTACTCACTCGATGAAACACAAACCCACACTGCGTATTAAAGACAGGAAAATTAGAAAAAAGGTAAATAAGAAAGAAAAAGAAAGAAAATTAGTTGTGCAGATGAATTGAGAAGTAAACCTAGAATTAGAACCGCCTAGGTAACCTTCTCTAAAACAATATTTATATATAATGTGCAATATAGTCAGAACTCAATTAAAAACTAATGAGTAACTAGTATGGAATGTGCAGTTTATCGTTATCATACACATAATTACATAGGTTGTTGCCGCGGTTATCCGTAGACAAACACAATAAGATAACAATTGTAAAATCGTACAAGAATCTAAGATACTATCGATTTTTCTGAACGATCATGCCGACTAATTACATTCTGTAATCGATTAATGATTTTTTAATTGAAAACATACGCTAACAATCTGTACCTGGTTTTTGAACAATTATTTCCATATCGTAGTTGTCGTTTAAGAGCTAAGCAATTAACAGTCGATATTATTTGTAATTAGTGTTCGTTCAGTGCTTGATATAGACTGTCATTCGTCGAATGAAGATATAAAACTGTTTTCTCTTCAATTCTTCAATTGAAAAATAACAAAGAAAATTCATTATCAAACAAAGGAAAAAAGGTACAGAACTGTTTTTGTCTCTTTCTCGCAGCCTCTCCGTAGCTGCATGAATTTAAGCAACGGAGCTATTTTTTTTTATTTTAAAAACCTGCCGTAGTGACTCTACTCTGTCTGATGGAAAGCATGAATAGAATCTAAGAGTTATCACCACACTCATTACGAATGCTACTTCACCATACTAAGTGACTCACACTGTGGAGGCCTAGTGAAATGTTCACACACTTATCATGGTAACTGTCACTCCTTCATCAATGGGCCTTCGGTCTCGCACTCAACAACGAAACACGACGGCATAGATACTGTCGCTTTAGGTTGGTTCTCTGTGAGAGGATCGTACTGCCGCGTTCAAGCCGGGCCGTTTGTGCTACAATCAGCGTGGCTTTACTACCTACCAAATTTTTGGAAAGAAAGGATATGTCTATCTATCGAAGGACTTACGAGTTTTATTGGCAATATTATTGACTCTTCCAATGGTCATAAATTATTAGTTTACACCATTCACAGGAGACACAGACTAATATGAGATAGACTCTGACGATCTCTGTAATATTACTCATAATATAATCATGCAAGCAAGCAGCATGCATGCAAACAAGCATCCATAGACTGTGGAATTTCTGGATTCCAGAAAGCTTTTGAAGGAGTTCCAAGAAATTATGTAAAATTAGTTACTGTGCTACGTATTTTTAATGGAAAATCGAAACCCTATCTAACGAATATTCTTTGTAATTTCCAGCCGCACACCCACGTGACAGTGACATCCGATGAAGAAGAACAAAGCAAGAAAAGAGAAGTCTTCACTACAAACTTGAACT